>JANCRA010000044.1:1863202-3120296 GCA_024362935.1 Setophaga petechia | reverse complement strand
GTCCCCCCGCCACAATCAGGCGACCCCCGCCCCCCGGGATCGAGCGGGACCCCGGGGCTGGGGAGCCCCCGGGGAACGGGAACGGGGCACTCTGAGATGGGAATGGCGGGGGGGGGTCCGTGGTTCCTGCTGCTCCGGGGGGTGGAAAGTGGGGTCGGAGCCCCCCTGGAAGTGGGGAGGGGGCACCGGCTGGTCCTGGGGATGGGAAGGAGGAACGGGGGCTTCCCGGTGCTCCCGGGGGATGGACGGTGGTGATTCCCGGTGCTCGGGAGGAGGGAAGGGGGGATCCGGGGCGGGACATTCCCGGTGCTCCGGGAGGTTGGTGGGGAGGGGCGGGGGGGTCTGTCCTGGTCCGGGCCGGCGGGAGCGCGCGGGGGCGGCGGGAGCGCGCGGCGCGCCCTCGCCCGGGGCCGGGACCGGGATCGGGATCGCGAGGCGGAGCCCGGGAGCGGCGGGAGGCGGCGGCTCCGGCTCCGCAAACTTTCCCGGAGCAGCGGCGGCGGGGCCATGGGCCGCGGCCCGCGCTGAGCACCATGATCGCGGCCGGGGGCTGCCTCGGCGCCGCGCTGCTGCTGCTGCTGCTGCTGGCCGCCCTCTGCCCCCCCGCCGCCGCCGAAGGTGGGTCCCACCGGGGGACACCGGGGGGCACCGGGGACACCGGGAGTCGGGGGGACTCCGGCCCCGCGCGGCGACTTCGCGTAAAGTTTTGCACGGGACCGAGCGGGACCGGGGGGGCACCGGGAGGGCGAACCGGGCGAGGGAGTGGGGGACACGGGGG
Organism: Setophaga petechia; assembly: GCA_024362935.1. NCBI lineage: Eukaryota > Metazoa > Chordata > Aves > Passeriformes > Parulidae > Setophaga > Setophaga petechia. The sequence goes on along the minus strand of JANCRA010000044.1, from coordinate 3,119,518 downwards.
GCGTGACCGAGAGGGCACCGGGGGGACATCGGGGGTGGGACCGAATGGAAAACCGGGAGGGGACGGTGGGGGGAACCGAGGGAGCAGCGGGAGGGGACCGGGGCGGCCTCGGGTTGCGAACGAGGTGGGCACCGGGGGTGGGATCGGGCAGCTCTGGGGGGCACCGGGGGGAACCGGGGGCTGCACGGTTGGAAGCGATGGGACCGCCTCCCCCGATCTCCCCGGTGCCCCCTCGGTGCCCCCGTTCTCCCCGCCGCTGGCAGCGCGACCCCGGTGTCCCCGCGCCGCCACTGCCGCCAGGACTGGGGGCCGAACTGGAGTGGACTGGGAGGCGCTGGGGCCCAGCGGGAGGCCTTGCCCGCTGCACCCCGGTTCCCCCGAGCTGCACGATTCCCGGGAGGGATTTAGGGGCTCCGGTAGAGCCCGGAGCGGGGTGCAGCGGGCAGGGCTCTGGTACCGCCGGGAGAAGCGGGAACGGGGGTCCCCAACTTGTGGGGGCTCCCTTCCCGTGGGCATCGGGAGGCTCCGGGGTGCGGAGCGCCGGGCTGGCTGGGTGGCTGGCTGGGTGGGTGGGTGGGTGCGTCCCCGTCGCTCCCATCCACATTCTCGACGTGCCGCACCCAGCCCAGCCCCGGGGGGAGCGGGGAGCCCGGCCCGGCAGCCCCCGGGCCTCGGCCCTGCACCGCGGGAACGGGGCAGGAACGGGGCCAGCAGGGCATGGGGCTGGTGGCCCCAAAATGGGCACCGGCAGCCCCAAAAGTTGGACCCTGGTGCCTCCCTCTTGGTGTCGGGGGGCAGCTCCAGCAGCGGGAGTTTGGAAAGTGAATGCTCGATGTGGGACGGGGACGTGGGGACACAACGCTCCTGGCAGCCCACAGCTTGGAGGGTCTGCGCGGGGCGGGCTCCTGGTCGGGGACAGCCCGGTGTGTCCCCGTCCCGGGGCTCAGGCCAGCCCCGTGGGCACGTGGCTCACGGGCTTGGCCGGGCACCCGCGGGCAGCCCCGGTGCTTCGGTGGTGGCACCGCCCGCTGGGGTGAGCCAGGCAGGCTGGAGCAGTCCCTGCCCTGCCCGGTGCCCAGAGGGGGAGCTGGGCGAGCATCCAAACCCAAATCCAGGGGGAACAGAGCCGGGATCCCACCAGGATCCGCACACTTGTCCCACCTGCCCTTTGCCCCGGGGAAGCCCCAGCTCCCCGCGCCTCTCACGGCAGGTGTGGGCACAGACCTTGAGCTTTGGCCGCCCCACACGGCGACACTTTCCCTTCCCGGGTCCCCCCGTTTCACCCCGCTCGGGTGGGACACAGCCGAACCCCACATTCGGGGGGCTTCCTCCTTCCTGGCCGTGTTTTCCCCGGCTCGGAGGCCTCGGAGCAGGCGGGGGAGGCGAGTGCCAGCCGGGTCTCCGGGCCACGGGGCCGCGCCCGCAGCTGCCCAGCACCGGGGGCTGTCACTCAGCCACCGAGCAGCCGGGGACCGGACACCGAGCGCCCGCCCGACCCCCGTGTGCCCCCCTGCCCGCCATGGGACGGGGCTGGTGGCTCTGCGGGTGACACCGCGGTGGCGGCGGGGTCAGCGCGGGGCTGGGTGCGGGAGCGGGGCTCGGTGTGGCGCGGGGGGCTCTCCCCGGTGGGTGTTGGGGTGCCGGGGGCCGCGGGCGCGCCGGGGCTGGGCCGTGCCGAGCCGAGCCGTGCCCGCCAGCCCTGCGTCACCGCTGCTCCCCAAACACGCCCGACCTGAAAAGGCGGTTCCAGCCGGGAGCGGGCGGCCGGGGCCCGGTGCCACCCGCGCCCGTGACTCACTCGCCCGGGGCCCGGCACCCAGCGCGGGTTCCCGCACCCCCAGCCCCGCCGGGATGCCCGGGGGATGCTCTCCCGCCCAGGAGCCCCCCACAATGGATGGGGCCGGCCGGGCCCCGCAGCCGTCGCCGCTCAACAATCGGGTCTTGTCTCGGCGTGGGCAGCGCATTCCTGCCCGCGGCCCCCGCTCCGGCCCCGCCGCTCTGGGGGTCCCAACCCAGCCCCCGGCAATCCCCGGCCCCCGCCGCGGGCACGGGGTGACACCGATCCCCGTTGTGCCTCGAGCGGGACCCGGTGGCGGAGCGGGAGCGGCTTTGCCGGGGTGGGAGCCGGGGGAGCCTCGGTGCAGGAAACCCATCGGAAGCTGTTGGGAGCAGCCCCGGTGATAAACGGCGGCCGCCGCATCCGCGGCGCTTCCTGCGGGGGCCGGAGCTCCGTGTGTGTCCCACGATGGGGAGAGGGGAACCCGCTGAGCCCCCGCTGTCCCCACAGTCTGCACCGGCACCGACATGAAGCTGCTGCGTCCCTCCAGCCCCGAGAGCCACTACGAGACCCTGCGGCACCTGTACCAGGGCTGCCAGGTGGTCCAGGGCAACCTGGAGCTCACCTACCTGCCCGCCGACGCCGACACCTCCTTCCTCAAGGTGCGCAGCGCTAAAACGCCCCGAGGGAGGGGAAAAACGAGGGTCCCCTCACCCCTCACCCGTGTCCCCCCCCATGGCAGGACATCAAGGAGGTGCAGGGCTACGTGCTGATCGCGGAGAACCGAGTGAGCGGGCTGGAGCTGCAGAGCCTGCGCATCATCCGCGGCACGCAGCTCTTCCAGGAGCGCTACGCCCTGGCCGTGGTGGGCAACGCCGGCCCCGCCGGGGCACCGGGGCTGCGCCAGCTCGGCATGAGGCACCTCACAGGTGGGCAAGCCCTGTCTGGGGTGCTCGGCTATGTGGGTTGCTGCTCCTGCAGTTGGGAGCTGCCAGCTCCAGTCTGGGAAGCCAAAGTTCTGGGTGCTCCCCAGCTCCCTACCGAGGACTGGGGGTCCCCACGGGGCTGCAGGTCCATGCTGACCCCCCAACCTGTCCCCTGACAGAGATCCTGAAGGGAGGGGTGCTCATCGAGAGGAACCCCGAGCTGTGTTTCCAGGAGACCATCCTGTGGAGCGACATCCTGCACCGGCACAACGAGTTCCGTGCCGACATCCAGGTGGAGAGCACCCGCACCCGCAGCTGTGAGTGGGGGGTTTGTGCTGCCAGGGGGGCTCTGGGGGGTTCCAGCCCCCCCTGGCACCCCCTGCTCACTCTCCCTCGTGTGCAGGTCCCGACTGCCGGGCGCTCTGTGCTGAGGGGCACTGCTGGGGTGAGGGCAAACAGGACTGCCAGACATGTGAGTGTGGGGCCCACAGAGGCTCTGAGCCCCCCCTCAGAGACCCCCAAAGCCCCTGGGAACCCCTTTCCTTCCTTCTGTATGCCCCTGCTCCACTGATCACCACTTGGCATCCAAATCTGTGTCCCAGAGACTCCCTGGACCTTCTGCTTGCACTCCCAAATCGTTGCCCTGCTGAGCCCTACTGGTCACCTAAGTCCTGTTTCCAGAGAATCTCTGGACCTTCCATTTGCCCCCCAAATCTCTGTCCCACTGACCCCCCATTTACCACCTAAATCTTGCCCCCAGAAGCACCCTGAGCTGCTGTTTAGCCCCCAAATCCTTATTCCACTGAGCCCCACATAACGCCCAAATCTTGGTCACAGACATCTCCTAAAATCCCTGCTCTGGGAGCCTCCCCTTACACCCCAAATCCCTGCTCTGGGAGCCTCCTCTTACACCCCAAATCTCTCCTCTGGGAGCCTCCCCTTACACCCCAAATCCCTGCTCTGGGAGCCTCCTCTTACACCCCAAATCCCTGCCTTGAGGACCTCTGCTTACACCCCAAATCCCTGCTCTGGGAGCCCCCCTTACACCCCAAATCCCTGCTCTGGGAGCCCCCCTTACACCCCAAATCCCTGCTCTGAGAGCCTCCCCTTACACCCCAAATCCCTGCTCTGGGAGCCCCCCTTACACCCCAAATCCCTGCTCTGGTAGCCCCCCTTACACCCCAAATCCCTGCTCTGGGAGCCTCCCCTTACACCCCAAATCCCAGCCCTGGTAACCATTTGTCCCCCTAAATTCCTTTCTTACTGGTTTTTTTTTGCCATCTCAATTCCCACCACCCAGATTTTTACCCTGGAAACCCCTTAACCCTCCAACCCTTCATCCTGGGGTCTCCCCCATTGCCTGGAGGGGTGGAATTCATGTCCCCAACGTGTCCCTCTGTGTCCCTGCAGTGACCAACAGCATCTGCCACGGCTGCCCACGCTGCAAGGGCACGAAACCCACGGATTGCTGCCACGAGCAGTGCGCCGCCGGCTGCACCGGCCCCAAGCACTCCGACTGCCTGGTGAGCACGGGATGGGGACACCGAGGGTCCTGTGGGGACACAGGGGTCTCACACAGCTGTGTCCCCTCCCCAGGCATGCCTGAACTTCAACAGGAGCGGGATCTGCGAGCTGCACTGCCCCCCACTCGTTGTGTACAACTCAGACACCTTCGAGTCGATGCCCAACCCCGACGGGCGCTACACCTTCGGTGCCAGCTGTGTCAGCCAGTGTCCCTGTGAGTGACACCCTGGGGGGGTGCAGGGGCAGCCAGCGTGGCCCTGACCCCCCCTCCTCCCCTCCTGCCACCCCCCTGCAGACAACTACCTCGCCACGGAGGTGGGGTCCTGCACCCTCGTGTGCCCCCAGAACAGCCAGGAGGTCACGGTCAACAACGTGCAGAAGTGTGAGAAGTGCAGCAAACCCTGCCCAGAGGGTGAGAAACGCCCCCCTGTCCTGGGGGTCTGGGGGGGGGCTCATCCTGGGGTCCCCAGGGAGCAGCTCAGTCCCACCCTGGGGTCTCCAGCCTGTCCTGGGGTCCCTGGAGAGCAGCTCACTCCGTCCTGGGGTCTCCAGCCCATCCTGGGGTCTCCAAGGAGCAGCTCAGCCCCACCCTGGGGTCTCCAGCCCATCCTGGGGTCTCCAAGGAGCAGCTCAGCCCCACCCTGGGGTCTCCAGCCCATCCTGGGGTCTCCAAGGAGCAGCTCAGCCCCATCCTGGGGTCTCCAGCTCAGCCTGTCCTGGAGTCCCCAGTGGGGAGCTCACCCCATCCTGGGGTCCCTGGGGAGCAGCTGACCCTGTCCTGGGGTCTTCAGGGAGAATCTCAGCCCTGTCCTGGGGTCTCCAACCTGTTCTGGGGTCCTTGGAGAGCAGCTCACCCCATCCTGGGATCTTCAGGGAGCAGCTCAGCCCATCCTGGGGTCTCCAGGGAGAATCTCAGCCCCATCCTGGGGTCCCTCGGGTGCAGTTCACCCCCACTCTGGGGTCTCCAAGTGCCCCTGGGGATGTGGGGGAGCAGTCCCCTGGGGGCTGGGGGCACTCTGGGGACCCCAAGGATTTGGGTAAGCAGCCTTCCCAAGCTTTGGGGGGCTCTGGGGACCCCAAGGATGGGGGTGATCCATCTGCAGTGCAGCTCTGGGGGCTGTGTGGGGGTGCTGCTGTGCCCTGTGGCTGGTGGGGCAGTGTTTTGGGGGGCTCAGGGGTCCTGGAAGAGCCCCCCTGCCATGCCCCCACAGTGTGCTACGGGCTGGGAGTGGATTTCCTGAAGGGCGTCCGTGCTGTGAACGCCTCCAACATCCAGCACTTCTCTGGCTGCACCAAGATTTTTGGGAGCCTGGCCTTCCTGCCCGAGACCTTTGCTGGGTGAGTGCCTGAATCCCCTCCCTGAGCCCACTGGGGACCCCCAAAAGGACCCCCCAACCTCCCTCCCATCCCCTGCAGGGACCCCAGCACCAACACCCCACCCCTGGACCCCAAACTGCTGCGGATCTTCGAGAGCCTGGAGGAGCTGACCGGTGAGAGCCGGGGGAGCTGGGGGGGACTGGGGGCTCTGGGTTTGGGGGGGACACGAGGGGATGACACTCAGCTCCCCCCAGGCTTCCTCTACATCGCAGCCTGGCCGCCTGACATGAAGGACCTGGGAGTGTTCCAGAACCTGCGGGTGATCCGGGGCAGGGTGCTGCACAAGTGAGCAGGGACGGGGACATGGGGGGACACGGGGACATGGGGGGAAGCAGGGGGACCATGAGGGGACACAGGGACATGGGGGACACGGGGACATGAGGGGACACGGGGACATGGGGAACACAGGGACATGGGGGGAGGCAGGGGGACACATGAGGGGATACAGGGACATGGGGTGACACGGGAACATGGGGATGCAGAAGGGATGCAGGGGGACACATGAGGAACACGGGGACATGGAGGGATGCAGGGGGACCCATGAGGGGACACAGGGAGTCACAGAGGGGACACAGGGACATGGGGGGAGGCAGGGGGACCATGAGGGGACATGGGGACATGGAGGGATGCAGAGGGACACATGAGGGGACACAGGGATATGTGGAGGGACACAGGGAGTCACAGAGGGGACACAGGGACATGGGGGGAGGCAGGGGCACCATGAGGGTACACAGGGACATGGGGGGACACAGGAACATGGGGATGCAGAGGGGACGTGGGGAGATGTTGGGGCACAGGGGGGGCTGCAGGGTGTTGTGAGAACACACAGGGGGACATGGAGGATGACAGGACACGGGGGATATGGGTGATATTGCAGGGGAGACGTGGGTGGGACTCAGGGGCACACAGGGACACGAAAGGGCTCCCACAGGCTGCAGGGGGACACAGGGACACGAAGGGGCTCCCACAGCCTGCAGGGGGACACAGGGACACGAAGGGACTCACAGAGCCTGCAGGGGGACACAGGGACATGAAGGGGCTCCCACAGTCTGCAGGGGGACACAGGGACACGAAGGGGCTCACAGAGCCTGCAGGGGGACCCGGGAAGGACACGGGGGACGTGGGGGCACAGTGCCAGGCGTGTCTCACCCCTGGGTGTCCCGGCAGCGGCGCCTACTCGCTGACACTGCAGGAGCTGGCGGTGCAGGCGCTGGGGCTGCGGGCCCTGCAGGAGATCAGCAGTGGCATGGTGCTGGTGCACCACAACCCCCAGCTCTGCTTCCTCCAGAAGGTGCCCTGGCACAGCATCTTCCGTAACCCCCGCCAGCGCCTCTTCCAGACCCACAACAAACCCCCCGAGCAGTGCGGTAAGAGGGGGTCCTGTGAGGGTGGGGGGAGATGGGGGACCCTCCCCATTGCTGACAAAGGTGCTGATGGTGCCCCTCCTGCAGAGAGAGAGGGGCTGGTTTGCTTCCACCTCTGTGCCCAGGGGCACTGCTGGGGCCCCGGCCCCACCCAGTGCGTGGCGTGCGAGCGGTTCCTGCGTGGCCAGGAGTGCGTGGCCTCCTGCAACCTCCTGGATGGGTGAGTGGAGACCCTCGGCAGTGCCAAACAGAGTCCCCACACACACCAGGGTGGGGCTGGGATCCCATCCCTGCCCCTTTTTGCCCTGCAGAGCCATCAGGGAACACGCCAACGGGACGCGGTGCCTGCCGTGCCACCCCGAGTGCCAGCCCCAGAACGGCACCGAGACCTGCTTCGGATCGGTGAGGACAGGGACACACACTGGGGGCGGTGAGGGTGTCCCCACACACCCGGGTCCCTCAACCCAGCCCTGTTCCTGCAGGATCCAGACCAGTGCGTGGCCTGTGCCCACTACAAGGACGCCCAGCAGTGCGTGCGGCGCTGCCCCAGCGGCGTCAAGGCCGACGCCTCCTTCGTGCCCGTCTGGAAATACCCGGATGAATTCGGAGTGTGCCAGCTCTGCCCCACCAACTGCACCCACTCGTGAGTTGGGGGGGTCCCTAGATGAGATGGGGGTGCTGGCAGCTGCAGGGGGTTGCTGACAGCAGCGGGTTACACCTGTGTCCCCAGGTGCACGATTCGGGATGAGGACGGATGTCCCGTGGACCAGAAGCCAAGGTAAGGGAGTCACAGACATTTTTTATGAAAAATCTTTTCTTTAGGATTTTTCCTCCTGAGAAGCTGAGAGGCCTCAGGAACAAAATGTAAACAATGGTTATCTGTTGCTGTGGAATTCAACAGGTGGATCTGTGGTTGGCCCATGTTGGATGTTCCTAATTAATGGCCAATCCCAGTCAGCTGGCTCTGACAGAGAGTCTAAGCCACAAACCTTTGTTATCATTCTTTCCTATTCTATTCTTAGCCAGCCTTCTGATGAAATCCTTTCTTCTATTCTTTTAGTATAGTTTTAATATAATATACATCATAAAATAATAAATCAAGCCTTCTGAAACATGGAGTCAGGTCTCTTCCCTCATCCTAAGACCCTTGTGAACACTGTCACAGTAGGGGGGTGGCTCTGTTGTGCCACCACCACTCTGGCTGATGGGGGTCACCCCCACACTGATGGCATTTTGGCACACAGCCAGGTGACATCCATCATTGCTGGCGTGGTTGGGGCTCTGCTGGTCATTGTCCTGCTCCTCATCACCGTCATCTGCGTCAAGCGCCGGCGGCAGCAGGAGCGCAAGCACACCATGCGGAGGCTGCTGCAGGAGACCGAGGTGGGGACCTCCCGGGGGACAGGAGGGGACCCTCGGGGCTTGGGAGGGATGAGGACCCCAGCCCTCCTCACCCCTCCATGCCCCACAGCTGGTGGAGCCACTGACGCCCAGCGGGGCCCTCCCCAACCAAGCCCAGATGAGGATCCTCAAGGAGACGGAGCTGAAGAAAGTGAAAGTTTTGGGTTCTGGTGCTTTTGGCACCGTCTATAAGGTGAGGAGTGGGGACAGCACAGCTGGATGTGACCCTCCATGCTCTGCATCCTCTCACCTGCTTGTCCCCACCTCAGGGCATCTGGATCCCTGATGGGGAGAGCGTGAAGATCCCCGTGGCCATCAAAGTCTTGCGGGAGAACACATCGCCCAAAGCCAACAAGGAGATCCTGGACGTGAGTGTGGCCACAACACTGGGGGGGAACAGGGCTGGCAGCAGCCCCTGCCCACCCTGACCCCCACCCTGCTGTCCACAGGAGGCCTATGTGATGGCAGGGGTGGGCAGCCCCTACGTGTCCCGGCTGCTGGGCATCTGCCTGACCTCCACGGTGCAGCTGGTGACGCAGCTGATGCCCTACGGCTGCCTGCTGGACTACGTGAGGGAGAACAAGGACCACATCGGCTCCCAGGACCTGCTCAACTGGTGTGTGCAGATCGCCAAGGTAGGACAGGGCACCCGGGCAGCTCTGGGGAGGTCCTTGGGGACACCAGGGACAGCTGGACATGTGTCATCTCCAGGGGATGAGTTACCTGGAGGAGGTCAGACTGGTGCACCGGGACTTGGCCGCTCGCAACGTCCTCGTCAAGAGCCCCAACCACGTCAAGATCACCGACTTTGGGCTGGCCCGGCTGCTTGACATCGACGAGACCGAGTACCACGCTGATGGTGGCAAGGTAGGGCGTGGGGACACGGGGACAGTGGTGCTCCCCTTTGTGACAGCCACCCCTGGTCCTGCTCACCTCTCTGTCCCAGGTGCCCATCAAGTGGATGGCGCTGGAGTCCATCCTCCGCCGGCGCTTCACGCACCAGAGCGATGTCTGGAGTTACGGTGCGTCAGGGTGTCCTCACCCCGGGGGACTTAGGGGGTCCCAATGCACTGCTCACCCCCACAGCTGTCCCCTGTCCCCTCCAGGTGTCACCGTGTGGGAGCTGATGACATTTGGGGCAAAGCCCTACGATGGGATCCCTGCCAGGGAGATCCCAGACCTGCTGGAGAAGGGCGAGCGGCTGCCGCAGCCGCCCATCTGCACCATCGACGTCTACATGATCATGGTGAAATGTACGGGGAGGGGACACGGGGACAGGGAGGGGACAGGGCGTGCTGTCACCCTGCTCCCAGCCCCTGATGGCACCTGGCTCTGTTCAGGTTGGATGATTGACTCCGAGTGCCGGCCCAAGTTCCGGGAGCTGGTCACCGAGTTCTCCCGCATGGCCCGCGACCCCCAGCGCTTCGTGGTCATCCAGGTATGGAGATCCCTGAGCTCCTGTCCCCTCCCTGGCACCCTGGGGTGAGCACTGAGCACTGTGACCCCCTCAGAACGACCTGGTGGGGCTGCCTGGCTCCATGGACAGCACCTTCTACCGGGCACTGCTGGATGAGGAGGACATGGACGACCTGGTGGACGCTGAGGAGTACCTGGTGCCTCACCACGGCTTCTTCAGCACCGACACCTCCACCACCTACCGCAGCCGCATCTCTTCCATGCGGGTACGTGGGGAGGGAGGGCTGGCAGGGAGCTCCAGGTGAGGAGGTGACCCCGTGCCACGTCTGGGATGGGCTCAAGTGCTCAACTCTGTGTCCTCTCCCACACCCAGAGCACGGCAGAGTCTCCAGCCAAGGTGGAAGAGGGCGAGGGCTTGGCCTCGTTCTCCTTCCCCGCCCAAGGCCTGGCAGAGGGGCCAGAGGGACCTGCCCCAGAGGTGCCAGATGGGGACAAGGTGACCCTGCAGAGCCCCTCGGGGCGGGAGCCCGGGACCCTGCCCCGGTACAGCGAGGATCCCACCGGGGTGACGGCCAAGGATGGAGAGGACCCCGAGTGCTTCACTGTCCCAGCCCCCCACAGCACCATGCCAGGTAGGGAGGGCACAGCCAGACCCTTGGGGAGGTGGTGGGGGGTGTCTGCCTGTCCCATGACCCCTGGGGGGTCCCTAACATGTCCCTCACCCTGCAGAGTACGTGAACCAGGCTGGGGAGCACCTGCCCCGCGCCCCCCCCGTCCCCGCCGGACAAACCCAAGGGGCACCAGGGCAAGAACGGGCTCATCAAGGACCCCAAGAACTCCTTCCCAGGGCCCTTCGGCCACGCTGTGGAGAACCCTGAGTACCTGGCACCACCCCACGGCACCCCCAGCCCTGGCCCCTTCAGCCAGGCCTTCGACAACCCCTACTACTGGAACCAGGACCCTGCCAAGGGTGGTGGCCCTGACGGTGGCCCTGGCACGACGCCCACGGCCGAGAACCCCGAGTACCTCGGCCTGGCCGGCCCTGACGCCACGGCCGTGTAGGAGAGACCCCCCCAACTTCACCAAGGCAGCTCAGGGAGGGATGAGCCACAGCTGTGGGGCCGGGGGTCCACCCCTCTGCCCAGGGGTGGCACCGCTCACGGAGCCAGGACGCTGTGGGATGGCACGGCAGCAGAGCGGGGACACGAGGGTCACCCTGGGTGGCACCCCACGAGCAGCCCGGAGCCAGCAGGGCCTGGAGAAGGACAGCCCCTGTGCCATCCCCCCCATGCAGGGCTGTCCCAGTGCCTGGGACACGTGGACTTGCACTGAGGGCAGCTGGACTGACAGCAGTCCCGGCTGCTCCGGGATTCTCTGGGAGCACCGGGATGTAAATCTGAGAATTGTACATTGGTTGTTTTTTCTACTCCCGTGGTCTGTTTGGTTTCTCCTTCTCCTTTGGATCCAGCATTGTCTCCCAAAGACCAACATCTTATATCCTTTCCCTTTTTCCTTATTTTTTCCCGTTTTCCTCCTCTTTTGCCCTTTTTTTTTCCCTTTTTCCTTCCCTTTTCCCTTTTTTCCTTCCTCCTTTTTTTCTTTTTCTTTCCCTCTCCCCTTCTTTTTGCCCCCTTTTTCCTTCCCCATTTCCTTTCCCCTTTTCCCTCTTTTCCACTCCCCTTTTCCCTCTTTCCCCTTCCCTTCCTTTTCCCCTTTTCCTTCTCCCACTCCTCTTTTCCCTTTCCCTTCCTCCCCATTTCCTTTCCCCTTCTCTTTTCTCTCCTTTCCATTCTTTTTTCTGTATTGTTTTCCCTTTCTCCATTCCATTTTCCCCTTTTGTCTTCCATTTTCTGCTTCTTTCTTCTTCCCCCTTCTCCTCCTTTTCCTCTTTTTCTTCTCTTTTCCCCTATTCCCTTCTTTTTTCCCTTTTCTTTTCCTTTTTCCTTCCCCATTTTTTCCTTTTTCTTTCCCTTTCCCCTTCTTTTTTTCCCTTTTCCTTCCCCATTTCTTTTCCATTCCTTTTCTCTCTTTCTCCATTTCCTTTTCCCCTTTTGTCTTCCCTTTTCCACTTCTTCTTCCCCTTTCCCATCCTTTTCCTTCTCCCATTCCTCCTTTTTCCCCTTCCCCTCCTCCTCCATTTCCTTTCCCCGTTTCTCTCCTTTCCATTCCTTTTTCTGTCCCTTTTCCCCTTTTGTCTTCCCTTTTCTGCTTCTTTCTTCTTCCCCTTTCCCTTCCTTTTCCTTCTCCCACTCCTCCTTTTCCCTCCTTCCCTTCCTCCACCCTCTGCCACCCCCCACCACTTGCCTGAGGGACAAAATTCCTGGTCCCAAGCAAACTCCAGGACCCCCCAATCCCAAGGGACACCAGAGGAGCCACATTCTCCATCCTTTATTCCACCCAGGCCGTTGGGTTTATACACAGTATAGAATAAATAGGGGATCCCCCCATCCCAAGGCCAAGGGCAGGGACATTCCAGGCAGGAAGCAGGAGCTGGGAGCCTGGGAATGGGCAGGGGGGATGTGAACACACCTGGGCCTGTGGGGCCAGCCTGGGGTTCCCATGGCCTGGATTAAACAGTGCCAGAGGGATTTTAATCATTAACAGATCCCAGGGAAAGTTACAGCCAGTGGATTCCCCTTGGAATGAACCTGCTGGGAGCTGCTCCAACGCCCAGCCCGGCTCCCCATTCATGGGAGACACCCCCAGATTCCCCAGCACAGAGAAATGGGGGTGCCAACCCTGTACCCCTCAGGGAGGAGCAGCTGCTGAGGGGGGGAAGGCAAAGGCAGGTGGGAGATCCCCCCCAAATCCACAGCTACACCCCACAGCAGGGGACACAACGATCCCCAGTGCCACCATGGGGGTCCCCAGGAAGCTCCTGAGCCCCCCCAGGGGTGCAGGGTTTAAGGAAGGCAGCGTGGGGGGACCCTGCTGTCCTTGGGGGGGTTACAGGATGATGCAGGGGGGGCGGCTGTTGGTGATTTTCTCCAGGGGCTCCCCATTGCGGGCTCTGCGGATGGCCTCGATCAGCTGGGGAGACACGGAGGTGACAGGGACAAATCCCAGCCACACTGAAGAGCTGCCCTCTGTCCCCTCCCACCCCACCCCAGCAGGACCTGCACAGGGTCCTGGCAGGGTGGTAGGAAGAGGAACAGCTCCAGAGGGTGATAAAACAATGATCCCATCCCTGCAAACCAAACACTCCCAGCCCAGTCCCGCTGTGGGTACTCACATCCTTCTCGTAGGGAAAACCTCCATTCTCCAGCTTGGAGAACACCAGCTGCCCGTTGATCTCGATCTCAAAGGCACCTGAGGGCACACACAGGGCCCAGCCATCAGCTGTGTGCCCCCCAAAACCCCCCCATGAGGACACACACAGGGCCCAGCCATCAGCTGTGTGCCCCCCAAAACCCCCCCATGGCATCCCCTGCCCTACAGACCCCCAGCTCTGCCCCCAAACTGAGAGGCAACACCCAGACCACCACCCCCCCTGGACTTCCAACGAGGTTTAACCCCCCCAAACCCCCAGCAGGGCACTGGGGGGGCCCTGGGGTGTCCCCCCGAGGCTGCTGTGGGGTCTCACCGGTGCCCCCCAGGCGTGACTCGATCTCGATGTCGGGGTACTCCTCCCGCACGGCGCTCGCCAGCTCCTGGTAGGTGGCCTCGAAGCCACAGGGCTCGCTGGGGAGGGGGGAACTGCCTGAGGAGGGGGCACAGGGACCCCCCAAACCCTCCCCGAACTGAGGAGCCCCCCCACAAGAGCTCTGCTGCCTCCTGCACCCCCAATTGCCAATGCCCCCCTTAGGAGCCCTCCCACACCCTCAGCCCCCCTGTACCCCACAACCCTCAATACCTTCTCAGCCCCCCAATTCCCCACCCTCAGAACCCCCCAAATCCTCTATAATCCTTTCCTCAGTCCCCGAATTCCCCTGTAACCCCCCAATTCCCACCCTCGGAGCTCCACAAATCCTTTATACCCCTTCCTCAGCCCCCAAATTCCCCTACAACCCCCTCAGCGCCCCAATTCCCCCATCCTGCAGAGCCCCCAAATCTTCTATAACCCTTTCTCAGCCCCCCAATTCCCCTATAACCCCGCAATTCTCCAGCCCTCAGAGCCCCCCAAATCCTCTATAACCCTTCCTCAGCCCCCCAAATCCTCTATAACCCCCCAATTCCTCTATAGCCCTTTCCTCAGCCCCCCAATTCCCCTATAACCCCCCAATTCCCCACCCTCGGAACCCCACAAATCCTTTATACCCCTTCCTCAGCCCCCCAATTCCCCTATAACCCCCCAATCTCCCACCCTGCAGAGCCCCCAACCTCCCTCCACCCCCTCCTCAGCTCCCCCAACCCCTTTATATCCCACTCAGCCTCTCCCTTCTCCCCCCAGCACCCTCCATGCCTGGACCCCCCTCATGCCTCACCCCAGTTCCCCCCAGTTCGTGCTCCCGGTGCTCCGGTACCGCTGTGGGCCGTACCCCGGGCGGCTCCCACCCCCGGGGTGCCCTCGGTTCCCCTCGGTTCACCCCCCCGCGGGCTCTCCGCGGCCGCGGCGCTCACCAATACTCCACCACGATGCGGACCCGCCGCTCGGCCCCGCTCTCGGCCCCGTTCCCGTCGCCGTTCCCGTTCCCGGTGCCGCCGCTCATGGCCCCCGGTGCCGCCTCGCTGCCGCTTCCGGGTGTGGTCACGTGACGCGCCAACTTCCGGTGCCGCTCTGCCCCGCCCCGCCCTCGTCTCGTCTGCTCCGGGAGGACCGCCGTGACCCCGGTGACCCCCCGGGGACACAAAATGACCCAAAGTGACTTCCAGGACACCTCTAGGGATCTAAAGTGACCCCCAGGGGACCCAAACTCTCCGTGTGTCACCTGTGACTCCAAAGACCCGCAAACCTCCCATGAGATGCACAATGACCTCAGTGACCCCCGTGTCACCCGCAGTCACCCCCCCGTGGGACCCAAAGTGACCTCCGGGGGACACACATGGAACCTGAAATGACCCTCACAGGAGCTGTGGATTCCCATGGGAGTCCCCATTGCCCTGTGGGACCCACACCTAAAGCTGTGTGGGAGTTCTATGGGGTCCTGTAGACCCCCCCCTCTCCCCAGACCAATAGGAACCCTCATCATCCCCCACAGGGACCCCTGAACCCCTCCTTGGGGACACCTCTGTGACCCCACGGCACCCCTAGTCCACAGCGGGGACTCCCAGACCCAGTATGGGGACACCCACAGGGGACCCCACAGGTGACACCCCCAGGGGACCCCAGAGGACACACACAGAGCCCCTAAAGGACCCCACTGCATTCCCAAATCCCAAATTCCGCCCCCAACCCTCCCAGAAGGGCCCCTGACCTGCATGAGAGCCCCGTGACCCCATAGTCCCACCTGGCAGGGGTCCCTGAGGGGACAATGGGGACACCCCCTCCCCCCATGGGACCCTCCCACCCCAAATTTGGGGGTCTCAGTAAAGCCCCACCCCAAACCCCTCCCCAAACCCCAAATCGGGGGCTGAGGAAAGGGTTGTAGAGGAATTGGGGGGGGTTATAGGGGAATTGGGGGGTTATAGGGGAATTGGGGGGACGAGAGAGGGGCTATAGAGGATTTGGGGGGCTCTGAGGTTGGGGGGCTGAGAAGGGGGGTGTAGTGAGGTTCAGGGTCTCTGCAGGGTGAGGAATTTGGGGCTTATAGGGGAATTGGGCGGTTATAGGGGAATTTGGGGGTTGAGGAGGGGCTATAGAGGGTTGGGGGGCTCTGAGGGGTGGGAGATTGGGGGCTTATAGGGGAACGGGGGGGCTGAGGAAAGGATTCTAGAGGAATTGAGAGGTTATAGGAGAATTGGCTGGGGCTCAGAGGGATCTGCACCCCCAGGACACCCCGAGGGGTCCCCGTGTCCCCCCACGCCCGGTGCATTGTGGGAAACTCCCCATCACCACCTCAGGGGGATTTTGGGGGGGGGGGGTCGGGCCGGGGTCAGGCTGGACACCCCCCAAAGGGTCTGGGGGGCCCCTGTGGGTGCCTTTGGGGGGCCGGTACCGGGCGCGGTGATGTCAGGCGGGGGCGGGAGCTGTTGCAGGTAGATAAAGCCGGGCAGAACAGGAATCCCTGGTCCGGCGGGACGGGGCCGGGGCCGGGACGCGGCGGGAGCTGCAGGTACGAGCGGGGCCGGCCCGGGGGCTCCCGGGGGGCTCCCGGGGCTGGGGAGGGATCGCTGCTCATCCCGGGGTGTTGGTTCTGTCCCGTCGGGAACGACCCCGGCGCTCCGGCTGCGCCCGCAGCCCTTCCCTCCCTCCTTCCCGCCTTCCTCCCGGCTCTTCCTCCTCCTCTGCCGTCCCGCCGTGCCTCCTCTTCCTCCTCTGTGCCCCTGGGGAGCTCTGCACCCCCAGTCTCGGGACCCCCACCCACACACAGCTGGCAGCCTGGTCCTTAATCCTGGTGGTCCCGACACGCTGTCCCTCGTCCTGGTGGCCCTGGGATCCTGTCCCTCAGTCCTGGTGGCTCTGGGATCCCATCCCCTCATCCTGGTGTCTCTGTGACTCCATTCCTCAGTCCTGGTGGCTCTGGGATCCCATCCCCTTGTCCTGGTGGCTCTGGGATCCCATCCCCTTGTCCTGGTGTCCCTGTGACTCCATTCCTCAACCCTGGTGGCCCTGTGATTCCATCTCCTCACCCTCCTGGCCCTGGGATCCTGTCCCTTGTCTTGGTGTCCCTGGGATCCCATCCCCTCACCCTGGTGGCCCTGTGGCTCCATTCCTCAGCCCTGGTGGCCCTGGGATCCTGTCCCTCAGCCCTGGTGACCCTGGAATCCCATCCCCTTGTCCTGGTGGCTCTGGGATCCCATCCCCTCACCCTCCTGGCTCTGGGATCCTGTCCCTCAGCCCTGTTGCCCTGGGACCTTCAATCTGGTGGCCCTGGACCTCTTGCTCCACAGCCCTGGTGGCCCTGAGGCCCATCCCAGTGCTCCTGAGCCCCTCCCCACAACCCCAATGTCCCCTGTGTCCCCTCTTTGTCCCCTGGTGCTCCTGAGCCCCTCCAGTCCCCCTCCCCATAACCCCAATGTCCCCTCTTTGTCCCCTGGTGCTCCTAAGCCCCTCCAGTCCCCCTCCCCACAACCCCAATGTCCCCTCTTTGTCCCCTGGTGCTCCTAAGCCCCTCCAGTCCCCCTCCCCATAACCCCAATGTCCCCTGTATCCCCTGTTTGTCCCACACCCATCCTGGTGGTCCTGGCCCCCTCCAGTCCCCACCCCATAGCCCTGATGTCTCTGTCCCTTTGCCCAAAGCCCTGTGTCCCCTGATTGTCCCACCCCGAGTGTCCCCACCCTGCCACTGCCACCAGCACAGGGCTCACACCGGGGTGACCTGAGGCCACCACGGGGGTGGTGCCAGGGCGGCGTCCCCGCTGCCAGGGCCGTGCGTGTCACATCCCCCCCTCCGTGTGTCCCCTGCTGTGTCTCACCCACCCTGCCTGACCCCTGACCCCTGGCTGTCCCCGTGTCCCCAAATCACCCCGGGCACAGCCAGGAAGGGGACACAGGGAATGGGGCAGAGGGACGGGAACAGGGACATGGCAGGGGCAGGGACATGCTGGGGACAGGGATAGGGACATGGCAGGGATAGGGACATGGCAGGGATAGGGATATGGCGGGGACAGGGATAGGGACATGCCAGGGACAGGGACATGCCAGGGACAGGGACATGCCAGGGATAGGGACATGGTGGGGACAGGGATAGGGACATGGCAGGGATAGGGACATGGTGGGGACAGGGATAGGGACATGGCAGGGACAGGGACATGGCAGGGGCAGGGACATGGCAGGGATAGGGACAGGGACACGACAGGGACACAGGGATGGCATGGGGGTGACATCAGCCCTGCCAAGCACGGACTTGGACCCCGAGAGGTGGCAGCAGGGACGGGCAGCAGGCGAATGATTAACGCGGTGTCCCGCGGCCACCGAGTGCCACCGTGGATGCCACCGCGGGTGCCACCGCGGGTGCCACGTGTGTGTTCCGTGCGCCACGTGCTGGGGGGGCCGCGGGACTCCCCGGGGCCACATCCCGGGGCCCGTCCCGGTGTCCGGGCGTGAGCGGTGGCACCGGGCGTGGGTGGGGACACGGAGGGGGGCTGGCGGCGGTTCCCACGGCGGCTCCCTCGCCCCCGGCTCCCGGGCCCGGATGCCAGCGCGGTGAGGTGGAGCTGGGAGCGGCTGCCGGGACCGGTTTGGCCGGACCCGAGGAGGTGTTTGGGGCTGAGCCGCCGCCGCCGCCACGCTCGGCTTCCTGCTCTGCTCGGCGCCGCCACGGCTCGGCCTGGCAAAGCTCAGCCTGGTAAAGAGCCTGGCAAAGGTTGGCCTGGTAAAGAGCCTGGCAAAGCTCAGCCTGGTAAAGCTCAGCCTGGGAAAGCTCAGCCTGACACAGCTCAGCCTGGCAAAGCTCAGCCTGGTAAAGAGCCTGGCAAAGCTCAGCCTGATAAAGCTCGGCCTGGCAAAGCTCAGCCTGGTAAAGAGCCTGGCAAAGGTTGGCCTGATAAAGCTCAGCCTGGCACAGCTCAGCCTGGTAAAGAGCCTGGCAAAGCACAGCCTGGCAAAGCTCGGCCTGGCAAAGCTCAGCTCAGTAAAGCTCAGCCTGGTAAAGAGCCTGGCAAAGCTCAGCCTGGTAAAGAGCCTGGCAAAGGTTGGCCTGGTAAAGATTGGCCTGGCAAAGCTCAGTCTGGTAAAGCTCAGCCTGGTAAAGGGCCTGGCAAAGCTCGGCCTGGCAAAGCTCAGCCTGGTAAAGCTCAGCCTGGCAAAGCTCGGCCTGGTAAAGAGCCTGGCAAAGCTCGGCTTGGCAAAGCTCAGCCCGGCAAATCTCGGCCTGGTAAAGCTCAGCCCAGCATCTCCCAGTGCTCCCAGCCCCTCGGTGCTGCGGAGGGAATTCTGGGGGTCTCACCAGGGGCTGTGCTCACCATCAGGGTTGTGCTCCAGCCCCCAGCACCCCGACAGGACTGTGGGGACAGGGACACCCCCTTGCTGTCCCAGATCCCACCCAGGGCTGGGGTCCTGCTTGTCTGGGCAGGAGAACACCCCTGGGTGGGTGCCAGGGCTGGGAGCCCACCTGGGGGCTGCCCACACCTGGCCACGGCCCCCTAAATGTGGCCCCGGGTGCCAGACCCCCTCTGTCTCCCCCCACAGATGATGCCATGGAGGGGGGGGCTCAGCAGAGCAGCCTCTGGGAGCCCCCCGAGCAGGAGGGGGGTCCTGCAGAGCGCGATGGGGGCGAGGGCCCGCTCGAGCTCCGGCGCTCCCAGCCCCTCTTCATCCACGGCAGCAGGTGGGTGAGGCCCGGGGGGCTCGGGGGGTGCTCAGGGGGGGTCTCAGGGGGTGTAGAGCTCACCCCCCGCCCCCTTCCTGCAGCCGGCAGCCGCCACAGGAGGAGCCGCGGGCGTCGTCGCTGCCGAGCATCCCCAACCCCTTCCCCGAGCTCTGCAGCCCCTCCAACTCCCCCATCCTGAGCAGCCCGGCCCTGGGACAGGGAGCCCCCCGCGAGGGCACCTCCCACGTGAGTCGGGGGCTGGGGCTGGGCAGGGGGCTGGGCAGGGGGCTGGGACTCCTGCAGGGGATGGGGAGGGGGCTGGGACCCCTGTAGTGGATGGGGAGGGGGCTGGGACCCTTGCAGGGGATTGGGAGGGGGCTGGGATCTCTGTAGTGGATGGGGAGGGGGCTGGGACCCTTGCAGGGGATGGGGAGAGGGCTGGGACCCCTGCAGGGGATGGGGAGGGGGTTCTTGGGGCACCCCCCAGGTGAGGTGAGTGTCAGGGGGCTGTGGAGAGGGGAGGGATCCCATCCTTCGGACAGGAACCACCTTCCACATGAATTAAGGGCATGGGATGGAAGGATCCCATCACTAGGACAGGAACCACCTCCCAAATGAGCCAAGGCTCTGGGAAGGGAGGATTCCACCTCTGGGACCACCTCCCAAATGAATCAAGGGGCTGGGGAGGGGGGACAGGAACCACCTCCTGAATGAATCAAGGCTCTGGGAATGGGAGACCCCATCCCTGGGACAGGAACCACCTCCCAAATGAATCATGGCTGTGGGAAGGGAGGATTCCACCTCTGGGACCACCTCCCAAATAAGTCAAGGGGCTGGGAAGAGGGGATTCCATTCCTGGGACAGGAACCACCTCCTAAATAAGTGAAGGGGCTGGGAATGGGAGGACCCCATCCTTGGGACAGGAACCACTTCCCAAATAAGTGAAGGGGCTGGGAAGGGGGGATTCCATCCCTGGGACCACCTCCCAAATGAATCAAGGGGCTGGGAAGGGGGAACAGGAACCACCTCCTGAATGAATCAAGGGGCTGGGAAGGGGGAATTCCACCCCTGGGAGAGGAACCACCTCCTAATAAGTGGAGGGGCTGGGAAGGGGGGATCTCATCCTTCAGACACGAACCATCTTTTACATGAATTAAGGGCATGGGATGGAAGGATCCCATCCCTAGGGCAGGAACCACCTCCCAAATGAGCCAAGGCTTTGGGAAGGGAGAACAGGAACCACCTCCTGAATGAATCAAGGGGCTGGGAATGGGGGATCCCATCCCTGGGGCAGGAACCACCTCCCACGTGAATCAAGGGGCTGGGAAGGGGGGACCCCGTCCTTGGGACAGGAACCACCTCCTAAATAAGTGAAAGGGCTTGGAAGGGGGGACAGGAACCACCTCCTGAATGAATCAAGACTTTGGGATGGGGGGAGATCACATCCCTAGGACAGGAACCACTTTTTACATGAATTAAGGGCATGGGATGGAAGCATCCCATCCCTAGGGCAGGAACCACCTCCCAAATGAGCCAAGGCTTTGGGAAGGGAGGATTCCACCTCTGGGACCACCTCCCAAATGAATCAAGGGGCTGGGATGGAAGGATCCCATCCTTGGGACAGGAACCATCTCCTGCATGAATGAAGGGCATGGGATGGAGGGATCCCATCCTTGGGACAGGAACCACCTCCTAAATAAGTGAAAGGGCTTGGAAGGGGGGACAGGAACCACCTCCTGAATGAATCCAGACTTTGGGACGGGGGAGATCCCATCCCTAGGACAGGAACGACCTCCCAAATGAGCCAAGGCTCTGGGAAGGAGGATCCCATCCTTGGGGCAGGAACCACCTCCCAAATTGATCAAGACTTTGAGAAGGAGGATCCCATCCCTGGGACAGGAACCATCTCCTGCATGAATGAAGGGCATGGGATGGAGAGATCCCATCCTTGGGGCAGGAACCACCTCCCAAATTAATCAAGACTTTGGGAAGGCAGGATCCCATCCCTGGGACAGAAACCACCTCCCACACGAGCTGGGGAGCAGGAGCTGGGGTGGGATGATCTCACCTGTGCTCCCCTGGTGCCAGGGGGGCCCTGACAGCCCCTGTGCTCCCTCCCAGGTGGTGAAGGTGTTTGGTGAGGATGGTGCCTGCAGATCTCTGGAGGCCTCGGCGGGCACCACGGCCCGGCAGCTCTGTGAGACCCTGGTGCGCAGGACACGGGCACTGCACGACCACAGCTGGGCCCTGGTGGAGCTGCACCAGCACCTGGCCCTGGGTGAGCAGCCCTGGGGGTGCTGGAGCTCACAGGGGTCCCAGGATGAGGGAAGAGAGGGAATTTTGACTCCTTGTTTCAGAAGGCTGATTTATTTTATATATTTATTTATTTATTTATTTATTTATTTATTTATTTATTTATTTTTATATATCTATTTATATTTATATAATATAAATATATATAAAAATTTATATATATATATATATAAATATATATATTTATATTATATATATAAATATATATATAATTATTTATATTATTGTATATCACAAATATATTATTATTTGTGACATATATTCGATTAAAAGAAAAATTATCTATTAAAACTACACTAAAAAAATAGAGAAAGGATTTCATCAGAAGGCTTGCAAGGAAAGAAAAGGAATGATAATAAAATCTTTTGACTGACCAGAGGGTCTGAGACAACTGGGCTGTGATTGGCCATTAATTAAAACCAACCAACATGGACCAATCAAAGATGCACTTGTTGCATTCCACAGCAGCAGATAATTATTGTTTACACTTCGTTTCTGAGGCCTCTCAGCTTCTCAGGAGAAAAAATCCTAATGAAATGATTTTTCATAAAAGATATCTGTGACACCTGGGGCACTTAGAAATGACTTAGAAATGCCATGGAATAGGACAGAGATTGTTGCAGGGAAAATGGAACTAGGAAAAAGTTTTAAAAGGTGGCCTTGCAAATAAGACTGGATACTTTGGAGAAATAGAACTGTGAAAGATGCATTGCAGTAGGAGCCACGAGGTAATTTTAGATGATTGGCTTTAAAGCATTTACAGCATGGTCTGACAAAAGGCCAAAAAACCACTTATAGTATATTATAATTAGGAAATAATTGGCTTCTGATTGTGATGGCGTGAATTATAATATCTGTACTGCCTCACCCTTCACACGAGACTGAAACAGAATAAAAGTTTTTAAAGCACCTCTCAGTTACCCCATCTCTGGGTCCAAAAAGGGCTCAATCCCTGGGACTCCCCACCACCCTGCTGACCCCGTGGGACCCCCCACCACCTGCTGACCCCGTGGGACCCCCCCCACCACCCTGCTGACCCCGTGGGACCCCCCACCACCCCGCTGTCCCCCCCAGAGCGCTGCCTGGAGGACCACGAGTCGGTGCTGGAGGTGCAGAGCTCCTGGGCCCCGGGCGCCGACAGCCGCTTCGTGTTCCGCAAGAACTTCGCCAAGTATGAGCTCTTCAAGAGCAGCACGGTAGGTGGGCACCCTCTGGACCCCCCTTTGGGCACCCCAAGGGGTCTCTGCTGAGCCTCTGTCCCCCAGCAGCTGCTGTTCCCCGAGGTGATGGTGTCCAGCTGCCTGGAGGCCAACAAGAGCATGGCGCACTCCGAGCTCATCCAGGTACGGGCGCCGTGCCCAGCTGTGCCCTGGGCACCCTGCCATGCCCTGGGGACCCCGCTGTGCCACTCAGCCCTCGTGTCCCCCCCAGAATTTCCTCAACTCTGGGAGCTGCCCTGAGGTCCAGGGTTTCTTGCACCTGCGGGAGGCCGGGCGCAAGGTCTGGAAGCGTTTCCACTTCTCCCTGCGGCGCTCGGGGCTCTACTACTCCACCAAGGGCACCTCCAAGGTGAGGCCAGGGGGTCCTGGGGAAGGGGGGATGGCCAGGGGGTCCAGCAGGGCCAGCCCTGACACCCCAAACCCCCCAGGACCCCCGGCACCTGCAGTACTTCGCCGACCTCACCGAGTCCAACATCTACTACGTGACGCAGGGCAAGAAGCTCTATGGGACTCCCACCGAGTTCGGCTTCTGCATCAAGGTGGGTGTCACACACATCTTCCATGGAAAATCCTCTCCTTGGGGTTTTTCCTCCTGAGAAGCTGAGAGGCTTCAAGAAGAAAATGTAACCAATGGTTATCTGCTGCTGTGGAATGCAACAGGGGGATCTGGGATTGGTCTCGTGTGGTTGTTTTTAATTAATGGCCAATCACGGTCAGCTGGCTCGGGCTCTCTGGTCTGTCACAAGATTTTGTTGTCATTCTTTCTTTTTCTATTCTTAGCCAGCCTTCTGATGAAATCCTTTCTTCTATTCCTTTAGTATAGTTTTAATGTAATACACATCATAATATATACCATTAAAACTATTCCTTTAGTATAGTTTTAGTATCATATATGTCATATCATTCAAACTATCACATAATTTTAATATAATATATATCATAATATATATAATTAAAACTATTTCTTTAGTATAGTTTTAATATCATATACATCATAATATATATCATTAGAACTATTCCTTTAGTACAGTTTTAATATTATATATATAATATATATAGTTTAATATATGATATATAATATATATTATATTATGTATAATATATGATGTATATAATAGTGTATTATAATATTTCATTATAATATATATCTATAATATATAATATAATATAATATAATATAATATAATATAATATAATATAATATTATATTATATTATATTATATTATATTATATTATATTATATTATATTATATTATATATACTATATAGAATACATAATGATATTATATTATAATACATAATATATATATTATATAGTTTAATATAATATATACCATAATATATATCATTAAAACAATCATATAGTTTTAATATAATATATATCATGTAAAATATCATATATATCAAAGCCTTCCCAAACACGGAGTCAGATCCTCATCTCTTCCCTCACCCTGACACCGCTGTGAACACGGTCACAGGCGGGGCTGTCCCTGCCTGTGAATGTCCCTCCCCTGTCCCCTCGGCGCCATCCGAGGCTGCCCCGTGACGGCCCCGGCCTCTCCCGCAGCCCCACAAGGTTCGGAGTGGAGCGAAGGGTCTGAAGCTGCTCTGCAGCGAGGACGAGCAGAGCCGCAGCTGCTGGATGGCCGCGTTCCGCCTCTTCAAGGTGAGCCCCGGCCCTGCCGGCTGGGATGTGCCACAGGGATGCTGGAGGGATGCTGGAGGGATGCTGGAGGGATGCTGGAGGGAATTTGGAGGGATGCTGGAGGGAGTTTGGAGGGATGCTGGAGGGATTTTGGAAGGATGCTGGAGGGATTTTGGAAGGATGCTGGAGGAATGCTGGAGGGATTTTGGAGGGATGCTGGAGGGATGCTGGAGGGATGACCCCATCCCAGAGCAAATGTTTGAGGGTGGGTGTCCCTGTGCCCACGTGGAGTGGGTGCCGAGCTCCCCACCCCTGCACTGGGTGGCCCTGTGTGTCCCCGGGTGGCCCTGGGTGTCCCCGGGTGGCCCTGGGTGTCCCCGGGTGGCCCTGGGTGGCCCTGGGTGGCTGTGGAGGTCCCTGGGTGCTCCCCCAGCCCATAGCAGGGCCCCCCCAGCTGACAGAGCTGTCCCCCCAGTACGGGATGCAGCTCTACAGAAACTACCAGCAAGCACAGTCCCGGCTGAGCCAACCCCCCTGGATCGGCCCCACGCCCCTGGTGAGTGTCCCCTGTCCCCCTGGTGAGCGTCCCCTGTCCCCCACACCCCTGGTGAGTGTCCCCTGTCCCCCTGGTGAGTGTCCCCTGTCCCCTACAGCCCCTGGTGAGTGTCCCCTTTAACCCCTGGTGAGTGTCCCCCTGCTGAGTGTGCCCTGTCCCCCACAGCCCCTGGGGACCCTCTGGTCACCCCCCTGTCCCCACAGCCCCTGGGGACCCTCTGGTCACCCCCCTGTCCCCACAGCCCCTGGGGACCCTCTGGTGACCCCCCTGTCCCCACAGCGCAGCGTCTCGGACAATGCCCTGGTGGCCATGGACTTCTCGGGGTGCACGGGCCGGGTGATTGAGAACCCCAATGAGGTGCTGAGCGCGGCCCTGGAGGAGGCCCAGGCCTGGAGGGTGAGTGGGGGTGCTGGGGAGTCAGGGGGAGCCCCCCTGAGCCCACCCCAACGTCCCCTGGTGTCCTTGTGTGCCCAGAAGAGGACGACGCACCGCTACAGCCTGCCCGCCGCCTGCCACAGCTCCCCGCTCAGCGCCGGTGAGCCCCGGGCTCAGCGCCCGCTTTGGGGGGTCCCCGCCCCGCCCAGGGGGTCCCCCCGAGTGTGACACCCCTGTCCCCACAGCCATCCACCGCACCCAGCCCTGGTTCCACGGGAGGATCTCCCGGGAGGACACCCAGCAGCTCATCGGCCGCCAGGGCTTGGTGGATGGGTACGGACCCCCTTGGGTTGGGGTTTGGGGTCTCTGGGGAGGGGATGTGGAGCTCCAGGGAGGTTCAGGAGCACAGGGGTTACAGGGTCTTGCAGCTCCTGGGGGGATGCAGGGCTTGTGTGGGTCCCCAAGTTGTTGCAGGGTTTGGGGGACACAGAGACTCCCAGGGGTGCCAGGGGGTGCTGGGCTGCTCCCAGGATTTCACAGGGGGTTTGTGGGACCCCCGTGGGTTGTTGTAAATCAAAGGTGACTCCAATGAAAGGGAGAGAATGATTCATCTGACTCCATGGATATCAGAAGGCAAATTAATTAGTTTATTATACTATATTATATACATTTCATCTAAACTGAACCTGCCAAGCACTCACTTTGCACACACTGCACAGAATCTCCCAACACACGCACACACACACACCTGGCCCTGACAGCCCAAGGAAACAAAACTTCCCCACTTTGGGTGAATAATCTCCATATTGCATTCTACTTGGGCACAAACACAGGCACAGCAAGTGAGATAAGAATATTCTTGGGAAGAATTGTGCCTTGCTTATCTCTGTGAAGAGAAATGTGAGGTTACACACCTGGCCCTGATAGACCAAGGAAACAAAACTTCCCCACTTTGGGTGAATAATCTCCACATTGCATTCTCCTTTGGCACAAACACAGGCACAGCAAGTGCTAAAAATTGTGTTGTCCCTTTCTCTGAGACTGAGAGAATGTGAATCTCAGAAATCCTTGGGAGGAATTCTGCCTTGCTTTTCTCTTTGAAGAGAAATGTGGGGTTACACACATTTATAGGCCAAGGAAAATAAACATCCTCACTTTGGGTAAATAATCTCCCTATTGCATTCTACTTTGGCACAGCGAGATAAGAATTGTGCTTTCCCTTTCCCAGAGATTCAGAGAATGTGAATCTCAGAAATCCTTGGGAGGAATTGTGCCTTACTTTTCTCTGCCAAGAGAAACGTGGCAACAATGGGTGACACTGGGGGGCAGAGGGGACACTGGGGGGCACAGGGGACACTGGGGGGCAGAGGGGACATTGGGAGGGTGGAAAGGACACTGGGAGGGCACAGGGGACCTGGGCCCAGCCAGCAGTGACACTTTTGGGTCTCGCAGGGTGTTCCTGGTGCGGGAGAGCCAGCGGAACCCCAAGGGCTTCGTGCTGTCCCTGTGCCACCTACAGCGCATCAAGCACTACCTCATCCTGCCGGTGAGTGCCAGCCTGGGGCTGGGGGGGCCCGGGGGGCCGGGCAGAGGGGTCCTGACCTGCAGCCCCCCCCGGCAGAGCGAGGAGGAGGGGCGGCTTTACTTCACCATGGACGACGGGCAGACGCGCTTCGCCGACCTGATCCAGCTGGTGGAGTTCCACCAGATCAACCGCGGCATCCTGCCCTGCAAGCTGCGCCACTACTGCACCTGCGTGGCCCTCTGAGCCTCTTGGCACAGCCTGGCACCACCAGCACGGCAGGGTTGGGCTCAGCCTGGCACTGCCAGCGTGGTTTGGCGCAGCCTGGTGCTGCTGGGTCAGTCTCGCTGCTGATTCAGCACGGCTCGACACAGCCCAGCATGGAACAGCCTGGCACAGCCTGGCACTGCTGGGATTGTTTGGCACAGGTTGGCCCTGCTGATATGGCATGGCTTGGCACAGCATCACCAGCAGAGTTTGGAACAGCTGGGCACCAATGACATGGCACTGCTGGCTCAGCCTGGCACTGCTGATATGGCACAGCTTGGTACAGCATCACCAGCAGAGATTGGCACAGCTGGGCACCACTGACATGGCACAGCCCAGCACAGCCTGGCACTGCTGGCACAGCTTGGCACCAGTGGGATGGTTTGGCACAGCCCAGCACCAGCAGCATGGCATAGTCTGGCACAGTTGAGTGGTTTGGCACAGCCTGGCACTGCCAGCATGGCACAGCCTGGCGCCATCAAGATAGTTTGGCACAGCCTGGCACTGCCAGCATGGCACAGCCCAGCGCCACCAGGATGGTTTGGCACAGCCTGGCACCGCCAGCATGGCACAGCCCACACCAGGACCCCCACACTCAAGCACTTTCTCCCCTCTGCCCTGCAGCACCAGCCCCGAGTGTCCCTGCAGGGGCCTGGCACTCCTTGCCCCCACACCAGGGGGGTTGTGGGGTCCCCAGGAGCGGGGTCCCGGGCTGTGGGGGTGAGGGGGGCACCCATCACCGTGTCCCCCCCGTCTCCACGAGGCCAGTTGAACTGGGACGTGTTTTATACCAGTGATAAATAATAAAGGTTATTTTTGCAGAGCTCCTGCCTTGCTCCTTCCCATCCCCAGAGCCCCCTCGGTGCTGGTGGCACACGGCTGGCAGCGTCCCCATCTCCCACGCCTGGCAGCGTCCCCATGTCCCGCTGTGTCCCCACAGTGCCACACAAAGGTCCCTCTGTGCTCCGTGGCACCACGTGCGGCTCAGCCACGCCGCAAATCCCCGGGAGGGGGGGATTATCCAGGGGGGATTAAGGGCTCGGATTTGGGGGGGGGGGGCAGCCGCTATAAATGCGGGGGGCTGGGGCTCGGACGGGGGGGGTGAGGCCGTGCCATGGCTCCCAAGACGGTGCTGATCACCGGCTGCTCCTCGGGCATCGGGCTGGCGCTGGCCGTGCGGCTGGCGAGGGACAAACAGCGCCGGTTCCGAGGTGAGCGGGGCGGAGGGACCCCCCAGACCCCCATCCCGGGGAGACCCCGCGGGGGCTGAGCCGCCTGTGCCCGCAGTCATCGCCACCATGAGGAACACGGGCAGGAGCGCGGCGCTGGCGGCGGCGGCGGGGCCGGCGCTGGGCAGGACGCTGGAGATCAAACAGCTGGATGTGTGCGATGAGAGCTCCATCCGTGCCTGCCTCGACAGCATCCCCGGGCGTCACATCGACATCCTGGGTGAGCCCCGGGATTCCCGTCCCAGCCTGACCCCGGTGGGAACCCCCCCCCCCCGCCACCCCAAGCTTGTCCCGTGCCAGGGACCATTTGTGCTGCCAGTGCTGGGACCCTCCGTGCCAGGGACACCTCATGGCCCTGACCCCGTGCACCGGGGACTGTCAATGCCAGGGACCCCCCGAACCAGGGACCCTCTGTGCTGGGACATTCCCTGTGCCTCCAAGCTCAGGATGTCCCATTCTGGGGACCCTCTGAGCTCTGGGGGCCCCCACACCAGGGACCCTCTGCGCTGGGACATTCCCTGTGCCTCCAAACTCAGGATATCCCATTCTGGGGACCCTCTGAGCAATGGGGACCCCCTGTGGCAGGGACCCTCTGTGCTGGGACATTCCTGTGCCTCCAAACTCAGGATATCCCATTCTGGGAACCCTCTGAGTAATGGGGACCCCCACACCAGGGACCCTCTGTGCTGGGACATTCCTGTGCCTCCAAACTCAGGATATCCCATTCTGGGGACCCTCTGAGCAATGGGGACCCCCACACCAGGGACCCTCTGTGCTTGCACATTTTCTGTGCAGGGACCCTCCAAACTCAGGATGTCCCATTCTGGGCACCCTCTGAGCAATGGGGACCCCCTGTGCCTGGGACCCTCTGTGCTGGGGCATTCCCTGTGCAGGGACCCTCCAAACTCAGGACATCCCATTCTGGGGACCCTCTGAGCAATGGGGACCCCCTGTGGCAGGGAACCTCTGTGCTGGGACATTCCCTGTACAGGGACCCTCCAAACTCAGATCATCCCATTCTGGGGACCCTCTGAGCGCTGTGCCAGGGGTCCCTCATGCACAGGGACCCCACACACAAGTGACTCTCTATGCCAGGGTCACCCTGCACCAGGGACCCTCCACACCCAGGACATCCCATGCTGGGGACACTCCGAGAATCAGGGACTGCCCCATGCCCCGGGTGTGGGATCCCCCTGCCCAGGGCACGCCCCATTGATGCCCCCTGCCCCACAGTCAGCAATGCCGGGGTGGGCATGGCGGGACCCCTGGAGTGCCAGAGCCTGGCAGCCATGCAGAGCCTCATGGACACCAACTTCTTCGGCCTCGTCCGCCTGGTCAAGGAGGTGCTGCCCGACATGAAGAGACGCCGCGGGGGCCACATCGTCGTCATCAGCAGCATCATGGGCCTGCAGGGTAGGGGAAAATGGGGACCCCTGGGGGGACCAGCCCCCACCCAGCCCTGACTGGAGCTCCCCCACCATCCAGGCATCGTCTTCAATGACATCTACTCGGCCTCCAAGTTCGCCGTGGAGGGTTTCTGCGAGAGCCTGGTGGTGCAGGCGCTGCGCTTCAACGTGGCGTGAGTGTGGGGGCCCTGCATCCCCTGGGGCAGGGGTCTGGGGGTGCCCAGTGCCCAGTGCCCAGTGCCACATCCCTGGGCAGGATCAGCCTGGTGGAGCCGGGGCCGGTGATGACGGAATTTGAGACCAAGCTGTACGAGGAGGCCGAACGCGCCGACTACTCACGGACAGACCCTGAGACAGCTGAAATCTTCACCAAGCTCTACCTGAGGAACTCCAGGGATGTCTTCACCAGCCTGGGCCAGACCCCCGAGGACATTGCAGAGGTGACAGGCGGGCAGGGGGTCCCATGGGCTGGGGCTGGGCTGGATAGAGGTGTTAATTAGCCCTGACAAGGAACAGCAATGCCCAGCCAGCAGTGGGGCAGGTGACGCCCAGACAGCTCCCTCCTAATGGGGCTGAGCCTGGCTGGGAGTGGGAATAGGAATGGTGGTGGGATGGGAAGGTGGACGGGAATGAGATGGGAAGGAACTGAGGATGGAGATGGGCGGAAATGGAGTGGGAATGAGAAGGGATGGTAGGATGGGATGGGGATGGGGTGGGGTAGGATAAAGACAGGAATAGAACAGGAAGGAGCTGGGGATGGGATAGGAATGGTGATGGGGTGAGATGGATTAGAGATAGGATGGGAAGGGCTTGGGGATGGGAATAGGAAACGAATGAGGAGGAGATGGGGTGGGAATGGGGATAGGAGGAGATTGGGAAGGGAGGGCATGGGAATATGATGAAGCACAGATGTGGATGGGATGGAGGCAGGGTTCAAAAGGGACGGGGGTGGGATGGAGGTGCAGATGTGGGTGGGATGGAGGTGCAGATGTGGATGGGATGCAGACAGGGTTCAAAGGGGACAGGGGTGGGTTGGAGGTGCAGATGTGGATGGGTTGGAGGTGCAGACGTGGATGGGATGCAGGCAGGGTTCAAAGGGGACAGGGGTGGGTGGAATGGCACTGGTGTTGGGCTGGGGCTGTGGGCACAGGAAAGGGACAATCCCATGCCCTGGTGGGCTGGGGCTGTGGGCACAGGCAGGGGACAATCCCATGCCCTGGTGGGCTGGGGCTGTGGGCACAGGCAGGGGACAATCCCATGCCCTGGTGGGCTGGGGCTGTGGGCACAGGAAGGGGACAATCCCACCCCCACATGCAGCACACCCTGCGGGTGATCGAGGCCCCCCGGCCGCCGTTCCGGCACCAGACCAACGTGGCGTACACGCCCATGGCTGCCCTCAAACACGCCGACCCCAGCGGCGCCCTCATCACCGACGCCTTCTACCAGCTGGTGTTCAAGTACGACGCCGTGCTGCGCTTCGGCCTCCGCGCCATCCGCCTGCTCCGCTGGAAGGCTCAGAAGGTCAAGGCTGGCGCGCGGCTCCTGGGCTTCAAATAAACCCTTGTGGCTCCTGGGCACTGCCCGGCTCGTCCCGGGCACGGGGGTGAAGGGGCAGGACCTGTGCAGGGTTTCGCTTCCCGTTCCCGGCCTGAAATAGCTCCCACATTAAAATGGGGAGGGTATTTATAAGCGGCGCCGGGTGAGCAACGCAGAGCAGCTTCCTCCAGGAGTGCAGCGGCCGTGACGGGGCTGGGAAGGGCTGGCAGCTGCCCCCTGCCTGCCTCCTGCTCCCCAGGGGCACCTGGGCCTCTGACCTGCGGGCATGTGGCACCCAGGGAACCTCACCCTGTCACCCCCTGGTGCTGTGTCCTCCTTTGTCCAGGCACTGCTGTGGGGTGGGGAATGTCCCGTGGTGGGGGCTCTGTGTCAGCCCTGTCCGGGGCACTGGGGCAGCACAGGGGGGGCAGGAGGCGTTGGGAGGGCAGAGAGCAGTGACAGGGGTGTGTGGTGTGTTCAGAGGGACACAGGGGGGCATTTTGGGTGCAGGGACTGGTGCAGAGTGGGGGTGGGATGTGTGGCAAAGAATGGGTGCAGGGTGGGTGCAGAGGAGCCCAGCAGCTCACGGGGGGCTCCCCTCCAGCTCCCTGTGGGTGACAGCGGGGTGGGTTCACCCCTGGGCACTGGCGTGTGGGTGCTTGGCGTGACAGCAGCGG
Organism: Setophaga petechia; assembly: GCA_024362935.1. NCBI lineage: Eukaryota > Metazoa > Chordata > Aves > Passeriformes > Parulidae > Setophaga > Setophaga petechia. Next base: position 3,087,696 of record JANCRA010000044.1, on the reverse strand, counting down.
GAGGTGAGAGCAGGGGGAAACCACAGGAGGCCCGGCATGAATCAGCCCCGCTGCTCAGAAACCTTCCCGGCTCCCCCCGCCCTCCCTGGCGCAGCCCCCGGAGCCTTGGAGGGACCCCCAGCCCCACGGGAGGGCTGGATGGAAGCGGCTGCAGCTCCGTGTGCCTCGCACGTGGCCTCTCCGGGACCGTGGGGACAGGATGGAGGTGGGGAAGGAAATATTTTTGCATTATCCCCCCACTTCTCGCACGAGTTAATGGCAAAGAGGCGGCGGGACCGTGGCCCCGGGGTGGTGATGGCAGCACCTGTGGGATGTGCAGGGGTGACATCAGAGCGGTGACAGTGTCGCTGCCTCCCCCCTCTGCGGTTTCTGCAGATTTGACTAACTTTCTCCGCTTGGGGGGCAGGATGGGGGGGGAGGTGGGCGTGACTGTGCCCGGCCCCGGGGAGCAGCAAGGGGGGGCCCCCGGCACAAAGCCACAGCTGTGGGAAACTGGGCCGAGGGAGGACAGGACCTCCCTCATACACCCCCAGCCCCACGGTGTCCCCCAGTGCCCGGGGGAGCAGCAGTGGGGCTGGAACTGGGGGGAGCCCCAGCCCCGCTGCCAGCCTTGCTCACGGCACAGAGAGGGGGGACAGGGAGCTGCTGTGGGTGAGGGGGTCCCCGAGAGTTGGGGAGCACCTGGGTGATGTTTGAGGCTGAGGAGCATCACCTCCCACCTGGAGCATCCTCCGTGGCCATGGAGCAGCACTGCGAGCCCAGGGCTGTCACCTCCATCCCCGCGGGTGCCGGGGCCGGAGCCGTGCGGGTTGGAAGTAAATTCTTCTAAAAACAATCGTCCGCTGGGACTTTCCTGTCGCCGGCGTGTGACAATTGCCAGCCGCTCCCCGTGTCCTCGATCCCCCGAGGATTTCGCTGCCAGGTGCCGACTCGCTGCCATGCAAATGTGGCGCCAGATTTAACCCGGCTGGAGGGGCTGGAGGGGCCGGTTCGGCGGCTCCCCGGGGGCTTCACTTCCCTCCCGGCGCAGCGAGGGGGGCATCGGGCGTGACACCGAGCTGCTGTCCCCGTGCTGGTGCCCCGGTGACAGTCACGGCCCCGTGTCCCGGTGGGAGCCGCGGGGTGGATGCCAGAGCTGAGGGCACTTCCAATGTCCCTTCCCGCTGTCCCCAGCACAGAGCTGGCTCTGCTCACCCCCTGCCCCCCGGATTTGGGTGGGAAAACGCCGCGGGGAGCGTGACTCAGAGCAGGGCTGGGGAACTGGGACACCCAGGAGGTGGTGGCAGTGACTCAGTGCTCCCCGTCCCCTCCCCGGCACCGTCGGGTTTTGGGTGCAGGAGCCGGCCGGGATGCTCCAAGGATGCAGAGCAGCAGCCGGAAGTTTTTATGGGATTTTTTTGTGCGTTAGGAAGCGTGTTTCAACACGAGGACAGGAGAAACGAGTTCCTCTGTGCTCTATCACGATTACAGCTATCAGCAGATAAGGATCTCTCTGTCACAACACCAACTGAAGGTTTCTGTAAGACTTTAAAGGGGTTTGGCTCCAGGCAGGAGAAGGCTGAGGGGGTTTGGATCAAATAAATTCTTATTAAGGGGCAAAGCAGGATGGGAAGCCCCGAGCCCCCTCTGTCTCCAACCCTCGGAGGGTCCCGGCAGCAGCAGGGAGAGAGACCCCTCAGTGTTTGTGCAGCACCCGGGCTGGAAGGAAGTGAAGGGAACAGAAAAAAAGGATCCTCTGACTTTCTTTCTTTCTTCTCGGCTTTTTTTCGTTTCTGTTTCTCAAGCATGTCCAGCTCTTTGTGGCAGGAGGTGTCGGGGGGGGATGAAAGAAGCGCGAACGACGTCAGGCTGGTACCGCAGGTGCTAAAAGGGCCGGGGGGTTGGTGCGAGCCTCCACCCTCCCCGCCGGGATGTTTCCATCTGCCTGACCCAGCCCGGGAACCACCAACCCACCCCGCAGCCCCAGCGTGGGGCTGAGCTGCCCCCACCCCACAGCTCTCAGGTTAAACTGCTCCTCTGCTCACCAGAACCGTGTTCAGCACCATTTTCCAGCAGTCAGAGGAGCTGATGATGTTGTTTTACACCTCTGTTTGTGTCAGTTACTCTAGTGAGTAGCAGGATCTGCTGAGCACAGCCTCCACCGTGGCACAGCACCCCGTGGGGATGCAGATTCCATCACACCTGTGGGGTTTACAGGCAGCCCCAGCACTCATTCCCACTCCTAAGCCAGCTCTGGTCACTCCCAGATCTGTTTTCATGGCTGGAAGAGTGGATATTTATTTACTGACATTTTTAAAACTTAAAAAAAGCCTTTAAGCACCAGAGGCTTGTTTCTTGGTGCTAAAAGCTCCTTCCCTGAACCTCCCTACCCACTCTTGGAGTGCAATTCATGAGTGAATGAAGAACCAAGCGAGATGGACACACCAAGGCACTGGAGAATGCTCCAAACCTGTTCCAGACCAAAATAACCAAGCCAGGAGCAGAATAAATCAGGCTCTGAACCGGTTTTCCCATCTGTTTTCCCAGACAAGGTGGTGTCCAGAGCTCCTCCAAGCTCAGAGACCTGCCCTGGACCAGCACAGCCCCTCAGCATCCAGACATGGCCCAGTGGGATTCCCATCTCCCAGGCCAGAGCAGCACTGTGGGGCAGGGATGAATGATGGGATGTGAAGGAACAATTAATATTCTTAAATTAATCCATTACCCAATCCACTTATGGAGAATGAGATTTTTGGATGGCTCCAGGAGGTCTCTCTCTCTCTGTGGATTCCTTTAAGGACCTGCCCTTGCCTGCCCTCAAGTCAGGACATCGTCATTATTTAAATATTTTTTCATTTATTGACAATTCTTTGGTCTTGAAAACTAAGCCATTGAAAAGCAAACTTGTCACAAAATTAGAAATTGATAAAGACAACCACAATGTCCTAAAAATGTCGGACTTAGAAATGTCAGGGCAGCAGTGGAACCTCTGGAATTCTCTGGGAATTCTCTCACTCCCTTTCCCTCTCTTTTCTTGGCCCTTGGGGCTGACCCTTGGTGGAACTGCAGCCTCCCTCACAGGAGGAGCATTGGTCACATTGTGACACAGGTGTTCACTTGGGGAGGGCCAGCGTGCACCTTTGTCATGATGGAGCTCTGGGAAACATCCTGAACCTGCTTTACAGCTCCACACACAACAGCAGAAGAGTTCTCCTCAACCCCAGGGACAGCAGGATCCTGGATTAGCACTTCCACAGCACTCTGGATGCTCAGACACACTGCAGGCTGATTTATCCCTCTCCAAATCCACCTTTAGTGGAAATCATGAATATAAATTTCTTATTTTGTACCTTAAAATTCAGAGAGGAAATAACTGAGCCAAAAGAATTCAGAGGGAGGGATGAATTTCAGTATTTCTTGACCCTCAGCTCTTCAACCTTCCCTCAGGGAAGGGATTGAATCACCAGGGATAACACAAAAGCAACACAGCTCTCAAACCACACAAGGGATGCAGAAAGTCCATCAGAACACTCCTAACTACAGGATACAAAAATATTTTGCAAAGATTAAACCTTCACTCAGCAAAGCCGTTACTAAACCCCTCTCCAGCCCAGGGACACCAACACAGCTGTGGGGCCACGGGGAGATTCTGGAACTGATGTAAAAACCAACTTCAAAGGGATGGCACCTGCTCAGGGTGTGGAGCAGCAGCTCCAAGGGCTGTCCTGGTGTGGGTGTGGCTCTCACAGCCCTGCCTGGGGTCTCACCTGTGCACAGCCAGCCAGGACCAACCCATGATGGCACGGCCACACATCCTGCTGTGGGACAGAGGCACAACACACAGCACAACTTCATCCTTGTTCTTGGCAGCCATCAGAAAGGAGGAGTTTCCAGCAATGAAAATCGGGATTTCCTCCAGGCCACATGGATGAGCTCACTGGGTATCCCAAAAATATGTACTGTTAAAAAATCCCAACCCCAAATAGGTCTAATTTCCTATTTTCCTCTTACTGACTAACTTTAAAGTAAGTCAGCAGTGGGGTAAGAAAAAGGAGAGTGTGCCACACTCTTGTTAGGGCTTAGGGGAAAGCTTTAAAGAGGAATTAATAATCCCTCCCTTTTCCTGCCCTCATTTTCCTTGTTTTGGTGATGAGCCACTGGGATTATAACTAGGAAAAGCTCCTCCAACACACCTCTGACTATTCACCTGAATGAGCAGGGGAATTGGCATGAAAACCTTTTGTGCTGACTTAAAGCAAACTCTATAAAAACAAACACAAGTTAAAAATTGAAAACATCGTAAATAGCTCTGAAGTTTCACAAAAATAAAGTTCATATCAAAACCAGTCTCTGCTCCTGGTGTTTCCCACAGTCCCACTCACCACAGCAGCCAGGCAGAGATGCTACACAACACTGAATTATCGAGAAAAACAAATTTTAAAAATGCGTCATCTTGCGACACACTTAAAACTGGCCTAGAAAAATACTCAAAAAAAATCTCATTACACTAATCAAACCCCCAACCAACCAAGGCTCCCCTTTTGACAGAAAACACATCCTTTGACCTTGAAAGAACAGGTCCTTTCACTTGAGCACCACTCTGTGCTCGCCCCGAGCTATGTGCGAGGAGAACTCGTAGCGGTCGTGGCTGCGGTAGCCGCAGACGTTGCACTCGAAGGGGTCGCGGAAGCCGTGGCAGCCCATGTGGATGGTGAACATCACGTAATCCAGGAAGAGCACGCGGCAGTGGTCGCACCTGTACACCCCGATGGCCTCCCCTTCCTTGTTGATGACCTTGAAGGCGTCGCGGGGGCAGATGGCCGGAGGTTTGATGATCTCGTAAGGCCTCGGGAAATCCTTCAGGCCTTGCAGGCCGTTGCGGGCGGGAGCCGTCGCCATCACCTGGCTCTGGTGGAAGGCGGGGTTGGGCCTCTCCTCGTGGTTGCTGTCAGTGTCTGTGGAGTCGTGGCCGCTGTTGTTGGGGGAAAGGCCCCTGTCGGATGACAGGCTCTTGTCCCTGAGGTGGCTCTTGTCGGGCTCGGTGCCGTTGGGGACGCTGGGGACGTCGGCGGCGCGGGGCAGCGGCAGCGGGTACAGGCTGCTGATGACGGGCACCATCTCGGCCGTGGGTGCTGGCGGGGTCTGCACGAGCGGGCGCAGGGCCTCGGCCCCCAGGTAGGTGATGGCGTTGTTGATGGCCTGGTCCATCATGCGCCCGTGCATCATCTCGCTCTCCTTCTCGTACAGGAAGCTGGAGTTGTAATTGACATCGAAGCTGGGGCGTTTCTCACCTATGAGAGATGAGGGGTGATGATTACCTGAGTGGGGAAATGTTGGAATTCAGGACGTCCCAAACCCCTGCTAGGGGGTTCAGAGACCCTGGCACACAGCCCAAGACATCTGTGATTTTGATTATGACCCATGGAAAAATTACCAACCTTATATGAGGATCTGCAAGCTGCAAAAGTCTAAGTAGAATAATAATTAGTTTGTTACGGGGTGAAAAATAGATTTTTTTTGAAAAATAGATTTTTTTAGAATGGGGGTTCAGGGGGCAAGGTGGAGGAATCTGGGTGTGTCCAGTCTTTCTCTTTCTTCTTGGCCTCCATCTTCTGGGTGATGTTGGCACTTTTGGATTGGTTTAGAGTAGAAGCTCACTGTCTAATATAGGTGATAGGTATTGGGAAGTTACTGTGCATATTGTGCACGTAGTTTTTCGTACAAAAAGACAGCACTGCCCTGAGGGCATCAGAGTGTCTCTGTTTGACCTGCTGAATGGACTTCGGCAGGTCAGAGAAAGAATTTTATAGATAGGAAAGAATAAACAATCTTGAGACTGAGAACTGAAGAGTTCTGACTCCTTCTTTGACTGCTGGGCTGGGAAAAGAGACTTTCTAACACATCTCAGGGTCACTCTGAGCAGCAGAAGTCCTGAGATGTACAGAGCTGTTTAAACCCTGTGATGACTTTTCTGAAGGGCAGAAACCTCTCTGGGAATGGGGCATGATATGTTCTCTGCTGAAAGAAGCTTTTCTTAGACACAAGTAGCTTTTGGGTGGAGTATTTTGGTTTTTTCATATTTTTTTAAGTCTCAGGCTTAGAAACAAACCAGTCTAATAGAGGAGGTGGTGAGGGTACTTTCTGAGATTCATCTTTGACAAGTCCTTGGACACTGAAGTCAGCTTTCCCCACTGTCCTTTGACAACTACAGCTTCCTCTGCACCACACCTGGCTTCTTGGATCTCTACACAGGTATTCAGGTAATCCAATACTGGCAGATATAAATACAGATATAACCCTCCCAGAGTTAGGTCACTAGATACAGGGTTAGTGAAAAAAAAAATGTTTTCCTCTGGGTGTGCTGGGGCTTGGAAAGGTCTGGACTGGACAGAAGTGGAGGAGAGTGCACCTGAAATTCTGCACACACCTCTCTGGCCAGCACAGTGCAACTCCTGTTCTCTGTGCCAGCTGCAAGGAGGAAACAAACTGCACCCCAAAAACATTAAAGACATTTTGGAGGTGAATGTCTAGAAATAAGTAACCGAATTCTGTGGTTAATAAAAGCATAAACTTGTTCATAGCTTAAAAAAATACAAAAAAAAAAAAAAAAGACCAGATGAAAGGTTTCACATGCAAGTGACTCGCAAACATTAAATCCACGAATCTCTTGGTTACGGTAACTCGAGTGGTGCAGATGTTTATCAGTCACCTGTCAACACCCTGACTCAATGTGTATGAAACTCTGGGGTTTCACTGCAGAGGCAGAAAACCAGGAGCTCACGTTTCTTTTCTAAAACACTCCAAAAGGTTAAAGAACCACAAGAGTGTAACTGCTTCCAGCCCGCAGCACCACTCGCCGTCCAGCTTCACATGGAAGGAAACAAAATGCTGCAGTATTTTTGGGTGACTCATAAAAGCAGCTCCAGGCAAGTGAAAGATGTGAATAAATTGGGATTTAAGTAGAAAAAAAAAAAAAAAAAACCAATAAAAGCAAAAATAAGCAAAACTCCCTAAAAATTTTGGTGTTAAGAGTCACTGTTGTAAAGTAAAATAAAGAAGTTTGATGTATGATCAAAGGATTGTGGAATATCCTAACCAGGACCATTGAGTCCAGCTCCTGAATGATCACTGAGGGTCTCACAGTGATTCCACTGTCCTGGTGGATTTTAAGGTCCCCCAGAAAAAGACTCTGAAGAGGGGCCTGGTGCAGAGGTGAAGAGTCAAATGCAGGGTCTGGTGGTCCCTGCCCTTGTGTGGGACTTGTAGTGGTGCACACGAGGCAGCTGTGGGGATGGAAATGTGAAAAATAAAGTGGGAGAGACTCCTGGTGTTTGTCTGAATCTCTGCAGAGCCCTCCAATTATAATAAAGGGGTTTTTCTTCCAATCAATAGACTTCATTCAGAGAAACGAGGGAAACAAAGATGCCTTGTTAGTGCATATCCCTGTCCCTGCTTCCTGACTAAATGAGACATCAGCACTCATTCCCAGATTTCCCAAAGGATCCCTGCACTGGCCTGGCAGATCTGAGCTCTGACAGGGAGAGCTCAGAAGGGCTCAGGAGTCAGAGCAAGGTCGGACAGCCTGCTCCTGGAAACATCCTTCCCAGGGATACAGAGGGCTGAGGGGGGAATGTTTGCACATGTAATTTAACAAGAAAAATCATACAAGTCCTAGAAAAACAGCAAGTTTCAAAAATGGGTTATTTTGTGCCTTTAGGTGATGTGTGATGGGTTCTCCAGCTTCTCCACATGATCAGCTGTGTGTGCAGTGCCAGTTCCCGCCATCCAGCACTAGCACAAATCCCAGAGGATCTGGGCCACACAGGAACTCTTTGGCTCACAGAGGAAACCCCAAACCCACTTGTTCTTCACATTAAGCTTATGCTGAGGGGGTGCATCCTGCTGCAGATGTGTTTAATAAAAGACATAAAGGTCAAACGGCTGGTGATTGCACAATGAGAGAGCTGAAAAAATGCTAAAATAGAGGAAGCTAAAGGATTACAAACCCATTTGCATTAATATTGCTTTTTGAACCACAGCAAGACGTGTAAGGGCCAAGCCCCACAGGTCCAGTTCCAATCCTGAGCACCAAAGAGACTCAGATGGAGTTGGCTGGTCTGGCTGTGCAGTGAGGTGACCTTTAGAAAGCCACACTAATGTAAAATAAATAAATGAGACCAATTTTCAGAGGTGAAAGCCCAGTGCTGCCCACCAAACCCACTAAGAGCTCCATCACCTTCAAAAACTGAGTTGGTTTCTTGTGTGAATGCATTCATCTGCTCACCTTTACCTGGATGGATCCAGCTGTGCAGCTTTACCTGGATGGATCCATCTGCACAGCTTTACCTGGATGGATTCATCTGCACAGCTTTCCGTGGATGGATCCAGCTGTGCACCCTTACCTGGGTGGATCCAGCTGCTCACCAGCTGCATCCAGGTAAAGATAAGCAGATGAATCCATTCATCTACACACCTTTACCTGGATGGATCTATCTGCACAGCTTTACCTGGATGGATCTGGCTGCTCACCTTTATCTGGGATGGATCTGACTGAACAGCTTTACCTGGATGGATCCAGCTGTGCAGATTTACCTGGATGCATCCAGCTGTGGAGCTTTACCTGGATGGATCTGGCTGCTCACCTCTCCCTGGATGGATCCAGCTCTGCAGTTTTACCTGGATGGATCCATCTGTACACCTTTCCCTAGATGCATCCAGCTGTGCAGCTTTCCCTGGATGGATCCAGCTGTGCAGATTTACCTGGATGAATCCAGCTGCTCACCTTTCCCTGGATGGATCCAGCTGTGCAGCTTTCCCTGGATGGATCCAGCTGTGCAGCTTTCCCTGGGTGGATCCAGTTGTGCACCTCTACCTTGCTCTGGAGCTGGTGCACCCTGTGCTGGGGGTTTGGCTGCAGCATCCCTGCCTGCCCTCCCAGCCCACACCTCTCCCACATGAGCCCCACTCAGAGGCTGAACTTTATATTGGGCCATAAAAAAAAAAAAAAAAGAAACAAAACACTTTTTACCTTATGTAACCCTACAAAGAGCACAAATAAGGCTTCATCAGCACCAATATTATATAACTGCTGACTAAGGGTTTTCCTTAGGACACAGGGCTGTATTTTATTTTCTTTAAAGGCAGGTTGATGAAATAAGACTGGCCAAGAGGGTCAGGTGTTTGCTGAAACCCAGAACCTGCCCAACTAGTATTTAGGATCCCCAACATGCAAAACTCTGATCATGTTCAATTAAATGCAAAGAAAATACTATGGAAACATCTGCTTGCTTAAATTACCACAAGAAAGGATTTGATATTTTTTAATCATACACGAATTTAGTAGAATGACTAAGAGAAATCCAATACTTTTTTGCCTTTAGGCCTTATTTCACACATGAATACTGCAGGAATCTTCAGGTCCTGCTGAGAAAACATTAACCTTCCTATTCTTTACTTGTTCTACATCCTAGCAGAGAGCATTTCAAATACATAGATATAGAAATGGCACGTGGAAGCTCATAAAACATATTTATAAATCACCAACATAAAGACACAAAGCACAACAGTGCCTTCCACCCAGTTTAAGCAACCAACAGAATAAATTCTTTTAATTATAATCAACCCCTTACAACAAATTGCTAAAAAAAATCAGTGTTACTTTATTTTTTTTTGTATTAGATGCTAAGCTTGAGCAGGATATTTAAAAGAAGCAGAGGCATTGTACTGTTTGTTACCAACCCACACGTATTTAACTGTTGCAGATGAAAAGGGGTTTTGTTCTTACCAATAAATTTCTGAGGCATTGAGCTTTTTCTCTTTGCCACGTTGCTCGCTAGCCTGTCCAGCACAAGGGCTCTTTCAGTCCCCATCTCTGCCTTGATGTGCCTTGCCTCCACGCTGGCTAGGTTGGAAAATGTGAAAAAGAAGGAAAAAAAAAAGAAAGAGAGAAAAAATAAAAAAACCACAACACGTAGGTGAAAAGGAAAAAAAAGAAAGATAAAAAAAAAAAAAGGAAGAGCTGACTGGTTTAATCTCCAATCGGCCCCATAACTGGAGGAAACAGTTTGGAGATCTAATGCAAAGCTGGTTTTGCTTTTTCTGTCATTCCAGCTCTCTGGGCACCCGTTGTGGTCAGTGGCAGCACAGCCCCGAGCTGACTCAGGGGGGAGCACAAACCAGAACTGTCGTCAGTGAGAGGAAGTGCATGAACCGGCTGGAAGGTTGGTTAAATTGCAGATGGAGACAGAAGCTCTGCTGGCCTTTCTTTTTTCTTCTGAGTAAGGCTGGGTGACACCTGCACACTCAGTTTTTCGAGCTGCAGGAGGAGACACTCAGTGTTCTTGCTTAACTTTTCAGATATCAGTCAGAGATGCCTTAACGAAACACTAAGAAACTTGTATGATATATATCAGTGTTCCAGTAAAATAAAAGCAATAAAGCCTTTGAAAATTCAAAATTTCTAACTCTTTTTTCTCCAGGTGTTTCTGTCACTTAATATTTTTTTCCTAAATGCTACAGCTAAAACTAACTTTGAATGTTTCCTCTGTGCTTTAAAGCTTGTTACAACCTCCTAAATGTCTAATTTTTGGAAAAGTACCTGTGTCCTGTGATGACTCCCTTGAGATTAGGCCAATTAAGGTTCTTCCCATTTTCCAGAGCTCTCCTCAGCTGTGCTGAGCAGTGGCCAGCACTGCACAGAAGCTGTGCTTGCTCTCAGCTCCTGGAGGTTGCAGAGGCCTTGAGCTGGAGAGCTGCCACCTCATATCGCTACTACCACACTAATACTGATCGTAACTGCTGTGGCTTCCCCCCCAAACCCTGCTCAAACCTCAACAACACCCATCTGGACTGCTGCTTTTGTGTTAAAAATTATAATGAAGAATAAATTCATTGCTAAAAGTACCAGTGGAAGGGATCACTGGGCTGAGAACTGAACACATCTTAAAGGATTGTCCAAGTCTGTAGGAGATGGGATCTGCAAGGTGAGGACATGATTATTCTGTGTTTTAAAGCTTGTTACAACCTCCAAAATTTCTAATTTTTGGAAAAGTATCTGTGTCCTGTGATGGCTCCCTTGGGATTAAGCCAATTAAGGCTCTTCCCATTTTCAGAGCACCCAACGAGGGGTGATTGACTTTCCCAAGGTGGTATAAAAGGTTGGATCTCACTGTGAAAGAGTCCTGGTTGCTGTGTTACACCAACAAATCTGAATATAGAATCATGGAAACATGGAATGATTTTAGTTGGAAAGGACCTTGAAGATCATGGCATGGTCATGGGCACCCTCCATTATCCCAGGTTTCTCCAAGCCTTGTCCAACCTGGTGCTGGACAAGGGACAGTCACAGCCTCTCTGGGCAACCTGTGCCAGGCCCTCACCATCCTCCCAGGGAAGAATTTCTTCCTCACATCCCATCCAACCCTGCCCTCTGGCAGTCTAAAACCATTGTCCCTTCTCCTGTCACTCTCTGCCTCTTTAAAAAATCCTTCTGCCTCCTTTTTATAACCCCCTTAAGGCACTGGTAGGCCAAAGTGAGGCCTCCCTGAATACATGAAGCATAACCTAAGCAAGAGACAAGCAGTGCCAGAGGAAAGTGATAGGAACACTTTGATATCATTTCAGTCATGCTAAACACAGATTTATTGAGTAGCAGACTTAAATTTCTGTTTGCTGAAAGTGCAGCTTCATCCTTCCCAGCCCTGTGCAGCCTTTCCCTGAGTGTTTCAGTCTGTCCTCTGTACCTGTTTGTCAGTGCTGCTCCTGATAACAGGAGTTTCAGTCAGCACAAACCATGACTCACCAAACCTCAGCCAGAACTATTTGTTCGTGTTTGTTCAGCAGTTTGAAAACATCAAGTGTTTCAGAGGTAGCTTGGTGCTACAAATATGAGTCAGGGAGGATGGGATAACAGGGCCTGGCTCTGCTTGGTCACAGTCCTGGAACCTTGGGATGTATGTGACAGCTCTGTGCAGGGCATGGAGTGCCTTGAAGGTAATAACACACTGCTCTTCTAGTCTCTGATTTATTCTAAATTAATCCACTGTGTTTGGAGATTCCCATAAATGTATTCATCCCTGCTCCCAGCATAAAATATCCAAATGCACAAAGTGAGACAAAACACCAGCTTAAGGTGACACTCTGAGGGGAAGGGAGGGAGGTAGAGTGGAATCACCTGGTTAGGTTTGGGCCAAAAGCTCTGGTTTAGTCTTGGAAATTATAGGGTTTTTAATTTCAGGACTTCAGTTTAATTCTCATGCTCCAAAGCCTGGAATATGCAGCTTTATATTAACTTTAGATGACTGTAGTCCAAGGTTTGAACTTACCCCAAACCCAAAGCCTCATAATCTTGGCTGGATCATTGCACAAGTCTTAACAGCAGTAATCTAAATTTTAAAAACCCCAACAAATGCTCTACTCAAAAATGTACTTTTTTCTTTGCAAAGAAAAAATAAAGAAAACACAATTCACCCATATCATAAAAGCAGCTCCCTGATCCCTTCTTTGGTTTTATGATTTTGTTGTTCTAGTTCCTCCTTTCCTCAGTCTTTACCTCCAGGAGCTGCACTCTGAGGACCCATGTGCTGCTCTAGTAAAGCTTTAATTCCACATTTTCAGGGTGTTTTTCCTTATCCTGGCAGGACTCAGCTCAGAGCTGCTCTCAGCCCTCCCAGCCCCAGGAGCACACTGGAAGCTGCACAGAGCACATCAGGGGTGGCATGTCAACATTATTTATGTGCCACCAAGGGAACTTTAATTGTTAAATTAATGTCAGGAGGGCAGATGAGGGCTTCCTGCAGGAATAACAGAGCCTTTCCTCAGAGGAGATCTGCAGAGACAGTAACTATTGACCTACATAACATGCTCTGGGACTTCTGTAGAATCAATCTTGCAGCTTCATGGTTCTCTGCCCTTTTATTTTAATGCTGAGGGTCTTTGCCTTCACATTAAGATTTTTGACTCCTTGCTACTGGCTAATTTTTCCTAAAGAAAAAATAATCTCTATTTATGGGCCACAAAAGGTCTTTGATGACATTTGCACAAGCTGGCCTTAGGGAAGAAATGTCTGCTCCCAGTAAGATGAAGGTGGTTATACAGGTTCTCATCAACAACACTGCTCTCTCTACCCAGAAACTATCTGAAAATTATCTCATCCAACTTCTTCCTCTGGATCACATCTTAAACAATCCAAGAATAATATTTAGCATTTAGCAAAAAGTTTTTAAATCACTCCAAATTCTCTAAAGACTTCTCAAATATAGAGAAGTTATCACACCCTGTGTCCCTCTTCAATTCTCCTCCCTCTGGATGATTCCACTGCACATGGTGATTTATATAAGTAATTATCTCACTGTAACATGGATCTAAAAATAAAATTCAGGCTGGACTAACAGAAATGGTCAAAATTTCACTGAGAAAAAAACAAATACAGAAAATCCAGACTTCCAAAGCACTGAAGAGCAGCCTGGAATCTTGGGTTATCCTGCAAGCTCAGGGCTCTGTTGGCTCAACTGCAAAGCCAGAAAGCAAAAAAAAAAAACCTCTCTGAGGATGCTGAAAGAAATTCTGCAGCTCAAATAAATCCCTTTCTTGGTCAGATCTGATCAGTGGCTCTGGAATTACATGGCAAGTTGAGGTCCTAAGCATGGAATTTTCTATGGTGTAAAGATGGGGTTGATCTCACCCCTTTGACAGCTGGGAGCCCCTCTCCTGCTCAGCCAGCACCAGACTGAGGATGTTTGATTTTTTCCCTGATCCCCCTGAGAGGTCTCCATGCTGCTCCCAGTGCTGCTGCCAGCCTCAGTGTACATTTCAGGTGTAATCCTGCCTGGATAAAGCACTTCCAGAGGACCATTTTCCTGCCACTGTGAGTTATCCATGAAGGAAGGACTCTTTAGGTTGTCCTGTGGGTGCTGGGTGAGGAGCCACCTCTCCAAAGGTGCTGTCCCCTGGCCACCATGAGTTCCCTGAGTGGTTTGAGTTGGGAGGAACCTTAAGGATCACCTTGTACCACCCCTGCCATGGACAGGGACATTTTCCTCTAGCCCAGGTTGTTCCAAGCCTTGTCCAACCTGGCTTTGTACACTTCCAGAGATGGGACATCCATCTCTGGGCCACCATGTCACCCTGCAGCTGGAGAGAGAGCAGCTGCTGTCCCAGCCCCATGCTCACACCAGCACTCACCCTGCACTGAGCTGTTCCCATAGTGTGGTTTCTGCCTCACCAACCAATGTGAGCAGAATTTTTAGAATGTGCAGATAATGTTAGCAAAGCCCTCAAGTACAAAGCTGAAATTAGAGGCATTGTTTCCTGCAGCATCTCTGTGTGGTCACTCAAGAAGGGAGAGTGGAACGGAGTTGGGTGATTGTGCAATGAGAAAAATGTGAGAGAGATGGTTATCAGGGACAATGCTCCAACTATATTACATGAAACTTCTCTTTTAGAAATATTTCCACATTTAGAACATGCAAGCATGGCACTGAAAATCAAATAGAATGGTTATTGCTGTCCTGATGCTTTAAAATATTTTAATCAGTTAGGAATGGTGGCATGTAGAGCATTTTTGTGTCTAAAGATGCTCCATGTGAGAATTATAGAACTGTGGAATGGTTTGAGTTGGAAGGGACCTAAAGGTCATCCAGTTCCACCCTCCTGGCATGGACAGGGACACCTTCCACCAGACCTGGTTGAGAAGCTTGAGGGGAATTCAAAAAACAACAAAATTCAAAGTGATGCAGAGAAGTAGGGAAAGGATCAGTAATGGAAAGAGGATGTTTATTAAAAACAAGTGTAAAGTGCTACACTTAGGAGGAAAAAAAGAAGAAACATAGCAAATAACCTCCTGAGAGTCTTTCCAGCTTTCCCTCTCTCTGGTTCTGCCACCCAACATCCTGTTGGTACCAGGGAATTAGATGGAGTTCTCATTTTTCATAAAATTTCCTAAGAACACTGCAGTAAAGGTGTGAAGGTCTCCAAGGTAGAGCAGCAGCCACTTCTTGGCACTCTGGGAATTTCCATTCCCTGTGACCAGTTCAGGCTCCCTGCAGTGCTGCAGCAAGAACTGCACCACAGGTTTGGGGTAAGGGGGGAAATGTTGCTGTTCTGAAATGCATCTAAACCATGACAATAACTTCAAAGCAGAAACCTGCAGCAGGTTTCATGTTTTCCATTTTCACAGCTGGACACTTTGGGTGATGGCCATGATGAGTGTACTGTAACACAAACCACATTACAACGTGTAAGGGTTCTCACCAAACCCAAAACTTGGTGACGAGCTGATTACCAGTAACTTTTACAAATACTCTAAGAAATATGTCACTATGACAAGAAGAGAGCCCCCTCAAAAGTATAAAACTCTTAAAACCTCTATGAAACATTTTGGTAACTCATGGCTCTCTGGGAGGTTTCCTGCATGTGTCACAAAGCCTGAAACACCAACCTACACTCTCTGCACAGTGCAAGGATTCCTGTACCCAAGATTTTTATCACATACCAGTGGCTCTTCACACTGATTTTCAGGCCTGGCTTGCAATGATTCCTGCAGAATCTTGTCCTTACTGTTGTGGATAGAGTTATTAGGAGGAAATTCCTCCCTGTGAGGGTGGTGAGGCCCTGGCACAGGTTGCCCAGAGAAGATTTGGCTGCCCAGGAAGTGTCCAAGGCCAGGTTGGACAAGGCTTGGAGCAACCTGGGTTAATGGATGGTGTCCCTGCCTATGGCACTGGATGATCTTCAAGGTCCTTTCCAACCCAAACCCTCTGTGATTCCATGTTTCCATTATTTGGTGTTTTTTCAAGGCTGTATAGCAAAAGATGGGAGTCTGAATTCTGAAACTGTGGCCTCAGCTCTTCTTAGATCAGTCATGGAGTTCTTTGGGAGGTCACAGCCACTCCTTGACTCTGAATGGGAAGAGCAATTTTTTCCTGACTTACTGGTGTGTTGTGAGACCCAAATCACACATTTCATTTTAGGATTTGAACAGTTCAGGTGAAGCAGGGACAAAGATTATAGTGATTACTTTTCTCCAAAGTATTTTGGAACTGCAGCACTGAGACTGCAAAATGGAAAATAAGAAAAACCCCCATGTTTTGATACATTTCATCTTTTCCAAAGGCAGCTCTATATTCAAAGCAGCCTCTCACTCTCTCCTAAGCTGATCTGTCAGTGATTTTTGGGATACCACTCCCTTTGTATGCCCTGGATCCAAGTAACTAAAACTGCTGCAAATTCTAACAAAAAAGGAACCATCACACACATGGTTGTCAACAACTCATCCTGTAAAATGAGCCACATAACAACATTAATGTAGGAATAATTTAACTCACTGAGCAGCACCTCCAGAAATGCTGGGTACAAAGTATTTTAGATGTTTTACACAAAGTAACACTTAAAGAAAAAAGTGATTAAAATAAAAGCGCCTGAGGGCTACGACGAACCAGCCCCTTCAGAACATCACAGCCCCTCAGGTTACTGAAAAGGAGCGTAGGAAAAGCTGTTCTCAGGCTGTGGGTTAACAGCTCACCAGATGATCTTTTATAAGCCCTGTCATGTACTGAAACCCCAAAACCACTGCAATGTGATAAACTCACCAGCCTCACACATGCCAGCGTTCTGCAGGTAAGTCCGGCACCGCTCCTTGTGCTCCTCCAACGAGCTCCTCTGCTTGTAGCTCCTTCCACAAAACTCACATTTATATGGCTTCTCCACTAGAAAAAGAAACAATAAAAGAATTAAAATAACCACAAGAGACCACTAAAACACTGTCTTGCTTGAAGCATGGTGCTGATGGGGGACAGCACAGCACTGCTGGTCTTGATTAAATCAGAATTTCATTTATCCTTGGCAGATAAGCTCATTTTAGACTTTGATTCTTTGTGAGGTTGAACTTTTTTTCTGTACAGTGCAGTGCAGAGATAACACCTATAATTTAGAATCAATGTTTTCTTTCTGAGCCCATGTAGAACAGAGGATAAAGACAAATTCAAGGGCAAGCACAGCCTGGCTCCTGCAGAACTGGGGTGGCTAAGATTGAGTTATACCTGACTTGAAATCCAAGTCACCTCAGCTCTGTGCCTCCATTTCCCCATCTGTAAAATGGACAGAACACCCTACCAGGCTTAAGAAGAAACATCTGTTGAGCATTTTAAGAGAATCAGATGAAAGGCACTACACCACAGTGAGGTGGCAATAGTCATCTGCCTGCAATTTATGCTCCTGGGATTTTCCTCACAGCTCATGGGATGGGAGGAAATCCCAGCAAAGCACATCTCACAGTCTCCTCAAGTTCAGAGCTTGCTGGCACAGCCAGCTGCACTCGTATGAAAATGAGCTGACAAGGTGGTGATGAGTTAAAGGTTGGACTTGATGATCTCGGAGGTCTTTTCCAACCAAAACAATTCTGTGAAAATACCGTGGAGTTATTAGTGCAAGCAGGTTTGTGGGCTGTGACATGGCTCCCGTGGCCCCTCTGTCTGCACCAAGAGTTCCAGGAGCACCAGTGAATGATCACTGCTCTGTGTTGAGCCTTTCACGGGCTGAGCAAACCTTGCTGCCTGTGTTTTCCACACCGAGTGTCCCAGTGACACACATCCAAACCACATGGAGTGCCTGTGAAGTCACTTACCAGAATGTGTCCTTAAGTGACCCGTAAGCGCATCCCTCCTCTGGCAGGCATAACTGCACAGGTGACACTTAAAAGGTTTTTCCCCTGTGTGTAGTTTAATGTGGCGGAGGAGGTTTCCCTTCTGAGTAAAGGAAGCTCCGCACTGATTACACTGGAATGGCCGTTCACCTTAAAATGACATACAGAAAAGGACATTTAATGGTTACGTGGGTATCATGCTGTCCTCTGCCTTTTTGGAAGAGGAAAGAATGAGATATTGGATTGATTTCTTTCTATAGAAACACACAGAGTGTGGCTTCAGTGGGAGGGAGGTGCAGCTCTGGTGTCAGAGCTGCTTGTAGCATATGTAGGACTATGGAAAGCACTGCACAGTTCTTCCATGGAAAGAAGCGCTCTGGAGGAGGCTGATTCCAACAAGCCAGCAATTTTTAGAAGGCAAAAAAAGTCTTATCTTACTGCAGGCTGAAGCTTAAGATGCTCATTGGTTTGTTGCCAAAGTATGGCACAGAGAGAAATTTATATACAGACTGAAAATGGCAGCACGAAACCAAATTAACTTTTGCTTTGTGCCAGAAATACTGCATTACATAGTGCCTTTCATCCAAAATTCTTAAAATGCCTCACCAACTTGCTTTTAATACTATTCAATCCTGATAAGTAGAAAGGTGGGTAAAGTGAGGCACAGAACATTGAGTAACTTGATAAAGATCACACGTGGCGTCAAGGACGGAACAAGGAAACCCCGATTTTGGTATCTTTTTTAAAAATAACAAGTTTAGATTAAAAATTATCTTATTTTCAGTACTCCAGCTCTTACAAGAACAACAGAGGGATATTTACCAGTGTGGCTACGCTTATGAACCATCAAGACATTGAGGCTAATGCAGGCTAATCCACAGATATCACAATTCATCTTTCCACTAGCTGGCCTGACGTTGTCATATGAACCCGAGTGTCTTTCCAGTTTAATGCTCTCATATTCGTTATATTCTCTGGGATATGTGTAAGGCAGTTCAGATTCTTCCAGGTTTTCCATTGGCTCGGAATTTAAAGCATTCTCCTCTCTTTCACTGTATTCACCTTTCACTTTAATCACATCATCTGCAGGTAAAACAAAGCACAGGAGTGAAAAAAGGCTGATCTTATCCACCTTAGGAGAAAAATGCACTAAAGATTATATAAAACAACAATAACAATCTTCCTAAAAGTTTTATTGAAATATGCAGATGAAGAAATGAAGTTGAGATGTGGAACTTCACTGGTCATGGACACTTAGTGATACTCACAGTGAAATAACCCTTGAAAGTAATTAACCTGCCTGGTAATTATCTTTGATGGAGAACTTCCTTCTACAGATTATGAAAGTATAATACAGTACAAACATATCCTGAAATTACTAGCCAGGATTCAAAAGAAAACACTTCTTTCACACCACTGTCAAGTATTATTTTTATAGAAATTGGCATTTCAGGTTGCTTCTGTGAATTGGAAATACAGAAAGACATAAATTAAATAAGTAATTTTATCTTATAACTTATACCTTTTTGTGGAACCTCTGGTGTTTAGAAGAAGCCTATCTGATCAGTGAAGGACTCTTAGCTCTCCCAGGGGATAGATTCTCACTAGTTAAGCCTAACCAATAATCCCAATTTTCACTAGTAAATCACAGTTTTTATCCATAGCTCTCAGACATGTGAGGAGCACTTGATAATCTTGATTAAAACCAGCAGAGACAGGGTAAGGTTTCCTGATAAATAAATGTATCCCAGAGATGCCAAAAGATTTTCCTGATTTTGTGAGGATGTGGCAAAGAACATGACACCTCCTGAAGATCAGCATGCATGGCTTTCAAACAGGTTCCTGGACCTGTAGCCAGTCCAGAGGAATCCAAAGGCATGGCCTAAATGAATGCAGCTCCATGACAAAAGTGGATGTAACAGGCAGCTAATGATTTACTAAAGAGTAAAAATGCAGGCAAATTGGTCACACTGTATAAACAACTGATGATTGCCAGCTTAGGGTGCTGAATTTCCTTTCCACAATTAGCTCCAACACTACCAGCACTTCCATTAAAATCATTAATAACTGCCAGGACAGCTTTTTTCTGCTTAAAGCTGGCTGAGAAAAATGGGGCTGTTCAGCCTGGAGAAGGGAAGGTTGTGTGGAGAGCTCACAGCACCTTCCAGTGTCTGAAGGGGTGACAAGAGAGACAGAGAGGGACAATTCATCATGAGCTGGAGTGACAGGATGGGAGGGAGTGGCTTTAAGTTGAAAAAGAGAAAATTTGTGTTGGATATATGGGAGAAATTCTTCCCTGTGAAGGTGAGGAGGCCCTGGCACAGAGAAGCTGTGGCTGCTCCATCCTTGGGAGTATCCAAGGCCAGGCTGGATGTGGCTTGGACCAACCTGGGAGAGTGGAAGGTGTCCCTGCCCAAGGGATGGGACTGGATGAGCTTTAATGTCCTTCCAACCCAAACCATTCCATGGTTCTCTGACAAGAGACAGACTTAAGGTTGAAACTCAAGTTGTGCCTCAAGCTACCGAGTGAAGAGAAGCACCACGAGATGCAGCACATGGCTTCCTGTTTGAGCCTTGTTCTCTGGCCACCTGCTCCTCCCTGCAGCCCAGGATTAGACAGTTCAATCTGGCACTGAATCACTCGTCCCTTCTCCAAAATACAGAACATGAACTGCTGAATATGTATTAGCTCTGGTTCTGAGTAATAAACCACATCAAATGCCGAGAACAAACAATGGGTGGCAGTGAAAATGAGGTGGCGACATAAAAGCAACGTTGAAAAACAAAGATCTGTCAACCTAAAATTTCATGAAATCAACATTTTCAGCTATATTTTAGGGAGAAAATCACTCTTCTGTCCTAACTGATTGTATGAAGCCCTGCCAGTCTGTCTGACTTTGGGCTGAGCTGGGGGAAATAGGTGGGTGATGGTTTCTTTCTCCTAAATAAGACCTCACACCACTGTAGATAACTCTGAGATCCTTCTTGTGCTCTCCTTGGATGGGGATATTGATGGAAGAAAGATTTTTTCTCCCATACTGTGTGTTTTTATCCCCTATCCTGGAAAATATTTGCATTTTGCTGCTGGGACTTGCTGCCCCAGTCCTGGATGAGCTCAGGTAGGTTCAGATGTTTTCTCAGTGGATCAGAGGGAGCTCCAGATTCACCCAAAAATGGGCTGGTTTTCTTTGTGGATCCTTCAATCCTTCAGTACCAGCTCTGCTTCACATCCCACAGATTCTTGCTTCCACAGAAACAGGGCTTCCTCTGCAGGTGCCTTCTGCTGCCAACTCCATGTCCAAGGGTGTGAGGGTGATCTTGTTATCAAGATTCTTTCAAAATTAGTTTATACAACCATTTCCATTTTCCAAGGAAAAATGATTGCCAGTTGCTGAAAGGAGATTTCAACACCCATCCCTTTCCCAGGAGACAAAAAAAAAAAAAAAAAAAAAGAAGATTTTTTTGGTTGGTTGGTTGTTTTTTTCCCTCTCAAAAGGAGGCTGTTCCAAAATAATTTGCTACATCCTGCCCAGCATGGTAAAAGGAAGTACCCAGTGCAGCTGCACCTTGTTGGTGCTTTCAGAAACAATTTCAATTCCCACTTTCTACTCAACGTCTCACCTTTCGTCTGCATCTCACGCAGTTTTCAGCAGTGGAGGCCAAGCTGTGACCTCCATCAGAGGCTTCTGGGCTGTTTGCTTCACTTTCTCACCACAGTGCTGTGCCAGGGTCTGTGTGGCACAGTGTGGGCACTGGTTTGAGCCCCCCATGGCACATCCTTGGGGACTGGTGCAAACTGGGCAAATCATTTTATGATTCCACCGTGGAAAATAATCACCCCTGCAGTTTCCACACTGCACATAAGGCTTGTGTTTCCTTGTAGTAAAAGAGGAGGGTGCACCTGAGTTTTGATCAAGGCTTTTCCATCACTGCCTCTGCTAAAAACAGGGGCTGTTTCAGCTGTCCATGGCATCATCCAAAGTTCAAGTTTTCCTGTAGATATTTGAAGGATTTCCACGGGAAAATTCACCTTCTGATGATTGGCACCAAGAAAAGACACAAGGGAATGGGCTTTTTAAACCCAAATATAAATTAGAAGGGTTGGGATTTTTTCACCTGTGATGGTTTAGAGGCTGCTTCAGCTCCTGACAGCCAGACAAGAGACAGCTGAAGTGCAAAGCAGTCTGAGGAAAAGATGGCTTGGTAAGGCTGTACTAAAATTAACCAAGTGATTGCAGAGTCTGGAGCCACCAGATTACTTTTTCAACCCAGACTTTTCTCTGTACTGGCATGCACAGGGAATAGCACGTGATCAGGAGATTGGCAGATGTGTGGACGGTTTGTATCTGTCACTTAAAAATCATATCAACATATTTTATTAGATCAGGGAGTTTCCAGACTGGTCTGCCTTAATCAAGAGGAAGGAAGCTGTGACTTCATGTAGAATAGGGAAATTTAACTGAGGAAAAACACAATTATCCCTAAAAACACGAACAAAGTTCCCACAGTGGAAAAAATAAGTGCCATCATCTCTTCTATTAGGCAAGTAAAGAGGTTGTAAGAGAAAAAAAAAGCATTCATAGAGTCCAAGCCAGGGAACTATTTTTCTCGAGGCAGTTCATGGAGTTAATATACACTGAGGAAAAAAAAAAAAGCTGCAGCTTTTACAGAACAAAGTGCTGGTGTGATGCGTTAAGGCTGATGCACATGGTTTCATTTCCTGGGGAGATGATTACAAGATGAAAGACATACTCCAGAGTAATATTTTTGTTTCACCTGAAACATTGTAAAAACAATGGGTTCTGGAAAAAATCCAAAATAAAGCTGCGGTGGCAACTTCAGACTGAGTCACCACCCAAACAGTGCTTGTGTGTGCTCTATAAAATGATAGAATCACAAAGGGTTTGTGTTGGAAGGACATTAAAGCTCATCCAGTCCCATCCCCTGCCCTGGGCAGGGACACCTTCCCCTCTCCCAGGTTGGTCCAAGCCCCATCCAGCCTGGCCTGGACACTCCCAGGGATGGGGCAGCCACAGCTGCTCTGTGCCAGGGCCTCCCCACCCTCACAGGGAGGGGTTTCTCCCATATATCCAACATAAATTTTCCCTTTTTCAGCTTAAAGCCATTCCCTCCTGTCCTGTCACTCCTGTTCCTGAAGCAGAGCCCCTCTCTGCTTTCTTTTAGGTCCCTTCAGATAATGGATGGCTGCTCTGACATCTCCATACAATCCTTCTTCTCCAGGCTGAAAATGCAGAAATAAAAAAGTCAAGAGAGCCAAATAATTAGAGCAAGTTGGAGGGTTTCTGAATCTTTGCTTTTTTTCTCTAGGAGGAAGTTTCAGAAGGAAAACCCCCCAAATTCTCCATTTAATCTGAGACTCTGGCATCAAATACAGAGGAGAAAACCTAAGTTTTGTCCTGTTGTTAAGCAAAGTTTACCAGGAGCAATGGGAAAAACACAAGGAATAAAACCCAGAAGCCATTAAAGACAACGGCAGGAAAGGGTGATGTAGCTCAAGTGTTTTACAAGGAGTGGGGTCATAATCGTGAAATCCTCAGCACATGCAAAAAGTCAACTGGGTAACAAAGAAACTTAATCATCTTAATGTGGCATTTTAATGATGCTGCTGATTTGCTGTGCCAATTCAGAGATAATGAGCCCCTAATGCTACAGATGTTCAGCCAGACTAAAGGAAAAAAAAAAAAAAAGGAAAAAGGAAAGCTTTTCTTGTATGCCATTTCCTAACTATCCAATTAAACAAATTGTGAAAGCATATAAATAGTTTACCAGGTTTTGACAGCTGTTAATGGGATTCAGATGCTGAGGAACAAGAAGGGAGTTGATATTGGAGGGGTCTTGTGACTACCTGGGTTTGACAGGTATTAACTGATGATTCATCACTGTTATCCCCACAAAACCCTACAGACACATGCCAGAGCTGCTCCCCTCCCAGAATGAGAGATTCCTGTACCTAACCCAGCCTGAGACACAGAGTGGTGAAGCTGAAAAAGTCAGTGGAGTTTCCAGATTCAAGGCAGAATCCTGCATGTTTGTGAGAAACATCTCAGCAATGGAATCAACACACTGGGGGCAAAGATAAGTCATGAAAAAAAAAATTTCCATTATCCTTGTTGAATAAAGAGAGTAGTGCATCCCATAAAAATTATAAACCAGGGGGAAATAATTAAAATAAACAATGCTATGCCTAAGTTTTTTTCCTCTAATAAGAAGAAAACAATCACATATATATATACTGGGAATTTGGAGATTGTAACTAATGGGAAATTATAAAATGTGAAATGACACAATAGCAACATGAGTTTGTTTTTTTTTTAATGAGACAACACTATCAGAGTTAAGACAATTTTTCTCCATGTTTTTCTCCTACCCCATTGCAGATACCCATCTAGGGAAGGGAAAGGATTTCAAGCCTTTTTGGCCCACCCTGGTTTGTTTTCTGACTCCAGCCTGGGCTCCCTTTTTCCCAACAGCTGCTATGAGATCATTGTTTGCCAACAAAGAAAGAGCAATCACCTCAGAGCAGAATTAACTTGCAGCCAGACAGCAGAGACAACCACCCCAACCATGACATGGTGACAAGAAATGCCCTTGCAGGGTGCAGACATGGGGCCTGCCCCATTCCTCAGGTCCTTTTTTGTGTCACTACAGGCCAAAGCAGAGATTTCTGCACTAAAATCCCAAATATTGCATTTATTACTTGGGCATATTGGCTTTGGGTTTATTTTATCTTTGTGCCTTTTAGTATTTCCTTAGTACTGTTGTTCAATAGTCACTTCAATACAAAAAAACTCCCAGTACTTATTTTGTTTAGATGCTTTATAAGGCAGATGTGAGGGGTAATTCCTAAATGACCCAATGCAGAATGCACCTGGTGGAAATTTCACTTCTAAATATAGGAGAGAAACTTTCATCATTCCCCTTTGTGGAGTGCAGGCTCAATGCTAATGAGTCTCCTTGGTTTTATTGTGACTTGAAACAAAAATAGAAACAAATCAAATTGAAATGCAGCACTGAGAATTGGAAAGAAAATAAAAAAAAATCAACAGCCAGGCATCATTTTCCAAGTGCTCAGATGTGTATTTTCTACTTCATTAATATCAGTGCCTCTCTATCATTAAAGCATAGTGTAATTTATCTAGTTGTACAATTAATTGCAAAATAACAGCCACCAAAAACACACACATTGTTTCCAAGCTCATGTGAGTCAGGAAACTTGAATTATGTAACTGGTTCTTCAAGCATCTTACTTTAAAAAATTATTTTTCTTATAAAGATTAATATTCCTGTGGAAATCCATGATTTCACACCCAGTATTTCTCCTCAATTATAATTTTATGTCTCATCATATCCCAGTGTTTTTCTAGGATTTTCATTCGAAAGGTTTCCAAATTATGTTGAAGTTATACTAACAGAAATAAGGGTAAAGGAGAAATATTCCCCACAACTGAGTGTTCCCAAAACTGTAGTAAAACAGGACAAACTGCACAGCAACACTGTGCAATGCTGAGTTTAGAGAAGGAAATGGAATTTAACTTCATTTAACTGCATTTAAATACTCTTAACTGAAACTACAAACAGAATTTGGGGAGGCAGAATGACCTTCCCTGATATAAATTGGACTAGGGGCTGGAAAACTATAGCTAGTGTATGCTGAAACTACCATGGGATTTAATTTTGGTTGTTTATTTTTTAAAAGTGGCAATAATTTGTCATTTTTATTCAACTTTCTACTGCCCCAGTGCTGGAGGGGAGCACAGAGGGAAAGCCATCCCACATCCTCAGGCCTGCAGGGCCCAGGTTTTCCAACATCTGTCCCAGATGAAATTTATTTTAATTTTGACACCTGTTAATGTTATCTTTTCAGATTTTAATATCTTTAAAGTCTCCCTCTTACAAAAAAAAAAAAACAACCAAAAAACAGAGAAAAAGATGAAACTGCACAAGCTCTTCCCTTCCTTTGCCGTTGAGATACCATCACCCAGAGAAAACATTTCTAAAATGACAATTCCTGAAGTCCAGCAAGGCAGATACAATCACAACCGTTAAATCAGACTTCAATGAGACAGTTAATCAGAGAACATCTGGACCCAACAGTCAGACTGAGAAAGGCCACATGTTAACTTCAGATAATCACTGGCATTACTTATATCAAGGGACCAATCACTAATGTGACCACTCAGGCACGGTCGGCTCTGGTCAACTGTGCTTCAAATGAACTTCAAACCTGAGAAATTCAATGTATCATTTCATTTAATCTTTGTAATTTCATCTCCCAGGAGCCTTCCTGACAATGCAATATATTCTTGTAAGAAAAATTAAATATGGAGAGAAAATAAGATAAAATAATATGAACAGGGAAATCTTTGATAAATACCTGAGGGATTTTAACACATATAGGCTGAAGGCAGGAGCTTGGTTCAGATGGTCTTGAGCACCTTGAACTGATTTGATTGAACTATAAAAATATTCCAGTAGCAAATAATCTTGACTTGAATTTTAGATTTCACCTGTGTTGTCTTCTATTTGAGGTTCTTTAATCAAATATTTTTAGTTTACTTTTAGCACAGCCTCGTAGAGAAACGAGTGCATCCGCTTTGTGTTCCCTTAGTAACACTGATCTTTTACAGCTCTTACAGCTGGAAGACCTCACTGCTCTTTCCCATCCTGAGAGTTCCTGGGAGTCTGCACAACAAATCCAGCCTTCCCTGGAAGAGCAGGATTGCTCAAAGCACCCGTTGGGTGTTGGAATTCAGGATATCCCTCTGGCTGTCCTGGACAGCCAACACCCCTGCCAGGGGGTTCAGAGACCCTGGCACAGACACCTGTGGTTTTGATTCTGACCCATGGAGAAAATTACCAACCTTATGTGAAGATCTGCAAATCATGACAGTTTAAGTAGAATGATAGTGAATTTATCACGGGGTGGAAAAATAGATTTTGGGGTTTTTATAATGGGGGTTCAAGGGGAATGATGGAGGAATCTGGGCAGCCTTTCTCCTTCTTCTTCTTGGCCTCCATCTTCTGCTGTGATGTTTAGAGTAGAAGCTCACTGTCTAACAAAGGTGATAGGTATTGGAAAATAATTATAAACATTGTACACGTAGTTTTTAGTATAAAAAAATAACACTGCCCCGGGGTGGGCAGAGTGCCTCTGACTGACTTGCTGAGCGGACCTCAGCTGGACAGGAGAAAGAATTTTATAGATAAGATACAATAAACAACCTTGAGACAGAGAAATGAAGAGCTCTCACTCCTTCTTCGAGTGCTGGGCTGGGAAAAGAGACTTTTAAACGTTTCTCGGGGTCACTTTGAGCAGCAGAGACCCCGAGAGTCGGGAGCACCTGCAGCTCCCGGAGGCGCTCCTGGAGGTGGAGCTCCTGCACCAGGAGAGCAGGAGAGGAGCGCGGCTGCACGCACGGCAGGTGAGCGCAGCCACACGCTGCTCCTCGGGAGTACAACCAGCCGAGCTCCCAATTTATGAATTCCCAAAACTCCTGCAGAGCAGAAGGAAATAAAGACGAAACAAGAAGTGGAGAGAATGCAGCGTGGTGGGAGGCGGCGTTGAGGACACGGCAAATCCCCAGGTGAAACAGGCACCGAGCACCCGCTGCAAACTCTGCACAGTTCAGTTTAAAAAACCACCAATTCCAATGGTCAGGGAACTATTTGTGTATTTTAGCAAAGTTTTGACTCTTGTGGATCTGTTTCCCTTTCTCGAAACTTTTCCAGTAGCACAAACAGTGAACCTGTCTCTTCAACTCCCACTTTGTGCCAAATGAACAGCCTGGTTTGGGGGCAAAATGTGACTCATCCCCATTAACTGATTTCCTTTTCACTAATCTGTATTTCCAAAAATAGGTTATTTCCTACAATAACATGTGATTTGAGTTCCCAGAGTCATTTTCTGCATCTTCACTTTTTTTTCTGCTGGGGGCAGTGGGGAGGGATCACAACTCATCAGTCTTGGACTAGATTTTATTTCGATGCCAAAGGAATAAATATTTCTCTCACCTGTAATTTTAGAGAATTATTTTGTATGGATCCAAAATACACATTGTAGAACAAGTGAAAAAAAATGGAGTTTAAAAAGTTATGGAATGAAGCCCATCATCTATTGAATAACTGTGCATCCATCCTCTTTCCAGCCCTTGTTCTGTCTCAAAGCTTCCACTGGGAGTCAGGATATCTCAAAAGTAAATTCTATTTTCTGATTACTATAATGGGTTAATTAGAATGAGAAATATCTGCGCTTTCTGATTATCTGCAGGCAATCAGAGTATCCGAGTGTCTGTGTCAGTGCTGAGTGCTCAGCATAGTCCAGCTGATGTCAATCATTTACAGGCTGGGTGACACCACCGCCCCGTTGATGTCACCGAGCGTGCCTGGCAGCATTCCTGCCGCTGACGGCACAGTCTGAAGAGTTCAAACAAAGTCAAGAGGATCGTTTGTTGATAAGGAAAACAGCGGCTTTCAGTCCCAGTAGAGCCCCCAGAGAAGCCTGACCCGTTCAGCACAGGCTCCTTGTTGGGTTTAACACTACAGAAATCCCCTTGCAGTGAACTTCTGCTGATGTTGTGAGATAACCCCAAGTCCCATGAGCGCCGGGGCTCGAGCTGGGCTTGGGAGATGAAATATTCTGATAAAAAACGGCACTTCCTTTCCAAGCTGATAAGTGCATGTTCTTGCAGCACCGCTGGAACCTCGCTGAGCGCCCCAGTGAGGCTCTGTCACCTCTCCTGCCTCTCTCCAGCCTTTCAACCGCCCCCCTCGCACACCTCAGTGCAGCAGCAATTAACATCCATAAACCACAAATGTGGCTTTTATCTCTTTTTAGCTCACAACCATGAAAGCTCGCTGACATTCATAACACCCCAAAAGTTGTCTGCCTCAACAGCTGAGAGAATTAAGACATAATTAAACATTCGTGCTTGACTGCGACTCCCAGAGGAAGGAACGTGGCTTTTTTAATTTAATTTTTAAATTAAAGATGTGTCAACTTTGGCCACCGAAGGTAACACTGTTGGGGGCACATAAAGAAACAGGGGAAATCAAGAGCTTCCCCCCCCTCTCATTGCTTGTCTCTTTTCAGACTAGACACAGGAAGCACCATGGGAACGGTGTATTTTTATGGTTGCAGGCAAGCATACACCATGTGCACCACAGCGTGCAGCTTCCAGTCCCTTGAGGCAAGAAAAGGGGGTTTTGTTTCTTTTTTTTTCCTTCTTCCCCATCAAGCTTTTAATTACCATTTTACTATAGCCTGCTGCCTAATTGTTTGCCCGATAGTTAGCACTGATCATCATGGAAGCCTGTTTAACAGGGGGGTGGAGTAGGACAAGCTGAGTTGTTTCCATGGAATGGCATCTCACCTGTGTCAGGACACACATAAAAAAACACCAGAAGCTGGTGTGTTTGCACAGGCTCAGAGAAGCACAAATACAAAACTGTTTGCTGGAAAAGTGGATTTTTTTCATACCAAATCATCTCCAGAGATGGTGTTTCAGACCTATACATTAATTTAGTGCTTTTATTAACTGTCTGTAGATTTTAAAAGGATCCCAGCATCACTCTTAGCATAAAAGGCTCCACCAAACCAAATCAGACAATATCTAGACTTAAACAGGTCCAGCTTCTGCTCAAAACCTCAGAATGATTCCCCACAACATACTCACAGTGTCACCCATGAATAATGCAAGAATCACAAAAACAGACAGTCCAAGAAACCGGGAGATTCCTACTCACTACGGATGGCTGACAAGACATGGAAAAACCAGCCATAATTGTGCTGGAGAAAAACATGTTACAGACATACTAAGGCAGTGGAAAGCAGGTTATCAAAGGCCTGATCTCTCTCCATGAGTCAGTGGCCTCGTGTTCCCATGATGGCCTTCAGCAGATGGAACAAACCCCGGGGGCACGGGTCGTGTGGGGGTTCAGGAGAGAAAAAGGAGAGGTTTCTACTGCAGGCTGTCAACAGCCATGAATTGGGAAGGTGCTGGAGTGGAATTGCTCACTCACAAACATGATTAACATTTATGAGAACCACATAAACATTTTTTCATTATTTCTGCTTAAATTTGCTATGAAATGAGAGGATTAGTGATCGTATCAATGTGCCAAATAAAGAAACGGAGCTTTTTGGTTTTTATTAACCAATAGGTTTTCCAGGTGTAGGCAGTACATAATCCTTTTCCCAAAAGCCATCACCAATACTGATGATATTTCTATTCTGTGATCCTGGAGAATATTATATATTCATTTTACCAGGGTTAGTGATCCCCAAAAGATAATCCTCCCACCAGGACAGCACTGTCAAAATGTGGTTTCATTTATAGAAGTCAGACAGTAGTTAGTGACCCATGAGGACTGCTCAGGGACTAACAGAGCTGCTGCTATTTTATAGAGGGCATGACATGAAAACTGAGATTATCTGTGAATTTCAGCCTCCAACAGCAACTGAACTGGTGTTGTTGAGAGGAAATTTAAGTGCACCTACTGATTGTTGCAGGGTCTGGAGTACTAGCACAGCATGCTTAAATATTTAAGATTTATTGCGCTTCCGGTATCAGAATGACTGCAGAGAACAGTGTGTGAAGCACTGAAGCAAACACTATGTATATTTTATTTTGTGCCATTTCACATGGAGATGCTGGAGGTACCTTTTTTGTGCATTTGAAGCAGCTTTCTCCTTGCAGTCGTGGATTTATTCCTACAGTGAGCAGAAAGGAATGGGGCACTGTGATAGTGAAGGTTCATAGTCACTTTATAATGAATGAGCTCTAATGGTAAGGGAGGTTGCTGGAGGGAAATGATGTTTTATTGATATTTATAGCATTGTCTTTGAGATGTAAATTTTCAGTGTTTGCATTCCAGAACAAATGGCAAAGAGACTTTAAGAGATCAGCAGCAATATAAAAAATGAATGGTAAGAGCTGTACTGACACAGTCTCTCACATGTCCAAGTTGTTCCTGACTTAAATGTATGGAAAAGAGGGTGAGAAATGGCACTGCAGGCATAGGGCAGCCAGAAAACAGGAAAAGACAACAAAAACAAATTCATGCCTGGATACTGCATATGAATAGGATGGGCATGGCTCCTGGAAAGGGAAGGTGGGAAGAAGCTACAGCAATTCCTCTCAGGTGGTCAATACTGGGGGATTTGGGAAAGAAACCCTGTCCTGGCTTCCTGCACTCACAGCTCAGTGAGCAGGAGGAGTGAAGGGCTGGGACACTGGGAAAGCACAGGGAGAAGTGAGCCAGTGAGAGTGGGATTGGTGCAAGGGGTGGACAAACAGCTGGAGCATGGCTGTGAATATTTTATGTCCTGTGGGATCTGGGAGATCAGCTGCCTTGGATGTAGGAAATGCTCAAGTCTTCCATATTCTGTCTATTCTATTAAACATCTGCATTTAGGGTAAGCAGAGCAGAACTCACCTGCCCAAGGCAGGCTCTACATTGCAGATATACATAATGAGCTAATCTCCACTGTAGAGTCCTGCTAAGCAGCAGCTGCTCTGGGGACACGAGGCTTTTCATCCTAATCCAGACACCCAAATTTGGTCAGAAAACCTGTGTGATGTCTGTCCATAAATTGCCCAGAAAGGCCAAACACCAGCAGTTCCAGATACTGGCACTGTAGATCCTTGAGTGAGATTCCTCTCACCACTCCCTTGAGTGTTTCATGTTTGCTTGCAATTTGTTAACCAATAAAAACATTTGCTCTTTAATAATGCAAAAGTATAACCTCTGCAAAATAATCACATTAACATTAGAGGGAACAACCAAAGCTACTTACACAGCCAAAACACAGAATTCTTTAGTGATTTACTTGATTCATGTGATACAAACCCTACCTCAAACTCCTACCCAAAGCCACAGCCGTAATTTCCCTTGGTGCTGCTTCACTGCTGTGGACTTGTGACACAGAAAGGCCCTGTGACACTGGTGACACCATGTGTGCTGTGCCCAGGGCACGTGCCCCACATCCTCCAGCACAAACACACTCCTCACTGGTTGTGGCTGAGGTCCCTGGCATGGATGAGCACTCTCAGATCATGGGCAGGAACTGTTGTTCACGCTGAGATTTCAGTTTAGGAGGTTCTACAGCACAGAAGAAACTCAACACATGTGTCATGGACACATGTAAACCCTGAGCTCTGTACAATTGCCAAGTTTCAGGAGATGCTGTTGTTATCTTCTATCTATTAATGAAGAGGGCCTGCTGGTTTTTAAAGACAGCACATATTAATTTAGCATTTTAATTAATCCCTAGTTTTCTCTCAGGCCTGTAGGAAGGGTATTTTCTTCATCAACAAACATGGAAAACTGACCAACCTCCCTTTCACTCCCAGTTTAAAATACAACATTGCTGCTACAGTTTTAAATTTTACAGGTCTGAGTGGTCCTGTGAATTTGAGATAACTTGTTCTTTCTTTCAAAAAAAAAGGAATAAATTATCAAGTTATTTTTTAGGTATGAAAGTACTTAGCATAAATAAAAATTGCAATCCTAACACAGGATTTGCCTATGCAAACTGCTGTTAGGAATTTGTTAGCACACACATTAGAGGCTCACCAGATGCACTTGCTCTTTTATCTTCCCATCCATATTTCACAGATCCTGTAAAACTGACCTTGCTAAAATGCACGTAAGGTTCCCTGATGGAAAAGTGTTGCTCCTCTTTAGAATGTGTTGAAATGTTGCAAAGGAATTGTATTGCTATTCCTTTCAAAGGCATGCTGTCATAGCATAATCAGATGAATAAAATACAAAATACAATTATTATTTATCAGAATTCCAACTCTACTTTACCTCCTGCTTCTTCATTAGACTGATTGTGTTCCTTCATATCTTCCACATTATCCATGCTTTCCATTTCCTGGGATTTGTTCAGATTACAGTCTGTCAAATCCTCTTGTTCCTCTGGAAAAAAAAAAAGGCAAAAAAAAAATTAACTATTTATTGTCCAAGAATATTTCCAGGTGATTCCCTCAAAGAAAGCACCTGCACACTCCCAGCACTGCTGACAGTACCCACAATGTAATTTCTACAGATGCACTGGTTGCACTTTGGGGAATGATTTCCCTTCCCAAAATCCTACACAAACTCTCACACACACCTGGAACACATTCTCAGCTTTTGTTCAGATCTAAATATTCTGGAGTTTCTTCTAAATGGCAGCAGGAATAAAATCCAGTGTATCTAACTCTATCATAGGTGCTCTGACAAGTGCTGTGAGCAGGGATGGAGCTCCTCAGAACAAGGCAAAGGAATCACAGCTCCACTTTGTTCTTTTGGGCAAAATTTTAATCATTCTGGCCTTAGGCCAGAAAACTGCTCAAGCAGATGTAATCAAGGCCTCTTTGAACCCACTTGCACTTCTCTGCTTATTCCACGTGTGTATTTTTAAATATCAGCATTATCATGCAGACCAGCATCCCAGAGATCCCAGCCTCTCTACTTGGAAATAAAGACACATTTTTAACTGTAGTGAAATTTATTCATGTAAAGTGTTTCAAATAAAGCCTCTTTCATTAACCTCACAGTGCAAACTAGCTCCATATTATGTGTATTTCTGTAAATTTCAGATCAATATTTCATTAAAAAACAGACAGTATTTTTTTTCAAACATTATGGGAATTTAAAAAAATTACTGTAACACTGTGAAATTGCTGGTAAATTCTTTAACCTACTGACAGCTGGATGGTAACACCTCTGATTCTTCTCAAGCTAAATATTACATTGGAGCTGAAATGAGGCTCGACTTTTTGATTAACAAGAAAGTGAAACACTTGTCAAACTCACTCAGGAGGTTTGTTTTCATATTTTTAGAAATGCAATCAACCAAGAGAATTGTATTATTCTTGCTTCCCTAATCAAAACTTCCAACTTTCTCCTGAAAATATTTCCTTTTCTCTTATACAGTCCCTTTTTTCCCACTTCACTATAATTTTCCAGTATTATATTGAACTTCCATGGTTTTATTCCATCTGTAAAATTTACTTTTTTTTCCTTTAATGCCCCTCTTTGTACTTTTGACTGTTATACAGTGTCCTGGGACCCTAAAGCTGCTGCAATTCATGTATTTTTCTCCATTTAAATATAAAATTGTCAAGAGAGGGTGGAAGAACACAACTGAACAGCACAGTACCTGCAGCTACAGGCTGTTCCTGAGGGTTACTGAGGTCCATCCCGGGCTGTGAATCTGCAAAAGACAGAAAAGCAGCCTGAGCTGTCTAATATTTAAAACAATTCACAACACACTTGTTACAATCTTATAAATTCCCGTTTTCTTGGCTGAAAGTAAAATTGAAAAAGAAAACATTTCAAAGAAATAAAAACCAAATTAGTATCATGCTTCACTTCTTTATATCCTGAGCACTGGCCTGTGCCCAGAAAAGGGATTAAGTATGATTTTCTAACTTCAAAAATTATAGAACAGAGTACCTTAAGCTTTGGATTTACTCATCCAGTACCCTGTGAGCACAGTGCTGTGGTAGTAACTCTGTAACAAGTTTATTTCTCTAAAGCACAAAGATATTTTTACATTCTTTTTCCAACACAAAGGGAAACCCCCCATTATCTTCACAAGATCTACTTGGTTTTCATGGGAATGCAAGTCTAATTCCCACTGAGAAATTCCAAAAGGGATCAAATGCTAGGAATTTTAAACATTTTTCAGCCAAATGAATACCCGTGCAGCCTGGTTTCCCAGCGTGCTGGGGGCTCAGCAGAGCTCTAAAGCCAGCACAAGCTGCAGGTTCCCATTGCCCAGTGCCCAATATTCACCTGTTGAGTGGAATTGGAGGCACAGACCTGTGCTGTCCCATTATTTCTTTACTCCAGACCTCCCTACCTTGAGATTTTATTCTTAGGAGATTGAATTCTTAACACAGACACAGTTACCTGTTTCCTTCCTCCTTTCTTTCCTGTAGTTTTTTCCCCCCTCTTTATTTTTTTTACATGCCATAACATCTTTTATCAGCTTTGAACCTAAAAAATAATAGTTTCTGGACCAGGAAAATTTCTTCCTGGCAGTTACATAACAGAAACACCCAGGCAGCAGGCATGAGGTGTTAACCACGGGTGACATTTACCCCATAATTATCTGCCTTTACCTCCTCTGCATATGGAACTTTTTTGTGGTCTCTGCAACGTTAAAATATAAAGCTCTGGTAACTCTCCAGCGAGGCAGCATGGTATCAGAAGGTGTACTCCAAAAAAACTGCATGAATAGAGGGGTGGATAATGTGTGCAACAAAATAGAGGTCGTGCATCATAAAGATAGTCACAGAATTAAATGACAGAAAGTTCAGATATTTATTGAATTGATATTTTGAAGTAAATAAGAAAGATCAAGGAACTGAATGGTTGTAGTCCTTAGTTTCTCATTTTCATTCTATTATGCCACGAACACTGAGGTACAAAGAAGCAAATGGACTAATTTATACAGCAAATAATGATGAGAAAACATCAGTAAATTCTGGGAAAATGAACAAAATTTTTTCTAATATTGATTTGAACTTTACATTGCTATAAGTTGTCCAGAGAAGCTGTGGCTGCCCCATCCCTGGAAGTGTTCAAGGCCAGGCTGGATGGGGCTTGGAGCAGCCTGGGATAGTGGAAGGTGCCCCTGCCTGTGGCAGGGAGTGGAATTGGATGAACTTTAATGTCCTTCCATCCCAAAACTGTGATTCCATGAATACAGACACTTAAATGACACAAACCCTTGTAATTCTGCACATAATAAAATGAAATCTCCCTTATTGTGCAACATTTGATTTTGGTTTTAATTGCATTCAGAATCCCTGCACAGTTGTTTCATTTGGGTGATAAGGGTCAAAGCCCCAGGTTGAAGCCCCAAGGTACCATTGAAACCTTGGCAGCAATTCTGCATTTCCCTGAGCTCCAAGGAGGTCACAAAAAAAAAAAAAAAAAAAAAAAAAAAAAAAATAGAACCTCTACATAACTGCTTGAATTGCAATAATTCTACATATATTCTTGGATAAGTCTGTATTTTTAGAAACCATTGGATTCCTCAGGTTTTCCTGGCAGCTGCAGGACAACTTTCTGGGGAACAGCATTGCCTGAACATGAGAGCCAAGCAGGAGCTGCTCAGACTCTTCAAACCCTCATCTCCCTGCTGAGATGGAGTCTGTGAATTGATTCATATTTTGTTGAACCCAACAGTTTCATGCCCATGATGGCTGCAGGGCAGGATAACCCTTTGGAAGAGATAAGAACAATGACACACCATAGAATGTTTCTCTTCTTGCTTGAGAAACATCCTGGTCTTTGTCTCACTTTCAAGCCTTCAACCTCCCCTCACCTGCACCTGGTTTCCTTACAGCACCAATCTCCAGCAGCTTCTTAGAGCCTTAGTGGTCTCTTCATATTTAACCTCAGGTCTCTTTCCAATCCTAAGCCAAGTCCTTCATGGTGAAAGAACATGTGGGTAGATTCCACCCCTGATTCTATACCAATAAAGTTATTTTTCTACCAAATGTTCAGAAAAACACAAGGCAGGAAATCACTTACAGAACACGTTTGTCTTCCCAAGCTTCAAAGAGCTCCAGTGGCTGGGGTGCATGGGAAGAGGATGCTGGTCTCTGTGTGCTGCAGCTGAGGCACAATGTGCATTTACAAAGCAGAAGTAAAATTCATGTGCTTTCGAAACCAATCCTTGGCCATCCTGTGTTCTATACCGATAGGCAAAGGGAGCCAAAATATTCAAATAACTAGCTAAAAAAATGCTGTGGTATTTTAGTATGCAACACTATTCATATTTGATCCTGGTGTTTGACCAGAACAGCCAAGCAGAAATTTAACCCCCCTAAAATGGATATTTTTTCAAATCACTGATGACCCTATTTCCCTTCTGTCCTTAATACAGAATGGGAGGTATATTTTGAATTATTGTAATTTCACCTGTTTGTCTCCAAAATGAAATCAGAATGCTGTCTTTTTCCTGCAGGCTGCACTTTTCAGCTCAGCAACACAGGGAAGGAGGCACCTTTGAAAGTCCCATCTGCTCTTAGTCCTTCCATCACAGTAGACAGAGCAGAAACAGTTTCCTTGTCTGAAGTCAGTGCCTTCACTATGTACACCACTCAACCTCTTCCACTTCAACAAGTTTTTCACCTTCAATCCACACTGGGCCATTAAGGAGAGAAATTCTAGCTGATGTCTCCACTGAATGTACTTCCTCATCATCCACAGCCTCCATGGCTTTCTGAAGAAGGCACCTGGGCCAAGTAAACTCTTTATGGGGTCTCTGATACTTTGCTGCTCTCAAGCACCATGCAGCATGTGAAATGTCATGGGTATTTTAAGTGGACATGTCATTTGGGAAGAAATCCTGATCAGCACTGGTATTACACACTGATCAGCAGTGTGTTATTAAGGATATTTTTCTCATATTGGTGCATACGACCTTCTAAACCCAGCAGAATAATTCAGTGATTCAATATAGGATTTCCTGAATCATAAAATATCCTGAGTTGGAAGAGTCCCACTAGGATCATCAAGATCCAACGTGTTGATCCAAGCCCAGAGGCTGGAGCTGAGAGCTCCAGCTGGACAGTTCTTTTGGTAGTCACAAAACCAAACCACTCATGGAGAAATACAATCAAGTTAATGACAAATTTTGGTTCAAACTCCCACCCTTGCCAGAGCCTGTCTGCTCCTCTGTGACCCTACCAAACCTCCACACACTGGGTGAGGAAAATCCGAGTCAGCCGTGTTATCCCTCTGTCTTCAGGGCACAGAGATTTGTCCAAGACCCCTGGAAACACCCCTGAAAGTTTCTGTATCCAAGGATAGCACATCACAACACTAACTTCATCCCCAATCCAGCACCCTCAGGCTCATTAATGGATCCTCATCATCCTCAAGTACAGATCCAAAACCTGAAGGATCATTTCCATGTTCACTTCGAGAGCACAAGAAGTAAGAACACCAAAGAAAGGATTTCTTAGATAATCTCAGTTATAGTGAAACCCTGTTCTTTTCTAACTGCAGACTATTCCAACACACCTCACAAACTTTCCCTCCCAAAAAGAAGCGATCCCAACTCGATCAAGAAAATGAAGCTGCATTTTTAAGTGCCAAAGTGCCCTCAAACCCATTCTTTCAAATCATCAGTTACTTCTCTCCAACAGCAACATCCTCGATTCAGTCAGATTCAATGAGTGATTATTTACAGGAAAGTAGTTTAAAAGCCTTCAGCAAAGGAAAATGCATTTTTAAATAGGCATCTGCAGCTAACTTAAAATAACCAAAAGCCTCAAGTCGTTGAGACAGGACAGAATCTAAACTGGAGCCCCTAAAGCACTGAAGCAAGAATCTCCACCTTTGAAACAAGAAACCAAGTGATGCTCTGCAAAGCTTTTTTTGCCAGGATTGTTAAAAACACCAGAAATACTGCTTTTCTATGACGGGTAATTATTCCAGAACCCGGTATTAACTCCCAGATCAGTTTTTGCTGGCTCTGAATATTATGGGCAAGTTTTACAGGTGAGACGAAAGAAGATATCCTTGAATTCGTTAAAGCTTAGGATAAGAACAGCAGATAAAGCACGCTCTAAACCCTGGCTTTACCACACGCTTTGTGATATCTCCAAAATTAAACAGAGAGGAGGCAAAAAGCCCCGTTCGTTTCCCGTTTAATTGCTACACACCACTCAATTTCTTTTCCAGAGCCTGCGAATTATTTGCAGCAAGCGCTGAAGAAGCGGCTGAAAACCCTCGGGCGATGGAGCCGCTGCGAGCCCCGGCGGGACAGAGGGTCCAGGGGGAAGAGCGGGGTCGTTTCTCACCTTCCATGCTCCGTTCGCGGGTCCCAGCTCCCACCTGCCCGCCCGGGCTCGGGACTGCCAGCGGAGCGCACCGGCCTCGCCTCCCGCCCGTCACCGTGACATCCGGCGGGGCGCTCGGCGGGCGGAGAGCGGCGCCGGGTGGCGGGGAGAGGAGCGGACCCGGTCCCGGTGCCGGCTCCGGTCTCGCCTGCCTCGGAGGCGCTGCTGGTGCCGCTCGCCGGGGACCCCCGGCCCTCGGGAGGGGCTGAGGGGTTGGAGATCGGGGGAGCCTCCAGCAATTTTGGTCCCCAGAATGGGCACACCCCGCACTGTGTGGTAAAGTTAAATGGATGAGATAATAGTAAAGAGAACTTAGGTTGAGATGGTTTTCTTAAGGAAACAGCGTTGATATTTAGCAGAAAATCAAAGTAGAAAGTTCTTCAATGAAATTAAACAAATATGAATTTCAAAGTCCTCTAGTACAGATTCCAAAAAGTGGTTCAGTCTACACTGGGCCTGAACAGGTCTTTGAGTATCCCTGTCGAGGCAGAGGGTAGCAACAGGTGACATTCAGAGGTCACTCCAGGCCCAAAACCAGTTAATGAAGTGAGAAGTGAAATCGGGATCTGAGCTCATCACTTGGATCTAAACCCAAAGGCAGCAAGCACAAATTATCATAGATCAGGAGCAGGATAACAACATGGAAACATGATTCTCCTACTCACTTCCTGTGTGGTGCCAACGGCTGCTTCTTACACTGGTGCTTTTCCATTGCTTGGAAAAAGATTCTAGAAATAAAATGTTAAAAAAAAAAAAAAAAAAAAGAGTGGCATAATCAAGCAATTCTTGGCTATTGCTAATCTCTGTAACCCCTTTCCAGAATAATTTATTCATTAGGCAGGTTTCCTGGTTCTACAAATTTTAAGGAAGACCTGGGGTTGCTGTGCAGCAATCAGAAACCTCTGGTTTCCATCCCAGGATTATCCACAGCCATTTTCTCTTACTGCCAGATTTGTTCTCTGATTTAAATCCCTACTTTCCCTCATGTTTGCCCTCAGAGAAACAATTGTATCTTCACTCTGTTTTTATTTTAAGTGCACAAATCAAACAAGCCTGGTTTTCCCAGGCTACAAAAACACCCTTGTGGTAATTATGACCCTCCTTAGTGTGATCCCACCTTTGGATCACTCACCTGAAAGATCAGAGACAGAAATTGCGGTCTGCAGGCTCTCCAGAGCCCTGCAACAGGTCCTTTACCTGACTCTGCTCTCCTGGAAATCTCTCTACATATTTCCTAGGATAAAATATTCAGCTTTTTAATGTCTACTCACTCCATGATCAAGTTTACAACTGCAGACATTTGTCCTCTTCTATCGTTTCCTACTGATACTCTATTAACCAAAAAAAACCCACCAAAACCAAGTATAACCCCAACCCCACTAATCCAGGTTTAAAACACAAATATAAATACCTGAATTCACATTTTGTCCTATTAAATCCTCCCTGCAACACTTCCTGTTCTTAAAAATAGCCCGTTCCCCCTTCTCCCCCTCTAAAGCTCACAAATCTATAATGAAAATTTACCAGTCTGGGCATTAGAAATATTATAGCATTGAAAATAAATGGGTCATTTGGCAAAAGACACTGACTGTGAGTTTATAAAGAACCAAAACTGCAGCCAAATCTTTATAGTACAGCTACTATTTCATAATAATTAGCAACCTGGGGACTGATGGGCTGTGCAGGACCTGAAAGGAGCTATAAACATCCTTAGGACCTGAGGCTGCTCGGGCTGAAGTATGACTCGTTTATAGCAGACACGTTACAAACTGAATCATTTTGCCTGCACAGTGTCAGCATGAAATGTTCACTTTGAGTAAAACTGAAAACATTCAGCACATGGGAACGTGGGATTGTCTGAGGTGGTCCCGGTTCTGACCTGCTCAGCAGCTCAAGGACATTAAAAATGAAAACCCTGACACAGTTCTTACACTTTGACTGACCACTTGAGTCAATGTGTTGGTCTAAGGAAGAAGAAAGCTTGAATAGAACTGTTTTCCATCAATAACTTGATACCTCCTTTTTCACACTTTTATTTTTGCATTTTTACCAATTTTTTTTCTTTTCTTTATTAAAGGAAACTCATAACTTAAGTGCTGTTTTTACATAGAAGCATTAAAACTTTCACAGCTCTCTGTAAAAATAACTCTTATTCCTGTGTTGGTTGTTCCATATTTGTTATGCAAATACTGTGACATCATTTTTGGACACTAGCATGGTCTGGAGTGATAAATATGACCTAGGTAGGTAGAATAAATACTATTTTGCTAATTTCCAGAGGCTTGGCCACCGTTCTGGTCTTGAGTGTCTCGGAGTGTGCAGGGCAGTCAAAGGCGAGGACCCTCCATGCCCTGTCAGGGGATTCTGGAGTGCTTTTGTATCATCCGCTCTAGAAACAAAATAGTTACATGTTTAAAAGTTTCAAACACATAGCAAGTTTTCCAAAACATGTAACTGACTTGAAAGTCACTTGCAGTGATACTGTGGCATTTGAGTTCATTTTTAAGCCAAAACTATTCCCCCGGTGCTAACTTTCAGACACAAGGGGCAGAATCATGGAATCCTAGAGGAGTTTGGGTTGGAAGGGATTTTAAAATTTAAAAACCACCCAGCTCCACCCCTGCCATGGCAGGGATATCTCCCACTATCCAGGGTTGCTCCAAGCCCTGTCCAACCTGGCCTTGGATGCTTCCAGGGACAATTTCCCTGGTAAATCCATTCCAGGATCTCACCACCCTCCCAGAGCAGATTTTCTTCCCAATATCCAATTTGAATTTCCCCATTTTAGTTGAAGCCGTTCCCTTTGTCCTATCACTTCAGACCCTTGTCCAAAATCCTTTTCCAGCTCTCTTGGAGCCCTTTTAGGTGCTGAAAGGGATGGGGTTTTTTGCTTTTAAGTGGAAAAATATGTGTCCTGTAATGACTTTCTACAGAAACCTGCAGCTGGAGAACACCCAGTACTCACAGCCCCTCAGGAGGAAAAGCCACAGGATGTGCCCAGCTCTTACTTTCAGTCTTTCTCACAGCAAGCGACAGAAACACAGAATGGTTTTGGTTGAAAGGGACCTTAAAGCCCATCCAGTTCCCCCCCTCTCCCCCTCCATGGACAGGAACACTTTCCATAGCCCAGGGCAGGTTGAGCACTGTCAAACCAAGCCATGATGGAGCCTCTTCCCCTCCTTGTCCCCCTGTACTTCTCTCTCCTTGTCCCACAGCCGAAAAAAACCACTCTAGAGTCAAAAACCCAGCTCACTGCGCACTGTGGAGGAGCGATGTGGGGCTGAAGGGTGACAACGGACGCGGGAGGGGTTGGCCGGGGCCGTCCTTCGCTGCCAAGTGCCTCAGGGGCCTGAAAGCGAGAAAACATTAAAAAAAAAAAAAAAAAAACCTCCCCAAAACTAAATACTCTTTAAAAATCTCAGTGAAGTGCTGGCTAGGATGTTTTTAAAACCGTATAAAAAGCACGGGGCGTGGGCGAGGGAGCGGAGAAGGAGCGAGGGACCCCAGCGGGGACACCGCACCCTTCCAGCCCTCAGCCCTGAGGGGAGGAAAAAGGGCGGGAAGAGCCGAGCGCGCGCGGGGCTGGAGGCGGGGGGAGGGGGGGGGTCCGTTAGCGCCCCCTCGCGCCCGCCGCGGCCGTTGTGAGGGGCGGCGGGAGGATGGCGGGGGGCGGCGGGAGGATGGCGGGGGGCGGCGGGCGGCCCCGCTGCCCCCCGGGCGTTCTCCTCGGCGTGGCGGCCGTGGTGGTAGCGGCAGGATGGGGTGAGCGGGACGAGGGGTGGGAAAGCAGCTGCGGGGGTGTGTTGGTGTGAGGCTGGTCCGCTCAGGGGGTGGTAGAGGGGGTCGGAGCGAGTCGGCTGAGCAGGGGGGCGGTCACCGTAGAATATTCCCTCAGAGGGGCAGATTGAGGCCCCTCAAAAGGGGACAGAGTGAGCAGCTCCAGCGACATCCCATTGGTGGGACATCTCCACTCTGAGGGACAAACGTCCCCAAAAATCTTCTCTCAGAGTGGGAGATGAAGTCCCTCAAGAGGGGACAGGTAGGCTCGATTGATACCCCACTGGTATTGCTCCACTGTGAGAGACAAATGTCCCCAAAAAACCTTCCCTCAGAGATGAAGCCCATCGAGAGGGGACAGGTGGGCTCCATTAACACCCCATTGGTGAGTACTGCTCCACCTTGAGGGGACAAATTGTCCCCAAACATCCTTCCCTCAGAGGGACAAATGTCCCCAAAAAACCTTCCCTCAGACTGGGTGATGAAGCCCCTCAAGAGGGGACAGGTGGGCTCCATTGATACCCCACAGGTATTGCTCCACTGTCCCCAAAAGTCCCCAAAAAACCTTCCCTCAGAGGGACAAATGTCCCTCAAAAACCTTCCCTCGGAGCGGAGATGAAGCCCCTCAAGAGGGGATGGGTGGGCTCCATTGATACCCCACTGGTATTGCTCCACTGTGAGGGACAAATGTCCCCAAAAAACTTTCCCTCTGAGGGACAAATGTCCCCAAAAAACCTTCCCTCAGAGTGGGAGATGAAGCCCCTTAAGAGAGGTTTCCATAGGTTCCAGTGACACCCCACTGTCCCCCAGGCTCAACCCTGGGACACAACAACCAGGCAGGACCACCCCAGTGTGCCCATGGCCTGAAAAAAAAACCCTTTTCCAATAATTTCTGCCTCTTCTGGGGATTCTTGTCACAAAAACCTTCATGCCCAACATCAGCCTGCTGTTTTCCAGAAGGAAAAAGGCTGAGAGATCCCTGCCCGGTGTCTGCTATGGGTCATACTACAGAACCTTCACTTTATAGTCAGGTTTTATAACTATTTTAGTGGCTTTTTGTAAAGAGGAAGGTTCATCTGGTCTGGAACCTGGTACACCCAGGCAGGTTTGCAACATGGACACTAAAACAATTAAAAAGTGACGGGTCAAAAACAAGGGCTCCTGCTTGTTGCTAAAAAAAAGCACAGGGGAAAAGGAAAAGCAAGGCAAAAGAAACAAAATGAGACAAAAACCAGGGTGAAATAAAGGATTAACAATCACACATTTAGATTGATCTCTAATATTCCAATTACCTTTCCCTGCAGTGAGAGCAGAACAGAAGGAAGAGCAATCTATTGTTTTAATTGGAAAGAATGAAGTTTATGGTGACATCAGGCATGAAGGTAAACATGTCATTATTTTCCATCTAGATTCAATTTTTACTGGAATTTGTAGTTTTAAGCCCAGGGATCATTATGTAGCACCAGTACACATGAAACCTTGTATATGTGTAGGAACAAGAGAAAGGGGGATGAGTATGGAAATATATTTTGTCCCATTGTGCTGCTGGAAACACTGATGAAAATTTTACATCTAAATGAGGGTTTCACTGAAAATCTGGTGCTTTTTTTATCCCTGTAGCAGTTTGTGTGTGGGACACAAGTGTCTCCCTCTAACAGTCAGCACCAGCCACACTGTGGACAGTTCCAGGATATTAATTAGGAACAAATGGAGATTAATCTTTAATATTACACTTTGCAAGTCCAAAACTGAAAAATACACGTTAAGTACAATTTTCAATTAGGGTTTTTTTTGGTGATTTCATTCAATATCAGCATTTTACATCATTTACCTGATTCTGTGTTGCAGTGAATGT
Organism: Setophaga petechia; assembly: GCA_024362935.1. NCBI lineage: Eukaryota > Metazoa > Chordata > Aves > Passeriformes > Parulidae > Setophaga > Setophaga petechia. The sequence continues at coordinate 3,043,571 of JANCRA010000044.1, read as the reverse complement.
GTATGTTAAGGTGTTCACAAACAGCCCATTCCTGGTCTGTATGGATTTGGCTCTTTCTCAAAAAAGAATAATAGATCCCAACTATTTGTGGACTGGTCCAGATGGAAGAGTTTTACAAGGTTAGTTCAGACTAAAAATATCACATAATTTTTCTTCTTTCTATTCACACCCCCCAGTGGTTTCTTAGCCCTTTGCCAAACATTTCCACAAGTTCTGACATTAAACTCCATTTCCCTTCTCCTTCTAAAAGTTACAAATACTTTTGCTAAAAAGAAAATTTGTAGTAAATCCTAAAATTCATAAATTTTAGATAATTTCAGGCTAAATGATCATCTGATCATTTAAATCATTTCAGCATCATTATGCACAGGAGCAAGATTTCTTGTTCAAATATTCTAAATGCATCAAAAAGTGGACATTTCTGGTAATGCAATATTTCTATTTTAGGGCAAAGTTATGTGAATCTGACAGAGACAGGGAAGCTGATGGTGATGGGTTTCATGGTGCCAATGTCTGGTGCCTACACTTGTATTCTCTCCCACAAAGTCATCGAAACCACAACACAGGAAGAAACAGAAATGGTTGAGGCCTATAAATTCATGGTTTATGGTAAGATTGCTTAGTTAGGAGTAAGCACATTGGAGGGTTTGTGAGGCTTGATTTAAAAAGACACCAAAATAATCAAAATTTTATCCCGGAATAGAAAACAATTTTTTTACTTATAGGCACACATACACCTTTTCATGATTTTGGAAGAAGTTTAATATTCATGTTCCCAAGGATATATGGCAATAAAAGAATCTCTACCCTTAGGTATAGAATTAACTGCAAGAATTCCAGAGTTATCTGAGATCTGCACTCCAGCCCCTTCCACATCTTGTAACCACTCTTCATCAACATCACTTCCCACCCACAACACAACAACCCAAAAAATGCTTGAGAAACACTAACTTTTAAAACAATAACAAAATTCCTCCTACACCATAATTGCACAGAATTGGCACCAATCTGTTTCAGACACACAGCTTTGCAGACATGCTGGTTCTGTGCCATTTTACTATTTACCTCCTTTTTTGTTTTTGTTATTTGGGAACAGTCTCCATTAAGTACACAAATTCCTGTATACACCTGACCTGCCACATCACAGGGTCACACTACAAGTGCCACTCTATCAGGACACCAAGGAACAGGGTTTTTGTTATTGGGAACAGAGTCTCCATTAAGTACACAAATTCCTGTAAACCTCAAAGGAAAATATCTTTTACTATTGAGTCAGCTCTGTCAAGGACAAACAAGTCATGACACCATTAATGACAGTGATTTATTTATTTGCTTTTGAATAGAAGCCCATATTTCAGATCCAAACACTGATAATCTAAGATTCAATCTGTGATTACACCCCAGACTCACACCCAAGCCATTTCCTCCAGCCTACAGGGAAGCTGACCATGCCTATCAGGTGTCTGTTCGCTTCAGCACAGCGGGTTGCAGGCTGAGAAACAACGACTTGTTCATCAAGATATTAAAAAGAATCCTCAACAACAGCATCTCCCATCTGACCTGCCACATCACAGGGTCATCCTACAAGTGCCACTCTATCAGGACACCAAGGAACAGGGTTTTTGTTATTGGGAACAGAGTCTCCATTAAGTACACAAATTCCTGTAAACTTCAAACTAAAATATCTCTTACTGTTGAGTCAGCTCTGTCAAGGACGAACATGTCATGACACAATTAATGACAGAGCTTTATTTATCTATTTGCTTTTGAATAGAAGCCCATATTTCAGATCCAAACACTGATAATCTAAGATTCAATCTGTGATTACACCCCAGACTCACATCCAAGCCATTTCCTCCCAGCCTACAGGGAAGCTGACCATGCCTATCAGGTGTCTGTTCGCTTCAGCACAGCGGGTTGCAGGCTGAGAAACAACGACTTGTTCATCAAGATATTAAAAAGAATCCTCAACAGCAGCATCTCCCATCTGACCTGCCACATCACAGGGTCATCCTACAAGTGCCACTCTATCAGGACACCAAAGGATGGCCTCCAGTATGAGCTGTTTGTTAATTTTCTAGGTAACAGATTTCAGTGCTTGTTCGGGAGGGGTCGTTTACTGTTATGACCAACTTGTGAGCGCTACAAACAATGTCTGAAAAACATCAGAGTCAAGAGCACCTCTGAAAGTTTTTCCGGGTTTGATTTTTTTTTTTTTTTTTGAGTCCCTGTATTTTTTGTTGTTGCCCACAGATGGAGCTAAAACGCAGTTTTTATGTTAAATTTAGCGTTCAACTTTTTACAATCCTAGCGAGAGCTGTGATTACCAAGGTTAGAGAGGATTGTTGGAAGGAGACAGCCCATAATATGCCCTAATGTCACTATCATATTTAGGTTTTCAGGATTTGATTTTTAGTAAGTCTGGGACGACTCTGGTTTAGAATCACAGAATGATTTGTGTAGGAAGGGACCTTAAAGCTCATTCAATTTACCCCTGCCATAGGTAAAGACACTTCCCACTGGACCAACTGGAAAGTCCCATCCAGCCCAGCCTTGAATTTTTTGCTTGATTCTAGGAAACTGCACAGAGCTAAAGCAAGAGCCTCACAGCTCCCTCATGGCAATACTGAGGTGGTTTCACCTCACAAGTTAAATCAGCTGATGCTGCCTTGACTTTGAGATGTTTTATCACTGAGAGAAGGAAATTATTCTTTAATTCTCTGACCACATTCACACCTGTATCTGTTCTCACCACACACCAAGAGGGGCTATCCAACAGGTTATGGAACAGTTTTGTGGTTATTTTTCCCTAAGTAAAGTCAAGAAACTTTCATGACCCAAAGATTTTTAATTTTACATAAAACTTCAGCCCTTTTAGGACACTGAGGTTGCAATATGAGACATTCATTCCATTCTCTCAGCTCAGTGTATTTCCCCCCAATTTTATACTGACTGACCTCTGACTCCTACCAAACAGAGGGAGGAACTGGATAGAAACCTCAAGGACCTAATCTATCATTTTCCCCTTTTTCATGGATCTTTTCTCCTCCATCTACAGTCAATCCATTTGCACCAGGATGGGAAGAAGTTTGCCAGGAGTTTCCTTACGATTGTGAAGCTGTGACAAACAGGAGAGTCCGACAGGTTCTGTGTCAGTCACCTCGTGTCTCCTCTGCCTCTTTAACCCCCACCTCTGCCTTAGCTCCTGCAGATATGACTGGTAGTAATCCATCTTTACCCAGATTTTGTGGGATTAATATTGTAAGTGATGATTCATGGATTTAAAATAATTCCATTCAGGAAGAAAAATGGGTTTAGAAATCAAATTGATACAAATGGCTTAAAAAAAAACCCAGTTAAAACATCAGGCTCATTACTTGCTTTGTATTTGCTTCTAATAATAAAGAAGGATAAACATTATTATTTATGCTGAGCTTCCAGTCCTCTAAATGAAATTTTTTGATTTATGATTTGGTCAATGGAATGCAATTTAAAGTAAGTCTACTGTAGCAAATTTCTAAAATCTGTTCTCTCTGCCTTCTAATATTAAATCCTGGTATCAGTTCACATCCTAGGTCTGAATCCAGGCTCCTTGAAGCCAAGGAACATTCCCAATAAAGGTGACAAGTCAGTGTGTGGAAATCAGGACTAGAAAATATTTCCTGATGTTTTTAAATCAACAAAACCCAACTGACTATGCTTTTATTCTCCCAATATTTTTGAATTTTAGGCAGCAGAGCGAATTGGGAAGTTTTTCCATCAGCTAAAGCAAGTTTTGAAGTCTGAGTTTCAGGCTGTTCCTACAATCCAGTACGTGGAAAACAGCTTCTCCATGACTCCCATCGACAGCTGTCGGCCAGGTTTTGGGAGAAACCACCACACCCACCAGAACTGTGCCAGCTGCTGTGGTAAATATAAAATACATCCTTTTAAATATAGCTCATTGATTTAAATATAGCTGATTAGAGCTGGGCACAGAGCTCTGGGGAGGATTAGGGAAATATTGGGGTCAAAAGCAGGGATATTTCTGTTCATCCTTTGGGAGGATATTCACATTATAGTTATAAAGTAATGATAGGAAATGAGCCAGTGGAGCATGTCAGTGCATTCACAGGTGTAGCTGCATTTCCAATCAAAGTAGAAGTAGTGCAGTGGGTTTCTTTCCTTCCAGTGTCACTGGTGAGTGACAATCCTCAGGCTCCAGAGCCCATAAGAAACAATTCCCCTCATGGAAGTCCTGCTAGAAAATTCTCTGCTGATTTTTCAAGTTTTTTTGCAGCACCTGCTGCAGGATGTAGAGTTGGGGGGAGATTTAGCCAGAGGCTCAGGGAGCTCTGGAAGGGTAGGAGCTCCCTCAGGGCACTGGGAAGGCTCACAGGGATGTCTGATGGCCCCCTGGGATGGGGGGAAAGTGGCTGGAACTCCAACTCTGTTCTCTTCACAGTGGTTTGTGATCCTGGAACTTACAGTCCCAACCATGAGGTGACGTGTCAGACCTGTGCCAGGCCTGAAGCCAGTATGTATGGAGCAAAATCCTGTCATTAAACTGGCAGAGACTGGAAAGCCAAAGAGCAGCTGTGAAAGAATTCTTGGTGTTGTGGTGTTCTTTTCATTTTAGTTGCCAACCCTGGAATCCTCCGTTCTCTTTGGAACAAAACATCCTCATTCATACACCCCTAGGTTTTCCGGTGTTCAGGGACCCCTTAGACTGGAAAAAGCACTGCTTAAAACAGTGTTCATGCAAGGAAAACTAATTAAATGGGAAAAAAAGGAAGTTTGTCACGTGGCTTCGTGCAGAGTCTGTTACTTGGTGGTGACACCAGACACGCCACAGCTTTGTGCTGCTCAGAGAACACAAAGGAGCTGCAAACAATTCCAGGCAGGATGGCAGGTGGCTGTGGTGGAGTTATGTGCCAGACTGGCATATGCCAAAATCTCTGTGAGGAATTTCTAACAGATATTAACAGAAGTATTTGATATTTGAGATTTAAAAGCATTATGTTCCCCCCTGCTTTTTTTTCCCCCCCCACATTTCTTTCACTGTTTCTGAAATGTTCCAGCCTGGATATGAGGAGAAAGGAAAATCAGACCCCTAAGACAAAAGAGAGGGTGAGTAAGAAATTACACAGCCCAGCATTCAGGAGGATTAAGAACCTAGGTTATGGTTCTTCCTTGTCCCCAGAATAAAGATGGAATATTCCAGAGGGAAGCAGAGAATCTGCAGAGCCTTTTCCACCTCCTCCTGCTGCACCAAAGCCTCGTGCAGGGCCCGGCTGGCCCCAGGTGCTGCAGGAACAGCAGATCCTCTTACACCAGCTGTGAATTCCTGACCAGTTCACCGGATGATACAAATTGCCAAAGCAATGAGCTAATGGGAACGTTTTCTTCCCAGAGAAACCTCACCCCAAGCCTCTTTGGAAGGTTAGCTGCTGGATCTGCAGTGATCCATCACCCTGCTCACAGAGTGAGTAAAGATTATTTGAGCACTATCAAGAACTTCATGTGGAACTCCAACTGCTCCCCAGCCCCAGCTGAGCCTCAGCTCCTGGAACATTGGCTTTCAGAGCTTCTTTCCAAGCTGTTCCCTGTGGGAGTTTCTACCTTCCAGACTCATTTTATTGAGGGACATCAGAGAACTCAGTTTCTTGAAAGCAGTGCCCAGCTTTCCTCCTTTTATCACAAAGCAAAACTAAGTCAAGCAAAAGAAGCATCTCCCACTTAACCACCCTAACTTCTTACAACATTTCGAAATTCCTTGGTGGGTATTCATCCAAAAATCGACCCAATTCAACCCAGTTTAACTTATCCATAGTGACAGGAACACAGCAGGAGACAGCACGGGCACAGACCCCGCTCCGAGCTTTTCAGAGTCATTACTTATTAAATACTAAGGAATAAAGTGTGCTGTAATGAGCATTTCCACTGCCCTTGGGCTGATTATCCTGGCTGCCAACTGGACACTGTGCACAGCTCAGGCTGAGACAGATGAAGCAGCCGGGCTCAGCGGTGCTGCCTGCTTCTCTTGGCCTATTTCAGCAGGAGGAAATGCCACATGCATCAATTATGAGGGGAAAAAAGCTGTAAGTACCTACTAAGTGCCATGGAGAGTCACAAATGAACTGTACTCCCTCCTGAAAGCTCTTACAGCACCTTCACTTCTTCAATGGGCCTCGAACTTGGTGGGAAAATTTAAGTTGGATACACAGAGGAAGTCCTTCCCTGTGGGGGTGCCCAGAGGAGCTGTGGCTGCCCCTGGATCCCTGGAAGTGTCCAAGGCCAGGTTGGGCAGAGCTTGGAGCAACCTGGGATGGTGGAAGGTGTCCCTGCCCTGACAGGGGATGCAGCTGATGAGTTTTAATATCCCTTCCAACCCAAACCATCATGGAATTCAATGATTCTAAAAGCAGAAAAATAGCTCAAATATTTAAGTATCGCATTGCAAAGGAGTTTATGTCAGCAATTCTGTGGAGACTCATAAAAACCTGACAGGAAGTGGCTTCTCTCTGACCTTTCCTGTGTGAAAGTCCTCTGAATCCTGCTGGAGCTGGGTGCCTGGGGCAGCAGCTGAGCCTTTTGTGGCTGACAGCATCCCTCACACCTTTCTTCCCTGTTACACCTCAGGATGTACAAATCCCTGTGAGCAGCTCTCACCTCAACTGTTCCCATCCCTCTTTACCTCCCACAGCTGCAACAGCTCTGCAAGATCTTTCCTCACTGCTTTAAACCCTCCTCAAATCCTCCTCTTCTGCTTGGCTCTGGCTTTACAGGAGAAATCACAGAAAACTGGGCTGTGCCTGATGCTGTTGGTGAGGTAGGGCAACTCCATCACCCCTGTGAGGCTCAGCCCTTTGAACCCCCTCTTAAACCTGCCCTGGTCCCACATCTCCAACCTCACTCTGTGCCAAGGACCATCACAACACCTTGAGAACACTGAGGAGTCCTCACAAAAAATAAATTTAGAACTTCAAACTTCCTGTCCTCTCCTCCACACAGACCTCCTGGATCTCAGCACATACTGACAGCACACGAGAGCTTTGAAACATCCACAAATGGCAAAAATAACAGGAATAATCTGCCAGCTGGGAGCTGCAGCCCATTGTTTTCCCATCAGAGCTGCCTGAAACAACCCACTTGAGAAATATTTAAGGAACACGTGTTCCAACATTCACTGCAGAGCTGCAGGCAGTGATGGGACTCATCCATCCGGTGACAGTGACACTCTGGCTCCGGTGGGAAAGTTCTCTTGTAACTCCCTGCAGCAGCTTCATTAACCCACAAATTAGTCTAAATTTAAGCCAAGAGGAGTTGAAGGAGCCACAGAGCTGCCCAGGACACAACTCATGGCCCCTGATCACAGGTGATAAGGAGAGGGGCTGTGGGAAGCAGGCAGAGCACAGGCACATCCCAGGTACTCCTCACACCTGGCATGGATGTGCTGCAGCCCTGGCTAATCCATCCCCCAGGAATTCCTCCAAGGACACAACCAGGAGCCATTTTGGTGGAAAGATGCTTGAAAACAAAGCTTGACCAAGAGTTGAGGATGTTCCAAGAGTGCCCAGGTGACACTGAAAGTGCCACAGGCACAGACCCTTGGTGCTTCCACAGGAGGATGAAGCTGAGCCCCAGACCATGGATTCTGATGGTCCTGGGTCTTCTAAGACAGGAAAAATACCTGGAAATACAACATTTCCCTCTGAGAGTGAAAACTTTGAGGGTCACACAATTTTATTAATTGATACAACTTCATCCTAAAAGAACAGCTGTTGGAAAATGCTCCCTGGACTCAGCCATGCCTGCCTTGGGCGAGTGATGAGAGGGAAAATCACCAGGGAGTCTGGAGGGAAGTGTGTGGCTGGCTGAACCGCTGAGCTCTCAACCACAGGCACAGGAAGTGCTATTGTGATTTTTAGCTCTGCTTCATTTTCCTACCCACTGAAATTAAATTTTCTCCTGCCCAAGCCCAGTGACCACACGATGTGCCCAGCAGCCTTCCTAGAACCACTGGCATCATTGGATTAATGAGTCCTGTGCAGGCAGTGAACAAGAATGATTCATTATTGGCAGCAATGCAGCTGTACATGGATTTTTTTGGGGGTGAAAGAAATAAATAAGGTCCCTGAGTGAAAGGCGGGTGATGAAGTGTAGCCTGGCTTTAATCCCAGTATAATTGCTGCCATCACTCCTAATTATTGATAAATATTTTTCTAATTGTGGAAATTAAACAATTAGACATCCTTCCTTCCCTCTTGGAAATCGAATCAGTTCAGAGTTCAGGATGCAGTCTGGGAACACGCTCCACTTGTAGGCAGGGGAAAACAAAATTTCTCCCAAAACTTCCTCCCAAAACTTCCTCCCAAAACCTCCCCCTGCCACCAGCCCTGCTGCTGGGAGCATGGACCCACCCTCAGGGCATCATCCCCTGGCACATCCTGGGGGTTTCCTAGGAAAACTCCTCCATCCCTGTGATCTCAAGGGATTCCAGGGCCAGGCAGGCAAAGAGTCATCCCTGCCAAGAGGATTCAGGTCACAGATCCTGCCCCAGTGACACGTTTTCCTCCATCCTGGAGAGGAGAGCAGGCCAGGCAGGCAGAGCTCCTTGGAAGTTAATAACGGAGATTTACCGGCGTGCTGGAACGCACAGAAGGAGGTCACGCTGTTAATTCTCCTGCTGCTGATCCCTGTGGATAAATCTACATCAGGAAACGAATTACCCAGAGAGGGGTATTAAAAGGGATGATTCTAATTATTTTCTGAAGGAGAAGTGCTGCCTTTAACGCTGAGCCCCTCGTACCCACCGTGCTGAGTGCCAGCTCCCACTCTCAGCAGGATCTGGCCCCACAGCACCTCACAACTGGAAAGAGTGGGATGAGAAAAATCCCTCCTTGAGATTGAAGGCATCTGGCAGGCTGTGTCCTCTGCTCCCGAGACCCCAGGTTGGCCACAGCACCCCCAGGAAATATCCCTATAAAGTCATTTTTCTGTTCTTCCCCATTCCCTGTCACACTTGATTAAATATCTGACAGTACTGACAGCCTAAATCCAGCACAATTCCATCCCACACCAAGTTACCTTCCCAAATCTTACTGCAGATTTTTGTTAAGACTTCTTGTATTTTATCCCCCTGTACACCCACACAGGCTGTTCCACATCCAGACAAACCCCTGGAATCCATTTCCTTTCCCCCGTGCTCATCAGTGTGGGCTGTAATGAGCCTGATGGTTTCCATCCAAGCAATTCCAGAGACAGGATCCAGAGCAGGGCTGACCCCGGGGGACTCAGCATCATCCAGCCCCGTGAGAGGGGACACCTGCAGGACTCCGGGGAGCCACGGCCAGGGTGGCAGCTGGGGGCACGTGTCCTCCGTGTCCCCCAGCCCGCCCCAGCTGCTCCGGGAGCCGCGGGAGGAGGATCCCCAGGCAGTGACCGGAGCGGGGACGGCAGCCATCTGCTCCAGAGCCCGGGGTCTGCGTCTGGAGACAGCCGAGTGACAAACAAGGTTAATGTCCCACGAGCGGGAACTGTCACTCTGCGTTAGAGCCCGGCTTTCACCTTCCATGGCACAAGACTCCAGCACACGCGGGGAGAGGCGCCGGCAAACCGGCACGGGGTTGTGACCGGAGAGGCCTCTTGTGGGGACCCGTGGGACCGTGGTGTTGGAAGGGTTTGTCCCTCCCGGCCGTCAGGATCCTGCCCGGGTACCCCGCGATGGGGACGGCAGGGCAGGCAGCGGAGCAGAGCCCTGGGAAAGCGCCCCACGGTGTCCGGGGACCGGCCCCGTGCCAGCGACCTGAGCCGAGGCGCGGGTGTTCATTATTGAAGGCTGGGGCAGGGTTACCGGAGGGACGGGTGTCCTGTTTCTGCCAGCGCCACCGCCTGTCGCGGGCACCTCCGTCCTTCCTTTGCAGCCACAACGTCAGCAGGGCCCGGTGACCCACAGACACACACACCAGCACACGCCGGCCACCGGCTCCAAAGTAAAAGCCAACTTTATTGTCGTATAAAGAACTAAAATGTCCCTCAACCCAAACACAGATGGGTCGGGTGGTCCCGGCACAAGCGGTGGCCTGGGGGGAGCAGCTTTGGGGGGGTTCAGTCGGGTCCCCCCCAGCCCCTTTTCTCCTCAGCCGGTTGTAGAGAGGGGAGGAGCTGCCGTGGGGCTGCGGGGACGCCCGGATGGGAGCTGGGGCTGAGGTGTTTGTGCGTTGCAGAGCTCCTGCTCTGTGCTGGAATCAGGCACTTGTGGAAGGGCGTGGGCCCTGCCCCTGCTCCCACCAGCACCGGGCACGAGGGCACAGGCAGCGGCTGGAGCTGCCCACAGCAGGGGCTGAGGCTGGGCCTGGCCACAAGGCAGCTCTAGCCCGGTACAGAGGAGGTTCCAGCAGCTTTGGTTGGTGCTCTTGGTGAGTTAAGGCAATTTAGCATTGGTTGGTTTAAAAAAAGGCCAAAACCAGCAAAACCAGATGTCCCAGAGGCCAGACAGGCAGGTGGAGGAGTCTGGGGCTGCTCTGGTTTTGCTCTGAGTTGCCATTTGGACCCTGCATGCCCAAAAGTGGGCACTGACCCCTGCCTGTGCCAGCCCTGTGCTCAGCATCGCCTCCACCACTGCCACCAGGAACCTGCAGCCCAATACTGGAAGTGTCAAGAAGGGACTTTGGGATATTTTAGGGGAGATTCAGGCTCCTGACAGCAGTGCAGGGGTGGGGAGAGCACGGAGGAGCCGTGGCAGCTCCCTCCATCCTGCTTCCCATCACAGTGACCGGTCAGCAGCTTGTGAGGTGGGAGCTCCCCTCCTGCAGGGACACCAGCACATGGCCAAGGGTGCTGCCAGCACCCTCCCAGGTGGTTCCCGAGAGCACCGAGGGGAACCCCACTCCTCCAACATCCCAGCAGGGCTGGACCCACTGCCAAGACCCCCGGCTGCCCCTCCATCAGTACCCACATCCCTTGGCAGCCCCAAAGGGCTCTGCCCCAGGGAGCTCATCCCCTGTTTGGTTGTCGTTCCCCACACTCTGGGGGGAAAGGCTCTGGGTTTGCCCATCAGTGACCCCGTGTCGGGGTGGGAACACCCATGCCCCTTGCCCCACCTGACCTGAGCGCCGGGAAAGGGGCAGGGAGATGAAACGGAAGATGGGGCGGCACCAACCTGTGTGTCCCCACCCCCTGCCCCACCTCTTGGTCCCGCTGGCTGCCGTGGCAGCCCGTAACCCTCCAGGGCCAGTGACCTGGCAGGGCTCTGGCCTTGCACCCGTACTGCTCCTCCCCAGTGCCCTCCCAGCAGGGATCCAGGCCCAGGCTGCCCTGGGCTGCCGTACCATCCCTTGGGCAGCCAAGGGGGAGCCAGGGAGAGATGAAAACACCGATTCCATAATGCCCCAAGGGATCTCTGCAAAGGAAATATAAAAAGTTTTAGATGAAGTCCAAACGTCCAAGTGAGTCAGAGCAATGGCCGCATGCCAGGGGGATGCTCTGGGTTGCTCCAGTCCTCCATAACTTGGGAAGATGCTGCAGATCCTCCATGCTCATGTCTGATATCCATCCCTGACCTCAGCCACCACAGCCAGGGACTCATCAGCTGTGGCTGCTGCTTCCAGGAGGAGAACAGAACAAACCCAGGAGTATCTCTGTGCGATGCCAGTGCCTGGTGCCAACCCCTGGAGTGGCCGGTCCCCAGCTCCACACATCCCCATGTCCTGCAGGATGCTGTGCTCACACCACAGTGCTGATGGTGGATGACTCCTCTGACCGCCGCTGTTTGCTGGGCAGTGATTTGAGATACTCCAGGTGGCGCCGGGCGTCCTCCTGGTTCTGCCTGACGTAATAAACCAGGTAGGAAATCACCATGGCGAACCAGCCGAACATGGTGACCAGCATGGCGATGTCTGTGGTCTTCTTGTACACGTTGCAGAGGTCTGTGTCAGCAATGACCTGCAGGAAAGCTTTGCCCACGTGCTCCTCCTGCGTGGAGGAGTCGCACACGATGCCCCCCGAGGATTCAGCCACCAGATCCACGGCACGGATCAGCTCCTGCAGCCGACAGTCACACAGCCATGGGTTGTTGGACAGGTTCACCTTGGCTTTCAGGTTGCTAAAGGCGTCTTTGCTGACCGACACCAGCCTGTTGGAAGACAGGTCCAGGGAGTGCAGGTGCTCTGCCAGGCCCTGGAAAGCCCCAGTCTCGATTCTGGCGATGGCATTGTGGGACAGATCCAGCTCCAGCAGGAGCGGCAGGTCCCGAAAGGCATCGCGAGGCAGGAAGGGGATTTGGTTGAAGTCCAGGTAGAGTTTGTTGGTGTCGTTGGGGATGTCCCTGGGGACCTCGGTCAGCTGAGCGTTGCTGCAGCGAAAGGTCTTCAGCCCCTCCTCTTCTGAGGGGTAACAGCCCTTGGGGAAGGCAGCAGCTGGGTGGAGGCAGGAGCCCAGGAGGAGGAGGAGGAGGAGGAGGAAGAGGCTCTGCGGGAGCAGTCCCATGGTGATGGGGTGGAGGAGAACCCCCTGTGCCGCAGTCATGGCGCTGCACTGCCTTCCTCACACCCACAGCGCTTCAGCTGGACTTGGCACATCTGAGACAGGGACAACAAGGGGACAGTGTCAGACTGGGGGAGACAGGGGCAGAACTGTCACTGTGCTGGCTGTGAGTGCCACATCTGACCCTGACCATGAAGCAGGGACAAGGATGGGGACCAGGACAGCTGTCATGGCTCACATTTTCCCCCATGCCCGGCCATCAGCTCGCTCGAGGCTCCTGCGTGGCAGGATCAGGCCCCAGGGGCTGGGCACGTCTCCTGCGCCGGCAGCTGGGTTGTAACAACCGGAGGCGCTCGGGCTGAGCCAGAGGCGGGGTGAGCTCCCGCCCTGCCAAGGTCATGGCGCCGCGATCGCTGCTCGCAGGAGGCCGATGCGTCGTGCGGCGGCCGGAGGACGCACCAGAGCGAGCCCCGGCTCCGGGCGAGCGGCCGCTGCAGGCGGCCCCCGGGGAATGCCACGGAAAACGTGTGCAGGAGCGGCTCAGCAGGTTCCTGCTCCCGGCCTCACTCTCCGTGAGCGCCCGGGGCACACGCGCCGTGTTTTCTCCTTCCGAGGGGACTGGCACAGGTGGGTGCTGAGTGCTGCTGTGCTCTGCCCGCTGCCAGCCCACCGTGGGGTCGGGCTGCTCGCACCACCCCGTAACCATGGGCCCCATCCAGCCCTTGATTCCGGAGGGGAAAAGCGTCAGCAGGAAAGAAACAAAAACAGAAAAAGGAAATTCACTGGAGCTGAGCGTGCAACGAGTTCCCAGGGTGGTGGCAGCAGATAAGGGCCGTGTCTGAGTGCTCCGAGCGCTGCCCGGCTCTCCCAGCCCTGGCTCCCAGCACGTCCAGGGGTCCCAGCCCGTCCCTGTGCCGGCCACGGCAGAGCAGCTCTGGGGGCAGCATCCAGGTGCTCTCCCAGCATCCCAAAATCGAAGCCACTGGCGCTATCAGACACCTGTGTCAGCCGCTCGGGCAGAGCTCAGCGCAGCTGCGGGAGCCCCGAGCTATTCCACCAGCAAAGCTGCCTCTGGTCCCTCTGCTCCCCGGAGCACCCCAACACCGGCAAACCCGCGTCGGGGTGCTGAGCGGGGCTCCTCGGTGTGCTGCAGAGGCGGCCACCAGAGGGTGGTCCCCAAGCACAGGCAGGAGAGCACCCGAGCGCTGGGCACTGTCACACAGCCCTGCCACGCCGACACACCCCAAGGTCACACCTGTGCACGGCTCAGCCTGCGCTGCCGGAGCCCCGCGATCCAGGAGGGTCCTGAGAGGGAACCAGAGCTCAGGGCACACCAAGGGCACGGGGACCCCGGAGTCCACACTGCACCAGCCCCCCAGGTCTGCCACAGGTAACCTGGGACAAACACAGCCCCGTGGTACCCGCTGCCCGGGAAACCACCGGGATGAGCCGGGACTCCCGGGAGGGGGCTGCTTCATCCACGGAACCGGGACACCCCTGCGGGTGGGACGTGGACCAGAAACGGCAGCGACGACAGCGAGCCAGCCCTTGCCCCACCGCGGGTTTCCCAGCCCGCAGCGGGGCGCGGGATCCCCAGCCCGACCCCGGGGGTCGCCGCCAGCGCCAGGAGATGCTGTTGAGGAACCGGGGGCAATGCGGACGCCAGGATTCTCCGTGAGCCCGGGGATGCCCGGGGATCCCCCCGGCCCCGCTTGGCACCGGGGGCGTCGCAGGCGAGGGAAGCCCCGGTGCTTCCCCGGGGGAAGCTCCGCTCTGCGCGGCGCTGCCGGCCCTCCCCTCCCCGCCTCCCGCCGCACCGGAGGTCCCGTTGCGGACTCACCTGCCCGTGCAGCCCCCGGCGGCGGAGCGGCCCCGCGCCCCGGGCCGGAGCGGCCGCGCCCCGCGCAGCGCGGCGGCCCCGGAGCCGGCGGCGGCGGCGGGGCCGGTGGGCGGGATCCTCCGCCCGGGCCTCCCCGGGGCTCCCCGCCCCCGACCCGCCCCGCCGGGGGGGCCGTGCAGCGCCGAGCACCCTCGGCCCCGCGCCCGAAGCCTTCCCAGCTCCTCGCCCCACGGGAGAAGCGCTGCCCAGGGTCCTTACACCGGGAAGCGCGGGAAGACACCGGAGAGACCCAGTGAGGAGCTGCCGAGACCCCCGAGCCGGGGGCAGCTGGGGCCGGGGTATCCCGGGACACTCCATGGCCTCCGCCCCCCCGCGTCCCCGCCGTACTCCGGTGGGAGCCCGCCCGGCTCCGCCCGGCCCCCGGGACCCTCGGTACGCCCCGTTGCTGCCCCCCCAAGCCCCCAGGAATCCCCTCATCCCCTCCCCAGCTCTTCTTGGGGAGCAGGACCCCCCTACTCCCACTCCGAGGGGGAGTCACGGTGCCCCCCCGCCGCCCCGCACCGGCATCGCTTACTCGGGGAAACCCGACCCGCGGCGGCGGCACCGGGCTGGGCGGGATCCAGGGGAACCGGAGTGGGTCCCCAGTCCAGCCCCAGCTTTCCGGGCCGGGAGCCGCCGGGCTGGGCTGCGGCTCGGGGTTCCGGGGCACCGGCGAGCCTGGCTCAGGACCATGGAGAGCGGCCGCCGTTACCGGGCCCCGGGGAGGGACGCGGCTCCCGCTGCCCCGGTCCCGGATCTCTGCGGCGGGAGAGCCCGGCCCAGGACACTGACGTTCTCCCGCTGCTGTGGGGGGGATAAAACGTTTAGGAGACGCCTGGCCAGGATCTCACTTCAATTAGAAAAAGGGAACCTGACGGCAGCCAGGCACGGCCGCGGACAGATCCTCCCCAGAGACCCCCGCGGTCCCCCGGGGCCAGGCCATTGCTGGGTCTGGAAGTGTTCAAACAACCTGTGGATGTGTACTTGGGGCATGGTTTAGTGGTGAAGGTGCCAGTGCTTGGTTGTTGGTTGGAGTCGATGATCTTTAGAGGTCTTTTTGATGTTTCCCTGCCCGTAGCCAAACCCGACGCCGAACCAGTGCCGGGCTCGCCGGGCAGGGTTGTCCCGGGACACCGGCAGGCAGCAGCGGGCAGCCACACTTGGTGCTCTTGAGCGCTTCTCTGGCATCTCCCCGTTCGGCCGGGGAGCGGAGCAGCCCCGTGCTGCCCATCACCATTTCCAGGGATGGGCGTGTTGGGATGCGGCAGCTCCGGTGGCACAGCCCCACGCCGCGGGACGGGGCCAGGGTGACAGGCAGGTGTGCGAGGGGACCGAGCTGGGACCGGAGAGGCCGTGGGTGATCCCGGCAGCGGGAGCAGCCCCAGGGCTGCACCACACGGGGGTCCCACGCGGAGGACACGGCACCCACCAGCACAAAACCTGCAGTGCAGCACGACCCACACGGACCCTTCCCACCGCAGGATGGCTAAAAATAGCTGGCACCGGCTTCTCGCTGCCACCACGGAGCTAAATATAACCGACATCGACCGGGCAGCGGGACCGGCAGCAGCAGAGCGGGAGCTGAGCACGGCCCGGCACCGGCAGGGGCTGGGAGAGAGCGAGGCCTAAGAATCCACACGGAAACAGCCCCCTGAGCACGGGGGGAACGCGGCTGCAGCTGCCGGTGTGCGGATGGGGCCGGATCCCCTCAGGGAACTCCCCGCCCCCGGTGCCGGTGTTCCCTGGGCGGGGGAACGCGGTGTGGGGAGCCCGGGGACCGGGGTCGGGTCCCCCCCGCGCTCCACCGGCAGCGGCGGCTGCTGCATCACGGAGAGCGATGAATATTTATGGGCGTTTAAAAATAGCTGCTGCATTGTGCTTCCCCCTCACGTGCGGAGCCAGCGGGGTGCGGGGAAGCTGCTAAATTAGATGTCACCGCGCAGAGAGCTGCTCAGTCAGGCAGGAGCAGGATAAAAATAGAGCCTGCTGTGCGTGCGTGGATCTCCTACAAAGCAGGACCGGATCCCGTGGGATCCCCCGCCTCCGCACCGGCATCCCCGCACCGCGCCCTGCCAAGAGGGCACCGCAGAGGAGCCGGGCGGGGACAACGCGGTTCTAGCGGGTGGCAATCAGTGGCCTTTCATCTGCTTTACCCCGCATCTGCGTCTCTGCGTGCTCAAAGCCCTCTGGAGACAGATATTGCTGAGCTCTGGCTCCGGCAAGTGACCCCGTGCCCTGCCAGCAGCGCGGTGCCAGCGTGTGACACCCGGGTGGCCCTGGCAGCCCGCGGGGGCTCCGTGCTCTCCCGTGCCCTCTCAGGATGGATGCAGACAGGGTCAGGACACACAGCTCAGCGTGGAGGCACAGGGGCACTCAGGGAACCTCGACATGGCTGTGATTCCACCTGGGCCAACACCAAAACCCATCGCGGGCTGTGCCGAGCAGGGTGTCTGTGCCAGCTCGGGGGACACAGAGTGGCACCGGCAGAGCCGCGGGCAGCCGGGAGCACCTCGCTCGGGCCCCGCACACTGCCAGGGGCTCCGGGCAGGGGGTTTGCAGCCCAAAGCGGCGCCGGCGCTGCCCCTCCGCTGCTGGAAGAGCCGGCAGCAGGCGCTCACAGAGCCCTGCACAGATGGCTGCGGCACCCGTGGGCCGTGCCAGCCCCACGCGATGAGCTTTGATGGTTGTGCAAACAAAAGCGGAGCCAGATGGTCTCCCCCGCGCTCCAGCGCTGGAATCCTGCGCTCGCTCCCGGCCCCGACCTTGGCTGGGTGTCCTGCAGCGCTGCCGGCCTGCCCGGGCTGGCTGCACGATGCTGCCGCTGGGATTTTCATGCTCTCACGGAATCAGAGTAGTTTGGGCGGGAAGGGACTTTAAAAACCACCCAGTCCCACCCCATGCCATGGGCAGGGACACATTCCAGGCCCCCAGATCGCTCCAAGCCCTGTCCAACCTGGTCTCGCACACTTCCAGGGATGGGGCAGCCACAGCTCCTGCTGGAAGCTGCCCCAGCGTTCCCCCACCCTCGGATTTCCCCTGGGAGAAGCGGCAGAGGGGGTAGCTCCCGCTCCCCGGGCAGGCTGGAGGCGCCCAGCCGGGTCTGGGGTCCGCTGTGAGCGGAGCGGGGCTCGGTGCAGCCCCCGATGCCCTTCCCGGAGCCGCTCCCGCCGGTCCCCACGGCGGCCCCGCCTCTCTCGCTGCTGCCGGACTACAGCTCCCGGCGTGCCGCGGCGGGGCGGGCCGAGGGGCCGCCGGGAGCGCACCGGGAGAGCACCGGGAGCGCGGCGGAGCGAGCGCCGGCCCCGCCGAGCCGAGCCGAGCCGGGCCGGAGCGGGCGGGAGCGGTGAGTGCGGGCCGGGGGCGCGGGGCAGCACCGGGGGGCTCTGCTCTCCCCGGGGGCGGCGGCGGCCGAGCCCCGCGGCGGGGCCGGGGGAAGGTGCCTCGCATGGGCCCGGCCCGAAAGGAAAACACCGCAAAAGAGAGAAGCGGGTGCTGGGATGGAGCTGGGGAGCGGCGGGGTGGGAGCGGGGGGTCCCGGTTAGGTTGTGCGGGTCCCCACGGTGGGGTTGCGCTGTGCAGAGCCCGGCCGGGAGCGGGTCCTGCCCCGGCCTCCCGGGGCACCGTCCCGTCCCGGGAAAACGGGGAGGAAAGTGGGGTCTGGGACCCCACGTGAGCCCGGAGGAGCCCAGCCTCGGCCTTCTCTTGGTGCCCAAGATCTCCCGTTAAATCCATCAGGAAAGGCCGAGGGAACACGGTCACCGCCCTCAGCTGGGGCGGCTCACGCGTGTCCTCGTCCCCGTGTTCCCCGTGTCCCCTCCGGGGCTCCGGCAGCCCCAGGCCCCCCGAGGAGGAGGAACCGGGCAGCGCTGGGGTTCTGACACGTCCAGCACGGCCCCGGGCTGGAGGGACACGGAACGCTGTGTTCCCAGTGTCACCTCTCACCCAGCACAGCCCATTTCGCCAGCGTCCCCCGTGTCCTCCGTGCTCCGGTTCATCCGTTGCCAGAAGGGTTTAAAGGATTTGTTTGGGAGGTGGCAGCTGTTGCTGCTAGAGATTGGGATCTGTGATCCGTGGGATCATCGGCACCTGCAGGCTGGGAACACTCAAGATCAAGATAAGCAGCCGAGCCCTCCTTCCCTCCCCAGCCCAGTGGAGATCCTGCAGCAGGGTGCCAGGATCCGAGCGTGATCCTGAAATCCCTGAGGAAGGGTGACAGCACTGCCAAATCATAGGATCATTGATTTAGGATGGAAAAGGCCTTCAAGATCATCAAGTCCAAGTGTTAATCAAGGGAACAGGAACAGATGGTGGTCACACTCCTCTGGGGACAAAGGTGAGGAAGGAGCTGCCCCTGGACAGGCAGGATGAGGCAGAGGGAGGGCTCAGCTCCAGTGCCTCACTGAGCCTTTTGCCACTGGCCACAGCTCCGACTCTTCCCCTCCTTGGATGGCCACTGTCCAATGTCAGCACAGCCCTGACCTTCACCCTCAGCCTGGTGCAACATTCAGGCTTTTCTGTTCCAAAAAAAATGGGAAAGCAGAGCCTGGCAGCAGCTGCTCTGGGAAGGGGGGCTGGAGTCCTTCCCATGGTGGGCTGTGTCTTGTTGTCCTGCAGGTGAACAAATCCTGGTGTGGAATTAGAAATCAAACGTGGGATGGGGGTAGGGGCAGGGCTCTGGGAGCTCGTGTGCCCTCAGCCAAGCTTGTGCAATCCAAAATTTGTGAGAGCTGGGCCAAGGGCTGCAGAGCCCAGGGCAGAGCTGGTGAAATATTTAAGGTGGGGGAGGACAGAGTTGGAGATGTGGAATCACTCTCACTGCAGCAGTGAGTGCTTGGTGTGTCTGTATGTCCTGCAAGAATGAATTAACCAACCTCTTGTATGTTCCAGCATCCCACCCCTCTAATCCTTAATTTCACAAGGAAGGGAAACTGAGGCACGGGAAGGAGAATTGCTTCACATACAGCTTCCAAGCTGGGCCCTTTCCCACCCAGTTGTGGGTCTGCAACTGCCCTCGTTTGCAGAGGAGACCAAATCCAAGCTGCCCCTTAGTTTTTGGAAGTTATGGTTGGAAATTCCACAGCACCAGCCATGTGCACCTCTGGCTGCAGGGAGCTTCCACAGGAAAGACTCCTGGAGAAAAGGTTTCTAACTGTTGATGAAAGTAGATTTTAAGGCCTCCAGTGAGAGCAGGGCTCCCTTTCTGTGGGCAGTCCCTCTTCCTGCACCCTTTTGTTGCTCCAAGCCCCAGCCATGTGGTTCCTCCTGCTGCACAGCTGGAATCCCACAGACACAGCTCTCTGTGGAGCATCCAGCTGTTCCTCACTCCTGTCTCCTGCATCCTCCAGACTAAACAAACCCGTTTCCTTCCAGCTGTCCTTGCAGGTCATGTTTTTCCTACACCTCTGCTCATTTTCTCCAGCTCCTCCCAGGACTGGACAGTGTTCACCCAACATCCAGGAGATCTATTTCCCATGTCTGGCACTCAGCACTCCTGTTTACACATTCCATGGGATGTTTTCCTTTTTGTTGTTGTAACAATCTGACTCTTTTTGACTCATTTATGCTTCACCCCAACCCCTGGTTTTCCTTCTGAGAGCCTTTGGGAATTGCAGCAGGTTTAGGACAGAGCTGCTCCCTCTGCCAGGGATGAAGTGCTGAACTCTGGCCCTCAGTCCTGTTTCCAGATCAAACTTTGGGCTTTTCTCTGGAATATCCATAAACTGGTGACCTGGGAGGTGAGCAACAAGGGAGTGAGCACCCCACAGACCTGCAGCCACTTTCCTGGAAACAAAATCCTCCAGGTATGAGGCCCCTGACACAGTGAGGTGAGGATCTGCAGCCACAGCTGCCTGTGTGCATGGAAGAGGTTTGGGAGTTACTTGGAGCATTCCAAGAGCTGTGTAGTGGAGCTGGCTGTGAGTCCCAGCCCTGGGCAGGAGTGGGGATGGTGCCAGCTCCTGAGACAAGGCAGGCCCAGCACTCCATGAGGGAGTTGGGAACAGCTGGCAGTGAGGAGAGTGTGATGTTGGATCTGGCTCGGGCTCGCCTCTGGAGAGCTGCAGGGAACAGCAACACAGCTTCCAGCTGTGGGAAGCAGCAGCAGAGCCACAAGGCCAGACAGCAGGAAACAGCCTTCACTGTGGGGTGCTGCAGCCAAGGAGGATGAACTGGATCATCTCATCAAACTCCCCTTCCCTGGGACACAAAGATGATTTTACATTTCCCTGATGTTGGTGTGAAGACATTCAGCTTTACAGTGGGTTTAGTTTGTGCTGTCTTCTGTAATCCTTGGATACCAGTGAGCCAGAGCTCTCCTGCTGCCACTGGCACCGTGTCAGTCCAGAAAGCCACTTGATACCTTCACTGTCTCAGAGGCACCACTCCAAGGACTTGCTCTGACAGGGTGATACTCTCTTTCTTCCTCTCCCTCCTGGCACTGTCCAGAAAACCATCTTTGTGCTCCTCCTACATGGCAGTTGTTCTTTCCAGGTAGGGGAAGGGCTAACTCCTCCCCAGCTCTTCCTCCTGAGACATCCTCCCAAGGCACTTTGTGCTGTTATCTCTCCCTTTTTACGTTCCTCAAGAAGAATTTCATTCCTTCCCTGGGGGAAAATTTTTTTTTATTCCTCTTTTTTCCCCTCTGTAAGTCTTAAATCTGAAGGCAAAACACATGAGCCAGAGTAGGAGACAAGCAAACCTCCCGAGCCATGCAGAACCACGTTAATTTAGTTAAATTAATTAGGAGATCTGTTGATACAGAGCCTTTCCTCTGCAAATGCTCTGGTCCCTTCCCAAGTTTAAGGCATGCTGACTCCATAAACATGCAGGAAGCTTCCTGTGCTGTGTGTTTCCATGATTAACAGTGTGATGAGGATTTAAAAGTGCTTTAAAGTATTGGTTTGAGTTTTGTCAGTTTTGAGAAGGGGACACAATGAAGGATTTGCCCTACAGGAAATGAATCCACGCCCCCTCTGAGCAGCCTCAATCGTGGGATTGAACCTCAACACCTCAGCTCCAGGAAAACATCTCAAATCACAAGAAGCTTCTGTCACAGACAAGCTTCCCACACATAATTCCCAAATCTCAACCACTCCCGGAGTCAGCGACGTCAGCTCTAAGAATGGCAATACCGAGGGGCAGAGGAGGGAACTGGCTGGGGATTTTTATAGCAAACAGCAGATTTTGGGTTTGCTTGACAACCAGCCTGTGCTCAGCCCCACTGAGCAGTTTGGATCCGGGCTCTGACCTCAGTGTTTGTGTTGCAGGGGCTCCTGCCAGCCAGGAGGGGCAGGATGAACGTGGGGACGGCGCACAGCGAGGTGAACCCCAACACGCGGGTGATGAACAGCCGCGGCATCTGGCTGTCCTACGTGCTGGGCATCGGGCTGCTGCACGTCGTGCTCCTCAGCATCCCCTTCTTCAGCGTCCCCGTGGTCTGGACCCTCACCAACATCATCCACAACCTGGTAAGGGAGCGGCACGGGGGAACCTTGGCACAGCTGTTCCTCTGAGCAATCTGCTGAGATTCCTGTTGAAACAATTCCTTTGTGTTTCCAAAGATGTCGGGTGAGTTGCTCAACCTCCGCCCTCGGCCTGTACTGGTGCCTCTGGGTTATGGATTTAAATCCAGCCCAGGTACAGGTGAGGCAGCAACACCTGGTGAGGCTGCTCAGAGGGGGCGTGGATTCATTTCCTGTAGGGCAAATCCTTCATTGTGTCCCCCTCCCAAAGGAATCTGTGACAGACCCCATCACTGGGGTTGGTAGAACCTGAATTGGCCTCGTGAGAGTTAAGAAAAAACAAGATGAATCCCCTGATTGTGTTCTGTCTAAAGTAAAAGATTAGTCCAGGAACTGATTCTTCTCTCTGAAGATCAAGTCCCACATAGCTCCCCTTGGGCACAGGGGACAAAAAACTTCTGGAATGGAGCAGCTGATTGTGTATCTTTCATTTTAAATAATATCTCAGCCTGGGAATATTCCAGAGATAAAAATTACAGGGATTGAGGACCCTCATGATAAGTTATTACTAGTGGGGGATAAAAACCTCCACAAACGCCCAAACTGGAGCTGCTCAGGAGATAAAAACCTCCACAAACCCTCAAACTGGAGCTGCTCAGGAGATAATTACAACCACAAAGCCCCAAACTGGAACTGCTCAGCACTCAGCTCACGAACTGCTGGCTTCTCACCCATCTTCCCTGGCAGCTTTAGATTTAGGGGACAAAAAGGAATTTAAAGGCCAGGAGTGGCTGTACTTGGGAGCTGTGGTGTAGCCAGAATGTTTGTCTGTGACTTGTGTTCCCCTGGTAATCAGAGGGTGACAGACCTTCTCCCAGACATTTTCGGGGAGCCCTCAGGCAGCAGGCGGGCGCTAATCTCCCGATGGCAGAGATCCCAGGGCTGTAATCTTGCCACCGCCTCCTTGGCTCACACCCAGGAGCCGAGCGAGAGTTCTGACGTGGAGCAGCCGAGCTGGCCCGGCCTTTCCCAACTCTCCTTTCCCCGCTTCCCTGCCCGCTCCGGCTCTTCCAGCAGCGCCGCATCCCTCTAGTGGAACGGCGCGGGGCTGCAAGCGCCCGGATCCCCTGCCTTGGATCTGGGGATTTTGGGGTCCCTGACAGTGTGCCTGACGCTGTGTGTCCTGCAGAGCATGTACATCTTCCTGCACACCGTGAAGGGAACCCCCTTCGAGACCCCGGACCAGGGCAAGGCACGGCTGCTCACGCACTGGGAGCAGATGGATTATGGAGTCCAGTTCACCGCGTCCCGCAAGTTCCTCACCATCATGCCCATCGTCCTGTGAGTATTCTGGGCTGGCTGAGCCACCTCGTGTCCCAGCACCCATCAGTGTTCTGGGAGATAAACACACGGAATGCCACAGCTCAGTTTGCCTCTCCCTCTGTTCCCGCCTTCCCTCTCCAGGTATTTTCTAACCAGTTTTTACACCAAGTACGACCGGGTACACTTCATCATCAACACCATCTCCCTCATGAGCGTCCTGATCCCCAAACTGCCTCAGTTCCACGGCGTGAGGATCTTTGGCATCAACAAGTACTGAGCGGCGTGGCCGGAGCGGATGGAGGAGGAGCAGGGCTGAGGGGGGATTCCCCTCTCCAGCCCCATTTCCTCCCCCAACACAGACTGGGATGTGGTTTGGCTGTTTAAGAGCAGATCCCAACAGACACATTCCGCATGCTGGATCCTCGTGCCCAATAAATCCAAACCAGCTCCAGAGTAGAGTTTAGTGTGGAGCAGGACGTGCGACAGCGGATTTCTCTTCTCCCAGGGTCATCAATAGATGCAAAACCACTGAGACTTTGAGGTACAACAAGGATGAATTCTGGGAAGAGTCTCATCTATTCCAGACATGGAATGACGAGGATAGGGATGAGGGGAAAAGCTTTTAGTGCTGGTACTATTGCTGTGGTAAATGCACTTTAAAATACATTTCCCTTCCTGAAGCTGGGTGCTTTGAGCAAAATGTGAGGGAAATCCAAAGGGATACAGCCAGACTTTCCCAGGACTGGATTGTTTTGGGGTCTGATCTCCAGTTTTAGGTGGGAAGCGGGAGGGGGAAGTGAACGACAGATTTTTATTTTGCAATCGTTGACACCGCTGAGAAGGGAAATTCTTTTCCTAAAAACAGCACAGGAAGAAGTGACCTGCAGTATGACAAAGCTTTTGATTTCCTACATCACCATCTGTGTGGTCCAGGAAAAAGGTGGATAGATCCAAAATCATGCTTCTTACTTTCAGTTTATATCCAAATCTGCCCAGGTAACTCCTCTCCCCACCCCAAACTGCTGTTTTTAAGTGCACAGGAGCTCAGTGGGCATTTGGATCAAGGGCTGAGGCCAGGTGATTTAATGACTGACACCAAATGCCATGGAGCTCCTTGGAACATGGACAGGGACAGATGTGGGAGAGGCAGACACTGGGCAGGTACAGGAGGAAGGCTGATTGCTCTAATCAAGCAGCCAGCCATCCTTGACTTGGAATTTTTCTCCTCACTTCAGCTCCTTGGTTGCTTAAGTGCACATGACTGGGATTTGCCAGTTCTCCATGGACTCCAGGGTTGGATTTCTGGCTTACCTGGAAATCTGTCCCTCAGCTCCATGCCCAAGGGCTGTGTGAGCAGCAGCACCAGCAGCAGATGAATTGACCAGCAAAGGAGTCAATTTGTCACTGATAGTAGATCCTGTCACAGAGGAACAAAATCAAGCCTTTTTCCTCTAAAATTACCACCTAAATAAAGCAGGCTTAGGTTTCCTGGCTGAGACAGCTTTTACTGTTTTACTGAAAATCAGAATGACCTGATTTCCCTTTGGGTTGTGTCCCAGATGGAATGGGTTTTCCCTCACTCTTCCCCTATAACCCCATGAAAACCTATATTTTTGTTGTCTTAGTGCTTATCTTGTCTCACCTTTTTTGACAATGGTATAAATCTTTTTAATCTTCTTTTTTTTGTCCTTGCAGTAGCAAATCCATCTTTAGAGGCCATGAGGGAGAATGTTGAGGTTTTGGATGGTCTGAGCATAGGACATGGAAGGGGGAGTTTTTAGATCTGTTACTACTCCATGCATAATTTTAGACAAGTTGCTTCACTTCTCTCTCAGACTTCCTTTGGGATTGCTACAGGGAAGGGAAAATATGGAGTGTACCTCAAAGGGCTGCTGGAATGCAGGGAGAATCATTCCCTAATGTGTTTGGAAAGTGGAAATCCAAGTGAAAAAGAAGTTTTCAAGCAAGTAGAAGGAGAAGAGAATCTGGCTGGAGACCCCAGGGTATTGACAGATGTGCAATTTCCTTGATGGGCAGTTTAAACTTTCAAACCTAGGATAGAAGAGCTGCTGCTTTAGCTGAGGTACTCTCTACCCTAATCGGCTCTTTAAGCTACTAGACAATGATAATTGTGATAAAAATAGAGATATTTCATCAATCAGCTGGGAAATGACACAGACATAAGCACTATTCCTGCAGGAGGGGCAGGTCCTGGCAGGGTGCCTGAGGCTGAAGTTGAAATGTTGATTGTGGTGCTGAACAGACCTGAGTGTCTGCCCAGACACCACTTCCATCTCCAGAGGAAATGAAAGAAAACTAATTATTGTCATAGAAAACATGGGGAAAACCATAATTCTGGAACAGAAACAGCCTCTAGATGCTTTCAAACATGACTCCTCACAGACAGACATATGCTGGGTATTTCTAAGCATATGCACATCACAGATTTGTAAATTTAGAATAATTATCAATTGAAAGGATCAGCTTTTTTTTTATGAGATACAGCAATAACACAGCTGTGGGTTTCAACACTTGTGTGGTCACTGACACTATCTGACCCTGTTTCCTTAAATTAAAGATAAGCTGGGACCAGAATGGGATAATAAACTTCTCAAACAAGCAGGTTCTAAAGCATAAACCCCCAAACTTGTAATTAGGACTCTGCCTAGGAACAAAAGTAAATAGTTTTTGATTTCTCTCCTTCACACAAATGATCAAAACAGCCAATGGCAGAGTCACGACGTGACACTCTTCACAACACAGGTGTGGCATTTTTCCATGGAATAACTGACATTAATTTGAACTCAGTTAATCCAGTCAAGCGAAACACAAATGCAAACATGAGTAATATGGAAAGAAGCAAGTTGAAGAAAGATTTCACGTTCTTTTGTGGTGAGTTAAGTACCTGTATATGATTAATAAGTATTTGAACAATTACACATGGGGTAGCATCTTCCTTAAGATCCCAACTTAAGGGTGGTGTCAGGATCAATCAAAAATAAAAAGCAGGAAGTTAATTGTAATTAAACCACCATTCCTGGGTGTAGCTGAGGCAGTCTGAAGTGAAAGGACACCATGAGCAGGCTGAAGGGTGGCCAGACATGTCCTGGCAGGGGACAGGTCAGGGGTGAAACCACATTGTGGGAGGAGAAATGAAACATGAACAGATGTGGTGCTGCAGGGAGGAGATAACTGATTGTTACTGATTTTAAATGGGATTCTGATCACATCACACTTGACAGATTCCCTCTCACACTGGTCCTGTATCATGATCAGGACAAGTTCCTACCTGGAGAGATCAAATCTCCTGTGATGGAAAAACAACTCCTGGTAAGTTATTTTAAGCTTTTCTGTTTTGGTCCGTAATTAAAGAGAAAAACTTTTGAGTGGCTGGAATCCTTCTCAGGAACTGGCAGCAGCCTGTCCCATCTTGTACTTGGCAAAGCCCCCTCAGCCACTGTCAGCACCACGCACGTTTCCATGGGGCACAGCAGCCCCTGCTCCAGGACACTCAGAAAACCAGCAAGTCCTCCCAGCCTGCTGCTCCTGAATCAGGGATCCTCACCTGGGAGTCCTTTCACAGAGCTACCAGGCTGGCAAACAGTCCAAAACTTCGCAGGAAAAAGCCTATAAAATTAAAATAAATGGAGGGCTACTTATTCTCTTTTATGTTTGAATCACTGTTCAATTTTGGGTTGTTTTTAGAAGCTCGGTACTGGCCCTCAAGGAGGGGACAGCAGTGGGTTAACACATTAATATTCCTTCTTGTGACTTATGTTGCTTTATCATTGCCTAGAATCTCTTTTAAGCATGTGAGTGTTGGTGTGTCCATACCCTCCTTGGATCAGTTAAATCAGCTGAATTAGTTGGGAGGGTTTTTAAAGGAATGTTCTGTACAAAGTTTTAGGGTTTTTTTCCCATAGCCTTCTTTTTGCTGTGGATACAGGAGTCTCATGTAGAGAACTTTCTAAAATAAAGTGTGAATATTTTTATTACTCCTTTGTACAGTATTCTAAGAGAGACTAATAAAAGTGAAGTATTCAGGTAAAAAATTGTGCTTGAGTCCTGGAATCTTCACATGGATGGCTTTTGCTGTCAAACAAGCATGGCAATGTACCCAGGAGACATGGAATGGTTCAGGTTGGAAGGCACCTTAAGGCTCATGGGCCATTCTCACCCCCTGCCATGGGCAGGGACACCTTCCACTATCCCAGGCTGCTCCAAGCCACATCCAACCTTGCCTGGAACACTCCCAGGGATGGGGCAGCCACAGCTTCTCTGGGAAACCTGTTCTGGGGCCACACCACCCTCAGAGAGAGGAATTTCTTGCCAATATCCCCTCCTGAGTTCATTTCTCCATCTGTAAATGAGGAGCAACATTACCTGGCTTGATAACATTGGAGCATGGAAGGATGGATTGGTTTTGTTTGAAGGGACCTTAAAGCCATCCAGTCCCACCTGCTGCCAGGGGCGTGGACACATTCCTGTCCAATCTGATGTTGCACAGCTCCAGGCATGGGCTTACATCTCCTACATCTGTAGAATTTCGAGTTATCCACAGCCCCTATCACAGAATCTGCTCAAGGAAGACTTACACAAGCAATGGCCATTTTGAGGAAATGGAACACTGGGGAGGAGGATGGTAAATTGCTCCAGCTGAGAATAACTCTGGGGAATAATAACTCAGGTGAGAACAGCCAGGGAACCACCAGCATGGATCGGATCCAACACTGCTCCTGCCCGGGTGTTGCTTCCAGGAACCTACTCCAGCAAGAAAAATCAATTTACTCTTTGCCCTGTGTTTGTGGGGTTCCCAGCTTCCTGTGCAACTCACGGCTCCCGTACTTAGCAAACAATTCCACGTCTTTGGCAGAGAGACAGAGATTTTCTCCCCAGTCCTGCTGCTCTCCAGAGGCCACATCACCTCAGCAGCCCCACGGTCTGCTCTGTACACCCACCACCCGACAAAAAGGTAAGTGCATTATCCCAGAGCTTTGGGTAGGGGAGAAGGTTGGTGAGAGTTCTCTGTTAAGTTCTCTTGTTTAGTTTTTCTTCTCTTCCTGGAGACCTTCAAGGGAAAGAGCTCAGAAGCGCTACTAACATTGAGCACTGAAAGCGATTTTTTCTTTGGAATGGTTTAAATTCAAAGAGAGCAGGGGTAGATGGGGTATTGGGAAGAAATTCCTGTGTGGTGGTCAGGCACTGGCCCACTAGCCCACATCCTTGGAAGTGTCCAAGGCCAGGGCTTGGAGCAACCTGGGATACTGGAAGGTGTCCCTGACCATGTTAGGGAGAGGAATGGGATGAGCTTTAAGGTCCCTTCCCATCCAAACCGTTCTGGATTGTTCAATTTCTCCTCTCCAGCTCTTCCCCGTAAAACACCGGAAAAGTGAAACTGAAACTTTCATAAAGAGAAGCTGTATCAGAAAGGAAACTGGGATTTCCTTCTGGCACTCAAACACCAGCTCTCCCCTGCAGACCACCAGGGCCTGCCCAATAAGGTTGGGCTGGGCTGATTTCTCTTTATTTTGGGGAACATTTGCCCCTAATATCAGCATCCTCAGAGTGTGCCTGCTCTGCTCTCTCTGCACAATTACTGAGGCTCAACAGCAAAGGAGGACAAGGTCAAACAACCCATAGACCCTGCTGCTTCCTCCCCCAAAGCTCCCTGTAACAACCCTGTGAAACTTGTGTTCCTGGCTAATATCAGTCATTCTTTTGAAAACTTCTTAATAATTAAAGAAACATTTGTTACAATGTCCTGCTTAACCTGCACCAGGGGAAGTTTAGCTTAGACATCAGGAAAAAATTCTTTACTGAAAGAGTGATAGGCCACTGGAATCATCTGCCCAGAGAGGTGGTGGAGTAATCATCCCTGGATGTGTTTAAAAAAGACTGGACACAGCACTCAGCACCATGATTTAGTTGATGAGGAAATGTTAGGTCATAGGTTGGACTAGATGATCTCAAAGATCTTTTCCCACCTAGTTCATTCTGTGATTCTGTGCTATTATATAAAGTCATTTGGCTTAACTTGTGTTCCCTGTTTCCCAAGGCACAAATCCACCTGGCTTTCCTTCAAAACCTCAGCCACAGCCAGAATGTTTAAAAAACTCACCAAATTCATTGTAAATCAAATGGATCCATGCAAAGACTTGGCTCCTGTCGAGAGCATCGTACACAATGAGCACTTCAGGCCTCTCTGTCTACTGATTAAAAAAAAAAAATCAAGCCGCATATACCACCGAGCTCCCTACTACCAGCAGACAGGGTTCACACTGAATGATGTGCTGCTGCCTGGAGAAGATGGTACAAGCACAGGTAAACCCCAAATTTATCAGTATGAATTTATCAAATATCATAGATAATATCATTTTTGAACTGTTTGTGGCTGAGCTCTACCAAGTTCCAGCTTTCCTCTGTGTGTCATATACTTACAGTGCTGAGTCTGTAATCCTGCTTAAGTTAATGCATGGAATTATTTCAGAGTCCCTCTATCAAGAATGCAGCCAATTCACTCTCACAAAAGTCAGTGCTGATGAAGTTGATGGAGGTCTCAGCATTCCATTTGACCCTGCAAGTGTAGAGCTGAAAGGAGGCACCTTCTTGTACAAAGGGTTTTCTATCACGTCAAAGAAGAAGGGCATATCACTGCAATCACTGGAGGCACTGAAAAAAGAAAGGTAAGGAATGACAAAGGGAGCACACACACTCCAGTCATCCCCCTCCAGCCCATACCAGGTCAACAATGGGTCTTCAACTGCCAAAAACCAAGATTAAAACCTTAGGGCATGAATTTCCCCTAACTAGGCCAGGTTAGACAGGAAATGGAGTGACAAGGTTTCCCCTTATCCTCCTCTTCCACAGGCTTATCCCCCTCTCATGGTTAGACACTGGCCAGATACCAGGCACTGACTAAAATCATTCATTCTCTCTCCCCTGCTAGAGCTGGGCAGAGGAGAGAGAAGAAATTAAACAAAGGGTTCATAAGTTGAGTTAAGGACCTTGAGAAAGCACTCAAAGGGTAAAACAGGCTCAGCAGAGAGGTACAAAGTGAGTTAGTACTAACAAAATCATAGGAGGATAATGAGAAATGAACTAAACCTTTAAAAAGATCTTTGTACCCCAGCCCCTCACTCCTTCCCGCTAGAAGTGCCCAGGAAAGGGCATGGGGGTTTTGGTCAGTTCATCACCCAAGGTTTTCTTCTGCTGCTCAGGGAGAGGAGTCCTTCCCCTGCTATGCTGAGGGAGTCCCTTCTCATGGGACACACTTCTCCATTAACTTCTCCAGCGTAGTTCCAAATCTCAGGAGCAGCAGTCCTGCCAAAACTGCTGCAACGGGAGTCCTTCCCATGGGCAACAGTGCTCTCAAAACTGCTGTGGTGTGGGTCACTCTTCCACAGGGGCAGTCCTACAGGGACAGGCTGCTCCAGCCTGGAAGCAGGGCCCCACACTCTCCAATGGGTCTCCCACTGGATCACAGCCTCCTCCAGACATCAATCCACTCTGGCATGGGCACCTCCCACATGGGCTTCAGGTGGATCTCTGCACCCCCCATGGATCCCCATGGGCTGTGGGTGGATCTCTGCATCCCCCACGGACCCCCATGGGCTGTGGAGCACAGCTGCTTCACCATGGCATGCTTCACCACAGCCTGCAGAGGAATCTTGGCTCTGGCACCTGGAGCACCTCCTGCCCCTCCTTCTCCACTGACTTTGTCGTCTCCAAGTTCTTTCCCTCACATGTTTTCACTCTCTTCTCATCTCCTCTCCTCTCCTCTTCTCTTCTCTTCTCTTCTCTTCTCTTCTCTTCTCTTCTCTTCTCTTCTCTTCTCTTCTCTTCTCTTCCTAGGAAAAAACTGAGTCCCCATTTGTTTTGATCTTCTTCTTCTTCTTCTTCTTCTTCTTCTTCTTCTTCTTAAGTATGTTATCACAGAGGGGTTATCATCATCTCCAGCTGGCCCAGGCTTGGCCAGCAGCATGTCCATCTTCAGAGCCATCAGGGATTGACTCTGCTGGGCACGGTGGAAGCTTCTGGCAGCTTCTCACAGAAGCCACCTCTGTAGACCCCCACTACCTAAATCCAGGCCATGGAAAACCAACACATCCCCCCAGTTGTGTCAGCTGCTCCTGGTGCTCCAAACCCTTCCCAACCTTTCCTCTTTTAGGAAAATCAACATGGATCATTCCTTCATCCGACAGCTCCAGAGAACAGGCACCAAGCTGTACGTGGTCACTGAAATCCTCGAGGCCTCAGAGGAGGCTGTGTACAAGGAATCCACCAAGGCAGACGGGGGCTTCATGGCCAAATTTCATGCCTCACTTTCTGCACAGGTTTGGCTTCTCCTTCTTTGCTTCCCCAACACCTGCATCCAGCTGTTCTAACAGGTTGTTTGCCTTCACCAGGGCACCAGAGAGAACAACCAAGGCATAGTGATACCCAAGGGCTGCACGCTGGCCTTCAGGACCATCCGCCTACACATTAGAGATGGAGCATGGGGTAAATAACTTCCAGAAATGACCAGTTTCTCCCTTCCAGAAAAAGTGCACAGAGGGAGAGTATTTTATGAAGAATCACCTGGCTCCAGATACACCCTAAACTGGTTTGCAAGGAGAGGGAGGCAGTGTGAGGGACAGAAATCACCTGAGGGAGGCCAAACAGCCCATGCAAGGTCAAAGAGCTACACAAGAAAGATGTTGTTGGGAGAGGGGTCAGTAAAAAAAGGAAGGAAGGAAGTCTCAGATCTATTTTTCAGGAGCTGCAAAGCTCCTGGTGATAAATGGTACAGAGAAGAGAGTTTGAGTCTGAAATTTTCTACTCAGAAGAATCAAGGTGAAAACAGGGTGGGTGACCACCAGTGAGAAGGTTGGTGTAGAACACAGTAAATGTCCTTTTTATCTTCTTTCAGATCTGGGCTATGTCTCAACAGAAGTCAGTAGAGAGCTCGCTCTAAAAGGTGACCATAAGTAATAAGTAACTTTCGAGCTTCCACTTGAACAACTTTTGCCTGTTTTGGGTAAGATAGAACCTCCCAGCATAAAACAAAGCACCAGGAGAGATGCATTTGCCTCTTCCCTGACATGTAACAACTGCCCCAATTCCATAATGCTTCAAAAACACTCATAGAAGGGTTTCAAACTCTGGGTTTAGAGATGCCTGAGAACTCCTAAAACTCAAGTGACAGATTTGGACTCGTTCTGATTAACAGGGGACTCAATACGAGAATTAGGAGAAATGGACCCAGAAATTGAAACCTGCTGTCAAATCTTCTGCGAGTCGTCTCCTGACCTGCTGCTCATCATCTTAAACACCATCAAAGCTGTGATGAGAGACAACAACCTCCTTCAAGAGCTCAGCCAGAAAGTAAGTCAAGCTTTTCTCACTGCCACAATTTATAAATACAGAGATATCCACACCACTCCTCCTGTCCCACAAGTCACCTGCCCTGTGCCACAATTATCCATCCAAAATTCCCTCTCTCAGCACATCTCCCTGCTCAGGACAAGCAGCAGCCTCTGCCCTCAAATCCTGACATTTCTTTCCCTTCTTCCCCACAGATGGAAGACGCTGTTGAGCAAAATGGTCGTTATGAGCTGAAAACTGAGAGCCCAGACTTAAAAGAACTGTTCAGCACCTTGCAGCATTATCCAAGAGATCGACTCTTTAAGCTGGCAGAAGGAATCACCTACGTCCTTGATGCTTTGCAGGGTGAGGCTTTGGGGCTTCAAGAGAGAAATTCAAGGCAGGGATGACCCACACTCCTGCCATTCCCTCCTGCCTTCCTCTTATACTCCTCCTGTGGAATCGAGAGGAGAGGAGAGGAGAGGAGAGGAGAGGAGAGGAGAGGAGAGGAGAGGAGAGGAGAGGAGAGGAGAGGAGAGGAGAGGAGAGGAGAGGAGAGCTCAAACACTGAACAGACTCCCCAGGCAATGCTCACAGCCCCAAGGCTGACACAGCTCCAGCAGGGTTTGGACAACACTCTCAGGGACAGGGTGGGATCATTGGGGTGTCTGTGCAAGGGCAGGAGTTGCACATCAATTATCCTTCTAGATCCCTTCCAACTCCATATTCCATATGGGATATTGTGAGTAACAGCCAGATCACTCTCACAGTGAACCTGCACAAATCATTTCTATTAAAACACCCAAAGAACTTGGACCAAACAAGCATTTCCTACAAGAAATGATCACCCTCCCCATCCTCTTCAATCTTGCCCATCCTGCTCACCAGTTCCAGCCCACCAGCAACCTCCATCACCTTGCTGGGAGGTTTTGGATCCAAACCCACTTTATTTCTGCAGAGTTAACAGAGGATCAGCTGCTGCTGCTCTTGGAATCCTTGGAAAGGAAGATTGTGTCCCAACAGCTGAAGCTGGTGAGAACACACATCACACTTGGCTCCTTTCAAGGGGGGGCAGGGGATATGTTAATTCTAGCAACATTTCCATAATGATGACACAAGTTGACAACTGATTAAAATAATGGTTTTCCTTTTTTATTGCCATTTAAAGGTTGCACACGTTCTGAAACCTAACCTGCTGTGTGTGACTCTTTCGACTTACTTTGTGGATCCTGGACTGCTCTCCTTCCCACACCAGGAGGACCAGATGTTAACCATTGCCCTGGTGGAGCTGAGTGGAGTGCAGCTCCAGGAAGATGGATCAGTTATCCCTAGGGATAAACCCTACGAGGCTGTGGCAGCCCTGTTAGTGGCCCTGTATGCCCTCCACCTCCTGAGTTCCAGGTCCCTGGCCCGGTCCAGGGAAGCCCTCTGCAACGTCTTGTGAAATCTCTACTGATAAGTCACTTTTCTCTCCCTATATCACCCTTGTTAATGCTCAAGGCTGCTTTGGCTGGCAAAAGCAAATTTAAGGCTAGAAATCATTATGGATGCTAAAGGCAGGATATCAAAGTGGATTTGTCTGACTCCCCAAAAATACTGAGGAAAAACAGGAAAATCCACAAGCCCAAACAATCACAGGCCGAGCATCAGTGATTCATGTAATCCTGCTTCCCTCAAAATTATGCTGCTTGCTGCTGCTTCTTCAATCTGCAAATGGGAAAGGGAAGGGCAAAGGGAATGGAAAGAGGATGGAAATGGAAAGGGGAAGGGGAGTTGGGAAAGAACATACAAAGTCAAAAATGAAATGCAAAGGAAAAGGCAGGAAATGAAAAGAAAACAAAAGCCAAAGGAAAACATCAGCAGTGATTCATCCTGGTCCCTCTCTGGTTGCAGAGGGGCTCCATTCACTACTGGCTGTAGGAAGGTGGGGAAATCCCAAAGATTTCACTGACACCTCTCAAGTCCCATCTCCCCAAGATGCTCAAGAGACATGGACAGCACTTCAGAGAGATGCCACAAATATTCCCATTATCGCTTTATAAATAAAGAACGCTTCTTGCTAAGAAATTTGGTGTTCTCAAAGGCTATTTCTTAATTTTTTGTCTTTTCCACCCCATGGCACACCTGAGAACCTCAGGACTGAGGCTGTACCAAAAATAAGGGACCTTGATGTGGACACAGCAGTCTCATGTAGAGAACTTCCTAAAATAAAGTGTGAATATTTTTATTACTCCTTCTACAGAATTCTAACAGACACTAATACAAATGAAGTATTCAGGTAAAAAATTGTGCTTGAGTCCTGGAATCTTCACATGGATGGCTTTTGCTGTCAAACAAGCATGGCAATGTACCCAGGAGACATGGAATGGTTCAGGTTGGAAGGCACCTTAAGGCTCATGGGCAATTCCCACCCCCTGCCATGGGCAGGGACACCTTCCACTAGCCCAGGCTGCTCCAAGCCACATCCAACCTGGCCTGGGACACTCCCAGGGATGGGGCAGCCACAGCTTCTCTGGGAAACCTGTTCTGGGGCCACATCACCCTCAGAGAGAGGAATTTCTTCTCAATATCCCCCCCGAGTTCATTTTCCATCTGTCAAAGAACAGCAGCATTACCTGGCTCTTCCACAATGATGGAATGGTTTTGTCTGAAGGGACCTTAAAGCCATCCAGTGCCACCTGCTGCCAGGGGCAGGAACACATTCCTGTCCAGTCTGGTCTGGGACACTTCCAGCAGTGGATTTACATCTCCTACATCTGTAGAATTTCCAGTAACCCTGTAACAGACTTTGCTCAATGATAAAAAGGAAGCGTTACGTAAGCAACGGCCGATTTGTGGAAGCGGAACACAAGTGGTGAGGATGTAAAATTACTGAAGTGACCTCAACAGCTGGGAACAGCTCCTGATAAACTGCTGGGTACAACCAGGGGTCTTCCAGAACAGATTGGGTCTAACACTGCTCCTGCCCAGGTGCTGCTTCAGGGAGGTCTGTTAGCAAGGTAAGAGAAATCAATTTAGTCCTTGCTCTGGAGCTGTGGTGGTGCGAGCTTCCTGTGCGACTCACAGCTCCCGTACTTCACAAACAATTCCACACCTCGGATCACAAGGGAAGAAGGCAGAGATTTTCTCCCCAGTCCTGCTGCTCTCCAGAGGCCACATCACCTCAGCAGCCCCACGGTCTGCTCTGTCCACCCACCACCCCACAAACAGGTAAGTGCATTATCCCAGAGCTTTGGGAAGGGGAGAAGGTTGGTGGGAGTTGTCTGTTAAGTGCTCTTGTTTAGTTTTTCTTCTCTTCTTAGAAACCTTCAAGGGAATGAGACCTGCAAGGGCAGGTCTTGAGCATACAAGGCTATTTGTATCTTGAGCATACCAGGCTATTTGTCTTTGGAATGGTTTAAATTCAAAGAGAGCAGGGGTAGGTGGGATATTGGGAAGAAATCCCTCTGAGGATGCTGAGGCCCCAGAACAGGGTGCCCTGAGAAGCTGTGGCTGCCCCATCCATGGAAGTGTCTCTAACCAAGGTGGACAGGGCTTGGAGCAGCCTGGGAGACTGGAATGTGTACCTGACCATGGCAGGGAGGGGAATGGGATGAGCCTTAAGGTCCCTTCCCATCAATACCAGTCTTGATTGCCCAATTTCCCCTCCCCAGCTCCTTCCCATAAAACACCAGAAAAGTGAAACTGAAACTTTTTGATAAAAACAAGCTGTCTCAGAAAAGAAACAGGAATTTCTTTCTGGCTCTGAAACACCAGCTCTCCCCTGCAAACCACCAAGGCCTGCCCAGTGAGGCTGGGCTGGGTAGATGTGTCTCTGTTTTGGGGGACATTTGTCTCCAAAATCAGCACCCTGAGGGTCTGCCAGCTGTGCTCTC
Source organism: Setophaga petechia (assembly GCA_024362935.1). NCBI lineage: Eukaryota > Metazoa > Chordata > Aves > Passeriformes > Parulidae > Setophaga > Setophaga petechia. The sequence goes on along the minus strand of JANCRA010000044.1, from coordinate 3,007,227 downwards.
TCTGCACAGTCACTGAAGGTTAACAGCAAAGGGGGGACAAGGCCAAACAATCCACAGCTCCTGCTGCTTCCTCTTTAAAGACTCCCTGAAAAAACCCTGTGAAACTCGTGTCCTTGGACAGTGAGGGGGATTTTGAATCATTATTTTGAAATCTTCTTAATCATTAAGTCACACTTTGTTACAATGTCCTCCTATTATTTCAAGTAATTCAGCTTAGCTTGTGTTTCCTCTTTCCCAAGGCACAGATCCACTTGGCTTTGCATCAAAACCTCAGCCACAGCCAGAATGTTTAAAAAACTCACCAAATTCATTGTAAATCAAATGGATCCATGCAAAGAACTGGTTCCTGTTGAAAGCATCGCAGACAATGAGCACTTCAGGCCTCTCTATCTACTGAAAAAAAAAAGCAAACCAAAAACCGTATTTCACCGAGCTCCCTACTACCAGCAGACAGGGTTCACACTGGATGATGTGCTGCTGCCTGGAGAAGATGGTAAAAGCATAGGTAAAATCCAAATTTATCAATATCAATTTATCAAATAGCATAGATAATATTTTTGAACCGTTTGTGGCTGAACTGTACCAATTTCCAGCTTTGTTGTGTATTATATACTTACAGTGCTGAGTCTGTGTAGTGCTGTTTCAGATAATGCATGGAATTATTTCAGAGTCCCTCCATCAAGAATGCAGCCAATTCACTCTCACAAAAGTCAGCACTGACCAAGCTGATGGAGGTCTCAGCATTTCATTTGACCCTACAAATGTAGAGGTGAAAGGAGGCACCTCCTTGTCCAAAGAGTTTTCCATTACGCCACAGAAGAAGAGCATATCACTGGAATCACTGGAGGCACTGAGAAGAGAAAGGTAAGAGATGAGAAAGGGATCAGACATGATCCAGCACACACCAGGTTAACAATGGGTTTTCAACAGCCAAAAACCAAGATTAAGAACTTAGGGCATGAACTTCCTCTAATTAGGCCACGCTAGACAGGAATTGGAGTGACAAGTTCCCCCATACAGGCTTATCCCCCTCAGATGCCTCAGCTGCTCCTGGTGCTCCAAACCCTTCCCATCCTTTTCCTCTTTTAGGGAAATCAACATGGATCATTCCTTCATCCGACAGCTCCAGAGAACAGGCATCAAGCTCTACGTGGTCACTGAAATCCTCGAGGCCTCAGAGGAGGCTGTGTACAAGGAATCCACCAAGGCAGACGGGGGCTTCAAGGCCAAATTTTATGCCTCACTCTGTGCAAAGGTTTGGCTTCTCCCTGCTTGCTTCCCCAACAGCTGCACCCAGGTGTTCTAACTGGTTGTTTTCTTTATGCAGAGCAACAGGGAGGACAAACAAAGCATAGTGATACCCAAGGGCTGCACACTGGCCTTCAGGACCATCCCACTACTCATTAGAGATGGAGCATGGGGTAAGCAACCTCCAGAAATAACCAGGTTCTCCATTCCAGAAGAGGAAGAATATTTCATGAAGCACCACTCTCCCCCAGAGCTACCTTGAGCTTGTCTGCAGATAGGAGGAGGCACTGTGAGAGACAGAAATCACCTGGGGGAGGTCAGATAAACCATGCAAGTTCAAAGATGCTTTTTGGGGAGGGGACAGTAGAGAAAGGAAAGAAGGAAGCCTCAGATCCACATTTCAGGAGCTGCAGAGCCCCTGGTGATAAATGGCACAGAGAGCAGAGTTTTGGTGTTTCTTTTCCTTTCCTACTCAGAAGAGAAGAGCCAGAGAGGAAGCTGAGTGGGTGACCACCACTGGGAAGGCTGGTATAGAAAACTGTTGTTTTATCCTCTTTTAGATCTGGATTATTTCCCAGCAGAAGCTGTGAGAAGGCAAGCTTATGTAGCTGATGGTAAGGAATGTATTTTACTGCTTCCACATGCACAACTTTTGGCTGCTTTGGGTAAGATGGAATCTCCCAGCATAAAACAAATCACCAGGAGAGATGCATTTGCTTCTTCCCTAAGACACCACAACTGCCCCAATTCCATATCACTTCAAATGAGTGTTTCAAACTCTGGGTTTAGAGCTGCCTGTGCACTCCTAGAACTCAAGTGACAGATTTGGACTCATTCTGGTTTGCAGGTCCCTCAGCAGGAAAATTAGGACAAGTGATGACAGAAGTTCAATATTCCTGCCGAATTTTCCCCGAGTTGTCTCCTGACCTGCTGCTCATCATCTTAAACACCATCAAAGCTGTGATGAGAGACAACAACCTCCTGCAAGAGCTCAGCCAGAAAGTAAGTCAAGCTTTTCTCACTGCCACAATTTATAAATACAGATACATCCACACCACTCCTCCTGTCCCACAAGTCACCTGCCCTGTGCCACAATTATCCATCCAAAATTCCCTCTTTCAACACATCTCCCTGCTCAGGACAAGCAGCAGCCTCTGCCCTCAAATCCTGACATTTCTTTTCCTTCTTCCCCATAGATGGAAGAAGTTGCTGAGCAAAATGATGGTTATGAGCTGAAAACTGAGAGCCCAGACTTAAAAGAACTGTTCAGCGCCTTGCAGCATTATCCAAGAGATCGACTCCTGCTGGCAGAAGGAATCACCTACGTCCTTGACGCTTTGCAGGGTGAGGCTTTGGGGCTTCAGGAGGGAAATCAAGGCAGGGATGACCCCCACTCCTGCCATTCCCTCTGGCCTTCCTCTCATACTCCTCCTCCTGTGGAATCAAGATCTGAGTCCCAGAGAGAGGAGAGGAGAGGAGAGGAGAGGAGAGGAGAGGAGAGGAGAGGAGAGGAGAGGAGAGGAGAGGAGAGGAGAGGAGAGGAGAGGAGAGGAGAGGAGAGGAGAGGAGAGGAGAGCTCAAACACTGAACAGACTCCCCAGGGAATGCTCACAGCCCCAAGGCTGACACAGCTCCAGCAGGGTTTGGACAACACTCTCAGCACAGGGTGGGATTGTTGGGGTGTCTGTGCAAGGGCAGGAGTTGCACATCAATTATCCTTCTAGATGCCTTCCAACTCCATATTCCATATGGGATATTGTGAGTAACAGCCAGATCACTCTCACAGTGAACCTGCACAAATCATTTCTATTAAAACACCCAAAGAACTTGGACCAAACAAGCATTTCCTACAAGAAATGATCACCCTTCCCATCCTCTTCACTCTTGCCCATCCTGCTCACCAGTTCCAGCCCACCAGCAACCTCCATCACCTTGCTGGGAGGTTTTGGATCCAAACCCACTTTATTTCTGCAGAGTTAACAGAGGATCAGCTGCTGCTGCTCTTGAAATCCTTGGAAAGGAAGATTGTGTCCCAACAGCTGAACCTGGTGAGAACACACATCACACTTGGCTCTTCTCAAGGGGAGGCAGGGGATACGTTAATTCTAGCAACATTTCCATAATGACACAAGTTGACGATTGAAATTCTGATTTTGCTTTTTTTTGTTGTTGCTGTGAAGGTTGAAAATCTCCTGAAACATGACCTGGATAAAGGAGACGAGACTTTTCTTGTGGATGCCAAGGTGCTCTTCTCACACCAGGAGGACCAGATGTTAACCATTGCCCTGATGGAGCTGAGTGGAGTGCAGCTCCAGGAAGATGGATCAGTTATCCCTAGGGATAAACCATTTGAGGCCGTGGCAGCCTTGTTTGTGGCCCTGTATGCTCTTAACTTCCTGAGTGGTTCCAGACCCCTGGCCCTCCCCAGGGAACCCCTCTTCGACATCTTGTGAAATGTCTACTGACAAGCCACTTTTCTCTCCCTGTATCATCCTTGTTAATAATCAAGGCTGATTTTGGCTGGCAAAAGGAAATTTAAGGCTAGAAAATTCATTATGGGTACTAAAGGTTGGGTATCAAAGTGGATTTGTTTCACTGACACCTCCCTGGTCCTACCAGCACTGCCATCATCCCCGAGATGTTCAAGGGACACACGGAGCACTTTAGAGCAAGCATACTCTCATTATCACCCTATAAATAAAGAGGACGTGTATTTTTTGATACACAATCGGGTGTTCTCAAAGTCAATTTCTTAATTTTGTGTGCTTTTGGTTCCACAGCACATCTGACAAGCTCAGGATGCTATACGAAAAATACAGGCACTTAGCCCTGGGGAAAGCTGGGGGGTCCCTCAGACTGTGGAGCTCTAGGAGGGTCTCTGGAGGCCATGAGTGCCTGCAGCAAGGGCAGCACTTCTCACCTGTGTGGGGACTGACGGCTCTGGGAGCACCAGCGACCAGGCTCTGCCTTGCAACAGCTACGAGGGGAGCCCAGCTCCAACCTGGAACCGCCATAAGACCCTTTGGCTCCAGTCCCAGACCAGACCCCTCACAGAACCCCCTGCTTCAACCTGGCCCCTCATGGGACCCCTGCTCCTAGCCCCCTCCTCACTCACGGGATTCCCGATCCCAACCCAGCCCCTCACAGGGTCTCCAAGCCCACAAGGGACCCTTTGTGGGGTCCGCGGTCCCAGCCCAACCCCACATGGACCACAAGGGATCCCTCAGGTTATCTCCGATCCCAGCGCGGCCCCTCATGGGACCCCTCACACAATCCCCAACCCCTCACGGGACCCTTCACGGGATCCCCCTCACAGAAAAGCCCTTCACGGGACCCCCGATCTGGTCCCAGCCCGGTTCCTCATGGGACCCTTCACAGGATCCCCGACCTGGCCCCAGCGCAGCCCCTCACGGGATCCCTCACAGAATCCCCCTTCAGGGGATTCCCCCTCACAGACAAGCCCCTCATGGGACCCTTCACAGGACCGGGTACCAGCGCGGCCCCTCATGGGACCCTTCACGGCATTCCCCCTCACAGACCAGCCCCTCACGGGACGCTTCACGGGATGCCCCCTCACAGATCAGCCCCTCACGGGACCCTTCACGGGATGCCCCCTCACAGATCAGCCCCTCACGGGATCCTTCACGGGATGCCCCCTCACAGACCAACCCCTCACGGGACCCTTCACGGGATGCCCCCTCACAGATCAGCCCCTCACGGGACCCTTCACGGGATGCCCCCTCACAGACCAGCCCCTCACGGGACCCTTCACGGGATGCCCCCTCACAGATCAGCCCCTCACGGGACCCTTCACGGGATGCCCCCTCACAGACCAGCCCCTCACGGGACCCTTCACGGGATGCCCCCTCACAGATCAGCCCCTCACGGGATCCTTCACGGGATGCCCCCTCACAGACAAGCCCTTCACAGGACTTTAACGAAGACTCGCCCGCGCCCCCAAAAGGCGGGAACAGCTCAGCACCCGGCGGAAACGCCCGAAAGCTCTACGGAGATTCCCGAAGGAGAGCGGCGAAAGGAGCCGATCGATTCCGGAACCTTCCGAGAGGGCTCGGCCAAAACGCCTGAAAATACAGGCGAAAATCTACGAGCGAAGACGGAAACACCCGAGAGCATCACGGAACTCCACGAGCGGGCGCGACGGAACTCTCCGAGCGGTGACTGAGCTATCCGAAAGCGCGACGGAACAACCCGAGCGAGAGGCGGAAACGGCCGAGCGAAAGGCGGAAGGAGACGATCGTGTGTCGCTCGTCGCTCGGCTGGTCGCGCCTGGCGGCCCGTTGTGCAGTGTCACGCCATGAAGCAGGACGGCGCGTCCCGCCGCCGCGGCGACAAGGCCAAGGCACCCCCGGAGGGACCCCCACCCGCACCCCCCGACGTCGAGATGCACGAGGAGGCGGCGCCGGTGGCCCCCGAGGCGGGCGGAGAGCGGCAGCCGCAGCGGGAGCTGGACGCGATCACGCTGGAGGGTGAGGGGGGGGTGTTGTTGTAATGGGGGTGTCTGTGGGGATGAGGGGGGATTGAGGGAGGGTTTAGGGCCTGGCACAGCTCAGGGGAACGCCTGAGAGGGGGTGTTGGAGGAGGGGGATTGGGGAGGTACAGGAAGCCCTGAGGGGGTCTGGGTGGGGGTACCTGAGGTGGGGTAGGAAAGGGGCTGGGAAGGTGGTGGAGGAGGGGAATGGTGGGATCAGTGGTGGGGGCTCTGAGGGAAAGAGAAATGTGAGTTTAGGGTAGGGGGCACTTTGGGGAAGGGGAAAGGGAGAGAGGATGTGTGTTTGGGGGGGTGTCAGTATAGGGAAGGGGATTTAGGGAGGGAAATGGAGATGGGAGCTGTGTTTTCTGTGCGGGAGACACTGGAGAAGGGTGTTCGGGGCAGTGTGTGAGGGAAAGGAAGGGGGAGGTTGGTTTTGGGGTCACTGGAGAATGGGGGATGGAGTTGTGTTTTGGGGGCACCACTGTAGAAGGGAATTGGGGCAGCTCTGTGAGGGTGAGGGTGTGTTTGGGGACAGACTGTGAGGGACAGGGGGGCTGCTGTGGGGGGACAGAGAGAGACAAGGAGGAAGAAAACTGCAAGGGCCTCACCACCCCCCTGCTCCAAACAGGGCCAGCCCTGAGAGCAGGGCAGGTCACTGGGCTCACCAAGGGCAGAGGGAGCTCAGAACAGCAGGACAGGGCGAGAGGACAGCCCTGGCTTTGCTCAGGGGTACTGCTGGCAGAGGATTTGGGTTGAGGGGTGTCCATGTGTGTCCCCACAGACATCAAGGAGCAGGTGAAGCTCCAGACAGAGCAGGTGGGGTCACTTGGGACACCAAGGACATGGGCAGAGGGAGCTCAGAACAGCAGGACAGGGCGAGGGGGCAGCCCTGGCTGTGCTCTGGGGTGCTGCTGGCAGAGGGTTTGGGGTTAAGGGTGTCCCTCTGTGCCCCCACAGACATCAAGGAGCACGTGAAGCAGCTGGAGAAGGCGGTGTCGGGGAAGGAGCCGCGCTACGTCCTGAGGGCCCTGCGGGCTCTGCCCTCCACCTCCCGCCGCCTGAACCCCAACGTGCTGCACAAGGCCATCCACGGCTTCTTCACCTCCAACTGCACTGTCAGGGACTTCCTGCTGGGATTCCTGGAGGAGGTAGGGACCCCTGCTGCCCTCACCTCTGCCCTGCTCTGCTGACACCACCCTACCCCCTGTGGCAGCAGCTCTCTGGCCACAGAGAGCAGCCAAGGACTTCCCCAGGCATTCTCCTGTGGGAAAATCAGAGAAAAGAATGAGAAACAATTCTTATCTCCACTTGCTGCACCTGTTGTTGGGCATGTGTGGGATGTGTTATGGAGGTTGTTTACCAAAGGGGGATTTCTTGGTTAGACACTGGTGATGGTGTTTAAAGAGACTGACCATTTAAGTCAAAGCTGTATCAGACTGTCTGTAAAGGTGATGAGCTTCTTAATAAGTATAGTTTAATATAGTAAAATAAAACAATTGATCAACCTTCTGCAATCATAGTCAATGCTAATTATTACCCAGCTGGGAGCCTGCAACAACACTGCCCCAGCACAGGAAGGATGTGGAGGTGTAGGAGTGAATCCAGAGGATATTCAAAGGGATGGAGCAGCTCAGCTGTGAGGAAGGACAAGGAGAATCGGGATTGTTCAGCCTGAAGAAGAGAAGGTTTAAGGGTGAACTAATTGTGGCCTCCCAGTATCTGAAGAAGCAGCAGGAAAGATGGAGAGGGGGTATTTGCAAGGGCTTGGGGTGACAGGACAAGGGGGAATGGCCTGCCACTGACAGAGGGATATTGGCCAGAAATTCTTCCCTGTGAGCACAGTGAAGCACCAGAATGGATTTCCCAGGAAAGTTGTGGCTGCCCTATGCCTGGAAGTGTCCATGGCTGGGTTGGACAAGGCTTGGAGCAATCTGGTTTAGTGGAAGGTGTCACTACCTATGGCAGAGTAGGGATGAACTTGAAGGCCCCTCCAACCCAAAGAAACCCTGGGATTCCACAATTCTTTCCCTCTCCAAGGAGCTTCTGGAGTAGGGCAGTGGGGTTTGGGGACACTGGGGACGAGCAGCCCCTCTGCTCAGACACAGATGTGAGCAGGGACGGGTCCTTGCAGTCCTGGGCTGGCTCCTGTCACACCTGGAGCAGAGCTGTCTCCACACAGGGACAGTGATCCCAAATTTCTCTCTCCCCCCAGTCCATGGACACAGAAGCTGAGCTGCAGTTCCGCCCACGGACAGGCAAAGCAGCCTCAGCCCCTCTCCTGCCAGAGGTGGAGGCCTACCTGCAGCTGCTGCTCGTCATCTACCTGATGAACAGCAAGAGGTACCCCGAGGTGAGACCCTGAGCTGCCCCCACAGCATCCCCTGCCTCTGCCCCGTGCTGTCCCTCATCCCAGCAGCGTTTGCTTGTTCCCCACAGCCCGGGGGGGTCTCTGCCCCTCCTGGGATCAGTGCCCCTGCTCTGACCTCCCTTGCTGTCCCTCAGGCTCAGAAGGTGTCCGATGACCTGATGCAGAAGATCAGCTCCCAGAACCGCCGGGCCCTGGACCTGGTGGTGGCCAAGTGCTACTATTACCACTCCCGCATCTACGAATTCCTCAACAAACTCGACGTGGTCCGGAGGTGGGATGGCTGTCCCTGAGCTTGATCCCCCTGTTTTCCTCCCTCTTCCTGTGGGAGGAGATCCCAAACTAAACTCCAGGACCCTCCGTCCCCCCCCAGACCCCCTTTTATAAATCCCTGCATGTCTGTACTGTGGGAGGGGACACAGGGGGTTCCCTGGGCCCACACCCCCTGACCACCTGCACTTGTGGTGGGACCCCCTCCGCAGTGAAACATCCTCAAAAGGATCCCTGAGCTTGATCCCCCTGTTTTCCTCCCTCTTCCTGTGGGAAGAGCTTGATCCCCCTGTGTTCCTTCCTCTTCCTGTGAGGGGCTGTCCCTGAGCTTGATCTCCCTGTTTTCCTCCCTCTTTTTGTGGTGGGGTGTCCCTGAGCTTGATCCCCATGTTTTCCTCCCTCTTCCTGTGGGGGGCTGTCCCTGAGCTTGATCCCCCTGTTTTCCTCCCTCTTCCTGTGGGAAGAGCTTGATCCCCCTGTTTTCCCCCCTCTTTTTGTGGGGGCTGTCCCTGAGTTTGATCCCCCTGTTTTCCTCCCCGTTCCCTGACTCCCTGTCCCACCCCGCAGCTTCCTGCACGCCCGGCTCCGCACGGCCACGCTGCGCCACGACGCCGACGGCCAGGCCACGCTCCTGAACCTTCTCCTGAGGAATTACCTCCACTACAACCTCTACGACCAGGCTGAAAAACTCGTCTCCAAATCCGTGTTCCCCGAGCAGGCCAACAACAACGAGTGGGCTCGGTACCTGTACTACACAGGTGAGCGAGGCTCGGTGCCCGCCCTTCCTCCCGGCACCTCCGGTTCCTCAGAGAACCCCTTTGATCAGCTGGAGGTGGGGCTTCCAGGCAGGATTTGGAGCCCCATCCGTGTAGGTCAGGTTGGATTCACTGGGTGGCTTTCCCCACCCGCCCCGTGTGGGCGCAGGGCGGATCAAGGCCATCCAGCTGGAGTACTCGGAGGCACGGCGCACCATGACCAACGCCCTGCGCAAGGCCCCGCAGCACACGGCCGTGGGCTTCAAGCAGACGGTGAGTGAGGAGGGGGCAGCACCCCCTGGCTTGGGGCTGAGACCCCTTGGGGTTGGGATCTCACGGGGCTTGGATGTGGGACCTTCTGGGATGTCAGGCGCCATGGAATTTGGTTTGGGAACTCCCAGGTTTGGGACCTTCTGGGATGTCAGGCGCCATGGAATTTGGGTTGGGAACTCCCAGGTTTGAGAGCTTTGAGGTTTGAGACCTTCTGGGATGTCAGGCCCATGGAGTTTAGTTTCGGATCTTCCAGGTTTGGGACTTCCTTGGATGTCAGATCCCCTGGGATTTGGGACTTCCCAAGTGGAATTTGGGTTAGGAATTTGGGTTGGGAACTCCCAGGTTTGGGAGCTCTGAGGTTTGAGACCTTCTGGGATGTCAGGCACCATGGAATTTGGTCTGGGAACTCCCAGGTTTGGGACCTCCTTGGATGTCAGATCCCCTGGGATTTGGGACTTCCCAGGCTCAGGTCCAGGGCTCCCCAGGGTTGGGCTCCACAGGGATGGTTCTGGGACCTTCCAGGCCCCACAGGGACAGGAAGAGGTTTGGGATCTCCTGGAGTCTTGTGCCCCATGGGGATGGGTGCAAGACCTCTTGGAGTGCTCAGGGACAGTTTCAGGCCCCATGGGGATTCAATCAGAGTCCTGCTCTGCCCCAGGTGCACAAGCTGCTCATCGTGGTGGAGCTGCTCCTCGGGGAGATCCCGGACAGGCTCCAGTTCCGGCAGCCCTCGCTCAAGCGCTCGCTCATGCCCTACTTCCTGCTGACCCAGGGTATGGCTGCCCACCCCTGCCTGTCTGTCCTTCCTGCAGGGTCAGAGAATCATGGAATGTCCTCAGTGGGAAGGGACCCAGTGGGAATTCTCTCCCTTGTTGGGAGTTGGATGCAGATGCCACTTGGGAAGGAGGAGGAGGAGGAAGTCAGCCAGCCCTGACTCGCTTTCCCCAGCCTTTCTCCTTCCCCCATTCCCACCTTCTTCCCTCCAGCTGTCAGGACGGGGAACTTGGCCAAGTTCAACCAAGTCCTTGACCAGTTTGGGGACAAGTTCCAGGCTGATGGCACCTACACCCTGATCATTCGGCTGAGGCACAACGTCATCAAAACAGGTAGGAGGGTGTTTGGGGACCCCCAGCAGGCTGGTCAGGCCTGGGGAGCTGCATCCCCTTCCCTTGTCCTGCAGGTGTCCGCATGATCAGCCTCTCCTACTCCCGCATCTCCCTGGCTGACATCGCCCAGAAGCTGCAGCTGGACAGCCCGGAGGACGCCGAGTTCATCGTTGCCAAGGTACCAGCACAGGGAATCCCATCCCTGTGGGACCCCAGGGTGCCCACAGCCCCCCACCCTGCCCCGTTCCCCCACACCCCTCCCTGCAGCACCGCTGCGTTTGGGTTGAGGCTCCTCCAGGGAGAGCTGAGGGACACTCAGGGTGCCCCGTGCCCACTCTGTGTGAGCCATTGGGGACACCCCGTGCCCTGCCCCATGCCCGGGCTCGCAGGCCATCCGGGACGGCGTGATCGAGGCCAGCATCAACCACGAGAAGGGCTACGTGCAGTCCAAGGAGATGATCGACATCTACTCCACGCGGGAGCCCCAGCTGGCCTTCCACCAGCGCATCTCCTTCTGCCTCGACATCCACAACATGTCCGTGAAGGTGAGCACAGCCTGTCCCCAGGTCCCTGATGGGGACAGCAGGACGTGGCTCAGGGCTGGCTCAGCTCTGAGCTGCTCCTCTTCTTTTTCTCCAGGCCATGAGGTTCCCACCCAAATCTTACAACAAGGACTTGGAATCTGCAGAGGTGAGATCTCTGCGGCCACCACGGCCACGGGAAGGATGTGGCTCCTGTCCCCACCTGCCACCAACCTCGGCCTTTGCTTTCCAGGAGCGCCGGGAGCGTGAGCAGCAGGACCTGGAGTTTGCCAAGGAGATGGCAGAGGACGATGACGACGGTTTCCCGTGACCCTGGGCCCTGGCTGTGCTTTTTTATTTGTCCCTTGGACAGATGGTGGCTGAGCAGGGCCCTCCGTCCCCCCCAGACCCCCTTTTATAAATCCCTGCATGTCTGTACTGTGGGAGGGGACACGGGGGGTTCCCTGGGCCCACACCCCCTGACCACCTGCACTTGTGGTGGGACCCCCTCCCCAATAAAACATCCTTGAAAGGATCCCTGTGGTGACATCGGAGCCGGTGCCGGGGGGCAGCGAGGGGAGCGGGGCTGGAGGGAGCAGGAGTGGGGTCTCCACTGGTGCCCTCCCAGCTCCCACAATGGGGTCAAACTTTGTTAAACTTCAATTATGACTTTTAAAATAAAAGATGGAAAAACACCAGCCATGGTGACTCCTGCTGTGGGTTTGTTGGGATAGGGAAGGGGCATGGGGGTGGTTTGGGGTCTCTGCCCTCTCTCCCTGGGCTAGGCTCTCCCAGAGATGGGACTGGAGCTGGTCAGGCCATCCTGGAGCTTTGTCTCAGGGGTGCTGGGAGTGGCCCCAGCAGCTCCAGGATGGTGTCCCAGGAGGATTCCATTGGGAAAGGCACAGAGTCCCCTTGGTGCCCCACCAAACCCTGGGGGTTGATGGGGACAGGGGCCATGCAGCCACTGCAGGTGGGTCCCATCAGCATCTGGGATGAGTTCTCTGAGAAAATCTGGGAATCTCCCAGCCCCGCCCATGCCGGGATGGCCGCCAGGGCTGCAGGTCAAGAGCGGGGCTGTCCCAGCCCCTTCCCGCTCTGGGGGTCTCTGGGGGACACCAGAGAAGGCAAGAGCCCAGCCAGGGGGCGCTGGGGCTGGCACTGGGGACACTGGGACATCCCAGGAGCGCTGGGCAGCTGGCACATGTCAGGAAGGGGCTGAGGGTGCCCAGGTTGGGCCCCAGGAAGAGGAAGGGTGGCCACGAGGCTGAAACAGGGGGGTGGGTTCTTGGAACAGTCCCTGGACCGAGCAGCTCCAGCCCCATGGTGGGGGCGTGGGGGGGTTTGCTGGGCCACCTCCTCCCCCCAACACCCCCAGTTTCGGATTTGAAACCACTTCCTTCCTTGGAAAGCTGACAGGGCCTTTGGCACTGATTCAACCCCCCCACGCCCCCAGCACAATTCCTGAAAGCACCATCCTGCTGAGAGAGCAGATCCTCACCCTCTGCGCTGCTCCCGTGGGTGCCCAGCCTGAGGGGATCACACTGAGCCCCTCAATGGCCACCAGGGTGGGGACAGGCACAGCTGGGGGGGGGGTGCTGTTTCTCCCAAAAATCCCATGAACATTCTCTGCTGGCAAAGTCCTCTCACACATCCAGAGAGCAGAACGTTTAGTGCTGCCAGGTTCGAAGGGAGGTCAGCTGTAATTTTTAGAGTTCACACCTGGCTGTGCCAGGAAGGCTCTGTTTGGTTCTCATGGATCGGCTGCAGCTGATGGGGGTTTATTTCCCAGCTGGAGGCAGAAACTTCCAGGACTTCCAGCTTCTGGGACTGGTGCTGTGGCTGTACCCCACAAACCGTACCCCACAAATTACCCCACTGGGTGTGTGCCCATCCCAGTGCCCACCAACATCTGCAACTTGCAGAAACCAGGTTCCCTGTCCCCATCCCTATCCCTGTCCCCACAGCCCCCAGGAGGGCAGCGATGGGACCCAGCCAGGGGTCAGGGGTGCAGGATGAGCCTCCCCAGCCCAATCCTGCCCTGGGCTCACCCTGGCCGGGGCTGTGAGGGGAGCGGGCGCCTCCCGTGCCCCGGGCAGCCCGTGCCGGGCAGGAGCCGGCCAGCTGGCACCCGGCCAGCAGATCCTGGAAGGACTTGCGGGAACCGGCACGAGCCAAAATTCCCTCGGACACGCAACGGGGCCGGGAGCAGCCAGCCCGTGCCAAGGGCTGCCCTGGAAGTCTCTTCCCCGCAGGGGCACAGGGGGGGCTTGGCCCCTCGCGGGTGGGGTCAGCCCGATGGGGCCGGTGCTTGGTGCTGCACTGGGCACAACCCCGGCCCCACAGTGCCCAGCAGGGCAGGATCTGGCCCCGTGGTGCTGCCCCCGGGGAGCCACAGCCCTGGGCTCCCGCCTGGACCGGGTCTCACTGCAGTTGGTGCCGCCACCGTGAAGGTCACAGCGCCAGCACCCACCCTGATGTGTTGGGCTGCTGCCAGGGGGTGCTGCCCACCTGGCCGGGGATGGGGACAACCCCAGAGTGACAACAGCAGCGAGAAGCCACCATCCCCTTGGCCGGCCGCCTGCGAGTGACCCTGTGAGTGACCCCGCACATGACCCTGCTGCGCTGGGCACTGGCACACCTGGCCAGCGTGGTGGGAGCCCGGCGAGCGGGTTAATGAGTCACCGAGGCGCCTCCTGCCCTGTCCCGGCACCCGCCCCGCTGCCCGGGCTCCACCGGGGCTGCAGCCACGCCGAGGGGCACCGCTGCCCACCGGCCCCGGGAAAGCCCCAGGCTGTGGCCGCGGCCGAGCACCCGGTCCGGGAGATTTGCATGCTGTGATTAAGGGTGAAGCAATCGCGCTGTTGCCTCATCGGCGAGAATTCCCGAGGCCCGTGCGCTATAAATGCCACCCGATCAATGAGCACAGCCGGGCAGGAGCGAGAGGAGCCGGGCCGGGCTGGGCAGGGCCGCGCTGCACAGAGGAGGAGACGCCGAGCCGGGCACCCACCATGTGCTTCCTCACTCGTGAGTAGCCCTGCAGCACCCCCATCTCCCCTGCTCCCATTGCACCCGCTTCCCCTGCTGCTCCTATTGCACCCAAACCACTCCTAAAACCCACTTTGCCCACAGGACCCACTGCCCTCAAACCACTCCTAAAACCCACTTTGCCCACAGGACCCACTGCCCTCAAACCACCCCTAAAACCCACTTTGCCCACAGGACCCACTGCCCTCAAACCACCCCTAAAACCCACTTTGCCCACAGGACCCACTGCCCCCAAACCACCCTTAAAACCCACTTTGCCCATAGGACCATTGCCTCCACAACCATAGCACCCACTGCTCCCACTGCCCTCAAGCCACCCCTAAAACCCACTTTGCCCATAGCACCACTGCCCCCACAGCACCCAGAGCACCCCTAATCCCACCCTACCTGTAGCACCTGCTGCACCCACACATCCAGAGCCCCCTGCTGCTGCCCTCGGCACTGGGAGCGCTGGTCCCTCTCCCCTTTTGGGGTCTCTGCCCCTTCCCCAGGCCACACTGCTGCTGCCACCATCCCCAGGGTGGTCCTGGTTGCTGAGCCCATCCCAGCTGTGGGGTCGGGGCTCTGTGGGGTGGGCGCTGACCTGCTGTCCCCACAGGTGGGCTGGCACTGCTGCTGGCTGTGCTGCTGTGGGCACCGTGGTGGGCACTGCATGGGGCACCCCTGACCGAGCTCTCAGGGGACCAGGACTTCCAGCTCTTCCTGCAGAGGAACCTCGAGTTCACCCGCAAGATCCGCGGGGACGTGGCTGCGCTGCAGCGCCTGGTGGTGAGTCCCGCACGCTGCCGAGGGGGGATGGCAGCCACTGCGAGGTCACAGATAAGGGGACCCCCTCCCTGCCCTTATCAGCGCCGCAGGGCCAGGAGCCAGCAGTGTCCCCTGCACTGCCCAAGGCTCAGCCCCGGGGTGTTGGGGCACCCACCGGGGACATGTGGTGACCCTCCCGGCTACACAACAGCCACACCTCCGTCCCCACGGCACCGGGTCCACTCCAGGGTCCCACAGACCAGGGATGGGATGCTGGGGGTGCTGGGTGTGTCGGGGTCCTCTGGTATCCTCACTCCATCCCCTTTGTCCACAGTGTGACACCCTCCAGCTGTGCCAGGAGGACGAGCTGCTGCTGGTGCGGCAGGACCTGGACATCGCCCAGGCGCCGCTGGAGCAGTGCCACAGGCGCACCTTCCAGGCAGTGAGTGCGGGCAGCCCACCCCTGCCACGAGCTGCTCAGCTCTGTCACGGCTCAGGCCACCCCAGAGCCTCCGTGTCTTGGTGGCCAGGCCATGCCCAGCCCCACTGACCACACCATGCCCACCACAGGAGACCTGCTTCAGCCAGATCCGTGCCGGCCTCCGCGTCTACCACGGCTCTCTGGCCACCATCCGGGCCCTGCTGCCCGGGCACGCTGGGCTGGTGGACACCCTGCAGCTGGACATGGCCAACCTGTCCTCCAACATCCAGCAGCAGGTGAGGAAGCCAAGGGGGGCTTTGTGAGGGGGACAGGTGGGTAAAGCAGGGGCTGCATCCCAAAGGAGGGGTGGGCACGGTGGGGGATGCATCCACAGGGATGGGTGGGCACGGTGGGAGCTGTATCCCAAGAGATGGGTGGGCATGGTGGGAGATGTATCCCAAGAGATGGGTGGGCATGGCAGGGGTTGTACTCACAAGGATGGGTGGGCACGGTGGGAGCTGTATCCCAAGAGATGGGTGGGCATGGCTGGGGCTGCATTCACATGGCAGGGGTTTTATTCACAAGGATGGGTGGGCATGGCAGGGGCTGCATTCATAAGGTTGGGTGGGCATGGCAGGGGTTGTGTTCACAAGGATGGGTGGGCACGGTGGGAACTGTATCCTAAGAGATGGGTGGGCATGGCTGGAGCTGCATTCACATGGCAGGGGTTTTATTCACAAGGATGGGTGGGCATGGCAAGGGCTGCATTCACATGGCAAGGGTTGTATTCACAGGGCTGGGTGGGCATGGCTGGGGCTGCATTCACATGGCAGGGGTTGTATTCACAAGGATGGGTGGGCATGGCAAGGGCTGCATTCACATGGCAGGGGTTTTACTCACAGGGCTGGGTGGGCACAGTGGGGGCTGCATGCCCAGGAGGGGCACACTAGGGCAGGGGGGCATCTCCAAGCCTGGAGCTGATGCCTCTGCCTCTGCCTGGCTGCAGATGGAGGACCTGGGCCTGGCCACGGTGACGTACCCCACAGAGAACCAGGACCCTGTCCCCACCTTCTCCTCCCAATTCCACCACCAAGTCGGCGGCTTCTTCATCCTGGCCAACTTCCAGCGGTTCCTGGAGACGGCATACCGGGCCCTGCGGCACCTCGCCAGCCTCTGACCCCTGCTTGTGGATGTCCCACCTGAGGGGCATCCCGGGAGCACCCCATCTCCTGCTTATTTAATATTTATGGCTATTTAATATTTATCTGTCTGGGGATGCTCCCCCTGCCAGGGGATCCCGTGGTGGATCCGTGCACAGGTCCCTGTGCAGCATCACCCTTGTTTAATATTTAAACACAAGCGTATCTCTGCTACGAGGTTCTGGAGCTGGGCTGAGCCCCCACAGCTGCTGCTGGCACTGCCTCTGCCTCAGTTTCCCCATGGCTTGCACTGCTGGGGCTGCTGAATCATCCCACGGGAAAACATCCCAGGATGAGGATGCTCCAGAGCAGCATCTCCCTGTCTGGGCTGCAGCCTGCAGGGACACATCTGATGGGTGTTATTTCTAGTAATTAATATTTATTAGCCATTAAGGAGGGAGGGAAGATGGAAGAACCATAGGGATGCAGCAGCCTCACCAGGATGAGGCTTTTCTGGGGAGCCACAGCATTTTGGGGAGCTGCATCTCTGCTCTGTCCCACTTCCCTGCTAAACTCAGAGTTCTTATTGCAGTTTAACTTATTTGTGCCCATCCCTGGCCGGAAGGAGCCACTTGGACACATTCCCATCCTCCTGAGCCTGACGCAGCCCCAGTCCCGTGGTTGTGTGGGAGCTCTGGGCGTGGGGGGTTTTGTACTGTATTTATTGCTGCAGCTGGGTGAGCCCCAAGAAACACCCGCTTTTTTTTTCTATGTGATAAAAATGGAAATAAACTCTATTTTTACACTCTCTCTCTGTTCCGCTGTCTCCTGCTCGCGTGGGTGGGAGGCAGAGTGGCCAGGCTGTGGGGACACAGGGACAGAGACAGGAGGGATGAGGAGGGATTGGGACCTTGGGGCGGGCTGTGGCTGCTGGTGTCAGCTCAGAACGATGAAATGCAGCCCCCCCAGTGCCCCCAGCCCACGGCCTGAGCCTGCTGAGGGTCAGGAGGTGCTGTGGGATGGCCACTTCCTCCCACACCCGCAGGGCTGCTTGTGTAAGAGCCGATTCCTAGAAAGCTCCGGAAGCTGCTCACGCCCGTGGAGGGCACCAGCACCGTGCCCAGAGCTGGTTTGCGGGCTCGTCCCAGGGCTGGTGGCACTGGGGGTCCCCAACCACCCTTGTGCTGCTGCTGTGGCACAGAGAATCTGCCCAGGGATGTGCCAGGAGCCCTCCCAGTGCCCAGGGACGTGCCATGGTGGGAGGAGGCTTTCAGCAGTGAGGAAGGCAGAGTGGATGGACAAAAGGGGCACCCCCAATGAGGATGAGCAATGTCAGAGAGCCCTGGGCATCTCCCTTGCCCTAGAAACCCCCTAAGGGCACCCCCAGCCTCTCCCCAATGGGTGTTTGCCCACCCTGGGCTGTCCCAGCTTCACCAGCCCCATTTCCTGCCACTGGGCCCACGCTGACATCCCATGACCAGCAGCATCCCTCACCACACTCATCCCTCACCCCAGCATCCCTCACCATGCTCATCCCTCACCCCAGCATCCCTCACCACGTTCATCCCTCACCACACTCATCCCTCACCCCAGCATCCCTCACTCCAGTATCCCTCACCACACTCATCCCTCACCACTCTCATCCCTCACCCCAGCATCCCTCACCACGCTCATCCCAGCCACACAGGGACAGAGCCCAGAGCTGGGGGGTGCCAGTGCTCCCAGTTCCTGCCTCCCCACTTCCAGCCCTGGATCACGAACTGCCAGGGGGAACCCCTCACCCTCGGGGTGGGCAGTTCCCTCCCTCCTGCCCCGCCTCACTGGTGCTTACAGAAATCCCCCTTCTCCTGCTCCAGCCCCTTCCTGTAAGGGGAAGCGCCGGTGCCAACGCCGGGCACGGAGCTGCCTCGGCAAATATTGACAGAGCTGGGAAGGCCACGCCAGGTCCCGCTCTTTGCTCCGGGCTAACGGTAAAGAGCCGCCCCTGGGCCAGCAGAGGTGCCCAGGGGGATCGGTGCCAGCTCAGGGTGGGACTCACACCAGCGCCAGGCTCAGCCCAGCCCATCCCGGGCTGTGCAGGGCTCCGTTAGCCCCAGCCAGCCCCGCAGCTGCTCCCGGCTGCCGGGTGGGGACCAGGGGCAGGGGGAAGGGGAGGATGCTCTGTGTGTGAGAGTCAAGGGCCAGCAACACCCACAGCTACCCCAAGTGCATCAGGGTCTCTCCTTCCAGCAAAGCCTGGGGGCTGCCAGGAGTGAGCTCATCCTGGGATCAGATGGGGTCAGCCTGGCCCTGAGTCACCATCCCACTGCCTCTGCCTGGCCAGCACTGACCAACCCCTGCAGCACCACCAGGATCCCTCTGTGCTCCATCTGCCTTCAGAGCCCCCCAAAACAGGGCTGGGAACCCCACTGGAGTCACAGTGCCCTGAGGGGAGGGCTGGTACCTGCTGCCCCACTTTCCCCTTTCTTGTGTGAGTCAACACCAGTGGAAGGGGCAGAGGTGCAGCCACCCCGGCACTGCCACTGCCTCGGGGACAAGAGTTCAGGCCAGCTCTTGGAGGATTCACTGCTGGAGCAGCTGGCAGGGTGTGGGGACAGTCCCAGGGTAGCCTGTCCCAGCACGAGGCTGGTGTGGGGCTGGTGAGGCCACAGTTACTCACCCACTGCCCGTGCTCAGCACGGACTGAACTCGCAGGGAGGAATCACAGTGAGAACTCACACTCATGGGGAGGAATTCCAACAAAAACTCACACTCATGGAAAGGAATTGCAACCAAAACACTCATGGAAAGGAATTCCAATAAGAACTCACACTCATGGGGAGGATTTCCAACAAGAACTCACACTCATGGAGAGGAATCCCAACAAGACCTCACGCTCACGTGGCAGAATTCCCAACAAGATCCTGCTTGTGGTGGACAGCACAGCAGGGAAGCATCCCTGCCCCACCCAGTGAGAGCAGCACAGGCAGCCCACCAGCCACTCTCAGGTCCAGGACAGGGGGAGGGAGATTTCCCCTCCTGCCCAGCACAGGGCTTGGCCACTGGCTCCCCATCACCCCCAGGATCGAGAGGTTTTAGGGAGTCCCAGAGGCCCAAATGAGATGAGGCAAAAGCTGGTTGTACAAAAGGATTGATTTATAAAATTAAAAAAAAAAATTAGGGGGTATCTCAGTCTCAAAAGTGCCATGAGGCAGAGCAAGGAGATGGCTCTGTGTGCTGAGGGAGCAGCCCTCCCTCCAGCAGCTGCAGTGACAGTGGCCATCCCAGTCATACAAAGCACCAGGGAGACTCCTGGGCTCTTCCTCAGGGACCCCAGGCATGCAGAGAGCACCAGGGAGACCCCTGGGCTCCTCCTCAAGGGATCCCAGGCATGCAGAGCACCAGGGAGATCCCTGGGCTCCTCCTCAAGGGATCCCAGGCATGCAGAGCACCAGGGAGACCTGTGAGCTCCTCCTCAAGGGATCCCAGGCATGCAGAGCACCAGGGAGACCTGTGAGCTCCTCCTCAAGGGATCCCTGGCATGCAGAGCACAAGGGAGACCCCTGGGCTCCTCAGGGATGCCCCCAGAGCAGGGATCCCCCTGGCTGGAGCAGCCCAGCTCACAGGGCAGCGATGGCCTTGGCGGCGACGCGGCGGCCCAGGGGCAGGCTGAGGTCAGTGATGGCCAGGACAATTTTGGGACTGGACATGGTGGAGACCTTCACCAGCTCTGAAACCTGCTCAGGGACAGAGGAGAAGCACAGGTGAGTGTGTCACATATCCTGTGGGCCCCTGGGGCACTGCCCAAGCAGGGACAGGGGTGTCACTGCACCCACCATGGTGAAGGGCATGAACTGGAGGATGCTGCCACGGCTGCCCTGCTCCAGGCACTCCACACACTCCTCCATGAACCACTGCACAAACTGGGTGTGGGTGCCAGCTGTCTTGGCCCCCAGGATGGAAGAGATGAGCAGAAAGAGGTTTGCTGTGGGGACAGGGAGACAGCAACATTCAGGTGAGTTTTGGGGGTGTCCCAGTGGTCGGATGTGACCCCATGGACCCATCCCCGCCTTACCCAGCACTCGGTTCAGAGGGTCCCTCATGCTGACAGTGTGCAGCTGGGAGGCAGAGAGTGAGCTGCTCATGGAACGATCTGTGGGCAGGAACAGAGTCAGGAACAGCTTTGTGGCCCCCTTGGCTGAGCCACTGTGCCCAGGCTGGCCAGCTCTGGCCACCCCTGGCCACCCAAGGTCACCCAGCTCTGGGAGAGGCTTTGCCATGAGGCAACAGTGAAGCAGAAGAGGTTTAGCCCCCCTGTACCCGACAGTCTGTGCCAGTGGGGCACCCCAGAAACACAGCACAGATGGTTCTGCCCCATCCCTGTCCCCTCTGCCAGCCTACACAGAGCCCAGGCAGGTTTCCCACGCTGCTTTTGGGGTGTGACACGTGGTGACATGAGTGTCATGATGAGGAGCAGAGGAGAACAGCAGCAACACACACACATTAAACATGCTGTGTGCGAGCCAGATGTTCAACAGCTGCACAGCAGCCCTCCCATCTCACTGTCAGGGTGCAATCCAGCTATCAGAGCTGAAGCACATCCAAACCCAGCAGCAAATCCTGGGACAGACCAGGAGCATTGAGCTGACCCCAGATGTGAAGCATTGCTGGGCATTCCTGTGGGAAGAACTGGGTCAGGTCTGCTCCAATAGGATGGGAATCCTTTTGGGAAGGATCTTGTGCACATCCCACAGCCCCTGCCTGAATCTGCAGGATCCACCTTGTGCTGCTCTGAGGATGCTCACCAGAAAAAGAAAGCCCTCCCACACTTTTCTCATGGAATCACATGAGTTACATGGTGGCTGCAGGAAGCAGCATTTCCACATCACTGCAGCAAATAGCCCAAAAAAGTCCTGAATGTCACTGGGAAGAGGTGGGACTGCCTTAGGAGGTAAAAGAAGATAAGTGAAATAAAGGGAAAAGCCCACATTTCAACAGTAATGAAACCAAACTGAAACTGAAGGTCAATGGATGTGTCGAAAACTAATATATAAAGTAATTTGGGATAAAGGGAGAAACTGTGACCTGAGAATGTCCTGACTCACTGCCCAGGAGTGTGGACAATGCATGTGGGAAATGTGACAGCACCCACTGGGCAGGACATGGACCCCCCCAGCAAATCCCTGCCGGAGCTGTTGCAACCCCTGACACTGCAGGGACAGGGATGTGACCAGGGGCCTCCTCTGCTCTGCCTCAGCCTTGTTAACAGCACTGGAATGTCAGGATTTGGCCCCACACACCAGGAATGTCACTCCAGCTGTGGTCGCATGAGGGGTGGCTGGAGGGACACAAAGACCTCCAGGGTGTGGGGCACTGGCATGAAAGGAAAGGGTGATGTCATCCTGTAAAGTTGTTCTGATTAGAAAAATAAATAAATTGACTTTTCCCAAATGCAAAACCTCCAGTATAACTCAAAAAACACTTGAGAGCTCTAAACCCTCACCCAGCCAGTTTGGGAAGGGGTTTTGTGCAAATACACATTTCCAAAAGGGACAGGAAGGCAGGGGAGCCACCCCCCCTCCCCTCCTGCACTTACTGGGGCTGGAGAGGATGTTGGAATCCTCCTCGTTGGAGCTCAGCAGCCTCATGAGCTTGGAGGGCTGGGTGTCATCCAGTGGGAACAGGCTGATGTAATCCTGGGGGGACAGGGGGGTCAGCCCCACCAGCCCCTCACCCTGCACAGGGCTGGTCACCCACCCTGGGCTCTGCACAGCCCCACAGCCCAGGATCTGATCTCTGTTCACCCACAGCACCCCAGTCTGGGTTGGACTCATACTGAGCAGCTTGTTACAGCCCCTTGCCCAGGAAAGAGAAAGGAGAATCCTGAATTTTAAGGCTGGAAGGGCTCAGAGCACCCAGAAAAGCTGGGCAGGGATTCTGGATTTACCCACCCACTCCTGCCACCCCCACCTTCCCCAGCCACTGCTGCTTTAGGGCACAGAGAGCCCCCAGGCAGCCCCTGCCCCACCCAGACACACCTCGATGTCCTCCCTGTGCCTCTTCTTCTGCCTGGCTGAGGCCTGGACCTTGCTGTGGGAGGAGTAGGAGCTCAGGGCACACCAAACAGAGAGCCTGGGGACAGAGCAGAGACAGCCAGGTGCTGCCAGCCCACCTGACAATGGGGTGTGGCACACAGCAGCTTCCTCCTCCTCCTCCTCCTCCTCGGGGGACAGCAGGGAATGAGGACCAGAGTGGGAGCGGCTGGCACTGCCAAAGCCAGAGTGGGATTTGGGTAGCTGGAATCCTCATCCCAGCACAGATCATCCCTCCATCTCCCCAAAGAGGCCTTGAGGAGACAGTCTCCATTGCTCTGGGGGTCTTACTTGGCCAGGGCCTTCCCAGGGGGGTCCATGAGGGTGTGCCACTTGGAGGAGTCTGTCAGCAGGTTGGGCAGGATGTGGCCCAGCAGTGTCAGTGTCAGCTGGTGCATGTCCAGGCAGAAGATGGCATAAAGCAGCTCCACTGCCCTCAGCGTGTGCTCCTTCCTTGTCTCCTTCAGCAGCTCCTGCAGGGTGGAGGGGAGAGGTGGCCCTGCCCAGAACAGTGCCAGGACTGTCCCAGCACCCAGCCTAGGGACACCCAGTGTCAAAACTCAGTGCACCCCTCTGGGTGTCCAGAGTTGCCAAGGACCCTGCTGGGGGGCTCGGAGACCCTGGCACACAGCCCAAAACACCTGGGGATGTGATTTTGACCCCTGGAGCAGGTTACCAGCTTTGTATGAGGACCTGAAAGTCACAGAGGTTGGAATAGTATAATAATGAAATTATCACAGGGTGGAAATGTAGATTTTAGGATTTTTGGTATGGGGGTTATGGGGACAAGATGGAGGAACTTGGGCGTGTCCAGCCTTTCTTCTTCTTCTTGTTCTCCATTTTCTGCAGTGATGTTGGCACTCTGGGATTGATTTAGAATAGAAGTGCACTGTCTGGCATGGGTGATAGGTGTTGGGAATTAAGTGTAGATATGTTGTACATGGTTTGATGGCACCACCTCGGGGGTGGTCAGAGTGCCTGTGGCTGCCCTGCTGAGCAGACCTCGGCTGGGCAGAAAGAAAACTTTATAGATAAGAATTAATAAACAACCTCAAGACTGAAAACTGAAGAGTCCAGACTCGTTCTTCAGCTGCACAGGCTGAAACAGAGACACCCTGCACATCCCGGGGCAGCAATGAACAACCAAAACCCGAGACCCCAGGGCACTGGGAACACAAACCAGACCCACCATTCCTGACCTCAGCACCCTGCCCAGCCCTAGGAGTCCCTCCTGCCCTCTCATACCTTGACCAGGTTGTTGCAGAACCAGTAGACCCCTCCCATGTGCAGCAGGGTGTCGAAGATGTGGATGGAGCGGCTGTCAACCCAGCCTTTCTCCAGCACCTTGGTGAACACGCTGGTCAGAACCTCCTTGATGGGCTTCTTGGGGGGCAGAAGGTTCCAGTAGGGAATGGTGTCCATGCCAGTGGAGGGGAATTTGATCTGTGTGGCCGTTTGCTGCAGGACATCTGCACACATGTGCTCCAGGATGGAGCTCATGATCACCACCCTGGGAGAGAGAGATGGGGTCAGGGCACAGGGAAGGGACAGCAGGGCACAGAGACAGCACAGCACCAGGAAGGGACAGCAGGGCATAGAGAGCGGCATGGCATTGGGGAGGGACAGCAGGGCACAGAGAGTGGCACAGCACTGGGAAGGGACAGCAGGGCACAAAGAATGGCATGGCATTGGGAAGGGACAGCAGGGTACAGAGAATGGCATGGCACTGGGAAAGGACAGCAGGACACAGAGAATGGCATGGCACTGGGAAGGGACAGCAGGACACAGAGAGTGGCATGGCACTGGGAAGGGACAGCAGGGCACAGAGACAGAGAATGGAACAGCACTGGGAAGGGACAGCAGGGTACAGAGAATGGCATGGCACTGGGAAGCAGAAACAGGGAAGACACCATGGCACTGGGAAGAAGAAGAAGGGCAGGAGACAAATGGCACTGGAAAGTGGAAACGGGGCAGGAGGCAGCATGGAGCTGGGCAGCAGAAGCCGGGCAGGAGGTGGCACAGATTCAGGAAGTGGAGAAGGGGAAGCAGGGCAGGAGCTGTGCCCTGGGACTCAGCTGCAGGGCAGGGGCAGCCCCGCGGCCCCAGCTCACCGCTCGTTGTAGAACTGCAGCGTGTTCTCCCCGTAGAGGGGCGTGGCCAGCTGCCGGATCATCTGCAGGGACTTCTCCCGCTCATCCAGGCCCAGCATGCGGACATGGGCCACCAGCCAGGCCACTGCACACACGGCCATGCTGCACACCTTGCCCTTGATGTTCTCGGTGATTTTCTAGGAGAGGAGACAAGCAGAGCCAGGTGGATGAGCAGCCATCACCTCCCAGGGATGGGAGTCCTGACTGCACGGTCCCAGCCCTTCTCTCCTCCACGGGTGACACTGACACTGTCCCTGCCAGTCCCAGTGCCACCCACAGGGCACTTTGGAGCAGGAACAAGGGGCTGGAGCCACATCAGTTTCCCACTTCCAAGCTCCAAGGCAGCTGCCAGAGCAATGAGGGCAGGAGAACAGGGCACCCCAGAGCTTCTGGACCCCTGGCCCCTCCTCAGCTCCACTCTGCCCCCTCAGCAGCCCCACCTGGATCGACTCAGTGCTGAGGACTCCGTTCTCCCAGGCATTGAGGATCTCCAGTATGGCAGCTGAGATGCTCAGACACACCTCGTGCCACTTCATCTGCCTGTCAGGAAGAGAGATGGGGATCCAGACCCAGCTGTGGGGCTGGGGACTCCCCCCAGAGCTGGCAGGGTGGGCACACGGGTGGGCTCTTACACCAGCTTCATCTCAGAGGAGTTGTTGAGGAGGGCAACCAGGGACTCCACCTTGGTGGAATCCGGGCGGAAGCAGGGGTGGTCGGGGTTGAGGATCTTCCCCTCCTCGGGCATGCAGGTCAGCATCCAGGTCTCAAAGAAGGGCACCTCGCCTGGAGGGTTGGAATCTGACAGGATCACCTGGAAAGGAACCAACACGGGGTCTGCATCCCCATCCCCAGGTGGGAACCCTGCTGGGGACCCCCATCCTGGGGTCTGTCCCTCAGCCTGGGGTCTGTCTCCACCTTGGGCTCTGTCCCCCACCCTGGGGTCTGTCCCTCACCCTGGGCTCTGTCCTTCACCCTGGGATCTGTCCCTCACCCTGGGCTTTGTCCCCCACCCTGGGCTCTGTCCCCACCCTGGGCTCTGTTCCCCACCCTGGGGTCTGTCCCTCACCCTGGGCTCTGTCCCTCACCCTGGGCTTTGTCCCTCACCCTAGGCTTTGTCCCCCACCCTGGGGTCTGTCCCCACCCTGGGGTCTGTCCCTCACCCTGGGCTCTGTCCCCACCCTGGGCTCTGTCCCTCACCCTGGGCCCTGTCCCTCACCCTGGGGTCTGTCCCCACCCTGGGGTCTGTCCCTCACCCTGGGCCCTGTCCCTCACCCTGGGGTCTGTCCCTCACCCTGGGGTCTGTCCCTCACCCTGGGGTCTGTCCCCCACCCTGGGGTCTGTCCCTCACCCTGGGGTCTGTCCCCCACCCTGGGGTCTGTCCCCACCCTGGGGTCTGTCCCTACCCCGGGGTGCTCGTGGCCGTGGGAACAGCGCCGCCCTGTGGCCCGGAGGGAGGGACAGGCACCGGTCAGGCCCCAGCAGGGCACTGGTCAGGCCCCTCTGAGGCACTGGTCAGGCCCTCTGAGGCACTGGTCAGGCCCTCTGAGGCACTGGTCAGGCCCTCTGTGGGTTGTGGTTTCCCCTAATACCAGGGTGCTCCCCAGCAGAACACAGCCCAGCTCAGATCAGAGATGCCAAGGCCAGCTGAGAGTGTGACCACAGGGTCACAATGTCCAGCTCAAACAAATCCATTGTCCCCCCACCCCATCAAGCCAACATAAGGTCCCTGGGGCTGGGGTCACCCCTGTGGGGGCCATGAGCTGGGAACCCCACACGTCACTTCCTGCCCGTGTCACCCAGGGGACACTATTTTTGTCCAAATAAAGTTTCACACATCTGTTCAGCAGCAGCTGGGCAGGAAAGCTGCTGGGCTGGGAGGGGGGGATGAGATCTCACTGGACAGCCCTGGGCACATCCATCCCTGCCTGGTTTCCCCTCCTTGCTCCCAGGGCTGGCTGGGCAGGACCCTTCTCTCCCCCTCTCTGCATTCCCAGGGTTTCGGTATCATTTCGCCTCCCAGCACACACAGATGTCGAAACCTGGAAAATTTTCATGCAACCCAAAGTGGTTTCCTGAGCAGGGCTGGGAGTTCCTCCTCGGACAGGGAGGGCTGACACTGCCTGGCCATGCCAACCAGTGCCAAACTGGGAGCAGTCTGATGAGCTGCAAGGCCATTGGAAGCAGCATTCCCACTGATCCCACCAATGGAGCACAGCCCAAGTCCTCAGGGAGGTGACAGCCAGTCCTGCTCCAACACCTGGCACCCAGAGAGAGCCCCAGGGATAGATTTCCAGGTGACAGGCACCGGGTGCTGTGTCCTGGGCCATGAAGTGTCTGCAGGGACAGGAGGACAGTGGGGACAGCGGCAGGTTGGCCACTAGAGGAGGCTGATAGGCTGCAGCAGCACAGGGGCTGAGTTGGCAGATCTGAGAGCTCCTCTTAGGATCCAGCCTCATCCTTCCCCTCCCTCACAGCATCCAGTCCCACCCTCTCATCCCTCCCCAAAGGATCCTTACCTCTGAGCCATAGGTCTGGGCCACATGGCACAGCATGAGGAAGGAGATGTCAAAGAGCAGAGCCCGAACTGGGCCACTCTTGGCTGAGGGAGGAGAAATAAAGACCTTGGGGCCTCAGCAGGAGGAGGGAGGCAGAATCCCACAAACAAGGGGTCCAGGGCCCTGCTTCCCCCACACAGAGTTTTTAATCTCCCCAGTGTGAACAAAGGGATGTTCCAAGTGCCTCCCCCCACCTCATCTCTCCCAGAACAGCTCTGGCCTCCTCTGGGCAGCCCCAGCCCAAGTGGGGCCCCCCTCACCATGGAAGGTCAGAGCACTCTGCAAGTTTCATCACACGGAGTCAGAGTCCTTATCTGGGCTGTGCTGACACATCACCCCTTCCAGGGAGGGAGCCAAGGGGCCCCCAGGCTCAGCTGGGGAGAAGGAGCCCAGGGGAACACCCCAGATTTGGGATGGACACACACACACACACGAAGGCAGTGTGTCCCCAGACCCCTGGTGGCACAGAGCCCCCTCCCTGCCAGCACCCCCAGCCGGGCCTGGCACAGCTCTGCTGGCTCTGGTGCCACAGCCAGCCCCAGTTTAACCCAGCCAGGCCCCAGAGCACCCCAGCAGGGGCAGCAGGGGGGGCACAGCTCCAATCACCCCACGCACGGATGAACACGCACTCACAGATTTCCCCGGTGATTTGCTTGGTGAATTCATTCAGCCTGCAGGGGCAGAGTGGCAGCAAAGCATGATCAGTCCAACCAGACAATTCCCAGCCCTGACACAAGCAGGGCTGGCCTGCAGAACCCCCCCCAAACTCCATCCCAGCACAGAGGGGCAGGAGATGCAAGGCCCAGCTCTGCAGACACCTCCAGCACCACAGGAATGTCACCTCCTCCCTGTCTCTGCTCCCTGTGGTCACACAGGGCCAGCCACGCTGCTCACCCCACACCAAGGGCTCTCCCCAGAGCCAGCTCTGTGGGAGTTTCAGAGCACAGACCCTCTAAACCACCCTGGGGGAGCCCATCACACAGCCCCACGTGTGTGCTGCTGTGTGTGCACTAAGCAGGACATGTGTGTCTGCAGAAGGCAGGGACACACTGCCCTGGATCCAGGGCTCAGCCACAGCCTTCAGTTTTCTGAACACGCCAGACCAGCCTGGCTCCAGTTCTCTGTCCATGCAAAGATGGGGTGCAGTGGGGTGCAGCATCCCTGAGATCCCAGTGCTCCACAGGGCCACAGGCACATCCAGCCCTGTCTAGGGGGCAGTTTAGGGGGCTGCTTGTTCCCCTGAGCCCCCTGGTCACCAGTCACAGTGCCACCCAGGTGGACACTCACTTGACAAACTTCCGAGCGAAGGATTTCAGCTTCCCAGTGGCTGCTGCTGCTGCCAGCAGTAAGTCCAGGCTCTTCCCAGACAGCATGTGACCCAGGACCCCCAGCAGGCCCTCAGGGGACTTGGAGTGATCTGCATCCATGGTCTACAAGCAAAAAAGTCAGAGGAAATGGAAGTCATGGGGATGTGTGCTACAGAGTAGCAGCAAACTCCAGCTTTAGGGGTACAAAGTTGACCAGCTGCAAGAGCTGTCCCTGAAACCTTGAGGAGCAGGGATTTGGGAGAGGTGGGATGGAGAACTCTGAGCCCCTGCCACCAGCAGGAAAACATCCCCAATCACTCAGCAGCAGCAAAACAACCAGAGTGACACAGGGACAGGGGGAGTCCCCAGGGAGCAGGGGAGATACAGAGAGCAGCTGAGTGGGACGGGCAGAGCTGGCTGGGCTCAGGCTGCTGGCACTGATGACATGCCACCTGACAGCTCCTCCAGCCTCCTGGGAAGGAGGAGGGGAGCTCCTCATCTCCACAATGGAGCAGCAAGGCTCCAGGGATTCCACCACTACTCCACCTCAGGGCAGGGAGAAATAAGGCCCTCCCAAGCACCCTGGCTGCCTGGTTAGACTGATGCTGCTGGCAAAGGGCTCCAGGCCTGAGCCCAGCCAGCCCAGCAGGGCTGCAGAAGGGCACTGACCTTCAGGATGTTGGTGACAGTGGGCTCAGCCCTCAGGATGAGCCCAGGGTTGGGCTGGATGTTGGCATTCTCAGCCGATTTCAGGGACGGAGAGTTTTCCTTGTCTGCAGCCCTGGGGGACCCCAAAGAAGGGTCAGTGTGTAGGAATCCATCCCCCTGCCTCCCTCCCTCCACCCATGGCACCCTCAAGGGACAGCCACTCCCTCAGGCCACCACCAGCTGCCTCTCTGAGGGGACAAACTCTGCCTGTACCCAACCTGTCCCAAAAGCAGCATCCTGTCCCCCCAGGCCACCATGCATGTCCCAGCTGCAGCCCCCCAGTGTCAGCACAGCTGCTCCCTCATGCTCCCCCCTAAACCAGATGTTCCAGTCCCCCAGTGTCAGCACAGCTGCTCCCTCATGCTCCCCCCAAAACCAGGTGTTCCAGTCCCCATTGTGGGGGCTCCCCAGACTTTGGGGTGGCTGTACCGTTTGTCAATGAGGTTGTTCATGTTGGCCTCGGAGAGCAGCCCCTGCTTGCTGCACTCCTGCAGGAGCAGGCTCATGCAGTTACAGCTGGAAGAGAGAGAGAGAGGAGAGCTGGAGCCCCAAGGACAGCATTCCTGTCACCCCAGACAGTGCCACAGGGCAGGGGGATCATGAGCTGCCCTGCTGGCCCTGTCCCACCCCTCTGAGGGTGCTGCAGGGTCCAGAGCAGCTCTGGGTGGCACACACGTGACTCAGCTGTCACACTCTCACTGCCTCACTCATGTGGCAGCAGCAGCAGCTCCTCAGGAAGAAGAAATGGGATCAGAAACTAACCCAGCCCTGCCAGGAGCTGCCCCAGCAGCCCACACTGAGGACAGGGTGGCTGTGGCAGCTGTGGCCATGCTGAGCACTCACTCACTTGCAGCGCTGGTCGGCTTTGTCGAGCAGAGGGGTCAGCTTCAGCAGGAACTCAAAGGCACAGTTCACATCCTCAGTGAAATCCTGACAAAAACAAAGCCAGGCACTCAGCTCACCAGCCCACCTCCCCCTGTCCCCACCTGCTCCATCAGGAAAGGTTTCTGGGACAGGGAACATTTCCCTGTGTAGGCCAGGCACCATCAGTCTCACCTTGTCCCCTTGGGGATACTTCTTGAGTTTCACCAGCACCTGGGGCATCTGAAAGACACAGGGCACAGAGTGACATGAGGGCAGACCCCATTCCACAGCTGGGACCCCCCAGCAGCACCAGCCCACACCAACAGAGCTGCACACAGCTGCTCTCCCAGCCCCAGGAGCAGGGTGTGCACCCAGGGGACTTTGTGCCCCTGTTCCCCTCTGCAGTGTCCTTCCACCATCACCTGGAGCCACATTTCCACCAAAACATCTCAGGAAAACTCACTCTAACAAACAAAATGAGGCTGGGCTGAAAACAGGCCCCTGACAGCAAAGCTGATGCTCAGGGGGTGACAGGAGGGCTGGAGCAGGCTCAGGTGGGGTGGACCCCAAGAGGCACATTGTGGGGAGTGGGGGCCACCCTGAGGAGAACACTGTGAGGACTGGGACACCCCAAGGGGCACATTTTGGGGTGTGGGGGTAATCCAAGGGGAATTCTGAGTGTGTAAGGGGCACACTGTGGGGTTGGAAGGCATCCCAAGGGACACAAGGTGAGTAGCACACTGTGGGGTCCGGGAGACCTCGAGGGGCACACTGTGGGGTGAGTGGCACACACTGTGGGGTGGGGGACACCTCGAGGGGCACACTGTGGGGAGAGGGACACCTCGAGGGGCACACTGTGGGGTGAGTGGCACACACTGTGGGGTGGGGGACACCTCCAGGGGCACACTGTGGGGTGAGTGGCACACTGTGGGGTGAGTGGCACACACTGTGGGGTGGGGGACACCTCGAGGGGCACACTGTGGGGTGAGGGACACCTCGAGGGGCACACTGTGGGGTGAGGGACACCTCGAGGGGCACACTGTGGAGTGAGTGGCACACACTGTGGGGTGGGGGACACCTCAAGGTACACACTGTGGGGTGTGGGTACCCCAAGGAGCACACTACAAGAAAGAAGGATTGATTGCTCTGGCAAAGCTCAGACCTCAGAAGCAGCAGGGAAAGGACAGCAGCAGGCAGGGATTTGGTGCTGGGGCTGGGCCCTACCTTCAGGAAGGTGAAGGCTGTCCACTTGAGCTCCTCTGTGCCCTCAGGACACTCGATGAGGCCCACAAAACAGGCCTTCCAGATCTCCAGCACGAAGAGAGGGGAGGGGATGCGCTGTGGGGCACACACACAAACCCTCCCAGTGCTGGGCTGGCAGCAAAGCACATCCCCCAGCACAGCCAAAGCCCTGCTGAGGTGTTGATGGGCTCCTGCTGTTCCTCTGGAGCAGGACCAGCCCAGGGAAGGCACATGGTCTGGCCCCACAGCCCCAGGCTGCCCGAGCAGAACACGCTGTCACTTCTGTACCTGCATCCTCTTCACCATCATCAGCTGCTCCACCAGGGGCTGGGTCTCTCCTGTGAGGTTCATGGTGCCCTCCAGCAGCACCACGGCGTGCACAGTGGGGAAGCCTGTCTTGTTCAGCTGCTCTGAGTGGACTGAGAGCATGGTAGGGATGCTGGGTGGAAGAGGACAGCCCAGGGTCACTGGAGCCCTGCAGGGACAGATTCCTGCTCCTCCTGTCCCACTCCCATCCCCTGGCCAAACCCTTGACCTTTGCTGCCCCAGGGCAGGACACTGGAACACCTGGGAGCTCCAAGGCTCAGCCAAGCCCTCGAGCCCTGGGAGCAATTCCAGGGGGATCCAGAGCAGGGACAGCAGCC
The DNA here is from genome assembly GCA_024362935.1 of Setophaga petechia. Lineage (NCBI taxonomy): Eukaryota > Metazoa > Chordata > Aves > Passeriformes > Parulidae > Setophaga > Setophaga petechia. The sequence goes on along the minus strand of JANCRA010000044.1, from coordinate 2,975,301 downwards.
CTGGTGGGGCCAGAGCAGCTGAGGGATAGTAAAGGGTCTCAGGGTCACCAGAGGAGCAACCCCTGGGTAAGGCTCTCCTGCAGCAAGTCACTACCAGCTCTGTCCTCTCTCCTCTGGGCAGCCCCTGCTGGAGCAGGGAAGGGATGGGGAAGCAGGGAGCCAGTGTGCAGGCAGGCAGGAGCCTCTCATTCCTCAGAGCAGGGAGTTTGGGGGGCTCAGAGTGAGGCCCAGACCCATTTCACCCCCTGAGCCCATGGGGCAGCAGCACACAGCCACCTCTTGATGAGGGACACGCAGTCATCAGCCTGGCTCCGCAGTGGGGAGCTGCCAAGGTTGTTCAGGTTCTCTCCCAGCTTGACCAGGGACTGCTCCACGGTGCTCCAGGAGGCTGGGGAGGGAAGGCAGGGATTCAGTGAAGGGAAATGGGGAAAGCAAGCAGGCCAGCTCCAAGGCACACAGCAGCCCAGCTAGGCTGAACAGGCTGGGAGTCCCCACTAGTGATGCAAGCCCAAGCCAGGGGTCTGTGTGCCCCCAGCAGGTCCCACCCCAAGCCCAGCCTGGCACAGCCTCCTGGCCAGACACAGAGGAAGGCGTGGGGCTGTGCCAGCCTGTGGGAGCACAGCGCACCCAGGAACAGCTCCCGCAGCCTTCACATTAATTCTGCTCCTCTTCCAAAGGCAGCACGCAGGGGAGGGGGCAGAGAGTGGCACAGAGCCAGGGAGGAGACGGTTCCAGCAACAGGGCTGGAAGATGGATGGGCTTGGAGCCGCAGGGACAATGCGGCAGGAGCCGGGCAGGGGGAAGGGAGAGGTGCCAATGACATCTCCCCAGGGCCAGCATGCAGGACAGGGACGTACAGGTCTCCTCCAGCTTGGCAATGTGGATCAGGGCACGGTTCTTGGTGCTGCTGAGCACTTTCTCCAGCCTCTCCAGGCACATCTTCAGCTGGTTCTCTGCTGCTGCCTGCTCCAGAGGATCCTTCACCTTCTCAGCATAGAAGGTGGCGCAGCGCAGGAGCCAGGTGAGGGCACTCAGCAGTGCCCTGCACAGGCTGATGCACTCTTCAGCCTTGCCATGGCAGCTGGGACAAGAGAAAAGTGGGAATATGCTCACTGTGAGTGTGGAAACTGAGGCACAGACACTGGGCAGGGTGGAGAACCCAAAGCCAGGTCCTGTGCTCCCAGCCCACTCCTCTGCTGTAGATCCCAACCTGTTCATCCCACCAGAATTCCTGCTGTGCCAGGGGGAAGGAGACACCCCCAGCCCCCACCATGCAGCCTCCTCACTGGCCTCTCCACTACAGGGAAACTTTCCAAGCTTTTAATCAAATTATCTTGCTAAGGGAGGCTCAGCATTGATCAGCGCGCTGGGAGAGGTGAACGCTTTCCCCTCCTGATGCACAAATCATCGGGGCCAGAAGTTTTGATCAAATTAAACAGAGGATCAGAGCAGGCAGGAGAGGATTAAGGGCTGGCTCTGCAGTTGGCCAGCGACAGCTCCTTGTCAACATCTGCCACTGATGCATATTCATTGCTGCTGCTTCATTTCATCTCATTGAAGAGCCCTCCTCATCCTCCTTCTCCTCCCACTGTCCCTGCCACACGCTCCTGCCTCCCAGAAGAGGCTGTCAGGGGTTAACAGGAAGATTTCTGAGCTTTCTAAAAAAGTTTTTGTGGCCTGAATTGTCTGGACTCCCCTGGGTCCTGCAACACCAGCGGAAAAGCATAAAGGAAAAAAACAAGGCAGTGCCTAGGGCAGGACCAGACTGGGACATGCAGCTGGGGCCTGGGAAGGTGCAGAGGGAAAGGAAATAGAGACCCTTGGACCATGGGGTCTTACACCCACCCCATACAGCTGAACTGGGAAGGAAAACCACAGTGAGCTTTATCTCAAAATAGGGGGTTTTTCTGGCAAAAAACCAGTTTCCCACAAAGCTGGTGGGGTTTGGATTCCCTCTGCTGTCCTTGTGCTGGCACTCACGAAGCAGCACTTGGTAAGGGACACAGAGCTGGTGGGGGAACCTGGATTCCTCTGCCAGGGTCAGTATTCTGGGATCAGACAGCACCCCCAGACTCTGCTGGTTCCTGGTTCTGCCCATGGCACAGCCAGGGCAGAGCTGGCAGTGCTGGAACACCACACAGTACCTGAGGCGGTCACAGAACATGTCCATGATCTCCAAGAGCGACTGGACACACAAATCCCGGGAGAAGTCATCGAACTAGAGCAGGGGAACACAGAGAGGCTTCAGATGGGGACTGCTCCGGCAGCTCCACACAAGCTCAAGCCCTTCCTCCAGGGCCGGGCCAGGCTCTGCGGCCACAGGACACTCCCCCTGGCAGCTGCCCAGAAGCCACTTGAATGAGAAGTAGGTCAGGGCTGTCTGTCGGCCAGGTCGTGCCCTCCCGGGGTTGTGAGAGGCGGTGGGGCCGCGGCAGCAGGGCCGGGGCTGGGTTTTCTCCGCAGCCTCAGGCCGGGGCTGTGGTGGCCGCACGCCAGCCCCCTGCCCAGCCCCGGCTCGGTGGGGCTGGCAACGCCAACAGCCCGGCCGGCCGCGGGGCTGGGGGCGGGGGGCAGCAGAAGCGCGGCCCCCCCGCCTCCTCCCGGAGCAGATGGGGAGCCCCGCCGGGCCGGAGCTTGCCCGCAGCTCCGCGCTGGGCCCACGCTGCGCTGAAGGAGGAAGGCTCGGCTGTCAAGGTCAGCGCTGTGCCCGCCCCTCCGAACGGGCAGAGACGAGGCACGGGCTGACAGCAACGAGCCCGAGTCCTCCGGAGCAGAGCTGGGCTGGGCTCTGCTCTACCCTCCCCGCTGGAGGTGTCCCCACCTCGCCAGGGCTTCATGGCACAGCTCCAAACTCAGCCCGCAGCCCCCCAAAATTTTCAACGCTGACTGCCAGCAAAGTTCTCCTCCCACCCCCAAAACAACAGAAATCATTCTCCCTGAAGTCATTCCTCCTTTGGTCACCCGGAGTAGGGGGCCTGAGGTGACCCTGACAAGGAGGAGAGTGGTGGGGTCTGTCATAGCCTGTGAGGAGCGTCCCAACACTAAACAGAGGCAGCCATGGAGGGTGCTCAGTGTCCCCATGGAAGCAGCACAGGGACACAGAGGCAGCCATGGAGGGTGCTCAGTGTCCCCACAAAAGCAGCACAGGGACACAGAGGCAGCCATGGAGGGTGCTCAGTGTCCCCATGGAAGCAGCACAGGGACACAGAGCACAGCTGAGCATGGTGTGTGGCTGCAGCCCAGCTCCTCCATGGCCAGCTCTGATCCCCACAGCGCTGCCAGCACCGCTGGCCACAGCGGGATGTGGTTTCCAGCAGTTGGAATGAGGTTACACACAGGCAGGAGCCTGCCAGGCCCCCCAGGGCAGAGGGACAAGGCACTGACACCCCCAAAACCCCCTGGGACCCACAGCAGCCCATCCCCAGGGGGACACAGAAAGGCTTGGGCGTTAATCTGCGCCGGCTGCCCGCTGCTGACTCAGCCCAGGACGTCGCTTTCCACTTGACCTATATTTGGTGGGAGTTTGTGGGGAGGGAAAGGGATTCGTGGGGTTGTGGGTGAAGAGTGAAACCTCTGAGAGCACCTGTCAGAGCCCTACCTTGCTGATGGCCATCAGCACCGTGGAATAAGACACCATCTACAAGAGAGAAAGCCAAAACAAGCGCGGTGTCACAGGGGCTCGTTGCTGAGGAACGGCAAGGTCAGGGCATGGCCCCGCTGCCTGTCACCGCAGACGGGGCCAGGGCTGGGGCACTGACCCGGCACAAATCCAAACAGACATTTTTAGGTGATGGTTGATGCGTTTCACACAAACTTTAGGCGATATTAAATGCCAGGATATGGAATTGTGGAGCTCGCAGCGAGCGCGGAGCCTCTCGGGGGGCAGAATTGCCACCCTGGGCGATGGCAGAGGCTATTTATGGAAACATCCCTGCCCAGGGCACACACTGAGCCCTCCACTGCCTGCCCCGGCCCCAGAGAGGTTCACATGGGGGTTTGGGGTGTCTGCCCCAGCCCCAGAGAGGCTCACAAGGGAATTTGGGGTGTCTGCCCAGCTCAGGAGAGGCTCACATGGGGGTTTAGGATGTCTTCCCCAGCCCCAGAGAGGCTCACATGGGGGTTTGGGGTGTCTGTCCCAGCCCCAGAGAGGCTCACATGGGAATTTGGGATGTCTGCCCCAGCCCCAGAGAGGCTCACATGGGGGTTTGGGGTCCCTGCCCACCACCAACGCCCCAGTTGCTTTGCCCAACCTCACTGAGGCTGCAAGGTGACCCCCAGCAGCAGCAGCAGCAGCAGCAGGTCCTTACCTGGGAGCTGATGGCGTATTTCAGGTAGGACAAGATGAGTGGGTTTGGGGACGGCCCGATCATGGCCTGCTCCAGGAGAGCCTCTGCAAGGAAAGAGGGTCCCAGGTCAGCACATGGGGACACACAGACACACTCTGTTCTCCCCTCATCCCACAGGGAAGCTGGCAAAGTCCAACTGTACCAACCACAGAGACTCCAAACCTGTTTTCTCCCAAATTCACCGAATCCCACAACTTTCTAATCCCTGAATAATTCAGGCAGAGCTCGCAGCCTCCTGCTCCAGCCCCGAAACTGCTGCTGCTGCTCTCCACATTCTCCTCCCTCCCACTTCTTGCCAGGAGGCTCCTGCAGCCTCCACTGAGTGTCTTTTCCCCAGGCACCTGGGGCTGAGCTTGGGGCCACCAGTCCCCTGCACTGGGCGCAGCCCTGCCCGTCTGGCCCTCGGTGGCCCGAGGGGCTCTGCCCGTCCCATCTGCTCAGCCAAGCCTTTAATTGTCCATTTGAGCCATGGCAGAGTGCAGGAAGCACCTCCCTGAGCAGGCCCCGGGCTGCAGAGCAGCCTGCAAGTAGGTCAGAGCACCCAGATGTAAAAGGGGGAGCAGCAGCCGGGTGGGGAAGTTGTCACCCCAAAGCCGAGGAGGAGGAGGCACCGCCGGATCCTGAGTGCAGGAGACTCCCTGGGTGTCACTCCAAGGCTGAATCTTGGGCCAAGAGGCTCTGGGATGAGGACAGAAGGCTGGTGGCAGCCATCCCCTCCCCAGCCCATCCCAGAGTGTCACCACGAGCCAGCCACATGCTGCTCCCTGCCGCAGACGTGTCGGCAGCGATCTGCCAGGCCCTGCCGTGATCCTGGCAGCTCGTGCCAGCTCTCCCTCCTTTGTACTTCCAAGCTGAGCTTGGGAAAGGACAGCTCTGGGGGCTGTGGTGAGGAAGGGAGCTGCTGTTGCAGCCATCAGGACCTCGGGAATGGGGTGCAAACAATGCTCAGAGTCAGGGCCAGCATCCTGCTCGTGTGGCTCCCAAAAGGAAAAGGTGACACAGCTCCTTCTCCTCCTGGCACAGGAGGTGCCCCAAAGAAACCACTGAGCCCTGGCTAAATGTGGGCCAGGAGAAACCCATTCCTGCAGAAATAATAGGGAATTATCCTCTCTGTGGCTGTTTTGGGGGGATACACAGATGAGGCCAAGCCAAGCACCCCACAGGCCTCGCTGCCAGAGGAGCAGGAGCCGGTGCCACCAGGGTGGCAAGGGACACCTGGGAGCCTCAGGGACCAGCTGGGCAGCAGCAGGGCTGGCCCTTGAGCCAACCACCCCCACCCCCAGCAAATCCATCCACAGCAAATCCCTCTCCCCACAGCCACAGCTCCATTTGGCCCCTCCAGCCACAGCTCAGAGATGACAAACCCAGCAGGGGCAGCTCAGCAGCGGGGACAGGGTGTGACAAAAAACAGGCACTGAGAGAAAATCCAATGGGAGGATGGGGAGAAAGGGAAAACATGAACAGGGGAAAGATCCCCACACTCAGAGGAGTGAGAGCTGCTGCCTGTGTGGGGCTGGTTTCTTTAAACCCCCTGGAGCAGCAGCTCTGTTTATTTATCCCGGGACTTGCAGCACAGGGAAAATCCCAGCACCAAGTTTCTATAATTAGCAGGAGAGGCTGGCAAATCTTTAAACCAGTCCTAGCCTTTGGCAGGATTTCTGTGAAATGCCCTTGAATTGGGCTGGGAAGCAGCCTTGGGAACAGCACCTGGCTCCTGTGCAGTGCTAGAATCAGAAAATCAGGGAATCATTAAGGCTGGAAAGACCTCCAGGAGCATCTCACCATAACCCAAACCCCCTGGAGCCACATCCACATGGTAACTCCACCACAGCCTGTTCCTACGCCTAACCACCCTTTCAATGAAGAAATTTCTCCTCATTTCCAACTTAATTTCTCTCCTGGCTCAACTCAAAGCTACTTCTCCTGTCCCAAAAGCTATGCTGTGCTGACTCCAGAAGCCTCCCATAGGGAAAAAGGAGGGAATGACCCCAAAACGGGGGGAACAGTTGGGAATGGGCTGACATGGCTGGGAATGGGAATTTGTGGGAAGGAAAGGGGGGCAGCAAAATGCAACAAGGACCCCCAAAATACCCCAAAGAGGGGAACACTGGGGGTAACACCCAAATACACGCGTGGGGACCCCCAAAACAGCCCAGTGTGCCCAGTAAGGAGGGAGAACCCCTCGCCTCCCCCCAGACCTGCCAAGTTGAGGATGTCCCAGGTGGCTCCGCGGGGGAAGAACCGCTTCATGTTTATGGCCCATTGATAGTCGCTCCAGCGCTCCTTCCAGGCCTGCAGGATGGCCTGCTTCAGGTTCACCACCTTCATGGTCACCCTGCGGACGGACAGCTCAAGGCGAGGGGGACGGGGCCCTGACCCCAGAGCGGGCCGGCGAGGGTGGGGAAGCGGCCCAGCGGTTTCGGAGGGCCGCGGCTGGGGTCTGCCCGCTCCCCGGGCCTGGAGGAGCTCGGAGCCGCCCCGGAACCCCCCGGAGCCCCCGAAGTTCGGTGCCTGCGGGTCCCGCCGGGTCCCACCGCCCCTCACCGCGGCCCGGCGCCGCCCTCAGCGCCTGGGCACCGCCATTGCGACACCTGCCAACAAGCCCCACGCTGATTGGACGGCGGGGCAGGGCGGGCGCGGGGGATGATGGGAGTTGTAGTTCGGGCGGGCTAGGCCGGGCGGGGGCGGGAGTGAGTGTGCAAAGGGTGGGTGAGAACGGGGGGCGAGTGTGCAAACAGCGGGGTGAGAGTGCAAACAACGTGTGGGTGAGCAAACGGGGGAGAGCGGGCTGACGCGGGATGTGTGTGTGTGTTGAAATGTGGGGCTGAGTGTGGAAATAGGACTTGAACTATGCAAACACCGGGGGTGAGTGTGCAAATAGGGTGTGTGCGCAAACACGGGGTGAAAATGGGTTGCAAACACGGGGGTGTGCAAACAGGGGCAGTGTGCAACTAGCAGGGGTGTGGAAAGGTGGTGGGGTACAAACATGGGGGGAGGGTGCAAATATGGTGCATATGTGAAAAGGAGGAGTCATGCAAAGGGTGAGTGTAAGAACAGGGGATGTACAAACAGGGGATGAATGTAAAAACAAGAGATGTGCAAACATGGGGCAGAGGGGTGAGTGTGCAAAGGCTCTGGGGTGGCAGCACAGGTCTCCCAGCACATCTGTGAGAGTGTGTGCAGGTGTGCAAATGTGTGCACGCACACAGGCAGGTGAGTTCACACTGCGTGTGGATGCACAGGACTCTGTGTGTGTGTGTGCATGAGTGTATTCTTGCACACGTGTGCAGACACCAGCACCCTCGGGCAGGTGTTGCACACACAGGTCCCAGTGCAGGGGTGGGCACACGCGGGTGTGCACGGCCGTGTGCTGCAGACACGTGTGTGCACACACGTGGCACAGCCATGGGCCCGGGCTGCCCCCCACCCCCTCCCTGCAGCACCAGCGGCTAAAAATATCCCCAGGGATGGTGCCAGCCGTTGCCATGGCAACGGGAGGATGGGGAGCAAGGCCGGGGGGCAGCCCCCCAGAACTGCCAGCGCCCCCCCCTCAGTATTCCCAACCCCTCAGAACGCCCCCAATAGCCCCCCAGCACCCCCAGAACCCCCTGCAATCCCAAAGCCCAGAACCCCCCCAGCCCCCCCCAAAAACCCTCAGCACCCCCAACACTGTCAGTACCCCCAGAGGAACCCCTAAGGCTCAGGAACAGGGTGAAGACCCCCAGGGAGCTGAGCTGAGGGCTCAGTCACCCACTGCCCCCATTTTCCAGGGAGGGGTAGGGGGGGGCTTCGCGGCCCCTTAATTCCCCGGTTAATCATTCATGGGGCCGGGGCGCAGCAAATCCGCCCGTGCCGGGGCCGGGATTAGGCGGGCGAGCAGCGCTGCCCAGCCGGCGAGGGGCCCCGGCAGCGGGGGGGACACCCCGGCAGCGGGGGGGGGTCCCGCCGGGGGCAGCCCTGTCCATGAGGAGGGATTTCCTGTGCAGGGGGGGCCACTTCCCACAGCTGGCCGGGGAACGGACACCACGGGGGTCTCCAGGCTCTGCTGGACCCCGCCACCTTGGCACAGCACCCCCAAAGTCAGGGGGCAGGGGGTGGCGGGGGGGTGGCAGGGTGTGCTCGGGGGGCCGCAGCTCCCCGGGGCGCCGCGGGGGCGGCGGGGTTGGGGGGAAGGCGTCGAGGCTTCGGTGCCTTGGCAGGGCGCCCCGGCACAGCTGCCTCCGGCCCGGGGCCGGGGGGGCCGGAAGGGGCCGGGGCCGTTCCCAGCGCCGGGGGCAGGCGAGGGGCGAGCGGGGGCCAGCGTGGGGGGCTTCCCCTTCCCACGGGGGCACTGGGAGCTCTGCTGGCACGTCCGGCTGGGGGACACATGGCTGGTGATGGGTGTTTGGTGGGGTGTGAAGGATCTGATCCGTGGGGCCCTCCAGACCCCTCCCCAGCTGGTGGTGGGTGCTGCCCCATGGGGGTGTTCAATGCTGGGGATGGAGGTGCTGGGTGTCATCCCCTTCCTGGGGGTCCTGGGGGGCACCACTGCTGATTTGGGGCTATATTTAGTGTCTCTGCTGCAGAGCAGAGGGATGAATTTTATCAAGAGTGTTTCAGCTGAGTGTCTGCGCCCCAAGAGCAGCACAGCCCCTCTAAATCCCAAATCCCCCCAAATCAGGGTCTGCATAGGGCACAGGGTCTCCACCCTGCTGGGGCAGTGCAGAGAGACCTGTGGTGGCCCTGGGGGCATCTCACAGGGGACAGGGAGCTGTTGATGAGTTCGAGAGGTGCCTGTCCGTGCACTCCAGAGGGGCCGCAGGCAAACTCCAGCCCTGCCTCAGTTTCCCCAGTGGGATGGGGGCTGCCAGGCAGCTTCAGGCAGGGGGATCTGGGGACATGAGGTGGTGTTGAGACGGGACTGGGGGCAGGAAAGCTCGGCCACAGCCTTATCGCGGGCAGACGGCTGCGGGGGGCCGCGGCCGTGCCGTGTTTGCTGAGGATAAAGTGTACGGAACAGGCGAGGAGGGGCGGGGGGGCCGTCACGCTGCCGCTGCCCCGCCACGCTGGGATCGCCAGGCAGGCGAGGAGGGCCCCAGGGTGACCCAGGGACCGGGGGATCCGTGGGGGCTGCGGGGACACGGGGCTGTGGGGACCAGGGGCAGCGGGAGGTCCTGGGGTGTCCGTCGGGGTCTGTGGGGACAGCCACCAGCAGTCCCAGGTGTCACTGTCCTCCATCCCCTGGGATCTCCACCATCCCCTGGAGATCCTGTTCCCCGGGTAGCACTGTCCCCTTGTTGTCCTCATTCTGAGCAGCGCCGTGCCCTGAGAGCCGCTGGGGACCCCCCTTCCCTGCGCTCCCCGAGTATGGAAAAGCATCCCCTGGGCACACCCCTGCCAAGGAAACCCTCATCCCTTGGGGTCCCTCCTCTCCTAGAAGCCTTCATCCCTTGGGGACCCTCCTCTCTTAGGAGCCTTCATGCCCGGGAGACCCCCATCCCCCTCATCCCCAGGGTGTCACCGCACCGCCCGTACCCGGGAGGGGGTACCCACGGGGCTGGGGGGTGGGGGGCGGCCAGACTGACCCCCCCAGGGGTTCGGGGGGGGGTCCCAGGGCCGAGCTGCCGGGCTCCGGGCGAGGGTGGGGGGCGGCAGAGCCGCTTTAAGCCCGGGCATGACGGGACGTGTAGTCCGGGGAGGAAAAGGGGGGGCTGGGAGCAGGGGCTGCTGGGAAGGGGGGTGGGGTGGCACGGGCGGGTCGGGGGGCTCCGGGGGGCGACCCTCAGCGCCCACCCCAGTGATCCCTCCGGGCTCCCGGTGCACGCCGCCATCCCCGGCCCCACAGCGGCTCCGGATGCGGCCCCACAGCGGGGTGCGACCCCCGTTCTCCCCCGTCCCACACATCCCCCGGGGGGCGCAGGGGCAGGGCCCCCCGACGGGCGGGTGTCCTGCGGGAGCGGATCCTGCCCGGGCGGGGTGTGGATCTGAGTGGGACCCCCGTGTGCGGTGTGTGCTCCTCCCCGGGCCGGGCTGGGCACCGCGGGGTGTGGAGCTGCCCCCTTCCTCGTGGGCACTGTCACCAACCCCCGTGGGGACCGTCCCAGATCTCCGTGAGCATCATCTCCACCCCACCGCCACCCAGCGAGGGCACCGTGCCAGCCCTTCCTGGGTGCTGTCCCCAAATCCTGTGGGCAGCCTCTCCGGTCCCCACTGTCACTATCAGAGCATGGCCGTGGGCACCGTCCCCAGCCGTGCCCTGCCCTCGTGGACACCAGGTTGTCACTGTCACATCATCCCCCGTGCTGTTCCCAGTCCCTGTGGGCACCATCCCCACCCTGCCACGGGCATCCCGCTGGGCCTCCCTGGGCACCATCTCCGCTCCCCCTCCGGTACAGCCCGCCACTCTGTGGTCGCCATCCCCCATCCCCGTTGTCACTGTCACGACATCCCCGTGATCACCGTCCCAAACTCCTGTGGCCACGGGCACCACCTCGGGGACGCTGTGGGCACGGTCCCCAGCTCCCCGTGGGTGCCATCCCCAACCCCCTGGGCACTTCCCCTCGCCCCCCCTGCCCACAGCCCCCCACCCTGCGCTCACCACCCCCCGTCCTCGTTGTCGCTGTCACCACATCCCCGTGGGCACCGCCAGGGCTCCCATCGCACACCCAGCCACCGCCACCGTCCCCACCCCGCCATCCCCGCGTCCCGCGCTGCCCACCCCGGGGTCACCCTCCCGCGGTACCCCCGGACCCCGCCGCTCCCCCGTGGGTCCCCACGCGGGGCCGGGCGCGGCGGGTGCAGGGAGCGGCTGCGGCCGGCGGAGGGGGCTGCGGCCGCGGCGGAGCGGAGCGGGCGGGCGGCGGGGCCGGGGGAGGGAGGAGCCAGCGCCGTTCGTCCGCCGCCGCCGCCGCCGCTGCGCCCCGCTCCGCTCCGCGCCCCGCACCGCCGCTCCGAGCCCCGCTCCGAGCCCCGCACCGCCGCTCCGCGCCCGCCGCCGTCGACCTCAGGTACGGCCCGAGCGGCCCCACCGGCCCGAGCGGCCCCGCCACCCCCCGGTTGTTTACCGCCGCCCCCCCCGGGCCCCCCCGGCTGAGCACGGGCGCAGTTCGGTGCGTGGAACGGGGGGGCGGGGGGCGATCGCCTCGGGAGCCTCGGGACCCGCGGAGGGCTCGGGGGCCGCGAACCGCGAGGAAAAAACACGGGCAAAGATTTTTTTTTTTTTCTCTTGGAAAATCCGGGCGTTTGGCGTGGGGCGGGGGGGCCGCGTTCCCCCGTGGGGGGCGGGGGGGGGCACCGCGCCCCCAGCCCCCACCGCACCCGCCGCTGCTGCATGCGGGGCACGGCGCTGCCCCCCGCCCGCCACGCCACGCCACGGGGGCAGCCCCCCCCCGGCCGTGGCCCCCCGGCCCCGCGGCCCCCCCGTGGCCGTGGCGTGGCGGCGTGGCGGGGTCCGGGCCGCGGCGTGGCTCTGCGGTGATGGGCGCGGGGCCGCGCCGTGGGCAGGTCGCGGGGCCGGGCCGTGGGCAGGCCGTGGCCCTGTCTCGGCGCGGGGGGGAGGAACCGTGGACGGCCGGGCCGTGACGGCGCCGTGGGGTGTCCGTGAGGGTTTTAGGGGCCCCTGTGTCCGCTCCCCCGCACCCACCCCGCAGGGCGGCAGGAATGCTGCGATTTTTTTATTTTTAAAATTTTAAAATATTTTTTTAATTATTTTTTTTTGCGCCGAGAGCGGAGCGCGGGGGGGGCGGGGGGGGCGGTTCGGCCGCTCCCGGTTAGGGCGGGGGCAGCGGGGGGGCGTCCCCGGTGCGGCGGGGCCGGCGGGGGGAGCCTCGAGCCCCGCACCACGGGCTTCGCCCTGAGCGGGGCGCGGGGCGTGGCGGGGGCTCCCCCGTGCACGGCGCCCCGCGGTCCCGCGCGGTGTCCCCCACCCCAACCCCGGGGGGGCGGATCCTGCCCCCGGTCCGGTGTCTCCACCGGGGTTAGGGATGCGGTCCCAACCGGACTGTGGCGCGTCCCCACTGTGCGATGCGGGGAAACTGAGGCAGGGGCGGGCGGGCGCCACGGCCAAGGTCACCCCGGGACCGCGACCTTCAGCCGTGACCCCCCCGCCCGGGGCTGCCACCGGCACCGACACCGGAGCCGCACCGTGAGGCCGGGCTGCGCCTCACCCCGCCTGACCCCCGACGGCACCGGGGACCCCCGCGGCTCCGCTGGAGCGCTAAGGGGGCTGGGGCCGCCGTGGGGCGCGGGCAAACCCCGGTGGAACCGGTTTGGGGGGGCTCCCCTGCCCGGGGGTCTTGGCGCAGGGTGGGGACGCGGCGCGTTCCCCCCTCCCCAGGGCAGTTCCGTGCGGCTGCGTGCGCCCCCCGCAATGGTGCGGGCCCCGGGGCCGGCGGAGCGGGATCCTCGCGTGGGGGTTCTCCCCGGCACCCCTTTCCCTCCCGCGGCCGTGACCTTCGCGGGGTCGCCCCGCGCTCGGGTTCGCGGAGCGGGGAGCGCGGGCCGTACGCGCCCGGTGTCCCGCACCGTGCGGAGCAGGCTCGGGGGGGCTGCGGGCGCACCCCGGACCCCTCCTGACGGGCGGCGGCTGCAGGAAGCGAGACCTCCCCCCAATCCCCCCGGCTCCGCTCCTCGCCCTGCCAGCGCATTCCCGGGTCAGCGGAGACCGAAGCAGCGGCGGGGCCGCCCCGGGGGTCCCACCCCGCGGACCCCCGGCCCCGCCGGACCCCGCGCAGCCGCCGGTGCGTGGGGGCGGGGCCGGACGCCTGGGTCCCCCTCCGGACTGGGGGGGAAGAGGAGGAGGAGGAGGAGGAGAAGGGGGGCGCGGTGTAGGCGAAGGCGGGCGCGGGCTGCGCTGCCAGGGCCCCGCTCAGGCTGGGTGCGGGCGGGGGGCGCGGCGGGGTCGCGCCCCCAGGGGCGGTGCCGTTCGGGGTGTCCCCCGCGCTGCAGACCCTGGGACAGGGTCGGGTGACTGCAGGAACACTGCGAGCACTGTCCCTTGTGTCCCCTGCTCAAGGGGGACGGGCTCCCCACGGGCGGTCCCGGTGCCGTGTCCCGGTGCCTGTCCCTGTGTCCCCTCGTGGGTGCCCGCGCTGGGCACCTCGTGGCGGCCACCTCCCCCCTTCGGGCAGGGCCCCGCGGGGAGGGGACCCAGGAGCTCGTCCCCGTCCCCGTGCACGTGAACCAGAGCCCCCGATTTAGAAACGTCCCATGCCGTGCCAAGGGCTGAGAATAGCTCCCGGCGTCCCGGCACACCTCCTGGGGCCAGGGGCACCCCGCGGGGATCGGGGCCCGCAGCCACCCCAAAGAGCTGAGCCTGGGCACACTCAGCACACACCAGGTGCTCGGGGGTCACCCTGTTGGGTGACCTCTGCAGCCTGGACAAGCAGTGACATCGGGATGAGGCACATCCTGTGTGCTGGCACAGGGGACACACTAATGGGGATATGGGAGTGTGGCTCTTTCTCTGCCAGGCAGCTCTGGTGGGATGGGGAAAAGGAGGCACAGCTGAATGCTCACACACGGCAGGAAGGAGTGGCTGGACTGGCCTTGGTTGGATGCAGAGTTCCTGCGAATCCTGGGGGCCTTGGTTGGATGCAGAGTTCCTGGCAATCCTGGGGGTTTTGGTTGGATGCAGAGTTCCTGGCAATCCTGGGGGCTTTGTGGGGCTGCAGGCCCAGGGCTGGGTCGTGGTGCAGGTCCCCTCTGTGGTGATGCAGGACCCGTCACACACAGGACCTGTCAGAGGCTCAAGGCCACAACGTTGGGTGCCCTGTCAGTGTCAGGACAGGTCACCAGCCCTGCAGCCACCAGCTGTCCTACGAGTGGTGGCTTCAATGAGCCGTGAGCCACAGGGAGGACACAAACCCGGGCTCAGCCATCCTGTGTGGGGAGGGGGCACCATGCAGCGCCCCCATGGCACTGGGTGGGCTGCCCTGATGTCAGGCCCGTGGCATCCCCCTTGCTCGGGTTGCCCAGCTGCTGTGCATGCCTGGGATTCCTGCAGCCTCCTGACACAGCACAGCACGGCACAGCGCGCTGTCCCCACTGCCACACGTGCCCACAGCGCCGCATGGCACTGGCTGTGATGGTGCGCCGGGCACTGGCACAGGTGTGTGACAGCACCAGATGCAGACACGCGTGTGGCTCTTGGCACAGCCTCACACACGGGCATCGGCGCGTGCCGGGTGCCGCCAGCCGTGGCATGGCAGGTGCCCTGTGCCTGGCCACACTCCCACGGCACGGTCGTGCCAGCCGGTGCAGCCAGGGTTTGTCAGGCAGATCTGTGCCACCCTAGTGCCCACCGTGATGCTGCCCTGGTGCCCAGTGTGACACTGCCCCGGTGCCCACCGTGACACTGCCCCGGTGCCCACCGTGACGCCGCAGTGCCCGCGGTGACGCTGCCCCGGTGCCCGCATGGCCGGGGATCCCTGGCCGGCGGCCGCGGGGCTGCCCTGCCCCCAGCCCGTGCTAATCACGCTAATTGGCACCGTGGCTAAAGCGCTTAGGGCCTCACCTCCCTGACCCGGCTGGCAGCTGGGCTGGGGGGGCGCTGGGACCCCCGGAGCCCATCTGTGCTGGGGGGCAGGGACACTGCAGTGGCCCCGTGGGTCAGCCCCGGCACCCACCGAGGCGGTCACTGCCTTTGTGGAGGGGCGTCCCATTGTTTGGGGGTCCCCCGGGGTGGGGTCCGTGGGGAGCGGGGTGCTGGGTGCCCCCACTAGGGCGAGGTGGCTCCCGCCGTCGGGCCCAGCCCCGGACTTTGCCCCCAGGGTTGTTTTCAGCCGCCTGTAACCACCCGACTCAGCAGAAACGCTCCCCTGGGCGTGGGGCTGGGCTGGGGGGGCGCCGGGGGGGCTCCCGCCGGCTGCCACCCCGCTCCCACCCAGCACCCACCCAGCAGCACCTGGTGCTGCAGGTGGGACGCGCAGGTTTGGGTGCCGGCGGCGCAGGGTGGGCTGAGACCTGACTGCGCTCATCACACGTGTCCCGCTGGAGGAGGAGGAGGAGGAAGAGGAGGAGGAGGACGAGAGGAGCCGCCTCCCGTGTCTGTCTGTCTGGGCCGCCCCAGCGCGCCCGGGATTCCTCGAGTGACGGTTCCTGGAGCGGCACCGCGGGCTCCGCCGGGCGATCCCAGGGTGCCGGTGATGCCGAGGGTGTCAGGGGGCTGCTGGGGTCTCGCTGGGGTGGCGAACCCCGACCTAAAACGCCGCCGGCCCCGCGTCTTTAGCCCTGAACCTCTCTCGTTTGGGGCTGCACCCACCAGACCACCTCAGTGGGGAAACTGAGGCGGGGCGGCCAAGCCCACCCACCGCCCGCCGGCCTTGGGGACGGCCCATATTCCACCCCACAGCGGTTCCACCGCCACGTCGCTGCACCCCGAGCCCCACACATGCCCCGAGCGTGTCGGGGCTCTGGCGGGTCCCGGGGGAGAGGGGCGGGGGGCGGCGGGGGGGGCCGGTGCCCGGCGGGGGCCGCGCAGCTCTGGATCCCTGCCAGTGCCTATACTTGGAAGTTCTCGGCGCGCCGTTCCCATATGGAACAAACATTTGCTGCAGCCCCCGGCTCTATAGGTACCGCCGGCCCCAAACCCGGCCTGAGGCTGCGGGCGAGGGGCGTCCATTCCCCATGAACCCCCCCGAGGTGGGGAGTGTACCCCGGGCTGGTGGGTGCGCTGCGGTGCCTCAGTTTCCCTGAACACGCTGCTGCAGGCGACGCCCCCTCCTCATTCTGGGGGACCCCTCATGCAAACCCCCCGTGCGGCGCGGGGTGCTCTGTGCACCCATGGGTGCAGCATCCCTCACTCCCCATCCTTCGCTGGTTGGGGTGTCCTCATCTGAAAGGGGGGGCAGCAAAGGGGGGCCGGGCTTGGGGGGTGTCGGGGGGGCCCCCCAGCCCCGTCCGCCGCGTTTTAAATCCGCCGGAGGAATTTCTGTGGCGGCCAAGACAAACGTGACCTACTTTCTGCTGTCCCCGCGCGGAGCGGAGGAGCCCGGGGCTGGGCACCGCGCCCGCCGCCGCCCCCCCGCGCCCCCCCTGCCGCGGGCTGAGGGCCCCCCGC
This sequence comes from Setophaga petechia, assembly GCA_024362935.1. NCBI lineage: Eukaryota > Metazoa > Chordata > Aves > Passeriformes > Parulidae > Setophaga > Setophaga petechia. The sequence continues at coordinate 2,958,918 of JANCRA010000044.1, read as the reverse complement.
GCCCCTCACACCCGGGAGGGTCACCGGGGGGTCACGGAGGGGGGGGGGGGTTTTGTGAGCAGAGCCCCCCCCCACCATCGGGTGCTGGGTACCCCTGGGATGTGGAATGGGGTGGGCACCGAGAGCCGGGGGCGCTGCTGCCGTCACTGGGGGGGGTCTGGGGGTGCCCCCGGTGCTGCCCGTGCCCTGACCCCCCCCCCCCCCCATCGTGTTTTTGCCACAGCAGAGCTCGCAGAGGAGGGATCGCCCGGAGCTCCGGCGCCCCCCATCCCGTAAGTCACCGTCTGCCCCATAAATCGCCCCCCCGCCCCATAGATCGCCCCCCTCAGCAAGAGTCACCCCCAGCCCCAGATTTGGGGGTGTTCAGCTGTGTAATGAACGTGTCAGGGCTCAGCATCCGAGGGGCTTCCCTGGGTGGGGAGGGGCTGCCCTCTGCACCCCCTCCCCAACGCTCTCCCTCCTCTTGGGGCCCCCCCAGCCCTGCCCAAAGGTGGGGGGAGCTCCCCTCTGTGTGTGCTCGTGCTTTGCTGCACACTCACAGCCCTGGGCACGTTCTCACACAGCCTTGCACCCCTGGCTGTGCTTTTGCACACCCACGCACACCTGTGCACACTCACAGAGCCTTGCACAGCCCTGCACACACTCTGTCACACGCCTTCCCTGCTGCCACAGCCTCACACACCTGTACGTGTTCTTGCACACCCATGCACACGCTCACATGTGCCCTGCACACCTGTGCATGCTCTCACACACCTGTACACATTCTTGCACACCTGTGCACGCTCTCACACACCTGTACATGTTCGTGCACACCCATGCATGCTCTCACACGTGCCCTGCACACCCATGCATGCTCACACACGTGCCCTGCACACCCATGCATGCTCTCACACACTTGTACATGTCTTTGCACACCCGTACACACACTGACACGCTTGTGCACATTCTCCTACATCTCTACACGCTCTTCCCCAACCCTGCACACTCTTCCCCTCCCTTAGTGCTCCCACAGCCTTGCACACCTGTGCATTTCTCACACCCGTGCGTTTCACCCCCCCGTGCACACTCTCACCCCGCTGTGCCCTCTGGCCCAGCCCCGCTGCTGTCACACCCTGCACGTCGCTCCCTCCTTGTGTTCTCACACGTCCCTCATGCCCTTGCCCAGCCCTGACCGCCCTTACACACTCCACACACCCTTGCACACTCACACCCACCCCCCATCAGCCTCCACACCTCCTGGGGGTGCCCCATACATCCCACCCCTCCCTGGGGGTCCCCTCGGTGTCCCCTAGGGCTGGTCCCTCCCCTCTCCGGCCGTTTGGGCTGACGCCGGGTGTCCCGCAGGGTCCAGCCCGGGATGCTGCGCGGTGCTGAGCACTGAGGGGCACCATGGGGTGCGCGGCGTAGCCCCCCGCCGTGGCCGCCCCGCCGTGGCCACCCCGCCGTGGCCCCCGCGTGGCGCCGGAGCCCCCCCCCCCGGTCGGTGCTGAGCGCTCCTTGATGGAATTGCGGTGAATGGAACAGAAGCCCAGCACCCTGGACCCGCTGTCGGAGCCAGAGGACACCCGGTGAGCCCCCACCCCAGCGCGGGGGACGCGTGTGGCGCTGCTTGGGGTGTCACTGAGCGTCCCTGCGCCCTCTGTGTCCGAATGTCGTGTGTGTCCCCAAGTGTCCCCATACCTGCTGCACCCCTGTGCCCACTCTGTGCCCTGTGTTGTCGTGCTCGGTGTGTCCCTGTGCCCACCGTGTCCCCTGTATTCTCGTGCCCTGTGTGTCCCTTGTGTCAACGTGCCCGGTGCGTCCCCCTGCACGGTCATCGACATGTCCGTGTGTCCCTGCGTGGTTGTGTGAGTGTCCCTGTGTCCTGGGTGTCCCTCGTGTCCCCGTGCCCCCCGTGTGACCCCGCGCACGTTCCGTGGGTGTCCCCATGTCCTGCGTACCCCAGGTGTCCCCCAGTCCCCTCCGTACCCCACATGTCCCCAACCGTCCCTCCCGTTCTGGGTACCAACCCCTTATGTCCTGGGTGTCCCCCTGCACCCCACACGTGTCACCAGGTGTGTCCATGCCCAGGTGTCCCCACTCGTGTCCCCCCCCCACTCGTGCCTCTCCCCGCGGGGTCCCCTCGCCCCCCACCCCTCCCGGGGCTATTTCGGGCGGGGGGTGCCGAGCCCGGGGTCACCTTGGGCTGAAGCCCCCCCTGAGGTGGGGGGGGCGGGGTCCCCATGTCGTCGTCCCCTCCCCCCCCCGCAGGTGCCCCTCCCCCCCGCCCCCCCCCGCGGGGCCTGGCGCGCGCGGACCCCCGCCGCCCGCCATTGGCTGAGCCCCCGATGACGTCACTTCCCCGCTCAGCCAAAAGGACATTTTGTCTTTGACGGTGAATGAGCCCCTCCCCCACCCGCCCTTCCCCCCCACCCTCCCCCACCCTTTCCCTTCCCCTCCCCCACCCGCCACCCTTCCCCTTCCCCTCCTTTCCCCCCCCCAGCCCGGGACCCCCCCCCCCCCGGGGTGGTGCCGTGTCCTGGGGAGGGGGTCCCGGTCCCGGGAGGGCTGTTTTGGTTGGGGGTGTCCCCAGAGCCCCCTCAGCCGCACCCACCCGTGATATCGCCGCGCTGGGACCCCCGGGCGGGGGGTGCCCAATTCCCAGCAGGGAGAGGGGTCCGAGGGCAATTTTGGGGCGCTGTTGGAAGTTTGGGGGGGGGGGCAGCGGGAATGTGTGGGCACCGTCCCAGCCTGTCCCCCCGCCCCGCTCCCGCAGGTGGCTGGATGGGAAGCGCAAAAGAAAGAGCAGCCAATGTTTGGTGAAGAGCAGCATGTCAGGTACGGGGGGGCACCCGCGGCTCCCGCTGAACCCCCCCCCGGGCACCCCATGAACCCTGCTGGGCATCCCCGGCTCACCCAGACACCTCATGGGCCACCTTGGGGGCCCCGAGTCCTTGCCAGGGTCCCCATGTGTCACCTGGGTCCCCCAAAGTCTATGCACACCCCTCGTGCCCAATGGGCACCCCAAGATTGCTGTGTCTATGCACCCCAATGTCCCACGGATACCCCAGCTCTCAACTGGGCTCCCCAGAGTCCCATGGACACCCCGTGTCCCCTGTGGGCACCCCAAGATTCCTATATCTGTGCGCCCCAATATCCCACAGACGCCTCAGCTCTCAGCTGGGCTTCCCGGAGTCCCATGGACACCCCGTGTCCCCTGTGGGCACCCCAATATCCCACAGACACCCCAGATCTCGACTGGGCTCCCCGGAGTCCCACGGACACCCCGTGTCCCCTGTGGGCACCCCAGGAGCTCCCATGTCGTTGCCAGGCTCTCAGGGACACCCCATGTGTCCCGGGCACCCCAAAGTCCCTCCCTGCACCCCACATCCCTGCAGGGTCCCCCGGGGTCTCGTCCCCCCCGGTTCCCCGTGGCTCGGGGCGGTGCTATCGGGGCGGCAGCGCCCTGGGGTGGGCGATAAGGGGGGCCCCGCGGGCGCTGCCCCCCGCCCTGCCCCATTCCCCGGCGGGGAGCGGCCGGCGCCGGCGGGACCTGCCGGGGGAGGGCCGGGGGGACCCGGGTGTGCGGCTCCCGCCCATCCCCTGCACCCTCCCCGCTCCCTGAGTGGGGAAAACACCCGGAGACCCCCACACCCAGCGCCTGCAGAGCGCCACAGGGGTCCCCACGCCTGCGTTTGTGGGATCCCGGCTGGGTGCGGCAGTCCCGGACACCCCCCGAATTGTGGGTGGCACCCATCGCCCTCCCCATCTCCCCCACCCCTCGGGGATTGCCACGTCCTGCCCCCTCCCCAAAACACGAGGGTGGGGTCCTGGGGGGGACAGGAGGGTGCTGGGGACACCCTGTGCCTCAGTTTCCCTGAGCAGTTGGTGCTGGGGAGGCTGGGGGGGCTCTGGTCCCCGGACGGCAGCAGGGACAGTGTGTCTTTGTGTGCCAGGGGGACAGGGACCCCCCCCGCTGACGGTGAATGGGATAATGGGGGCTTTATTGGTGCGGGGGGCTCGGGCACCCCCCACTCAACCCCCCAGCGTTAACCCTTCCCGTGCCGGGACAGGAGCAGGGGCGGACAGACAGTGCTGGGTGCAGGCAGAGGGGAAACTGAGGCACAGAGAGGGGAGGATGTACTGGGCATCCCTGGCATGGGGGGTTATGCTGCATGTGCCAGGGGTCCCTGATGTGGGGTGTGCTGAGGGTCCCTGATTCAGGGTTCCTGGGGGGGTGTCTGATGTGGGATGTGCAGAGGGTCACTGGTACAGGGTGCTCCGGGGGTCCCTGAGTTGGAGTTTCTGGGGGGCTCTGATGTGGGGTGTGCAGAGGGTCCCTGATTCAGGGTTCCTGGGGGACCCTGATATGGGGTGTATGGGAGGGTCACTGGTACAGGGGGCTCCAGGGGTTCCCCTGTCCTGGAGCACTCCAGGGACCACTGACTTGGGGTGCCCTGGGGGTCCCTGACATTGGAGTTTCTCTCATGGGGTGTTCTGGGGGTCTCAGTCATGGAGCACCCCACGAGTCCCAGCTGTGGGGGACCCTGTCTGGGGGTGCCCTGGGGGTCCCTGACTCGGGGGTCCCCCCAGGGTACATCCCTAGTTACCTGGACAAAGATGAACAGTGCGTGGTGTGCGGGGACAAGGCCACCGGCTACCACTACCGCTGCATCACCTGCGAGGGCTGCAAGGTGAGCTGGGGCAGGGGGGCTTTGGGGGGCTCAGGGGGGGCTCAGCAGGGCTCACTGTGTCCCCCCCTTTCGCCCTCCCCAGGGATTTTTCCGTCGGACCATCCAGAAGAACTTGCACCCCACCTACTCCTGCAAATACGATGGGTGCTGCGTCATCGACAAGATCACCCGCAACCAGTGCCAGCTCTGCCGCTTCAAGAAGTGCATCTCCGTGGGCATGGCCATGGACTGTGAGTTGGGGGGCACTGGGGGGGCTCGGCTGGGGAGGCAGGTTGGGGTCCTGGCATTGTGGGGCACTTTGGGGTACCCAGATCAGCTGCAGAACCTCAGGGCAGGTTGGGGTCCTGGCATTGTGGGGCACATTGGGGTGCCCAGATCAGCTGCAGAACCTCAGGGCAGGTTGGGGTCCTGGCACTTTGGGGTACATTTGGGTCCTCAGTTCAGCTGCAGGACCCCCCAGAGCAGGTTGGGGTCCCAACACCGTGGGGCACATTGGGGTGCCCAGATCAGCTGCAGAACCCCAGGGCAGGTTGGGGTCCTGGCATTGTGGGGCACATTGGGGTGCCCAGATCAGCTGCAGGAGCAATCTGGGATCTCAGATGCTGCAGTGGGGTGGGATGCACGAATGGGGGGATCCTAGCTGATTGTGGGGGTCCCAGATGATAGGGGGGGGCTGTTGGGAGGTAAGTTGGGGTCCTGGTGAGTTGGGGGTAAGTTGGGGTGCCCGGAGCAGCCACAGGAGGAGGCTGGGGGGTCACTGTGGGTGCAGCTGTGGGGTGCACGGGTGGGTGGATCCCAGCTAATGCTGGGGGGTCACTGTGGGGTGCACGGGTGGGGGGGATCCCTGCTGATGCTGGGGGGTCTCTGTGGGGTTCATGGGTGGGGGGATCCCCACTGATGCTGGGAGGTCACTGTGGGTGCAGCTGTGGGGTGCACGGGTGGGGGGATCCCCGCTGATGCCGGGAGGTCACTGTGGGGTGCTCGGATGGAGAGATCCCCGCTGATGCTGGGGGGTCACTGTGGGTGCAGCTGTGGGGTGCACGGGTTGGGGGATCCCCGCTGATGCTGGGGGGTCACTGTGGGGTGCACGAGTGGGGGGGATCCCCACTGATGCCGGGGTGATCCCGGCAGTGGTGCTGGATGACTCCAAGCGGGTAGCCAAGAGGAAGCTGATCGAGGAGAACCGGGAGCGGCGGCGGAAGGAGGAGATGATCAAATCCCTGCAGCACCGGCCCAACCCCAGCGCCGAGGAGTGGGAGCTGATCCACGTTGTGACAGAAGCCCACCGCAGCACCAATGCCCAGGGCAGCCACTGGAAGCAGAAGCGGAAATTCCTGGTGAGGGGATGCAGCGGAGGGGCTCTGTCACCACCTCTGCCCCAGCTGGGATCTGCTGGGCACTCGGCACACACGTGGTGGCAGTGCCAAGGTTTGGGATGTCACCGTGTCCTTGGGCAGTCGAGGGGGGTTGGGACGTTGCTCGGCGTCCTTGAGCTGGTCACCCCCAAAGGGTTCAGGGGTGAGCAGTGACCGAAGGGGACAGCTGTGCCCGCGGGTGGCCCTGGCCTGGCCCTGCCGCTGGCCCTGTCACTGTCCCTGTCATGCAGCTCCCTCTCCTGGCTGCTGCACCGGCCCTGCCACGGCTGTTCCTGGTGACATGGGGGCCCCAGAGGGGGGGCAGGGTCACATCACAGCCTCCTTGGGGTCCCAGGGAGGGGGAGCAGGGTCACACTGCATCCCCAACACCACTGCCCACCATGGGGGTCCCGGAGGGGGGACACGGTCACACTGCACCCCAATATGGCACTGTCCACTGTGGGGGTCATGGAGGGGAAAGAGTCACTCTACACCCCCTAACACCACTGTGGGGGGCACAGATTGGTAACACCATGGTCACACTACACCCCCAGTGCCACCATGGGTGTCCCAGGGTGGGACATGGTCACGCCACACTTCCAACACCACTGCCCACTGTGGGGGTCCCAGAGGGTGACACGGTCACACTGCACCCCCAAACCCAATGGCCACCATGGGGGACACAGTCACACCACTACTCCCAATGCCCCCAGTGCTGTGGGGTCCCAGGGGTGACACGGTCACACTGCACCCCCCAATGCCCCCAGTGCTGTGAGGTCCCAGGGGTGACACGGTCACACCACATCCCCCAGTGCACCCAGTGCTGTGGGGTCCCAAGGGTGACACGGTCACACCACACTCCCCAATGCCACCACGGTGATCCCAGGGGACACATGGTGACATGACACCCCCCAACACCACCGTGTCCCCCACAGCCTGAGGACATCGGCCAGTCCCCTATGGCCTCCATGCCTGACGGGGACAAAGTCGACCTGGAGGCATTCAGCGAGTTTACAAAAATCATCACCCCGGCCATCACCCGCGTGGTCGACTTTGCCAAAAAACTGCCCATGTTTTCAGAGGTAACAGCAGGCCGGGAATGTTGGGTGGCGTGGGGTACTCAGCCCAGTGTCTAAATCACAGCAAACCTCCCCAAAACTGCCCCCAGCTGCCTTGTGAGGACCAGATCATCCTGCTGAAGGGGTGCTGCATGGAGATCATGTCGCTGCGGGCGGCCGTGCGCTACGACCCCGAGAGCGAGACGCTGACGCTGAGCGGGGAGATGGCGGTGAAACGGGAGCAGCTCAAGAACGGCGGCCTCGGCGTCGTCTCCGATGCCATCTTTGACCTGGGCAAGTCCCTCTCTGCCTTCAACCTGGATGACACCGAGGTGGCCCTGCTCCAGGCTGTGCTGCTCATGTCCTCAGGTAATGGGGTGATGGACACGCTGGTGGCCAAAGGGTTGGAGGGTTTGTTGGGTGGGCACCCCGATGCTCAGAGTTCTCGCTGTCCTGGGGAGGGGTTGGGTGGGCACCCTGATGCCAGAGATCCCCTGCAGGTTTGGGGTGAATTGGGTGGGCACCCCTATGCACAGAGGGTGTCCATGGGGATTTTTGTGCTGGCATCCCTTTGCACACAACCCCCAGCATTTGGACGTGCATTGGGTGGGCACCCCAATGCCTAAAGTTCTCACTGTCCTGGGGGTGTGTTGGGTGGGCACCGAATGCCAGAGCCCCCAGCATTTGGGGGTGCATTAGGTGGGCACCCCGATGCCCAGAGGGTGTCCATGGGGATTTTTGTGCTGGCATCCCTTTGCACACAACCCCCAGCATTTGGACGTGCATTGGGTGGGCACCCCAAAGCCCAAAGTCCTCATTGTCCTGGGGGTGTGTTGAGTGGGCACCCCAATGCCAGAGCCCCCAGCATTTGGGGGTGCATTAGGTGGGCACCCCTATGCCCAGAGGCTGTGCATGGGGATTGTTGTGTTGGCACCTCCTTGCCCACAACCCCCAACATTTGGGGGTGCATTAGGTGGGCACCTCTATGCCCAGAGGCTGTGCATGGGGATTGTTGTGCTGGCATCTCTTTGCACACAACCCCCAGCATTTGGAGGTGCATTAGGTGGGCACCCCAATGCCCAAAGTCCTCACTGTCCTGGGGGTGTGTTGGGTGGGCACCCCAGTGCCAGAGCCAGCAGCATTTGGGGGGGCATTAGGTGGGCACCCCAATGCCCAAAGTCCTCACTGTCCTGGAGGGTCTTGGATGGGCACCCTGATGCCAGAGCCCCCCAACACCCTCAGGGTGCATTGGGTGGGAAATCATGGCCCCTGGATTTTGGGTGGATTTGGGGTGGGCACCCCAATTCCCAGAGCTTCAGGAGATGAAGAGGGCACCCAGGAGCACAGGCAGAGCTTCTTGGTCCCCTGGGGACCCCTGCCAGGCTGAGGTGGGTCTGTGGGGTGGGCACCCCAACAGCCAGGGGGTGTTTGGGACACTCAGCCCTGCAGGAGGGAGAATCCCTGCAGTGCTGGACTGGGAGAGAGCCTCCTCCATGGGCAGAGAATGCCAGGACAGCAGGGAGAGATTGAAACTAAAAATGAGAGAATGTGGTGGGGTATTGGGAAAAAAATATTCTCTGTGAGGGTGGTGAGGACCTGACAAAGGGAAGTGTCCAAGGCCAGGCTGGATGGGGCTTGGAGCACCCTGGGACAGGGTGGAAGGTGGGCAGTGGAAGCTGTTCCTGCCATCCACCCAAACCATTGTGTGATTCCACCATCCCCTGACAATTCCTTTGGTTCCTGCAGACCGGACGGGGCTGATCTGCGTGGAGAAGATCGAGAAGTGCCAGGAGACCTATCTGCTGGCCTTTGAGCACTACATCAACTACCGCAAACACAACATTCCCCACTTCTGGCCCAAGCTGCTGATGAAGGTGACGGATCTGCGGATGATCGGCGCCTGCCACGCCAGCCGCTTCCTGCACATGAAGGTGGAGTGTCCCACCGAGCTCTTCCCCCCCCTCTTCCTCGAGGTCTTCGAGGACCAGGAGGTGTAGGGACGACACCACCCCCACCCTGTGCCCCCCCAAACCCCGCTCTGGCCCCCCCTGCTCCCCAAATCTTTCTCGTGTCCCCCTGTAAGGACAAGGGGATGCTGTGCCCAGGGTGGGGGTCCTGCTGTGCCCCCCCAACAGCCACCCCCCACCTCCCCCGCCCCCCGCCCCAGGACTTGACGAATTTTGTTTGTTTGCACAGGGAAGGGCCCCGATGGTCGAGCGTTCCCTTTATTGTCCTTCTCTTCGTAGATTATTATTTTTTAAGCATTTATTTCCCTCCCTGAGAGGCTAAAATATTAAACTAACTGCACTTTGGAAGGAGGAGGAGGAGGAGGAGGAGGAAGAGCAGGGAGGAGAGGAGGGGGCTCTGGGCTGCACAGGGAGAGGCTGCCCCGGCTGGGGGGCCATGGCCATATGCACTTTTGGCCGGGCAGCAATTTGGGGGGCTGGGGTGGGGGCCAGGACCCTCCCCCATAGCAGGGCAGGGGCTGGGACCCCCATCCCCCATAGTGGGGTGAGGGCCAGGACCCCCCCATAGCAGGGTGGGGGCACAGGGGGGGCACAGCAGTGGCGAGGGGGACCCCAGCCCATCGGGGTGCAGGGCTGGTGGACCCCCCCCACCCCAGCCCACTGGGTCTGCCCCGGCTGGGGTGACCCCCCCTGTGTCCCCCCACCTTATCCCCAAATTTGGGGCCAGAATTGGGGTTTTGGGGGTTCTCTTGTCTTTTTTTGGGCTGAGAGGAGACGATTTTTGTGCCAAGCGCCACGGATGGTGGGCGCTGCAGGACACTGGGGGGTGGGGGGGAACCACTCCCCTCTCCCCCCCAAAATCCCCCCAATTTTCCGTTGTCCTTTTTTTTTTGTTGTTGTTTTTCCCCTTGTCCTCGTGGGTTTTGTCGTGTCCGTCAGGAGTTGCAAAGGCCCCGGAGGCGCCGGCTGGGGGGGCTTTGGGTGCCCCCCCACTGCACTACTGCCCCGGCCCCCCGGCAGCAGCACTTTGGGGGGGCTGCACCCCCCAACTGCCCCCCCAGTGCTGCCGGGGGGGGGCCGGGCTGAGGCGGGGGCCGGCAGGGGGAATCCCACAGGGGGCTCAAGGGGTGAGGGGGGGGCACAGCTGCGAGGGGGCACCCGGGAATGGTTTTATCACCTTTTTAAACCCCCCCCCCCCCAAATTTAGGTTTGTGAATTTTTTCTTACCTCAGGCGGAGGCCGAGGGGGGGTGCGGGCCGGGGGGGGGCCGGCAAGGCAGGCCGGGCCCACCTAAGCTAATATATATATATATATATATATAAATATATATAAAATATATAATTTTTGTAATTAAAAAAAAAATCTTTTTACGGGTCGTTTAAAAGCAGAAAAATCCCAACACCAGACACGTCCCCCCCCCCCCATAGGCACAGGGGGCCGGGCTGGGCTCCCCCCATACCCCAGACTCCCCCCCAACCATGGGGGTTGTGTTGGGGGGGCCCTGCCAGACCCCTTGCAGCTGGGTTGGGGGGCACAGCGGGGCTGTGGCACCCCGGGGTGCCCTGGGTGAGGGGTTGCCTGCCCCCAGCCCCAAATACCAGCGCCGGATTGGACCTTGGTGCAAAATGTCTTAAACCCCCACCCAGGGGCCTGGCTCGGGGGGGCCCGGCTGGGATCCCCACTTTGGGGGTCCCACTTTGGGGGTCCCCGGTTTGGGGGTCCCACTTTGGGGGTCCCCGGTTTGGGGGTCCCGGAGCACCGGCTGCGGGCGGTGCAATAGGAGCCCAACACTAACGCCCGCACTGGGCGGGGGGCACAGGTTCGGGGGTTCGCCCCCCACCCCTGGCAGCACCGGTCCCACCTCGTGCCTTCGGGCCACGGGTGGGGCCGCGGCACCCGGGTGATGCCCCCCAGGCCCGGCGGTGGCCGTGCCGTGTCGGTGCCAGTGCGAGGCGCGTTGGCGCAATGCCGGTGCCACGGCCACGCGTGTCGTGCCATGATTGTGCCACGGCAACTCCTGTTGGTGCAATGAGGGCTCGGTGCTGGTGCCGTGGCCGTGGCCGTGCCATGCCGGTGCTGTGGCCGTCCCGGTGCCGGTACCGTGGCCATGCCGTGGCCGTTCCGGTGCCGTTCCACGTCGTTGCGGTGCCGCTGCCGTGTCCCCGCGCTGCCCGCGCGTTCCCGCGCACACTCCGTGCGACACCGCGCGCTCCCGTCGCGACACGGGACGTGTCTTAATCAGCCCCCGTGACCCCCACGCCCCTCGAGCGGCCACACGGGGCCCTGGGGCAGCTTGTCCCGGGCTGGGGGGGTGGCACAGCCCGGCCCCCCACACCCGCACGCCCCCCCAACCCTTTACACCCCCCACGCCCCCACCCCGGGCCGTCCCCGCGTCTCCGTCTCGCGTCGCCATCGCACGTCCAGCATCCAGCGTTCGGTCCCGGGGGGCCACAGCGGTGCCCCCCACCCCTGCGCCACCTCCCCCGGGCCACCCCGCGTCCCCCCCCCCCGTCCCTGTGCCCCCCTGTCCCCCCCCCCCCAAGCACATACCTCATGGCTCCAGAGCTGCCCCAGCCCGCGGGCGTCGAGCCCGGCCAGCACCTGGCCCAGCACAGCCCCGGCACGGCCCGGCTCGGCTCGGCGCGCCCCACGCGGGGTCCCCCACTATGCAGGGTGCTGGGGAGGGGAGGGGGGTGGGGGTGGGGGGGGTCGCGGCCGGCGTCGCTGAATGTAGGGGCGCGGGCCGGGGGGGCCGTGGGAGCCCCCGTGACAATCACAGTCTGTGACGTGCGATTTTAAACCCTTTTGTGTTTTGGTCAGGATTTTAAAGAAAGATATTTTTATGGTAATTGTTGCTGGTCTATTTTACTATATATTTATGTAATAAATATATGATGAAAAAAAAACCAACCAACCAAACCCCCCCCCCCTTCCCCGACCACCCCCCTCTCCTCTCTAGACCCACCCACCCCAACCCCCCCAGCACGGCTCTGCGTCCCACCCCCGGCCACCAGAACGGGGGTGTCGGGGCCAGGGGACCCCCCCCCGGCTCTGCCAGCGGTGCCGTGGGGGTGGTGCCCGATTTGGGGTGGGGTGGGAGGGGGGTCCCAGCATCCTGGCGCCCACCTCGGGGTGAATCCCTGCGAGTCCGACGGGCGCCACGGGGTCGGTGCTGCCCCGGGGGAGGGGGAAGTCTGTGTGTCCGTCCCCCCCGCTGTGGTGTATGTACAGGGGTGCGCGGGGAGGGGGGGTCCGGGGGGGGGCACTACTGGGCGTCGATGCGGAAGGAGAGCAGCTTCTCGGAGTGGAGGTTGTTGAGGGTGCGCAGGTCCGGCAGCTTCAGCAGCAGTTTGGTGAAACGCGAGGTCTCGGCCGGGCGCGTCTTCAGCACGAGGGCGCGCAGGGCCCGCAGCAGCGTCTCCTGCAGCTGCTCCACCGATGCTGTGTCCTCCATGCCCGAGCGGTCTGACGAGGCAGGGGAGGGGACACCTCAGTTCCACCCCCAAAACCTCCTGATCACACCCCAGCATCACCCCCATCCCAGCACTGAACCCCCTGGTATTCCCCCGTATCACCTCAATCCCACCCAAATCCCATCCCTGAACTCCCTGAACGCCCCACTAACCCCCTGATCCCAGCCCCAAACTCCTTGATTCTTTTCCAAACTCCTTTAATCCCAGCCCCAAACTTGCTTCTTTTTCAAACTCCTCTGATCCCAGCCCCAAACCCCTCGATTCTTTTCCAAACCCCTCAATTCTTTTCCAAACTCCTCTGATCCCAGCCCCAACCTCCTCATTGTCCCCAAATCCTCCCGTGCCCACCTGCTGAGACCAGGACAACGGCAGTGAAGAGCCCCAGCTCCTCGTCACTGAGCTCGAGGGCGCTGAGCTTCTCGCTGAAGTCGAACATGGCCCCCAGCAGGTCTCCCATGCCCATGGCCCACAGCTCCTCCAGCCCGTACCGCGTGCGGCTCATGAATGTCACCGTCTGCTCCTTCACGTCGAAGAGCGATGCAAAACGAACCATCAGCACCTGTGGGCAGGGGGCAGGATGTGGGACAGGGCACCAGGCAGGGCCATGGGCACCGTGCTTCATGCCAGGGACATCATTCTGCATGTTACAGCTCTCAGATGTGGGGCACTGCCATGCCATGGTGCACCAAGTAATGCCAGGGGCATTGTGCCATGCCATGGGCTCTGTGATCCATATTGTGACTACCAAATGTGGGGTACCATGCCATGGGCACTGTGTTTCATTCCACAGCTCCCAGATGTGGGGCACTGCCGTGCCACGGGGCACCAAGCAATGCCAGGGGCATTGTGCCATGCCATGGGCTCTGTGATCCATATTGTGATCACCAAATGTGGGGTACCATGCCATGGGCACTGTGTGATGCCATGGGCACTGTTTTACATGCCACGGCTCCCAAATGTGGGGCATTACAATGCCATGGGGCACCAGGCAATGCCAGGGGCACTGTGGCATGGCATAGGCTCTGTGATCCATACTGTGACTACCGAATGTGGGGTACCATGCCATGGGCACTGTGTGATGCCATGGACACTGTGTTTCATGCCACGACTCCAAAATGTGGGGCACTGCTGTGCCACGGGGCACCAGGCAATGCCAGGGGCATTGTGCCATACCATGGGCTCTGTGATCCATATTGTGATCACCAAATGTGGGGTACCATGCCATGGGCACTGTGTTTCATGCCACGGCTCCCAAATGTGGGGCATTACAATCGGGCATGGGGCTTTGTGTTAGCCCGTGGTCCCCAATTATGGGGTACCATGCCATGCCTGGGGCATCGTGCTCCATGCCACAGCTCCCATAAGAGTGGCACTGCAGTGCCATGGGGCACTGTGTGATGCCAGGAGCACTGTGCTGCATGCCACAACTCCTGATTGTGAAGCACTGCAGTACTGCAGGGCTCCATGCCAGTCCTCAGGGCACTGTGCCATGACAGGGACACCGTGCTCTGTGCCACAGATCCCAAATGTGGGGCACTGCAGTGCTGTGAGCCACCAGGCAATGCCATGGGCGCCGTGGCTCTCAAATGTGGGGCACTGCAATGCCACGGGGCTCCTGCTGTGTTCTGGCCCACTGTTCCCGTGCTTTGGGGCTCTGTGCCAGTCCACGGGGCAGCCTGTCAGTCTGTGGGGCACCATCAACTCCTCACCACTCCAGGACGTACCTCAAAGGTGCCAGCCTTGAGCAAGGTGACCTGGTCGTGCTGGGAGAGCGCCTGGAAGCCGGGAATGTGCTTGGCGAACTCCACGACCTCGCGGACGGCGGGGGTGAAGCTGAGGGAGAAATCCTCCCAGATCTCCTGCACGGAGCGCCCGCTGCGCCCGGGCACGTGGCTGTTCATGGGGCACGCCTGCGGGGGAGCGGCGGTCAGCGGGCACCGGGGGCACCCCGGGCTCTCCCCACGGAGGGGAAGGAGGCACGGACGAGGGGATGGATGTGATTAGCGGCTAAAAATAGCCGGGGGGGGAGCGGGAGCGCTCACCGGCAGGACGTCCTTGGGGCCGCGGGGCCAGGGGCACCCCCGCGGGGCCGGGGGCTCGGGGTAGGCGGCGGGGCACAGCCGGGGCTCGGGGGGGCCGGGGGCCCAGGCGGGGGGCGCGTCCCAGCGCGGGAGGCCGCTGTCGCAGGCGGGAGGGGGTCCCAGCTTGTCGTGCGCGTAGATGAAGATCTCCTTGTGCGCCTTGGCCACCTGCGCGATGACATCCTCGGTGGCCCCGCCGGGGCTGGGCGAGCGGGGCGGCGTCAGCTGCTGCGGGAACTGGGAGAAGCAGGCGGGGGGAGCGAGCGGCGGGGGGCCGGGGGCCGCTGCGTGCCCCCCGCCCGCGGCGGGACCCTCGCCGGGCCCCGGCATCGGCGGTGGGGCGCTGGCCATGCCGCCCATGGCGCTCTGCATCTCCGCCAGCATCCGCTGCTTCTCCCGCTTGGGGATGCGCCCGAAGCGCACGGCTGAGGGGGGACACCGGGGTTAGGGGGACATCAGCGGCTGGAGGGGTCACCCCCCATGCCCCCCCAGACCTGAACCATGAGGGGGTGATGGGAGCAGGGCTGCAACCCTGCCCTAGGCTTGGAGGGGACATGCAGCCCGTCCCGGGAGGGGACACGGAGCCTTAAAAATGGGAAGACCCGGTCCTGGAGGGGACCCAGCATAGGAGGACCCATCCCGGGAGGCGACACGGAGCTTTTAAAATTTGAATACTCGGTCCTGGAAGGGACACAGAGCCCTGAATATAGGGGGACCCATCCCGGGAGGGATGTAGAAATCTGAGTAGTGGGGGAAGCATCCAAGGGAGGGAGATACAGCCTCCATGCTAGGGGACCCGGTGTGGGAGGGGATACACAGCCCTGGCCATGGGGGGGACATGCAGCTCTGGGCACGGAGCACCCAGCCTTGGAAGGGACACGCAGCCCCACATATGGGGGAGTCCCAGGAAAGGGGGACACATCCCGTGGGACAGGCACAGCACCCAGCACAGGCAGGGGGCGGCTCCAGAGGGGAGGTACAGCCCTGCACACATCCCGGGAAGGGACCAGCCCGCTGGGCACGGGGAATCCCACCCCCGGAGGGAATCCCCGGCTCGGGACGTCACGAGGGTCCCTCCGAGCTCACCATCACGGGACATGCCGACCAGCAGGCACTTCTTGAAGCGGCATTGCTGGCAGCGGTTGCGGTTGATGCGGACGATAGAGCAATTCTCGTTCTTGAGGCACTTCTTGTACTGAATGTTCTGCTGGATGCTGCGGCGGAAGAAGCCCTGCGGGGCGAGCGGGGGGAATCACTGGGGGTCCCCGCAGTGTGACAGGGGCTCCATGCCCTATCCCCGGCCCCAGCCCAGTACCTTGCAGCCCTCGCAGGCGTGGACACCGTAATGGAAGCCGGAGGCGACGTCCCCGCAGACTTTGCAGAGCAGCACCATCCCGTTGAGCTCTGCGGGGAGACGGGGGTCAGCGGGGTCCAGGGATAAGGAGACCCCCACCGCGACACCCCCCCGGGAGCCCCACTCACTGGTGACAGTGCTGCCGGCTTTGCTCGGTGAGCTGCGGCGCCGCTCGTCCGCGGGGACCGGCTGCACCCCGGGGAAATTCACCGAGGAACTGAACGAGGAAGAGGTGGTGGAGGAGGAGGAAGAGGATGACGAGGAGGAGGAAGGGGAGCCGTCTTCATGGGGGGCCAGCGTGGCTCCGCCATAGGCGCGGGAATCCTGGAGGGAGCCGGTGGGCGACGGTGGGAAATAGGTGGGGAAGGGCTGCGAGCCCGACTGGGAGCTCCCGTTGGAGCTGTCGCTGCACAGGGACACGGGGCTGGTGCGGGTGGGAGAGGCGCCGCTGGAGCCCACGTAGCTGATCACCCCACCTGCAGAGAGAAGGAGCCACTCATGCATCGAGCTGTGCCCGGCTCAGCCTCCCCCGACTCATGGAGGCGGGTGGGATGCCCAGGGAAGCACCCCGAATCCATCGGCAATCAGGATCCGTGGGCATCCCGCGCAGCCACACGTGCGCCGAGCTGTGCCAGGCTCAGCCTCTACCAGCTGAGGAGGGGGGAACCCCTCGGAGGGCGATTGCAGCCCCAGGTGGGGTGGGATCCATAGGGAAGCATCCCCGATCCACGGGCATCCCGGTGGGCCACTTATGCACTGAGCTACACCACGCACCGCGGGGGCGGCGGGGGGAAGCCCCCCAGAGGGGAATCGCAGCACACGCGGGGTGGGGTCTCCAGGGAAGCACCCGGATCCATCCCGGATCCGTGGATATCCCGCTGCGCCGCACGTGTGCCGCCCACCCTGAGTCAGGCACCGCACCCAGCGGCAGCCACGGGCCACGGCCCCACGTGGGACGGGGACAGCCGGGTTTATCCGGGTACGTGCCGGCTGGGGACACGGGCAGGGCACCCCGGAATTGCCTGCAGGAGGAATGTGGGCTGGGAACCCTCTGCAGAGGTGAGATCAGGAGGTCACAGAGTTACTGCTGCCGTTCCTGGCTCGGTGCCTGCAGCTCCCGCCCCGCAGCTCCCGGGACGGTCCCACGGCGCAGTCCCCGGGACGGAACCCCCCACGGCACTGGGATGTCCCCAGTGCAGCCCCTCCATGGCACCGGGATGCTCCCAGCGCAGCCTCCCCAAACTGAGGGGGATAAGTCGCCACTGCAGGACTGAGGAGCTGTGTGAGGACCCCCAAAAGTGGGGAGCAGGATGGAGGGGGGGACACACGCGTGGCCCCTGGCTGAAGGCACAGTCGTTGTCACCCCACTCACGGGGCAGGGACAGCAGCACCGGGACACGACTCCGGGCTGGGACACGTGGATGGTGATGTCGGGGACACACGGGATCATCAGGGCCATGTGTCTCCCGCCGCACACGGTGCTGCTGGCACAGATGCCACGCGCCAGAGCCAGCTTGTCACCATCCCCCCTCACTGAACCACCTCCAAAGGGGGTCACCGAATTGGGGACAGTGGGTCCCACCTCCAGGGCAGCTGATCCTGGGGACACCCCGCTGCTAAGGCACCAAAATAATTGGGGGATCCCCGCACCCCAAAGCCGCGGGACACTCATTTTAGGGTTTGGGGTGCGGGGATTCCCCAGAAAGGCTTGCCCCGGAGAGAGGGAATCTCTGTTGACCCCAAAACAGAGGGAACCCCCCCAAACAGCCTCCCCGCAGCCCCCCCCAAGCTCAGGCGGCCTCACGCCGCCGCCCCACGTGCTCCAGCCGCACGTGGCCCCCCTAAACCCCGCCTCTTCACGCTTTACCACGCCCACCCCACCTCTCATTGGCCAAGATCCGCCCCGCCCCTTCTCGTTGCCCCGGAGACACGGCCGCCCCCCAATGAACGGCGGCGTCCCCAGTTCCGCGTGTGACGTCATCGATGATGTCATGTACCGACCAATGGGAGGGGGCGGGGCGGGGCTGAGGGGAAAACAAACTCCGCACGTGGCAGCGGCGGGGAGGGGGACACGTGCGGGGGGGGACACGGGGGAAGGGGGGGGCACCGCCTCCGGTCCCCCCCCTCCCGGTGCGCAGGGAGCCCCGACACGCGCGGCACCGCCTCGGCCGTCCACGGGCTGCCCGGTCCCGTGGCCCCGGTGCCGCTGATAGGGAGGGACACCCCGATCCCGCCGCGGTCTCCTCCGGTCACCCTGATGGGTCCCGCCGCCCGGTACACACCGATCCCAGTGCGCTGCCCTGCGGTCCCGGTTCCTGGGACAGCCCGGTCCCGCTGCCCCAGGAGACAACACCCGGACCCACTTCACTCCCCTCCGGTTCCGCTGCCCAGAAGACAACAATCCCTGCTCTCATCCTTCCTATCCCCGCGTCCGGCACTCTCCGGCGTTCGGGAATCCTCGGTCCCGGTCTCCGGGACACCCGGGTCCCGCCGCGCTCCGCTCCGATCCCGTTGTCCGGGACCTCCCGGAACACAGATCCCCGTTCTCAGCCTTCCTACCCCCGCGTCCCGCACGCTCCGGCGTTCGGGACACTCCAGTCCGGTCTCCATCCCTCCTGCCCCGATCACCGGAGCACCCCGGTGCCGGTGTTCACCTCGCCCCGGTGTGCAAGACGCCCGGTACCGGCGCGCAGCCCTCCCTACCCTCCTCCCGGGGACACCCCTGCCCAGCTGTCCGAGCCTTACCCCGCTCTGCAGGACCCCCCGGTCCCGGTAGGACGGAGCCCCGTTCCGGGACGCGGTCCCAGCGCGCATCCTGCCCGGTCGGGCGTGCGGGACCCCTCGGTCCCGGTGTCCGGAACCCTCCAACTCGCGTCTCAAGCGCGCAGCCCCTCTCCGCGGTCCCGGGGCTCTGCCCCCCGATCCGCTCCGGTGCCGGTGCCCGCACGGTGGTCCCGGGGGTGGGGGGCTCCGGCGGGGCACTGACCTGTGCTGCCGGCCTCGGGGGCCGCCATCCTGTCCCGGCCCCGTGAGCCTCCCGGAGCGGAGCCGCGCCGAGCCGTGCCGCGCCGCCGCCCGGTGCGGGCTGTTGTGCGCCCGCCGCCCGCCCCGCCGCCCCCCGCACCGGCCGCGGCTGCGCACTGGGCCGCACGCGGCGCCGCCGCCTCCCCCATGTGATTCCCGGGGACAGCCTCGTGCCCCAGTGACACACTTTCCGCCGGCGGCCCCGGCCCCGCGCCGCCGCTGGGGAGCCCGGGCTCGGCGGGGACCCCCGCACCGGGGCCGCCTGAGGGACCGCGGGGACCGGCACCTGCACCGGTACCCGCACCGGGGGACACGGGGTGCCCCGTCGGGCAGCACAGCAGGGTCCCCCGTGCGCGCTGGGGACCCCCGGGCGCAGCAGTGTCCCCTGCACTGCGGACACTTGGGTGCAGCACTCGACACATCTGTCACCTGGCACGACACCATCCCCCCAGTCACGGCACCGGCAGCCCTGTCACCTTGCACAGCGCTGTCACCTGCGCTGGCAACACCTGAGCGCGGCACAGGCTGTCCCCTGCAGCGGGGACATCCAGGCACAGCACTGTCACTCTGCGTGCCACCTTCCCATGAGGATACCTGGGCACCGATGCTACCCCGCACAACACTGGGGACACCCAGGTACCTCTGTCACCCCTCAAATCGCAGCCCATTGTCCTAGGGACACCCAGGTACCCCAGTAACCCCGCGTGGCACTGTCCCCTGCACTAGGGACACTCAGCTATCCCTGTCACCCTACATGGCACTGTCTCCTGTGCCCACCTGTTCCAGCATCGCAGGGTGCCTGTGCATGGCACAGCCCCCGGCACGGCTGTCCCCCTCGCGATGGTCCCCTGCTGTCCCCACGCTGTGCCCGCTGTGGCACGTGCCTGGCATCCACATCCCAGCCTGGCCCCGCTCCTGGCTGCCGCGGGGGCTGCGGCAACGCCGTGCCAGGGCAGGCTTGGTGGCAGATCTGGGTCGCGGAGCCGGCCGGGGCCAGCCCAGCCCCGGTGGCACCGTGGGGCTCTGCGGGTGCTCCTGCAGGAAGGTTTTGGGGGTGCCGTGTGCCGAGCGCTGCCCTGGCACCCAGCCAGGAGGAGAAGGAGCAGAGCACCGCTGTGCCACCGCCGGGAAATCCTCCGAGCTCATCCCGCAGGAGGGGAGGCCTCCGGTGTCCCTGCGAAGTACCCGGGAGAGGCACCAGAGCTCTGCACCCCAAAGACCCCCTGGAACCCCCCAGCTGGCGGTGTCCGGGGTTTCCTGGGGGTGCTCCGGGATTTTGGGGCTCCCCAAGGCACTGGGGCAGTGGGAACACCCCGACACCCCGCAGGACGTGCCCTTGCCCTGAGTCACGGGGCGGGTGCGCGGTGCCGCGGCACCTCCGGCCGGGAGAAGCGCGGCAGCTCCCGGAAGGATGTGTGGGGCCAGGCTGGCACGGGAACGGGGAACCCGACGGGGACGCCCCGGTCCTGGGGTGAAGGGACCCGCGTGCCCGGACCGTGCAGGTGCCCCCAGCCCCCGCAGCTCCTCGTTCCCCTCCCGGCACGTTCCCGGTGATTATCCGTGACTCAGCCGCGCGTCTGGATTGGGAAAACATCCCCGCGCACGGCGCTGCGGC
This sequence comes from Setophaga petechia, assembly GCA_024362935.1. Lineage (NCBI taxonomy): Eukaryota > Metazoa > Chordata > Aves > Passeriformes > Parulidae > Setophaga > Setophaga petechia. The sequence continues at coordinate 2,938,318 of JANCRA010000044.1, read as the reverse complement.
ACACGGCGCCTGTGATGCTCGCCTGAATCCCTGATCCCCCAGGAATCCCCGGGACGGGACAAATCTCTTGGGGTCTCTCTGTGGGGTCCCGCCGTGAGGCTGGGAACCCGGCACGGGGGGTCCTGGTGGGGGTGCTGTGAGCAGGGACCCCAGGCTGGGCACAGCTGGGATATTTCCGGGATATCGCGACTCTGGGACCACCCATGGGGAGCAGAGTGAGGGAGAGGGGCCACCAAAGCCATCAGGACAGTTCTGCCGCTGTCGTGAGCCGGGAATGCCCCCAGAGGTCGGGTCTATGTCTCGGGGGGCTCCCCGCGGCTCCCCGTGCACCCCGTCATGGCAGTGCCCGTGCCAAGCAGTCCAGGGCACGGAGGGGGCACCTGAACGCCCCTCAAGGTCGCCAAATGCCAGATTCACTCCTAAATCCTGCACTCGCGCGGATCTGTGCACCCCTGCAAGCCTAAACCCTGCATCCCTGCATCCTGCACCCCCAAACTCTGCACTCCTGCATCCTGCACCCCCAAACTCTGCATCGCTGCATCCTGCGCCCCCAACTCTGCATCCTTGCATCCTGCACCCCCAAACTCTGCACTCCTGCACCCCCAAACTCTGCATCGCTGCATCCTGCGCCCCCAATTCTGCATCCTTGCATCCTGCACCCCCAAACTCTGCACTCCTGCATCCTGCACCCCAAACCCTGCATCCCCACATCCTGCACCCCCAAACTCTGCATCCCAGCATCCTGCACCCCCAACTCTGCATCCCCACATCCTGCACCCCCAAACTCTGCACTCCTGCTTCCTGCACCCCCAAACTCTGCACTCCTGCGTCCTGGACCCCAAACCCTGCATCCTGCACCCCCAAACTGCATCGCTGCATCCTGCACCCCCAAACTCTGCATCCCTGCGTCCTGCACCCCCAAACTCTGCATCCCTGCACTTTCCTGGGGGCCCTGCATGCTCAGACCCTGTTCCCCTGTATCCTGCACCCCCAAATCCCGCACCTCCCGGGGTCATGCCAGGACCCCGCGGGGTACCCGCACCCGCCGTGGGGTGCCCGAAGTGTCGGGGGGGACACACCCGTCACCCCGGCCGTGCCGCCGGCCGTGCCCCTGCCCTTCCCGTGCCGTGTCCCCCCAGGTGCACCCCCTGCACCCCCCAATTTCAACAGCCCGCATTTCCCTCCCCTGCCACTGTGGGCGGTGGGGCCGGTGCCCGGTGCCCGGTGCCGGTGCCCGGTGCCGATGCCGGTGCCGTGGCCGTGCCGCGTGACGCTCGCCCCGCTTCCCGGCCGGCGCCTGCGTGCCGAGGGTTTATTTTTACTCGGGGCTGGAGCCTTGTTTACCTTGTTGAACCTTTTCCAGGAAAAGCGGGGGGGTGTCTCCGCCGGGACACCGGGTGTTCGTTCCTGCTTATCACCCCCTCGGCCCCCAGGCTGGACACCGGGGGCTGACACGGGACAGGACCCCCAGCCCTGCACCTCCAGCCCCACTTGAGCACCCCCAGAGCCACCGTGGGGCTGCAGCTGCCCTGTGGGTTTGGGGACACCGGGTCCAGCTGTGTCCCCGTGTCACTCTACACACATCGAGCCTCAGCTTCCCCACTCATAACTGTGCTTTGGGGGGCAAACAGAGGTGCTGGTGCCACCCAATTTGGGGGTCCTGCACCCCTGACCCCCCTTTCATCTGTCCCCACTGGGGGGAAGGGTGGGGCAGGACCGCCAGATGTGCTGTGGGGGGCCAGGAGAGTGCTTGGAGGGTCGGATTTTGGGGTGGTTTTAGGGTGGTTTTGGGGCGTTTTCCTGCAGGGAGCAGCCCTGGCTCGGCCCCCGGCTCTTGGCTGGGGCAGCAGTTCCCGCTGCCAGATTTGTCCTCCCTCCCCGGGAACGGGAAAAATCGGGTAAACAAGGCATTCCTGTCCCCGGGCGGGGCACCCCACGGCAGGTGCGGGCACCCCAAGACAGGCGGGGACACCCCATGGTGTCCTGGCACTGCGGAATGGGGCAGAGCGGTGTTGGGGTGCAGAGAGACCCCAGGACGTGCAGGGTTTTGGGGTGCAGGGTTTGGGGATACAGGGACACCCCTGGAAGGGCAGGAGTGCAGGACTGGGGACAGCAGGAGTGCACAGATTCGTGGATGTGCGGGATTTAGGGATTGAATGCACCCCGGGAGGTTGCAGGGACCCCAAAGGAAAGCAGGATCAGGGGGTGTAGGGACCCCATGAGGATTTAGGGGTGCAGGCACACAGGAAAGGTGCATTGGGGTAGTTTGGGAGTGCCAGGACCCCAGGAGGGTTCAGGGGCCCAGAAATTGGGGTGATACTGTGACATGGGGGTGCAAAAGGGGTGCAGGACGCCTGGGGGAAGGGGGACCCCAGTGTGTTCATCATGTGGGGGGGTCTGAGGAGCACCCCCAGGGGAGTAGCCATGGCAGGTGGGGATCCCTCTCACCTACCCCAACCCTAAGATCTCATTGATGTTTGTGCTGATGTTTGTGTTCCCTCTGCAGCCTTGGGACCCCCCCAAAGGGGGGTAGGGGGCGGGACAGCAGCGGGAACTCCTTCAGCCTCCACATCCCCCCGCCTCAGACCCACCACCTGCGAACCTTCCTCCCCTTTCCCGTTCCGCCGTCACCCCATGTTTGACCTTCCCAAAAGTCAAATCTGTGAGGAAGTGGGGAGGGGGCCACCCCATCGGCCCCCCCTCCCCTCCAAACCCACAGGTCACAGAGAGGCCACGGCGCCGCGGCCAGCGGCCGGGTTGGCATCTGTGCCAGCCCATGTGAGCGGGCTCCCTCCTCCTCCTCCTCCTCCTCCTCTTCCTCCTCCTCCTCCTCCTCCTCCTCCTCCTCTCGCGGGGAGCCCTCTCCATGCGCGTCACGTGGCGCTGGCATGTGCGCCCTGCTCCATTTTTAGCCCCAGCAGCCTCCCTGCTGCAGAGCCATGTGCGGGCGGGTGCCGGCCGGCACGTGGGCCTGCCGCAGCGGGCACCGGCACCGGCACCGGCCCGGGCACGGCGGGGACACGGCACCGAGTGTGCGGAGATGGGCTTGTGTGTGTGTGTGTGTGTGTGTGTGTGTGTGTGTGAGCACAGCCAGGCGTGTGTGTGAACATGGCTGTGTGTGTGTGTGAGAACTGTTATGTGTGTGAATATGGTCATGTGTGTGAACATGGCTCTGTGTGTGTGAGAACTTTTATGTGTGTGAACATGGTAATGTGTGTAAACATGGCTCTGTGTGTGTGAGAACTGTAATGTGTGTGAACATGGTCATGTGTGTGAACATGGCTCTGTGCGTGTGTGAACATGACCACTTTGTGTCTGCGAACATGGCTCTGTGTGTGTGTGAACATGGTCACATGTGTGTGAGCAGTGTCATGTGTGTGAACATGGCTCTGTGTGTGAGCACTGTTATGTGTGTGAACATGGTCATGTGTATGTGTGTGTGAACATGACCACGTGTGTGTGTGCAAACATGGCTCTGTGTGTTTGAACACTGTCGTGTGTGAACATGTCACACATGTGTGAACATAGTTCTCTGTGTGTGAGCACTGTCATGTGTGAACATGGCTCTGTGTGTGTGCATGCACTGTCATGCATGTGAACATTCCTCTATGTGTGTCAGCATGGCCGCACGTATAAACATGGCTCCGTGTGTGTGTGAACATGGCTCTGTGTGTTGAGCACAGTCATGTGTGAACATGGTAATGTGTGTGAACATGGCTCTGTGTGAGTACTGTCATGCATGTCAACATGACTGCATGTGTGTCAGCATGGTCACATGTGTGTGAACATGGCTCTGTGTGTGTGAACATGGCTCTGTGTGTGTCAGCATGGTGACATGTGTGTCAACATGGCTCTGTGTATCAACCCGGTCATGTGTGTGTGAACACAGCCACATGTGTGTGCAACCACAGCCATGTACATGTGTGAGCACAGTGTGCATGTGTGTGAGCACAGCCACACGTGTGTACAAACACAACACAGCCACACATGTGTACAGCCAGGTTATGAATATAAGAACAGCCACACACGTGTGTAACACAGAGCCAACCATGGCTCTGTGTGTGTGTATGAGAATGGCCACACACGTGTGTAAACACAGATGTGTGTGTGTTTGACCACAGCCACACAGGTGTTTGAACACTGCCACCCCTGTGGGTGACCACAGCCACCTGTGTGGGTGTGCACAATCACACGGGGCGGGGGGACAACCACAGCCCCCCCCCGTGTCTGAACAACACCCATCCATGTGCACACGCTGCTGGCAGGGCTTGATGTGACCCATGGCACAGCAGGAACCTCGGAGGGGCTTCCCCAGTGCCACACCGCGGGGGTGGCACCGCCACTGTGACCCGGCCACCAGGAGCAGGGGCACCCTGACGCTGCCAGGGTGGGTGGGTGAAGGGGGATCTCCCCCCGCGTGTGTTTGTGTGTCCCTGAGCGCAGCTCTGCAGAGGGAGGCACATCCCCCACGTGTCCCCTGTGCGTCCCCAGCACGTGCCACGCGTGTCCCCTGTGTGTCCCCGGTGACACGGCCCCGTGTGCTGCGGGAGGGGTGGAGTTTCAGCCGGGAGAGGGGGAAATGCTCTTCCGTGTGTGTGTCTACGTGTACATACATGTCCGTACGCGTCCATACGTGTGCCTGCAGTCCGGGCGTGTGCGTGTATATGCATGAGTGTGCATGAGTGTGCATAAGAGTGCATGAGTGTGCATGAGTGTGCTCCGGGACTGCAGTCGGGGCTGCTGAGCCCGGGCTGCAGTGTCTGCGGGCTGCGCCTGTGCTGCAGCGGGGGCTGCGCTCGCTCCCTGCAGGGGGACACGCGTGTGCGTGTCCGTGCACGCACGAGTGTGCTGGGGCTGCAGCCTCTGCAGAGGGGGTGCTGCGGACCTGTGTGTGTGTGTGTGTGTGTGTGTGTGTGTGTGTGCGCGCTCTTGCACACGTCCAGCAGGAACTGCAGAGCTCTGTGTGTGCACGGGGGGGTTCATCCCCCGTGGGGCGGTGCGCGCCTACGGGGAGGTGCGGACCCCCAGAATCACAGCACAGCCCCCCCATCCCCGGCGCTCCCCGCATGGGGGGCTCGTAGCTCGGGGTCCCTTTGTGCGGTCGCTCCGTGTCCCCTCCCGCCACGGGACCGGCCCGTGACCCGAGCCCCCCCCCGCGGGGCGGGGAGCCGCTACCGCCACTCTCGGGGGCCCCCGAGCGGCCGCCCCCGGTACTGCGGCGCGGGACCCCCGCCTCACGCGTGGCCGCGTGTCACGACCACCCCCCCCCGCCCGGCCCGGCCCGGGGGGAGCGGCGCGGGTGGGCACCGCCCCGGGGGTCCCCAGGCGGGGACCGGCCCCGCTCCTCACCCCCGGGGATCCCACCGCCCCCACCGCCGCCGGCGCATGCGCGCCGAGCCCCGTTCGCCGGTACCCGGGGTCCCGTGCCCGGTACCGACCCCCGCCCCGCCGCCCCCCCGCGCGGCTCATCCCCGGGCCAGGGGCCGCTCCGCGCCGATGCCCCCGGCGCCCCCCGCGCCGCCGCCCCGCGGTGCCGGCGGGCGGTAACGGGGGCCCGGCCATGCGGTCCACGGCGTTCCGGGGGGGCGGGCGGCGGCGGCCCGAGGGGGCGGGCGGGGAGGAGGAGGAGGAGGAGGGGGAGGAGGGGGAGGAAGGCCCCGCTCCGCCGGCCCGGCGGCCCCGGGCCCCGCCGCCGCTGGGGGCACACACGGGCCGCGGCTGCGGGGTGGCGGAGCGGGAGCGGAGCGGGGCCGCGGCGGGGCCGGCGGCCGGCGGGGGCAGGGCCGCGGCGGGGGATGCGGGCGGGCTGCCCGGGGAGGCGGCGGCGGCGGGGCCGGGAGCGGGGCCGGGGCCGGGAGCGGGGCCCGCGGAGCCGGGGAAGCGGCGGCCCGCGGCCCGCGCAGCGATGGGCGCCGGCGGAGGGTCGCCCGGGCAGGCCGCCTGCCTGCGGCAGATCCTGCTGCTCCAGCTGGACCTGATCGAGCAGCAGCAGCAGCAGCTGCAGGCCAAGGAGCGGCAGATCGAGGAGCTCCGGGCCGAGCGCGACACGGTACGGCGGGGGAACGGAGCGGGCGGGGGGGGGCACCGGGGGGAACGGGGAGGCGGGCGGGAATGCGGCGTGGAAGGGGTTAACTCCCGCCAAGGTTAACTCCTCCTTGGGTTTAACCAACCCCCCCGGATTGAACCCACTGCCCTCTGGGGTGACCCCCCCCCCCCCCCCCAGGGTTAATTCCCCCTTAGGTTTAACCCCCCACCATGGGGTGACCCCCACTCTAGGGTTAACCCCCTCTACGTTTAACACCCTCCTATGGGGTGACCCCCCCCCAATGGGGTGATCTACACTAGATTTAACCCCCCTAGTTTTAACACCCCTCGCTTTAGAGTGATGCCCCCTCCATTTCGGGGTAATGGCTCCCCAACATCATCCCGGGGTCCCTGGGATTGTGGTAGAATTCTGCCCACCAACAGGAAAGTTCTCACTCCCCCTGACACCCAAGGGGTTAATGCTGCCCCCCTTTTTGGGGGTTCATGCCCTCTTTTTGGGGGGTTACTAACCCACTCTTTGGAGGTTAATGCCACTCTTTGGCGGTTGATTTCACTTCTCTTTTTTTTAATTCCGTCCCCTCAATGCTTAATTTACCATATATACCCCCCTTAATGGGGCAATACCCCCTTTTTTGGGGGTTGATTTCACCTCTTTTGGGGGGTTAATTCAGTGCCCTCTTTGGTGGTTAATGTGCCCCCTTCTTTGGGGGTTAATTCCACCACCTCATTAGGGGTTAATTCTGCACTCCATGGGAGTTAATGCCCCCCACCTCTGAGGGTTAATTCTTTGGGGTGGATGCCCCTTTCTCTTTGGGGGTTAATTCCATCCCCTTGAGGGTTAATGTCCCCCCCTCTTTAGGGGTTAATTCTGCACCCCATGGCAGTTACTGCCCCCCTATTTGAGGGTTAGCTCTGCTCCCCTCGAGGGTTAATGCCCCCCTTTTTTTTGGGGGGGGGTTAATGTCCCCCCCATAGGGATTAACGTCCATCCCCCTTGGGGGTTCATGTGCCCCTCATGGCAGTTAACCTGCTTCCCCCCCCGTGGCACCCCAGGGGTTAATTCCCCCCCCCCCTTGGCTGTTAATGCCCCACATGTTCTCCCCTCGTGGGGGAGGCCCCTTGGGGGCTTTGGGTGTTCACCACCCCCGTGGCACCCCAGGGGTTAATTCCCCCCCCCCCCCCCACCTTAGGTGTTACTGTTCTCCCCCATGGCACCCCAGAGGTTAATGCCCCCCCCCCCCCCTTGCTTGTTTTTGTTCTCACCCCCAGGGGTTAATGGCCGCCCCTCCTTTGGGTATTACTCTTCTCCCCCCGTGGCACCCCAGGGGTTAATCCCCCCCCCTTGGATGTTACTGTCCCCCGGTGGCACTCCATGGGTTAATCCCCCCCCTCCGCTTGGATGTTAGTGTTCTCCCCCCATGGCACTCCAGAGGTTAATCCCCCCCCTTGGATGTTACTGTTCTCCCCCCTTGGCACTCCATGGGTTAATTCCCCCCCCCCCCCCCCCCCTTTGCGTGTTGCTGTTCTCCCCCGTGGCACTCCAGGGGTTAATCCCCCCCTCTTTGAGAATTCCCTCACTGGGGGCATCTGGGGGGGGGTGCAGACCCCCCCTGGGGGAGTTAGGGCCCCCCTCCCCAAAGGGTTAAACACAATTCTGCCCCTCCCCACCCCCCCATCCCCCCCTGGGGGTCTCTCCCAACCGCAGGGCTGGGCTGCCCCCCCTCGGGGGTCGCGGGTGCCCCCGGGGGTCGCAGCCCCCCCAGACAAAGCGGCGGGGGCACAAAGGGCGGGGGCGGGGCGGGGGTTAACGGGCCGCCGCCCGTTACCGTGGCGACCGGGCGGGGGGGGGGGGGAAACCTTAAAGGAGCCGCGTCACCGGGCGGGACACGGCCACAAGGGACGTCGCCTCTTGTTGCTGGGGCCACCTCGGGGATTTGGGGGACATCACAGCCATGAGAGGCTGCCAGCCTTGGGGGGGACACTGTGGGGTCCCCACAGCTGTGCTTCTCCTTCCCCCCCTGCCCCCCCCAGCACGTGTGTCCTCTGTCACCCCAGAGATGCCATGTGTGCCCTCCCCACATTGTCCCACCTGCGTTGTCCCCCCATGGGTGCTGTGTCACCCTGTGGATGCTGAGTGTGTGTCCCCCACAGCTGGGTCACCCCCCCTGCCAGCCGCACAGCCCCGTGGCCGTGTGCCACCAGCAGCGGTGGCCGTGCCCAGCTGCAGTGGCAGTGTCAGCAGTGGTGGCCCCGTTTGTGGCAGGAAGGACGGGGACACCCCACGTGGTGTCACCGCAGGCAGTGCCGCGTCCCCCAACATGGAGGAGCCACTGCGGCAAGTCCGTGATGGGACTGGAGGGGCACAGCCTCCCTGGGTGACACTGCTGGGGACATGGCACTGCCACACCCTGCGTGTGCTGGGCTCTGCTCCCCAAAACTGGGCCCCTCACAGCCACACCTTTGTGGGTGCTGTCCAAAAACACTTCTGGGGATGGCTGGGGACAGGTGACCATGGGCAGGGGTCACCAGGTGCTCTTTAAGCCCACAGCTAATTGCAACCCCCCCCTCTCCATCCTGCATCCTCGGGCAGGACTCACAGAGGGTGGGACCCCCAAATCCTCTGCATTCTGCTGCCCCATCTCTGGAAGTATTCCAGGCTGGGTTGGACAGGGTTTGGAACAGCTGGGATAGTGGAAGATGTCCTTGTAGCAGGAGAAGCAGAGAGAGAGAGGCCATTTTGTGCTGTTGGACATCCAGTGGCAGCTTTTCTGGGGTGCCCGGGGGTGACCCCCACCCCGAGGTGAGCCCTCCCTCCCCTGCCTTGCAGCTCCTGGCGCGGATCGAGCGCATGGAAAGGCGGGTGCAGCTGGTGAAGAAGGACAGCGAGCGGGAGAAGCACCGCATCTTCCAGGGCTTTGAGGTGGATGAGAAGCCTGAGGCAGAGGCCTGTGAGAAGCTGCCTCTGGAGTGTCCCCAGGAGCTGCTGGAGCCTCCCCCGACCCTGCAGCCCAAGCACTTCCCCTACGGCAGGAACGGGAAGGGGCATAAAAGGTACAGAGTGCATGGAGGGCTGCATGGGGAGGAGGGGGGACACTCCCTGTGGCTTCACCTTTGAGGTGTTTGGAGAGGCCACCCAGCATCAGGAACTCATCCCTGTGTCAAGGAGAACCTCAAGAAGGGGAGTACAGGGTCACAAAATCTTGAGGAAGCCCCTCTGTAAATTGTTTAAGTCTGGCCCTGGTGCAGCAGCCCTGGTTTGAGGGTGCCAGGAGCCCCCCACAGCATCTCTGGTGCAGGGTGAGCATCCATGTGCCTGGCTCAGCTCTTCTTCCTCCTGCAGGAAGCCAACATTTGGGAGCACAGAGAGGAAGACACCTGTGAAAAAACTAGTGTCAGAATTCTCCAAAGTGAAGAGTAAAACTCCGAAACACTCCCCGGGGAAGGAGGAATCGGGCGGCTCCTTGGCTGAAACTGTTTGTAAACGAGAACTGCGGAGCCAAGAGACTCCGGAAAAAACCCGCTCGCTCCTGGAGACCCCACTGAGAGCATCAGCCCCACCCAAGGGTCCTGGCACCCACCCCAAGGAGAAAGGCTTTGTCAGTGAGGCTGACGACCTGCCCTACCTGTCCACCACAGAAATGTACCTGTGCCGCTGGCACCAGCCGCCCCCATCGCCGCTGCCGCTGCGGGAGCCTTCCCCCAAAAAGGAGGAGACTGTAGCAAGTAAGGATGGAGAGAATGATGGTTCAGCCAGCCTGGGAGCAGGGCTCAGCATCCTCATTCTGAATCTGGGAAAGGGCTCCCACATTCCCAGAGGGAGTGCCTGAGGTGGTGGAAAATTGCCATGCTGCTGGTTCCTTCCACTGCGGTGTGTGCTGGCTCTGGGCTCTCCCAAATCTCATCTTGGGCTCACCCTGCTCTGGGCAGGGCTCCTGGCTGGTGTCTGGTGGAGCAGCTTTCTGTAGGTGGGTGGGAAAGGTGTCTCTGGCTCATGCCACGGTGACACAGCACCGGGGTCACCTGCTGTCCCCAAATCCGGTGCTTGTCCTGCCTTGAGCCCAGCGAGGTTGGTGCCAGCGCTAGGAGCTGGGCTGTGCCAGGTGGCTCAGCACTGTGGCTCAGACAGAGCCTGGCACATGCCTGGGAGTGCCTCAGCTTTGCTTGTGTGCTTGGCTAAGGGGATGAAGATCGGCTCTGCTGCCCTGTGGCCAGCTGGGGATGGGGGACTGTCACATGGTTGTCAGCCAGATGTCCGCTGCTGGCTCAGGATGGGGGTTTGGGGCATCCTGAGCCATGCTCCAAGGGGAAGGATGGGTAGGAAGGGAGTGTGGAGGTGGTGGGATGGAGCAGGGGCGGGCTGTGGGGATTCTGGTGTGGGCTAACATCCTTCTCCTTGTCCTGCAGTTCCGTCTTGGAGGGACCATGTCGTGGAGCCCCTGAGAGACCCCAACCCCTCGGACCTCCTGGAGGTACGTGAGCCAGCAGTGGTGCCACAGGGGTTTTCCAGGCTGTCCCCCACTCCCAGAGCTGGTGGCATTTCATCCCCTCATCCAGCACAACCCCCATCTGTGGCTGGGAGGCTGAGGTGGGGGATCTGGCCCTGGGATGATGCACTGAGCCCTGTCTGGTGTCATTGCAGAACCTGGACGACAGCGTCTTCTCCAAACGGCACGCAAAGCTGGAGCTGGATGAGAAACGAAGGAAAAGGTTGGAGCAAAGGGGGTCTGGAGTTCCAGACTTACAGGGGAGGGTCCTGGGGTGCCACCTGGAGCAGGGTGCAGCAGGGGTGGGCACCAGGAATGCTGCAGGAGGAGGGATGCTCTCACATCACTGGCAGCCAGTGCAGCCCTGTGATCACCCTCTCTCTGCTGAGGGAGGGGTTCTGGTCTCTGGGGGAGTGTGGCACTGCCCCGTGGCTCCTCACTTTCCCAGCCATCCTCTTTTCCAGGTGGGACATCCAGCGGATCAGGGAACAGAGAATCCTACAGCGGCTGCAGCTCCGAATGTACAAAAGGAAAGGGATTCAGGAGTCAGAACCTGAAGTTACCTCATTTTTCCCTGAGCCAGATGATGGTGAGGCTTGGGAAGGGGGTGTCAGGGGTGGGGGTGCAGACTGGGGGTCTCACACTGGTGTCTCTCCACAGTGGAAAGTTTGCTCATCACCCCTTACCTGCCCGTCGTCGCCTTTGGCCGGCCCTTGCCCAAATTGACCCCACAGTGAGTACTGGGGACAGGAGGGGATGGGATTGGTGAGTGCTGATGTCACTCCTAACAAGGCACCCTGCCCATTTTGGGTCTGGATGGTGCCATTTTGGGTCGGGATGGTGCTGAGGTGACACCAGCTGTGCCCACAGGAACTTCGAGCTGCCCTGGCTGGACGAGCGCAGCCGCTGCCGGCTGGAGGTGCAGAAGAAGCAGACACCACACCGGACCTGTCGGAAATAAGGGAGATGCTGGGAGCTCCAACCACCTCCAAGAGCTCCAACCACCTCCAGGAGTTCCATCCTCAGGAGCTCTGAACACCTCTAAGGCACCAGAAGCTCTGCCATCAGCGGGTCACCACCAGCTGCTGACGGATGGTTTCGTTCTTCTGCGATCCCAAGTTTTGTTCATTTGGGTTTTGGAACGTTTCCCGGACTCATCCCCCGCACTGGCACCGCCTTCCCAGTGCCACCAGCCTGCAGCTCCACTCCTGGGGGCAGTGGGTGGATCCCAGCCCCGTCCTTGAGTCCCCCGTGTGCCACCCCTGCACTCCACAGCCCGTGGCCTTGGGATCTGGGGCTCTCCCGTGTCCGGTGGGAGCCTGGGGATGACCAGCACCAGATCCCGTGTCTGGGGGTGCCACATCCCCCGGGACTCACCCCCTGCTGCCTTCATGTTGTGTTTAGTTAGAGAGCAGGATAAAGAGCAGATTGTGTTGGAGCCAGCTGGGAACTGGGAAGCACCTGGGATTCTCTTTTGGGGAGGTTTTTCCCCCCTCTTTGGTGGTTTTCCTCTCTCTGGAGCGGGATTGGTGGGGACAGAAGGGAGAGTTAAGAAGCAAAAATTCTTTTTTTTTTCTTTTTTTTTTTTTTTTTTGTGAAATAGAAACCCTGTGCGCACAATTTGGGGGGTTTTAATGGCTTTTTTAAAATGTAATTTAAATGTTTTGAGGCGGGTGAGGGGTTTGCCGTGAGGGGGGGGGGGCGATCATTGCCTGTACGAGCCCCTGGGTGCTGCTGGACCCTCTTGTTGCTGGATGGGTGGAGAGGGGGCTCCATGGGTGGGGGCTCCATGTGTCCCTTTTCCTCTTTTTTCTCCCTATCTCCCTTTTTCCTCCTATCTCCCACTTTTTCCTTGCCTTCCCCCCCTTTTTCCACATTTTTCCCCATTTTTTTCCCTCCCAACATTGAGCCTGTGCCCCCTCCATCTATCCCCCACTGCAGCCCTCTCTATAATTAACCCCGAGCTTATTGAACGCCGGAAAACTCGTTTACAAAAAAAAAAAAAAAAATTAGCAAAAAAAAACTTTAAGAAAAACAAACTTAAAAAAACACCTTAAAAAACCCGGAAATTGTTTAAAAAAAATCGATAAAGTTCTAAAACCGTCGAGTTCTAAACAAACGTTACGGGGAGAGGGTGGGGTCACTCGCGGACACGCCCGCTCGCTGGTTTTATTTTATTATTTTTTATTGCTTTTCGTTGTTGGTTATATATTTTTTTTTGGTTGGTTTTTTTTTGGTTGTTTTTTTACAATAAACAAGGAAAAGGCCGCTGGGTGCTGATGATTTACCCGCCCTCGGGTGTGACGTCACTTCCGCGGGACCGGTGACGTCAGCGGCGCGCGCGGCGCGCGCCCCCTGGCGGGCGCGGTACCGGAGAGACGGGGACGGCGGGGGGGGGGGGGTGCGGCGGAGGCCGCGCGCGCGCCGTTCCCGTGGTGCCCCGCGGCCAAGATGGCGGACCGGCGGCGGCAGCGCGCCTCGCAGGACAGCGAGGACAGCGAGGGCTCGGCGGCCTCCGACAGCGCCGGGTCCGCTCCCGGTTCCCCCCGCTCCGCCCGCTCGCGCTCGGGATCCGGATCTCGCTCCCGTTCCCGGTCCGGCTCGCCCCGCCTGTCGCACCGCCCGCCGCGCGGCGCCGCCGGGGCCCTCGGTGCTGGGCCGCGGGGCCGCGGGGCTGAGAGCGCCGGTGGGGCCGGGGGGAAGAGCGCGGCCGAGTCGGAGTGTGTGAGTGAGGGGCTGGGGGGGCTCGGGGACGGGGGGCTCGGGGGTCGGAGTGTGACCGGGAGATGGCGGGGGGAGGCTTGGGGACACTGAGGAGCCTGGGGATGGCGGGGGGCTTGGGGACATTGAGGAGCCTGGGGATGGCGGGGGGCTTGGGGACATGGAGGAGTCTGGGAAGGGAGGGGAGCTTGGGGACACTGAGGAGCCTGGGGATGGCGGGGGGATTGGGGACGTTGAAGAGCCTGGGGATGGTGGGGGGCTTGGGGACACTGAGGAGCCTGGGGATGGCGGGGGCTTGGGGACATTGAAGAGCCTGGGGATGGTGGGGGGCTTGGGGACATTGAAGAGCCCGGGGATGGCGGGGGGCTTGGGGACATTGAGGAGCCTGGGGAGGGAGGGAGGCTTGGGGAAGGTTCTGGTGTCTGGGGGAATCAGGGAAGAGGTTTGGGGATCCTGGGGAAAGGAGGGAGGAGACCCAGTCTGAGATCCCATCCCTGTTCCTGGGGTGCTGTTTCTGTTCCTGGGGTGCTGTTCCTGCTCTTGGGGTCCCTGTAACAAGGCCAGGTGTGGGGTGGGTGCTGCTCTCTCCCCCCACCATGCAGTTCTGCTTTGTAGTTCACATCCAGGTGCAATTCCCTCCTGGTTTGGGTTCTGCTGGTGGCTATTTCTAGCTCTTTCCTGTTTTAGGTTCCAGGGCTGGTTATTTCCAGCTCCCCTGACTCCCTGGGTGTTTTTCTCTGGTGGTTTTGGGTTTATCTTGTCACCTTGGTCGGGTTGTTTGTGCTCTGGGGTTGTGTTTTTCTGTACAGTTGGGTTGATCTTTGTCTTTATGCTGGAATCCTGGAATGGTTTGGTTTGAAAGGAGCCTCAAAGCTCATCCAGTTCCACCTTCTACCACGGGCAGGGACCAATTTCCACTATCCCAGTTTAATCCAAACCCTGTCCAACCTGCCCTTGGACACTTCCAAGAATGTGGCAGCCACAGCTTCTCTGGGCAGCAGTTTTACTGAGCACTTTTCCTTCTCTGAGCTGTTTGCTTCTTCCAGCCCCTTCCCTGAGCTGAACCTCTGTTTGTTGTTCCCTGTTCTTGCCCTTTCCCTGGCTCTTGGTTGCCATGGGAGGGATCCTGGCTCCCCTGTCACTGTCACTCCATTCCCTGCAGACCCCCAACACCAACAGGCTGTGCTTTGCTCTCCATCTTCCCCCACTGTTGCTGCTTTGGAAGGTTCTTGGAGCCTTAGAAAAGCTCCACTTTGTTTCTTCTTGGTCACTGGAGTTGAACTTCCAAGGATGGATGCAGTAGGATCAGGGCCAGAACTTGGCTGTTATCCTGTGTGGGATCATGGGATGCTGAGTGTTAGGAAAAATGGACATTAGGACAAAAAAAACAGCTGTTAGGAAAAGGTATTAGGGTAGTAGATACTAAGAAAATATGTTCTGTGGGAATTATTTTTCATGGGAGGGGTGATCAAGCACTGGCCCAGGATGCCCAATTCCCTGAAGTGTACAAAAAGTGTGGATGTGGCTTTTGGGGACGTGGTTTAGTGGTGACATGGGGCTGGTGCTCCGTGGAGGTTGGACATGATCTTAAAGATCTTTTCCAATCTAAACAATTCCATTATTCTGTGATTTTATGAATCCATGATTCCATGTTACTAGGACCTGGCTGCTGCCCTCCCCTGCTCTAACAACCCTCACTTTTCTCTCTGTGCAGGAAAGTGAGGATGGCATTGAAGGAGATGGTGAGTGATGGCTCTTGGGCAGGGTTTTTTGTGTGCAAAAAAAGTAAAAACCAGACAAAACAGCTTTTCCAACAACCCTGTGGTTGTTACCATGCCAAATATCCATTTGGAACAGCAGGCAAATGTAGGGTGCAGGGACAGTGTCCCAAACTCTTCCCTGCTCCCCACAGCTGGCTGTGCCATTGATCCAGGGTGCTGCTGGCATCCAAATTCCCTTTGGGAAGGGGTTTGGTCCCATGGCAGAGGAGCCATGTCCAGCCCTGCCCTGACCTCACTCCTCTCCCTCCCCACAGCCGTGCTCTCTGACTACGAAAGCGCCGAGGACTCGGAGGTAAGGGTGACCCCTGATTCCCATGGAATTTCAGCACAAACCCACTTTGTGTCCTTGGATCCCTTCCCTTTGTCTCCTGAGAAAATTACCTCCCCCACTCCCAGCCCCTGGCACTGGGACCAGTGTCACTGAGCTGCTGGGGAGGGTGCAGGGCCAGTGTGTGCGAGGGTGAAAAACCCTCCTGGCTCCTCACACTGGGAACTGGATTTGCCATGGCCAAGAAGGGCGTGGGAGGAGTGTGGGATGCTTGTTGGGTTTTAATTAGTTGGAATTCAAAAGCAAAGTGGTGGTTGGGAGCATCCCAAGGGCTTCCCTCTGTTCTGAGGGAGCAGCTGGAGGGGGAATGCACTTTGGGAATTGGGGGGTGCTGAAGGAATCCCATCCCACCCGTGCCTGGGGGGCTGCAGGTTCCCCTGGATTTTTAGTTCAGAACTCTAAAGTTTGAGATTTACAAGGAGTTTAGAGAAGTTTTGGTGTCTTAAGAATTATAGTGAAGGCTTTCTAGGGAAAATCCATCTGTGTTTTGGGAATCTTGAGGGAAACAGTGGCTAGAGACCATCCAAACTATCAGGCAGAGGAAATCCAAGCTGTTTATTTGGGAATTAATCTCAGTTTGGGAATTAATCTATGGCATTAACAAGGAAGGAGCTCTGCAGGCTGCAGAGGTGTTGGGGCAGCTCCAAGGGCTCTTCCAGCCTGGAATCCCGCGTGGAGGCTCCCAGTGGCAGCGGGGTTGTTGCATCACTGCCTTGCCAGGATGACTCTGTTCCTGTACCTAAAAATAATGCCCAGCTCGGGCTTCCCCAGCGTAAACACCAGGAGCAGCCGATGTGCAAGGGCTGTGTTGAAAGAGGAAAATGGAGCAGGGTTTGGTTAATCACCCCGAGCTATTTTTAGTTCGGCTCCAGCCTCCGGAGGCTCCTGGGGGTGAAACCAGGTCATGCTCCTGAGCAGAGTGAGTCAGCTGAGGAACTCCAGGGAATTTGGAAACGTGGCCCTGGCTGGATCTGGGCCCTCAGTGTGGAAGGAAGGGCCTGAGATCACCAGTCTTGCCAGTCTGCAGGAGCCTTTTTGGAGTGGTGGCATGTCACATCTTTGTGGGGCAGCTGATCCCAGCTCCATTCCAGAAAACCTCTTGAATCCTCCCTCTTTGGAGAGGTTGGGTTTAAGCTTTGCTTCTCCTGTAAAAACACAGGGATAGGAGGAATTTTAGGAGGTAATAATCTGCTCTGGAAGAGTCAGGTCTAACAGCTGGAGCAGGGATCTAACTCCACAACTGAGGGAATTTCTGGGCAATCTGTTGCCGGATCTGACTCCAGATTTGGGGAGATTCCTGGCAGATCTGTTTGTAACGGAGCACGTATGAGTCACTGGGTGTCTCCTAGGCAGAGGAAGAGGATTACAGCGAGGAAGAAAGCTCCAAGGTGGAGCTGAAGCAGGACAGCAACGATTCCTGCGAGTCAGCAGCCAGAGGAGAGAAGGGCAGTGAGAAGGTGGATGCCAAGGGAGCGGTGACGGGCGAGCGGCAGAGCGGGGACGGGCAGGTGGGTGTCCCACGGCTCCGGGCTGGGGGCTGGCAGCAGGACTGCTGCAGTGGTGAGAGCTCCCTGCTTCTGACAGGAGAGCACCGAGCCTGTGGAGAAGAAAGTTGGGAAGAAGGTTCCCAAGCACCTGGATGACGATGAGGATCGCAAGAACCCGGCGTACATCCCACGCAAGGGGCTCTTCTTTGAGCACGACCTCCGAGGGCAGACGCAGGAGGAGGAGGTCAGGTATGTGAGTGTCCCCCTGGGGCCCTGGGAGGGACAGGCCAGCTTCCAGGTCAGCCTCTGGCAGCAGGGCTCCTTGCTTCAGTGGGATGCACTGGGAAGGTCTGTGCTTCCATTACCTGCCAGGACACTCCAGCTCTTTGTTTTGAAGGAGAGATGTGCAAAACCCACCAAAAAAGCCTCGTGCCAGGCAGCAGTGACTTCCAGCTGCTTTTCCCAAATAGTAGAGGGTTACCAGCAGCTGCTGGGCAGGAGGAGTGCGAGGAACTGGGAAGGTCTGTGCTTCTATTACCTGCCGGGACATTTCAGCTCTTTGTTTTGAAGGAGAGATGCACAAAAGCCACAAAAAAGCCTTGTGCCAGGCAGCAGTGACTTCCAGCTGCTTTTCCCAAATAGTAGAGGGTTACCAGCAGCTTCTGGGCAGGAGGAGCAGGAGGAAGGAGTGCCATGCAGCAGTGACTCTTCCAGCTGCTTTTCCCAAATAGTAGAGGGTTACCAGCAGCTGCTGGGCAGGAGGAGTGGGAGGAACTGGGAAGTTCTGTGCTTCGTTACCTGCCAGGACACTTCAGCTCTTTGTTTTGAAGGAGAGATGCACAAAACCCTCAAAAACCCACTTATGCCAGGCAGCAGTGATTTTCCCAAATAGCAGAGGGTCACCAGCAGCTGCTGGGCAGGAGGAGCAGGAGGAAGGAGTGCCATGCAGCAGTGACTCTTCCAGCTGCTTTTCCCAAATAGCAGAGGGTCACCAGCAGCTTCTGGGCAGGAGGAGCAGGAGGAAGGAGTGCCAGGCAGCAGTGACTCTTCCAGCTGCTTTTCCCAAATAGCAGAGGGTCACCAGCAGCTTCTGGGCAGGAGGAGCAGGAGGAAGGAGTGCCAGGCAGCAGTGACTCTTCCAGCTGCTTTTCCCAAATAGCAGAGGGTGACTAGCAGCTTCTGGGCAGGAGGATCAGGAGGAAGGAGGGATGCTGCCTCCTGTGCCTTCCCTACCCCAGGAATGCTCAGGCTCTATATGGAACTGCTCCAAACTGCCACATCTTGCCCTTACAGTCTCTTGCTCCTCCCTGTGTCCCTTTTCCAGGCCAAAGGGTCGTCAGCGGAAGCTGTGGAAGGACGAGGGGCGCTGGGAGCACGACAAGTTCCGTGAGGATGAGCAGGCCCCCAAGACCAGGCAGGAGCTGATTGCCCTGTATGGGTACGACATCCGCTCAGCCCACAACCCCGACGACATCAAACCCCGCAGGATGCGCAAGCCACGGTGAGCCCCAGAGTCCCACCAGGGCCTGGACTGTCCTGGGGAGAGGGACCAGGTCTGGAGATGCAAAGAGGGAAAGCTCTGTCACGTGGGACCGTGTTCCTGGGGTTTCTAGATGTGCATGCTGGGGAGGTGTGCCCTGACACAAGTGATTCTTCCCACCCAGGGGTTTCTTTCTAATGAATTGTTGTGTTTTTCTCCCTCAGCTTTGGCAGTCCCCCTCAGCGAGACCCCAACTGGTCCAATGAGAGGCCCCCCAAGCCCCCAAGGCACCAGGGTGCCAAGAGCCCCTCGGCTCCCCCACGGTCCTACAACAGCCGCAGCTCTGGCAGTGCTGGCAGGATGCCCAGTGCCAGGAACTACCCCAGGATGGGGGGCTACAAGGACACCCGGCCAGGCTACCGAGCTTCAGAGGCCTCTGTCCTGCACAGGAACGGGGAGCAAGCCAAGCAGGAGGGTGGCTACCGTGGGAAGCACGCAGAGCAGAGCCCATCGAGGGACACGTCCCCTGAGTTGGAGGTGGGACATGTCCATGGCAGCCCTGGGAAGGAGGAGGGGGCTCTGGAAAACCAAGCCACGGGTGCTGATGCTGTGCAGCCACCACCGGACAGACCAGTGGAGAAGAAATCTTATTCCCGGGCAAGAAGGACCAGAGTGAAGGCTGGGGAGGCAGGGAAGTTGGCAGAGGAGGTGCCTGCTTCTGAGGGGCTGGCTGCTGTGATTCCAAAAGCCACGCCAGCTGAGACCACCCCCACACCAGCCAAGAGCAATTGGGAGTCACCAGTGGAATCCAGCGTGGATGGACTTGAGCAGGAGATGACCCAGATGAACCTGACGGAGCAGAACTGGAGCCCGGGGCAGTCCCAGTTCATCCCACCCCGGGAGCTGAGGGGTAAGTGGGAACAGCCTCCTGGTTTTCCAGCAGCCCAGGGCCTCCTGATCTGTGCAGTTGGTCAGGGCTGAGCTGTCTCTGTCCAGGCCTTGTCCCAGGGTGGGTGCACAGTGGTTGTTTCTGCTGAGAAAGTGCTGCAGCATGGATACAACAGCAGAGAAAAAAGGGAAATTAAACATTTTCGTGTAGGTGAATGGAATTAGGGCTGGGAAGGATAGAAGGGATCCTTTCCCTATGGTGTGAATCACAGCAAGACTGACCCCTGCTTCAGGAGAGCACGAGATAAGAATCAATAATTGGGCTCTGTGGTGTCCTGCTCAGAGCAGAAAGGAACTTCTTCCTGTTTATCAGCTCATTTCCTGTAACTGGGATTTGGCTCCAATAGCCAAGGCCCGGCTGGGATTGGCAAATCCCTTTGTGCCTGGGAGGAGGGAGGGACATGGGACAGAGTAACTCTGGTGCCAGCTGAGGACAGTTCCAGTTGCACATCCACAGAGAGGTCATCCAGGTATAATTATCCCTTTGCAGAATTAGAGTCTGTGCTGGGAAGTGTCAGAATGCTTCCCGAGGGGAGTAAAACTGGAGCAAGGAGAAGGAAGCGATTTGCTGCTTTCATAAGTGCCTGTGAGGTTGAGGTCATGGAACCAGAAGTCGTTTGGTACTGGTGGCACTGTGAAGTCTGTGAGAACAGACCCCTGGACAGGCTGGAAATGTCACAGTGGGAGGAGAGTTCAAAAGTGCTGAGATTGTCTGGTTTAGGTGGTTTTTTTTAATGCACAAAAATGAAGCATCTTCCCAAATTTCCCCCAGGCCAGCTCTTGGCTGCAGGTACACGATCATGTTCTGCTGTGAGAAGGATGCTGACTCTGCTGTCCCTTTTTTGTCCCTAGCAGAGGAGGGAGGAGTTATTCTGGGAAGCATTTGGCTCCCATTCGTCCATTCTGTATCCCTCTGTCAGTGATCCATGAGCACTTCCAGTGTTTGTTTTATTCATTATCCCTCCCTTGGAATCACCTGTGATCACCTTGGCACTGTGGTTTTAAGGCATGGTTTAAAATTCACTTTGCTATGAATTCACATGGATTCAGTGTGACGGTGGTCACAGGGGTTTTTAGAGGAAGGAAGAGACAGGGATCTTGATTCTATTATCAGAAGGCTTGATTTATTATCTTATGATATATATATATAACTTTATAACTATACTACATAGGAATAGAAAGGAAAGGAGCTTCTTTAGAAGCTGGCTAAGCTAAGAATAGAATAGGAAGAATCATAACAAAGATCTGTCTTTTGGCAGAGAGTAAGAGCAGCCCTGCCATGAGTGGTCAGTAGATCAAAATATCCACAGGGGACCAATCATAGATCCACCTGTTGCATTCCACAGCAGCAGATAATAATTGTTTACATTTGTTGCTGAAATCTCTCAGCTCCAGCAGGAAAATTCCTAAGAAAGGATTTTTCACAAAAGGTGTCTGCGACAATTCAGTTTGCTGTTGGAATCCAAAGGAGCCTGTGATAAAAGTGTTTACACCCTGCAGAGGGTTTAAACTGCAGCATCAGATCCCACATGGATCCTTGATCCACCTGGAAGAGATCAGTGTCTCAGCTGACACACAGCTCAGAGCAGAACCTGAGTTTCAAGCTGTGGATTTAGTTTTGAAACAGGATTTAGGCATTACTAAATACCTAAAACGAATGAATATGCAGCGACAAAACAGTCTCTAATTTATCCCTAAATATTTAAAATCACCGAGGCCATGAAGTCCAAAGGTCCCATGTCATGGGAGCTGGAGCTGAGCTGCAGCCACGCCCCCGGGCGAGGCAGCTCCAGCCTGGGAACCAGCACAAACCACGGTAATAACCAGTCTGTTCCTTCCTCAGGTATTCCCAACCATGTGCACGTGGGAACGGGGCCAGCAGCGCAGTTCAACCGGATGGAGGAGATGGTAACGCGTGACTCGCACACGGGCTCTCCTTCCCTTGGGGTTGTGCTAATTACAGGCTAATTGTGGGGGTGTTTGGGGGTGACCCAGGGGAGGTTTGGGGGTCTGGGGTGTGGGGTGGGTGCCCCACAGCCCCCCTGATCCATGGACTCTCACAGGCAGTGCCAGGGGGGCGTGTGAAGCGCTACTCATCACAGAGGCAGAGACCCCCCGTGCCAGAGCCCGCGCCCCCCATGCACATCAGCATCGTGGAAGGGCACTACTACGACCCACGTGAGTGTTTCCTTCCTGCTCCTCTGGCTCCATGTGATCCTTGCTCCATGTGAGCAACTGGAGCAAGGATCTCCCCATTTCTTTCGGGGCTGGAACTGTGTCTTCTCTTTTGTTTGTTGTGTCCTCTCATACAGTGTCTCAAAGGCAGCTGGGAGCCTGCCTGGTTGTGTTTAAACTCGTGGAATTATCCTCAGTGTTATCCCCTCTCTATGCCAGGGCTCTTAGGACACCCCAATTCTTCCTGAGAACTGGGATTAAAATTGAACTTTAAATCAGGTCTTTGACGTTTGAGCATGGGGAGAACAGGACTGGGGATGGATTAGGAATTCCCTCCAGCATTTAAAGTGTTAGAGAAGAAATTCCATGAGTATTAGAGAAGAAATTCCCTGAGTATTAGAGAAGAAATTCCCTGAGTATTTTCCTGCTTTCTAAAGGGAGTAGGAGGCTTTTCTTTAGGGAGCATGTCCTGTCTGTGAGCCCTGGAGCCTCTGTGTGCTGTGGGAGCCCTCGGGGCAGGCTGGGCTGCATGTGCCCAGCTGCAGGGGTATGAAATTCCATGGAGCTTTTCCTCACAGCCTGTCATGTGTTGTTGCAGTACAATTCCAGGGACCAATCTACGCCCACGGTGAGAACCCAGCCCCGCTGCCGCCCCAAGGGATGATTGTGCAGCCGGAGATGCACCTCCCTCATCCAGGTGAGGAACCAGTGGGACACTCTTGCACTTGGGGAACAGAGAACTCTGCTCTCCCACAGCCTCTATCACAGAGAGGAGTCCATTTTCCCTAATTTCTACAACATGGAGAAGACCTGCTCCCTCCTGCAGTGAGGCTGAACAGTATCACTTTTAATGAAAGAAAAAATAGGTGTTTCTGGAGCTTCCAGCCAATGCAGGACAAGGGGAGCTGAACCTTTGGCAGCTCCCAGCTGGATGTTTGCAGGTCCCTGTGGGGCGCCAGCAGGCTGGGCCGCTCCCTTCCGTGGGCTTTGGGCTGGTTCCTCACTCCCTGGCCCTGTAGCTCAGGAAAAAGCAGAACTGGGAGCTGTCTAACACGTTCTCTGCTTGCCCACACAAATTGTTTCCTGCAGTGTGGAGTTGCCACGTCTGGTTCCACTGAATCCGGAACTGGGGAGGGGGCTGTGCTCTGCTGCTCTGTGTCCCTCCCCAGCAGGGAGCAGAGCGTGCTCCTTCCTGCTGCTACCCAGGGACGCTCTTTTTTTGGGTCACCTCCAGGTTTACACCCCCACCAGACGCCCCCTGCCATGGCAAACCCCGGCCTGTACCCCCCAGCAGTGTCCATGCCCCCGGGGCAGCCCCCGCCGCAGCAGCTGCTCACTCCGACTTACTTCTCGGCCCCTGGAGTGGTGAATTTTGGGAATCCTGGCTACCCCTACCCCCCTGGAGCTCTGCCCCCTCCGCCCCCTCCTCATCTTTATTCCAACACACAGGTAAGCCAGGTGCGCCGTGGCTCCTCCCCAGGCAGGTGGGATGGTGTCGGGTGTGGGGTGTGTTCTGTGAGGTGTTCCTGGGAGAGGATGTGGAACAACACAGCTGCTCCATGGGGAAAGGCTGCTGGAATCCCAGAAAGGATTGTTCTCATGGCTGATGTGCAGCTCCCTGAGTGTGGCAGGCACTGGGTGTAATCCTGTCCTGTGGGGTGTGGAATTGAGGTGTTCCCTTATGGAACAGGGAAACAGCCCCTCCAGGGCCCTGCTGAGCCAGGGATACCTTGGGAATGGCTTTGGAGGTCAGTTCTGTTTGAGATAGAGGTTGGGAACTGGCTGGTGTGACAACATGGGGATGGATTTTCATGCTCCATGGCCCAGCTTGGTACCTAAGGTCACTGCTGGGCTGTGAGGAGGCAGATCAGTTCACATCCCTGAGGAGGCAGATCAGATCAGATCCTGCAGGGACATGGGGCAGATTCCTCTGAAGAGGCAGATCAGATCCCTGAGAAGACAGATTGGATTGGATCTCTCTGAAAATCAGACCCTGTGAGGAGACAGATAGACCTAATCCCTGAGGAGACAGATCAGACCAGATCCTTGAAAAGGCAGATGAGACCAGAGCAGACCAGATCCTGGTGCCGTGGCTGGAGCAGGGCTGACAGGCTGTGACTGGAGCAGGGCTGACACGCCGTGGAAGGCTGGAGAGCTGCATGTTCCCTGAGCTCCCAGCCATCCCTGCCCTTCCCACTGCTCCAGCTCATCCCAGCAGGACCTCACCCTGCTTTGAGGGCAGTTTCCCCCAAGGCTGCAGGGCTGGATGTGTGCAGGGGAGCTGTGTCCAGGCAGAAAGCTGCTGTTGGGGAGTTCAGGCATTCCATGGACTGCAGAGTGAGGGAATCCCATCTGCACAGGCTGTGTCCTGTCCCTGCTGAAGCTGGGGGACCTTGGTGAGGGGTGGGGACACACAAGGGGCTTCGGAGGCTGATGTCTGGGGGACACAGCCCCTCTTGGCTCTGGCTGGGGGCAGCTGTCCAGCCCCAGTGGGTGCCAGGAGGGGCTGACAGGGCCCCCCAGCCCGGAGCTCTGATCCTGCTGCTCCTGCAGGCGCAGTCCCAGGTGTATGGGGGGGTCACCTACTACAACACTGTCCAGCAGCAGGTGCAGCCCAAGCCCTCCCCGCCCCGCCGGACGTCCCAGCCTGTGACCATCAAGCCACCCCCTCCAGAGGTACCATCCCCTCACCTTTGCTCCTTGTGTGTGTGTGTGTGATGTCACTGGTGTGTGTGTATGAGGCTGCAGTTTCCTCTCCCATCCCCCCAAAAAATGACATTTTTCTTTTGTAAGGGGAAATCTTAAACTGTCTCATCTCTGACCTGTCCCAAACCTCAGCTTCTCGTTGCAGGTGGTAAGCAGGGCTCCAGTTAATTTGAGTTACTTAAATCTTTAAAACTAAAACCACGTAAAAAGTAAGTCTAAAGTTGGCTCTTTTTTATTTTATTTGTTCAGGGTAGAAAACAGGATGATTTTGAGAGGGAAAAATCCAGCCCTGGCTGGAGGAGCTAGGAGGCAGGGAGTTCTCTGGAAGGATAAACATTGAGAACTCAGCAGATAATTCAGGCAGTAGAGTTAAAGGTTTTTCAGGATGAGAGTGCTTCCCTGTGCTGGGAATGATCTCCTTGCTCCAGTGCTGTGAGCTGTGCATGTGTGAGCGTGCTGGAATGCCATGTGTGTTTTTGGTTTCCCTTTCCATACCTTCTTCATGTATGGCAGCCAAGCAAGCCCAGACCCGGGCAGACATGTGCTGGTGGGTTCCTGTACATGGGGAGGGCTGAGAAGCAAATTGTCTGATGGAGGGGCCCTGGAAAGGCCTCGTGATGGAAAAATCTGGAACCATGAGGAGAGGTTGGCACAGGGGGGCTGGTTGTGCCCAGAGAGGTGGGTGGGGTGGGGTTGCTGGCAAGACCCAGCCATAGCACTGCCCCCCCCATGTAGGGGTTTGGGGGGCCCTAAACCTCTGCTGCTCTTCCTTCTTCCCCCTTTCCCAGGACAGCAAAGGTGAAAAATCAAAGGAGAGGAGCAACACGTAGGGACACAGCCACAGGAATCCCAGCACCAGACTCAGCCCCTCGGCAAGGAGGAAGGCTGCTCCTTGGAATGGCTCCTTCCCTGCGTGGAGGTGAGGCAGCAGGATGAGCCACCTGCACTGTGCTCAGGACCAGGCACTTCCCCCATGGCCTGAGCAGTGCCTTCCCAAAATCCATCTTGCTGCTGCCCACTCCCCTTCTCCCCCGTGCTGGGGCCGCCAAAGAACCAACCCCTGAGTCGGTCCTTGGCCACAAATTCTCCCAACTTCTCCCCGTTACTAAACGTTCCCCGCTCCCTCCTGGGATGTCAAACTCCGCTGGCTTGATCGTGGTCTCTGTTTTTATTTAAGGAATGAAGCAGCTCCTTCAGTAAAGCTGATTTGTTTCTTTTGGGTATTTCGTTTTTATTTGTATGGGTAAGCAGCAGTGACATGTCCCCACCTCAGTTCATTCTTTTCAATTCTCTTTTCAATTAGCAAGTTGGTTTCTGCCACTTTTGGAGCAGGGGAAGGGCAGTGGAGCCGTGGGAAGCTGTCAGGAATGCACTGCCTGGGCAGGAACCACTTAACTTAGGAGCTCCTCCTGATTCTTTTCCCAACAAAACTGTTGGTAACTGGTGTGTGTGAGCTCTCAGGTGGGAATCCACAGGGTGACCCCCATTCCTGCCACCCGCAGCAGCACAAGGGGATGTTTCCACCCTCCCTCTGCCAAACCCACAGAGAGAGGGGGAGGTTTGTGGGCACCCAGCACCCCGACGCTGCCCGAGCAGCCCAGCCAGCACCCAAACCAGCTCGGCAGGGCCAGGTTTGCTCCCAGCACTTGGGTGTTGCTACTGGGGCTGTGGAGGGTGTTGGAACCCGCCCCAGCGCACCGGGCTGGGCTCCGGCCTCACAAGGAAGCACCTCAGCCCTGCTCCAGCTGCTGCCTCACTTCCCCACAGCAGCCTTGTGTCCCCTTTGGGGTTGCTGAGCCCATGGGGTGACTGTCACCGCCGCAGCTGTGCCACGCTGTCCTGGCTGTCCTGGCTGGCTCCGCTGTGCCGCAGCGCTGCCGCTCCTCATCCCGCATCCCTCCAGCTCCGGCTTGGCCACGTCCTCGCAGCCGTTTGCAAATTGCATTAGGAAACTTGGCAGGGCCGGCTGCTGATTCCTGCCCGTTCCTGCCGGTTCCTGCTGCTCTCCTGAGCACGTGCCGGGACGCCGTGGGGACGCGCCAGCTGCCGGCTGAGGGGGACGGCACCGAGCGAGAGGTGGCTTGGCCACCCCGTCCCCATCTGTGGCCAGGATGAGGGACCAGCACCCACCTGCTCATTCTCTGTGTGGATCCCTCATCCATGCCTGGCTCTCCAGCAGAAATTCCTCCTTTGTATGATGGTTGTGACTCCGTGACCTTTTGTGTCTTGTTTCAGCCACCAAAGCAGAATCCCCTCATCTTTTAGATGTCTTTCACACATTGGTTACACAACTGAAATCCTGGACTTAATACCTCCATCCCGAGGTTCTGGTGTTATTTGGATTCCAATCCTGTGGGATGCACATTCCTAACAGCGTTGTAGGAAGCAGACAGCTCTTGTGTGTCCTTCCTGGGGCTGAGACCCACAGGAACAGCGTCCACCTGAGCTTCCCTGGCAGGCCCAGTGCCACCTCTGCTGTCTCCCAGGAGCTGCTCCCTCCCCAGAGGCCATTCTCCCTTGCCAGGAGCCGCTGTGCTCTTCCTAGGTACAGCTCTGCCCTTCTCAGGAGCTCACAGTGGGACTGAAATTGCAGCTCTGCTGTGCCTGGCACCAGCCGCCCTCACTCCCGCATCCCTGAAAGCAGCTGCCACCCATCCCCAGCCCAGCTCTGCCCCAGTAGCAGGGCTGGAGGGAGCCCCTTGCCTGTCTGGGGGCTGATGTGAGCCCCCTCCTCTCCCCCAGCCTCCCTGGCTCACAGGGAAGGACCAACTGTTGTGTTGGTGGTGCAGGAGCTGCCGCCCGCGCGTTTGTGCCGCGCTGCCTCCGCAGCCTCCTGCCAGCCCCCTGCCCACGCCAGGCAGAGTTGGGGGGCACACACCCCACTCCTGCTACACCCTGGTCCTGTGGATGGAGCATCACTGTGAGCTCTGCCCTCCTGCAGCCAGGGATGCTGGTGGGCCCTGCCTGTGCCATGGTGGAAGGGCAGGGGGGACCTCAGCTCCCCTCTTTGCATCCCACCCCCTTTTCCCCCCTTCCCTTCAGGTCTCCCCAGCTTCTGCCCTCACTTCTGGCAGTGGGGTGGGGGTCCTAGAGCAGTTCTAACAGCAGCAGGAGGCATCACCTTCCTGCCCACATTGCTGTACTACCCCATCCCTCCCCAGTGCCTCAGTTTCCCTCCCTGGCAGCAGGATCAGGTCTGAGCATAGTCCAGGATTTGGCTCAGCCCTCCACAGAGACCTCATGGAGGAGCTGCCCCAATCTCATGGTGCTTCTCCCCTTCCCCAAATGCCGAGTCCCTTCTCCCAGCGCTGCAGCTGGGAAGTGGGTTAAAGCGCTGGCTTGGGGAGGGATTTTTCCCGGGGTGTAATTTTTCCCTCCTACACACGGTCTGTTTTGAGCAGTGCCTGGAGGCTTCGCACCCCCGGCTCGCTTGCCGGGGCGGGGGAATGCGCTGGCTGCCAACCCGGGGAAGCGCCCGCTCCAGATCCCAGCTCGTTAGGAGAAATAACAGCAAATTAATTAAGCCAATAGTTCGCTCTGCTCCAGCAGTGCCCCCATCCCTGCCGACACGGGGAGAGGGGATGGGACAGGCTGGATCTGGAGCACCTTTCCCAGGGGGTGCATTGCCTTCAGCATGGCACAGTGCTCCAAGTCCCTCCTGCTCGTGTGGGCCAGTGCATCCCCACTGCCACCTGTGTCTCAAGGTCTCTCTGTGCCTCAGTTTCCCCTCCTGCTGTCAGGAGAAGTCCCCCTCTGCGTGGCTGAACCTGCCCAGCAGCACCATTTACAGCCACATTGAGAACCCTTGTCCGGATGCAGTGGGGAAAGGGGATGGAGCAGCTCAGCAGAGTGGGATTTTTTGGGGGTGTTGGATGGGCTGTGGGGGATCTGGAGGTTGGAGGAACAGATGAGGGACGTGCCGGGCCATGCCGTGCTGTGCCATCCCGGCAGGACCTCATCCAGCCGGGGATGGGGATGGGGATGTGGGGCCGTGTTTTGCTGCTCTCCGGCAGCCGGATGGATGGAGTTGCCAGGCAACTGCCGGGTGGAGGCGAGGCGGGAACAAAGCGGGAACTGCCGGGACCCTCGTTCCTCCATCTCCGCCCGAACCCCCAGGCCAGTGCGGCCCAGCAAAGGCCATGGGGTCACTTGCTGTGTCCCCCCAAGTCGCTGCCACCATCCCAGCCCGGAGCTGCCGCAGGGCCGGGGTTTTGCAGGGGGATGGACCCGGAGAAGGGGACTGGCACCCGGAGAAGGGGACTGGCACCTGCTGGCCTGTTCAGAGGGTGCAAGCTGGGGTTGAGTGCACTGGGCATGGGCAGGATGGGTGCTCAGCACCCCGCAGGAGCGGGGCAGGAGGATCAGCCCCAGGCAAGCGCCACATCTGGCCCTGCCCTGCCCCAGAACCTGCCCCGGAACCTGCCCCAGCACCTGCCCCGGCACGCCGGGACCCGTTCCACCCTGGCAGGCGGCGGAAATGGGGGGGTCTGGCAGCCACCCCGACCTGCCCACCCTGCCCGCGGGGCAACCCAGCCCCAGGGGGGTGCCAGGCTGGGGGATCTCGCACCCACCCCCGGCCTTTTCCCACGCTGCAGCGGGTGCAGAGAACTGGGCTGGGGGTCCGGGGATGGTCACCCCACAGCTGGGGATGTGCCCCCCGTGCAGGGGACACTGGGGAGGGGCAGTGCCATGTACCCCCGGGCTGGCATGGGGGAACTGTGCGGGTGTGCGGGGGGGACTGGGCACGGGGGTGTGAAGCAGCGGGGGGCTGTGGGGCTGTGTTCCCCGGTCGCGGTGTGTGACAGTGGGGGGTGACACGCTCGGGGCTGTGTCCCCCAGGCTGTACGGTGTGTGTGGAAGGGGAGCGTGGTGGTACCCCGGGGATGCGGCAGGGGAATGCGGGGAGATGGGTGCGGGGGTGCGGAATGCATCACCTGTGCGGGGCTGCGGGGAAGCGGGGGGGGGGGACACCGTGTGCTGCTGCGAGCCGGTGTCACCGCAGCCCCGGGGCGGGTTCGGTACCGAGCACGGTGCTGCGGGGAGGGGGCGGGCAGGTGCCGTTGGCGGGCCCGGGGGCGGCGGCGGTGCGGGGAAAGGGGCGGGCAGGTGCCGGGGTCGGCGGCGGCGGGGCCGTAACGGGGCGGGGCGGTGCTGGCGGCGGGGCCGGTGTGGGGCGGGCGCAGCGCGCAGCCGGTGCGGGGCGGGCGGGGAGCGGTGCCGCGGCCCGAGCCCGAGCGAAGCCGAACGGAGCCGCCACCGCCGCCGATGGGCCCCTGAACCGCCGCCGCCGCCGCGCCCGGGCGGCCATGAAGCCGCTGGAGAAGTTGCTGAAGAAGCCGGGCTCGCACCTGCCCGTCCGCCCCGCCGCCCCCCCGGGGCAGGTACCGGGGCCGGGGTCGGTGCCGGCGCCGCGGCGGCAGAGCCTGTCGCGCCCGCCCGCCTCTCCCGAGGAGCCGGCGGGGCCCGCGGGGCCGGTACCGGGGGGCGAGGGCCGCTGGCTGGAGCTACGGCCGCCCGATGCTCCGCTCCGCTCCCCTGAGGACCCGTCACCGGGCTGCGACCGCGATCGGGACCGGGACCGGGAGCGGGAGCCGCCGAGCCCGGAGCCGCCGCCCGCCGCCCGGTGCTGCTGCGGCTGCGGCTGCGCCCCCGCCGCGCCCGCGCCCCCCGAGCGGCTCCTGGCCGCGCTCCTCGACCGACTGCCGGCGGCTGCACACGGGAGGGGCTGCGGGGCAGGTACGGGGCTGCGGGAGCGCCGGCACCGGCTGCGGGGGTGCCCGGCGTGGGGAGCGCGTGGATCGCGGGCGATGCGGCGGAGCGGGGAGAGCCCGGGGGCGGCCGCTGCTTGCGGGGGGGATGCGCCGGGGGATGCTGGGGTGGGGGACAGCGGGGTGGGTGGGGGGACACTCGTGCCCGGTGAGGAGGGTGGCCCTGCACAGGGCACAGCCGTGCCCGGTTGGGGTGACAAGGTCAAAGCTGGGTCCCCGCCGGGGCAGGGCGTCGGTGGCAGAGGGGTGGGCAGGAATCTGTGGGGTGGGCAAGACAGCGCGGCAGAGGGGCTGGAAGGGGATGTGGCAGCGCCAGCTCGGTGGGAGCCGGGGGTGGCCGGGCACCGGCAGTCACTGCAGCATCCACCTCCCGCTTGGATGGTCCTTAACATCCTCCTGGTGCTAAAATTAGCCCCGACGGGAGCTGCAGTGGAGGGGGGGCCGTTTGGATGCCCCTTTCCTCTGGCACAGACCTCCCGGCGCTGTCCCACCGCGGCTGCCCGTGCCCAGGTGTCGGGATGGTTTCGGTGTCAGGGCTGGGCGGGAGCCAGGCTGGCTGCAGGTGGGTGTGGGAGCCTTCCCACACCGCGGGGATCCCTGTCCCGGCCAATCCCCCTCGGCTGCGGGGAACCGAGGCCGTGAGGGACCCTAGGGCACTGCCAGCCCCCTGCTCCAGCCATGCCAGGGCCGGGATT
Organism: Setophaga petechia; assembly: GCA_024362935.1. NCBI lineage: Eukaryota > Metazoa > Chordata > Aves > Passeriformes > Parulidae > Setophaga > Setophaga petechia. Next base: position 2,907,700 of record JANCRA010000044.1, on the reverse strand, counting down.
GGGTGCAACCACCAAGAGGAGCCCTCGGGTAGGGGCGAGCCGGGACTGGCAGCGCCAGGTCCTGCCTGCACAAGCACGCTGCCAGGCCTGGTGGTGCCCGGGCTGGCAGGGAGCAGGGGGGCAGGAGCCAGCACGGGGGTCCCGACATGGGGAAAACATTCCTGTGAATCCGGGGTACAGCGGGAATGCTGCGGGGAAACTGAGGCAGGGATGGGGGGAGTGTTCAACTCCTGCCCCGCAGGCAGAACCTGGGAGGGGGCTGCACTCGGGGCAGGGGGCTGGGAGAGCTAGGGGCCGTGCAGCTGCACCCCCCGTGCTGTCCCCGTGCCCCAGACTGCGTGTCCCGCTTTCGGCAGCAGCTGATGCCCCCTGGGTGCTGTGCCCGGCTCGGGAGCGTCAGGGGATGCTCTGCCCTGGCTCGGCACAGCTCCGTGACCGGGTTAACGCTCTGGGGAATGGCTGGGTGGATGCCCTGCATGGCCCCTCCGTGGGTCAGCTCCTTGGAAGAGCTCAGGGATCCCACCACAGGATCCCCGGGGCACCAGGACTGTGCTGGTGCCAGGTGAAGGAGCGGTGCCTCGTCCAAAAGTGGTGGCAGTGACTGATGCCAGCTCTGACGGGCACAGACGCCGGGCCCTCGGCTCACCCAAAACACCTTCCCAGGGCGGTGCCACCCTCACTGCCCAGAGAGCCCGGCTGTGGCACCCTCCCGGCGTGCCCCAAGCTGCGTGCCTCAGTTTCCCTTTGCCGTGTCCTGCTGTGCCCCACGGCCGGGCGCTCACGGGGCTCTCTCTCCCGGGTGTGCCGGGGCGTCGCGGGCCCGGTGCCGCCCTGCCGGCGCCTCTGCCCCCACACCGGCTCGGCCGGGCCCGGTTGCCCCGGGGCTGGGAGCGGGCCCTGAGTCAGCGCCGGCGCGGGGGGGTTCGCGTGGGGCTCGGCCTCTCCCGGTGTCACCCTGAGAATTACCAGGGTTCTCCTCACCCATCCACCCCGCCGGGCAGGGGGGTGTCGGGGGGAGCTTTGGGGCTTTTGGGAGGCTGGTGTGCCCACATGTGTCCTCCCTGTCCCCCCAGAGTCGCTGCTGGATGACATCGTGCTCACCCACTCGCTGTTCCTGCCCACCGAGCGCTTCCTGCAGCAGCTGCACCAGCAATATCCTGGGGGGCACAGGGGTGGGTGAGGAGGGGTCCGGCCCTGGGCATCAGGAGGGTATTGGGGCGCAGTGAGGGTGGGCCATGAAGGGGACACGGTGGTGGCACAAGAGTTGGCATCAAGGTGCAACCAGCAGGGCACCAGCATGGGCACCAAGGTACCATGGAGCTGGCACAAGGGTGGCAAAACGGTGGGCATGGGGCTTGCAGGGAGAAGGGGGATACAGGGAGGGCAGCGGGGTGCTATGGGGGTGCTCACAGGAACACCAAGAAGGGCGTTGGGGTTCCACGAGGGTGGGCTACGGGTTTGGGGGCGAGGTGGGCAGTGTGGTGCTACCAGGGAGGGCACAACGACCCTCAGGGTGCAGCGGGTGCTGGGGGGTGGCCGAGGGTCCCTCCTTGCCGTGGCACCTCCTTGACAGCGGCACCTTTGTGCTGGCGGCGGGCAGCCCCCCGGCGCGCTGGGAGGAAGGCTCGGGGCTGCGGCGCAAGCGGGCGGTGCTGGCCGTGCTGCTGCACTTCCTCGAGACCTACAAGGGGCTGCTGCAGGAGGAGGAGAGCGCCGGGAAGGTCATCAAGGTGGGTGTCCCCTTCCCGTGTCACACCCCCTCAGTGTTGTCAGGAGTCCCGGCCCTGACCCGTCTCGCCCCACAGGAGCTTTACCTGCTCATCATGAAGGACACGTCCCTGTACCACGAGCTGGAGGACGAGATCATCAAGCTGCACCAGCTCGTGGAGACTGTGGAGCTCAAGTGAGAAGAGGGTCAGGCGGTCCTGGGGGTGCCTGGGGTCGGGGGTCCCTGGGGCAACCAGGGGTCACCATCAGTCAGGGGTTCCCAGGGAGGGCAGGGAGTCCTATGGGGTCTGGGGTCTCTGTAGGACAAGGTTCCCTCCGTCCTGAGGTTCCCTCTGGGTCAGGAGGTCCCTGGCGAGGGCAGAGGGTCCTGGGAGTCCCTGTGGGTCAGGGAGTCCCCAAGAAGGACAAGGAGTTGTGACCCTTGGGGGGTGCCCGGGGGCTGGAGGGGTCACCCACCCTGGTGCCCTCTTGGTTGCAGCTTCACATCCTACTTTGTGCCCACCTCATGCCCTCGGCATGCGCAGCCTCGGACCCCTCCCCACTGCGCCTTCCTCCTGTGCCCACCCTCCTCCTGTGCCCACCCTCCTCCTGTGCCCACCCTGGGGTCTCGGGGTGCAGCCTCGGGGTCCGGGGCCCTGTCTGAGCCCTGTCTGTGCCCCCCAGGGTGGCCGACGAGACCCCTCCCCCGAACAAGCAGGTGAAGCCGCTGTTCCGGCATTTCCGCCGCATCGACTCCTGCCTGCAGACCCGGGTGGCATTCCGGGGTTCTGACGAGAGTGAGTGACTCTGGGGGGACCTGAGGGGGACCGGGGTCCCCTCCGTGACCCACCACGGCACCGGGTCTGCTCCGTGCCCGCTCCGTGCCTCAGTTTCCCCGGCGGGCAGTGCCGGGGTGCTGTGGGGGTGCCCGGCGCTGACCCCCCGCCCTCTCCCCAGTTTTCTGCCGCGTGTACATGCCCGACCACTCGTACGTCACCATCCGCAGCCGCCTCTCGGCCTCGGTGCAGGACATCCTGGCCTCGGTCACCGAGAAGCTGCAGTACTCGGAGGAGCAGAGCGCCCGCGGGGACGCCCTCATCCTCGTCACCATGGCCTCGTCCGGAGGTGCCCGCGGGGCTGGGTGGGCTGCGGGCAGGGCTGGGGGGTCCCTCCTGGTGCTGACCCCTCCTCTGTGCCCCACGGCAGAGAAAGCGGTGCTGCAGCCCAGCGAGGAGTGCGTGTTCACCACCCTGGGCATCAACAGCCACCTCTTCGCCTGCACCAGGGACACTTTCGACTCCCTGGTGAGTGGGGACACCCCGACAGCATCGCCATCACCCCCTGCGCAGAGCGGGGGACCCAGCCCTGAGTGCCCCGTCTGGTGTCCCCTGGCAGGTGCCACTGCCCGAGGAGATCCAGGTGGTGCCGGGGGACACCGAGATCCACCGAGCTGAGCCCGAGGATGTGGCCAACCACCTGACCGCCTTCCACTGGGAGCTCTTCCGCTGCATCCACGAGGTGCGGGGGGCCCACGGGGGTGTGTGCGTGGGATTCACACATCCTCTGAACAGACAGAGAATAATAATAATAATAATAATAATAATAATAATAATAATAATAATAATAATAATAATAATAGTAGTAGTTCTCCCTCCCAGAATTTTCCTGTGAGATGCTGGGAGAAAGCTCACAGAGAGATGAAAAACAGTTCTTAACTCCATTTCTGCGCTATGGAGATTGTTTGCTAAAAGGGATTTGTTGGTTAGATTCTAGTGATGGTGGTTTTATTTAATTTGACCAATTGGAGCCATATGTGTGTTGGGTAAAGATGTTAGGTTTTCTTTAGTATAATTTTATATATATATAGATATATTATAGTTATTTATTCATTTATTATAGTTTTATATATTTTTTCTTTGGTACAGTTTTATATATATTATAGTTTTATGTTTATTTATATGTAGTATTACATATGTATTTTTTCTTTAGTATATTTTTACATATATATAATAGTTTTATATAGAATTATTTATTTATATATAATTATATTTTTCTTCAGTATATTTTTATATATATAATAGTTTTTTATGTAATTATTCATTTATATATAGTTATATATATTTTTCTTTAGTGTAGTTATATATATTATAGTTTTATATTTATTTAATTATATATCATAATATATATTTTTTTCTTTAGTATAGTTTTATATATATTTATTTATATATAGTTTTATATATTTATTCCTTTAGTATAGTTTTATATATATTTATTTATATATAGTTTTATATATTTATTCCTTTAGTATAGTTTTCTAGATATTATAGTTTTTTATATATTTATTTATATATAGTTTTATATTTTTCTTAATATATTTTTCTTAATATATTCATATATATTATCGTTGTTATTTATTTATTTATTTATAGTTTGATATTTTTAGTCTAGTTTTTTATATATTATTGTTTTATATATTTATTTATTTATAGTTTGAATTTTTTAGTCTAGTTTTATATATATTATTGTTTTATGTATTTATTTACTTTTATATAGTTTTATATCTTTTTTCTTTAGTATAGTTTGTAATAGCATTAGTATTAGTGTGGTATAGTATAGCTTAATAAAACATTTGCTCAACCTTCTGCTGTCACAGAGTCAACACCAATTACTCACCATGGGAGAATAATTTTAAAAATAATTAAAGTTTAGTTTAAAAATATTAAATTAAAAAATATATTCAAAAAAGACTAAAATTAAAATTTTAAAAAGAACTTTTTAAAAATTTAAAAAAATTAAAATAATTAGTTTATTAAAAATTTAAAATAATTACTCTATGTATCCCTGGCAGGTGGAATTCGTGGATTACGTGTTCCACGGGGAGCGGGGCCGGCGGGAGACGGCGAACCTGGAGCTGCTGCTGCAGCGCTGCAGCGAGGTGCAGCACTGGGTGGGCACGGAGCTGCTGCTCTGCGAGGCGCTGGGCAAGCGCGCCCACCTGCTCAAGAAGCTCATCAAGATCGCTGCCATGTGAGTCAGGGGGGCACGGGGGCTCGGAGCTGGCCCCAAGGTGGTAAAAAATCTTTTTCTCCCAGTCCCAACACCCAAGAAGAAGCCAAGACTCTGGTTCTCAAGGTTGTTTGTTTTTTCTTATCTATGAAAATCTGTCTCTGACCTGCTGAGGTGTGTCTGGCAGGGTGGTTCATGGCATATTCGCCACCTTGGAGGCAGTGTTAGTTTTTTTAGTATTAAATAAAAAGTATAAAGTAAAAAAAAAATTAGTATTAAAAAAAAAATTAGTATTATTAGTGAGCCCACCTGCTCAAGAAGCTCATCAAGATCGCTGCCATGTGAGTCAGGGGGGCACGGGGGCTCAGAGCTGGCCCCACGGTGGTAGAAAATTTTTTTCTCCCAGTCCCGACACCCAAGAAGAAGCCAAGACTCTGGTTCTCAAGGTGGTTTGTTTTTTCTTATCTATGACACTCTGACCTGCTGAGGTGTGTCTGGCAGGGTGGTTCATGGCATATTCGCCACCTTGCAGTCAATGTTACTTTTTTTAGTATCGAATAAAAAGTATAACAAAAAAAAAATTAGTATTAAAAAATTTAGTATACGTAGTTCTTAGTATACTAAGAACTAAAAAAATAAATTTTTTTATACTAAAATTAAAATTTCTTATACTAAAAAAAATTAGTATTAAAAAATTCAGGATAAAAAAATTAGTGTAAAAAAATTGAGTATAAAATTTTAAAAATAAAGTATACGAAATTCTTAGTATACTAAAAACTTAAACTTTTTAATACTAAAATTAAATTTTTTATTCTAATTTTTTATACTAAAAAAATTAGTATTAAAAATTTAGTATTAAAAATTAGTATAAGAAAAATTAAGCATAAAATAAAAAAATAAAGTATACACAGTTCTTAGTATACTAAAAACTTAAAATTTTTTATACTATAATTAAAATTTTTATTCAAATTTTTTATACTAAAAAAATTAGTATTAAAATTAGTATGGAAAATTAGTATAAAAAATTTAGTATAAAATTAGAAAAATAAAGTATACGTAGTTCTTAGTATACTAAGAACTAAAGAATTAAAATTTTTTATACTTAAATTAAAATTTTTTATACGAATTTTTTATACTAAAAAAATTAGTATTAAAAATTTAGTATAAAAATTAGTATAAAAATTTAGTAAGAAATAAAAAAAAAGTATATTTAATTCTTAGTATAGTAAGAACTATGTGTACTTTATTTACGATAATTTTCCAATACCTACCACCTATGTCAGACATTCTGTCTCCACTCTAAACCAATCCAAAAGTGTCACCATCCCAGCAGAAGATGGAGGACAAGAAGAAGGAGAAGGAGGACAGGACACACCCAGATTCCTCCATCTTGCCTCTTGAACCCCCATTCTAAAACCCCCAAAATTCTGCTTTTTCACCCTGTGACAAATTAACCATCACTCCACCCAAACTCTTGTGGTTTATAAATCCTCACACAAAACTGGAAGTTTTTTCCCAGGGTTTAAAATTGAAGGTACAAAAGATGTTTTTGACCGTGCCAATGTCTCTTGGCATGAACCATCCAGGGCAGCCAGAGCAATGTGCTGGGTTCCCATGGGGGGGCACAGTGGGGGCTGCCAGGGGGTCCCTGGGATGTCCCTCACGCTGTCCCCCCCCAGCTGCAAGCAGAACCAGGACATGCTGTCCTTCTACGCCATCGTCATCGGCCTCAACAACGCCGCCATCAGCCGCCTGCGCCTCACCTGGGAGGTGAGCAATGGGGTCCCCCCACTCCCACCGTGCCCCCACATCCTCCTGTGCCCTTCTGGACACCCCTGAGCCTTCCCTGGGGGGACCAGGGGTCACCCACCTACCCAAAGGGTCCTGGGGAGGGCAGGGAGTCTCTGTGGGACAAGGTTTGCTCGGTCCTGAGGTTCCCTCTGGGTCAGGAGGTCCCTGGGGAGGATAGAGGGTCCTGGGGGTCCTTGTGGGTTGGTTCCCAAGAAGGACAAGGAGTTGTGGCCCTTGGGGGCTGGAGGGGTCGCCCACCTTGGTGCTGTCTTGGTTGCAGCTTCACATCCAACTTTGTGCCCCCCTCATGCCCTGACCCTTTCCTGGGTGCTCCCAGACCATCCCTGGGTGCTCCCAGACCATCCCTGGGTGATCCCAGAGCACCCCTGGGTGCTCCCAGGACCCTTGAGGTGCCCGTGTCCACACCTGGCTGCTCCCAGACCCCTCCTGGGTTCTTTCAGACCTTCCTTGTGTGTTCTCAGAACCCCCCCCAGGAGCTCCCTTCCCCCTCAGTACTCCTGGAACTTCTTTGGGTTCTCCTGGATGCTCCCAGGATTTTCTGGATGCTCCCAGACCACCTCTGGGTGCTCCCTGACACTGTCCAGGTGCTCCCAGGACCCTTGGGATGCTCTTTGAACCTTCCAGGACCTCTCACCCCCACCTCAGTGCTGCCAGGACTCCTCTGGGTGCTCCCAGATCACCTCTGGGTGCTCCCTGACACTGCCCAGGTGCTCCCAGGACCCTTGGGACGCTCTTGGAACCCTCCAGGACCTCTCACCCCCACCTCAGTGCTGCCAGGACTCCTCTGGGTGCTCCCAGATCACCCCTGGGTACTCCCTGACACTGCCCTCCTCTGGGTGCTCCCAGATCACCCCTGGGTACTCCCTGACACTGCCCAGGTGCTCCCAGGACCCTTGGGATGCTCACACCCACACCTGGCTGCTCCCAGATCTCTCCTGGGTTCTTCCAGACCCTGCTTTGAGTTCTCTTGGAACCTTCCAGGACCTCTCACCCCCACCTCAGTGCTGCCAGGACTCCTTTGGGTGCTCCCAGATCACCCCTGGATGCTTCCAGACCTTTCTGGACCCTCTCAGATGCTCCCTGACCCTTTCCTGGGCTCTCCCAGAACCTCCTGGATGCTCCTGCCCCTCTCTTTGGTGCTCCCTGGCCCTGCTGGGCGCTGCCCACCCTCTCCCCTTTTTTTGTCTTCCAGAAACTCCCAGGGAAATTCAAGAATCTGTTTCGGAAGTTTGAGAACCTGACGGTGGGTGAGAGGTGTGGGGGCTGCTGTGGGTGTTTGGGGGGGGGTCCCCAGGCCCCTCCTGGGGGTTTTTGGGATGCAGGGGACATTCCCAAGGTATCCCAGGGTGTCCTGTGGTGTCCTTTCCCCTCTCCCCCAGGCCACCAACGCCATATCCATGGTCACCAGCATGGGGAGGGGATCCAGGGTACACGTGGGGAGTCCCCCCAAAGCCTCACCCCCCATTTCCCCCCAGGACCCCTGCAGGAACCACAAGACCTACCGGGAGGTGCTGGCCAAGATGAAGCCCCCGCTCATCCCCTTCGTGCCTCTCATCCTCAAAGGTGAGGGGGGGTCTCAGGGGCTTCCCCTGGGTGGGTTGGGGTCCCTCTGACACCCCACGGGACCCCCCCATCACCCCCTCTCTCCCCTAGATCTGACCTTCCTGCATGAAGGCAGCAAAACCCTCCTGGACGGGCTGGTCAACGTGGAGAAACTGGTGGGTTCCAGGGGGGAATGGGGAAGAGAGACCCCCAGGATGAGGGCAGGGAGGAGGGGACCCCACTGAGGGGCTGGAGGACCCCCCTTCCCCGAGGGTTTGGGGTTCCCCTGTCTGGGGGGTGGGAGGGTTCAGGGTGTCCGGGGTGCAGAACGGGATCCAGGGGGGTCCCTGAGAGTGGGGGGTGTGCAGAAGGGGTCCGTGGTCCCTGGGGGGCTGGGGTGGGGTCTCGGGGGGCTGGGGCTGACTCTGGGGTCTCTCTGTGTCCCAGCACTGCATCGCTGAGAAAGTGAGAACCGTGAGGAAGTACCGGAGCCGCCCCCTCTGTGAGTGGGGGGACGGGGCTGGGGGGGCCCTGCCGGGGCTGGGGGGGCCCTGCCGGGGCTGGGGGGGCCCTGCTGGGGTGAGGGGGGCACTTCAGGGGAGGCCCACACGGCCCTGAACCTGCGGTGCTGGCCCTGAGGGATGGGGATGTGGCCAGAGCATCCTAACACCTCCTTGTCCATATCTCTGCATCCCTAAATTCCTGCATCCTCACCCCTTATCCCTTCACTCTGCATCCCTGAACCCCTGATGCATCCCCTGCATCTCTTCCATCCTTCAATCCCCACTTTCATGTTGCCATCCCCATTTCCTTCCTCCATCCCCTCCATCCCTCCATCCCCACATCCCTGCATTCCCACCATTGCCTTGCCATGCCTGCCTACTTCCATCCCTCCATCACTATTCCCATATGCCCATTCCCACACTGCCATCTCCCATCCCCATCCCTCCATCCTCACCTCCCCTCCATCCCCACATCCTCACCACCGCCTTGCCATGCCTGCCTACTCCCATCCTTCTCCCTCCATCCCTCCATCACCATTCCCATACACCCATTCCCTCCATCTTCCATCCCCATCTCTCCATCCCTGCCTCCCCTCCATCCCCATCCTATCCATTCCCACACTGCCATCTCCCATCCTCATCCCTCTATCCCCGTCCTCCCCATTCCCATGCTGCCACCTCCCATCCCTCCATCCCTGCCTCCCCTCCATCCCCATCCTCTCCATTCTCACATTGCCATCTCCTATCCCTCTATCCCCATACCCACGCTGCCATTTCCCACCTCCATCCCTCCATCCCCATCATCCCCATTCCCACACTGCCATCTCCCATCCCTCCATCACATTCCCACACTGCCATCTCCCATCTCCCATCCCTCCATCACCATTCCCACACTCCCATCTCCCATTCCCATCCCCATCATCCCCATTCCCACGCTGCCATCTCCCATCCCTCTATCCCCATTCCCACACTCCCATCCCCATCCCCATCATCCCCATTCCTGCACTCCCATCTCCCATCCCTCCATCCCTCCATCCCCATTCCCACCCTCCCATCTCCCATCCCTCCATCCCTGTTCCCCGTTCCGGGGCCGTTCCCAGGCCTGGAGCTGGAGGCGTCCCCGGCCCAGCTGCAGACCAAGGCCTACGTGCGGCAGCTGCGCGTCATCGACAACCAGAACCTGCTCTTCGAGCTCTCCTACAAGCTGGAGCCTGGCAGCCAGTGAGGGGGGGCCCACCCGGGACCCCCAAACCCCGGCACCCCCCCGGGGGGCCCGGAGCCCCCCAGCACTGACGCACTTTGCCCAGCCCCGGCCCTTGGGTGCTGCCCCCACCCTTGGGGGGGGGGTGGGGGGGTGGGTTTGGGGACCCCCTTGGCGCATCCCCCTCTCCCCCCGCCCCCTCCCCTGGCTGGGGCACAGGGGTCCCGGGGGGGGCCCATGTTCCTCCCCCCCCATCCCCTCTATTTTTGTATGTGTGGCCTGCCCCCCCTCCCCTCCCCCCAGACGTGTATATTTTGTACCGCCGCTGTCCGGAATTGTACATTTATTTTTTAAGAAAAAGGAGGAAAAAAAGGCAAAAAAAAAAAAAAAAAATTAAGCTGGGGGTGGGGCGGGGAGCCCCAATAAAAGTCTGTCCCAGCACCTGTCTGCGATGTCATGGTAGGGATTAAGGTAATTGTGGGAGTGACGTCATAGCCTCGTGTGGATGACGTCACAGACAGGGCGGAGCCGACCTTCCCAAGATGGCGGCAGCGCGGAGCCAACTCCCCGACCTTCCACACATGGCGGCCACCATCCCAATATGGCGACTGCCGGAGTCAGCCGACCTTCTCAATATGGCGGAAGAGGCGGGGGAGGGGGGACAGGCGGCATAGCCGTGCTCTGTCGCGACCTTCAGCAGCGTTTCGGCGCAGAGCGGGGAATTTCTTCCCGGTAGTGCCGCTCTGCCTTCTGTCACCGGCACACGGCGGCGCTAGGTGCTCACGGAACCGCCGTGACCTTCCCAATACGGCGGGGACGGGCGCTGCCCTCATGGCCGCCCGACCTCCTCATCATGGCGCCGCTGCCCCGCCGTGCCCCGCCCACATCCTGTTCGGCCGCGCAGGCGCAGAGGGGCCAGGACCGCCATTTCGTTCGGCGGGGCTGGGGCCGGGGCCGGGAGCGGCGGGAGGAGCCGCGGGTGAGCGGGGGAGGGCCGGGGGGGATCGGCGGGGCCGGGCCGGGGCTCGCGGGGCTCGGGGGGCCGGGACTGCGGCCGCGGGACGCCTGTGGGGGGTGTGGTGGCTGGGGGTGGGCGCGTGGGGCCTGTGCGGAGCCCGGGACCGGCGGGGCTGGGGGCGCGCTGAGGCCTGCGCAGATCTGGGGGGTCCCCGGGCCCGGCTGAGGGGTCCCCGGGCCCGGCTATGGAGTGACAGGAACCGGGGGGCTGGAGTTCTCACATGGACCCCCTGGACCCTCCCACCCTGACCCCCGGGCCGCCTGTGAGATCTCCGACCTCCCTGACCCCTGGGTCACGTCAGGGACCCTTCCTCAGACCTGCCCTGGACCCCCAGCTTAGGGTGTGCCCAGAGCCTGCGGGTCTGGGGGCTTGTGAGCCCACCACCATGGGGACCCCCACTCTGAGCTCAAGGTCTCCTCTGAGAGCCATCCCCAGGACCCTCATGGATCTCCACTGAGACCCCCGTACTGTCCTTGACCCCGCCACCCTGACCCTGAGTTAGGTGTGGGACTTCCTTGTGCCCCCACCCTGGGTGTGCCTGGAGCTGGTGGGACCAGTGGCATGGGACCCCCTGGGATCCCCACGCTGACCTCCTGGACTTCTCTACCCCTCCTTGGACTCCTGTCTTTGGGTTGGCTGCAACCAGGGGTCTGGGACCTCCACTCTGACCCCGGGTATCCTTTGGGACTGTCCTGAGATCCCTGCACTGACCCCTGGACCCTTTCACCCTAACCCCTGGGTCACTTCAGGGATCCTTCCCCAGGACCCCCAACCTGAGGGTCTCCAGAGCTGTCAGGGACCTGGGACCCTCGCTGGCACCCCTTTGAGACCCCCATATTGATGCCCTGGACCCTTCCACCCCTCTCAGGACCCCTCCTGGACCCCCAGCATGGAGACTTTGACCCCAGAGTGTCCCTGGGACCCTCACCATTACCCCATTGACCCCTGACTTGTGGGTCACCTCAGGGTCCCCTCCCCATGACCCCCTTGGAGCTGTTCAGAACAGGACCAGGGGTCAGGGACCCCCAGCGTGACCTGTGTGTCTACCTGGGACCCTTCCCATGACCCTTGGGACTCCTCCACCCTTCCCAGGACCCCCCTGGACCCTCTCTGTGACCCCTGGGACCCCCCTGGACCCCCACCCTGTGGGTGCCCAGAACCAGAAAGGGCTGGGGGTGCACTGGGGGACACCCAGTGACAGGGGAGACCCTATTTGGGCTACAGAAGGACAGACGGAATTTTTGGAGCCTGTGGTGTCTTAGGGATGACCATGGACACAGAATTTAGTGGGATCCTGGAATGACTCGAGTTGGAAATGACCTTAAATCCCATCTTCCACTGGAAGGGGCTGTTCCAAGCCCCATCCGAGCTGGAACACTTCAAGGGATGGGGCAGCCACAGCTTTTTCTGGGCAACGCTGGAGCTCAGTTGCCCAGGGAGACACATCCAGGGCTCCCTGCTCCCGGTGCACCGGGAGGGATCCCACTGTGTCGGCATCGCTGCACCCGGAATTCCCAGCTCCGGCTCGAAGGAACCGGGAAGTCCCCGCGTCTCCGGCCGCTTCCTCTCGCTGGAATAATTGAGCGCTTCCTGCCCAGCCCCTCGGTTCCTGCCCAGCCCCTCGTGTGCCACCTCTCCCTTTCCCGGCTTCCTTTTGCCTCTTCGGCGAAGGGGGAGCGGCAGGGGAGGCTGGCAGGACGGGCTTTTCCTGCTTTTCCTTTTTGCTGCAGCGGAATTTCGGGACAGGGTGCCTTGCTCCTGATTAAAGGTTTCCTTTGCTGAGTGACCTGAGATGGGAGCAAGGCACAGACTGAGCCGGGGGTTCTGTGGTCGGGGGTGGGAAACTGAGGCTGTGGGAAGTGGGAATGGGGAAACTGAGGGCAGGGGAACTGTGGAGAGGAAAACGGAGGATGTGGAAGTTGTGGATGGATGGGGAAACTGAAGTTGTGGAAGCTGCGGGTGGATGGGGAAACTGAGGCCGTGGAGCTCATCCCTGAGGAATTAGAAACTCCGCAGATCGGGGTTTTTGTTAAAAACGCCTCGTCAGAGCCCGCGGGTCGTTAATAATTCACAGGGAGCGTCTGGATCCCGCGGGGCCGGAGCGTGTCTGTCTGTCTGCACGCAGGGATGCGCCGGCTCCGCGGGATGCTCCAAATGGAGCTGGCAGCTCGGCTCGGGAAGCATGCTGATAGGATTTTAAAAGCTTGAATGACCTTAAATCCTGCGATGGCTGTCGCTCAGGATAAATTATTTATGTAGCATCCTCAGCTCCTCGGGAGCGGGCAGGAATGTCAGGCTGCGGGAGGGAGGACAGGGCTTGGAATTTGGGAGGGGGGTAACGAGGAACTGCGGGTTTGGATGGGAAGAGAGGGAAGATAAAGGCGCGGGGGCGGGTGTTGGAGAGGTCCAGCCTTGGAAGTCGTTCCCAAACCGGTGCGGCCGCATTTCTGCGCCGACATCAGAGGGTGGAAATTCCTCTTGATCTGCAGTTCAAAGCCTCCCTGAGGATGAGGCGCTGCAGCTCGGGCTTGCAAATGTGAAATACAAATCCGCCCGGAGCCCAAATCCCCCTGAAAAGCGAGGAAATAGGCGGCTGAAGGTCACTGCTGCTGCCTGTCCTGCTCCAGCAGCAATCCCCGCGGGATGAACGGGATGGGGGCTGCTGCTGGGGAGGGCCTTTCAGTTCCCTCCACGGCAAACAGGGACTTGAAAAATGCCTGGAAAACGTGGCATGTCTCCCAGGCTGGGCCGAATCTGCCCAATCCTGCCGTTTTTAGGGTAGCTGAAAGTCAAGTTCTTAGGGTTTAGGAGTGTTTTGATCGCAGGGTTGGCAGGGAAGTGCTGATCCAAATCACTGCCGAGGCGTCTGTGGCCATGGTGGGCTCCAGCCTGTGGAGCAGCAGCTCTGAAGCAGGGTGACCTCGATCTGCTGATCTCTCCCTCCTCCCAAGGGACAGCTTTTCACACCTTGTTTTCCTCCTGCTTTGCTCAGAGCTTTCCTGAGGTTTGGTTTGGATTGGAAAAGCAAAGGCACTGTGTAAACCTGCCCCTCCTGCCTCAGCCCAGCTTTTATCCACTGGTGTCTTTGGATTCAGCTCTTCCCAGCCACTTCCCCTGCGAGCACAGGGAGCTGCCACACAGCTTCTGGAGCCCTCAGAGGCTCTGATGTGTTCTGATGGAAGGGTCCTGATAGGGAAGAACAAAGAGGGAGCACAGAGAAGTCGGAGCGTTGTTCACAGGGATAACTTCTACCAGGCAGGAAGGGGTGCTGGGAGGAAAACTCCCCCCTTTTTTCTTTTCCTGGAGGATTTAGCTCCTGTCTCCCTAATCTGTATCAGCTGGGTCTGTCTTCTTGCACATGAAAGATCCAGGCTGTATTTCAAAGGCACCGTTCCCAGCCGGAGCTCTCAGCTTTTCCCAGCCGTGTGTGCTGAGTTCGGGGCCTCTCGATTTTGGTTTTTCAATGTGACCTTTGCTGTTAATCCCCAGCCCGAACGGGGCCGTGCACCGAAATGGAATGACCTGTTTCTTGGGAATTCAGCTCCAGTTTATCCTCAAGCTGCTTTAGCTTAAACTCTTGTCTCCTTTCCTCTCGCTCTTCTAGGTCAGAGCCTGGATCCGAGCGCAGGTTTTGCTTTAAGGGCACCTTAGAGGGGAGATAGTGACTCGTGATCTGTTTGTAGAAATACCCCCCTTGTCCTGCAGGTCCCTGTGGATTGTCCCTGTGGACTGTCTGGAGACTGTCACAGGGTGTCAGCAGGTCACACTGAGAGACCCCAGCAGTGCTGGCCTGGCACGGGTGGCACTGGCTGGTTTGTGCCAGCTGACAAATCCCTGTTTGTGTGTCTGCGAGATGAGTTGCTGTCACAGGGGCCACCGAGGGAAGTGTCACCCTGGCAGTAACCAGCTGGCACAGCAGCAGAGCGGGGACACAACGCGTGACGTTCCCGTGGGTCGGAAGGTGCTGGCCCTGGCATCCCTCCTGTGCTGGCTCAGGGCTGTGACACACGAGCCCCAGTCAGGAGTCTCCTTACCTGGCGTGTTCCTCAGCTGGATCCCTGCTAATTCCCTGCAGCAGCTGATCCAGCAGGGCTGGGGCTCTGCCCGGAGCCACTCGTGCCACCCTGGCCCTGTGATCCCACCGCGGGTGGGAAGGAGCACAGGGAAAAGGGCTCCTGTTCCAACACGTCCCAGACAAGCACGTTCAGAGCCCTCTGTGATCCTGCTCCAGGGGGAAAGGCTAAGGCTGGATGGGTTTTTTGGGTGTTGTTCCTGACTGGAGTGTCCAGAGGGGTTGAGGGATGTTGGATCTTGGGTGGGAGGCCTCGAGCTCGGGCTGGGATGAAGGAGCAGCACATTTGTTACAGAGGGCACTGGGGAGCTGAGAGTCTCAAAGACTTGGAAAATGCCATAAGATAGAGAGAGGAATGTCTTCCTGATGAAGAAGCTGAGGACTTCTCACAGGGCAGAAGAGCTGATTTTAATTAAAAAGCAGTTGAGGTATTTATTTATTTCCCTGAACCCTAGAGCCAGTGGTTTGCCCAAGGGCAGGAGAGCTGTTGCTCCCTGCTTCCCGTTCTCACACCCTGGGAATGCCTGACAGAGGATGGACCTGTGTCCTGTGGGATTAGGAAGTTGTAGTTTATCTAGCAGGAGATGAGTGGGAGAAGGGATCTGGTTGTTAATACCTGGTACAAACCTGAGTCATAAAGGAACTTTCCCTGCGGTGGGGGCTGTTCCCGTGCCCTCTGTCACCTGCCCTGGGGGTCAGGGCTCGGAAATGGGGAGTTTCAGGTGTGAAACTGCCCTGTCCTTTCCTCCTGTTGGTGGTGTGCTTCCCGTTAGTGACTGTGGAATAGGTTTTCCTGTGGGAAGGACATCTGTGGCCCAGAGAGGGACATTTGTCCCCTGCCTCAGGGTCTGCCCTGAGCTGCTGGGACTGTCCGTGTGGTGAGCAAGGCCTGCAGTCACCACATTCCTATTCCCTGAGCCGGTGCTATGGGAGGCCCTACCTGAGCACTGCTGTCAGTGGCACGAGGGCCTGTGACTTCCCAGTGATTCAGGCTCCCCTTCCTGTCCCCAGTCCCTCTGTGTCCCATCTCCAGTGCCGACCGGAGCTGCCGGGCCGCGTGGAGCCCCGGGAGCTGTTCCAGGTGAGCCGTGGTGCCAGACTGCTTTATTCTGGGCTTCTGAGGAGTTGGAGCATTGCCAGATCTGTGCTGGGAAAGCTGGTTTCCCTGACTGCTTGGACAGCTTTGAGGGGGCTTTGGAGTTGTGGGGTGCAGAGAGCCTTCAGTGCTGGAGGGTTATTGATGTAGGAGAAAAGAGGTCGGGAAATTCAGGGGTGGGAGGGAGCCACAGGACAGTCCTGTGCTGCTTCCTGCTGCTCTGGAGCTGGAGCCATCTGGCAGATTTGCCCTGGCCATGGCTGGAGAGGCCATGGGGCCACATGCCAGTGCTGGGGGGCTTCTGTCACCCTCCCAAGTGAGCAGCCCCTGGCTGCAGCTGGAGGAGCTGGATGGATGGTGCAGGATCAGCTTGGCCAGGTTTTGTCTGCCGGGCGAGGTGGTTCTGTGAGACGTGCTGGCTTTTGACTCCCTGGGGATTTGGGGTGGGGATGTGCTGGCTCCCACCTCTGGCACCTGCTGCTCCAGGGCGTTGGGACAGCCTGGGAGAGCAGCTCCAGCTGCTGCTCTGCACGGGCACAGCGCACAATTCCCCGCACAATTCCCCGGGGCTGTGTTTCACCTCCAGCTTTCCCTGATTGTTTCCTCCCTTCCTGCAGGCATGAGTGCCCAGGCCTGCCCCCAGCACTGAGAGCCTGCAGCCGCCAGGATGCCGATCCCTCCTCCCCCGCCGCCGCCCCCCGGCCCCCCGCCGCCCCCCACCCTCAGCCAGGTAGGGGTCACCGAGCTGGGCTGGGAGCTGGGCTGTCCCCAAGGGGCCACTGGAGAAGGCTGGCTGTGGCAGGGGTGGGGTGCTCTGGGAGCTGGGCTGTCCCCAAGGGGCCACTGGAGGAGGCTGGCTGTGGCAGGGGTGGGGTGCTCTGGGAGCTGGGCTGTTCCTGTGCCAGAGGGGGGGTCCTGAGCTGCTGCTCCTCTCCAGGCGAACACAGAACCGCCCAAGCTGAGCCGAGAGGAGCAGCGGGGCCGCGGGGCCCTCCTGCAGGACATCTGTAAAGGGACCAAGCTCAGGAAAGTGACCCAAATCAATGACCGCAGTGCACCCATCTTGGAAAGTGAGTCCCCCCAGCAGGCTCCCAGCCCCATGCTGGGCGCCGCCGTACCCTGCAGGGCGCTTGCCCATCTGGTTCCCAGCAGCTCCTCATTGGAGGAGCGGATAATTCCAGGCTTAACCTCTTTGCCTCCCTCCTTTCAGAGCCCAAGGGCAGCGGCGGCAGCAGCTACGGCTCCGGCTCAGCTGCCATCCAGCCCAAGGGCGGCCTCTTCCAAGGCGGCGTTCCCAAGCTCAGACCTGTGGGAGCCAAGGACAGCTCAGGTAATGGCCACTGGCCCGTTGTGTGTGTGGGGGTCCCTGGGGAGGGCCCTGAGCAGGAAGGGGTTGAGGATCTCCCTGTGTATCCCTGGGGATTTCAGCTGCTAAGAGACAGGACCCCAAATCACATCCCATGCATGGCACAGGCCAGCTGTGCCCTCCCTGAGCCTCAGCCCCACACACAGACTTCTTGGAGGGCGCAGGAGTTTTGTGTATTGCTGAGCTCTGTGTGTTCTCTGTGGTGGCCACAGAGTAGAGTGGTGAGAGAGGAGCCGTGTGTGGCTGTGCTCGGTGCCAGCTCCCCGCGTGTGCCAAACAGCCATTCCTGGCCATCCCTGTGGCCTGGCCCTCCTTGGCCGTGGCTCTGTGCAGGGACAGGGCACTGCTCCCGTGCCGTCCCCAACCCCTCACCGTGCTCTCCTTCCCCGCAGACAGCTCCGCTAAACAAACACTACAAGTCCCTGGCTCCCGAGCAGCTGCTCCCAGGCCCCCCGTGCCGGCCAACAACAGCCGCCCTCAGGACGATGCCGACAGCAGCCGGGGCTCCCCGCCGGAACTGCCGCGCACGCAGAGACCCTCCCTGCCTGACCTGTCCCGGCCCGGCGCCGCCGGTGGCACCGGCATGAAGCACAGCTCCTCGGCCCCGCCGCCCCCGCCGCCGGGACGCCGCGCCGCCGCCCCCCCGGCCCCCCCTCCAGCGCACGCCAAGGCCTCGCCCTACAACCGGGAGAAGCCGCTGCCGCCCACCCCGGGACAGCGCCCGCCCGGCAGCAGGGACGGGCCCCCCGCCCCGCCGCCCATCAAACCCCCTCCTTCCCCCGGCAGCCTCCGCTCGGGCGCTCAGGGCCAGTCGCTCGCCCCCCCGCCGCCCCCTTACCGGCAGCCCCCCGGTGTCCCCAACGGCCCCTCCAGCCCCAGCAGCGAGTCGGCCCCGGAGCTGCCGCAGAGACACAACTCCTTGCACAGGAAGGCACCGGGCCCCTTGCGGGGTCTGGCGCCACCGCCGCCCGCTGCTGCCTCCCCCAACCTGCAGAGCAGCCGCCCCCCGCCGCCGGCCAGGGACCCCCCGAGCCGTGGAGCAGGTAAGGGCCACTCGCTCCACGGTGCCTGGGGGCAGCTGGGGTGATCAGGGTGGCAAGAGTTGGTTTCTGGGCACAATGAGTGTTCTGCGTGTGGTGATGGGGCTGGGCTGGGGCACTGAGCAGTGCCATGTTTAACACATGGCCTTGGTCATGTCCCATGACCATCCAGCTCCTTCCAAGCCTGGTGCTGGCAGTGGGTTGTGGCTGGGAAACTCCTGCCCATACTCTGCTGAGGTGGGAGATGAGAATGTGGGAGAGCATAGGTCCCCTTAAGCTTCCTAAACGTCACTGGGAGGGTGCAAAAAGCTATGGCGGAGCAGGGAGAAGCCTTTCCCTGGGTGTGCAGCCCTCGGGAGTGTGTCCCCGTGGCTGGGACTGCTGTTGGCTGTGCCCCGGTGCCCCCCCCGTGCACTCCTGGGCTCCCCGTCCAGACCGCATCTCCTGCCTGGGCCCCTGCCAAGCCGCTCCGTCCTTCTGGCCCTGCCAGAATCCCTCCTCAGAGCTACAGCTGGGGATCTGCTCTGTCAGCCCGAGTGTAATTAGGCTAATGAGGAGCACGAACTGCCACGGAGCCTCTGCGGGAGGCTGGGCAGGAGTGAGAGGTGGGTCAGAGGGGCTGTGGGTCCTGTCACTGCCTCGGTGACACTGCCGATGTGGCTTCCAGTCCTGGCAGGCAGCATCTTGGCTGCATGTGGAGCTGCTGCCCTTGGGCTCTCTGGATTGTAGCTGCTCCCGAGATCCCTTCTGGTGCAGAGGGACCTGTGCTCGCTGTGGGGCTGGAGCAGCCCCCGGGGTGGACGGTGAGCCGTGGGGCAGCAGGGCCGGCTGATCCCTGCACTGCAGCTGGTGGAGGGATGAGGAATGCAGATGTCAGGAGCGAGCAGGAAATCTCCGGGCGCGCGTAGGAGCATCCCTGGGCCGCGGTCTGGCACGGCAGCTGGCCTGGAACGCTCCGGGGGACGTCCCTGGGTTTGCCCCGGGAATGCCGCGCTCGGCGCTGACCCCGCTGTCCCCGCAGCTCCGCCGCCCCCGCCGCCGATGCTGCGGAACGGAGGGCGCGACGCCCCCCCGCCCCCACCCCCCTACAGACTGCACGGCCCCGCCGAGCCCCCCAGCCGGGGGAAGCCCCCGCCGCCACCCACCCGGACCCCGGCCGGGCCCCCGCCGCCGCCGCCGCCCGTGCGCAACGGGCACCGGGACTCCATCTCCACCGTCAGAGCATTCCTGGGTGAGTGCGACCCCGCACGGATCCCCCTCAGGGCCGAGCCCTGTGGCTGTGGCCAGGCTCCCCCAGAGCCCCCCTCCCTCACCTGCCCCTTTTTGCCATTTCTTCACAGATGACTTTGAATCCAAATACTCCTTTCATCCCGTTGAAGACTTCCCAGCCCCAGAGGAATATAAATACTTCCAGAGAATCTACCCCAGCAAAACAAACAGAGGTGAGGAGGAGGAGGGGGTGTCCCAAATTCCCTCTCCCTTCTTGTGTCCTCGTGGTTGGCACTGTCCTGTTTGTCCCTGGGCAGGGTGGGTGATGCAGTGACCATGCCCTTGGGCCCTGCTGGTGTTCTGGGGGTGCTGATCCTCATTCTCAGGGTCCCAAGCCCTGAAGGGTGGGTGGTGGGTGATGCAGTGGCCATACCCTGGCCCTGCTGGGGTTCTGGGGGTGCTGATCCTCATTCTCAGGGTCCCAAGCCCTGAAGGGTGGATGGTGGGTGATGCAGTGGCCATGCCCTGGCCCTGCTGGGGTTCTGGGGGTGCTGATCCTCATTCTCAGGGGTCCCAAGCCCTGAAGGGTGGATGGTGGGTGATGC
The DNA here is from genome assembly GCA_024362935.1 of Setophaga petechia. NCBI lineage: Eukaryota > Metazoa > Chordata > Aves > Passeriformes > Parulidae > Setophaga > Setophaga petechia. The sequence goes on along the minus strand of JANCRA010000044.1, from coordinate 2,887,523 downwards.
AGTGGCCATGCCCTGGCCCTGCTGGGGTTCTGGGGGTGCTGATCCCCATTCCCAGGGGTCCTGATCCCCATTCCCAGGGGTCCCTGAAGGCAGCTCTTTGTGCTGTGTCGCAGGGCAGAAATTTGGGCTGTGCGGATGCCCTATCCCAGCTGCTCCTGGTTTTCCTGCAGAGCTCATTCCTGCCTTTGCTGAGCACCTTTGGCACCAGAGGGGATCTCAAAGGACCCCGCAGCCAGGGCAGGGCTGGGCAGGGGCTGGGGGGATGCAGACCCTCAGGATAAACCCCAAGCACTGGCACTCGGACCCAGCAGAGCTCAAAGTGCCCTTGGTGCTGCACGTCAGCGCTGCGGATCCCGGCGGAGACTCCGGGGAGAATGGGATGCTCGTTTATTTTTAGAGCCATGAATGTTTAATGCGGGTTTGAAAAGCCCCGAGCTCGGTGCGGCTGCAGCGGCTGCTGCCAGGCGCAAATCCCAGGCTCCAGATCTCCGCGGGGAGGTCGGGGGGGGGCCAGCAGCTGGCGCGGGGGTGTGGAGGAGGGAGGGAGAGGGAGGGAGAGGAGCCGTGCTGGATCCGGCTCTGCGCAGCTCCAACAGGCTTCCTTGTCTTGCAGCTACGCGTGGGGCTCCCCCTCTGCCCCCCATCCCCAGGTGAAAGCGGGCTGTGCGGGTGGATTGTTCCAGAGCAGAGACGTGGAGCTCCTTCCCCTTCCTCAGCCGGACCCCCCCAGCTCCCAGCGCCCCGGATCCTGCATGACACACTCCCAGCCTCTCTGGTTCTCCCAGGACACCAGATCCCCCCAGTGCAGCGTGCTCTGCCGGCTCTGCCTCATCTATGCACCCCCCAGGAGTCAGTGACCTCGTGGCAAGCCTGGATGGGTCCATCCCTCATTGCTCCTCATGGATCCTGCCTCGGGATCTGCCTGGGAGCCGGGCACGGGACTTGAGGCCGAGCCGTGTGCCGGCTGCTGGGACCAGGGGGGCTCGTGGAGGGGTGCCTGGGGTCAGGCAGGGAATGGACAGGCTGTGAGACCCCCCCAGAGTGAGGGGGAGCAGGGACAGGCCGGCAGAGCCTCGTGATCCTGGTGGGACATTGTTACCCCGGCACAGCCCATTGCTTTTTTGCACAGGAGCCAGTGGAGGCAGGGGGGGACATGAGTGGGACCATGCAGGGACACCCCAACAGCTGATGGGGACCCCCTTTCTCTGACCCCACAGGGGGGCACCCCCATGTGCCCCCCTCAAAACCACTGCTCCCCTGGCACTTCCCCCTGGTTCTCACTGCTGACTCCCCCCAAACTTGAGCATTTTAACGAGAAAACACTAATTACATGGGGAGGGGGCCGTTTGTGCTGGGTCTGGCACACCAGGGGGCACGTGGGGGGGCCCTGGGGGCCGGGGATGTTTTGCCTTACGCTCCCTGTCCGACGGGGGGGTCACACTAACGTAGTTACTGATCTCTTTGTACCATAGCAGGAAGGGCACGGGGTGCAGGGGGGGCACCCCTGCAGGTGGGTTTGGGGCTCATTCAGGGGATTTTTTTTTTTTTTTCTATGATGATGGACCTTCCCCTGTTGAGGCTGGAGTGAGGTGGGTGAGGGGTGAGTGGGGGGTTTCTCTGGAGAATGAGCCCTCCCAGTGCTGCCCTTTGGGTTAAATAAAGGTTCAATACGGTTCTGCCCCTCCAGGAGCGAGGGGCCCTTTTAAAAGGGAACAGAGGAATTTGGAGGAGCTGGAAATTACATTTAAATAAAAGTAATAAAGTGATTAATGATGTCAAGGACACTGTCTAAGGGGGAGGTTCCCAGGAACCCCTTTTCTTTTTTGCAGGTGATGCCCCAAGGGCGGGAAGCAGGGCACTTTGGCAGACAGGGTGGGGGCTACTGGGAGCGCAGTAGGAAGGCAGGATGGGGGTTACTGGTGGCACTGGGACCACTGGGAAGGAGGATTGTGGGTACTGGGAGCAGGGGGAGGGGGGATTGGCGCGTGTGGGCACCGGGAGCAATGGGAGAAGCGCCGTGGGGAATACTGGGAGGAAGGGTGGGGAGTACTGGGAGCGTGGAGAGACAAGACTGGGCGGCAGTAGAAAACCAATGTAGGGGGAACTGGTGGCACTGGGAGTACGGGGAAGGCTGGGTCGGGGGTGCGGGCCGTGGGAGCACTGGGGGAACTGGGAGCGCGGAGTACCGGCAGGCGGACTGCAGCTCCCAGCATGCCCCGCGCGCCGCGCTCCGCTCCTTCCGCCCTGCCTGGGCTGCGCTCACTGATTGGCCACTCTGTTGCGGCCCTTCCTCTGGCCGCGGTGATTGGCGGCGGCGGCAGCGGCGCAGCCAATGGGGTTAAGGGGGCGGGGCCAGCTCGGCCTGGTGGCGGGAAGTGCGGAGCCGGAGCTGATTTGGCGCGAGAAGGTCGGGGCGGCAGCGGGGCGGACCCGGGGGGACCCGAGGGGGCTTGGGGGGACGTGGGAGTCAGAGATGGGGGGCAGCGCGATGGGGACCGGGACTCGAGGGGCAGGGGGTGGCCGGGACCCGCGGGGCTGGCGGTCTTTCTCACCTGGCCGCTGTTTTCTCCTCCAGCCGTAGCCCCCGCCATGGCCAGCAGCAGCCCGCAGAGCCAGCCCACCATCAGCTTCCCCCGCACGAGGAGCGCCCGACGCCTCGCTGCCCCCTCGGCCAAGAGCGACCCCGACGCTCCTGCTCTGCGCCCCTCGCCGCGTTCCAAGGCCTCGGGCTCCTCCGGCCCGGCCATCCCGGACACACGCTCAGGCCGGGCCACAGCGCAGCCCCTGACTCCCAAAGCGCAGCCCCTGAGCCCCCGAAAACGCCTGGGTGAGTCCCTCCACCGGCACCCCCCCGGAATGGCGGGGGTTGCATCCCCCTTCTCATTCCGGTGGGGCTGGGACAGACAGACAGACGGACCCAGCCCCGTCCAGCTCTGGCCCAGCTGCGTTTGCAGCTTCACCCCCATTTCGGGAAGAAGAGCTGCTCCCCCGGGGTTTTTGCGGGGGCTGAAGCATAAACTCCCCCAGGGAGAGCGGCCCTGTGTCACCACCAGCCTGTTGTCCCCGCAGGTGATGACAACCTGTGCAACGTCCCCCATGCCTTACCTTGCTCCCCGGCCAAACGCAGCAAGGAGAACTGCGGCCGTCGCCTGCTCTTTGGGGACCCCTCGGCCTCCCCTGAGCAGCCCAAGGGCTCGGGGCCATCCCCACGGAGAGGGGGGCCAGAGACCCCCAGGAGCTCGGGGCTCAGCGGGCAGCACTCACGCACCCGGCTCTTCAGGCAGGAAGGTGGGCATGGGGTGATGGGTGTGGGCAGGGCTGGGTATGGGGGGATGGATGGGAGGGGGATGCAGGGATGGGTATGGGGTTATGGATGGGGTTGTGAGTGTGGGCAAAGCTGGCTGTGGGGTTATGGATGGGATGGGGATGCAGGAAGGTGGGTATGGGGTGATAGGTGGGGCTGTGAGTGTGGGCAGGCCTGGCTATGGCGTTGTGGATGGGATTGTGAGTGTGGGCAGAGCTGAGTATGGGGTTATGGATAGGATGGGGGTGCAGGAATGTGAGTATGGGGTTATGGATGGGGTTGTGAGTGTGGGCAGAGCTGAGTATGGGATTATGGATAGGATGGGGGTGCAGGAATGTGGGTATGGGGTTATGGATGGGATTGTGAGCATGGGCAGGGCTGGCTGTGGGGTTGTGAATGGGATGGGGATATAGGGATTGGGAATATGGATAAGGGATGGTGATAGGGGTCGAGTTGAGGGTGTGGAGCAAAGGATGGGGTTGGGGATATGAGGATAGGGTTGGATATATGGAGCTAGGGATAGATATGAAGGCAGGGATGAGGATGGGGCTGATGATCAGCTGGAATGGGGTCCCAGCAGTGCCACCTCCCTCCCTGAATCCTCCTCCTCCCCGTGCAGGTACCTGTTACCAGCAGGCCAAGCAGGTGCTGCACGCGGCCGTGCCCGAGCGGCTGCAGGGCAGGGAGAAGGAGACGGGGCTGCTCCGGCAGTTCCTGCTGGAACACGTCCTGGGGCGCCGGCCCGGCAGCCTCTACGTGTCCGGAGCCCCTGGGACTGGCAAAACAGCCTGTCTGAGCCGTGTTCTGCTCGACTGCAAGGTGTGTGCCATGGCCAGGCTGTGGGGCTGCTCTGGGGGCAGTGGGATAGGGCTGGTTTAACATTCCCATTCCTGGCAGGACAAGCTGGCTGGCAGCAGGACTGTGGTGCTGAACTGCATGGCACTGGGCAGCCCCCACAGCGTCTTCCCTGCCCTGGCACAGCAGCTGGGGCTGCCCGTGGCCACTGGACGGGAGCGTATCAGGAGCCTGGAGAAGCATCTGACGGGCCAGGGGCCCATGGTGTGAGTTCCCTGTCTCTGCTGGGTGGAGTGGGATTCCCCTGGATGCAGCAGCTCCGCTCTCCCTGCTTGGAGTGCTGTGAGGGGACAGAGCAGGGGTTGATCTGGGCTCTCCCACAGCCTCCTGGTGCTGGATGAGCTGGACCAGCTGGAGAGCAAAGGCCAGGACGTGCTCTACACCCTCTTTGAGTGGCCCCAGCTGCCCAGCTCCAGGCTCGTCCTCGTGGGTGAGTGTGCAGGGTGTGTAGGAGGGTGCACTGCTCTCCTGGGCGCCCTCCCTCCTTAGTGGGGGTTGATGGAGACTTCCTTTTGCAGCTCCCTCCTTGGAGAACAGCCCTCATCCTCCTCTTCCTCTCGCCCTGCAGGGTTGGCCAATGCCCTGGACCTGACAGACAGGAGCCTGGCCAGGCTGGGAGCTCACCTGGCTGGCAAGCCCCAGCTGCTGCACTTCCCACCCTACACCAAGGAGCAGCTCACCCTCATCCTGCAGGAGAGGCTGGGACAGGTGGGGACACGGGGAAGACAGAGTGGGAGGGCAGGGGGTCCTCTGCCCACACAGGTGGCAGCACTGATGGCCCTGGTGCCCCACAGGTGGCAGGTGACCCCGTCCTGGACTCTGCTGCACTCCAGTTCTGTGCCCGCAAGGTCTCTGCAGTCTCCGGTGATGCTCGCAAGGCCCTGGATGTTTGTAGGTCAGTGTGTGCCCCAAAACCCAGCCAGACTGGTCCCTGTGAGTGTCCATGGCTCCCCTGCACCGTGGTGCCCATGCCAGGGGTGCCTGCTCTGCCTGGCACTCAGGGCTGTCCCTCCCCAGGCGTGCTGTGGAGGTGGTGGAGCTGGAGGTGCGAGGCCAGACCCTGCTGAAGCCGCTGCCCAGGGGTGAGTCCCTGCTGCCAGAGCCAAACCCTGCTCTGGTATCACCTCAGTGGGAGTCTGGGCTCCCTTGTGGGACACCTCTCCCCCTGTTCTCACCTCCCTGGGATGCTCTGTCTGTCCCACAGGTGACTCCCCGGTGTCCCCTGTCCCCAAGCACGTGGGGCTCCTGCACATCTCCCGGGTGCTCTCGGAGGTGTTTGGGGACCGCCTGGCAGGGGGGTCCCGGGGGGCCCAGGACACCTTCCCCCTGCAGCAGAAGGTGCTGCTCTGCTCCCTGCTCCTGCTTGCCCGGCACTCCCACGCCCGGGAGGTGACCCTGGGGAAGGTGAGTGCACGTGGGACCCTCTCAGGGCTGCACCTGGCAGTGGGTGGGTGTCCCTGGGGTGTCCCTTGGGGGGTTTGCTGTGGTGTAACCCCTCCCTGCCCTCCCCAGCTCCACGACACCTACAGCCAGGTGTGCCGGCGGCAGCAGCTCCCGGCCGTTGACCAGGCTGAGTGTCTGTCCCTTGTCACCCTCCTGGAGTCCCGCGGTGTCCTCGAGCTCAAGAGGGCCAAGGAGGCCCGGCTGGCCAAGGTACTGTGGGGTGCTGGGGCAGGGACAGTGCTGGGACACAATGCAGTGGTGGGGCAGGGGCAGGATCTCGGTGCTGAGCCCCCCTGTTCCCCCTCCCAGGGTCTGGTGACAGTGCTGGGACACAATGCAGTGGTGAGGCAGGGGCAGGGTCTGTCAGCTGGGTGCTGAGCACCCCTGATCTCCCTCCCAGGGTCTGGTGACAGTGCTGAGACACGATGCAGTGGTGAGGCAGGGGCAGAATCTCGGTGCTGAGCACCCCTGATCTCCCTCCCAGGTTTCCCTGGCAGGGTTTGGTGACAGTACTGGGACATCATCCAGTGGTGGGGCAGGGCAGGATCTCGGTGCTGAGCACCCCTGATCTCCCTCCCAGAGTCTGGTGACAGTGCTGGGACACAATCCAGTGGTGGGGATCCTGCACCCCTGCAGGATCTCAGTGCTGAGCACCCTTTTTCTCCCTCCCAGGTTTCCCTGATGCTGGAGGAGGCAGCTCTGGAGCACAGGCTGCAGGACACGGCGCTGGTGGGCAGCATCCTCACCCAGGGGCTGCATTAACCCCCTCCCCGTGGCCCCAAGGGGGATTTTGCTGCTGTGGCAAGAGCAGACAAGTGGCTCCCAAGGTTTTGGACATTTGTCAAGTTCTGCCCTGGGGGCTGTCAGTCTGGGGTCTTTTTATTAATATTTTAATATAATAATATTATTAATGTTTTATTGTAATTGCTGCGTGATGGGAGCTTAGGTGGGAGGCTGGGACACCCCCCAGCCTTTTTGCAGGGAGTGGGGTGCTCCTGGTCTCCCTTGTCACCCTGGTGTGTCATCCTGAGCTTTGGTGTTGTTCCTGCCCTGAATCCTGGACCATATTTGCTCCCAACTCTTTCAGAGCCTTCTGGGGCTCACTGGAACCTCTTGACCACTCTGGCTGCAGGGAGAATCTTCCAGTGCCAGCCCTGCTCTGGGTCCCAGTGCTGGCAGTGGCAAAGGAGGGGCAGGGACCCCCGGGGGAAGAGAGAACAGGGGCAATCCTTTTATGTTCTGCCATGAAATAAAGTCATTTTCGTTCAGCTTTGTCTCCTGTCCCCCGTGTTTCACCCCTGTTCCCCCAATCCCTCCCTGCCCCACGGCTGTGGGGACCCAGCCCTGTCCTCCCCATCCCCTCTCCTGGGCTGCAGCCCCAGCCTCAGCTCCTGGCCCCAGCTCCTCCGTTTCTGTTAAATAATGGACGCTTTGACCTAATTTTGCAGCTTCCTCATCGTGGGGCGGGGGGGCTCCAAATGGGGGTGGGGGGAGTGGTTGGGGATGAAGCTCTGCTTGTGCCCCACGTGCCTCCATCCCAGCCCACCTCTGCCATCCCACCCTGTCCCCCAGCACCCCTGGGTGCCCCTCAGCGGCTCCTGCCCAGGGATGGGGTGCTGCTGCTGGAGGGGGGACATGGTACTGGAGCCCCCCGTGTGCCTCAGTTTCCCACCCTGTGGGCCCAAGGGGTGGCCTTGCTGTGTCCCAGCTCTGCCCCTGTGGCATCCCTGCAGCTCACAGGACACGGGGACATTTCCACCGTCTGCCCAGGACAAGGACACAAAGGGGAGCCCGGTGAGGCCCCCGGGTGCCACCACGAACGGGGTGCAGCGCCAGGGGACACCTCGGGGACACGTGTGTCCCTGCTGGCCGTGGGGAGCGGCGGGGAAACCGAGGCAGGAGGAGCACGGGGGGGAATTGGGAGCCCCGCGGGCCCCGAGCAGGCTCAGCCCGGGCTGCCGGCGCTATTTATAGCCGGCCCTGCCATGTGTCGGACGTGTGCGGCGGCACGGGCGGGCTCCGGGGTCAGCCCGGGCTGTGCCCGCTCCGGGCTCTGTGTCCCGGTGCCCTCAGCACGTCAGGAGCCTGTCCCTGGTCCCTGTCCCTCCCCGCACCGTGACCCAGCCGCTGTCACCAGGCTCTGGGGCTGAGCGGGTACCAGCATCATCCTGCCCGTGGGCTGCCCGGGGGTCCCCGGCTCGCCGCGTTCTGCCCCAGGGACACGGTGACACGGCACAGGGTGGCGGTGCCAGGAAGGAAGCGCCTGGCAGCGTGTGGTGACGCGGGGGTGATGCTGGCAGGCATCCTTCTCCCCCTGCCCCCCCGGTTCCTCCCTCTGTCCCCTCGGTTCCTCCATCCCCCCGTGTCCCCCCGTGGTGATGGTGGCACAGGGACACCCCCACATCTGGGCCACACCGGTAGCACCTCGGGGCGTTGTCAGTCCTGGCAGTGTCCCTGGGGTGTCCCGGCCGTGTACGTGGCGATGGGGACAGCGGGACAGCGCAGGGGACAGCCCCCTCCGGCCATGGCAGTGCCAGCCCCAGCCCCGCTCTGCCGCAGTGGATGAAAAATCGATGGCGCAGCTGGATGCGGGAGCGTGGGTGCCGGAGCCGTTCGTCACCGCGCTGGCAGCAGCGTGGCGAGGGGACACCCGCGACAGCCAGCAGCGATGCGCGGGGCCCGAGGCACCGCCGGGCTCCGCCGCCGTGTCGCCTGTCCCCGCACACACACGTGCCGTGCCCACGGGGCCGGGCCGGGCCGTGCCCGAGCGCTCGGCGCGGCGGGGGCTCGGTGTCCCCTCGCCGGTGTCCCCGGTGCCCCGCTGTCCTCCCTTGCACTCTCCTTACATAAGCGGCCACGTGGCGGGCACGGCCGCCTCCCGCCGCGCCGTCACCGCCGGCACCCAGATTCCATCTGACAGCCCCGTTCCGCCCGGCTGCTCCCGCCTGGCACCGGGGCCGCGGCTGCGGGGCGGGACCCCGCGCGACCCCGCGCCGGGCGAGGCCTCGGTGGCACGGGGGACACGGGGACACGGGGCCGGTGGCACCTCCTGCCCGCCCTCGGTGCGGCGACGCCGCGGGAGCGGCAGCGGGCGGGGTGCGGCCGGGGATGGGCTCGGTGCGGCGGGGCCGGGCCGGGCCGGGCTCGGGGGGGTCCCCGGTGGCCGGCGGTGCCCCGGTGGGAGCGCAAGGGGGTCGGGCTGGCCGGCGTGCACATCTGGGAGTGATTTGGCACATTCCACTGGGCTGAGCACATGCCGGCGCCTGGGCCTCGGTGTGCGGGGAGGGGGCCAGAGGCCGGCCCGGCCACGGTGTCCAATCTCTGGGGAGCACACGGGGGAAACTGAGGCATGGGAATGTGCTGAGCGGCCTGGTGGGCATCACCCTGCTGTGCGGGCACAGTGGGAGGATCCTGACAGGCACCCAAGGGTCCTGGGTAGTGGGGGGTCAGTGTGACTCCCCCTGGGGTACGTGCTGAGGCTGCCTACGCTCCTCACATGTGTGTCTTCCCAGGGGAGGTCCTGCCCCACTACCCTCCCAGCCCTCGTGCCACAGGGTCTGGGCTGTTCTGGTGGGTGCAGGGCTTTGGCTGCCCTTTCTGGCCTCCCAGAACGGCCTGTGTCCATATCCGTGTCTCCATCGCCATCGCCTTTCTAGAATCAGCATCTCTTGGGGGACAGAGAACAGGGAATTCCTCTGGCTACAGGCACTCTGTACCCCCGGGGTGCCACAGGTGCCCCCACCCCTTCCCCTCCGAGCCTGGGGAGGGGGCAGCCCAGGGACTCCCCATCCTTCTCCCCTCTTCACCCCCGTGTGTTCCCATTTCTCCGCTACACCCCTGGAGCACCCACCCCCTGTTTTCCCTCGTGTGGGTGCCCCAATCCTCCACCTGGGGTGGGGTGGGGGTGAGTATCCAGAGTCAGAGAAGAGGGAAACAGGCTGGGGGGGGGGTTAGTAGGGGGTTGAAGCACCTCCTCCTATGAGTGTGAGGGGGAGGAAGGTTAAGGGGGGTATGGAAATTGCCGTGCGCGGCCCCTTTAAGAGCCCCCCCCTCGGTCGCGGCGCGCGCACCCACTTTCTCCCCTTCCGCTTTCTGGAGACTTCAAAGAGTTACAAAGCCCAGATGGCCCCGCCCCCGCCCCGCCCCCGCCCGCATCTCATTGGCCACCTGGGCGGGGCGGGGGCGTGACCACCGGGATGGGCGTGTCCTCCTCCCGCGCTCCCCCCGCCCTCCGCCGCCGCCGCCGCCGCCGCCGCCGCCGCCCCGCCCGGCCCAGCCCCGGGTAAAGTTTCCCCGCGAGCACATGACTCGCAATGGCCGCGGCCGCCGCTCGGTGAACCCCCCCGGGAACCCCCACCCCACCCCTCCCTCACCCCTCTAAGCCGGGGCGAACCCCCCCTTCCCCCCCCCCCTTCCCCCCCGCTCCTTCCCGGTGCCGCCGCCATGCAGCCACCACCGGGAACTCCCCGGGTTTAAGGATTTCGGTGTTGGAGTCTCCGTGAGCAGGTAATGAGGGGGCTCTGGATCTGCCCGTGGGAGCGGGGTTGGGAAGGAGGGTCTTGGTGCGGCTCCGGTACCGCCTCTGGGGATCCCCCTCCGGTAACGGGTGATCCCGGGGTTCCCGCAGCGGGGGAGGGACTCCGCCGGGCTGCGGCTGTCGGGAGCACCGGAGCCGCAGAGGCTTCCGGATCGCGGCTTCGACCTCTGCCTCCTGCACTGGGCTTGGGGCTGCCGGAGTTCCCTCTCCCGGTACCGATCGCCCGGGCGCTCCCGGGCGGCAGCGCTGCCCCCCCCACCCCGGGACGGGCTCCGGGGAGCCTCTACACCCCACGGGGGACCGGCCGGCCGCCACAGAGCGCGGTGCTGGGGACACCAGCCCGGGATTACCGGGCTCCCCTGGGCCGCCGGTGCAGCCACATCGCCCCCACCTTCCCGCGGCGGGGGGGGGGGCCGGGGCCGCTTCCCCTTTTCGGGGTGCGGCGGGGCCGGGGCCCGGCGGGGGAGCGGGGCCGGGAGCGCGGGGGGCGCCGGGGGCCGGGGGGCGGGAGCGGCGTCTGCGCCGTTTCCTGGCCGGCGGGCGGAGGAAGCCATCGCTCTGCGCGGCTGACAGGGCGGCGGCGGGCGGGGGGGCCCGGGGGAGCCGGGCGGGGGGCGGCGGGGCCGGGGAAGGGACCGGCGGCCGCTGCCTCCCTCCCGCAGCAGCTGCCCGGGGCCGGGCTGGGGGCGGCGGAGCTCCGGGCGGGGTGGGGGCTTGGGGGTGCAATCCCCCGGGTGTTGGATCCCGATAGAGTGGGGACCCCCCCAGGGGACGGGGAGCAGCGCCCCAGGTTGGGGCGGGCCGGTGCGGGGACAAATCTGTGCGTCTGTCCTCCAAATCTGTGCGTCTGTCCCCCAAATCTGTGCCTCTGACCTTTGACCTCGTTGGTGGCAGGGGCCGCCCCGCGGCGCCGCGGGTGCTGTGGGGGACACGGGTGTTCCCCAAGGCGGTCCCCCCGCTCCGGGGAGCCGGGCGGGCACCGGCTCGGTGGCTGCGGGTGCAGCACCCGCCGCGTCCCCGCGCCGGGATTAGCGGGTGACGGCTCGGTGGCTTAGCGGCCCCGCGGCCACTGCTCCCGGGCCATATGTCACCCGTGGGCCCCCACCCTGCCCTTGGGGGTGACCTTGCTGCGGCTGGAGGATGCGCCTGCTCCCGCGGGTCCTCGCACCAGGGATGCCCGTGGGTGCCCTGGTGGGTGTCTGGCCCCTTTGCCCATTGCTCGCAGCCCCCCCAGGTGACACGGTGACACCGACAGCGGGATGACAGGAGCAGGGCACTGCCCTGCGCCTCATCCGGAGCTGCCTGGTGGTGCCTGCGGCTGCTCCATCCCACAGGGACACCTGGCTTCGCTCAGCTGTCCTCATACATCCTCCGTGTCCCCGCACTCGGTCCTCCTGTGGCAGGAGCAGCGTCGCGGCCACAGAGCCTGGGGACGGCTGTGCCACCGCCACCGCCTGCCCTGCGGCGCTGGGATTCACCATCCCGCCGCTCTGCATCTATTTATATCCAGGAGGTTCTGGTGTGACAACGTGCCACATTTGGCCGCGCGTGCCCTGAGCCGCCGTGCCCTGAGCCACTGTCCTGGCACCGTCCAGCGCCGATGGCGGTGCTGCCACAAAGAATGTGGTTGCGCTCTGGGGTCCCCCAGCCCTTTTTGGGGCGCTGCTGCAGCGCCTCAAGGCTGGAGGAGCTGTGCGTGCCCTGCAGTGCGTGCCTGGAGCCTCAAGGTGCCCCATGCCGTGGGGCACCCCTGGCAGTGCCAGCTCCGGAATGAGGGGGGGGGCGCAGCGAGCGTGGAGGGGGGGTGTGCGATCATATCTGCGGTGACACATGTGCTGATTACGGAAAATGGGTTAATCTCCCTGCGGCTGGAGGCGGCTTAGCGGGGGGTGGCTCGTGGCAGGGCCCGGCGAGGGGCCTCGTGCGCCCGCCGTGGCCTCCGCTGTCCCCTCCGCTGTCCCCGCTGAGCCGGGCAGCGACAAGGGACATGGCAAGGGGACGTGGCAGCGGCGCACGGCCGCCTGCCCGCCCGCAGCCAGCCCGGGCATGACTCGGTGGGTCGCGGTGGAGCGGTTTGTCCCCCGCGGGTACAGCAGGGCTCTGCTCCCGGGAGCCTGCCCAGGCTGGGGGCACAGTGCCACCAAATCCCGGTGTCCGGGGGTGTCGCGCAGCCGCCTGCCCGCCGGGTCCCCCCGCGCCGTGTCCCGAGCGGCCCCGTGCCAGCTGCACTTGTCTGCCGGCTGTCGCCGAGCCAGCGAGGGCTGTCTGGGACCGCGCTGTTCCCGGCACGCCATTCCCAGGGCGCCGGCTGCCGCCGCAGCCTCGGCTAAAAACAACCGGGACTGCCGCGAGTGGCTGCTGGGGCACCATCCCCCTGCTTCCCGGGAGACCCTGGGGAACGGGGATGGGGCGCTCCGGGAGCCAGGGGATGGGGCACTCAGGGAGCCCAGGGATGGGGAACTCCAGACCCCAGGGATGGGGCACATGGGGACCTCTGGGATGGGGCACTCTGGACCCCAGGGATGGAGCGCTCCAGGGTTGGGGCACTCTGGGGAGCCCTGGGGTGGGGCACTCAGGGAGCCCAGGGATGGGGCACTCCAGGGACCCCGGGGATGGGACACTCCAGGGGCCCCAGGGATGGGACACTCGGGGACCCCAGGGATGGGGCGCTCCAGCACCCCAGGGATGGGGCACTCCAGCACCCCAGGGATGTGACACTCCAGGGCTGTGGACCCTGGGTCTGTGGGTTCCTGCTTTCATCCTGGGACTGGGATGCAGTGTGGGGAGTGGCCTGTACCTGGCGATGTCCCCTCCATGGGCAGGCAGGGGTGGGTGGGTGTGTGTGTCCCCAGGGTGTTGTCCCCACGGTGTGAGGGGCTGGTGGGTCATGCTGTCTGGGACACCACTGCACCTTTGGGGCTGGCCTGCTCCTCTCAAGGCACCCAGGGTGCAGCCAGGCCGGAGCGGTGCCGCTGGTGCTGTGGCACAGCTGTGGCCATGCCAGGGGCCGTGGCGGGGGCTGGGGCACCTGTTCCCACAGAAGAATGGCGTGTCTGGTGGTGGGTGCGGGAGGTGTAACCGGAGCGGCGCGTTCCCGGCGTAACCGGAGTCGGCCCGGCCGCAACAGGTGGAATTTCAGTTTGTGGCCCCTGGCAGCAGCGAGATGTGGGGCGCTGGGGTGAGGACCCACACTGCAGGGCCAGTGGCGACTCCCTAGGGGGGTGCCCATGTGCCTCTGTGGGTTGGGGAGGCCAACATGGACAGTGTCCCCATGGGCCAGTGAGGTGTCCCTGGCGCTGTGTCTGTGCTGGGGGAGCCGTGGTGCTCGGTGTATCTTGCAGCTGGTGTTGGGATGCTGGAACACTGGTGCTGCCCAGGGACTTGCAGTGGGTCTGAGCAAGCCCTTGGGTCGGCTGCTGGCTCCAGGGAGCAGTGTGTAGGTCCTGGGGTCTGTACTGCTCTCAGCATCCTCAGATCGCTGCTCCCAGCAGCCTCAACTCCAGCACACGCTGGCCGAGTGTGTGCCGCTGGCTCCGGCCGTGCCGCAGGCTGGGCATGATTCACGCCTGCCCGGGGACGTGAGAAACGTGACGGTGACTCACCGTGGAGAGCTTTGGGGATACGGGAGAGGGTCTCTCTCAGCAGCCCTGTCAGGGGGGCACCTCACCACGCCTGCACAACCTCCAAACGCTTGCCCGGGGAGGGGCCGCTGGTGGCGGGGTGCAACGGGGGCAGCCGGGCCCTTGGCCTCGCGTGCGAGGCCACCCCGGGCTGGCTCTGCTGCCAGCGAGGAAACCGCAGGCTGCAACCGCAGCGGCTCCGCAGGCGCTTCCTGCCCTGCCCCGAGGCTGCCATCCTGTGCCCCCGTGCCTCAGCGCGGCAACCCCGCTGTGCCCACACAGCGCGGGGACAGCCTGGCACGGGGAGGGTCCTCACTGCCCGTTCTGGGCAGGGTGGGGGCCGCGCACGGCGGCCGCTGCCAGGTTTGGGGAGCGCGGGATGCTGCGGTGGTGAACCCTGAGATGGCAGCGGGGACAAGGGGCTGGGGTGGCAGGTCAGCGGGGTCAGCAGGCAGTGGGGTGACACGTCAGTGGGGTGACAGACTCTGGGGTGGCAGGAGAGCAGGGTGACAGAGTGTGGGGTGACGGGCTGTGACGACTGGGCCGGGACTGAACTGAAACCTGTCCGCCTGGGAATCGAGAGTGGCAAGGGGAAGCTGCGGCCGGGAGCACGGTGCCCGCCGGCGTGACAGGAAGGGCTGGGTCGCTGCCCTCTGCCCAGGCACCCCCAAACACCCCCGGGCCCGCTGCCCCCCGCTGCCGGGGGTGCCAGGGCGGTGCCCCCGCTCTCGGCGTGTCACATCCGGGCTGCTGCCATCACCGTGTGCCCCGACAGGAAGCACAGCTGGGTTTGGGGGTGTTTTGGGTGCTGCCTGCTCCGGGGGTTTTGGGGGGTGGGCTGGAGGTGTGGCTGGCTGGGGTGGGCCCTGGGGAGGGGGTGTTGTGGTGTGGGACCCTGGTTGCTCTGTGGTTGATGCTGGATGTGGATGTGGGTGCTGAACCCAGCTTGGGGGGTCATAATGGGGAGCTGCCTTTTTGGGAGGGGTCTCCTGTGGGACTGTGCCACAGTGGGTGTGCACACGTTTTTGCTGAGGGCTTTGTGCTCTCTTTGGGGTCACAGCAGGATGGTGGCTTGAGCAGCTGTGTCCCACCACAGCTGTGTCCCCCCACCCCCAGCCATGGCCCCCCAGATGATGTCCCCCACCAGCCCCACTGCTGCTGGCCCTGGGAATGGTCTGATCTGTGTGTCCGTGCGTCTGTCCATCCGCTCCCGGGGGCCACCCCCGGCCTGGGTGGGAGGTTCCTCGTGGCTGCATTTGGCCCGGGCCCCGCAGCAACGTTTTCCACGGGGCTGGAACGAGGCGCTGGATTCCAGGAAGCTCCGGGCCTCGTCCAGCTCCTGCGGGGACTGGAGGAAAAGGCGATGGGGCGGGTGAGCACGGGCCCTGCCGAGGGGGCTGCACAGCCCCTGGCCCCACACTGCTCACCCGGGGGGGCTCTGGGAATGCAGCTTGGTCAGGACAGCCAGGACCCGCATTTGGGACAGCCAGGACCCCCATTGGGATGCCCACGATCCCCCAGTTAAGGAGCAGCTGTGTGCTGGGGGCTGTGGCAGAACATGGTCCCAAGGGAGCTCCTCTGGGCAGCAGCTCCTCCTGCCCACCAGCACCCGTGGCACCAAGGCTGGCCATGATCCCTGGACCCTCCTGGCCACTTTTGATGCTGTGGAGCCCTGGGAAGGGGGGTCGCTGGGGTGACCAGGCCAGCAGCGTTGGCCTGGCTCGGTCCCTGGCTGGCCAGCAGAGTGTGGGGGGGCCTGAGCGGGTTGAGTAATTGGGCCCCGGCATGGCTGGCGCGGTGCCCGGCGAGCACTTGGCACCGGCAAACATAAACAGTTCTTCCCGCGCCTCCCTCCCCTGGCTCCCCGCGGCCAGCACAGCTCGGGGGCCACGGCCTGGCCGGGGGGGCCATGGGCAGCGCCCCACAGTGCAGGCCAGGCTCCATGTGTGGAGCCCAGGCGAGGGCTGTCCTCAGGACGATGCTGAGCTGGCGCCCGGCACCGTGCCCTGGCAGTGCCTGTGGGAATCCCACACTCACTGAGGTGCTGGGGGGGCTGTGACCCTCACCCAGCCACTGATGGGTGCCCACCCCAGGGTGACAGTGCCACAGGTGTCCCCATGGGTGCTTCCCACTGGGTCAGTGGGTGCTGGTGTGAGTTAGAACAGTGGTCCTGGGTGCACCCAGCTGTGTTCTGGGGGGGCGGGCAGGGCCGTGCCCATCCCGGCCCCTCCCCAGCGCCTTGCCGGGCGGCCCAGCCTTGTTCCTCTGGATCCTTTTCCGCCTCCGCGGGGCCGGGAGCCAGCACTCTCGGCAAATAAACAGCCCCCGCCGGGCCCCGCGCCAGCACTTAAATAAACAGCCAGCCCGGGATTGTGAAAGCCCCGCGCCCCCCTTCCCACCGCCCCCCGGCCGGCCGGGCCAGGGGTCCGTGCCGGTGGGCACACGGCATGGCTCATGGCACATGGCACAGGGCTGTGTCACGATGGGCACAGCCCAGCCCTGAGGCCGGCAGAGCCCCCCTGGTACTGGTCCTGGGGTGCTGAGCCCCCTCCCCACGAGGCCGGGTCCCTGAGCCCCCTCGGGATCCGCGCAGGGATGGGGGAGCGCAGCCGCAGTGGGAGCGTGGCCGTGACGGCAGAGCCAGCCCGGAGCAGAGCCGCTGTCCTCAGGGGACCCCAGTGTGCCCGTGTGCCCCCCCTCCCCGTCCCCAGCTGCCCTGCAGCCCCCCAGGCTGGGGCAGGGGCTGCTGCCCCCAGGCTCTGCTGCGTGCCCCATGTCCCACGCCTGGCTTGGCGGAGCAGGTTTGGGATCACGGTGTGGCCTTTGGCTGGAGGGGGTGCCCTGTGGGGCCACAGTGTCCCCAGGCCGTCCCCATGCTGTCCCCCCGTCCCCCCCAGCCAGCTAAGCTGGGATTAGTGAGCTGCGCCTGCCGGTGCCGCCGTCCCGGTGTCGTTAATCGGGGGATCGGCGTTAATCCCGCACGGAGCCCCGGCCCGGCCGGCTGCGCCCTCCTGGGGCCGGGAGGGGATGTGTGGCTGGGGAAACTGAGGCACGGCTGGCGGGTGGCTGTGGGGGTGTCAGGGGTCGCAGCCCCTGTGCTAATGCCCCTCTCTGTTCCCCCTGCAGCACCACAGGAGCAGCGCCAGCTGTGAGGAGAGCCCGGCTGCAGGGCACCCGCGGGCCCCATGCTCTGCTGGCCCCCAGGACCCCACACCTGAGAGCCCCCCGCAGCAGAGAGCCCACCATGGCCAGCAACAGCAGCTCCTGCCCCACGCCGGGCGGGGGGCACCTCAATGGCTACCCCGTGCCCCCCTACGCCTTCTTCTTCCCACACATGCTGGGGGGGCTCTCGCCGCCCAGCACCCTGGCTGGCATCCAGCACCAGCTTCCTGTCAGTGGATACAGCACCCCGTCACCTGCCAGTGAGTACCAGAGCCCTGGGGGGGCTCGTGGCACCCCCAGTGCTGGGGGAGTTTGTGGGGACCCTTCTGGGCCAGGTTCTGTCCCTGGTATGGGGTGTGGGGTCCATAATGTGTCTCTGGGGCAGTGGCACTGGTTAGGGAGGATCTCCCTGCTCCCAGCCACACCTGTGGGAGCTGATTTTGAGGGCTCCGTGGTGCTTTTCTCTGTGTGTCCCTGTGAGTGATGCTGCTGGGGAAACTGAGGCAGGGAGCGCTCCGTGGCCCTGGTGGGTTGTGCCATTAATTGCGGCCACCTTCGTTAGTGCCTGGTTATTAATGGCCTGCAGGGTGTTCCTGTCCCTCACTGTGACCACCCTGTGGGTGCTGTGTCCCCACGGTGGCTCTTTGTTCATGGTGGCGGGGCTGTCATGGGGGAGGTGATGAAGGCGATGAAGACAATCATCATCATCACCGCTGCTCCCGATTCCATTTCCCCGTGACAGGCTCGTCCATCACGGCCCCCGTAATCACTGCCTGCCATGACGGCAGCTGGGAGCCGCTGGAGGTGGGCTCCCACCCGGGACCCCCCCAAACCAGCACCCCTCAGCGTGCCTCAGTTTCCCTGGATGCCGTGGGGTGGCTGCCGGACCTCTTCTCACCCCGTGCCTGCTCCCTGCAGCACGAGTGCCCTGCGGCACGGAGAACCCCGTGGCTCGGGGTGTGGCGGGCCCCCCCCGGCCCGTCCTTGGCCCCGGGGGCCGGTGCAGGTCCGGGCAGGGCCGGCCCTGGGTGCTGTCCCCCGCCGGAGCCGCCCCGGCGGCGGTGGGACCCAGTGGGACCAGTTCAGCGACTGGGTGTCGGCGGGTGGGGCCACTCCCCCGCGCTGGCTCTGGGGCCATTCCGGGCGTGTGGGGACAGGCTGGGGGGGCCGCCCGTGTCCCCCCCTTCCCTGACACTGAGGACAGGGCCGCGGGCACGGCTGGAGGGTGTCCTGAGGCAGGTGGGGAATTGTGCCTCAGTTTCCCCTTGGCCTTCCCTGCTGGCTGCCCGAGCAATGCAAGGGGTGGGGGCACCATGTGTTGCCCCCCCCGCGCCTGTAGCATCCCCACAGCTGGTGGGTGCCCTGTTTGGGTCGGTGCTGCAGTTTTGGGGTGTCCTGTGGTGCCACTGCTGGCGCAGGGAGGTGCCCGTGTCTGTGTCCCGCCTGCGGGGGACCGGTGCCACCGCCCCCTCCTCACCATGTGTCCCGCCCTCTCCAGATGTGCTGCAGCTGCGCGGCCCCGGGCTGGGCCCTCCTGGGGGTGCAGCTGCCCCTGCCGGGATTCGGGGCTGGACTGGGCAGCCCAGCGGGTCCGGGATGGGGATGGGGTGGGCTGGGAGCGGCGTGTGGGCACGGGTGTGCTGCCACGAGGGGTGTGGGACACACGGCTTCTGTGTGCCCTCTGCGGGCAGCGTGGGGCTGTGTGTGTCTGTGTGCCACACTCTGTGCCTGTGTGTGCACGCCTGGGGCTGTGTGTGCACACACATGTGTGTCACAGGTGTGTCTGTGTGCCACACTCTGTGCCTGTGTGTGCACGCCTGGGGCTGTGTGTGCACACACATGTGTGTCACAGGTGTGTCTGTGTGTGCCGGTGCTCTCTGTGCCTGTGTGTGTGCACACACTTGTGTCACGTCTGTGTGTGTGTGTGTCAGTGCCTTCTGTGCCTGTGTGTGCACGCCTGGGGCTGTGCAGGGTGTGCACACATGTGTCACGTGTGTGTGTCAGTGCCTTCTGTCCTTGTGTGCACACACGTGTGTGTCACGTGTGTGTGTGTGCGCCAGTGCCCTCTGTACTTGGTGTGCATGCACATGTGTATCACATATGTGTGTGTGTGTCAGTGCCTGCTGTGCCTGTGTGTGCATGCACACGTGTGTCACACGTGTGTATCGGTGCCCTCAGTGCCTCTGTGTTGCTGACATACACACAGCAGCGTGCCCCATGTCCTGTGCCAGGTGTGTACCCCTATGTTGGCACATGTGGCACCACCGGGTCATGCCTGTGCCCTCATCCCCATCCCCGGGGTCTCTGTGGCGCCTGCCTGTCCCTGAGGTCCCCTCCCCTGGCCCGTGCCGTGTCTGGGGGGTCCCTGAGGGGCTCCCTCGTCCTGATTCCCAGGCCTGGCTGCGGGACCCCAGCCCGGCCCCCCCGGCCGCGCTGCCGGGACAGGGGGCCCCGCTCCGGGCTGGCCCTGTCACCCAACCCGCTGGCTCCGGTTTCCTCGCGCCGCAGCCGCTCCCCCGCAGCGCCCCGTAATTAATTAATTTTTAAAAATTAATGAGCAAAACGTGCTCCCTGCAGGCCGGGGGCGGCGGGGGGGGGGGCCGGGGGGCCCCGCTCAGGGCAGTGGCCGGGGGAGCCCCGCGGGGTGCGGTGGTGCTGGGGACCCCCCGGCCCCCCCATCCCTGCCCGGGGAAGATTGATGAGGCGCTGGGCCCCCGGCCTGGGAAAGCCCATTAGGCGGAGGTTCTCTATCACTGTCAGGGGCCGGGGGGAGCCGCCTGCTCCAGCCGGGAATTCGCCGGGCTCAAAAGCGGCTGAAGGGGATAAATGGGGTCTTTTGAAGTGGGCGGGCGAGAGGGGGGCTGCGGGGCCCGGGGGGGGCTGCGGGGCCCCGAGGTGCCGGCGCGGCGGTGGGGGAGGGGATGGGGGGTTCCTGTGGGGGCTCCGGGCATCCCTGTGACCCTGCCATCCCAAAGCCACCCCAAAGCCATACCAAAGCCATCCCCTCCGGCACAGGGGGTCCTCCGTGGGGTGCCCATGGGCTGTAGGGTGGGTTGGGTTTGCATCAGCCTTTTGGAGCCGGCTCTGTCCCCCCGGAGCATCGCTCAGGGAGCGCGGCCAGGAGGATGCGGGGCTGGGGATGTTGAGGGAAGGGCCCCGTGTTCATGTCCCCGGGCTCAGGGCGGGGTGTGCCTGTCCCCCTCACACTGCGGGATTTACGTGCGGGGTGTCCCCTCGCCCAGTTCCTCTTGGCTCTGCAATTAAGGCTTTGTGTTTTGGGTTTTTTTATTTTTTTTTAAATAATCTCTGTTTCTTCCTGTTGCCGCCGACGCGGGACGGGAGGGGATGCGGGACGGGAAGGGATGTGGGAAGCGGCGCAGGAAGCGATGCGGGGTGGGAAGCGCTGCCCGTCGGGGCGGCCTCCGGCACGGCCCGGCCGCGCGGTGCCACCGCCCGCGTCCCCTGCGCCGTCCCCTCCGTCCCCTCCATCGCAGCCACATTCTTTCCAGCGCTGGTAAATGAGTCAGAGCAGACATTTGTCATGTTCGCTGCAGGAAGTTGGAGCAGCGCTGGGCTTTTGTTCGAAACCTGCTGGCTAAGCAAAGCCCCGGCTTGCCATTATTATTTAAACAGGCGCTGCTGCCGCGCTGCGCAGCCCCGCACGAACACACAGAACACACGGACACGCGTGCACAGCCACACACACGGAGCAGCCACACATGTACAGCCATACACACGGGGACAGCCACACATACAGGGACAGCCACACACATGGAACACACGGACATGCGTGTACAGCCATACACAGAGGAACAGTCATACATGTGCACAGCCACACACACAGGGACAGCCACACACATGGAACACATGGACACGTGTGCACAGCCACACACATGGAGCAGCCACACATGTACAGCCATACACATGGGGACAGCCACACACAGAAGGACAGCCACACACATGGAACACATGGACACGCGTGCACAGCCACACACATGGAGCAGCCACACATGTACAGCCATAAACACGGGGACAGCCACACACAGAAGGACAGCCACACACATGGAACACACGGACACGCGTGCACAGCCACACACATGGAGCAGCCACGCATGTACAGCCATACACATGGGGACAGCCACACACAGAAGGACAGCCACACACATGGAACACATGGACACGCGTGCACAGCCACACACATGGTACAGCCACACATGTACAGCCACACACATGGAACTGCCACACACGTACAGCCATACACACAGGGACAGCCACACACATGGAACACATGGACATGCGTGTACAGCCACACATGTACAACCACACACACAGGGACAGTCATGCACACAGGGACAGTCATACATGTGCACAGCCACACAGGGACAGCCACACACACAGACACACGGACACGTGTGCACAGCCACACACATGGAACAGCCACACATGTACAGCCAAACACACATGTACAGGCACACATGTACAGCCACAATGTGCACAACCACACACACATGTACAGTCACATATGTTCACAGCCACATGTGTGCACAGCCACATGTCTACAGCCACACATGTACAGCCATACATGTGCACAGCCACGCACACATGTACAGCCACACATGTACAGCCGCACACAGAGAGACAGCTGCACACATACAGCCACACATGTGCACACAGGACAGTCACATGCACACACACACAGAGTCACGGAGCCACACACAGATGTGTGAGGCAGTGCCTGCACTCTCCCAGCCGTGCACACGCCTGTGCTCCTCCTGCCCATGGCAGGGCCCAGCTGGGGGCTCAGTGGGGCTCCTCTCCCTCCAGGGCAGCCTGGGCTGGGCAGCTGGGGCTGGGGCAGCGTGGGTG
Organism: Setophaga petechia; assembly: GCA_024362935.1. Lineage (NCBI taxonomy): Eukaryota > Metazoa > Chordata > Aves > Passeriformes > Parulidae > Setophaga > Setophaga petechia. The sequence goes on along the minus strand of JANCRA010000044.1, from coordinate 2,865,736 downwards.
TGCCCGCTGTGCTGGGAGATCACCGCTGCAGAGGGAAGTGGCACCCCCAGGGCCTGTCCTTGGCGTGTGACCGTCCCTGCTGTCACCGCTCAGGCTCCCTGGGTTTGTGGTGTCAGCTTCAGCAGGGCCTTGTGTGAAGGGGAGTGGTGGCACAGGGTTCTGTGCCCTGCAGGGGTGACACGCCAGCACACACATGTGTGCATGCACACACAGATAAACACAGTGAGCTGTGCACACACACTCGTGTGTTCATGTTCTCAGCTGCTCCCGTGCTCGGTGGGACACAGTGTCACACACGTGTGTGTGTGTGTGTGTGTGTGTGTGTGTGTGTGTGCAGGACAAATGCACACACGTGTGCACACTCAGGCTGACACCTCCCCGTGTGTCTGTGCAGCAGGAGCACACATGGCCCCGCTGCAGCGGGGATGCAGACACGCGTGATGAACTGGGAACATGCGTGAACACACGTGCACATGCATGTACACAGACCCACCCACCCCTCCCGGGGGGGGCCGGAGGGTCAGGCCGAGGTGAGCCCTTCCCGCGGGTTCACCCGCAGTTCACCCGCATCCCATTAGGCAAATGAGCTGCGGCCGCCGGGCAGCCCCCGGGACCCCCCCGGGACCCCCAGGGCCCCGTCATCTCCGCCGGGCAACCCCCGGGCCCCCCAGCCCCGCCTTGAGCCCCTCCCCATTTCGCCAGTGCCTGGCACTGCCCCCGCGTGTCCGCGTCCCTCTGCATGTCCGTGTTCCCCTGCGTGTCCCCGTGTGCCCATTTCTCCGCCGTGTTCTCCTGCGTGTCCGTATCACCACCATGTCTGTTACCCCCCTGCATGTCTGTGTCTCTCGCGGTGTCCCTTGTCCGTGTCCTGTGTCCGTGCCCCCCTCCGGCGTGTCCACTTCTCTCCTGCGTGTCCGTGCGCCCCTCCCTCGTGTCCGTGCCCCCTGTCCGTGCCCCTGCCCGGTGTCCGTGCCCCGTGCCCCCTGTCCGTGCCCGGTGTCCGTGTCCCTGTCCCTGCCCGGTGTCTATGCCCGGTGTCCGTGTCCGTGTCCCCTCTCCTGCGGGTGCCGGCGCGGCCCCGCGGCGCGGAGCGGGTTAAGCGCGGGGAGGCGGCGGGTGCCGGGAGGGACCGGGGCTGGCGAAGCCGCAGAGCCGGCGGGGCTGCGCCTTCCTCCCCTCCCCCCGCCTCCTCCTCCTCCTCCTCCTCCTCCTCCTCTTCCTCCTCCTCCTTCTCCTCCTCCTCCTCCTCCCGCCGCTCGGGCGCGGAGCGAGCGGCGGGGCCGCTCCGCGGGGCGATGGCAGCGCGGCGCGGGGCGCCCCGGGGGCGCGGGGGGGGGCACTGACCGCCCGGGGCCGCCCCGGCCGGGGGAGCCGCCCCCGCCGCCCCGGGGCCATGTACGAGGGCGCGGCGGTGGCGGGGCTGCCCCCCGGCCCCTTCCTCCGCATGGATTTCTACGGGCCGGGCCCCCGGGGCTGCCCCCCCCGCCGCCCCCCGCCGTGGAGCAGCTCCGGCCGCTGTAGGTACCTGCGCACCGGGGGCGGACGGGACCCCCCGCCCGTCGCATCGGGCCGGGCAGAGCGGCCCCGAAACCCGGGCGGGGGTGGGGGGACTGCGGGGATGGTGCGGGGGCCGTGGGCGGGGGGCTGAGCTGAGTGCGGGTCCTGGAAGAGTGCGGGGCTCAGCCCCCTCAGCCTCCTCCCCACCCGCTCCATGCGCAGAAGCCGCCGGCTCTTTAAACACCCCCTGCCCTATTTCGGGGGCAGTCGGGGCCGAGCTCGGTGAAGGGGGGCAGGGGGGTCGCCTCTCGCCCTCCCCTTCCCGCAGCGGGGTCCGGGCAGCGCTGGCTCCGCCGGGAATTTCGCTCTCTCCTGATAAAGGCTCCGGGAAAATCCAATTAACTACAGACGGAGCCGCCGCTGCTGCCCAGGCGCGGGGGAGCCCCAGCCTGGGCCCCCACCCTGCCGCGGATCGGGGGGTCCGCCTGGGCAGGGGGTGGATGTGGGGCCGGGCCAGTCCTGATCCCGCTGGAGGGACCCTGCCCCGTGTCCCCGGAGGGGTCACGGCCCGGTGCCCTGGGCAGGGGGGGCACGGAGGGCATGAAGACACCGCGATGGGCAGCGGGGGGCACGGGCAGCGCGGTCCGAGTGCCGGCCGGGCTGGGAGCTGCTCCCGCACCGGGCTGCGGAGCCCTGCTGTCGTTCGTGCCCACGGGGTGGGGGCGAGCGAGGTTTGGGGGGGGGGGGGCTGGAGGAGTCTCCTGTCCCAGCTGTGGTGTCCTGGCACCCAGGGGCACCACAACGGCCCGGGGAAGGTCCTGCCGGGTTCCGCGGGACTTTCACTCCGCTAAGGGCGGGGATCCCTGGCGGGGCCCATGGCGGGGTGCCCGCTGTGCGAAGGCTGCGCGGCCGCGGACCCCCGGTGTCGCTCCCCTCATTGTCTCGGGGCCGCTCGACCTTTGCGCTGGCACCGAGCGCGGCCGCGGGGCCTTTGTCTGCGCTGGGGACATGCGGGGGCTCCCGCTGCCTCTGCGAGAGGTGGGGGCTGCCCCCGAGGCCTCGCTGGGGCACGGTGGGCACGGGGGTCCCCAGCTCCGGTGCCACCCTTAGCGCTGCCCTCTCTGGCTCTGTCTCTGAGCGGGGTCGCTGGGCATATTGTCCCTTCTCTGTGCCCCCCAGTCCTGCGGGGGCTCCCCGTGGGTCGCAGCGCTGCTGGCCGTGTGTCCCCTGTCCTGGCCGGGGCACCTCGGGGCTCTGGTCACGGTGACCATGACCTGGCGAGCGTGTGGGCGGCGGGCGCTGGCGGCGCTCCCTGGCTCCGTGCCCCGCTCCCGACGTCACTCGAGGTGCCCGTGTCTCCCCAGCCCGGGGGTGCCAGCCCGGGCAGGGCTCAGCCGTGCCGTGCCGTGCCTCAGTTTCCTCAGAACCAGCTGCGGCTGTGCCCGCTGGCCCCGTGGTGCTGGCAGCTGGCCCAGCGTGGCACTGCCCTGCCCGCCGGGGCGTGTTGAGCTGGCATAGGAGCCAGAGCTGCTCTGGTGGGCACGGGGAGCCCACCCACACCCCCAGAGAGGAGTGGGGCTGCCACCATGGGGGAACAGAGGCACGAGGCAGCTCCTGAGGCTGGTGGGAAATCTTGTAGGAGCCCACCGGGACAGTGGGAGCCCCCTGCCCCTGTGGAGCCATGAGCTGTTGGGGGTTTTGGAGTGCTGTGGGGGTATGAGAGGGGTACGTGGGGCTGGATTGTGCATGGCACCCCCCCCCCCCCCCCCCGGGCACAGGGTGGCCTCACATGGCCTTGTGAAGGCTGTGGGTGTGTCGGGGTTTTGGGGACGCCAGACCCTGGTGCTGGCAGGGCACAGACACCGGGTCCTGGGCAGGATGCCCGTGGGGACCAGGCGGTGCCCGTGGCCGGTGGCCGTGAGCAGGAGCGGGCACCCCACGGCTCTGGGTTCCCGGCACCCTCTTCCCTCCCCCTCTCCCTCCCCCTCCTCCTGCAGAGGCGCAGGAATTCGGGGCACGTGGGATTCTCATCCGCAGGGAAACCCTGGGTGGGCCTCCACCCTCCTGTGGGGGGCTGTGACCCCTGGCACGGCCCTGCAGGGGACCCCCGGTGACCCCCGGGTGGGCTCCCCCTCTGATCCCCCCATCCTCATCCTCCCCGCTCCGCCGGCCGGGCTGTGTCCCGGAGCCCCGGCGGGGTGGTGGCGTTGCGGAGGCCGGTGTCCCCTGGGGCGCTGGCACACGGGGTGTCCCCGCAGGCGCTTTCCCACGCCAGGGCGGGGGTGCGGGTGTCGGGGTGCCCCGGGGTCCCCCGGCGCGGGCAGGAAGCAGCCGGCGGGGCCGCGGGCGGGGGCGGCGCGTTCGGCGCTCACCCGGGATCTGGCGGAGCCGCAGCATCTGGTCTGCAGCTGGAGCGGGGCTGCGCTGCCTCGGCCGGGGGGGACAGCGGGGTCCTCCCTGCTGCGGGCTGAGCCCGGGCATTGGGGTCCGCCGTGTCCCAGCGCACCCCGGCACCCAGGTTGGCACCCATCCCGCCCCGCTCAGCGCCTTTGGGTGCTGCTCTGTGCCCACCCAGGCCTGATGCAGCCATGAGGAGGGCTCCTGGGCAGCCGGCCAGGCTGGCGGCCGTGTCCGTGTCCCCTCCGCGGTGGCACCGGGCTGGTGGCGGTGGTGGCAGGGGATTCCCGGGGTGCTGGCGCTGCTCTGGTAGCGCAGGGACGCGGAGGGAGCCGGGTCCCCTCCCCCGCTCCGCATCCAGCACATCAAAATCTTGTCAAATCCGCGTTTTGTGAGTGCAGCTCTCCACGAGGAAGTTCTTAAATTATATAAAAGAGGCGATAAATTATAGACGACGTTCTCTCAGTCACTTTAATGGCTCCGCTCCCTCGAGTGGCAGCGGTGATTTATTCAGCCCGGGAGCTCTGCCCGGCGCTCGCCCCCGCGCCCGTGTCCCACCCGCACCCTGGTATCCCACCCCGCACACCCACATCCTGCCTCGCAGCCCTGAGTCCCACCCTGCACCCTCCCGGCCCCCCACACACGCTCGTATCCCGCCTTGCACGCTCACATCCTGCCTTGCACACTCACATCCCACTCCACACATTCGTATCCCACCCCACACACCCATATCCCACCCCATGCATTCAAATCCCACCCCACATACTCATATCCCACCCTATACATTCACATCCCACCCCATACATTCATATCCCACCCCACACACTCATTTCCCACCCCATACACTCATATTCCACCCCATACATTTATATCACACCCTACACACTCATATCCCACCCCACATACTCGTGCCCCACCCCACACACTCATATCCCACCCTATACATTCACATCCCACCCCATACATTCATATCCCACCTCACACTTTTGTATCCAACCCCATACATTCAAATCCCACCCCACACACTCATTTTCCACCCCACACTCATTTCCCACCCCACACTCTCGTATCCCATCCCACCCCAGGTACTCCCCACTCTTCCCCACACGCTCCTGTCACACCCCGCACTTTCCCTGTCCCCGTTGTTGCCTGGGGACAAGCGTCAGGGCTGCCTTTGTCCTGTTGTCCCCTCCCTGGCCCCATCCCGTGCCCTTTGCCGAGGGTCCCGTTGCACTGCCGGCCTGGGGACCCCCACCCTCCCACTCCGCTGGGGCCCCTTCTGGGCTCCGGCTGTCCCCATCCGGGGCTCCCCGCAGCTCCCCGGGGCCCCGGCGGCCCTGGGGCCCTTTTTGGGGTGCAGGGGCCGGCGGGGCAGGGGGGGGGCCCAGGCTCCCCCGCCGGGCCTGGCCTTTAATATCCTGTTTGACTGGTTCGCTTGGCTCTGCTGCAGAAAAACATTCGCAAACATCCCGGAGCAGCCGGGGAGCGCTTAACCCCTGCCTGGCTGTGCCCCACGCTGGGACTGCACCCCAACTGTGCTGAGCCCTTCCCCAGCTCCAGGGGTGCACCCTGATGGTGCAGAGCCCCCCACACATGCCAGGGGTGCGCCCCAATTGTTCTGAGTGCCCCCAGCTCCAGGAGTGAACCCCAACTGCGCTGAACCCCTCCCTGCGCAAGCTTGACCTGGGGGACTTGGGCACATCCTGTAGGGGATGGGGGTGTTTCTGGGGTGCAAGAGGCACATCCCTCCAGGTTTTGGGGTGCAGGAGGGGAACAGGCATGTTCCAGAAGGTTTTGGGGTACAGGGGTGTACTGGCTGTGTGCCCTGTGCTGTCAGGGCCAGGGTCTGCTTGTTACAGGGACAAAGGTGGCACAGCCCTTGGGGATGTCCTCCAATGGGGGATCTTGGGGTGCCAGCTGAGTGCCACTGTGCCTGTCCCCTCCTGGGGGGCCATGCTTTGGCTGGGGGTGGTGGGTGACCCTGGGGCTGTGGGGGTCACCCTGTGTGTGCAGTGTCACACTGTATGTGTGCCCACACATGTGAGTGAGTGTGTGGCACCAGCCTCAGGCTGGCCCTGCACCCTCCATCCCCTCATCCACTGGCAGTGCTGCTCCCTGGGCTGGGGGCTCCTGGGATCCCGACCCTTTTCTTTTCTTTTCTTTGGCTTTTTTTTGGTTTTTTTTCCCCTTTTTTTTTTTTTTTTTTTGTCTGCCTGAATTCCACATCGTCTCTGTGACCTGGAAATGTCACGTTGCATCTTCCCAGCACGCGTCCTCTCCCCGCTGGCCCCGCTCGACCTGGCGCCAGGGCCGGGCTGGGCAGTGCTGGGCTGGGGCTGCCGGGACCCCTGGAGCTGGGGTGCACGATGGGGGGGCTCCCTGCCTGGGGGGCTCCGTGTTTTGAGTGTCTCCCCTTCCCCACAGCCGTGGAGACGCAGAGCACCAGCTCGGAGGAGATCGTGCCCAGCCCGCCCTCGCCCCCACCCCTGCCCCGCATCTACAAGCCCTGCTTCGTGTGCCAGGACAAGTCCTCGGGGTACCACTATGGGGTCAGCGCCTGTGAGGGCTGCAAGGTGAGCGCTGCCACCAGCCCTGAATCCCACCGGGGCTCCCCGGGCTCCTCGGGGTGCTTGGGTTCCCCATCGCGGGCGCTGACGGGGCCGTGCGGGGTCCCCAGGGCTTCTTCCGCCGCAGCATCCAGAAGAACATGGTGTACACGTGCCACCGGGACAAGAACTGCATCATCAACAAGGTGACACGCAACCGGTGCCAGTACTGCCGGCTCCAGAAGTGCTTCGAAGTCGGAATGTCCAAGGAGTGTGAGTGGGGATGGGGATGGGGATGGGATGAAGAGCAGGGATGAAGGGACGCCGTGCTTGGTGTCCTCATCAGGGGGTTCTGGTGTGGTGGGCCGTCCCAGCAGCCCTCACTGCGTGCCCAACAAGGCTCTAGGGGGATGGGGACCCCCTGAGATTGTGTCACAGCCTGGCAGTTGCCTGGGCAACACGTGATTGATAATGTCAGAGATAAATGATGCTGAGGAGGCCTCCCTGCTCTGCTGGCAGTTGTCATGGTGCCCGGCTATGCCCCCACGGTGGGTGCCTGGGGGGATAGGGCTGCTGAGGCACAGCTGAGTCCACCCCATCTGCCAACCCCTGGGGGACTGGGACCCCTGGGAGGAGCTGGCAGATCCTGGGGGGCCAGGAACTGCCAGAGGGGTTCAGGATCCCAGAGGCTCACCCTGCCCCTAAGAGGGGTCCTGGCCCTCTCAGCCTACAGAGGCTGGTCCCTGCAGGGCTGGGGCTCTTCCCAGCTGCTCCTCCCTTCCCAGCTGCCACCCCAGGGTCCCTCCCGTGCCCTTCACCCAGCGTGGTGGCTCAGCTGCCATTCTCTGTCCCCAGGGTCCCTCTCTGATGTGTTGGCTTTGCAAAGCACTGCCCCCTTGGCAAGGAGTGTGGGCCCCCAAGGGTGCAGGGTCTAACTGTACCCCTAAGGACTTGGGGGGTTGTTTAGAGGAATCTGTGGGGCTGATGGACATTGTCACTACAGCTGAGCCCATTGCTGGTGGCAGGTCCCCATCCTGCCCTGAGGGGCAGAGCAGGGTGGGGCAAGGGCTGGGTGGCACCGGGGCTGGGTGACACTGACCCTGCTGTCCCTGCAGCCGTCCGCAATGACCGGAACAAGAAGAAGAAGGACGTGCCCAAGCCGGAGTGCTCGGAGAGCTACATCATCACACCCGAGGTGGAGGAGCTCATCGAGAAGGTGCGCAAAGCCCACCAGGAGACCTTCCCCGCGCTCTGCCAGCTCGGCAAATACACTACGGTGAGTGTCACGGGCTCTGGGGGGTCCTGGGGGGCTGGGGAGGGTGGCACCCCCTCTGTGCCCTAATCCCCCATCTCCTACCACAGAACAACAGCTCGGAGCAGCGCGTGTCCCTGGACATCGACCTGTGGGACAAGTTCAGCGAGTTGTCCACCAAGTGCATCATCAAGACGGTGGAGTTTGCCAAGCAGCTCCCCGGCTTCACCACGCTCACCATCGCCGACCAGATCACCCTCCTCAAAGCCGCCTGCCTCGACATCCTGGTGAGCAGGGGTCTCAGGTTTTGGTTGTTCATTGCTGCCCTGAGATGTGCAGGGTGTCTCTGCTTCAGCCGCGCGGCTGAAGGAGTCTTCACTTTTTGGTCTTGAGGTTGTTTATCAATTCTTATCTATAAAATTTTCTTTCTGCCCAGTCGAGATCTGCTCAGCAGGGCAGCCACAGGCACTCTGACCACCCCCCAGGTGGTGTTGTCCTTTTATACTACAAACTACCTGTAACATATTTACACTTAATTCCCAACACCTATCACCTGTGTTGGACAGTGCACTTCTATTCTAAATCAATCCCAGAGTGCCAACATCACTGCATAAAATGGAGAACAAGAAGAAGAAGAAGAAAGGCTGGACACGCCCAAGTTCCTCCATCTTGTCCCCATAACCCCCATACCAAAAATCCTAAAATCTACATTTCCACCCTGTGATAATTTTATTATTATACTATTCCAACCTCTGTGACTTTCAGGTCCTCATACAAAGCTGGCAACTTGCTCCAGGGGTCAAAATCAAATCCCCGGGTGTTTTGGGCTGCGTGCCAGGGTCTCCGAGCCCCCTGGCGGGGTCCTTGGCAACTCTGGACACCCGGAGGGATGCACTGAGTTCTGAGGCACGGGGGGACAGGGATGGGGAAGGGACACCAGGCTGAGCTCCCCGCCCTCTGTCCACACCAGATCCTGCGGATCTGCACGCGCTACACGCCGGAGCAGGACACCATGACCTTCTCGGACGGGCTGACGCTGAACCGCACGCAGATGCACAACGCGGGGTTCGGGCCCCTCACCGACCTGGTGTTCGCCTTCGCCAACCAGCTGCTGCCGCTGGAGATGGACGACGCCGAGACGGGGCTGCTCAGTGCCATCTGCCTCATCTGCGGAGGTGGGTGCAGGGATGGGCACCTGCCCAGTGCCCGCGGGCCCCTGGTGCAGCCTGGTCGTGCTCCCCGCAATGGTTGAGCAAGGAGACCCCAAATGAAGCCCAAGCGGTGGGAGATGGGAACCCACAGGATGTGCTGTTCCCCTCAACCACTGTGTGCCCCCTCCCCAGACCGCCAGGACCTGGAGCAGCCTGACAAGGTGGACAAGCTGCAGGAGCCACTGCTGGAGGCACTGAAGATCTACGTGAGGAAGAGGAGGCCCAACAAGCCCCACATGTTCCCCAAGATGCTCATGAAGATCACAGACCTGCGCAGCATCAGCGCCAAGGGTGAGGCTCCTGCGCCTTTGGGTCCTGAGGAAGCATCCAGGGGACAATGGGGGGGTCCGGGTCACTCAGCATCCTCCAGAGGGGATGAAGGACACACCCAGCAGTGCATCTTCCAGGGATGCTGGGGTGCTGGGGATGTGACCATGTCCCTTGTCCTCAGTGCCCAGGGAGAAGCAAAGCTGGGGGTGTCAGTTTGAGGGTGAGGCTTTCAGGCTGCTGTTTGGGCAGTGTCACATTTGGATGCCATTTTGGGGGTACTGGCTTTGGGTTGCCACTTTCAGGCTGCTGTTCTGTGCGTGCCATTTTTTGGGTGCCAGTTTTTGGGCACCCATTTGGAGTGGGTGCCAGTTTTAGTGTGCCATTTTGGTAGTGCCATTTTGAGATTTTTTTGTGTACCATTTGGGGGTGCCAGTTTCAGGGTGCCATTTTGGCGGTGCCATTTTGGGTCTTTTTTGGGTGCCTTTCGGCATGCCAGTTTGGGGGTTTTTTGGGTACCATTTGGGGATGCCACTTTCAGGATGCTGTTTTGAGCATGCGACTTTTTGGGTGCCAGTTTTTGGGTGCTCATTTGAGGGAGTGCCAGTTTTAGTGTGCCATTTTGGGGTTTTTTTGTGTACCATTTGAGGGTGCCACTTTCAGGCTGCTGTTTTGGGCATGCCATTTTTTGAGCGTCCATTTGTGTGGGGGGTGCCAGTTTTAGTGTGCCATTTTGGTAGTGCCATTTTGGGGTTTTTTTGGGATCCATTTGGGTGTGCCATTTTTTGGGCGCCAGTTTTTGAGTGCCCATTTGGGGGGGAGTGCCAGTTTTAGTGTGCCATTTTAGGGTTTTTTTATGTACCATTTGAAAGTGCCAGTTTCAGGCTGCTGTTTTGGGCATGCCATGTTCTGGGTGCCAGTTTTTGGGCGCCCATTTGGGGGGGGTGCCAGTTTTAGTGTGCCATTTTTTAGTGTGCCATTTTTTAGTGTGCCATTTTGGTGGTGCTATTTTGGGGATTTTTTTGATACCATTTGGGTGTGCCATTTTTTGGGTGCCAGTTTTTGAGCGCCCATTTGGTGGGGATACCAGTTTTAGTGTGCCATTTTGGTGGTGCCATTTTGGAGTTTTTTTGTGTACCATTTTGGGGGGTGCCACTTTCATCTTGCCAATTCTGTGAGCTCCACTCCGTGGCAGCCCCCCGCTGACCCTGACCCTCCCGCAGGCGCCGAGCGGGTGATCACGCTGAAGATGGAGATCCCGGGCTCGATGCCGCCGCTCATCCAGGAGATGCTGGAGAACTCGGAGGGCATGGACACGCTGGGGGGGCAGGCGGGCGGCCCCCGCGGGGGCAGCCTGGGCCCCCCCCCGGGCAGCTGCAGCCCCAGCCTTTCTCCCAGCTCCAACCGCAGCAGCCCGGCCACGCACTCGCCGTGACCCGCGCCCGGCGCGCACCAGGACAGAGCCGCCGGCACCGGGGGGAGCCCCCCGCGCCCGGCCCGGCCCGGCCCGGCTGCAGCCCCCCACCCCCGGGGCGGACTCCTGGGCAGCCCCCGCCGGAGCGGATCCCCCCACAGCAGCCCCGGGCCCAGCGCGTTGGTTGTGTCACATTTCAGGGGCGCGGGGACCTCGGGGACGCCCCCGGCCCCACCAGCACCAGCACCCACGGGATCGCGACCACCGAGCCACCCCTGTCCCCCCCCCGCCCCGCCCCGGCCGTCTGCAGGGGGGGGGCCCGGCCAGCCCCGCACGCCGAGGAAGCAGAGTCATTTAAAAGAGAAAAGAAAGCAAAGTATATATATATAAATATCTATAAATATCTATAAATACGTTTTAAAACCTTTGTAAAAGTTTGGAGGGGTTTTTAGGCCTGTGCAGGTGGAGGGGGCACGGCGGGCGCTGCCGGGGGAGGGTGGGGGGGGGGGCACACGGTTTATTATTATTAAATTCCTTTTTTTTTTGTTGTTGTTGTTGAGATTTTAGTGGATTTAGAGTCGGGGGGCACCGGGCGGGCCCTGCCCCGGCCCCCCCAGGCGGGGAGGGGACTGTGGGGGGCACAGGGTGGTGCCAGTCCCGGCCTCGTGGGGATGGGGGGCCCGGCCCTGCCGGCACGGGGAGGACGGGGAGGGGGGACGGGGGGGGGGCTGGCTCCAGAATAAAGTTTATTTATTCTAGTGCCTGGCTCGTTATTCTTGTGGGGGTACCAGGGGAGGAGGGGGAGCTGGGGTGGTGAGGAGATGGTCAGGCTGTGGCACCCCAAGTCCTCTTTGAGGGGGGGTCTTTGCTGCAGGAGGGCAGCCCAGGGCGCCCCATATTGCTCTCCCTGTCTGGTCATCCCCAAAGACTGGGACAGAACCCTTTGGGGTCCCCCCAGTACCCTAAAGCTCTGATCTTCCTACCCCTGAGGCCACAGTCATGTCCCTCTATGCCAGGGACCAGCCCTGACGCATTTGTGACACCCCCAGCTCAGTTTTGGGGGTTGGGAGCAGCCCTGGCACCCCCGTGCCGGGCTGGGGGGTCAGGGGTGTTCCTGCCACTGCGCAGGGACGGGACCTATTTATTTTTTTTGTCCGTATTTTTTTTTCCAGCAGCTGCCGGGTGAGCCCCGTGTCCGCCGCCCACAACAGGAACCGGGGGGCACCGGGGGCACCGGGGCACAGCCCGGCCCAGCCCGGCGAGGGCCGAGACCCCTCCGGGGCCGGGAGATCCGCTGGCCCCGCCGGGCTGACACCGGCCACAGCTCATCCCGGCTCACACGGTGAGGTCCCCCCGCGGGTGGGGTCCCTCCGCAGCCCCCCCGGGCGCCGGGTCCCGCTCCTGCGGGCGGTGGCAGCGGCCGGGCCGGGCCGGGGGCCCCTTGCGCAGGAGGTGGGCGAGCTCGGCCAGGCTGAGCAGCGCCGAGACCAGCCCCACCACGAAGTAGAAGTGGATGAAGACGGTTTTCTCGGTGGGGCGGGAGACGAAGCAGTCGACGCGGTGCGGGCAGGGCCGGCGGCGGCACACGAAGAGCGGCTGCACCCTGAAGCCGTAGAGCAGCGCCTGGCCCAGCAGGAAGCCCAGCTCGGCGGCGATCCGAGCCACCACGCTGCCCACGTAGAAGGGCTGGAGGCGGCGGGCGCGCTGGCCGGGAGCCCCCCCGCGCCCCGGCTTGGCCGCCTGGTGCACGGCGAAGATGACGAAGAGAGCGGCGGGCGCCGAGAGCACGACGACGTGGAAGACGAGGAAGCGATAGTGGGAGATGGGGAAGGCGGCGTCGTAGCACACGGGTTTGCAGCCCGGCTGCTGCGTGTTACACACGAACTCCTCCTGCTCGTCCTCGAAGACGTCGCTGCCCACGGTGGCCAGGACCAGGATGCGGAACAGCAGCATCACCACCAGCCAGAAGCGGCCCACCATGGGCGAGTGCTCCTGCACGGCGTCCAGCAGCGAGCTCAGGAAGCCCCACTCGCCCATGGCCGCGCTGCGGGAGCGGGGTCAGCGCTGGGGGGACGCGGTGACCGCCGGGTCGGACCCCGGTGGCAGCACGGCCCCTCCAGCGCTCCATCCTCCCGCCATTCCCAAGCGCAGCACGGCGTGCCCGGGCACTGCCAGGGGTGTCCCCAGGCACCCGCTGTGCCCAGGACTCGCTCCCCCAGGGATGGGTCCAACAGGGCAGGACCAGCAGATTCCCCATCCCCGCTCCCCCTCCCCAGCTCGGCCTGGTTGAACTGTGGCCCCCTAAAGAGCCCCGTACCTGCGTGGGCTGCGGTCCACGGTGTGCCAGCGCTGCTGGCAGCGGCTGTCCAGGGCTGTCCAGGACTGTCCGGTCTCTTTGTCCAGCTGGGATGGGATAATGGTCCCACAGCCACGCCTGGAGTCCTTTTAAAGGGACAGAGCGCCCGCAGGGGCGCCTGGAGGGAGGGAAGGGCTCAGCGCTGCCGGTGGGGCTCAAGGACAAAAGCTGCCCTGCCCAGGTTGAGAGAGGGGTGGTGGCCCCCTCAGTGCCGAAATGCCCCCAAACTTTGTCCTTCCCAAACCCACAGGGCCTCAGGGTCCCCAGGCTACAGCACTCGGCCTGCAAAAGATCCCCCCTATCACCCCCTGATGCATCAGAGCCTGGGTACACCCATGCCTGGGGTGCCTGGGGGATGCTCACAGCTGGCACCAGCCCTCTCTGCCCCAGGACGCTGTGCCAGGGCTGTTGGGGGTCCCATGGATCTTCCCAGGTTATCCCCAGCTCTGGCACGTGTAGACTAATCCCTACAAAATCCTGTGTGGCACAGCCAGGGTTCCTGCCAGCCCTTGCCCAGTGCTGGCAGCATTTGGTGAGCCCTCAAATCCCCTTTCCAGTAATGGGAGCAGAGCCCAGGACAGCACAGGTCACCCTCAGACCCCCCTCATGCAATGCCCAGGGTGGGTAAGTGCCTGATGCCCCAGAGCCCAGCTCCCATCCAACAACATCCCCAGCACGCCATCCAAAGATTTGGGATGGGAAACTCCTGGACCCTGTGGTCCACTCTGTGTTCCCAGAGCTCTCCATGCACACGAGGGTGATGCCAGAGCTCAGAGCAGCCCCACAGCCCACCCGTGGCTCTGCCATGGGTGTTGTGCAGCAAGAGGAGCTGTAAATAGCCCGGCCCGCGCAGGGGACGCGCCGGAGACGCTCTCCAGAGCCAGTGGAAAATCTGACAGAGCTTTCCACACTTGACTGGGTTCCAGCAAAGCACCGATAGCACGGGGGGCCCTGGGCTTTCATGGAATCATGGAATGGTTTGGATGGGAAGGGAGCTCAGAGCTCATCCAGTCCCATCCCCTTCCATAGGCAGGGACACCTCCCACTTGAGCAGGTTGTTCCAGCCTGGCCTTGGGCACTTCCAGGGATGGGGCAACCACAGCTGCTCTGGGCAAGCAGCTCCCCCCGTGCTGGGGACCACAGGGGTGTTCACAAGAATTCAGCTGTGGAGCCACAGTGGCCACAGCCAGTGGGGAAGTGGCCAACCAGCCCAGCACCCCCCAGAGCTTGTGCCAAGCCCTTTGCTCTCACAGAGGGAGGGCTTAGCACAAGCTCTGCAGTTGTTATTTCCCAAAAAACCCACGGTGAAGTGAAGAAAATAAGTACAAACATTTTTATTAGACAAATACTTAACGAACAAACTTGGGACAAGAACAAACACAGAAATATTTACATAGTGAAGGAATAATGCTGCAAAAATGACTCCAGCTCACCTGTGTTGGGTGGTAGAATTAAAAATTAATGTATTTTAGTACTACAAGATATTTCAAGAGGGATGTATAAATTTTAAAGGATTTTGCATGTTCTAAAGTCAACTTCAACACTAAAATGACCACAAAGTGTCAAATAATGGGGAAGAGGGAAGTGCGGCAGCACTTGCTGGGCACGTGGCTCCAGTGTTCACCAAAAAGGGGATGTTCCTATTTAAACAAATATAACTTATTTAAAACCAAAGAAAAAACGAGCTGTGTTCACCAGTAATGAACACTTTTGGAGTGGCTCACATTTGGTGAAGATTTCCTAGGCTGAGATGGTCTTTGGTGGGAGCTCTGCTGAAGGCTTGTCGTGGATCTGGAGTTTAAAATTTTCCTAAAAACTCAAAACATGTCGTCCTCAGAGGACTCCTCCAGGTACTGGACGGGTTTTTTGGCACGGCCAGGCCTGGCACGGGGCTGAGGTGCAGGGTTTTCATCACCAGAGTCAATGGGGAAGATGTCTTCCTGTACCTTGGGTTTCTGCAGGGAAAGCAGGAAAGGAATCTGAGCACCTGCAGGGAGCACGATGAGCACCACATGGGGACAGTGGGTGTTTGGGGTGGTGGGAGCAGACCAAGGATCTGGGGTGTCTGACCCTTATGGGGGAAAGGTTCTTATCCCAGAGGGTGCTCAGGCACTGCCAAGGCTCTCCAGGGAATGGTCACAGCCCCAAGGCTGACACAGCTCCAGGAGGGTTTGGACAATTGGGGTGTCCTGTGCAGGGTTGGGAGCTGGACTCTGTGATCCTTGTGGGTCACTTCCAGCTCAGAATATTCCATGATTCTACGACCCTCCTCTTCCCCATTCCCCACACCCAGGTAGAAGCCCGACCTCCACCAGCTTTTCCTGACAGGAGAACCCACCCCACGCTCTGAGGTTCCCTCATTGCACAAACCTTTGATACAACAGATTTGGCAGGCTTGGAGCCAAAATCTGAATCGGAATCCGAATCCAAAGAGCTTGGCTGCCTCTTCACAGCCTTCCTCCCCTTGGCGTTGTCACCCTCGGCGCGCAGGGGTCCCTCCTTGGCTGCTGGCTTGGCTTTGGGTGCAGCCTTTTTCTTGGCCAGGATATCCATGATGGAGGGCTGGTTGTCTGGAACAGAGCACGGTGTTAAAAGCCTTGTTTCAGTCCTCTCTCATTCCCAGTTTGGGAATTACTTCCAACAGAAACAGGCTCCGTGCTGCAGGGTCAGCGCACAGGTCGGCTCCGTTTGAAGCTGGGTTTTCTAGAAAGATCTTTCTTCCACAGATGGTGAGGAATGAGGTTGTTTATCTGCTCAGTTCCGCTACATTTAGAGGATCAAATGAAAGCGTCCCCAAAGCAATTTACAGACGATTTCAGATTGAAAAATCCTGATCTCTCAAGGCTCCATAACCCATCTCAGACCTTCAAAATCCTGCACAGCAAGGAAGGAGTTTCCCAAACACTCAACTCATTCCTTCTTACCTATATTTTCACTTTTTAAAAGAGCATCTTGAAGCACAGCTTCCAGTTCAGCTCATTTCAGGCCATTTCTGAGTGATAACATGCTTTCTCAATTTAGGAGTGGAAGTAACATTATTTTCCTGCTGGGATCAACACCGAGTTGATTCCATTTGGAATATACAAAATTGTGTCAAAGTCTGGGGTTTAAAAACCCCTGAGTCAAATGGAGATGGATGAGATGGATCCAGCATTGAATAGATCAAACTACCCCCAAAAGCTTGCCTGCTTTCTTCCCAAAAAGACACGAAGTAGGACATTGACTGCAAGACACAAATTCCACTCAGATTATCCCTGCCAAGTATTACATAGCCCTGTAGGAAGCATTCACTTTTCCTGTTCCCAAACTAAAATTCCCTCCCTCCTAGCATGTCCAACATGAACTAGAACATGATATGTTTGGAAACAGACCTCAAACATGACAACCAGAGAACCTCTGCCACAAACCTCAGATCTTTGCTGAAATGCAAACTCCAGTTGCCCAGGCCCTGGAACGCCAAGGGAAATCACTGGGACTGTTCCCCACAGGAATTATAATTGTTCTCAAAATCTGATGTTGCTGAGCTGCCCTTACCCTTGGTGGCTCCAGCCTTCTTGGCTGCTACAGTTTTTTTGGGCACAGCCTTGGTGCTCGGTGCTGGGACGGATGGAGCTGCAGGAGCCTGGCTCACCTCGTCCTCAGGGACATCTTGGACTGGAATGGGATAAGGAAAGCAGAAAGTCAGCCTGAAACAGCCAAATTATCCCCTCTGCTCTTCCCTGTGCACTGCTGAGGGATTATAGAGCAATCCACGTGGTTTAAGAGGTCTCACACTCACCAGGAACAGCACTTGGCACTGCCTTTTGCTTGGGAGCTTTTGCTGCTTTTTCAGTAGTTTCCCTGGAAAACAAAACCCCAAGATTTTAATTCAGTTTATGAGGCACTAAATAGGGGAATTACAAAAAAAATAGCTTTTAACTTCTGTGTAGAATTAAGCACAATTTCCAGTGATTATGGAAAAATACTCACTTGGGAGCAGGTTTGGGCTTGGGAGGAGCCTTTTTCTTAGAGTTTGTGTCCGATTCAGAGTTGCCTTCACTGTCACCCTGGAATTCAGAGTCTTCATCTGAGCTGGAGTGATTCGAGTCTGAAATGACCATGGGCTTGACTTTGGCTGATGGAAGAACACAGATGTGTTATTTTACACATTTGGCAATATGCAGCTCTGTTTATTTTTCAATATTTTAGCTACAGTTATTAAAAAATAAAGATCTGAATAAAAACAAGCAGATGCTGAGTCTGCCAGGGAGAAGACTCCAAATGACAAGTGTGTTCTGTCATTTGGAGTCTTCCAACCTCACCCACAACACATTTCATGTGCCAAGACAGTTGTGTAATTAAACCAAATAGCCATATTTCTCTAGTTGCCCATTTCTGCTTTTCCTTGAAAATGTGCACAAATAGTAGAAATATTTAATAGTTTCAGACACTAAAATAAAGAAGCCTTTTAAAGATGATTTCTAAATGTGATCTGAGGCTCTGGGAGGTCCCTATCTAGTCTCCACAAGGAGGACCATCCTTCTCCTGCATCCATGTCCTCACTCACCTGCTGCCTGGCGAACCACTCGCTCTCTTTGAGGAGGTGCTTCAAAGTCAGACTCTGAATCAGACCCTGAGTCAGACCAAGGGTTTCGTTTCTTGGTTTTCTTTAATGGCTTGAAAGGCAGAGTGGCCTGTCTCTTAGCTCCTGAAAAATATTGGGAGGCAGGATGAACCAGCAAACTTCCATGTATAAATGGTTCAGGCTCAGCAGTTCAAGCTCAGCTTAGAAATACACTGAATTCAGAGGATCCTGTTTTAAACAAAGAGAAATAGGAATCTATCCTGTTTGACTGCTATCCAGGATCACTTTCTCACCCAGTTTTTCCAAAATTACTGATCCTAGGAGTTGCTCACCTTCAGGAAGAGGTCAGATAACCAAACTGACAACCCTTTCCCTCTTTTCCTTGGAGAGAATAACATCAAAGCCTTTACCTTGCTCAGTCTTCAGCTTCTGTGCTAATCTCTTCTTCAGGCCTGCAGTCTCCTTCTCTCCGGATGTGTTTTCATCCTGATTCTCATCAAATTCAGTTTTTTCACTCTGCAGATGCAGGCAGATACCAAACAGTGAGTCAGCTCACAGAGAAGAGGCACATGGGGTAATGGAGGAAGGAGCTGCTTATTTTAGCCATGTAAAAGTAGTGGTACAAGAAATCTAAGTCTGTAAAATAACTTGTGTGTAGAATTGATTACAGACAGGATCTATAAATTGGACAGGATCTGCCCCCAAATCAGGTGACTTAAAAGGCAAAATCCAACATGAACAAAAACAGGAACTCTGGCCCCACTCCTGAGCACTCTGGTCCTGCTGCTGTGTGCTGGCTCTGGGGGGGATGGGGATGCAGGACAGGACAGGGTGGGATAAAAACAAAAGCAAGAATTATTTGGAAAAACTGTTGGGTGGAATCATGTGGAGGAAAAGAGTGACCTGTGTGGCTTCCAGGTGAAGGGATGGGTTACATCTCTCTGTTGGAAATGGCTGAATGACACAATTTCAACTAGTCCTATAAAAAGAGTTCAATCTTTTTTATCTCCTTGATACAGAGAACAATGATGGCATTAAGTGGGTGAAAGCATTGCAGGATATGTAAAGGCTGTTCTGGAGAAGGAAATGTACTGGCTGTGCTTCCTGCCTGCTAGAGGGTTTATCAAATTCCCAAGACACCTGGAACAACCTTACTTGCATCTGCCCCCCTTTCTGAGCTACCAGCCCATCCCTAGCAGTGCAATGTGCCAAAAATTTCCCTCTAAGCCACCTCCTGATATGTGAGCCTGTTCTCCTTCAGACTGAGATACCCCTATTCCCAGTGTTCCCCAAATCCTCAGGATTGGGTCCTGTCCCTCTCCTTGAACAACTGCTTCAACAGGACAAGTCCAGCTCACATTCTTTAGGACTGTATTGAAGAGGTTGTAAAGGAAGATGGAGCATTTGCAATGTTCCTTTTTACCTTTACTTTCTTCTTAGTTTTCTTCTCTGCCTCTGCCTTCATCTCAGCAGTGATCCGAGGAACAACCCTGATGCCATGAGGGGATGGCATTACTTCTGCCAGCTGGGCCTTCTTCACCTTTGCTTTCCCTCCTTTCACCTTCAGAGGTTTTCCAACGATCCCTGCACTCTCATCCTGTGCTTGCTTGGCCTCCACTACCTGCAGAGGGGAGCATAAAATAACACAAAGAAATACAAAAGTCAATAAAGGGCTGGTGGATAAGATGAAGGAGTTGATTTTCTGCACTGAGTCTTGACATACATCGAGTTCTTCAATGAAGGCAGCAAGGTCTTCCTTCCACAGGTCAGAGGGACTCTTCCTCTTAAGGTTTTCCAGCTCCTTTTCCTAAAGGGAATCACAGATAATCATCAATAACACATTGCAATCCACCAGCCAAAAATAAACTGTATAACACATAATATATTGTAAATATAATGCTTTTATAAGGAAAGGAAGGCACCTACTTTGTTATCCCTCTGTTTGCAGAGCTCATCTTTCTTCTCCTTGGTCAGATACCACAGGGGCATGTTCAGCAGGTAGTTGAAGTCAGGGCCAGAGGCTGCAGCTGATTCTTTGTCACTCTCTTCCTCCTCCCCCTCCTCTTCATCCTAAACGTGGATTTGAAACAAACAGTCAACAAAAACCCTGACACACATGGGTAGGGCTCCTGATCAAACACGGAAGCTCTTGGAATCCTGCTAAGTGAAAAGCAACTCGGGCCTCTCTGAGGATTACAAAGCCTCAGAGCTCAGGGCCAGTTTGGGCATATTCAGAGAATGACTGAGGCATTACCTTGTTCTGAGCCTCCTTCCAAGCCTTCACTGGATCAGACTCGTACCCTCTCTGGATGAGAACTTGAATCAGCTCTTTCTTGGGTTTGTTTTCTGCAAACAGACATTTCAGATTGTCACTCAATGCTCACTACCAGGGGCTGTTAGGAGTGATAGATGAGCTTTACAGTTTGGATGCTGTGGTTGTAGCTGCTCAGCATCCTACAGAGCTCAAAACCAGCCTGTCCACATCACAGCTGGGATATGTGGAAGAGCCTGAACAACACCTGAAAAAACTCCTATTTAGCAGGAGATTTGTCAGGGAAGGATAGCTCCTGTACCAGCCAAAACAGTGTTAATATTTGTCTTTGTTTCCATACATGCATTTCCCCTGTTTTAAGTAGTTTTTCAACTTGGGGAAAAAAGGTATGATGGTATAAACATCAGGCAGAGAAAGAAATCCTTGATAGCTTGGTATAGCTTCCCCTCATTAGACATCACCCAGGAAATTTATGCTCTAAGTGCTCAACCACTGGAAATGCTTCAGCTGGAATTTGCTCCTTTTTAAGGTATCAGAAACCATCAACCATGAGACACAAATACAAATGAAACCAGCTCTGGTAGCCTTGGAACTACTTATTACAAAAAAACCCAAGAAAATGCATTTCAGGGGAATTATTTCTCTTCCTGAGTTCAGTCAGACAGACTCGAGCTGCTGGGATTACTGGGCTGCCTTCAGACACAAACCACAAAGCATCTTATGACACGTTGTCTGGCCGTGAAGGCAGCGGAACACAGCCCGGCTTTTACACCGAGGGGGAAAAGTTGATTGAAAAATGTGAATGTTGGGAACAAAGATCTGCTTCTTTTTCTAGCTCATGATTCTCAGATGCTGCTGCTTGAATATAATCTAAGTTTGAAACTCCCAGTCCACTGAGAACGTGATTTGGAGTATTTTTGCAGAGGTTCACAAAGATAATGGAGAGAGATACGGATTCTTAAAAATGCATTTAACAGCAAACATTGTCACTTTCTAAATCCACAAATAATTAACTCTTACTCCTATCAAGTCAGAAATAAATGGGAATGATTGCTAAACTATTAAAAAATTCTCTCAAAAATTCTTAAACACAAAGCAGGAAAGCTACATAAGTATCCCATTGTCATTATTATGCGTATAATACACAGACCAAGGATACTCTGTGAACATTTTCCTCTTAGATGTCACAAGAACTGAGATAAGCCCTGGTGTGGTTTGTAAAAACCAGCCTGGGGCTGAGTGGGTGCTGACAGAGCTCAAGAGATCACCCAGTTCTCCCAGTTGCAATGCCAGTCACCAAGAACAACATACCAATCACAATTTTGCCATCTATTTTCTCCAGGATGAAGCGAGCCTGGTTGCTCAGCTTTGCAGACTCAGCACCCAGCATCCCAATGAGCCATTCCTTCCTCAGATTGTAATATCGGAGCCGGAGTTCAAAGAACTCCTTAAGAATATCCTGGGGAGAGTCGTATTTCTTGAGAAAGCCGACATGGTCAAAAAGAACCTGGAGGAAAATGAAAGAACATGGGTGTTATGATGATAAAACTGATTCCAAACACACTGAAAGTTACCTGTAACACAGGTGTGATGGTACCACTGAATTATTAACCAACAAATTATCAAATCTCAATGTTGTTCTAGAAACTACTTCAGTTTGTGAGCACAGCAGCAGAGACAATTTTAGAATTTCAGTGTTCTTGAATACAAGCAGTAGAGTTAAGGTTACTTCAATCTTAGAGCTCTGTGCAGGACAAACATCTCGCATCAAAGCTTCACACATTGTCAGGAACCAGACGTTCAGTGCCCCTGCTGCTGGCTCACAGAGCTCTGCAAACTGTGATTTCAGATCATTTTGCCTCCTTCAGGCAAACCATCCACTCTGGACCCACTCCTAAGCCAGGCTCTTGACCTTTGAAAGCTGATTTAAAACCAGTAACAGCAGAAAAATCAAAGTGAATAGGTTACTGCCAAAGAGGATTTTTGTTTCACGCAACGACTGCAGCTGTCCACAGAGTCTGAGTTAAACCAAGAAAATTCCTTCAGCAAAATCTGTCACGTACCATGGAGTTGCATGTTAAACTTGTTTGGAGTTTGAAGACCTTATGCAGCCCCACAGCTTCAGCTTCTGCAAGTTTATCTTCAGTCATCTTCACCACAAACCTCACCGTGGTGTCTGTGTGATATTCTTTGTAGTCTGTGATTAGAGGGGGGGTCTTCTCAGTCCCATTTAACATTGGCTCCAGAACCTGCTCTTTATATGTCTGAGGAAAAAAACAAAGTCAGATTCAAAACCCACTACTCACTTTTTGCTTTAAAAAGAGCAAACTGTACATTCCCAGTGTGGATTCCCTGTTTATTACCTGTGTCCATGTTCTGACAGGCAGCTCAGTGATCTCGATGGTTGTAGAATCAAGGATGGACACTTCACCACTTATCACATACTGATTAGGCCCCAGCTCATCTATGGTGCCTTTGAAATTCTTGTAACTGGGAAGCTGAGGAGCAAAAACACTGGATTTAGCTTTGTGTGGATGCCTCTTTTTTTAAGAGTGCCCATAAAATGCTCAATAAACTAACAAGCAAGATATTTGTTAAATTATATTATTTACCATTGGCAGTGGCTCTTCTCCATCCATCAGCCGACGGATATTGTTAACAACTTCCCTGATATCAAAGTTGGGGATTTTACAGGCCCAGCCAGTGCCAATCCCTTCAGCCCCATTGACCAGCACCATTGGAATGATGGGCATGTACCACTCTGGCTCCACACGCTGGTTGTCATCATAGAGGAACCTCAGGATGTTGTCATCCATTGGTGGGAACACCAGGCGTGCCAGGGGACTGCAACAGAGAAGGGAATTTAGGCCCAAATTCCTGTTACAGAACATGACCTCCATGCAAAAAGAAACCTTCTTAATTTTTATTATCCCACCCAAAAGTCTCCCTTTGGTTCTGCTTCCATTTTTATATTCTCTGTGCTGATAGCCACATTTCCATAATGGAATCTAGCAACTGAATCTCATTTCAATTGTTGCTACTCTGAGCATGCAAGTACAACCCAAAGTTTTAAAGGGAAAAATCCAATTTGTTTTTCATTCTAATGGCTATAAAATTGAGTCCTTTAGTAAGTAAGGACTTTAGAATGCTGACCTGAGCATGGTGAAGATGTATCGAGGGCTGGCAGAGTCTTTGCCCCCGTGCAGCCTTGTGCCAAACTGACCAATGGGCTGGAGCAAGTTGAGGTTGTTGCTGCCCACAAAGTTTTGAGCCAAGTTAATGATGGTCATCATCAGTGCAGCCTGCAATAAAGGAGGTGCAAAGCTGAATATGCAGAATGGTTCAGGGAATGGACAAAGTAAGGCAACATTCACACCAAGAACTTAACTGATACAGAGGATAAACTCAATTGATGAAATACTGGAGGAAACTCAAGGAAAATGCATCCCAAGACCATCTGAAGTGTTCTAGTGACCCATGTCTCTATCTATTGCTGTCTGCCTGATCGGAAACCTCCAGTGAAAGATTCTGTCAATCTCCACAGAAAACCTTGTGGTAGTGCTTAACTTTTCCTGACCCAAGCAGAAAGGTTATTAACATCTGCCTAAGTCCAGCACAAATTAAGTAGGGTTTTCTTGTTTCACTTTTTGAATGAACTATGCTGCCACGATGTTCAGACAGGAGAGGCAGAGTGACCAATGTCAGATTAAATTAATACTGAAGAATTAATTGTGGAAACAGCTAAACAGCAACTTCCCTTTGTACATACTCAAACATCTAATTCTGCTTTAGAGGCACTGTAACTCACATCAACAGAAGGGCTTTTTGCCTTTCCTTTAAAGTGTTTTGCACACCCAGGCAGGTTCTTACCTCACCATGATGGTATGAGGACATCTCAGCTACAGAACCAGCCAGCTGAGCAACCTTCACCTCCCGCTTATCGTTCCGTTTGAAACAGGTGAACAAAACCTTCCTCTGGCCTGGCTTCAAACCTGTGTGAAAACAGAAAAGACCTCGTGGTTAGAACATGTGATGTGATGCACTTGGCTCTCCAGAGATGCAAGAACTACTTAAAGATTCTGTACCAGCTGAGTAAGGTACTGGCAATAATATGCTACAAAATGGACAAGATATTTCATCCAATGATGAAAAAACTTTTAGCAGAAAACAGACTTCAGGATGCTGACCCTGACACCTCAGCAGGTTCCCTGGCTCTGATGGGACATCAAACACCCATTTCCTCAGTTCTGGGGATACACCATGCAGAATAGGACTTATAAATCACTTACCATCAACCAGTGATGGGATTGATCTTTCATTATCTGAGTTTGAGAACAGCACTAGCTCCTTGTTGATGAAGTCATTGTATGTCAGGTAATCAGTGTTTTTCCCATACAGGTATTCCTAACAAAAAAAAAAAAAAAACAGAGAGAAGATTGCCTTAATTTTAACAGGGTCTAATCAGTTTCTTGGCTAGTTTCACTGAAATGGGAACTCCTTGTAAGACCAGCTAAATACAGTTCAAATCATGACACCCTTAGCATGGCAAAGGGAAACACTTCCCAGGATGCATTATTTCCACCATTTTGGTGGAAATAAAGACTTCATTTTCCTCTGCTTGAGTTATCATTTTCCTATTGATACAGCAACTTGAAAGATGAGGGTTAAAAATGAAGTTGACAGTTGGATAATTGACAGTGAGGCTACACTGATAAGATGAGAGAAGAAGCTGCTCTGCAAAATCCTGACACATTTTCAACGTCCTATAATCCGGACCTGACTCACTGACTGAGCTGTGTGCAGCTCTGGTGTGCTGGGATGAAGCTGAGAACAGCCCCAGGCAGAGACTAGAAACCAGTTTCCTTATAAACATAAACCTTTTACCTCTGGTAGACCGTGCAGCTTCCGTTGTCTTCTATCCTCCATGAAATTAGTCAGCCACTCCTTTCGCTCTTCTATCTTCTTCTTGCTAAAGGCCTGCATGTTACAAAATGAAATGTAACTCAATTCCAGAACATTCTGTGGTCGTGCACTATTGGATCACTTGAGAAAAAGGAAGAGCTTACCCAGGAGAACATGCTAAACAGACTGGTTTAAGAGCCCAAGAAATGCAATAAAAGCTTTCTGTAGCTAAACATATTAAGCGCATAATTTCCACTACTCTGTAGAAGACAGAGTAGTTAGGTTTAAATTTACAGATTTTTAATACAATAACAAAAGACTAAAGCAGATTTGAGGGAAAATTCATATTTTGGGGAAAAACTTGATTTTTTGGCATTACCTAACAACCCTGAATATTTAAGAATCAAAGACCAGCTAAGGTGAAGTTCACAGAAACAAGGACTAATTTAACCTGCCGCTTTGCACTGGGGGAGGAAGGGGAGATCTAACTTGGGAGAAAACTGCAGCAGAATACACAGAAAAATGTTGAAGGAATATTTACTATTGTGTCTGAAAATGTCAATTGGTTTGTAGTGATCAGTTTGTTCCAAGCTATATTTAAAGCCCATCACTAAAAGGGTACTCTTGCCCTGAGGTTGAGGGGCAGATTCGCCGCTCCTGGTTCAACTAAAGCTGTAGCCTTGGTAACACAGAGATTGTCTCCAGCCCAAAGGCCTCCAAGAGCATTTTAAGAGAAAATACAGAGCACTCTACAAGGTGAAATACCAAAGGTAGTAAGTCAGCAATTAAATCAAGTGTTAGTTACCAGGGTGATCGCAGCATCATCTTCAGGCCCAGAATATTTGAAGCCAATTCGGTGTTTTGCCATATCTGCAAAGTATTCTTTGGCCTCCTTTGATGTGCTGGTACCCAAACCTGCAGGGACAGGAGAGGTAATCCTAATGATTTTTTTGCCTAAATTAAGTTCCAGTTCAAAGAAATATTTTGCTATGCCCAGTTTTTGTGATGCATCATATGAACATACAGTGTGAAGATGATTTCCTGAAAACTTAAGTTATTAAAAAACAAGATGTACCACAAAAGCCATAAGAATTACAACTAAGTGAGCAGTGGCATGTAGGAGTTTTGGATTTTGTCTGTAATTCCTGTAGATACATGAAATCTAATTGGAGTATCATAGGAAGGAAGAGACTTGGAGGACACCCAGTCCAAATCCTTTCTGCAAAGCAGGATTGACTGCAGCAAATCATAAATGCTCTCACTTGGATCAGTTTCCCCATATTAAGTTTTGCAAACCTTTGTAGTACTTGATTTTCCATGAGTTGTAGTTCTGTGTATTGGCTTTCCATTCTTCAAACTCAGGAATGCTGTAGAATGCAATTTCTTCTTTGTTTTTAAAGGCCTACAATGGACAAACATTTTAACTGTGAAATGAAAGGCATTTTTGGGCAATGGATCCTCAGTCATTCACCTCATCCTCCCCCAGCTCTCACCTTTATGATGGGAGTAATGAATTCCTCCAAAAAATTGTGTCTTAGAAGAGATGGCCAATTGTGATGGATGAAGTTAATCAGCAAACCTTTGATGTGTGATCCATCCTGATCCTGGAATTTTAAAATAAAAAAACAAACCATATTTTATCATGGAATGATGGAAATGACAAATGTTGGCTGAATAGTAAATGACTCTAGAATTCCAGCTAACTGAGCCTATTAACTTTCACCTCAAAAAAGGTGGTCATGTGTTAATTGCTCAAAATTAAGAGAAACAGAAAAGGTATTCTTGGTGAAAAAAGGTGTCAAGGACTGGTCAAAGACTTTGGATCAGCAGAATGGAGAGAGAATGTTTAGCTGTTTGATGTAATTCACCATTTTACTTTTTTTGTGGCTGAAAAGACATTATGACCCACAAAAATGTAAAATGGGAAAAAGAAATACAGAGAATTAGGTATAACAATAACAGCACTTAGACAAATATTTTTTTCCTGTCTCTTTATTTAAGTGCTAATTGTTATCCTCTCCCAATTTTCAATTTTAATGAACCTAACCTGATCTGTCATGATCATAATCTTTCCATAACGAAGACTTTTTAAGGATTCTTGATCTTCATAGTCCTTTTTATACTGCAAACCCACTATCTTGATGATGTTGTTGATTTCAGCATTTTCCATAATCTGAAAGAGATCACACAGAATCAAAACTTTTCTTTCAGACTCAAAATGTAGCTCAAGAAAGTATAAAGTTATCCATAAGTGAATCATTGGCTGAGTTCTGTCCTGCTGGGTTTTTTTTTTTTGCTGTTTAGAAATGTATAATTCCTAATGGTTAAATTACTCTAGATAATTCAAAACATTTCCCAATGCACAACATGAATATTATCCCCTCAGGCAAATCACTGAACAGGACTTAATCAATATTCCTACTTAACCAGTGAGGCAGGATCAAGCTGAGGGAAGTATTTAAGACACTGCTCCTTGGAGTTCCAGTGCTCCAGGTGCAGCTGCACCAACTCATTGCACAAATCACACCACACCTTCCACCACGTAACTGTAACCATTTTCCAACCAACCTGCTTGTGAGAAGCTTCCCTGACATTGAGGATTTTCCCACGAAGAGGAAATACTCCATATTTGTCTCTACCAACCACTCCCAGACCAGAGACAGCCAGAGTTTTGGCTGAGTCTCCCTCAGTCAGGATCAGTGTACAATCTAAAGAATTCTTGCTGCCTAAAAAAGAAGAAAATTGAGTCAGTTTTCTACTTAAGAAATGAAATCCAAGGCTGCACATTCACGACTGAACAAGTATAAATAATCTTTTAAGGCAGTTTTTTTGGCACTGCACGCAGTAAGTGGGGATAATCATAGTAAATGGGACTGCAAAATGGGAGTAAAACTATAATGACAGGTTTTCTCTTCTCACTTCTCCTCAGGAGACAAATCTTTTGTTCAAGGAACAAGTTTAACTGTTTTTCAATGAACTGGTTACAAAGGATGTCAAACACTTACCAGCATCGTTGGCATCATCCAGTTTTGGAACACCCTTTATCTTGGAGTGTTTCACAGCTGAACATTTCTTATTCAGCTGGTTCTGAGCTTTAAATTTTACCCAATTTAGGATACTTTCAACAATGCCACAGCCAACTGCCTGCAATACAAAACGCAATCCAAAGTTGTGGGAAAAGCCTCAGCAGTGACAGAAACTTTTGTTATGTATTTTTTACAGACATCTTGACTGCCCATGCACATCAGGACTTACACCCTTAATGAATTTTTCACTCAGTTTACAGGTAGAGCCGAAGTTCTTTGCCTGCAGAGTCATGTTCTCCTTAGTCTGAGAGTCAAAGGTTGGATTTTCAATTAGGGCATTCACAAAAATCCACATGTGGTTCTTCACCTGTAGTTAAACACAACAAGGATCACACACTGTACAGTGAGGGAACACTCAGCACTGTAAAGTTTGGAATTTTCATAGATATTTTGTTAATTTTGAACAGCTAATGAACATTCATGAAGTGTTAGATGATTTGGGATGTCAAGGAATTGGCATCTCTCCACCTCAATAGGTGTAATCTAACAGATAGTGAGGTTTAGTCCATCTACACTGACTTGCAAAGGGAACTTAATTGGCTTAAATTGGACAATATGAGACTTCTATAATTAACAATCTTCTATATATTGTCTGCACAACGAAAATGTATTATTAATTAATGCAGTTATGCATTAAGCTGAAGTTACAGTTTGCAGTAATGATCAAGTTGTGCTTCCCACTTGGAAAATTCTGACATTGTACCTGGAAAGGCTTCACTCCAACTCCATTTTTGTTCTTCTTTTTCACAACATCAATGATTTTTGTCACGAGCTGGTCAGCCACATAATCAACGTGCCTGCCACCCTGAGGAGAATGGGACAAGGACCTGAGACTGAAACCACTAAACCCACAAAAATATAAATATCTTTTTAAAACTTTAAGCACATTCTTTGCAACATTATTTTTCACTAATATGTGTACACTTACAAATAACCAAGAAAATCTACGTTGAAGAATATGGCACAAGTTTGATTAAACACACTAAGGGGTTACCTTTGTGGTGGCAATGCTGTTAACAAAGCTGACTTGCTGGAAGCCTTTTTCACTCAAAGTCAAGCACACTTCCCATCGGGAATTGACTTCCTCATGGATAACTTTAAGTGCATTCCCAGTTTCATCGACCTTATCTTTCAGATAGAGATCCACATAGCTGCGGAATCCTTTCACCTGCACGCAGATGAGAGCAGACAAC
Organism: Setophaga petechia; assembly: GCA_024362935.1. Lineage (NCBI taxonomy): Eukaryota > Metazoa > Chordata > Aves > Passeriformes > Parulidae > Setophaga > Setophaga petechia. The sequence goes on along the minus strand of JANCRA010000044.1, from coordinate 2,836,779 downwards.
TGGTTGATAATAGCTCCTATAAATACTTAATTCATATCCTCCTGCAAAAAAATCCCTCCTGCATGTGTTCTTTTGCTCTGTGTGATGACAGGAATGGCCTCAAAAGAATCTCACTGGTTAAATGGCACAAAAAAAAAAAAAAAAAAGCAGATATTTGTGTTTCTTTTCAATGCTCACTTACAGGAAGCCTCTGTCCATTCAGGAAAACTTTGACATCCTTTGTGGATCCAGCAATATCATAAGCTCTTCGAGACATCAGTGCTACAATGTCCTTATCCAGAACAGTCATTTTGAATTTGGACAGATCAGGTTGGAAAGTGACACAGGTGAAATCCTCTCCATCAAAGTATTTCAGCTTCATTTCTCCAGCCTTTCCCATATTGTCTGTCCAGGTCTGAGGAAAGGAGCTTTGGTGAGTTGCAAGTCAAACACACACACATAACTACCTTAGTTTTTAAAAGCATTAAGATGGTTTATGTGTTTTAGATATCTTTAATTAAACAAAAACTCTGGTTAAAAACCAGATTCTCATGCTGTCTGCTAATTTCATTATTCCTTTGAATTACATTTTGTGGGTCAAATTTACTCTAATCACACTGAACTATTTTGAAGCAAAACCTGAGGGTCTCATTTGAAAACCTCAGGTATAAACTCCTTGGAAAGAAAAGTGCTCCTACCTGCTTAAATAACTTTTTGTATTCACGACATCCAGTTTCCACAGTAAATTTTGTGCTGAATATGTTGCACAGTTTGGCTCCATAACCATTTCTCCCCCCTGGAATTAGAAGAAACACGGACTTGTGTTATTCTCTTTGTCCAAAACCATCTAAAAGAATTCAAGACTAACTGGAGTTTGTCAGTGTCCACCCAATCCAAAGACAACTGTCAACAAGCAACAATATTCAACAAGCTCAGTATGCAACTACAAACTTTGATTTAATTAGGGTTTAAGAGAATATTCAAAGACTATTTTCCCTGTTCCCATGTTTGCACTGTTGTTATGATTAAACAGAGCACAGAGACTTCTCTGATAGATTCAGAATGTCATTTTCATAGAATCACAGAATGGTTTGGGTTGGAAGGGACCTTAAAGCCCAGACTGCTTCAAGCCCTGTCCAGCCTGGCCTTGGACACTTCCAGGGATGGGGCAGCCACAGCTTCTCTGGGCAACCTGTGCCTCACCACCCTCACAGAGAGGAATTTCTTGCATATATCTCACCTAAATTTCCCCTCTCAGTTTTCATGCTGTATCAAGGACCCCCTTCCTGCCCTTTCTAGTTCAGGTCACACACTTGGAGCTGCTCAGAGATATTAATGCATATCTGAGCCTTCCTCACCTGTGACTTTCTTCTCATTGTCATCATAGTTGCTGGATGTCAGCAGCTGTCCAAAGATCAGAGCAGGCACATAGACCTTCTCCACTTTGTGTTCAACAACTGGGATGCCTTTCCCATTGTTCCACACACTGATTGTGTTATTCTCTCTGGGGAGGGAAAGAAAAGTCTGTTTTTAAGGCTGCAAATGGCTGAGATAAGAAAGAAGTCACCAAAAGGCTCTGGGGAAAGGCACCATTTCACCAGGAACAAATCTGTCCTCAGCAAGTGCAGCAGCTGCCAGCAGAGGGGGGACAGGCAACACAGAAATGCCCAGATCTGCACATGCTGGCTCTGAAATGGACCCACACACCAAACCCCTGTCTCTGCTCAATCAAGAGAAACAGGGAGAGGAAGAGGTGGAAAACCACAGCAACAGAAGAGCAGCTGTTTCCCCACCGAGCCCTCTGTAAGAGACCAGGGCACTAAGCAGAGAGAGAAAAGCTTTCACAACTGGTGAATTAAATTTGGGCTATCTCAGATCAGCCCCACAGCCCTGCAGGGCCACCTCAGTTTTGCAGAACAGCTGGAGGCAACCAAAAACAATGAAACCAAACTTACACATCAATTGTGACTTTAATGCACGACATGTTTTTATCCCTCTGCTTGTTGTCTGCAGCATTGACTAGAAAGGAAAGAGAATATTGGTTTTTTATTACATTCTCAATCAAGGGAAAACTATGAAGTGTTCCAGTAGAATGAACACAAAAACTCACTACAGTGTTACTAATAATCACCTCAGCATGAAAATATTTTGCAAATTACAAAGAGGAGTACAAGTTATTATGGAATTATGAAGGGTGGAAAGGACCTCTGAATTCCTCCAGTGCAACCACTGACATAAAAGGGAGAATTTTGGGCAGAACGAAATCAGGTTTGTAATTAGATTTTTCAATTTTTTTTCTTTTCGTTTGTTTCCCATGAATGGCTTGCTATTAAGCAGTGCTAATAAGTTCTTGATAATTTATGTTTAGCTCCAGTTTCTTCCATTCAACCCCTGTTAATAACCCGCCAATCACTGACTCAATGGATCTGTCAGCTTACCCAAAATCTCATCAAAGATTTTGTACAAGCCAGGCACAAAGGTCACATCTCTGCAGTTGAGGCCAATGCCTTCATCATAAACCCACATTTGCTGAAAAAAAAAAAAAAAAAGGAATTTGTAAGTGCCCAGATACAGCCCCTCCTCTGTGCCATTTGTGATAGATAAGCAGATGTTTTGTGCTTTGTAAACAGCTGCTGAAGACTCCCCGCTTGCCCCGAGGTGCTCAGCCCCGTTCCCCCCTGCTCCTACCTGGGTGACGAGCTCCACGGAGCCGATGTAGGTGTCTGGCCGGAGCAGGATGTGCTCCAGCTGCGTCTTCTTCTGGTAGATGTGCTCCACCGAGAGCTTCTTGGGGCCATCGGGCTTGCCCACCACGATGTTCTCGTTAGCGGGCTGTGGGGGGACAGGCGGCGGTGAGGGGGAGCACAAGGGGAACACGAGGGGGCCAGGCCGGGGAATGGAAGAGAACAGCAATCGCAGGGAAGCGGATAATCTGAGGAGAACGAGGACCGGGGAAAGGGCCGAGAGAGGAGCCCGGGGAGACCCTGAGGAGACCCAAGGCGGGCTGTGAAGGGACCCGGGGAGACGCTGAGGGGAACCGGGGAGAACTTGCGGGTGCTCAAGACCCTGAGGGGACGGTGTGGCGGGGGATCACGAAGCCCCGCAGGGTCGGGGGCAGCGGTCGCAGGACGTACCCGGAGGGGCGACTGGGGCTGCGAGAGCTCCATGACGGTGGCAGCGGCGGTGGCAGTGGAGAAAGCGGCTGAGGCGGTGATGGCGGCGCCAACGTCCCCTTCAAACCTCCGCTCGTCCCGCCGAAACGCGCAGCCAATCCGCGCCCGCGGCCCCCTGCTCTCTGCCAATCGCAGTGCGGGGGCGGGCACACGGCTAGCGCTCTGCCCGCCTTCCGCAGAGACCGCACCGCGCGTTCAAACCGGCCAGTCGGGAGAGGGAACTGTGAGATTGGCAGCGGGATTGACCAATAGAGGAGCAAAAAGGAGGGCGCCGAGGCTGCCCGTTTGCCGTGGGCGGTGGGACATAGTGGGACGCACTGGGACATACTGGGATATACTGGGATACACTGGAAAACCCCGACACACACTGGAATACACTGCACAGACCCTGTGAACCCACTGAAGTACTGCTACACACTGTGCAAGCCCCAGGGATTCACTGGGACCCGTTGGACTGGGACACGAGCCACTCTGCTGAGCCAGGGGAATGCCCTAATCCCCAGCCCTAATCCCCATCCTCTGGGTTCTGGCAGCTCCCCAAATGGATGGAGCTTGGACCCACTGGGACACACTGGACAGACATTGGACACCCACAAGAATACACTGGGAATGCCTCAGGAATCCACAGGAATATACTGAGCAAGACCTGGCGCTGGGATATACTGGCCACACTGTGTTCTGAGACCAAAACCCAGACCTCACTGACATGGAGACCTGTGCCAGAGTGTCCCCTCCCAGTTACTGCCAACCCCAAGGGGACTGGAGCCCGTTCCCAGTCCCTGCTCCCATTCCTGGGTGTGCCCCTCAGCCCCTTGCTGCAGCTGGCCATGTCCCCCAAACACAAAGCATAGTGTCATAAAAAACAACATTTGTATGTCTTTATTTCGGGGTGGTGATGGCTTCAGTGGGCGTAGGAGGCTGCAGGCACAGCCCAGCATTGCCCCATGGCACAGGGATCTGTGGGATGGCACAGCCTGGCTGTGAACCCAGTGTCCCCTCAGTGCTCCCAGGGACATTCCCCAGGCCTGGAGGAACGCCTGGAGCTCCTGCTCGGGTGTCACCCTTGTCACCACATGTGCCGGTAAGGAAAAGCCACCTCGATGCAGAGCACGGCCAGCGGTGTGGAGCAGTTGTGCCTCTGCCCAGCCAGCAGCCTGCCCTCCCCCAGGGCACTGGCCATGCCCTGGCCTGTGCCAGAGCTGCGCCAGCCCTGGCAGTCCCACCGGCGGGCATGGCCGCCCCTTGGTGTGGAGCCGTGCCAGGCTAGCCGGTGGGGCCTGTGGGTGGGGATGGGGTGAGAGGGGTATCCCTGCTCTTTGCTCCTGCATTTCTGCAAGGAGGGAGCCACACAGGGGCATCCTTCTAGGTCCTTGTCCACACTCACCAGATGGGATCTGCCAGGACGTTGCGCCCGTTGAAGGAGTAGATGGGACCCCGCAGGGCAGCACCCCCAAAGAGGGAGCTCCAGGACTTGGCCAGCAGCTGCCCCTGTGGGCACGAGCCACTCTGCTGAGCCAGGGGAATGCCCTAATCCCCAGCCCTAATCCCCATCCTCTGGGTTCTGGCAGCTCCCCAAATCCCTGAGCACAGCCCCAGGGCTGGGTGGGGATCCCCCTCCCATTGCAGTTCATGGGGGCTGTGAGGCTTTTCCTCCCCCAGCCCCCTGGGGAGGGGGTACCTGCCTTGAGGTTGATGATGGGGAGGGTCCTGTCTGTCCTCTTGACGATGGACAGCAGCTGCTGGCTGGGGGCTGACAGGAAGGCCCGGAAGGTTCCGTAGAGCCCGGCCTCCTGGGACTGCCGGTAGCACTGCAGGTCAGCGCCCCGGATCCCGCTCATGTCACCCCACAGGGGCACGTTGAGGGCAGCCAGGCGGAGCTGGGGGTGGCAGGGAGGAATTGAGGTCTCTGCTCCCTCCATCCCAGAGGGTATGAGCCCCTGGCAGTGCTGGTCAGGACTGGGGGTCCCCCTATCCCATGACTGGCTGCTCATCCCCGCCCTGGGGCTGGGCATTCCTTACAGATGGGATCCGTGGGGCCGTGGTGGTGGGCAGCACTTGTTCCTCCTCCTTCTGGATCTGCAAAAACACAGCTCAGGTCAGTCTGGGGACACCCACACTGGCACTGCCCTGCTGACATCCAGCCCATTGCTAGGGCACATCCCTCCCAGCATGGCCAGACCCAGGCTCTGCTCATGCCCAGCTGGCACTGCCCTGCTGACATCCAGCCCACTGCTAGGGCACATCCCTCCCAGCACGGCCAGACCCTCAGCAGGGCTCACCAGTGAGTCTGTTGCAGACTGCATGGGTGACAGCGTGTTGGGACCTCTTGGCTGCATCCTCTTCACCTCCTGGATGGAGAGGTGGAAGAAGAAGGAGAGAACAGTCCTGTGAGGTCTGTCCACTCTACCATGCAGAGGAATCCTGCTTTGTCCCCTTACAGGGACTTGAGTGAGCCCTGCAGCTCCTGCACCCCTCACCTGGTACTGTGGGGTGGAGGCAGAGGGGTCATCACCAGCCAGGAATGACTTGGGATCCTCCAGCTGCTCAATGACACAAACAGAGGGACAGGTTAGGAGGAATCCTCACCTTCCTGGGGATCTGCTGCCCTAGTGCCATATCCAGCCCTGGATCCTGGCCCCCCCAGCCCTGCCAGGGACCCCACACGGTACCAGGAGGCGGCTCCAGCCAGCAGGGGTCCGGAGGAAGGCGTTGCTCCCTTCCTTCACATAGACCAGGCTCCCCTCGGGCACAGCACTGCTTGCCTTCACCATCAGCTCCTCGGACTTGAACACCCACGTCTGGCGCTGGGGGGAGGCAGAGGGTGAGGGTCCTGCTGGAGGGGTCTGCCTGGGGCAGCTGGGGGGGTTTGCTTGGGGGTGCAGCCTGGACGCACCCGGAGATCAGCGCGGGAGTCCGACGGCTCTGCCTGAGGGACACCAGCATCTGGAGAGCCCAGAGATGGTGGGGGGGGGTCACAAGGTGTCCCAGAATAGGGCCTGGATGCTCCCATGGGAGCTGGCCCCACAGGGATGTGGTGGGAGTGGGTGGCAGAGCCAGCAGCGGTGCCAGGGAGCTGTGCTGGCATGGTCCCAGCACCCAAGGAAGGGAGGAAGACTTCAGGAAAGGTGTCTCCAAGGAGGATGGACCCCCAAAACACCTGGGACACGCCCTCACCTGATGGCCAGCTGCGGTCTGTGGATGCCTGTGAGGGCAAACAGAGCCTGTGTCTGCTGCTGGGCACAGGGAGGGGACGGGGACACTCTTGGGGACAGCAGGGCTGTGGCTTACCGGCTGCTTGCAGGGAGGCTGGGCATGCACGGGGTGCACCCTCTGCAACAAAGACAGGCAGGTTTGGGGGTGCCCTGGTGCTGTGCACGCTCACACGGGTGTGTGTGCTCTGGCACACGCGTGTGCACACCAGTGCTGGGCCTTACGTTGAGGTAGAGGAGACCTGGAGGGCCAGGGGGGCCGGGGGGCCCAGGGGGGCCGGGGTTCCCGGGGGGACCTCGAAGACCCTGCAGTGGAGCAGTGTGGAGGTTGGACTGGGCTGGGTTGGTGCTGTGACACCCAATTGATGTCCCCCATGTTCCCATTCCTGTCCCCTCCCAGGGCTGAGTGTCCCTGGCTGGGGCAGCACAGACACAGGCCAGGCAGGGACTCTCACATGGGGGACGATCGCTCCATAAATCTCTGGTTCCTCTTTGCCATCCTGCAAAAGGAGAGGGAGAACACTGAGACTGCTTTCCATCTTCCCTCTCTCCATTTTCCATCCTCCCCCTCTCCTTCCTCCACCCCATCTGGGTCCTGTGGTGTTGCCAGTGGGGTGAACCATGTCCCCAAGGCTGGGCTGGGGTCCCTGGGCACCCCTTCCCCTGGCCACTCACCGTCTGGTACCTGCTGAAGGACCCCCATGAGCCGGGCTGGCTGCCAGTGCTGGGGAAGGGGAGGTGCCCTGGTTTGCACCCGTGCTCCCCATAGCAGCACCCCTGGGTGAGGCACAGAGAGAGGCAGGGTTAGAGGCTGTGCTGAGGCTGGGGGGTGGCTCTGGGGTGTGCTGGGCATGTTTAGGGGTGGCACAGGTGAGCACACGTGTGCCTCTGCGTGTGCCATGGTGTCCCTCCTTCCCCAACCCGTGCCCCGAAGGGAGGTGAAGGGTTTTGGGGGGGCAAAGGCAGTTCAGAGGGCTCAGGGGTGGGGATGGGACCCCCCAGCCTGCTGCTGTCCCCCCTCTCTGCTGCTGGTGGCTACAAACCGGCTCTCCAGGGTCGCCCTTTTCTCCCTGGAAAGGAAGTGAGAGATGCTCTCAGTGCCCAGCTCTGGGGGTCCCCAGGCTTCCCAACCCTCTCAGGCGGTGCTGTGGCTCACAACCAGGGTACCACCCGCCGTAGAGATGGTTGGTCAGGGTGTCAGGACCCCTCCCCATGGTGCCCAGCTCACCTTGGGGCCCGGCAGCCCAGCCAACCCTCGGTGTCCAGCGTGGCGTGAGTCACACTGCAAAGAGAGGATGTGTGGGGTGACACTGGGGTTCCTCCCACCCAGGACCCACAGCTAGGGACCTCCTACTCACCCTGTAGTCCCCTGGTGGTCCTGGTGGCCCCATGGGACCGGGCATGCCCGGGGACCCTGGTTCTCCGGTCCGGCCAGGGCTCCCTGGCATGCCTGGCAGCCCATACTCGCCCTTCTCACCCTGAGGGCAGATGGCACAGGGTGGTGAGTGTGGAGTTGAGCCCCTGGGCTCCCCCAGGCCCCACTGTGGCAGGATTGGGGCAGCCCTGGAGTGCTCTGAGGGCTTGGTAATGGGGGTGCTCCCCCAGGGCAGGGTGAGGAGCTGGTGAGCCCAGGTGCCCCATCCCACCCCAGGGCCATGGACAGGGCTGGGACCCCCTTACCTTTGGTCCTGGGAATCCTGGCTCCCCTCGGAGCCCTGGTTTGCCAGGGTGTGATGCAGATCCTGGGGGACCAGGGGGTCCTTCGTGCCCAGGCACCCCGGGGGGACCCTGAGGCCCTGGGAGTCCGGGTGCCCCTGGGGGTCCATCTGGCCCAGCTGAGCCTGGAGACCCTGGAAGTCCTTCAGCCCCAGGGAAACCGGGTGGCCCCACGGCTCCTGGAGGGCCTGGGGGTCCTGGCTTTCCCTCCTGCCCAGGGGCCCCCTGGGGGCCATCGTGGCCTGGGTAGCCGGGGGGTCCGGGCATGCCGGGCAGCCCGGGGGGACCTGGGGGTCCTGGGTTTCCTGCAGGGCTGGAGACTCCCAGCTGCTTGTCAGGTTGGAGGGAGAGAGGAGAGGGAGCAGAATCAATGAGCTGCTGTGTCGCATCCCCTGGTCCCCCTGGCCACCGCACAGCCACATGTCCCAGTCCCGCCGGGGACGGAGCCTGTGGCCAGCACGGGCACCACCGGCCCGTGTTGCGGTGCTCACCTCGTTCTCTGATCTCTCAAGGAGTGCAGCAGGCGCGGGTGAGCCCCGGGCTCCCCCAGCACCCGGGGGTCCCGGGGGCCCCGGTGGTCCCGGAGGACCCGGAGGGCCCCGGGGTCCCTGGTGACCTGGCTGTCCCGGGCTGCCGGACTTCCCTTTCTCCCCTAAGAATCCGGGCTGGCCTCTCTCTCCGGGGAACCCTCGGTCACCTTTCTCTCCCTGCAGGGGAAATTCACAGCCTGGCTCCACCTTCCGGCACTTTTCTCCACTGGAGCCCACCACGGGCACCTGCTGACTCCCACCCTGGGGCTACCTGAGTCATTTCTCCACCCAAACCCCAAAGTTAGAATCCAAATCCTGAGCAAAAAGGGTTTAGCTCAAAGACCATCACGGTGGGTCCCTCTGGGTGCCTGCGGGAGGAGCAGCGCACCTTTGGGCCGGGAGGGCCGGGAGGCCCGGGGCGCACGGGGCAGACACAGCCGGAGGTGTTGTGCACCTGGAGAGGGAGGGAACAGCCGTGAGCAGCGGGGCCGGAGCCCCGAATGACGGGTCCGACACAGGTACATCGAGCCCACCTCTCACCTGGAGGGCAGGGTCCGTGTCTGGGACCGACGGGAGCCGCCGGGGCAGCCCCTTGGCCGTGGTCTGTGCGAGGGAGAGGAGGGGCTGAGAGCGAGATCCCTGAGCACCGTCCCCATTCCCTACTCCCACCATCCCCATTCCCCACTCGACCATCCCCATTCCCCACTCCCACCATCCCCATTCCGCACTCCCACCGTCCCCATTCCCCACTCCCACCGTCCCCATTCCCCCCTCCCACATCCCCATTCCCCACTCCCACCATCCCCATTCCCCACTCCCACCATCCCCATTCCCCACTCCCACCGTCCCCATTCCCCACTCCCTTCGTCCCCATTCCCCACTCCCACCGTCCCCATTCCCCACTCCCACCGCCCCCATTCTGCACTCCCACCGCCCCCATTCTGCACTCCCACCGCCCCCATTCCCCACTCCCACCATCCCCATCCCGTCCCGCCCGTGTTTTCCAGAGTCCCTTGTCCCTCTGTCCATCCCAAGGGATCTCCCCGGGCACCAGGACCCTTCCAGCACCTGGATCTGCAGGAACTCCTCCTCCACTGCGCTTCCCTCCAAGATCTCCGGGGCGGCCGTGGGTCGGTGCTGCTTGGGACAGACAGGAGCGACTCAGGGCAGGGCTCGGGGGGATCCTGGGGGGCAGGTGGGACCCTCCCCCAGCCGGGGCTGCCCTCAGCAACCCCAGAGCTGCACTGGGAGCTGCCGTGACTTCTTTCCAAGGGGGCACATGGAGCTAAGTTGGGCTTGGAGCAGGATGTGGTGCAAGCAGGGCATGGATAAGGGAAAGGATATAGCCTGGCAGCAGCTGGGGGATTCCTGGAGGGCTGAAGGAGCCCGAGGGGCGCTGCTGCCCGGGTAAAAGCACCCACCTGGCCTCGTGTGCGTGGCAGGGCACGGCCTGACCCCTTTGCTGCCCCCCTGGAGGGTTGGTCCCGGCGTTTAGGGGCTGTTCCCAGGGGAGGTTTGCTCAGCAGCAACTTCCCCACGGGCTCCACGCTGGCGTCTGTGTCTGCAGGAGCAAAGGAGCGCTGGGATGGAGGTGGAAGGGCTGGAGGGGGACCAGGGTGCCATAACACTGGCCACGGCAGTGCCACCAGCAGCCCTAGACCCTGGCACCCCACACACCACCCTCCACATGCTCCCTCCATGCTGAGGAGCAGGAATTTGGGGTGCTGGGAGAGCCACGTCCCCATCCCACCATGCTTACCTTCCTCCCCATCCAGGCTGGGGGGCACGGGGCTGGTGCCTGGATCCGGGGTGGTGTCCTCTGAGCCCAGGGAAAACCACTGGGCTGTGGCAGGGTGCAGGCACCTGGCCAGCACCGAGACGATGCAGAGGAGTCTCAGGAGGCTGCCGGACCCCATTCTGCTGCCCCGGCTGCCCACGATGGGGGGGTCCTTGGCTCGTCCCACTCCCTGCGCCGTCTGGTCCCGCGGCCCCGGCTCGGCGCCCGCTGTTATCGGCAGCCCCGCCACGCCCCCGGCCCGCCCCGCACCCGCACCCGCACCCACGGACCGCATCCGGAGGGTGCTGAGCCCCCCACGCAGCCGGGACCCCGTCTGTGCTGCCAGCCCGGGGACAGGGGGCAGTGGGAGCCGCAGGAAGGGAGGAGATGCCAGAATGGATGCGAGGGAGGGCTGGGGAGGAGAAGCTGCCTGGAAATGGGGAGTAAATGCGGTGGAGGAGGGGGCTGGCTGAGAGCAGGGGGCATTGGCTGCGGGTCCTCCCTGAGCTCTGGCCTGCTGCTGGTATTGGAGTCCTGCAGCAGCTGTGCAGGCAGCGTGTCCCAAAATACGTTCAGAGGGCCTGGGGTCTCAGTGCTTTCATCAGAGCCACCCTCAGGTGGGGGCTTCAGCCCTTTCTGACCCCCAGCCCCTCCTGCTCCTGCCTTTTGCTGGTCTGCAACCTCTCCCCAGGGCTGTGGCAGCTCCAGACCCTGCTGGGTGTGTGGCTGAGGAGCTGCAGCCAGTTTGGGCTCCCACAACCTCGGGAATCCCAAAGAGCTCCCATCAAGGGCTGGGGGCATGGGGCTGTCCCAGGCAAGGACCTGAGAACCAAACACCAGCACTGAGCCCCTGCATGGACTCAGAGCTGTGTTGGGGTGGGGGCAGCACAACTGTGGGGGGCACCAGCCCAGCCCCAGTCAGTTTTACAGGATGGTGCTGGGATGGTGCTGGGACAGGGAGCTGGAGGAGCAGTGTCTGGGCAGAGGCGAGGGAACGCTGTCCTCCCCTGCGTGCCCCCCCTGCCTGCAGACACAACAATCTCCCTGGCGGGCACTCAGTGCTGCCAGGGCCTGATAAGGTGCCACAGCCTGAGCAGGACTGGGCACCTGTTTGGGTTTGGTCTCTGCTGTGACACTGAGTCAAGGCTGGTGCCTCTGCCCCAAGTCAGGGCCATGTGCAGCAGGGCCAGGCAGGGCAGGGGCTCACAGCTGTGTGAGGGTACCTTGTAGGGCCTAGGGCTGGGGGGTGTGGGGGACACAGACCCTTCTTGCCCCTGTCCTTGCTTGCACTTGCTGATGCCCAACTCACCTGCACGGGAGAGAGAAGTTGGTCTTGAGAGCCCTGGTGGCAATGCCACCAGTGCTGTCACTCAAGCCTCAAAATGCCACTCTGAGCACTGGATGTACTCACCCATGAGATGAGTTTGGGCCTGCATGACAGGCAGCTCTGCTCCTCTTGTCCCACCCACTGCACTGACCCCCACACCAGGGCCCCCCTGACACATCCAAGACCCCCGTGCTGTGCCCACGACCCCCGGCCCACATCCAGACCGGTCCCTCCAGTTGTCCCAAACCCGGTGTTGACTGCGATGCCCCAGGCGCAGCTCGGGGGTCACTACCCCCGGGTGATGCTCGGGGACGGTCCCGCGGACACAGGGGCTGCTCCCTGCGTCTCCGACCTCCCGTCCTCTCCCGGTGCAGCGGGGACTGGCGGGGCCGGGGTCCCAGGAGGCAGCCGGGGCTTCCGCCCGCTCCCGCTTTTCCCGAGTAGCCACTAGGTGCCGGCAGCCTTCAACCTATCCCGGGCTGTGCGGGGCGGGGGGCGCGGGGGGCTGCGGGACCAGGGCCAGGTGGGCTCGGGGACCCGGCGGGGCCGCCCTGGGCCGTCCCGGACACACCGGGACCGAGCCGTGCGGGATGCTCCGTTATCACAGCGCTTCACCTCCCGCCGGGACCCCCCACGCCCGGAACCCGGAGCCCACCCCGGGGGTCTTGGCCGCGTTCCCCGCGCTGCAGCCCCACACGGTGTGACCCCCGTTCATCCCGGTTGCTCTCGGGACTGAGCAGGGGTGGCGGAGGCGGGTGGCTCGGGTGGGCGCCGCGGGGCCGGGGGCTCCGGGCCGGCTCTCCGCGCTGCCCAGCGCCGGGGCTGCCCCGCCGGTGGCCTCGCCGCTGAAGCCACCGGCGGTGCCGGTGCCGGTGTGGCCGCCGCCGGCGAGTGGGAGCGTCGCTGCCCGATGGGTTCTCGGTGGCGACGGGGGCGGCCCCGCCGGTGGCCCCGGTGGCGGCGGCGGGAGGTGTGGCCAGGGGCCGCATAAAGCCGCATAAAGCCGCCGCCGCCGCCCCGCGCCCGCCGCCAGCCGAGCGCCGCGGAGCGGGGCCGGAGCGGGGCCGCCATGCGCCCGGGGCCGGGGCTGCCGGTGGGGCTGCCGGTGCTGCCGGTGGTGCTGGCGCTGCTGGCGGCGGCGGCGCGGCCGGGCAGCGGCGAGGAGGCGATCCAGTGCCCGCCGTGCTCGGAGGAGCGGCTGGCGCGGTGCAAGGCTCCGCAGGGCTGCGCGGAGCTGGTGCGGGAGCCGGGCTGCGGGTGCTGCGCGACCTGCGCGCTGCCCCGCGGCACCGCCTGCGGCGTCTACACCGCGCGCTGCGGTGCGGGGCTGCGCTGCTACCCCCCCCGCGGCGAGCCCCGGCCCCTCCGCACCCTCATGCACGGCCAGGGCATCTGCACAGACCTGGCCGACGTCGAGGCCATCCAGGAGAGCCTCCAGCCCCCAGGTGAGGCGGCGGAGGGGCGGCAGAGGGTGGGTGCCCAGGGTGGGTACCCTGGGTGGGTGCCTGGGGGTCCTTGTCCCTCGCAGGGGCAGTGGCATGACCCCTGTTGGCACCAACCCACTCCCTGCTCGCTCGGCAAGAGCTGTGGACTCATCAGGGAGCTTCCCGTACTTAGAGGGAGCTGATAAAAATGATGCGGAGTGACTTTTACATGGATAGATTGTGACAGGGCAAGGGGAAGGATTTTAAACTAAAAAGGGAAGATTTAGATTAGATGTTAGGAGGAGATTCCTCCCTGTGAGGGCGGTGAGGCTCTGGCACAGGTTGCCCAGAATATTTCTGGATGCCCCATCCCTGGAAGTGTTCAAGGCCAGGTGGGATGAGGTTTGGATCAACCTCATCTGGTGGAAAGTGTCCCTGCCCATGCCAGGAGGGCAGAACTGGGTGGTCTTTAAGGTCCCTTCCAGCCCAAACAATTCCATGACTCTGAGAGGCAGGATGGGATGGGACAGCACAGGATGGGAATGCAGGCAGCATGTTCCAGGGAGGGAGCAGAGGCAGGCTGCAGGAGACCTGGCACGAGGGGCTCACATCTGTGCCATCCTTACCCACCGCGGGCGCAGCGGTGTCACAGCCACTGGCACCACATGTGCTGGAGAGGTGAACCTTCACCTGCTGTGCCCTGGCTGCAACGTGGCCCTGGACCACAGGACAGTGGGACAGTGTCCTGCGAGCACCTGCAGCCCTTGGGGACACATCCCAGCTGCCAGGGAAGCTCCTGTTGCACAGTGACCCCTGGGATGCTGCTGGCAGGTCTGGCTGCACCAGATCTGTTTCCCCCCTCTTTTCCTGGGGGGAAACAGGAAAGAGGGCACGGGGCACCTGCTTCCCTCCAGGCAGGGCCAGCTGGGAGCTGTGTTGGAGCTGTGTCTGCCCTGCCAGGCTGGAGGAGCTGCTGCCCGTGTGCTCTGTCTGCCTTGCAGGTGGTGGTGGTGCCCCTCTGCCACACCCCTGGTGCTCAGGCAGGATTTGGGGTCTGAGAGAGGAGCCAGCAGTGGGAACCCACCCCAGAGCTGTGCAGGTCTAACCGTGGCAATGAAGCTGCTCCCAGGGAATCAGTGTGGGGACCTGATCCCCCTTTCCCATCCTGCAGGCTGTGACCAGGACCGCGTCCCCTGAAGCTGGGGAGTATCAGCCCAGAACAATCCACATCTACCCTGACCCTGGGTTCCACATGGGGTCACTTAGAGCTCCTTGAGGGGCAGAAGGGACTGGAGCAATGTTTGTCCCTGCCCATCCAGGGGGCTGGATCCCACTTCCACTCCCTCCTTGCATGTCTGATCCATGGCAGCTCCTCTGGTGTCCCCGTTGTGATGAGTGCCACTCGTGGATAAGTGCCCCTCTGGCCACCCCTGCTGGGACAGGAGCTGGCTGGGAGTGCTCAGAGCCCCCCTGTCCTGCCTGTCTGTCCTCATCCCACATCCTGCAGGAGCTGTCTGGGCTCCCTGGCCCGGGGCTGCGCCGCGCTGCCAAGCCCTGTTGGTTTTGGCCGTGCCCCGTGTAATGCAACATTTTTTCCCAGAGCCTTTAGGAAACAGACTTGCATTTTTTCCCTTCCTTCCCGCGGTGTTTTGGCTTGGCTGGGGATGGGTGGGTGGCTATGGCAGCCGGGTCGCCCGCCGGGCACCGCGCTAGCCAGCAGCCTCACAGGCAGCAGGATGGGCCAGAGGGCAGCAGGAGCCCCTGTGTCCCGGCCAGGATGTGGGCAGGACACCCACAGAAACCGATGCTGTCCCAGTGGTACATCCCAAGGGCGGTGGGAGTGTGGGGCTGGGGGCTGCAGGCTCCCACACAGCCCTGCCTGGCACAGCGCGGGCGCCCTGGCATGGCTGGTGTCTCTGATGTCCCCTTGGGGACCAGCAGAAGGGAATTAAGTGCCCGTTGAGGGGCAGGGCTGCACGGAGCAGGTGCCCCCGGCTGTGCCCGCAGGGCTGAGCGGTGCCGGCGGCTGGGAAGCGGTTAACGCGCGGCTCGTACAGTAAACATTTTGTCTGGGGGCTCTGGCCGGGGGGCTCCGCATTCCAGGGAAGAGGCTGGGATCAGGGGGCTGGGCTTTGTGAGCGGTCGGACATGGCTCCCGGCTCCACAGCCAGGAAGAGCCTCTCTGCTCACCCGGGACCTGTGACACCCACGGGATGTGACTCAGGAGGTGAGGGAGCAGTGGCTGCTCACCTCACTCGAGCGGGTCTGGGCACCTTGTGCTGGACCCTGGCCCTGCCAGCTCATGGGTGGCTTTGGGACCCACTCCTCATCCAGAACCCTGTGCAGGGGCCGGCTCCAGAAGGTCCCAGCCCCGTTTTTCTGTCACAGCCGGCGGGTGGTGGTGGCTGAGCCCATGTGTGGCAGCCAGGAGGAGGTGAGGACATATTCCCCAGCACACACGATGAGTGATTTAGTGTTGGGTAAATGATTATGTCTGGGAAAACCTGACCCATGGGAGCTGCGTTCATCCCGTGTGGTCTCTTAAGCTGGGACAGATCCTGTTTCCTTTCTGTGTGCAGTCACGGGGAGGAATGGTGCTGGCTGAGCCATGGCTGGGCAGTGCACAGGCAGGGAGGGCAGGCTGGGTTCTGCCAGGCAAGGCTCAGCCATGTCCCATCTGTCCCCTGGGGTGGGGGCTCACCAACGCTTGGGTTTCTCCAGGCTGGCTGCTGCTCCTGGCAAGGTTCTGGTCCCTCTGGGGAATCACCTGCACCTGCATTCCTCACTCCCTCTGCTGCATCCTGACCTCCCCTCCCTCGGTCCCACATTGGGCACTGAGGTGGGAGGTGCTCAGAGCATGCCTTGGGGACGGACCAAGCTCGCAGCTGGCATCCCAGGCCAAGGGGCAGTAGGTGCCTGGGTCTGTACCCCTGCCACCCCCATCCCTGGCTCCCCACGTTCTGCCAGAGCCAGCACTTGGCACAAAGAGCACGGCCCTCCCAGTGCTGGCGCCTGCCAAGTCCAGAGCCCAGGAAGCCAAGAGCCAGCACTGCCACAGTCCTGCCAGGACCACCCACAGGTGACACTGGGGGCGCTGGAAAGGGACATGGAGGGTGCTGGGGCTCACTGGGGCTTGTGCCACGCTGGCCACACGCACGTGGATGTCTCTTGTGCCCTTTGAGGCATATGAGGTCCTTGGTACTGGTGCTGGTGGCACAGGGGGGAGCGGGGCTGGAGCTGCGGGGGTCAGTGACACTTGTCTGTCCCCAAGGACACACACACGAGGTCGCAGGGCTTTGCTGGCTGCCCCAGGCTCTGCTCCCACGGGATCCGCGCGGTGGAGCCGGAGCCCTTCCCCGCTCCCTCGGGCTCAGCGCTGTGAATCACAGACTCGGCACGTGACCAACCTCATTTGCAGCTCCCGTTAATTGAAGGCGATGCTGAATGACTCGTTTGTGTGCCCTGTCCACAGGCCGGCAGGAATCCTCCTGCTCCTCCCGGGACAGGCGGCTGGTTTTTGTGTCCAGCGAGGTCAGCCCCCCTTTCCATCCCCCAGAGAGGCTTTCCTTGGCCAAATCGGGACCCCCCTACCCTCCATCCCTCCAGGGTGGTGGTGCCCATGCAGAAGCGGCAGACTGGGTGGCATCAGGGCAGCGTGGGGCGTGGCAGCTCTGGGCTCTACACGCGTTGCTTTTCCCGAGTCTTTGTGCTGAGGGTCCCGAATTTTCTGGTCCAGTCGGATTTCCAGGGAGGCGAGAGGCTCCCTGAGCTGCTGTGTGTCACTTAGCAGGGGGACAGTAACCCCGAGGGCAGGGATGCTGGAGCTGCCGTGAGAGCCGGGGAGCGCGGGTCCCGAGCGCTGTCAGAAGCCGCCTCGCTGCCCGGAGGCACCGGCGTTTCATGTGACCTTATGAAAATGTTATTGGCATCTGGTTTTATTTAAGCCGGGAGATTTGATGCTCCGGAGGCGGCTGGGGGTGGGAGGAAGGGAGGTTTGGCTGTGCCGGCGATCGGTGAGGGCTTCCCCTGCGGGGGCAGCGCCGCTGCCTCCCGGTGCTGCCTTTCCACGGCGTGGGAGCAGCGCATGGAGGTGCGGGAACTTCGGCACGATGGTCTCCAAATCTGCCCAGCTCTTCCTGTGTGCCTCCCCACAGGGATACAGGGGAGGAGCATCCTTGCCAGAGTCCCCGAGCTCCCGGCGGGGCTCTGCCACCAGCGCCCCCATTGCGCCACAGCCTCGTGGTTGGTGCCGCCGGGGGCTGGCGCTGGCACCGCTCTGTGCAGGGTCCTGGAGGCTTTGGGTTCGTGTTTCAAATTTCAAGGGCATGAGCTATTTCCTGGAAAGAAAAAAATGGACAGATTAAGCAAAAAGCAAATAACACCCACGAGGGAGGGGGCTTTGATTGGGGCTTCGCTCTGGACTTTAACCAGGCCCCCAGGAGCCAGGCCAGGAGCTCTGCACTGCAGGGACCGAGGCAAGAGGTGCTGGTGGGAGATCAGGACGGGGATGCCGTGGGGATACAGTGGGCAGGAAGCTGTGGCTCTAACCCCTCTACCTGCCTGAGGGAAGGGCCAGTGGCAGGTGTCACCCAACAGCCCCTGTGCTGGCACTGTGAGCCACTGGGTGTGACCTCGACAGTGACCACCCCCTGCCTGGTTTGGAAGGTGTTCCCTGCTGCCAGCTGCAATATTGATTTGTTTAAGCCCAACCCCATGATAACCTCAGCCACTTCCCTGTACAGCCCAGGTGGGATGGGGTCAAAACACTGCCTGGGCTGTGCCTGAGGCAGCTCTGAGCACAGGAGGAACCCTGGATCCTGGGGTGTCCCCTCTCCACGAAGTCTTCACGGGCCCCAAACCAGAGGACCCGGCAGCTTTTTAAAAAGCTAAAGTCACGCCGAGCACTCGTCTCATGACGCTCTGTCCAGCTGCCAACATCTGGGCCGGCAGCTTGGCTGTGCTCCTGGCGCAGGCGGGGGTGCCAAGTGCCGCCTTTTGGGATCGGCCCCGCGGGAGATTAACTTTCTTATTCCAGGAATTTCTTCTTTCATGTCTTGGCGAGGGCCGTTCCCCGCAGCAGAGCACGGCTCCACTCCCGGCCGTGGCGCCCGGTGCCGCCCCGGGCCTGGCGGGGGCTCAGCTCCGCCCCGGTGCCTCCACTGCCACTGCAGCTCCTGCAGGCGGATTTTGGGAGGCACTGAGGTGTCCTGGAGCTCACTGTCTGTGTCTCAGCTTCCAGGCCTGCAGCTCCAGTGCTGTGGGTGAGCACCTGGTGACACATGGCTGGCAAGGGCACAGCCAGACCCAGCACACTGGAGCCACTGCCCTGCACTCGCAGCTGGCATTTGTGACCCTACAATAACAGACACATGGCAGAACAAGTTGTTAGTTGTGGCTAATGAGTAGGAAAAACTCCCAGGAGTCTTTCCCAGTGCTGCAAGGAGCTCAGCCCAGTGCAGTGGAAGGGGCAGGATGGATCCAGGGCTGTGAGTGACACTTGTAGGGACCAGAGACAGTTGTCCCTACAGTGGCACCTGCCAGAAGCCACTACATGTTGTTCCTCGGGGTGCAAGTGGCACTGTGAGCACTGGGACACCGTGGGGGCTCTGTGGCACTGAGCCCCCTTGGTCTGTGTCTTTGCAGAGAAGGAGGAGATCGACCACCCCAACAACAGCTTCAGCCCCTGCAGCATCCATGACCGCAAGTGCCTGCAGAAGCAGCAGGCCAAGAGGGTCAACAACGGCAACAAGATGCGCAGCAGTGGGAGCCCTCACCACCGCGAGGACACGCGGGTCATGGTGAGCCCCAGCAGGGCTGGGGAGGGCAGGATGGGTGCTCCAGGGTCAGGGTCCTGTGGTTCAGGGCCAGGAGCATGTGCCAGCCCTGCGACCAGCTCAGCCCTCCCTTTCCCCAGGCACAGGGCTCATGCCAGAGCGAACTGCACCGGGCGCTGGAGCGGCTGGCGGCCTCGCAGACCCGCACGCACGAGGACCTCTATGTCATCCCCATCCCCAACTGCGACCGCAACGGCAACTTCCACCCCAAGCAGGTAGGATGGGCTCTGACTACCACAGGGGACTGTGAGGGGCATTTTGTATAGCCAAGGTGGTGAGACTGGGAGGGGGGCGTGGATGGAGGGGGCAGTGACAAGGCACGGCAGAGCCTGCCTGGCTCCTGGCTTTGGTGGGAATCACCCTTTGGGTGCTGGGGGCCCTTTAGAAAAACCCCAGGTGGGATGGGGGTGGTAAAGCCCCAAAGAGAGCTCCTGGTTGGGTTGCCAGGCAGCCCGTGGGGTCCAGGCTGGGTGTCCTTGACCGAAGCCATCCCCACAGTGTCACCCGGCGCTGGACGGGCAGCGGGGCAAGTGCTGGTGCGTGGACCGCAAGACGGGAGTGAAGCTGCCGGGCTTCCTGGAGCTGAAGGGGGACTTGGACTGTCACCAGCTGGCCGACAGCATGTGAGCGTGACCGCGGCGGCCCCGCGCCGTGCAGGGCCAGGACCCCCGCCGGGGCTGCCCGGGAGAGAAGGAGAGGGGACGTGACTGCTGAGCAGTGCCGGGGGAGCCCGGGATGCGCCTGGGATCGCTCCGCCATGACCACTATCAGCCACCGCCAGGGATCCATCCCGGGAGCGCCGGCCGCGCCTCCATCCCGCACGGACACGCCTTGGGTGATGCTGCCCCGGGCATGGGGTCGGGTTGCCTGGGTGGCGTGGGTGGGGGGCACCCCTGATGCTGCTGCTGCTGCCCCGTGGTGCCCCCGGTGTTCAGCCTGGCCCCGCGGGTAACCTCGGACACCTGGCAGCTCGGGGGGTGCGGTGGCAGCAGCGCATTTGCAGCTCAGTGCCCTCCATGCCGCACCTCTGCAGGGGCAGCAGCAGAAGTGCCTCATCCTGCCCTCCCTGGTGGCGAGAGGCTGCCCAGGCAAGGGCTGGGGGACCTGGAGAGACCCCCCTGCCTGCATCCCACCTCGAGTGTGTGTGTGTGAAGGGCAGTGTGGCCACTCAGAGCAATAAGAGACCTTCCCCGACCCTGCTGCAGCCCCCAGCCCCACAGCCCAGGACCTCCTCCCCATGGCCCAGCCCCATCCCACTCCCTGTGCAGGGACAAAGCCTCTCATCCATCCTCTCTCCCCCTCCTCCCTCCTGGGGTGAGGGCGTCGGGATCCCCAGGCAAGCAGCATTGAGGGGAAGGTGGAGGGGTGAGGGATGCCCAGGAAACGCATCCCAGGGGGAAGAGCTTCCTTTGGTTCGAGTTTTTTCTTTCTTCCCCAAATTTTTTAGTATCTAAAAAATTTTGTTGGTGTTGTTGATCTAATAAGTGACTGTGTGGCCCCAAGGCTGGAATTCTCCATCCCCTGCAGTGATGGCTCCTGTCTTCTCTTCTTGGCCAATGTGACAAAACTGGGATGGATTCTGGAATGTCTCCGTGATGGGATCTGATTTCACCAGCACAATGTTCTCAGCTGAGAAATTGTCACTGGTTTTGTACCTGGTTTTTCTTCTGGGATGGAAATTTTTCACATAAAAGTGCCATGGAAAGTGTGCTAAAGACAGAGGGGACTTCCCCAATCCCCTCCTGACCCACCCTCTGGCTCCATCGTGGCCTCAGTGGTCAGTTTTGGTTTTCCATCTGTATTTGTCCTGTCCGAGCCCCCCGATGGGAACGAAGCGTTTCAGTTTTAGTGAAACACCCTCTGCCCTCCCGATCCCTGCCTGCCCCGTGCCCTGCCAGATCCCTGCCTGCCCTGGCTGCCCGTGGCCCTGCTCACACACAGCTTCTAAACTGAGTCCATTTACCAGGATGGTCCTCGGTGAGGCGGGGGGTCCCTGTCCCTGCCACCCCTCAGAGCCCCCGCACCAAGGAAGGGACTCCCGGGGCCAGTCCCAGTGCCAGTCCCAGTGCCAGTCCCAGTGCCAGTCCCCTGCGGCAGCACCGCAGCAGGACACAGTGCAGTGACAGCGCCAGCCTGGCGGCCTCGGCCACTCCCCGTCTGCACCAGGGCGGGTCCAGCACGGCCTTTCCTGGTCTGGGGGCTCCTGGCAATGCCCCAGGGCACATTCTGTGTCCCGCTCCGAGGGCTCCAGCTTCTCATAGTGTCTCTCCTGTAGTTTAGGGCTGTATTTACACACCACCATGTACCAGTGTCCCCCACTCCCAGCGTGTCCCCTGGAGCCCAAGGGGTCCCGGTCCGTCCCTCCCGGGCCAAGCCCATCCCATCAGATTCCCGTGTAGCACCGACCTTTTACAGTACACTTGGACCTTTGTATCCTCAAAAAAAGGTAATTACTGTATTTAATTTCCCGTTATTTGATGTGTTTCTGTCCAGTGTGTTTTATCTTTTATGGCTTTAAATTCTGGGAGGGGAGGGAGGCAGAGCAGGAAGGAAGGGGATCCCACTGGTGTGGGGACAGGCTCTGGTCACCACCTCTGCCCAAGGCCCTGCTCTGGCTTTGGGGTTCAGCAACCCTGCAAACCCAGGAGCCCACAGGTCTCTGGAAGAACTTCCCTGAGCAGGGATGGGGTGGGAAACAAATAATTCCTTGCTTCCTCATGCCTCCCGGCTCCGTGTCTCCACCGGTGCCACCGGAAGGATTGTCACTGTTGCCCTGCACAGCGCCACCGAGCAGCGGCGACGGCGCCAGCCTGGGGAGGGGACCCTGGACCGGCTTCAAAGTTCAGGGGCACACCGGGACGGGCACTGGCTGCTCCAGGGACACGGGCTCGAGGCCAGGCAGTGCTGCAGCCCCAGGCACATGTGCAGGTTCCTGCTGGTGCCAGGGCGCACCGGGCACCTCCAGCCCCGCTCGGTGTTTGGGGAAGGGGTCAGGATGCAGGTGGGAGATGCCCAGGCACAGGAATTGCGACAGCCACGCACTTCCCGGGCACAGCTTGGCTCTGCCCCGGTGTCTGCAGCCAGTTCTGCCCGGGGTGATGGCTCAGGAGGTCGCTGAGTCCGTGTTTGGTGGCTCCTGGGTGGCTGGGGTGGCCAGCCGGGTGCTCCGGTTACCGGAGCCGGGCTGCGGACGGTGCTGGCATTGTGCAAACAGCACCGGGATGGGCTGCAGCCAATACAGACAGCCCAGAAATCTGCTGGCACGGCAGATGGGCCTCCTGGAGCACAGCCCCATGCCCTGGCCCTGTGCTGATGGCTACCAGGGCTGGCTGGGTTGGTGGGACAGCACAACCCCCCAAAGCACCGTGAGGAGCCAAAGCCTTTACTGGTCCCCATTCCCAGCTGCTGGTCCTGACCAGCAAAATGATAACAACAGAGCCCAGCTCTGCGGGTCCTGGGGCTGCCCCAGGGTCTCAGGGCTGAGGTCCCACAGCCCAAACTGCCTGTGACCTTGGGGAGCTGCAGCCCTTTGGTCCCTGCAGCACGATGGAGACAGCAGAGGCACCTGGATCCCTTGGGCACCAGCTCCCAGGCCCACCTTGCAGTGCTGGGTTGTGGCTGAGCAGAGCTCAGGGCAGAGGCACTGGGGGGGACAAAGCTGCTGCTGTCTCCTCTTGGTGCCCCATGTGCTCCCCTCACAGTGACCCCAGTATCTGTTCTGGTCATTCCCAAGAGTGGCCACTGCTGGACCCTTCCACAGCCTGACTGGAGCACAGGGACTCTGCCCTGGGTGCATCTGTTCAGCTGCTCTGGAGCAGAACAAGTGTCTCCATTGCTGCCATCCTCGTGGTGTTGTTGAAAAATATTCTACGGCTTTATTGAAAACACCCCTGCGAGGGTTTGTTAACATGGGGCCCAAAATTAAACCAAAGCAGAGGCACCAAATGAGAAATAAGGTAGAGAAGAGCGTGGTGGCCTCAGAGCTGCTTTCTGCTCATAGCTACAGCAGGAGCTGACCCTTCAGCTGCTGCAGATCATGGCAGCACCGTCTTCCTCGAGGCCCTGCCAATTTACGTCATCTGAGAATCCGGCCCAAATTCAGGCAAGTCATTTCCAAAACCCCGATGATGTTTCACTGTCATGGAAATGTCACCATTTATTTCCCAGCTCTCTGCAATGCTGGGAGGTCGAGCCCCGCCCGCAACCCCGCACTGCGTAAAAGGGCAGGAGAATTTCCCAGCACCAGGAAAAATGCGCTGCTCTGTCAATTCCTGCCTGTGGATGCTGCTTGCTCCTCGAGGCAAGCAGGTTTCCAGCAGGACTTAGTCATTTTATACACTTTGATTTGCAAAGCTGCCTCTTTGTGCTGCTCAGGGGGTGATTCCTCCCCCAGGCTTTCCCTCCTGCAGCACTGGGGTGTCAGGGCTGAGTCCCCAACTCAGTTCAGCTCCATGACCTCCCCCAGCCCAGATACCCCAAGAACAGGGCACCTCATGGCTGGTGGAAACCCCAGCCAGAGCACTGTGGTCCTTCAAAGCAGATAGTCCAGCTGAGGGACAGTGGTTCCATAGAGAGCACAGCTCCCATCCCTTCCCCAGGGCAGCCAGTGCCCCATGGAGAGGCTTGGAGGAGCATCTCATCCCACCTGAGCTGACGTCTTTAGCTGAGGCTCCTGATGTGGTGGTGCATAACAAAAAAATTCGAAATACGTGCTGTTGCTAAAATGCAACCCAGAAGCAGGAGAAGGGGAGCAGGAGAAGCTCAGCAGTGTGTGGGCAGCTGCTGGCCCTGAGTGTCCCAGGGCTGTGTCCCTACGGGCTGGGCAGGAGCTGGCGGAGCAGGTCGATGACAAGGGACACTGGCTGCACGGTGTCGTACTCTGCAAACAGGTGACAGAGGTTCTCCGAGTCTGTCTGGCTTTTGGCCACGAACCCAAAGATTCTTTGGGAAAGAAAAGAGGCTTATTCAGTTTGCATCCAGGAATCTGAAGGAATAGGCTGAAACCAGCCCAGCCACAAAGCCAAATCCCAGTTCCAGCAATTCCACCTTGGCCCGCTCCCCAATCACGTTTCCTTGGAAGCCAAGCAGCCGGGAGGAGCATTTTTGGCAAGGCTTCCCCAGCTGTGAAAAGATTCTTGAGCACAAGGTAGAGCCAGATATAAACTCACTTCCTGAACCCAGCACAAGTCCCTGGGAAGGCTGTGGGATTTGGATGAGGGGTTCTGCATGAGGGGATGTGGAAAACTGGGCTCAGCCAAACCTCTCATCCAAACCCCCCCTAAAAGCTTCACCCATCAGTCCCACGCCTCATCCTGCCACCATGGTAACTTCTATCACATCCCCTCCTCATTTTTGAGCTCATTCTTTGCTGCTCTGCAATGCAGCCACTTCCCAAAGCAGCAGCATTCCCCTAGATTCCAGCCCCCCACTCCATGCAGGAGGTCCCTGCTCTTACCTGGAGGACTTGCAGTACTTCTGCCACCTGGGGGAAGAACAGAATTGGAGTTGCTCAGAGGCTGATGTTTAACTCATTCCATCAGCTGCAAAGCCAAGGGTTGTGTTTAGATCCACCCTAGCACAGTGTGCCCAGGGCAGTTTTATGGGATTTGGGATCTGAAGTGGTGCAGAGGCACTGGGAACCACAGGGAAGGGAGCACAGCAGTGGTGGGTGGTTCTGACAGGCACGGCTGCCCAAAACTCACTTTCTGTTCTCAGGGTCCATCCCACAGAACCTGATGGCAGCCAAGGGGTAGTGTCGTCTGAAAAACACCCTGGAAGAGGAGAGGGGATCGTTAAGAAAGGGAAGGGCCTGGGAAAGGACACAAATTTTCAAATCCTGTTGTGCTTGTGGAAGACTGAGGGTCTCAAGGCATCTCAGAACCCCAACCCTGAGTGCAGCTGGTTCCCTGCCACGCCACCAAACACAGCATCCCTTGCTAAAGGGTCACATCCATCCCTGCATGGTGACATGGATTTGTCCAACCAGGACAGGTTTTCCTGAGGCTGGGAGGTGAGGAGGGAGCTGCCTCTCCATGAACCCCCCTCCTTTGGCCCATCCAAGCTCTTACTTCCTCTGGACGTCGGTCAGCGTCACGCCCTGCTCCGTCACCCTGAAGTGCACCAGGGTTGGGGTGGGCAGTGTCTCCAGCTCCAAGGTGCAGGAGATGCCCTTCAGGATGGCTGGGGCTCCTGTCAGTGTCTCCACGTTCACTGAGTTGAGGTACAGGACGTTGCACACTGCAAGGACAGCACGGCTCAGCACGGATGTGACCCGGGCCAGAGGCAGGGCTGGGTCCCAGGGGTCATCCTGCAGATCCCTCACATGGACCCGGGTCAGGTTTGTTTTGATGAAAATTAAAAGATTTGGTGACTCAGAAATTCTTCACTAATTTAGTTTGGTTTGCTTTAATTCTTTGCACTAATTGTTGTAAAAGTCAAAGTATTTAATTTCCCGTTTCTAAATGTCACATTTGCTGGGGTTTTTTTTCTGTTTATTACATATTTCCTTTAATGAAAAGCAGAAATACCCCAAGCTAACGAAGGGCTGACGGCCAACCTAAAACATGACATTTCAGGCTGATTGAGCTGTTTAAAGGGCTGTTCTGGGTCAAACTAAACTTTCCAGCCTGCCAACTGATTTTTCAGAATTTCCAGCAAAACAAAGCAGTCCCCAGCTCCCCAGCCTGCGTTGTGACCCATCCGTGTGGTCTCCTGCCCTTCATTCTTTGCTCTCACCTGGAGCCCACCCAGGCTGAGGTGCACAGACCCTTCCCCATCCTGCTGTCATTCCCACATGTGCCCTGTAAGGGAATTTCACCAGCCCCTGACTGCCCATCCCTCTCCTAAAGCTCCCGCTGTTCCACCCCCATTGAAGACCAAATCTTAAAAATCAGGAACTCTTTAAAACTGTGGAACCCGGGGGTCTTTTATGAGCCTCATGACCTCAAGAGCTCTGCTTTCAAGCAACTTGAGGACTCAAAGTTTCCTTCCCTTAAAAATATCAGGTTTCCTTGCAACTCAGGGAAAAATCTGCAGAAATCCTGCAGTTATCTCCAGCCCCATGGGGAAGCTGGAGGGGGATGTCCCAGCAGTGTCCAGCCCTGCACAGGGGTGACCTGCTGCTGTCACAGTGTGCCCAAGGCTGTCCCCAGAGCTAGCAGCTGGCTCCTGTCCTCACCTGCAGTTTTCCTGGCCAGGGCCAGGGCAGGTTCAGGAGCGCAGTCAGGGCTGTCCAGTCCATCAGCGAGATCTGCACAAAGCACAAGCAGGAGCGGTGATGCCACAGGCCAGGCTGAGCTGGTCACCTCTTTGTCCTTTCCTTATCTCACAAGAGGCTCAAAGGCACTAATTGCAGGGGTTTAGAGCGGTAATTAACTTAATTGTCCTCCATTTCCCTTTCCGTTCACCTCTGATCTCCCACTCCCACTTCCCTTGCCCCCAGCGGAAAGGAGCCACCACCCTCCCGTCCCCAGGTCAGCTCCACCTGCAGCCAGGGGAGCAGCCCCTCGCAGGCACCTGGGGGGGGGGCTCAGACCCCTCCCCACGCCAGGACCTCGCCCACCCCCCCGGGGCAGCGGGAGGGGCCCTCGGATCCTCCCTCCTGCCCCATCTCCTACCTCGGGTGGGGATGCTGAGCTTGCAGGGCAGGGCCAGAGGGGTGATGGCGTGCTGGTAGACGAAGGCAGAGAGGCTCCCTGCAATCAGAATTGTGAGTTTAGGGGGGCTGCTGCCTGGAACCCCCCACCCACACTCCTGCAGCAGTGTCCCCACAGCGAGCTCATGTTCCTGCTTTGGAGCCACTGTCTCACTGCCAGGGAAGGGCAGGCAGGACCTGGGGCTGGGGGGTTCCTGTGCTGGCAGGTGTGCAGCACATTCACCTGGTGCTTCCAGGGGCTTTGGGAACAGCTCCTGGGGCTGCCAGGGCTGCTGTGGGCACAGCACCATCCTTACCAAAATACAGCTCCTCGCTGGCACCCTTCAGGTGAACCCCTTTGGTGGAGGACTCGATGAGGAAGTGCCTGACAAGGTCACTGCTCTCCTCACCTGCAAGAGGAACCACAGTCAGCATCAGCACCGGCCCCAGTGCCACTGTGCCACCCCAGAGTCCTGTCCCAGAGCATCACTGGAGCTGCTTTGTGCCACCATCATGTGCCAGCCCCTGTGAGAAGAGGGCACACAGAGACTGTCTGCCACACACCTGAGTGCTGTGGCTTCTCTGTGGCTTTATTTCGAGTAGTTTCACATAAACCATTGAAGCAGCCCCCCATGCACCCCCTTACCTGTCTGGCTGCCCGAGGGAGATCCAGGAACCTTCATGGCCAGCCCGAAGGAGCCCCGGAAGGAGGTGCTGTCCCTCACCAGGAACGTGCCCGGCTCCTTGTCCCTCAGCAGCTGGATTGCTGTCAGAGCACAGGCAGGGGCTCAGCCAAACACAACAGGTGGGAACTCCCTGCCCTGTGCCCTGCTGCTCTGCAGGGAGTCCCTCCTTGGCAGCAAAAGCTCTGGAGCGTGTGCCAAGGACATGCACATCCCTGGTGTGCCACCAACTGCAGCGTCCCTGCAGGGCCCTGGCCACGCTGTGTGACAGGCAGGAGAAGCTTTGCTGGGCTTGGAGGACACAGAGGGCCCATGGCACAACCCTTGAGAGGGTCCCTCCACACCCATCAGGATTTGATTTTCCCCCAGTGAGTCCCCACAGGGACATGGGGAGCCCTGGGGACAGGCCAGAGCCCCAGGTGGGGTCACACCCATCGAGCCTTTCCTGCCTCACCTCGGTCCCTGCTGATGCTTGGCTTGAACCAGAATTTGGACGTGTCCATCACAAACTTCATGGTGGGCTGCCCGGCCTTCAGGGGACCTGCAAGAGACCACGGGGTGTCCAGGCCAGCAGGAACCTGCAGGACCTCCCCAGATGGCAGAGCCCAGCAAAGACATTTCTCTCTCAGGGTGGCCAGGGCTGAAGGTTTTTCAATCCTTTTGAATCCTTTCCTCCCCACTCCTCAGAATAGCTCGTTCTCCATGTAATTATCTCTCTTGGCAGGCTGTGATGTAGTGCAGAGAGGGTCACATGGAATCCCCTGGCAGTGCCAGCCTGCCCAGCCCTGCACAATCCACTGGACCATGGGATTTACACCAGGATCTGACCCACACACCCTCTTGCTATTCCCATAAGGATTCCAATTAAAACCCTCTGCTCATCTCCTCCAGAGAACAATAGCCCCAGTGTCTGCCCTTGAATGAGGGACCTTGTGAACCCTGGTACCTTTTGGTGTCCTCAGAGCAAATGGGAGCCCCAGTCCCTCCTCCCAGCCCGCTCTGGGTCTGCAAACAGGACAGCACAGCACAGAATGATGCTTCTCATGCTCAGGTGCTATAAATAGGTGCATCTGCATCTCCTGGAGGGAGCAGAGCATTCCTGGCTGCTGAGCCCACGTCCCAGGACACCGGTGGGCAGAAAGCTGTGCCTAATCCTGGGTCACCACCCTCAGCCTGGAGACCACCCTGACCATGGGGAAACACAGCAAGCACCTCTCATCCTTTGTGTCTATAAGCAGGGGGAATATAAGCAGCTAAAGCAGAGGGAAAATGGGGTTTTCCCCCCGTTTCCCAGCAGTTTTGGGCTGTGCACTGCCCCCCGCCCTGCCCGTGACTCACTGTCCGAGAGGCAGCTGAGGGTGGGCGCTGACTGCGCGTTGTTCAGGCCCCCCAGCCTCGAGGCCGGGCTGCAGCCGGCCAGGGGGGGCTGTTTGGCACAACTTGGGGGGGCTCTGGCCAGCTGGGGGGGTCCATCCCCTTGTTCCAGGCATCCATTCACCAGCAGCACAGGGATGTCGGCGGCCGACGTGAGGATGGAGGGGGGGCAGCTGCTGGCCTGGCCCTTCTGGGCCAAGGAGGTGCTGGGGGAGCTCCCTGCCCGGGGCTGGGGGGAGCTCTGGGCAAAAGCCTCCCTGGGGTGAGCCACGATGGCAGAGGAAGGGGAGCAGGGGCTGCCCAGGGAGCTGGAGGGCGACAGGGAGGCAGCGGCCGAAGCGTCAGAGTCGTCGTTGGGGAGCGAGTGGGTGCTGCTGCAGGAGGGAGAGAGAGCACAGGTCAGGGGGGTGTTCACACACAGAAACCGTGCCAGCCACTGCACCAACCCTGCAGGGCACCATCCACCAGCCCAAGGAATGAGGGACTGCCCTGTGGCCCTTCCAGCGGGCACAGGTGGCATTTACCTGCCCAGGATGTAGCTGGTGTCAGAGCCAGGGCTGGTGGAGAGCTGGGACACCCAGCTGCCCCTCTGCCGGGCCCTCAGCACCTGCACGGGCTTCAGCAGGTTGTCAACACCTGGGGAGGTGCTGAGGGCCCCGGGGCTGCAGGAGGCCGTGTCCGTGTGTCCTGCCAGGCACTGCCAGGGAGCGCTGCTGCCCTCGGATGCTTTGCTGCAGCTCAGCGTGGCCGGCTGGGGACTCGGGGGTCCGGGTGGGCTGGAGAAGACCACGCTGTCACCGGAGCTGTATTTGCCTCCCAGTGCCCCTTTTTGGGGCAGGAAGCTGTTGGTCTGAGGGGACCTGGAGAAGGGGGTGCCTGAAGGGCTGGGGGAGCCCTGTGGCAGGTCAGGCCCCGTGGCTCTGCCCGGTGTCAGCTCTATGTACTTGATGTCTGCAGAGAGAGAGAGAGAGAGAGAGAGAGGGGAGATCATGAAGGATCTGCTGTGCAAGCTGGGTTCCTCTGCAGAGCTCTGTGAGGAACATGTGTCTGTTGTTCCTGCTGGGAATTTTGGCTCCCTCTCTGCAGGGCTGGGGGTCCAGCAGAGTGTTGAGGCCCTGTGTGTGAGGGCTGATTCCTCACAGAGCCCAAGGTGAAGCGATGCCCTCGGTGCTGGCAGGCTCCCAGGGAAGGGGGTTACGTGCGGTCACGTCTGGCTGCTCAGACCCCCCTCGCCAGCATTACCCAGCCAGGACCTGCCGAGACCTGCAGCCAGAGGAGGGTGTTCCCTCCAGCAGCTGCTCTGTTTGTACCTGACTCAAGAGAAAAACACCTGGCTGCTCCCCCCGGGGTGACGTCAGGTTCGGAGGGTGGCCCTGCACACCCTGGGCAGAGGGGATGTCACCTGGCCCCAGGTACAGCTGGGGCAGTGAGGCAGTGACAAATCCACGTGGGACAGGGGCAGATACAACATTCTTGGTGTACAGGACCAGCCATGCTGGCAGCAAGCACAGACCTGGCAGGGGCTGGCTGCTCCCTCCTCCTTTCTCCCACCCTGCACAGATCTCTCTGGAGCAGTCTGTGTGCCTGTGTCCTGCTCTGGGATTCCTTCTGCTCAGAGCCAGCCCTTCCATTTGCCATTAATGACATGAGAACACACCTGGCAGCACCTCCTGTCCAACAGCCTCAGTGGAACCTCACAGCCAGCACCAGGGGTGCCTGGTGCACATCAAATCCAGGCTTCCTTGGACAAAGCCAGCATTTCTGGCTGAGCTGGAAGAGCCCTTTTAGCAACTCAGACTTGATTTGAGCGCTTGCAGCGATGGCAGAATCATCACATCCCAGGGGAGCTGCTCCTGTGGTTAATCACTTAATCACTCCAGAGCCAGAGGTGTGCACCTCCCTTCCAGCCTGGACGTGCCCAGCTTTGCTTTCAGCTCCTGCTCCTTGCCCTGCCATGGAGTTCAGCAAAGTTCCCCTTCTCAAAGGTGTTTCTCAAGGAGGGAAAATCCTTTTTGCTGCAGCAAAGACAAACCTCTCTGACAGCCCTGAGCTCCCTGCCCATGGTGTGACAGGTCTTGATGGACCTGCTGGCCCAAGGACCAATCTGAGCTCTGGGGCACGGAGCTGGATGAGCAGGAAAAGCACAGGGCTGTACAGAAGTGATTCCCTGAGCCCCTTTGTGCCAATCCAAGCAGAAAATTGGATAAACACAGCCAAGGAGGCGCTGGGTGTGCCAGGAGGGCTGGTCCCCAGTGGGGACACAGCTGGACAGAGCCAGAGCCAGCCCCTCCACAACCCTGCTGCCAGCAGCAGCTCCTCCAGTGCCCAGCCTGGGGGCAGCTCTGTGTCCATGTGCCCTGGCACCAGTGCTCAAACCCTTTTGTCAATATCTCCCCAAAATGAGAAAGAAATGGGGATTTTAATCGTTCTTTAAAGAACTGACAAGAGTCTGTGCACCAGGCTCATGAGGCCTTTTACCTCCTACTTCTCTGCCTTTGCTCCTCTTATCACCTGTGGTTAAACCTCAAATATTTGCTCAAGACCTTGGCAAGTTTTCCAGCATCAAGGAGTGGCAAAAGTGCCACGAACACAGAGCCCAGATGTCACGCAAGCTGAGATCTGCTTTCTCCTCTAGGACCTAGAAGGATCCAGAGGGAAAAGTGCCTCTCATGAAAGTGCTTCCTGTTGCTGCAGCATTTCATAGATTGTGCTGAGCTGGAAGGGGCCCATCAAGATTGAGTGCCATGTTTGAAGCTTCCACATGGTCTCCACTAAAAAAGACAAGACCAGGCCCCTCTTTGGCACCATCAGTCCCTGCCACCCTCACAGCAGGGCACAGGCTGCAGGGCTGGAGCAGGAGCAGGTGAGTGAACACTGCACTATGGGAGGAAGTTTGTGTAAAAAAACCAAGAGCTGTTAAAAGAAAATGAAAGCTGAAGTGAGGCTTTCCCCACTGAATTCGTGGCCAGCTCTCCAGGTGTTCAGTTCCAGATTCTCCATTCCATTAGCACGTTACCTGTGGAGCTGCTTGGGGCTCCAGCTCCTGAGCAGTGGAATGGGTCAGGCAGTGAGCAGCCAGAGCTGGATCTGCACTTTGGCACAGTATTTTATCTGCAAGGCCACCCTGTCCATCCCAGCAGGAAGCAGACACTGTCTGCTCTGGAACTGCCTGGCTCCTGCAGTGCTGCTGCCTTGCTGCAGCACCAGCACCCTCAACCCACCTCATCCTTCTCTTTATGTTTGCATGAGGGCTCAGGGAGAATTGAATTTTTTTTTTTTTTTCTTGAACACCCTCACATTTGACTTTGCTGTGGAAAGAAACCTAGGGACTGATCATCGAGGTATTTCTATGTGTAAAGATGAGGATGGGCAGTAAAGGTTTTGGGAAGCAGTGAGGCTTGAACCACCCTGAACCTGTCCTGTCAGCAGTGTCAGCTCCCCATGTGCTGGGGCTGCCCTGTGCACAGGGTGTTGAACACCCAAAATGGGCAGGAGAGCCCAGGCAGGAATAAAAAATCAGAGTTTGGGCTGCAGGGATGACAGGGAAGAGTGGCACAAGGGGTCACACAAGGCACTGTGAGCAGAGACAGGGCTGGTATGTGCTGCTGGTGCCTTGCCTATGCCAGGTATGCTGCCCAGGGAGTGCACAAACCCTGGCACAAGGGCTGGGAACACTTAAATGGGATGGTTGTGCAACACTCGATACCTTAGCCCAGGGCTCTGGAAATCTGGCTGCAGACCCATGTGCTCCCACAGGTCAAGTGTGACCCTGGGAAAGGTTCTGCTGCCCTTGAGGGGAGCAGGGTCCTCCCTGGGCGCCCAGAGCCTGTCACTGGTGGTGACAGCTGGGATTAGAAGTTTTCCAACAGCTGCAAGTCCCATTTGCAATAAGAATTGTTTTCTTCAAACACAGGGAAATGGACGTCAGGTAGAACTAAAAGCTGTTTTTCTTGCTCCTCTCTGGACCCCTTGGAGCTGCCTGGACATGAGAAATGTCAACAGTGACCAGAGCAGGGCTGTGGAAGCACTGGAGTCAGGGAGAGCTTGGATACACAACTCCTGCTCCTTAATATGGAACCCTGATGTTGGGACACTGATCCCCCTGGGGACAGCAGGGAATGTCCCTGGTGCCCATTTCCAACCTCCCCAGGAGCTCAGGACCTTGTGTGGGTCCAGGGGACAGACATGTGCCCAGCCAGGCTCTGATTTTCACCAGATGGGATCTTTGGTGACCCAAGTACTGCCTTTGCCTCACCCATTGCCTCCTGCTCCTGCTTCATGGTGGCTGCAGTGTCACCCTGAGCAGCAGGCTGGCCTGCAGCCCTCACTGTGGGAGCACTGGAGTCAGGCAGAGCTTGGACACACAGCCTGTCCTGCTCCTTAACATGGAACCTTGATGTTCCAGGACCTTCTGTGGGTCCAGGGGACAGACATGTGCTCAACCAGGCTCTGATTTTCACCAGATGGGAGCTTTGGTGGCTCCACAGCCCAAGCCTTTCCTTTGCCTCACCTATTGCCTCCTGCTCCTGCTTCTTGGTGGCCGCAGTGTCACCCTGAGCAGCAGGCTGGCCTGCAGCCCTCACTGGCCTGCACGGCAGTGGCTGGAAGGTTGGATCAATCTCTAGGATCATCTTGTTGAGAGTCTCTATGGTTATATCCAGGGAAGGAGACATTGGCTGGTCCTCAGGGTCTGTGCTGCTGTTCTCCTCCTCCTTCGGCTGGCTCGGTGCAGGGGCTCTCTCCAAGGAGGAATTCTGCTGGTCCTTCCCCTGCGTGTGAGCAGTCACATGCTCTGCCAGGGGCTGGGCTCCATACCTGGGGAGCAGGTGAGCCTTGGGGTGCACCATGGAGGGGGGCTCAGTCCAGCTCTCTGTGGAGTAGTAGACGTACTTGCCCGGCAGCCTGGGGTACCCGGCTGGGTGCAGGCTCTTGCTTTCCTCCGGTGAGGAAATGCACACAGTCTGCCCAACACGCAGCACGTGGGATTCTATGACCTGTGACATGCTTTGGTTTTCTGCTTTCACAGCTTAGAGGCCAAGGGAAACCTCCTCCTCCTTCTCCTCCTTCCTCCAGCAGGGACCTCAGACCCCGTCTTCAATCCAGTCTCCAGCGGAATAGGAATCTGAGGAATGCAGAGAGGAGTGGTTACACAGGCATGCCCCGGGCAGGAGCAGACTCCAAATCCCCGTTTTTATGGACTTTTCCACTGGAGTGAAAGCTGGAATTCAGCTCATATGAAATCAAGTCCCCCTGTGCTGCTTTTCCAGCCCCTCCAGCCTCTGCTCCCAGCACAGCCGGGCAAGCACATGAGAGGCTCCTTGGCAGCAGCTTTTCAGGATACAGAGGCCTAAAATGGAATCCTGCTTTTATTTGCTTATTTTTCTGGATTAAGAATGAAATGAAGGCTCTAGTAGCCTTCCCACAGGACCCTGACCCCCGGGAGGCAGCAAGGCTGGAGGCCTGTGGGGCAGGGAGCTGGAGCAGTGTCCTGCAAGAGGGTGTACAGCTAATCCAGGATTTTATTTTCCCGGTACAACACAAGTCTGGGGGCCTGTGGACGTGGCTGCTGCCTCAGTGGTGGTGTTGCTGGAGGAATCTGACTGCAGATACGTTTTGAATACTTTGCTTTAGGCAGAAAGTGTTTTTTTTTATTCCCCATTATAAACCCCTATGGAATGAGGTCGGCTTCCCTCAGAGGTCTGGGGAAAAGGGTGTTGGGATGCTGTTTGGAGGTGGGGAAGTTGTCCTGCTGCATCAGCAATCAAATGGGGTTCCCCCATCTGCTGGGCAGGAGCTGTCCCTCAGCCACACGCTGCCACCTTCACTCCTTTGCCTTGGATGAGGACAACAACCCTGCACCCCTGTGTACCCACTGTGCCAGCCCAGATCTCCATGTTGGGGACATCCAGGCCCAGCACAGTCCCGTGCCAGCACCACACCATCCTCTCTGGTCCCTGGGGAGGGCAGCCCTGCTGGGGACCACGGGGGATGCAGAGTTCCAGAGCCAAAGCTTTGCTGGCAGGAGCTGATGCCCCAGCCCAGGGCTCCCTCTCCACATCCTGTGCAGATCTGGCCTGTGACACCCACAAACAGAGGGGTACCCTGTCACAGACATCTTTTATGAAAAATCCTTTCCTTAGGATTTTTCCTCCTGAGAAGCTGAGAGGTCTCAAGAACAAAATGTAAACAATAATTATCTTCTGCTGTGGAATGCAACAGGTGGATCTTTGATTAACCCATGTAAGTTGTTTCTAATTAATGGCCAGTCAAAGTGAGCTGACTTGGACAGAGAGTCCAAGCCACAAGCTTTTGTTATTATTCTTTCCTTTTCTATTCTTAGCTAGCCTTCTGATGAAATCCTTTCTTCTATTCTTTTAGTGTAGTTTTAATATAATACACATCATAAAATAATAAACCAAGCCTTCTGAAACATGGAGTCAGATCCTCATCTCTTCCCTCATCCTGGGACCCCTGTGAACACGGTCACAGTACACTTAGTAAAATATTTGTCCTGTCCTGCACCAGCCTCCAACGACAGACTTATTTACTCTCTTATCCTGGGCTGATTAACGATGGAGTCACAGGATTAGGAAGCAGACACGTTGCTCCCAGGCAGTCCCTCAGCCCCGTGGGCGCGGGCAGGAGCTGGGCTGGTGCCCTGCGTCACCGCCCGTAATCAGTGACTAATTACCCTGCCAGGTGTCAGAGCAGGAGCGGGGGTGGCTCCGAGCAGGGCAGCTCTGCCCGGGCTGAGTTATATAACCCCGGAGAAGCCCCGTATCTTGCTAGAGAGACACCCGGGCTCATCAAATGTAAGGAATTCGAAGCAAAACATCGCTGCTGCTGTCAGCACCCGGCCCCGGGCGAGTCAGGGCAGGTAAAGCCTCTCCAGGGCTTCGGGAGTGAATAAATACCTCAACCCCGTTCACCTCGCTGTCAGCCCGGCCCCGCCGCGTCTCCTGAGCCTCGGAGAGGTTTCAGTCCCAGGAGTGGGAGCAGGGCTGTGCTGCAGGAAGGGAAAGCACCTCTGGAGCCTGAATTAGACAGCTCTGAATTGTTGCTAATTATTCCTAGAGGTGGGAACCCCTGGGAATTTGGGGCTGTGCTGTTGCAGCCAGGTCTGCCACAGTTCCCAGAGGGGATGGACCGAGTCTGGAGCTGGTTATCCCTGTGGAGAACCAGCTGGGAAGGGATCTGCCCGAAATTGGGAGGCAGGTGGGTGGGGGGCTGCAGGTAGTGGGGTCCCTCCTCTGACTGCAGCAGTGCCACAGCCCACGGTGCCCTCCCTGCTGGCTGTGCCATGGCCAGCACCAGCCCCTGCCTCTTCCTTGGCATCCCCAGAGCCCAGCACCAGCCCCTGCCTCTTCCTTGGCATTCCCAGAGCCCAGCACCAGCCCCTGGCTCTTCCTTGGCACTTCCAGAGCCCAGCACCAACCCCTGCCTCTTCCTTGGCATTCCCAGAGCCCAGAAACAACCTCTGCCTCTTCCTTGGCATTCCCAGAGCCACGCACCAGCCCCTGCCTCTTCCTTGGCATTCCCAGAGCCCAGCACCAGCCCCTGCCTCTTCCTTGGCATTCCCAGAGCCCAGCCCCTGGCTCTTCCTGGGCATTCCCAGAGCCCAGCACCAAGCCCAGGCTCTTCCTTGGCATTCCCAGAGCCCAGCACAGCACCAGCCTCTTCCTTGGCATTCCCAGAGCCACGCACCAGGCCCTGGCTCTTCCTTGGCATTTCCAGAGCCCAGCCCCTGGCTCTTCCTTGGCATTCTCAGAGACCAGCACCAATCCCTGGCTCTTCCTTGGCATTCCCAGAGCCCAGCACCAGCCCCTGCCTCTTCCTTGGCATTTCCAGAGCCCAGCCCCTGGCTCTTCCTTGGCATTCCCAGAGCCCAGCACCAGCCCCTGCCTCTTCCTTGGCATTCCCAGAGCCCAGCGCCAATCCCTGGCTCTTCCTTGGCATTCCCAGAGCCCAGCACCAATCCCTGGCTCTTCCTTGGCATTCCCAGAGCCCAGCACCAAGCCCAGGCTCTTCCTTGGCATTTCCAGAGCCCAGCACCAATCCCTGGCTCTTCCTTGGCATTCCCAGAGCCCAGCACCAATCCCTGGCTCTTCCTTGGCATTCCCAGAGCCCAGCACCAATCCCTGCCTCTTCCCTGGCATCCCCAGAGCCCAGCACCAATCCCTGCCTCTTCCTTGGCATCCCCAGAGCCCAGCACCAAGCCCAGGCTCTTCCTTGGCATCCCCAGAGCCCAGCACCAATCCCTGGCATTCCCAGAGCCCAGCACAAATCCCAGGCTCTTCCTTGGCATTCCCAGAGCCCAGCCCCAGGGCACAGTGGGTGCAGGAGCAGGCTGGCACTCAGCCCCCTTTCCCCCTTTCCTAGCTGGCCATGCCAGGGCTCTGCCCACAAAGTTTTTGCCACCTCAGGAGTGACAGCACAGCTCTGCCAGGGGGTGCAGGTCAGAGCCCAGGTAAGCAGATGCCCACCTTGGGGAACCACCCAAGGTCTCCTGGCATGGGGCACCGTGTGCCACAGCAGTGCCAGCTCTGCGTGAGAAGTGCAGCGTGGTACCGGGCTCGGAGGGAGCGTTTGTTAAATATAAAAAGCAGAGTCATTCCAGGTCAAAAACACAAGCGAGATGGAGTGAAAATTGGATTCTCCCCTGGGGAGAAGAACTGCCTGGCTCCAGTCAGCATCCACAAGACAAGGCTGGTTTTAATTTAAGTAGGTACAGAAATAACGTGCAGGATGCATGAACCAGGGCTGTCGGGGCCTCCAGGAGCATGCACGCAACAGCTTCCCTCCTTTCTTGTACTCCTGCCCTGAGTTTTTGATCTTTCTCAAGTGTGATGCTGCCAGAATTAGCCTCCAAACCTCATTTCTCCTCCCTTCCCTGCTCTCGGTTGAAGTGAGAGGTCTCCCAAGCTCCTCAGAGGAGTTTTGAGCCTCGGCTGTGGGGTTTTGTGCTTGGAGCAGCAAAGGGGAAGGGCTGAGGTGAAGGAGGAATCACAGGGTGGCTGCTGGCCACCAGTGTGGCACAGGGAAATGCTGCCCACAGAGATCAGGAGCTCCCCAGAGCCACAGGGAATAGCACACCTATGCCAAGGGCTGGGCAGGGTCTGGCTGTGCCCCCTGGGCAGGCAAGAGAGGCCAGGCATGGGCACAGCCTGTACCACACCGTGCCATGAGCCATACCCTGGGCTCTGTGCCCTGATTCTGGGGCAGAATCAGAGGGAACCCCAGCAGTGCAGCCATGCCCAGACAGGCTGGTTCAGCCAGGCCTGGGGGATCCATGGGCTGCATGGAAATCCCAGGGAAGGAGCTCTGCTGTCTCAAGGCTAGCACAGAAAGAGATGCAAATATGGCACAAACACAACCAGACTGGAAATGGCAGAGCTTCTGCTACTGGAAGCAGACTGTGGAACAGAACTCTGTCTAAGCTGAAGGGGACAAGTCACAGATTTCACAGGCAGATGGACACTCTTAGAAATGTCCTCAGTGAGGGACCTGGGGCTGCAGCTCAGCCCAGTAACCCCAGCTCTTGGCAGAGGTAGGAAAATGAACCAGGGCTGTCGGGGGTGTCAGACTGGGACTGGAGCACCCAGGAGGGGGGGTGCTGGGTTTGGAGGGGCTGCAGTGTCTGGGGGGCTGCAGGAGGTGCAGTGCTGAGTTTGGGGGGCTGCAGGAGGTGGGGGGCTGTGTCTGGGGGGCTGCAGGAGGTGGGGGCTGGGTTTGCAGGGGCTGCAGTGTCTGGGGGTCTGCAGGAGGTGCGGTGCTGTGTCTGGGGGGCTGCAGGGCACAGGGTGCTGGGTTTGGGGGTCTGCAGGAGGTGTGGTGCTGTGTCTGGGGGGCTGCAAGAGGTGGGGGGCTGTGTCTGGGGGCTGCAGGAGGTGGGGGGCTGGGTTTAGAGGGGCTGCAGTGTTTGGGGGTCTGCAGGAGGGGCGGTGTTGGGTTTGGGGGGCTGCAGGGCACAGGGTGCTGTGTCTGGGGGGCTGCAGGAGGTGCAGTGCTGTGTCTGGGGGGCTGCAGTGTTTGGGGGGCTGCAGGAGGTGCGGTGCTGTGTCTGGGGGGCTTTAGGGCGCTGCCGGGCGCGGCTGCCAGGATCGGGTGCCCCGGGGCCAGGGCGCAGCGGGCACACCCCGATCACCGCCCGCCCTTCCCAAAGCCGCCGGGCACGGCTCAGCCCCGCCACAGGCCGAGCCCGGGGATGCTCCCAGAGCAAAGTCCCTCCTGTTTCCTCTGCAGGAACCCCCCCAGCCCCGCTCTGGGCACCAGGGAAAGGGCAGAGCTGGCAGCGCTGCCCCGCTGCACCGCCGGCAGCTGCGGGCGGGGTGTCCCAGCGCGGTTATTTGGAGCTCAGACATCCGAGCCGGGACACGGCCTCGCTCCCTGTCTGCGCAGACCCCAAAACAGCTCAGGCAGCTGCCAAGGCTGGTTGTTTTTCCTTGCAACGTGAGCCCTGGGAGCCTCCCGATGACAAGGCTGTTACACATCCCCTGGCCAGGAAGGGCAGAGGGAACTGCTGGGACACCCAGGATTTCCAGAGCTCATTACACGCGGTTTAAGCGCTGCGAGGGCTGCGGGCGACTTGCCTGGATTAGAGGGGCGTGCTGAGGGGGCCGAGGAAGAAAGTTCCCATGGTTATGCTGTGTTTTGCCTGCAGAGCAGGGAGAGCCACGGTATCACATGGCAGATATTAATACAGCCCAGCTCCGGGGGGTTCCAGCACCTGGTGCCCCGAGGAGGGGCTGCCCGAGGGGGGAGTTTGTCAAAGCCTCCTCCCTCTCTCAGACACGAGCGATTAGGAGCCTCAGCAGCAAGAAAAAGGAGCGTTTGTGAAATCCCAGACAGCATCTTGGTATCTGCCCAGCCCCTGGAGCTGCACCGTGGGGCAGCATCCACATGAGCAGTGCCAGAGCAGGATGTTTGGTGGGGCAGTGAGAAACCCTCCAGTGCGACCCGAGAGCATCCCCAGCAGGAGCCACCCACCCCCAGGGACCCCTCCCTCCCAAAGTGCTGCTTGTTTAGCAACACTTCAGACTGCTGGAAGGGTCTCCAGGCTTTTGGAGGAGGCGGGCTGTTAGGAATGTCGAAATCGCTGCTCCAGCAGCTCCCCCTCCCACTGCCTTACAGCCTTTTCCTCTCCTGGGACAGCTCTTTCCCCTCTGGCAAGAGCTTCTCCGGGCACAAGAGCAGCACAGAGCCTGGCCTTCCTTTCCAAGAGAGGTCCCAGCACAGCAGGAGAAGTTTCCCCTCCCCTCTTTGTGGGTGAGCAGTTGACATGGGGGGGGCTCGGGGACAACAGAGTCTTTAGAGCAGGGTGTCTGTCTAAAAATAGGCTAAATTAGCAAATCCTAAGAATGTTTGAGATGAGTTACAGGAACAGACACAAAGGAGCTCCTCGGAGCACACGCCAGGATGTTTCTGCTCTGAGACCATGGGAAGATCTCCCTCCAGCCCCTGTGGGACTCGGTGGGCAGCATCAGAGGAATCTGCAGTGTAAGAGGCTCTTTCCCTGCATTTAGGGGGTGACAAAGGGAGGGAGAGGGTGGCAGCTGCTGCACGGGGGGCTCTGCACACTGCAGGTGTTTCAGAAGGGCCCTGAACATCTGTGCTGGCCTGGGCACATCCCCTGCAGTGCACAGGGCTGCAGCCAGGCCTGGAAACCTCATGAAGAACATGCTGCAGGCTCTTCCCTTGGGTCCAAGCAGTAGAGGTGGGACTAGATTAATTTCCTCCCCTCCTCAGACTCCACTTTCCTCCCAATACACCCAACCTACACCAGCAACAGATCCAAGCACTCCCACCTGCAGCCCTGGCTGCACAGTTTCTATGCCATCCTGCAGAAAATCCCCTCTCCTCTGACACAGGCACGGAGGCCCAGAACCTGGTTTTGGTTTCACAGCATTTTTGCTTTCACAGCACGGGGTTACTGACCCCATTCCCTGTGCTTTGACCTTCCTGCCTGGCTGTGGTTCAGTGGCACCACAACGCCCTGAGCAACTCCGAGCCCCACACAAACCTCTGCCCCCACAGGGCACTTTTATTGCCTTGAACTCTCCACAATTCCCACACCACAGCCTCCCACGGGGAGGAAGGAGACACTGGAGCACACAATCCCAGCCACTTCACCTCAGCTGAGCTCACTTGAGGCAGAGGAGGAAACATGCCCTTGGACACATGCACAGACAACAAGCACCACTGGAAATCTTAAATAGGCTTCCAAAGGGTCAGAAAGGTAATTGCTCATGTCATAAACCCCATGGAGTACTGAGAAAACCTCAGAACCTCAGCTAGAGCAATATGCATAATTCCACACCGCTGGTCCCAGCACTATCCAGCAGCCTTCCCCACCCTGCATCACCACGGCTCAGTTTCTGCCCCCTGGCAGCACTGCTGGGGCAGGAACAACCACATCTTGTCTTATTTGAGATCCCTGAGGAGCAGATTCCTCCCGAGGCAGGAGAATAACCCCCAGCTAAATGCAAAGCAGCAGCAAGAGGAGCGATGGAAGGGAAGAATTGATACGAGCTGCACGCAGCATTAGCATGAGAGCTGAAAGGGAAATAAAAGAACTTGGAAGAGGCATGGCAGAGGCAGAGCCCTGGCAATCAGCACTCGGAGGTACCTGGGCTCGTTATCCGCACTCCTGCGCGGCTCCTCTGCAGCACCTCCAGCACCTGGAGCTCATAAACCACAAGGGTGGGTCCGTGCAAGGACCGGCTCCTCCGGGAGCTGCGATTTAACGGGAGCCCGGTCCCTCCCACCTGGGCCGAGCTTCGCCTCCCCTCTGTGCCCCGCAGGTGTGGTGCGAGAGGGAAGCCCCAGACGCGGGGTTCGGGGTGGGAGCCGGGGCTGGAGAGGGGCCAGGCTGCCCCCGGGGCACGGGCAGGGAGCTGCGGGCCAGCTGCTGGCAGCTGGAGCAGAGCACGGTAACCCTGGGCAGGTGAGGATTGTGCCTGTCCTGCATCCCCCGGGCAGCAGCAGCCCCAGCCCTCAGCCATGGTGGGGACTGTGCTTCAGCCTGTCCCAATTTCAGCTGTGGCAAGAAATGAAGAGAGAACAAGAAGTTTGTACTCGTTTCCAGTTGGAGCATTGGAGTTGAGTTCTTCCTGCTTCTTCCCAGGGGTACCAGGCAGCACAGACACATTTCTGCTGTGACAATAAACGAAGAGGGAACAACAAGTTTGTGTTCCTTTCCAGCTGGAGCATTGGGGTTGAGCTCCTCCTGCTTCTTTCCAGGGGTACCAGGCAGCACAGACACATTTCTGGGAGGAGCAGCAGACCTGGGGACAGCCCGTCCTGGGTTCCTGCCTCGTGGCAAAGGTGCTGCCTTGAGGAGGGAGATTGGTTCAAAGGCAAAGCCATTATCAGTCTGGTTAAAGGGCGTCTGTCGCCATCCAAGGGTCTGCCACGCCGTCATCACTGCTCAATTACAGGGAGAAGACTGAAAAACTCATTGAAAGGTAACCATGTCTCAAATATGTGTTTGCAGTGTCCAGCCCAGAGCAGACAGGCCTGAGTGCTGCACTCAGCATTCCCACACTGGGAATGATAAATAAGCCCCAGGAGCAGGGGATGATAAATAACCCCCCAGCATCCTTCTGGATTGCTGGACATTTTGGCTCAAGGGTTTCTTCCAGTGTCAGTGGGCACAGAGGCGTGGAGCAACCTTTAAAACCATGTCTCTGAAATATCATTTTTCAAGGAAACTGCCTATTCTGCTGCCCATAAATGCCTTGGGCTCGCTGCAGTGTTGCCACACTGTGAAGGGACACTTTGAAACGTCTGATTTTATCAGGAAATAGGCCATATAAACTCCCTGCCTTAAATTCCTTCATCTCACTTTACAATCTTTCCAACCTTTCATTTATTACCAGCCATTGTTTTTTCCTGTCCTTACATCCCTGGGCAAACAGTTTGACATGGCCAGCACAGCCCCTTCCCATCTGTGATTGCTGTGGGATTGCAGTGGGAATGATTTCCTGGCAGCCTTCCTTTTCCTGGCTGGTAAAATTCACCTGGATGACATCCTTGGCAGATGGAATTTCTAACCTGAGGATGTTCAGTATCTCACACATCAGCCTGACTCTAGCTGGAGGGGGCCAAAGGGGAGAAATCTTGGGTTGGGTCCCTCAAGCTGAGCATTTTCTCTGTCCTGGGTGCTTGGGTGGTCATAAAGGACAGGGAAGCACCAAGGCTGGGGGAAGAGGAAGGTTTTGGTAGCAGAACAAGGTGACTCCATGCTCTGGTCCCATTTGTAGCCAGCTCTGAGCACACACAGGCTTTGACTGTGCTCACAGCCCTGGGAAGCTCAGAAGGAGAAAATGTGTTCAGGGCTAGGCACCTTCTCTGGAAAAATCACCCCAAAGTGACCCTGAGCTGTGCCACCCCATGCCAGTGCCCTGCTCCAGCCAGCTCTCTGAGGGGGATT
The DNA here is from genome assembly GCA_024362935.1 of Setophaga petechia. Classification (NCBI taxonomy): domain Eukaryota; kingdom Metazoa; phylum Chordata; class Aves; order Passeriformes; family Parulidae; genus Setophaga; species Setophaga petechia. Next base: position 2,793,689 of record JANCRA010000044.1, on the reverse strand, counting down.
GGATGGCACTCACCTGTGAGCCAGAGTGGCCTCCCCAAGGAAGGCACTGTCACCTCCACTGTCACCTCCACTGTCACCTCCACTGTCACCTTCCACTGACATCTCCTGCTGACATCAACAAGCTCAGCAACCCAGAAATCAGTGCAAAGCTGTTTGCTGTGTGTTCACAGCCAGTGCTGGCCCCAGGCTGAAGAGGCCTCTGTGTCCTGGAGTGATGCAATTCTCTGTCAGGCAGTGGGACGTGTCTGCCATTGGCACTTAGGAAGCCAAATTGCAATTCTTGTTCTGCCCTAACGTTGCCTTTCTGTCTTTTCTCTCTGCTTTTCTGCCTGTGTTGTGCAAGGCATGAGGAGATGGCCTGGGGGAGCAGCTGCTGTAGGAAATGGTTTGTTTGTAGCAGGGCTGTCAAACTCCTGCCCAGTGCTGAAGCAAATGCAGAGATATCACAAGACCCCTCAGAAAAAAAAACATCATTTACCTCTTGGCTTTGACATTGCTGGTCCTGCAGTGAGGCCAAGGAGTTCAGTGGCTCTTTGGCCAAGCTGTTACATTTTCTTTGTGCTCTCTGTATTCACAGAGAGAAAAATTAATGGGGTGCAGGGAGGGTTGTCCACACAGCAGGGTGTTCTGCCCTAGCCCTGAATCTGTGTCCCACAGGTGCAAAAATATTACATCAATATTACAATTAGAACCCAGGTTACACTGAATTTACTGCAGAGGTTTTGGACTGAAGCACCTGTGCAGGTGAATTTACCCTGCAGTGAAAATCCCACCAGGAATGAGCCTCTGCCTCATCCTGGGTTTTCCCACCCTGAAGGCCCTAAACATTATTAACACATCCCTAAACTTTATTCATGGTGATACAGGTGTGAAAATGGGCAATACCATGGTGGCATGGCTGGGATGGGGTGGTCAGCAGCAAGTTAATGCCACTTTTCTGTTCCCAGGAGGAAGCAGAGGGAAATGGGGAGGAGTGAGAGACTGACAGGGGACAGCACTCTGCTCACAGTGCAAATGGCCAAGGAAAACTGGAGTGGCCACAGGACAGGCTGGGGGAAGAACAAGAGAGGCAGAGAGCCTCAGAGTCCCTCCTGCAGGGCTGCAAATGTGGTTCCTTGTTTCTGGGATTAGAGCAAAACAAACCCCCAGACACCGAGGAGGGACCCGACATGAAAGAACATTTTCAGAGGAACAAATATTGGTGATGAATAAGACTTGGGAGTGCTTCCCTGGAATGCACCTGTGCAAACGAGGAGAAAAGGATGAAACATCCCTCTCTTTGTCACCTCTTCTTGGGACTCAGGGCTTGGTTCATGAGTGAGGGGAGAGGATCCATGGAGCTCCAGGGCTGCAGGATGGGGTGGGCTGTGTGAGGTTCCTGGACTTCTCCTCCTGGACTTCTCCTCCTGGATTTCTCCTCCTGGATTTCTCCTCCTGGATTTCTCCTCCTGGATTTCTCCTCCTGGATTTCTCCTCCTGGGTTTCTCCTCCAGGATTTTTCCTCCTGGATTTCTCCTCCTGGATGTCTCCTCCAGAATTTCTCCTCCTGGGTTTCTCCTCCAGAATTTCTCCTCCAGGATTTCTCCTCCTGGATTTCTCCTCCAGGATTTCTCCTCCTGGATTTCTCCATCTGGATTTCTCCTCCCAGGTTTCTCCCCCAGAATTTCTCCTCCAGGATTTCTCCTCCAGGATTTCTCCTCCAGGATTTCTTCTCCAGGATTTCTCCTCCAGGATTTCTCCTCCAAGATTTCTCCTCCAGGATTTCTCCTCCTGGGTTTCTCCCCCAGAATTTCTCCTCCAGGATTTCTCCTGTGTGAGGGGAGGGGTCCATGGAGCTCCAGGGGCTGCAGGATGGGGTGGTCAAGGTGGGGAGCCTTGGATCTGAAATTTTGGGGCCACACAGGAGGGCTGGAACAGGGGATTGTCCTTCATTCTGGGACCCCCTCTCGGCAGTGGCTGTGGCAGAATTCTCTGTGACCCCTCTGAAGGTGCCTCCCCTTCTTTCCTTGGCTAAACCCGACCTGTCTGTGCAGAGCAGATTTCTGCAGGCATGGCCCTACCCAGGAGTGCTCATAAAGGACAAAGTATGAACCTGACAGCTAAAAAAAGAACAAATAAAAGGCGTGAATTGGCCCAAGCAGCTGCTCTGCCCCGTGTCCTGAGCTGCCACTGACACCAACTCTCTCCTGCTACAGGCTCTGGAAAACCTTCCAGAAGGCTCAAATGAAGTGACACCATGTCCAGCACCCCAGAAGTGCCATGGGAAGTTGATGGAGCAGTAAATAAATCTGTGCAGAAGGCAGACTGCTCCTGTCTTCCTCCTTCCTCTTCTCCCTCCTCCAGCCTCCCTCCTTCCTCTGGGGCCTTCAAAAAAAGAAGAAAACATGTTAAGTGCTGCAATACCTGGCTGAAAAAGCCACAAAGGGCTGTGGCATTCTGGGCATTGGTGGCACAGCTGGTACAGAGCAGCTCCAAGGAACCCTCTGAGGGGTTCCTGACCCACCTTGGACTCCACCAGTGGCACAGAGAAGATCCCAAACACCCCCAGGGGTCTCTAGCTGGGTCCAAACACCCCCAAAAAAAACCCTTCCTGTGGTGTGGGAGCTGCTGGCACCGTGTCCAGCCCTGCTGGGCTGTGTGGAGCACTCAGCATTGGGGGGAGATTGAGCTCCTCGGTGTTTGGGGACCCCTGGAGAGGCTGTGCTGGGGCAGGGCCAGCCCCTCACGCCTCCCCCAGACCCTGCAACACCCGCGGGGCTCCTGTACGAGCCACGTGTGGCTGCAGGGAGCCAGGTGAGTCACCCTTTTCATGGAATAACAAAACATATTTACTCAGAAGGGTGACGAGGCCCTTCGCTTGCCCCGAGGGGGTGTTAATCAGCCTCCTCTCGGCGAGAAAGGCCCTTTTGTTTCCCAGCCCTCACAGTTATGATTTTCACGGTCTGAAAGCGAGAGGGGAAGCCACACCGTGCTTGGAAGCATCGGAGCGGGTGGGGATCAGGGGAAGGACAAAGGATGGGGAGAGCTCCGATGGGGGGAGCAGGGCATATCACTATATCTACATATCAAGGCAATAAATCCCTTATAATTAACATTTTCTGGGACCCAACCAGGTTTTGCTTCCTTTCTACTCATTTTTAGCAACTGTATCTTCGGCTTCTTTCCTCCTGTCCTTGTGAACATCTGCCGGGGGGGTGGAGCCCCTCCTCTCCCTCTTTTCTTTGGCATTACCACTTTTAACTACTTTTATTATTCCCAATTAATAGAATAATTAATGTAATTACTGTACCAATATTGATTATTGTTTCCATTTTATCAGCACGAATCATACCTATTTATCACAGCAGGGGAAGGACAGAGGATGGGGAGAGCTCCGATGGGGGATCAGGGGAAGGACAAAGGATGGGGAGAGCTCCGATGGGGGATCAGGGGAAGGACAAGGGATGGGGAGAGCTCCGATCGGGGATCAGGGGAAGGACAAGGGATGGGGAGAGCTCCGATCGGGGATCAGGGGAAGGACAAGGGATGGGGAGAGCTCCGATGGGGGATCAGGGGAAGGACAAGGGATGGGGAGAGCTCCGCGGTGTCTCCGTGCCCTGCGGTGGGGCTGGGGCTGTGCAGGAGGGAAGGGAGGAGCAGGAACGTGCCAGAGGCGTGGGCAGGGCTGAGCAGGGCTCCAGGTCCGTGCCTGCACACGCCGGGCGCTGCCAGGGGAAAACCACTGACGTCAAGGGCACAGGGTGGCAGGATGGGGCCCCTCTGGTGCCCTGCACGGGCACGGCCGAGGGGGCAGCAGCACCTGGGGGTGCCTCCCACCAGGAATTACCTGGCTGTGGAGGTGGGGCACGGAGAAAACTCCAGGGGTGACACTCGTGGTTGGGCATGTGCCAATGAGATCGTGCTGGCATCCCGAGGCTCCAAGGGTGTTGGTGCTCAGTGTGAAAAACGCCAATCACTTGTTTTTAAAATTTTTAATAGTAATATAAAATGGTTATAAAAATAGTAAGACAATTAGAGTAATAATAATTTGGACAATTTGAATTAGGACAATATGAGATAACAAATACAAAGAGTTACGGATGTCCAGGTACCTTTTTCTGGGCAGCACGAGCCCAAAAAAGGACCCACATTAACAGAGGATTAACCCTTAAAAACAACAGCCTGTTGCATATTCATACACTTCATACATGATGTGTGAATTTCATTTAAATACAGGATTCTGTCTGGTCATCGTCAACTTCTTCCTCTGAATCCTAACACTGCCTTCGAGGTGGGAAGAAGTTCGTTTCTTCTGATCAGAAGGCAATAAATTCCTTTTCTCTGAAAGGCTCAGGTGTCCTGTGGCTGCTATCTCACTGCGAGTCCTTTCTTTTAAACAAAGTATCTTACAGAGCATCGTTTCTATTTTAACAATTTTTATAACCTAAAACTCTATTTAACACAGTACTTAAGAGAATGAATACAGCATCACTTTCTAACACAACACATATAATATTCATTTTAATATTTGGAAAAGCCAATCATAAAATACATGCATTTTTCACACTCAGCACATAACTGTCCTGAGGAGGTGTCCCCCAGGATAAACTCCTTGGGTTTCTCTGGGGTGTTTCCCAGAGGTTTACAGCAAGCAGGGGAGCACAGCACAGCTGTCCACAGCCTGCAGCTGCAGGTGCATTTTGCTCTCAGAACCTCAAAGAGTTAGAGACTGAGCTCTTCTTTCCTTAGCCACAAGCCCTTTTCCCTGCAGCAGCTTTTGATGGATCATTTCCAGTGAGGAAACCTCACATGGGGAGTACCTGCCTCCCCATTGCTGTGGGAAGGCAGGAAAAGGCAGCACAGGTTGTCCCATGTGGCATCACCCATTGTCAGAAGCTGGAATGTCATTGTCCAAAACTTTCCTTAGAAGATTCCACCCCGGGCTTCCAGGATCCACCCTGGACCCAGCCATGAGCCATTCCACACTGATGTCATGCTCAGTGAATCACGAATCCTCCTGGCTCCCCACCACAGACACATTTCAGCCTGTGCCAAGTGACACCATCCCCTTGCAGAGTCACCACAGTCCCCCTGGAGCCAGCTCTGCCAGCAGAGCCCTGGGGACCCTCAGCTGGGTTGTTTGAGGGGGCTCTGCAAGCTGGGGGCTCTCAGGAACCAGAGGATCCCCCCAGGGCCTGCTCCAGCTCCACAAGGCCAGCGTGGTGTGAGGGCACAGGCCCTGGGGCCATCCAGGTGGGAAGGGCTTCCAGGGGAGCAGCAGCACTCCTGCTGCTGGGGTTGAGCCTCTGGGAGCTGTTTCTGTGTCCTCTGGTCTCCAGACACTGCCTCAGGCTCTGCTCCCAGCCAGGCAGAGCCAGAACACCTCAGACACCTCCAAAGAGCATTTTAGCCATGGATCAGTGAGCACTGCCACACTCCTGTCCATGACCAGTGACACAGGGCTCTGGAGATGCTGCCTGAAAAAAACCCACGCTTGGAGCCCTTCCAGTAACTATCTGCACTAAATCCCAGGGATTTCCAGAGAAGGTTGTCCTGGTCACTCCCAGGCTGAGCTGCTGGGCAGCAGGACTTGCCCAACCCAGTAAGGCAGCAGCAGTTTGATCATTAAATCCATAAGCTGGCTCAGACTCGCTGGCCCCTGGCTGTCCCAGGGGAGCTGTGTGATGGGAGAAGCCTCCAGAGCTGCTCAGCAAGGAGTGACTCTCCTGGAGGAGAAATCCAGGAGAAACCCAGGATGAGAAACCCTGGAGGTGAAATCTTGGAGGAGAAATCCTGGAGGTGAAATCCAGGAGGAAAAATCCTGGAGTTGAAATACAGGAGGAGAAATCCAGGATGGGAAATCCTGGAGGTGAAATGCAGGAGGAGAAATCCAGGAGGAGAAATCCTGGAAGTGAAATACAGGAGGAGAAAGTCAGGAGGGAAAATCCAGGAGGAGAAATCCTGGAAGTGAAATACAGAAGTCCTGGAGGTGAAACCCTGGAGATGAAATACAGGAGGAGAAATCCAGGAGGAGAAATCCTGGAAGTGAAATACAGGAGGAGAAGTCCTGGAGGTGAAACCCTGGAGGTGAAATACAGGAGGAGAAATCCAAAAGGAAAAATCCTGGAGGTGAAATACAGGAGGAGAAGTCCCGCAGGTGAAATCCAGGATGGGAAATCCTGGAAGTGATATAGAGGAGGAGAAATCCAGGAGGAAAAATCCTGGAGTTGAAATCCAGGAGGACAAATCCTGGAGGTGTTTGTGTCTGTGTGTACCCACTGATACAGAGGCTTCTCCTCTGCACACTGAGATCCTCAGGGGTTTGTTTCCCATCAGTGCAAGGCTGGGCTGTTCCTGCTGCTCCTGCTGTAAGGAAACCTGGCCCTAAATCCTGCTGGCAGCTGGGCTCCCGTACAGGTGCACAGGTGGGGATGGGGTGAGATGCAGCCATCACACCTGTCCTTGTTTGTGCTCCAGTGACCTCTCAGCAGGGGAATTTCTGCCCAGGCTGACAGCACGGCGATGGGAGAGACATTAACCTCTGAACTACAGCTGCTGACAGCTTCCAAACAAATCATCCTGGAAAAGTTCTCTTCTCCAAGCCGGGAGACTTGCTGGAGGTTTCACGGTGGTGGAAGAAGAAAAGGAAATGAGCCCAGCTCTTCTCACTCTGCCTGCTCTCTCCCTCCCACCTTTGAACTGTGTTTTTAACTAATACCACCAATTTTTCCTTTTTCAGGAGTGAGACTCCTGCAACCCCAGGGCATGGAACCGTGAAACAGCTTTTGTCTTGGAGCTGGCGTCTCTGTTATCAAGGTGAACTCAAGGAGAACAATTGCTTTCCACACTCACTTTTCCCCTCCACCATCAGCTCTGTTTGCTCTTGCTGAGGTGCCCCACAGCAGCACTGATAGGGGTTGGCAATTCAGGGGAATTGCTCCCATATTTGTTCAACGGTTGGAAAAACCGTAAACCCTGCGAGGAGGGAAGGGAGAGGGCTCTGGGCACGGGCAGAATGTTAATTACAGCTCTGGCTGTTAATAGCAGGGGTGAGGAGGAGTGAGCAGGGACGGCAGGAAGGGGAAAGGTAGAGCCAAGGTGTGCTGAGGGCCCCCGGATGGGTGCAGCAACAAAGGGCTGGAGAAGAATAGGCCGATTATTCTGGGTTTACTGGGGTAAAGTGGGCAAGGATGGTGAGGATCATTCAGTGCTGGAGCACTGCCAGGGGCTGTGAGTGGGACAGGGAAGTGCTGAGGGCTGCAGCTCCCCCTCTGCAGCTCTGCAGGGACAGGCACATGCACGTTTCCATCTCACAGTGGCTCAGCCCCACTGAAATCTGTAGCAGCTTTGAGGGACTGAGGATCAAACACTCTCCCAGCAGCTGTTCCCTGATTTCCTCCTGGGAGAAGACCTTGGGACAAGCTCTCAGGATCTGTTTTACTCGCTGAATCCCACAATGGGTGTACACAAAGTGCTCCAGTGCTTCTTGGGCAGTGACATCTTCCCTCGGATCCCTGTATCCTGGGCATCACCACCAAGGTGTGCCCGCAGCCCAGGGGAGCAGCAGCACCGCTGTGGGCTCACATTCCAGGGGACCCCAGACAATGGGAGCTTGGTTGGTGGCTGCAGGCCGTGCCAAGGGCTGACTCACAGCTGCTGACACTTGTCACGCTGAAAGCATTTCGGTATTTATGGAGGCTGTTCCCAGCCGCAGTGCGGGCGCAGCGGGGCCAAGGGCTCCTCCCGCCCTCCCCACCCTGGCCCGGCTGCTGCAGGCTGGGAAGGGCACCTGGATTCCCCCCTGGGCCTCCAGGCAAGGCCACTTCCCTGGGAAGAGGCAGCTTTGGCCAAAGCTCTTCCCCAGGAGTCCATCCATGCCTGTCCCACACGGTCCTGAACTCTTCTTTGCAGCCTTTGCCCGGGGATGCAAAGGGCTCTGACTGGGGTGGTGGGGCCATGGCACGGGAAAATGTGGGAACAGCTGCTGGGAGAGTGTTTGATCCTCATCCCTCAAAGGCTGCTACAGATTTCAGTGGGGCTGAGCCACTGTGAGATGGAAATGTGCATGTGCCTGTCCCTGCAGAGCTGCAGAGGGGGAGCTGCACTTCCCTGTCCCACTCACAGGCCCTGGCAGTGCTCCAGCACCGAGTGATCCCCACCTATCTCACCATCCTTGTCCACTTTATTATTATTATTATTATTATTATTATTATTATTATTATATTCTTCTTCTTCATCATCATTATCATCATCAACCCCATAAAGCTGATAGCAGGTACAGCTCACAGCCAACAACCAGCACCCCAAAACCCCTCCACGGGACAAAAGAAGGGGAGCCTCTTTATCAAAAGGTTGCTTTGGGGAGCCCATTGCTTCATCTCTTTCCAGCCTTGCCCTGCTATTGTCCGAGGCTGCAGGAAAAGGAAGGAGAGCCGTTCCTTCCTGCCCCGAGCCGGGCCCGCAGGGCTCCAGCAGCCCCCGGGACCACCAGGATGCCCCAAGTTTCACAGGACCACACTCCGTGCCAGGCAGAGGAGAGGAAGCTGCTAATGGACGCTAATGGAGCTGTGAGGATCCTCCGGGGGCAGCCGAGCTGTCCTGGAGCGAGAAAAGCAGCGAGCAGCGAGCTCGCACTTGCAGGGCTGCTCTGGCTGTCGCTCTCGCACATCCCTCGGGGTTTCAGCTCCAACAGGGGAAGATTTGCAGCTCCAGGCAAACCACGGAGGCAGGTGGGTTGGGAAATCTGAGGCCGGTGTCACTGCTGCAGGGGATTTTGGGGATTTCACGCTGTGCCTCAGCAGCATCCCTTTTCCACCAGGTAACACCGGCATCATCCTCCTCCGAGAAGGATGTGAGTGCTCAGGTGTGTGCTCAGGTGTGTGCTCATGTGTGTGCTCAGGTGTGTGCTCAGGTGTGTGCTCACCTCTCAGGTGAAGGAAATCCTGCCGAGGCTGAATCCTGAGCACAGGGATGAGCCTCGCCCAGTGCCAGGAGTGACACTCCTGGCACTTTCATTTTTATTTTGCCATTAGGAATTTTCAGGACTTTTCTCATGACAAAAAATGTGCCATGGGGAAACAGAAAAAAACAAAAAAGAATTTACAAGAACAAGACGGTTTTGCCCCTATTTTTGCTGCTTTCCTGCATGTTTGTGAGTTAGCACTTGTGCTCCCTCTGAATCTGAGGCCGGTGACAGTGCTGCAGGGGATTTTGGGGATCTCACACTCTGCCTCAGCAGCATCCCATTTCCACATCCAGGAGTGACCCACCAACCTCTTTCCTTTTTATTTTGCCGTCAGGAATTTTCAGGACTTTTCTCATGACAAAAACTGTGGGAAAACAGAAAAAACCAAAAAATAATTTACAAGAACAAGAGGGTTTTGCCCCTGGTTTTGCTGCTTTCCTGCGTGTTTAGCCCTTGCGCTCCCTCTGGCTCTCCCCGGGGATCGCCCGCGGTGTCGCGGCACGGGGCAGGGATCGGCTCGCAGGGTTTCTCCCTGCAGTGCCCTTCTCGTGCTCGGCGGGCGGGTCATGCTCTATTTATCGCCTCATTTCCATCCCCGAGTGCTGCAGTGCTGCTGCCTCCAGCCCTGCCAATCCCGGTGCCAGCAAAACGGGACCGGGAACGAGCTCGTGACATTGGGAGCCGCTGCCCAGCTCTGCTCGCAGCCCGAGCATCACCTTGGGCTGGCTGCTCTCTCTGTCTGACACACATTGGCAGCTTGGTGCCCATCCCCAGAGGGCCCTGAGACCCTCAGGAGGCAGCAGAGGGATGGAAAGTGTGGTTCTGCTGCCTGGTTTCCTGCTGGGCTTTGCCACTGTGCTGTTCAAGGTTTGGAGGAATGGGAATTGTGCTGGGTGGTACTGACAGGGACACCAGGGTTTACCTGGTGTGAGGCTGTGCTGGAAGGAGAAGCTGCCAAGTGCAGCCAGGAATATTTTGTGTGGATTTCCTGGGCATCACCTGCTCCCTGTGGCAGTGATGAGAAGGGAAGTGGGAGCAGCATCTGCTTGGCAGGCATGAGCACATCTGAGCACCAAACTGAGCTTTTAGACCCTTAATGGAAATACTGAAGGGCACCAACTTCTCCCCTTGCCCTAGAGTGACGCAGCTCTGAGACAGATTCAGGAACTTTCCTGGGAGATGATACAGAAAAAACACAGAAGGTGAATTGAGGCTTGATCCTGGGGGCATCTGCAGCTCCTGCATCCTGCTGCAGCTCCCACAGTGACAACCATAAAATCACAGACTCATGGAACAGTCTGGGCTGCAAGGACCCTCAACACCCACCCTGTCCATGGGCAGGGACAGCTTCCACCACCCCAGGGTGCTCCAAGGCACGGCCAGCCTGGCCTTGGGCTCCTCCTGGGGTGGGTGCTGTGGGCACCTGTGCCAGGGACGGTTCTGCTGGTGGCTTGGGGGGGTCTCCAGTGGGCCCAGTTCTACCGATGGCTGTGGTGGGTCAGGGGGTCTCCAGTGGGCCTGGTTCTCCCGGTGTCTGTATTGGCTCGGGAAGGTCTCTGGTGGTCTCGGTTCTCCTGGTGGCTGTGGTGGCCCGGGGGCGTCTCCGGTGGTCCCAGTTCTTCCGGTGGTCCCGGTTCTCCCGGCGGTCTCCGGTGGTCCCGGTTCTCCCGGTGGTCTCCGGTGGTCCCGGTGGTCCCGGTTCTCCCGGTTCTCCCGGCGGTCTCTGGTTCTCCCGGTGCATCCGGCGGTCTCCGGTGGTCCCGGTGGTCCCGGTTCTCCCGGCGGTCTCCGGTGGTCCCGGTTCTCCCGGTGCATCCGGCGGTCTCCGGTTCTCCCGGCGGTCTCCGGTGGTTCCGGCTCTCCCTGTTCTCCCGGCGGTCTCCGGTGGTCCCGGTTCTCCCGGTGCATCCGGCGGTCTCCGGTGGTCCCGGTTCTCCCGGTGCATCCGGCGGTCTCCGGTGGTCCCGGTTCTCCCGGTGCATCCGGCGGTCTCCGGTTCCCCCCAGCGGCGGCGGGAGCCGCGCTGCGCTCGGGGCCGCCAGGGGGCGCTGCGGGGACGCGCGGGGGACACGTGACTGCGCGCGCACAGGTGGGGGGGGACAGGTGGGGACAGGTGGGGACAGGTGGGGACAGGAGAGAGCGGGGGAAGTAGGCGGGGCAGGAGGGGACAGGAGAGGAGGAAGGGGCCAGGCGAGGACAGGTGAGCACGGGGGGAACGGGCGGGGACAGCTGGGGACACCTGGAGACAGTTGGGGACAGGTGAGGGCAGATGGGGACAGGTGAGCGCGGGGGGAGCAGGTGGGGATGGGAGGGGCAGATGGGGACAAGAGAGAGCGGGGACAGGCAGGGACAGGTGCAGACAGGCGAGGACACGTGGGGACAGTTGGGGACAGGTGAGGGCAGGTGGGGACAGGAGAGAGCAGGGACAGGTGGGGACAGGTGAGCGCGGGGTGGGAGGGAGTAGGAGGGGATAGGTGAACACAGCCAGGAGACAATTGAGGGTTCCCTACCTGGTGCCTGTGCAGGGGAGACACACGGACAGCATTTCGGGGGAAAAAAATACGGAAATGTTTTGTAAGGGGGTGTGGGAACCTTTCCTTGAAAACAGATTTGCTGTCTCTGAGTGTTTATTTCCATAAGGTCTGAGGGGGTGGGCTCTGGCCCCCGCAGATAAAAGCCGGTGGCATAGGTGGGGCGAGCGGGGTTGTTTTTGTTCCTTTGTCTTCTGCAGAAGCCACAAAAAAGGACTCTTTTTTTTTTTTTTTTTTTTTTTTTTTTGTTATGCAAACAAGTGGATAAATGTGCGCGGAGCCGGGGAGGTTTCAGTTTGCAGGGAGCGAGTCTGGGGGAAAATGGGGGGTTCAGTTGTTCCTCACACATCCAGGAGGGGCACAGAGGGGTGGGAGAGTGTCTGAGGGGCTTGGGCAGCCTGAAATCAGCGTGTTTCTGCACTAAAAGCTGTTAATTTTCACGTAAATCTTTGCTGACGAAGAATCAGGGAATATCCTGAGTTGGAAGGGACCCTCAAGGATCATCCACTCCAGATCTTGTCCTGCACAGACACCCCAACAATCCCACCCTGTGCTGAGAGCCTTGTCCAAACCCTCCTGGAGCTGTGTCAGCCTTGGGGCTGTGACCGTGCCCTGGGGAGCCTGGGCAGTGCCTGAGCACCCTCTGGGATAAGAACTTTCCCAAAATCCAACCTCAACCTCCCTGGCACAGCTCCAGCTGTTCCCTCTTGTCACCAGAGCAGAGATCAGAGCTGCCCACTCAGAGGCTGTTGAAGAGCCCAGTGCCCTCAGCTGCCCTTCCCTTCCCTTCCCTTCCCTTCCCTTCCCTTCCCTTCCCTTCCCTTCCCTTCCCTTCCCTTCCCTTCCCTTCCCTTCCCTTCCCTTCCCTTCCCTTCCCTTCCCTTCCCTTCCCTTCCCTTCCCTTCCCTTCCCTTCCCTTCCCTTCCCTTCCCTTCCCTTCCCTTCCCTTCCCTTCCCTTCCCTTCCCTTCCCTTCCCTTCCCTTCCCTTCCCTCAAAATCTTTCCTTTTTACACAGGAATTTCTCCAGAACAATTTCTTTGCACTGTGGGGTTTTAGAGTGTCAGAACCTCCCAGCACAGGGACCATTTACTGTCAATTTCTGTCCCAACCATTGCCAGCTGTAGCTTCACCTCGGTGCAGAATTCACACCTCTGCAACGTTCATTGTCACCTGCATAAAGGTGAGAAGCCTTTCAGTCACTGATGGCTGAACTGACAGTGTTTTAGTGTTTTTTTCTCAGTTCATCTTCAAATTTAGGAGCTGAAGCCACCCAGTTCTTGTGTGGTGAGAGACTAAAAAGCACAAGGAGGCCTCGTGGGGAGGAGGGTGGTGTTTCTAAAGCTTGCCTGAAAAAAGAAGCATCTTCTGCTGCCTGACAAATCCCATTTTCCAGGCTGGGATTTCTCCAGAGCAGCTGCACTGGAGTTTCCCCACAGGGCTCACGTGGTAGGAGGTGGCTGGAAAAGGCCATTTGTGCTTTTCAGAGCTGTCTAGGAAATTTGGGTACAAAGCCAGAGGAAGGGGATCTGTGGGAGATGTCATTTTTTGGGAGGATGGAGGAAACAGGATGGAGTTCAGCACTGAGATTATTGATTATTGAATTATTATGGAAGAGGCATGGGCTGATCCAGAGGGAAAAGTGAATCAAATCACCATTTAAAATCACTTCCAACAGATTTAAATGAAACCAAAGGAGAACAACTCCACTTTTTAGCCTGATTGCCCACAGGGACTCCATGTGATATCAGTGATACAATCTGAACCCACTCCTTTATTTCAGGGTAAGTTTTCCCGAGTTTTTCCCGAGTTTTTCCCGGAGGACAGGAGGTGTGTGTGGGTCACTTCCCAGCCCTTCCCAGCCCTTCCCACACGGTGTCAGCAGCTCTCAAGGAGAGGTCGCTCCTGGTGCCTGTGGGGAGTTTGGGGGTTTGGCTGGTTTCCCTCTGCCAGGAACAGGGAATTCCTGGCCCAAGGCAAGAGGAGAGTGGCTCTGAGGGAAGGACATGGGGGACACCATGTCCCTGCTGTCCCCTGTCCCAGCTTTGTGTCTCTGCCGCAGCCAAAGGGGGGTGGTGACCACAGGCTCATCCTGGGTGTGCTCTGGGTCACTCACAGCCTGTCTGGGCTGCCCTGAGGTTGTCACTCGGGCCCTGGGGAGGTCAGCAGTGCTTTGGGAGGTTCTTTCTGTGCTGGGCTTTTCCTATAATCTCTATTTTTCTTGTTTCAGATGTCAGGGAGGAGAAGGAAGTGTTTCCATCTCGGTCCCTGGAGCTCCATCTCATGGAATGTTTCAGGTTGTGTGCCATGACCTCCTCCATGGCTGCAGGAGGAAATTCCCTGTGAGGGAAGGCTCCTTCTGCACTGGTGATTATAGAGGGGGCTCATTTCCCTGCTGGAGCTCAGGAGCAGGGCCTTGGTGGGGTGGAACTTGTTCCAAAGTCCCCTGGGAGGAGCAGCTCTTGTGCAGAGCTGATGTCTCACTAGAGCATCACCTCCATGCCCTGGCACAGCTGGACAGGACCTGTGGCACAGCTGTGCAGCTGCTCCTGATGCCTCAGGTTTTGCTTTTATATTTTTCAGATTCTGTGCTGCTTTAGTGGGTGGGTCTGGGCTCCATATTATGGGATGGTAAGCTCTGTGCACAGAGCAGGGAGATAAAACAATTCCTGCTCCAACTGGGGACCAAGGACAAATGATCCAAATCTCAGCCCAGGAGCACAAACACCGTGGGCTGAAGAGAGAAAAACAAGAAGGATGGGCTGGAATTGGACAGTGAACTCCAATATGCAAATGGAGCAGAACTTAGAAAAGGGAGAGACCCCGTGAGCGGTTGTGCATTTTGTGACCATTTTGGTTCATTTTGGGTTCATTTTGTGACCATTTTGGTTCATTTTGGGTTCATTTTGTGACCATTTTGGGTTCACCTGGGGTGTAGCCCTGGCTGGGCTCTTGTGCTGCCCAAGGTGGATCTATTGAGGCATTTATTAAATCTCCAATTTATTCTTGAGCTCTGTCCAGTCTCTGTTCCAGGCCAGCCCTCTCAATGCATCACTGCCCCATCCCGAGGTGCCTCCAAACCCAAACCATTCCCTGATTCCACGATGACCTTCCCTGCTCCAGCAGCCACAGCCTGGGCTGTGCCTGGAGCAGGCAGCCCAGTGGAGGAGGCAGGAGGCTCTGGCAGCTTTTCAGGGCTTGTTTGTGGTGTTTGGGGAGGCCTTTTCTGTCGGTTGTTCTCTGCAGCTCCAAAACAACCTCACGCCTCCGGCTGCTGGGCTGAGCTGGCACGTGAGGGGAGGGTGTGGGGGCCTGCCAGGAGCTGCTGCCAGCACAGCTGGATGAGTCTTGTACAGATCTGGTGCCTTTCCAGGGCTGCTGCAAGCCTCCAGAGCCTGGTGGGAGCCACATCCAGCTCTGCTGTGCTCCCCCTCTGCACACAGTCCGAGGGTGACATTCATTTGTCCCCACCTGTGTCCCCCTGGCCAGGCAGAACCAGGAGCTGCAAAAGTGTGAAACTCTTCAAAGAGGCTCATGCAACACAGCCCAGGAGCTGAGCCTGGGTTAGTCATCCATAAAGGGCTTTGTTTTTTTCCTCTCCCACTCCCCGCCCTGGCACGGGGGTTGAAGCTCTCTCTGGCTGCTTGGTGTGGCCAAAACTCAGAAGAAACACGTTATCTCCCAGGGAATCAGTCAACTCTGCCCTGAAAACAGGAGTTTCTCTCTGTGCAGCCCCAGTGGGGTTGGATTCTGCTGAAACCAGGTTTGCTGGGACACATGTGTGTGCTCACTGAGCTGCACGTGCAGGTGGGACGCTCCCTGATGAGAAAACAAAGCCGTGGGTAAAACCTGCAGGATCCAGAACTGCAGCTGCTGAGAGAAGTTCTGATTTTGGTACAGAGCAGCACACACAAATCCTGGAAGGCCTTTTTGTCTGTTTCACTGGAAATTACTCGGCCTTTTCCTCTCCTGCAGGATGATTCTGGGCATTAGTGTTGTCCTTCAGTCACAGAAATTTCCCAATAAAGCCCCTGATCACTTGACAATAATTTTTGTACCAGCACTCAGCAGCACAGAAAGGAAAGTATCTTGTTGGTTTTTTTTTGGTTGTTTTTTATTTTAAAGACAATTGAATTAAAAACAAACCGGCAGGAAAGGAAGTTTCAGTTCCTGCACATGAGGAGCTTGAGGGGCTCAGCAGTGACAAATGCCTGGGCTGGCTCTGCAGCTGCTCTCCAGAAGGCTCCTTATGTGTTCAGACCTGAATGAGGTTTGTACAACAAGCTGGGGCAGTGACAGGTGGTGATTGAACATCAACACCTGAGTCTCTGCTGGTTTAATATCAATACTCAGCTCTGCAGAGCTGGGGTCTTAGTGAAAGTGAAAAAAATAACTTTCATTTTGGGCAGGTCGGTGGCTGCCACAGCTGGACTTGAAAGCTGCCGATTTCTGCTCAGTCTGAACGTGTGAAATTGTGCTCGTTTCAGCCAGAGGGCTCCCACATGTGGGATGAGCACAGAGCCAGGGATATTCTGCCTGGTGTTAGGGCTTGGGGAAGGAGCAGGATGGGCTGGGCTCCGTGAGGAGGAGGGCTGAGGACAGGACCCTCATTAGGAGTGTATTGTGCTGCTGTCATTGCTGCTTATCTCGTTATTTTTCCTTATACCTCTGCTGCATCTTGTCCCCTTCTTGGTACCAACAACTCTGAGCTGATCCTGCCACCTTCTAATCCATAAAAAATTCCTGGTCAGACTCTTTGATTCACTTGTTTGAGGTCATGAAGCTGCTTGTGATGACACCAACAGAGGGCAGGTGACCTCTCATCTGTCTCCATTTCCCCAGGTCCCTCTCACAGTGGCCCAGGGATGGATAAAACCCCCCAGAGCCCCTGGGGGAGGTGGCCCCAGGCCAGGCAGCTCTGCCAGCAAGGACAGCTGGCTGTGCCAGAAGTTCTCCCTTGAGATGTGACACCTCCACCCCCAGAACAGGAGTTTGGGGTTTTTTTCCCTACAAAAGAAGGCGTGAGGAGGAAGCCATGGCCTCTCTCAGCTATTCTGGCTGGTGCAGTGTGCCCCCACCCTTCCCCATCACCCACGGGCATTATTTTTAGGGTTTGTTTACCTCACCGGGTTCCAGCTCATTCTTTTTTAGGGTGACAAGGACTTCCCTCACGCAGCTCCCCAGGTGGCACATGAGAAACCACAGCCCTGCCTGGAGAACTTTCCCCTTCTCTAATGAGGGCCAGGTTTTTTATTGGCTTTTTAAAGAAGATTTGGAGCTGTGGAAGGAAATAGGCAGCTCTTGCTGGTGAAAGGTGCTAAAATAGGTTAAATCCATCCAAGCAATACACTCTTCTTTTTGGTAGCAAGTTCTGTGTGACTTGGCTGCAGTGTTTGTGACCCAAGTTGTGATTTTGTGTGGTTGCTTGGTGGGTAAATTTTACTGGTTTAAATTAAGGCTTTAAGGTAGAGTCTGTTTTCTTAATCAAGAAAGTTCCTGAACATGAAGAGTTTGGCTCACAGTCACCTCAGAGGAGCAGAGGGAATGGTTAAAAGTGCTGTGGCTTTCTGCAGATCCCCAGTTCTTCCTCCAAAACTGCTCAACCTTGTGCACAAATGAGCTCTTGGGGCTCTGAGGACCTCGCTGTGGTGAGACCCAGTGTTTATTTAAGGATCCCTGGGTTTGAGGTTCTGCATCTTAAGCTGTGTTGTGCTGCTCTTGAGATGCTTCTTGAGTCTCTGGGCCAGATGCTGAAACTCACCTTGTCCTTTCTCTTCTGGGGGAAAACGTGAGACTTTCATCACTCAGTGAAAGCAGAAACGAGCCTTGGCTCTGGCACTCGGTGTCAGGCTTCTGTCTCCTCGTGCTCTTTGAGTTTCTTCCTCTTTGATTCCGTGGTTACAATTACAGGGCACTTTTTGTGAAGGATATGGGTCCCCCCTCGCTCTCCCCTGTGTGCTTTGAGGCACAAATTAACTGGGGAGGCCAGGCAGGAGCTCTGTGTTCATGGTTTTGCTTGCAGTTCCTACTCTCACCCTGGATGTGGCTGGGGGTTTTAGTGCCCAGAGCTGCTGCCTCTCCCCGTGAGCAGTTCCCACAGTAGCATAGTGGTTTATTACTGAATTTTAATCAAATGTGAGCAATAAAATGCTACAGCTCGAAGGATTTTCACTTAAAGGTTGGTGAGTGGCCATTAGGTACATCCAGCTGTGGAGCAGCATCAGGACAGGTGGGTTAATAGTTAAAATAAAATCTCTTTAATGTGCTGCTGACTTGTTTCTTTTCTAATCCATCAGCAGATGAAGTAAACCAACATTTTTCTATTTAGTTTATCTTCCACGCTCTCTTTCCTGCAGGGCAGCACTGGTATGGAGCTGAGCTGATCAAACAGCTCCTGAGAGGACAGCAGAATTGACAAGGACTGGATAAGGATGGAGAAAATGCAATAGAAAACCAGAAGTATTTTGTTTAAATGGTTATAATTTATTTTTCTCAAGTAGCAAAATACAGTCAGTTTTTAGACACCTCATGTTGGGATCTCAGGCCAACGTTAACATGACTCATCTAAATTAGATGCAAATTTATTCTGTCCGTTAATTTAACCATGGAAAGCCAGGCACTCTGACACCAGCCCTGCCTCACTGAGGCACAGCTGCAGCTGTCCCAGAGGGTGCCTCTGCATCTCCTTTCTGGAAGCAGCTCTGTGTGATCCCACTTGGAATTCATCTGGTCTGTAAGGACCTGAAGACTTCTTCATTTGCAGGAGGGGAATGGGTTTTATCTACAGGACACAAGTGCAGCTCCATGTGCAGGTGGAGCAGTTTGCTGGCTGGAATGAGGTGAATGGTTCTGCATGAAAAGGTTCCATGGAAGCAGAGTGTTCTTGGGGTACATTCACGAACAGATTGAACTTTGTGTAAAGCAGCTTTACATATTGAATATACATTAACAAAATATGTTGTTACTGATGAGGAAAACTGTAAATACCCTGTGCTGGGGGTGTCCCTGGCTCTGGTCAAGATGATGACAGCTGTGGGCTGCCCAAATAAGGATGAGGAAGAAATCAAGGGCAAATAGCTGTTCAGTGTCAGTTGTCACCCCCTTTTTCATGTGACAGAGGAGCAGCACTTTGTACAGTTACCTGGGCACTGTAAATGAAAATTAGTTCAACAGTTGAGCACAGATAGCAGAATCCTCTCTTCCCAAATCCCAGCCCTTGACAAAAATCCCATACACCAGAGGTAAATGGTTTATGGAGAGTTTATTTAGATTTGGTGGCAGCCAGTGGTGTCTCACACCCAGCCAGTGAATTCTGTCTTGGAATTTTAATCCTCAATTCTCTACAGCAATGCTCTCCAACCCATGAACCAGAGTGTTCTCTGTGTCACTCCCCGTGGATCCATGAGTTGGAAAACAGGATAAATGTCTGTTTGGTGAGTGTTTTGCTGCTCATGGCTCTGTGTGTTCAGGGGAACGTGGATATGTCTCCCCTGGCAGCCCTGGGAGCAGCTCCAGGCTGAGACCTCTCTCCACTGGTGATGGCTCTGGGAGAGCTGGGTGCTGTGGGATCAGAGCACAGGACAGGGACAGGAGCACAGGACAGGGACAGACACAGGAGCATAGGACAGGAACAGGAGCACAGGACAGGGACAGGAGCACAGGACAAGGACAGGAACAGGAGCACAAGGACAGGAACAGGAGCACAGGACAAGGACAGGGACAGCTGCACAGGACAGGGACAGCTGCACAGGACAGGGACAGCTGCACAGGACAGGGACAGCGACAGGAGCAAAGGACAGGGACAGGAGCACAGGACAGGGACAGGAGCACAGGACAGGGACAGGAGCAAAGGACAGGGACAGGAGCACAGGACAGGGACAGGAGCACAGGACAAGGACAGGAACACAGGACAAGGACAGGAGCACAGGACAAGGACAGGGACAGGAGCACAGGACAGGGACAGGAGCACAGGACAAGGACAGGGACAGGAGCACAGGACAGGGACAGGAGCACAGGACAAGGACAGGAGCACAGGACAAGGACAGGGCCAGCTGCCCAGGCTGTGCAGCAGCTCCTCCCAGCTGACGTTCAGCGGTTCCCAGAGCGTTCATCTGTCATCAGGAATCTTCGCTCTTCCTGTGAAAGCACCCACTGGAATTACAGTCTGGCCTCCTCCAAGGTCTGATTTTCCATGACAATAATCTGCTGTTTGTGGCCCTGGCAGAGGTGGAACAGTGCTCAGATGAAACCTCAGCGAGCCGTGTCTTTGTTGGTGCCGACAGCACCGATGCAAAACACGCCCCAGTAGCTTATGAGTGAAATACAGATCTGACTTCAAAGGCAGCTGAAGTCCTGCTAGAAGGGCTGGGAAGGGAGGAGAAAACTCACATTCATATTTATCTCAAGGTCAGCAGGTGATAGCCCAGAAACAGGATACAGGCAGAAGTAAAGTAGAATTTGTACTTTTCCTGACAGAGCTACGAGTGGCTACGATGTTATAAAAAATAATTGAAATTATGGCTTGAGTTTGTATGGATTTTGCATTAGCTGCGGTCATGTCTCACATTTCATGGGGGAAGGCAGAGCAGTCTGTGCTCAGATACTCCACAGCTGGGGTTGGATTGAGCCTGAGGCTGCGGGTGCGGGTTGGCCTCAGACTGACTCAGTGCAAGGGCATTCCTGTGGGGCTGCAGAGCTGTTGGCTCCTTAAAATCAACATCCAAAGCAAGGGTGATGCTCCCAGGCAGTTCTGCTGCACCAACGTCTGTTTTCTCTTGGTACTTGTCACTTTTAGGGTAAATGTTCTATTTTGAGCATTTCTCAATTTGACAGGGAAAGACTCAGCTGAAGGTGAAATGACAGGAGGAATTGCAGACTCACCACCTCTCCCTTGCTTTGCTGTTAGTGACAGCTCTGTTGTAGAGTCTCTCCACCCATGGGACATTGGCCAGCAGCCCTTGCTGCTTGAAACAGGAGGAGGCTCCTGGGTTTCCCCCTCGACTTCTCTGCAGTGTGGCAGATCTTGCTCTGCCAGGAGTTCAGACTAGAGAAAATGTCCAAAACCATTTCAGCTCCACCAAGGCGTGCCTGGAGCTGGGCTCACGGGGAGAAGGTGGTGGTTGTCTCTGTCTCCATGGCGAAGGAGCTCCTCTTGTTGTCACGGCACGAGGTGAGCTGCCAGAGGCGCTCCTGGCTCAGGCAGCCCAGCTCCTTCAGCAGCTTGAAGAGGTCGGTGCGGAATTTGACGCCGATGAAGGCGTAGAGGAACGGGTTGAGGCAGCATCGGAAGCAGGCCAGCGTGTAGGTCACGTCATCTGCCACGTCCAGCTTCTTGCTCTCCTCACACGAGCTGGTCTGGTTGAAGGCTGAGATGGTCTTGGCCAGCATGACGCTGTTGTAGGGCAGCTGGAAGACGACAAAGACGATGACCACGGCGATGATGACCTTGATGGCTTTGTTCTTCTCAAAGTTGCGGGCCTGGAGTAACGTTTTGATGATGATGAGGTAGCAGAAGGACATGACCAGGAGGGGAATTAGGAAGCCAAACACCATTTGGGACACTTTGATGCCAGTGTTGAAGGTCTGCAAGTCATCAGCAATGATGGAGCAACGAGGGCTGCTCTCTGAGCTGTTCACACCACTGTGAACCAGCTCAGGGATGGAGAGGATGAAGGCCAGCAGCCAGATGATGACACAGGTCACCTTGCTGATGAAGATCATCCGGGGCCGCAGGCGATGGGCTGAGGCTGCCTGGACGATGGCAAAGTACCTGTCAATGCTGATGGACAGCAGGAGAAGCATCCCACTGAAGAAACTCATTTTGCAGATGCAGTAGACAGCTTTGCAGGCAATGTCCCCAAAGAACCAGTGCATGGCCGCACTCACGGCCCAGAAGGGAAGGGTCAGCAGGAAGAGGATGTCTGCCACAGCCAGGTTCAGCAAGTAGATGTCTGTCATGGTCTTCAGCCTCTTGAAGTAGATGTAGGTGAGCATGACCAGCCCGTTCCCCAGCAGCCCTATGAAGCAGATGAGGCTGTACATGGCCGGCAGGAAGGCAGCACGGAAGTTTCGGACCTCCTCCTTCTCACACAGGGACTCAAACATGCTGTAGTCGATGGTGCTGTTGGAGTCATAGTAATCAGTGACATTGTCCCCAGCACAGAACTAAAACAGGAAAAAGAAGAACAGTGTGTTGGGACAAGGGCTGTCTTGCCTGTGTGGCCATGCAAGGAAAGGAGCCTGGAGAGAAGTCCCAGGGAGTTCCCAAGTGCTGTTTCATGCCAACATCACAAACAGAGCTGACACAACCTCGTGGCTGAAAGTGTTTCCTATAAATATGTGAGGTTTGGGGCTTTTTGGGGGGCTCCAAGTGGGAATTCCACCAGAAACGTTTCGTGCTCAGCCAAAGTAACATCTGCAAGCCCTCAGATGTGTGGCAGCTTTCCAGAGTGTTCCAGGACCCACCTCCAGCTGTGTGTGCACAGCCGGCTGTCAGATAAAATATGAGAAATAAAATATCCTTGAACTAAATCAAAAATCAACGGAGGTGCCTGTGAGAGCGTGAGGAAACGCAGTGAGTGCAGCAGGAAGCTGCTTCCGTGTGGGGCCAGCATCTCATTCAAGGCCCCGATTTCAGTTCTGATTATTCTTGTTTCATCTTCCTACACTGCCATAACCTGTGGGGCAGACAGAGCCTGCGGTATCTGTGCCCTGCTTTTGTGACTTATTAGTCTCCAGAACCTTCTCCCCATCTCACAGACATGAAAGGTTTCCCCTGGATACCCCCACCCTTTACCGGAGAGCATCTCGGTGCTCTCCATCTCGGCAGGTTTGGCTTTCACCACATCCTGCCAAGCTGCCAGCAGTGAAAGGGAAAGGCAGGGGCTGCTTGGCTCTGCCCCAGAGAGCCCCACGGGCTGGGAGGTGGTCACTGCAGCCAAGGGACCTCGGGCAGCAGGACCCTGGGTTTGGGAGCAGGTCGTGGCACAGCTCTGTGTTTGGGGTCCTCCTTGCTGGGCCAGGGCACTCTGGGCACCAGGCAGGGGAGGATGCTGAGCTCTTCCTCCTTGGGTTCATC
Source organism: Setophaga petechia (assembly GCA_024362935.1). Classification (NCBI taxonomy): domain Eukaryota; kingdom Metazoa; phylum Chordata; class Aves; order Passeriformes; family Parulidae; genus Setophaga; species Setophaga petechia. The sequence continues at coordinate 2,771,139 of JANCRA010000044.1, read as the reverse complement.
CCTCTCAGCTCTGGGATGGTCAGAGCCCAGCACCTTGACCAGGAATTTGCAGGGAGGAGGAAGTATCTCTTGCCTGCAATCCATGTGGTGCACTTCTGTCTGTCCTGGAAATGCTCATTTTGGGGATAAAAGGAGACTCACACAGCCCAGGCCATCTGAAAATCACTGCGTTTTTCACCATTTTTCTCTGCTTGGTTTTGTTTCTCTTGTTTGTTTTTCTGTAGCTGGGCTCTGCTCTCACCTCCCACCTCCCACAGCTGGATCCTGGGGTGAGCAGCTGTGTCCCCACACATTTCTGGGACTGTGGGTGGCTGCTCTGAGTTTTTGAGATCTCCCTTGACCCACAACACAAACCAGCTGGATTTCAACAATTCTGTTGAAAACATCTTACCTGAAAAACGAGCAGCAGGCCGAAAACAAGGGTGACCTTTAGCTGCTTGCCTAGGGAAGAAGGAGATGCTGTGTTAGTGGCTGGCTGGGGGTTTCCACATGGTTCTTACTTTGAAAAAGCAGTGGGTAACACTGTCCATGGCACTGTGAACCCTGCAGAACCCTCACCACTGAGGAAACCAGAGCCTGGGGAAGATGCCAGCACGATAACCCAGGGTCAGGAGCGTTGCTGTCAGAGCATGGTGGAGTCTCAGGAGTCTGGCCCCTCTGGGTTCAGGGACTCATGGAGCAGTTTGGGCTGGAAGGGGCCTCTAAAGGTCATTCAGTCCAACCCCCTGCAGTGAGCAGGGATGTTTTCACCCAGACCAGGCTGCCCAGGACCCCGTGCAGTGAAGGCAGAGAGGGCTTTAAAACCCAGGCACAGTGCACTCATTTTGATTTTATCCATTATTTTTCCCTGCAGGCAGCCAGCAGGTTCTTCCCTGGTGTGTGAGCAGGGAGGGTATAGCTTAATCCATGTGAAAATACCCAGCTGTGAGTGCCATAAATCCTGCCCAGCTGTGCCCCTGTGGTGCCTGGGCTGTGGAGAGGAGAGCTCAGCTCCCCTGGGACAGATAGAACTGGAACTGGCTGAAATTTATTGCTGGTCTCTAAATGTCAAGAGTTGGCTTCTGCTGCCTTGGGATGTGCAAATATAGGACGCTGACAGCTGGGAGGAAAAACTGAATTTAGAGCCAGGTGTGATGGTGGTGAGAGCAATCTCAGCCGAGCAACTCTTCCTGCTGTGGTTAGCAGGGCAGGGGCCAGGGAAAACTTTCTCCTCGCTGGTTTTACAGCTCCTGCCAGCATCTACCTCAAGCAGCTGCCACTGAAAGTTGCCCAGCTGGAAGGTGGCAGTGAGACAGCCCTGAGCTGCACTCTGGTGTGAGGAGGAGGAGCTGTGTCCTTCCCTGAGGGGTGCCTCGGCCCAGGATGTCCCTCCAGGCACTGGTGGTCCCTGCAGCCCCTCACTGCCTGTGGGTTTTCTGCTCTGGGGGTGCTGAGCAAGGAGATCCCTTGGCTTTCAGCTGCCTGCTCCTCCTAGAGCTCTGCCTTGCTCCCCATGGCCTGGTTGTTCTTGAATGTGACTGATTCCTGTGCCCAGCTCTGCTTGGTTTCAGTTTTGTGCCAGGCTCCTGCCCATGTTGCACTGCACCAGGATGATGAACTTCCACTACAGGCAACTGCACCAAGTCCTTGTGTTAAGTCACCTGCAACAGCTTCACTAATATCAGACAGAGCCACCTGTGAGTGGGGATGTTTCAGTACTGAGGGTGATGTGTGGCTCAGAGAGATCCTCAGCCACGTGGGAAAACTCGTGGTGCTCATCCCCAGGCTTGTGTGAGCACCTCCCCTGAGGCCTCCTGGAAGCTCTGCCTCACCTTCCCCCCTTATTTTCATCTCTGATGCCCATGCAGCTGTGTGCTCCATTGTGTTCATCCTCCCCTCACTCCTCCAAACCCTCCTGGGGGTACCTGAGGGGCTCCCACGGGAACTCAGGAGGAACCTGGGGGGACTCAGGAGTGCCAGGCAGGGTCTGAGGGTGAAGTGAGGCTCTGGCTGCTCTGTCCAGCCAGTGCCTTTCCCTCTGATCAGTCCCAGACTGCATGAAGAGGTTTGGTGTCTGCTGTGGTTGTAACCCCCTCTGACTGCAGCCCTGGCCTTTGCATATGATACAGGAAATACATGAAAAGACCCACCAGGTGGGTTTGAGCAGGCTGTAACTGCCCTTCCTGCCTGGAATACAGAGTCCCTGACCCTGCAAACACCACAGCAGCTTTCAGCTTTCTGCTGCACCTTCTGCATAGCCTGATTCCCTGGCACTGCTGCAGCTGGTGCTCCTGCCTGCCTGTGGATGGGTGATGAGTTCCTGTGCTGGTAGCTCAGCCCCACCAGGAAATTGCCCCTGTGGCTGCTGGATGAGAGGCAGAGAAGAACCACCCTCATTCCATGGAGGAAAAGCACCCACATAAACCAGACTCCATCATCTCTCTGTGCCTTGGTTTGCAAAGTCCAGGTCCAGCCCTGACTTCACCTGACCCAGCCCCAGCCCTGGTGAGGGCTCCTTTGCTCTGCTCTGTTTTCTTATCACCCTGTGAAGGTCTAGAAAAACAGGACTGAGAACGTGACTCAACCAACTCCTGAAACAGTTCAGCTGATATCATTCCTTTGAAGATCATCATAAGTTTCTTTTTTCTCCCCTTATTCAGTTGCTGTTTCAACTGTCTTAAATGTCAAAAGAGTTTTCAATATGAAGAAAGCCCCGTGCTGTTTCTGCCCCTCTTCTGTGCCCCCACCTCAGATTACACATTTGCAAAAGCACAACCAGAGAGGCCCTGCTGCCTCCTGCTCCCTGTGTGCCAGTTTGAGCACGTTTGTGTCACTGGTTTCAGCCAGACTGGACAGGATTTGCATCTCCCCAACTTGTCCTGTGGTCTTGGGCAGTGGGCAGAAGCAATTATTGTGACAGGAGTCCTGCTCTGCAGCTTATCAAACACTTTAGGTGCATTTCTTTACTTTTTCTTTCCTTTTTACACCTCCTGGCAGTTGGTTGCTGTGGGTATTTTCTTCAAGTTTTTTAAAAGTTTTGTTCCTCAAAATATTGAGGAAAAAAAAACCCTCTCAAAAGTCCCTGCAGCCAGTTGAACTAGAAACCTCACTTATAAAAATACACCAAAACCCCACCACAGCCATGAGTCAGCCTGGCCCTACAGCCCCGTGGCAGCCCCCTGTGTGTCTCAGCTGCTTTGAGGCCATCCTTGTCCTGAAGGACCTGGAAATGTATGGAAAGGGGAATTACTCCATGGGAGGGAAGGAAGGAGGTGCTGCTTTGAGGCCATTTTTGTCCTGAAGGACCTGGAAACAGTTGGAAAGGGGAATTGCTCCATGGGAAGCAAGGAGAGAAGGGATCTGTTCATGACAGGGGATGGGAACCCCTCAGCTTTACAATTTGCCTTCACAGACTAAGCCCAAGGTGGTGGGGGATTCATCCCTTGACAGCTGCTGAGCTGTTCTGGCTCACTCAATAGCAAAGAGAAAGAAACAGGTGGTTTTAAGCCTGGGGTGGGCACCTGGGGCACAGCTCTGCAAAGGGTTGGTGAAATTGGACAGGCAGATCCCTCCCAGCTTATCTGGATCTCCCTCTGCACCAGCTCCTAAATGTGAGCAAGGCAAGAGCAGCTGCAGGAGCAGAGAATCCCATCAGGTGCACCCAAAAAGGCCTCTGACAGTGGAAATATTCGATGTCAGGACATCTGCCTGGAAGAGGAGAGAGGCACAGCCCTGAGGGTGATTAATCAGATCCCACAAATGAGCAGGGCAGCTCCTGAGGGTCTGGCTGCTGATAGAGCCGAGGGATGCACCAGGGCAAAGCAGGAGCTGGGAATGCTTCAGGGATGGGATGCATGAGAGAAAAGCAAGACTTGGGAATGCTTTAGGAGCACTGGCAAAGCTGAGCAAACCTGCTCTGGCCAAACCCTCGTGGTGAAAAAAGGTTTATTTGGCCACCTGGAATTGCAAAGCCTCAGCACACGTGTAGGCAGTGATTAACCTGCTCTCTCTGCCTTATACATGTACCAGCTTCTGGTGCCCCTTCTCCAGCAGTACAGGAGGCTTTTGGGGGGAAGAACCAGATATTTCTGAGAAAAGTTAATCATATTTAAGTGATCTAATGAGTTTTGGCAGTTAGCAGCCTGTTCTCCCCCTTCCCCTCCTCACAACTGGCAGAGGAAAGACATTGTCATCTCAGGAGTGAGAGGAGCCAGTGAAACCCAGTCATGCTCTTATTTCATGTGTTCGCTGCTCTATCACAGAAGAAAGTTAATAATTATCGACCTCCACTCCTTTCAGGAAACTGTGAATCAAAAGACAAGATAAGCAGAAAGAAGCAAATCAAAAATTTCCTGCAGAAGTGAGCCGGGTATGTTTTAAAGAAAGCACCACGGTGGTGCATCTTCCAGGAAAATGAAATATTCCTCTGAAATGCAAGAGTAGAAAAAAAACCCAAAGCAGGAACATTATCATAATCTGGTCAGGTTCTCACAACTCTTTCTTTTCCCTGTCCTGATACACCTTTCCCAGGAGCTGCCCCCAGACATTGAACCCCTTGGAACAAGCAGCCCACAAAGCACCCACAGCATGATGCAGAGGCCAAAAGTTTAAATGAGAAGAATGATGTGTGGTGAGCAGGCCCAGTTCGGTGTTTGTTTGGATGCAGGCATTCCAAAATCCAGGAATTTCCTAAGCCATTGATTGCCAGAGGCTCCGAGGAGAAAGAAAACTCCCTCAACTCATTCCCTGCTCCTGCCTGGAGGGTCCTGTGGGACCTGCTCCCTCTTTTCCCTGCTCCCTCAGGGCTTCCTGCATCCCTGGAGCATCCCCAGAGCTTCCTTTATTCCCCAGAACTTCTTGCATCCATCTCCCTGACCATCTCCAGAACCTCCTGCATCCCCAATTCATCCTGCTGCCCCCAGTGCTCCTGCAGATATTTGAAAATAGAAACAACTTGCAAAAGACTGGATGGACTTAGTGAATGAGCTCAGCTCTTTTTCTCTCAATTCCTCGATTGATTCACTCAATTAAAATGTTGCCAGGGAGAGTGTTCTCTCTCTCTCTCTTTTTAAGTTATTTTTTTTAAATTAAGAACACAGAAGAAAAGGTGTGAATTATGCAAGATTCCGTTTGCTTCGGAGCAAAAAGGCCCCTTAAAATTGCTTCCCAACCTCTTTTTTGTGTTTGTTTCTGAAGTGATTTGAGGTTTTTGAGCTTCTAAAACAGAACTGTGCTTTTTTTTTTTTTTTTTAATAGTAAAAATGAGGAAGAGGAAAGTCTTTTATATTGTTTAAATACTCTAATAGAAGTGCTCCACTCCAGTGTCACAGGACAGGGGCATCATTAATAAAGCTGAAGGCACAGCCCAAGGTTGCAGCTCAGGTACTCACCCCCATCCATGGTGTGGCTCCAGCAGGATGCAGTCACAGAGGTAACGAGGGCATCACCCACTCCAGCACAGCCTCCCCTGCTCCTGCCAGGGACCCTCCTCGGGGAACTCTGCTTTTATACTTCCTGCACCCTGTGAGGAGCTCACTGGCATTCAGTGGACCCTCCTCCTCCTCCTCCTCCTCCTCCTCCCCATGTGTTAGAGCTGTTCTGAGCTCTGGGGCTGCTCAGGTGCTGCCTCGGCGTGCTCTGCACACCCAGAGCTGTCACTGACACTTGGGGAAGTGAAGAGGGCTCTGCTTTTGGGCTGACACATGAGGAATGGTCTATGGTGAAGGAAACAGGGGAACGAGGCTCTTTCTTACCTCCCCACTCCAGCAGCAAATCCTGCTCCATCTGTGGAGCCCTCAGTGCTGGAGGAAACAGGGGATCCCATCCCACCCCATCCCATCCCACCCCATCCCATCCCATCCCATCCCATCCCATCCCATCCCATCCCATCCCATCCCATCCCATCCCACCTACCAGACCTGTTTTGGGAAGGTTGTTCAGGATGAAAATCTCAGTGCACAGGACTGCCCATGAGCAGCAGCCCATCGTCCTCCCTCCCTACACTGTCAGCAGCTCAGTGACTTCCCCCCTTTCTTTTTCTGGGTATTTTTGTCTTCCCCAAAAGGCTCTGCACTTTGTCAGTGTCATGCCTTCCCCCAGAGCAAACCAGTGGCTTTTGTTTGGTGTTTGCTTTTTTTTGGACATACCTGTCCAACCCACTTTTGTTTGGCTGGGTGTCAAAGAGGGTTCTGCTCTTGAACAGACCCCTCAGACAGAGGGGTTGTTTCTCAGACAGAAATGTCTCCAGCTCCTCACAAACTCACTTTTTTTCCCGAGCCAGGCTCCTCTGGAAGTGATGCCTTTAAGAGGATCCTCTCTGTCTTATGCTATGTCAGTGCTGTTACTGCAGCCAGGTGGAAAAACAGGGCACCACAGGACGGAATCCCAGCCCAAATTAGATATACCTGAAGCTCAGGGTAGTTTTGAGGGTTCTGTGGATTGTTTTAGGCCCTTTTTGAAGACTCAGATCCAGTTTCAGACCCTCCCTCGATATGATCCCAGCCCAACTCCAAACCCTTCCCAGTGCTGCTGTGGTTCTGAGCCCATTCTGGGGTGCTGAGGGAGCAATCTGCTGGGGTACTCAGGGTGAGGATTTGGGTTTTTTTGGGCAGGAGAGCTGTGAGAGTTTCCCTCTGCTCACACAAGGTGACCCTCCCTCTCCTCGGCGCTCTCTGAGCGCGCGGTGCCGACTCCTCCGCACCTCTCCCGGAGCTTATCTCAGACAGCAGGTGCTGCTCACATCTCTGCAGCTATTTATTGCTCTGTGTGCCTCTGCTCACCAGGTACGCAGGCAGGTACCCTGCCTCGAGAGCTTTATCTCATAACCACTTCCTCCAAGGAGGACCTGAGATGAAAGACTTCCCTTGGGTACCGGCAGAGTACCCGGAATCCAGGGGTGTAACAGAGGCTTCACACGAGGTCACAGCTCTGCCTGGGATGTGCATGGGCCCCTCGGGGTGTTCTGTGCTCACTCTGCTCCAGGGAGAGGCAGCAGGCAGAGTTCTGGTGATCCATCCCCATTTCCATGCTGGCTGAAGCCAAAGGTGAATGAGGCAGCTTGGTTTCTGCACATGGTCCCAAGATTCAGCTTCAAAGTTTTGGTACATGCCAAATTCTGTGGTGTTAGAGCCCATCCAAGCAAACTGCTTTTTCTTAAAAAGAATGAGAATATTTAAATTGGAATGTTTAAATGGGAATAATAAAATAAACAGTTTCTCTGTGTATGACACCGAACTTCTTTTCTTGTACAGTCACGTTTTATACCCAGGGAGTTCTCAGAACATTTATTAAATCTCTCTTAATTTGATTGGGTATATTTGCAGCCTGTTGCCTGAGTGATTCCATTTCTTGGACATATTGCCTGAACTTGGGTGCCCCATGAGCTGCTTTTCACAAAACTGTGATCCTGTGTGAGCAGACAGTGTCAGGCCTGAGCTGTGTCCATAAAAGCCACTGAACTGTGCTACTAGAACCTATTTGTTATTCCAAAGTTAATTAACTGCATAAAAGGAATCAAATTACCAGGTATTCCAGTCTCTGGGTGCCTCTGCTCCCCTCCAGCACCCAGGAAAGTGATGTCAGTGATTTAAACCTGCTGCCCAGGCTGCAGCAGGAGCTGGGTGCCAGCTTTCAACCATAAACTTCTCAAAGAAAATGCAGCTCCTGATAAATTCCACAGGAAGTTGCTCAGAGAGATTTTGGTTCAGTTCTCATTGGTTCCACTTGAACTGAAATATTGAGTTAAACTGAACTGAACTGTGTAATCCTGAATTGTCCCCATGTTAAATTGCAAGTCACTCAGCAATGGAACATCACAAGGAAGTTAGCTCTGGTTTCCCATCCCTGGTCTGTGTGTAAAACTGGAATTCCTGTGGGATGTCCAGGAATTCAAGACAGTCTCACAGATGTCCTGAGGTGGGAAATACCCCAGAGCTCCAGGAGAGGGTTCCCAGGTGCCTCGTGCAGATTGGTGGACCTTGGAAATCAGAGCTCAGGGCTTTGCTTGAGGAGATGGAATTCTGTCTGAGAGAAGCACAACACAGGATGTTTTTACATCCTGGATTCAAAACTTTTTCATATTTTCCACCAGTTTTACTTTAGGTAATTTGAGATGGAAACACCAGCTCTGTCCCCCTGTTCCTCCCTTTGGCTGACATGAGCCATGGGAAGGTTTGTCCCCGTGGCTGGAGGAAGCCAGGGGTGCCCAGACAGAAGCGTTGGTGAGTTCAGGGTGGCCCTTTCCCATCTGTACTTCCCAGTCACATCCTTGCAGTGACATCAGGGAGGGACCCTGACATCTGTCCTGCTGCTCCCTCTGCCTGGCAGTGCCAACCCGAGGTGCCTGGGATGTCCCAGCTCTGGCCTTGCCCCTCCTCTGACGTTCTGGGGACATCCAGGGGGGTTTGTGGTGGAAGTCAGCAGGGTCGTTCCAGGGGGGTGCTGACGTTGTTGCTCCTCAGGCAAATATAAAATAGCAGAAGTGAAATCGTGAGTAAATTCCTGACCTTAAAAGTGGCACCAAGCTGGGATTCTTCACCCAGCAGAGGCCTTTGAGCAGGTGTAGAAACGTCTCGTGATTGTGATCTCACCACCAGGTTATTAACAGATCCTTATCTCCCAGAGGGAGGAAGCAATCTGTGCAGCACCAGGCTCAGATTGGGATGCACAGCTGCCCATGGTGTCAGCCACAGCAGAGAAAGGTGCACCCAATGTCACGAGGAATTCACCTGCTTTGTGCCCACATCATGTCCTAGGTGATGGCCTGGCTCTCCAGTTCTTTTTTTTCTGAGGAAAAATAAAAGATTTACCAAATTGGCATCTGCCCTGTACTAAACAGTGAGCAGTGAATCATTTAGAGACATAACAAGATATGGTTTAGGGAGATAAAGGGATATTGATTGAAGAGATAAAGCATTATGACCCTTAAAAATAATTGAGAGTTGAAGTGTCCCTGAGCATCCAGCAAACATCACCCCTGTGAGGTGTGCTCCCTTGTTCAAAAGGTGGAAGGTTTAACACCAATCTGCTGCTGCCTTTGGATGAAAACTGGATCTAGAAACTGGAAATAATCCCATCAGTGTTTGCTCCAAGAGGAGCTCATCCAGCCTTCTCTGTTACAGATCTAGCATATCTTATCCCTGGGGTTAAAAAGATTGTAATAAACCCATGATAATGTGATTTTTTCACTTGGTTTCTGCTGTTGTTACTGTCATTCTTTCTGGTTTGGCTTTCCCCACCCTGAAACTGGTGCCAGAACTAAAATGGCTTTTTCTTGACTCTTTAACAGAATCAGGCGATAAAAGCAAATTCAAAGAGGTTGTTGACAGAAATTACTGACTTCTGGAGTGATAAGTGAAGCTTTACGTGATGACTTATAACAAAATAAGACATCAGTGTGAAACGCGCGAAACCACTTCAAAAAACCCCTCGAAGATTGTGGAAAAAAACGTCAAAGTGAAAGAAGGGAACTGAGAGCACAAACAGCAAGACAGCTCTGAAGCAGGATCTGGGCTTTCAGATTCAAGTGCCTGATCCCACTTGGTCCTCAGGTCCTGCTGGGAGAGGTTTGCCAGCCACTGTCAGTAACACTCTGCATGCACGGGGGATTTCAAACCCAGGGATCCAAACCCTGGCTTCAAAGGCTTTAGCAGGTGTTGCAACTCCTTGGAGGCACAAACAGTCTGGGCTGTAACAGTCCAGGATGAATCTGGAACTTGCTGGGTGCCTGCCTGGGAGAGCACGTGGAATTCCAGCCTCTCTGGGTACCTGGCACGATCAACCCCCACTTCTGCAGTGCAGCACCTGCACTTCATATCCAGGAGCCTCAAAGCTGCAGGTGAGTGACCTGTGAGCATCTCACTCTGATTTGGCAAATTGCTACGAATGCCTCACACTGTGAGTTGGTACAACCAGCAGCTCTCAGGGTGAAGGGAGTTAAACCCTCTTATTTTGTTGTAAATCATCATGTAAAGCTTCACCTGGGACTCCAGAAGTCAGTAATTTCTGTCAAGGCCTGAGCATGAGCTCCCACTGCTGCTGCTGGCTGGCACTGAGGATCCTGTACGAGAGCAGCCCTGCTCACCTTCACAGCCAAGGCTGGGGCTGTGTGTCCTTCGGGCAGGTTGATGGGGACTCCTGGTGGCAGCGCCTGCTGCAGCTCACACACCTCAGCCAGCACTTAACCTGCCCCAATTCCATCTCCATTTGGCCACGAGGGGTGTTTTCTCCCAGGATTCCAGCTCTTGGGGCTGCTGGGAACACTTGTCAGTTAAGGGGATGAAGGGAAGTCACACAGGAGCAAGGACAGCACAGCACTGTGTTGATGCTGTGGGGGTTTGGTTTGGTGGCTGAGTAGCTTTTGATAAATTGGGGAAAAAAATTAAAATGACTTTTTAAAATAAATACTGAACAGCAAAGCCTGCCTGGCTGGAAGTTCAGGGCAAAACGTGGGGCAAGACAAGGAGAAAATGGACAGGACAGGCACAGAGGATGCACTTGGAGCTGGTAGGAAATGGAAAAACACATCCTGGGGTAGAGAAGGGACCTCAGCAAAGGCCTGAGCAGAGCAAGGGTCTGACCCTGCTCCCTGTGTGCTGCCCACCCACACCTCCCTTTCTCAGGACCCTCCTCACCCCCAGTTTATCACCACACAGGGGCTCTGGACCTGCTCCCCCCAAGCCTCCTGAGGTCAGGGTCAGGCTCTCTGCCCCTGCCCTAAGCTGTGCTGCTGCAGTACAAGGCTCTGAACAGGTTCTGCTTCCCTGACACACACGAGCTGCCCCTTTGTGCCAGGGCTTGGATTTCCTTTGATATTTTATTCCTGCAAAGCTCCTTTAATCTGTTTTATTTCTTCCTGTCACCAGCATAATCCTCTCTTGTGAGCAGTGTCTGCAGCTCGTTTGGCTCCAGGCAGAGCAACTTGGCAAGACTTGTCCAGGTTATACACAGGTGATTTCTTACAATTTTTTAAAAAGAAAACCCAACCTTGTTTGTTTCTCTGTCAGTCTTTTTTTCTTCTCTGAAAGTTCAGCTACTGCACAAATATCAGGCTTGTTTCTTTCTGGGAAGCCGAGCTCAGTCCTGTGTGTAGGTGAGGGGTCTGGAAGGGATTTGGGTGCATGAAGATCTCAGAGGCCTGGGCTCTGTGTTCACTTTACCTGGTGAATAATTTCTGAATAACCTCACAAGGTGCCTGGTTCATATTTTAACATCTAAATCCCTTTTAAAACTTACCCTTTGGGCCTGCTTTTTGCTATGTACCCGTTACTGTACCAGCTTTGTAGGTTAGAAGGTTTTTGGAGTGATAAAATCTAATAATTACAGAAATGCAAAAAAAAAAAAACCCAACAAACCAACAAAAAAACCTTTGAGATCAGTTCTTTTTTTAACCCAAGCTTCTTAATAACTTTTACTGAGTGTGTTTTTGTGGTGAGATAAAAGCATATTTTTGACAACAACCCAACATAGACGAGAACCTTTGCCTGCAGAGCAAACCAGAAGCAACACCGTGGTGATGTCAGAGGTCACAATGCCTGAGTCAGACTTGAAAACCCCTGGTTTTTCTTAAAGAGAAAAACAAATCAAAGAAAACAACTCCCTCGCATGATGCAAGGCTTGGATTTGCCTTTTTGCTTCGGTCCCCTGGGGGTGGGAGGGACTCACCAGCTCTCAGCACCCCATGGGGGACAGCTGAGACCCCCAGCCTGCACCCACCTCCTGCCAGACAGGGCACCCAGGATACAGAGCAGCTCCAGCAGCAAAGCAAGAGAGCTCTTCCTCACGGGAGGAAGGGTTCCTGGCCCTGCTGGGGACCTGCAGGTGGCCACAGGTTCCATCAAGAACATCCCACTGAGGACCTGTAGAACACAGGGCCCACCAGGAGCTCCAGGTTGCTCTGAGGAAGGGCTGCTGCAGGAGCCAGGGTTCTCCTGAGACCTGTCCTTCTCCTTTGCTGGTCCCTGATGCTCCTGAACCTCTGCCAGGCCCCATGGGGCTGGTCAGTGCTCCAATGCTGCCCATGGGCATTCCTTCACGTTCTCATGTGCTTGGACAAGTTATTTCACTCGTGAAGACAACACCCACTCCTTCACGTACACACCCTGAGCTGCACACACCCGTCTTTGCCAATAATTAGTTATTTACATACACCTTGAGAATTTGGAGCAGATGAAAAGCATCCCCGGCCTACAGAAGCCAGGCCTGCTGCAGATAAAAGCTGTTGCACAATAAGGGTTTGCAGCAGCTCAGGTGTGCAACCCCACCTGGGCCCCACAGGGCTAGAGGGAGGGAGGGGGGCTCCAGTCCAGCCACCAGCTGGTTCTTTGTAAGAAATAAAAACCTGTGTGCTTATTTTCCTCTGGCTTGAGATGGAGAACAGCTGATGAAAGATCTGAACCAAACACTGGCACTACCTTAAAAGACAAGGACAGACGACTGTGAGTTTAAAAAAAACCAAACGTGTTGGATTTTATTATTTTTAGACCATAAAAAAAAAAAGGATTTAAAAAACACCATCTGATAGACCCACTGCTCTGCAAATACACATCAGTTCATTGAAACATTATGTGTTCCCTCAGTTGTTAAGTCAAGAAGTGGCCCATGGCTGTGGCCACAATTCAATGTATTTATTTGTGGGGTTTTGCTTATATAGGGCAAATTATGGCCTTTTCAGTACATTTGTAGAGTCTCCAGAGGTTCTGAAAGTTTGTGACAAGCAAAACTACTATTTTTTACCATTTGTGCCATATCAGTGACTGTCTGCTCAGAGAACATGTGCGTGTCTAAACGCCCTCCTGCTCTGTTCTGTGCCAGGCCTCTGGCTGAGGCCACACCAGGGTCTCTTGGTAGCAAATAAAGGAGTTAATTGGGAAAGCAAAGGCTTGTTGAAAAGAATCCTGCACCACAGAAAAAAAAAAATCCCTCATGATGTGTCATTTCCTGCAAGACTACATTGAACCCTTTGGAACTGGATCTCCTGACATGCCACACACAGACTGTGAGCAAGTTTCCACCACAGCAGAGCAGCTACTCTAGAAAAACAAGTTACACCAAAAACCCCCAAAACCCCAGACTTTCAGACTCACTCTGGAGCTGCTGCTGAGGACTGAGAGCTTTCTTTAAAAGCATGGACTGGGGAGGCTGCAGCAGAAATTGCCCTTGCTGACAGGCAGTGCAGCAGTTGTGGGACACAGGAGGCTTTTGGAGTTGTTAGGGAAGGAGAGGCTCCAGGGGACACCCTGGGGAGACATAAAGTCTTTGCTCCATAGTAAGAAGAGGTCTGAATGCTTCAGCCACATTCCAGCCTCTCCAGAAAGCCAGTGCCCCTGCCAGGAGCAGGTCCCTCATGCAGTCAGGCCAGGACTGCAGCACAGGTGAGACACCTGTGCCACAAAGGGACAGGAAGGGCCTTTGGGGAAAAGTGCCAGAGTGTCTATGGCACCCAAAGAAAGGGAAAAGGCCCAATTTCTCATCTAGAAACCAAAACCAGTGATTTCTAGTCTTTCTAGGGAAGAAACACAAGTGATACAAGCACCTCTCCAGACTGTAAGAGCTGTGTTTAGACACGAGGTTCCTTTTCTGCCTGCTGCAGGACACCCTGTACCTCTCCAGGCCCCTTCACCCTGCTACACTGACAACCTGGCGTGTCACTAAGCCCTGGCATCCTCTGGAGACAAGTGACAGAGGCAGGGAAGGTACAACAGCCGCGGAGCACGCTCTGAAATCAAACAGTACTTCATTACAGAGACACAGGAACTGAGTCAGTGATGATTATTCTTTCTTGTCGCCCTCCTCGGCGATGGGGTCTGCGGGCGGCTCCTCCACGGTGGCGCTGTTGCTCTCTGAGCCGGTGTTGCTGTCGCTGGTTCCCTCCTCAGCTGTGCTGTCCACCCCTTCCTGCCCACTCTCCTTGTCCTCTGGGGTGGAGGTTCCTTCTTCACCGTTCTGCTGGTTGTCTGTGCTCTCTTCTGGGTGAGGCTCTTCTGGAAAAAAATGTATTTCTAAGTGTCATTTACATGTTAATATTTATTTAGATTGTGCAATTGGGGTTTAGGAAGAAACAGAAGCTGTAATAAATCCGAGTATTCCATAGCAGTCACCTAGAACATGCAGGGACAGGCACAACTTAGGGATCTTTCACTGCTGAGGACACATATGGTCCTGCCACAGCATCCTGATGTCAGCCACAGCTGCCTGACCTCAGAATTCCAGCCATAAGAAAGCCATGCTTCTTGTTAAAGCAGAAGCACTGCAATTCAAACTCCTTGGCCCCTCTTTCCTTATGCTCCTCTGTTGCAGCAGTGACTCACTGATGCACTAATCATTGGGACTCCTGAATCCAGCAGCATTTCTTACTGCCACTGTCCAGAGCATAAAGCAGTTGGAAAATTTGCCTGAGGGCTGCATAGGAAGCATTGCTGTTGCATCATCCTGGCTGGACACTGATACTGGAGCAAGGAAACACTCCCAGCTGCTCCCAGGTAAGCAGTCTAACTTCAGGTTTGCTATTTTTCCCCCTGGGTACATCACACACAAAGCATGACATGTGGCTCTGTGGGATCTTATCTTCTCCTCTTTTAAAAACGAGTAATTTAATGAGAAGCAAGCAAATGCCTGTGTTCACCAAGATGCACTGAACTGCTCTCCTCAGAGACCCTTTAATGCTGATCCCTGGAGAATTCTGCAGATGTTCAGATGCAGTTACCTGTCTCCATTGGAGTGTTCTCCTCTTCTTTCTTCTCCTCCCCCTTGCTGGCTGCCTGCTCCTCCTCAGCTGCCAGGCTGTTCTGACTGCGCTCAGCTTGCTCAGCTGCTTCCTTTTCCCTTTCCTCCTGTCTCTTGCGAGCCTGTTCCTCAGCTTGAGCAATTTCAGCTGCAATTTTTTCCATATCCACTTCCACCTTCAAACTGCATAACTAGCAATTAAAAACAAAGCAAAACAAAGGAAAACTTTAGCTCTTTTACTACTGCAGTTACCCTGAGAAAGAAATAATCAGTAAACCCCAATGATGACTTCATTATTTCTACAGACTTCAGAGTCCTTTTGATTTGACTAAGTTTATACTGGAAGTAACTAGGGAGGGAGATACAGGCATATTAAGAAAAAAAAGGGGAGAGGGAATAAATAAACAACCTAAAACTTGTTATTTGAGTGCAGCCAAGGAGAGCAGTGTGCCCTCCACAGTGGCTTCAGGCCACCTTCCTCCAGCTGCTCTGAGTGAATTCACCCAGCCCAGCCTGGAGGCACTTCTAAACTGTACTGGCCCTAAAGGTCACTGAAGGAGCAGGATATCATCCTGTGCTTTTTACCACCCACACCAGGGCACTGCCCCAGCAGCTGGGCAATTCCTCAGAACTGAACAGAGAACTGAAGCACTTGTACCACTGTGGAACCAGCAGCTTCCTCAGAGTAAGTGAGAAAAATGAGCTGTACCCTTTTAAGCTCGTTGTTGAAAGAGTCTGTGCTTTCCAAAAACTTCCTCTTCTTTTCCTGGTGACGCTCCTCAATTTGCAGCAGCTCAGCTTCGAGCTTGCGCTGGAAGTGAAACAAAAGCAAGAACCTCACTGTGCAGTCATCTAAAAACTGGGCAGAGGTACAGCTAAGCATACAAATTTTCATATGGGTTTATTTTTAAATACTGGTCTAATATGTAAACATCCTTCTGCCTGCCTCTGATACCCACTAGCTCAGAAGTTCATACTGAAAAGCAGGAACAGCATGTGGGTCTGTGCAGCAGCTCAAGCATATTGGAAATGAAGCATTGTGTACCTGAGGTGGAGCTTCCAGCATCAAATCTGCTCATTTTCTTTCCTATTCTGCACCCCCAGATCTGTGTATACATAATCCACAGGTCTGTATATACACAGCTCATAGGTACAGACACAGTCTCCACATCAATTGCAGTCTCTAACACAGGAAGACCACAATTCACAGGAAAGATGGACAACCACCCCCTCCACCCTCTAAATTTTCTGTAATTAAAAAAACTCCAACAAATCTCTGCACAATTCTGGTCCTGCTTCACCCCTACACGCACTGACCATACTGAAAGGGTTCTTCTGGTAACATGAGTGTTTGGAAAACACAGGCATGTGCCCAAAGCTGGGTCAAACATGCAGGTGTGACTTCACCATATATTTTGTATAAATTTAACTTTCAGTGAAAAATGTTAGAATAGGGACAATTTACTTCAAAAAAAGAATCATTACAAACAAGATGAGTTGTTAGGTACCCAAAATCACAGCAATACCAGTACTTATTAACCAGTAGACTTTAAAAACTGCATACAGGGGGCTGTGTGCAATAATGAAGAACTATGGAATTAACACTTAGGACAAAACACAAAGAACAAAACAGCACAGAAGGTGAAGTCTCATGTTCTGCAGCTCCCACGAAATCCCAGGGATTAGCACCTGGAGCACACAGAACATTGTCACCCAGCAAGAACAGTCATGTAGGTGATCGAATGATCCAAAGAATTGGAGTCCAGCCCAACCCCACCACGTTTTAGCTGCATCTACATCCTTTTTTTTTACCTGATGAACCATCAAGGATTGAACCTGGCGTTTCAGGACTTGCATTCTGGCTGTGGTGACCACGGAGCGGACGTCGGGCACCACGCTCTCGCTCAGGATCTCGCTGATGAGCCGGTGGTTCCGCTGGAACCGAGCCGTGGCCGTGTGCTTCATGGAGAACCCATCGTCGTAATCTGCAACAGGAGTTGGAGGGGAAACTGCTTTGATCCCATAAAATGAGAGCTGAGCCTAATGTTAACCCACATTATCCACTCTGTACCCACGTTATCACTCACAAAAACCAAAATATGAGCCCTAACAGCTGTAGTTGTCATGTCACAAAGTTCACAGTAACACACACAGAGCATAGGGGAATTTCAAAACGAGACAAAGTGTGGCCAGGGCAGCATTCACCTGGCACAGCTCTAGCAGCTGATTTCACATGCATTTCCCACAGCTGAAATTGGGACTGACCTAGTTATGCACTCTGTTGCTTTCCACACTTCCACAGTAAGAGGGACTATAAATACACCAAATAAAAGACCCATTCCTGATTAATCATGTTTCCAGAACAAAATGCCACCAGGATAGTGACTCCTCTATAAATAACCTTTGTAGCATGGATCAAAACCACTTATTTTTTAAAATACTGAGGACTGAAAGAATGAAGCAGTGAGACACATTTACTCATCACTGAAAATTCAGAGTCATGTATTAAAAGAATTTGATTATTTATTAGTAAGTGCATTTCTCTAAAGAGAAACCAGTTAAACAACAAGTATGAATTATCTCCCAGAACAATGCCACGTAGAAAAGTCCAGAGGTCTAATTTTGTTTTACATTAAGTATTTCTACAGGAGATGACTATCCCAGCTATTCACAGAAATCTTAAGAAGCTGAAGACCATGCCAGGAGATACTACCAAAGAAGAGAACCAGTTAAATGAAAGTTTATTTCCAAGTGTATATTGTATCTCATTTAGGTATCTGATTTAACAAAGCAAAAAAAGACGTAATGGCTGGTTCTGTCCAAGTCTACTTTGCACTGGTGGCACAGAACAGAATCTCAAGTCCCCAGGTTCCAGTTATTCCAGCATGAAACGTATTTACATAAATGTTGCAATTACCTCACACGGGGGAAAGTGCTGTTTGCTATGAGATTTATCTCAGGGGTGTGCTTTCACAAGGGGGAAGGAAAAAAAAGGGTGTAACTGAGCACATTTTTCACCCTCAGGTTTCAACAAGTATTTGGTGATGCATTTAAAAGCAGCCATGAGGTGTGTGAGGCTGACTTTTCCCACTGGGTGGGGTGCATTTCCTTGCAGTCAAATAAACTTTCAGAATTTTCTCATCAACTTGTCAGCAGCAAGGGCACCTCACTCGCCAAACAATTTCAAATGACAGTTGTTGAACACATTCAAAGTTCAGGTGCTCTTAATCACACCAGAACTCTGCCTGTCAGATTTATGTGCTTCTGGTAATAAAGCACAACATTCCATCCAAGCCGGATTAAATCAGGCATCTAAGCCTTTTCTAAAGCATGTGCTAAAGCCATTATGGAGCAGTAAGCAGACTGATCTGGTTTGAACTATTGAGCATTACTTCACACTTAATTAAGAAGGGTTGGAATAACTTTTGCCACGGGTGCCACCTTACTTTTGGGAACAAAGTCAGCTGCATGGCCTAAAAAGTGGTAATGAAAACTGACATGAAAGCACCAGAGCAGAAACGAAGCCACGTGAAGCGCTGCAAAACTGCACACGGGTGGTTTTCTGTATCTCCACGGCCTGTCCTGCCACGAGTGTCCCACTGGGAGAGCACACCAGCTCCTTACCATCGGGATCCTCCGCGGGCTGGATGCTCATGTAGGGCTCCCCCTTCTCCATGCGCGACTGCCGCTGCCGGCTCTCCTCTTCCAGCGCCGCCTCGGCGCGGCTCTTGGCGTTGATGTAGGCCAGGTAGGCAGGGGAGTTGTGGTAGGCCTTCATGGACTCGTTGTACTCGATCTGCAAGGTGACCAACACGGTTTGATTGCACCACTGGGTGATTCCCACCCGGCCACAACTGCGCTCAGTGTAACGCACAGCGCGGTTACACAGACAGAGCTGAATCTGCTTCGTCTGGCTGAGATACAAATGATCAGGTTCTCTCAGTCTTTCTTTTTTACAAATTAGAATGTCTATAGTCATTTGTGTTTTAAAAACACAGCTGGTCCTTTTAGTATTATGATAGCTTTGTTTTCTGAGATTTCAAATTCAAACACCTCAGAACATTTACGATCAAGTTGTGGTAAGATGAAATTAGCAAACACAAAATATTTTTAGCAATTCTCTGGAGTTCTACCTAAATCTGTGATTCTGATTTCTTCTCTTTCCTTATGCCAGTATGTCATGAACCACTTTCCAAAATCATTTAAGATTTGTCCACTCTTTGACCCATCCCTGCTCTGGGATGGCACAGAAAGCTGCAGCCAGACTCCTGTCTCCTCCTGGCAGCAGGACAGCAGCACTATTTTCACTTACTTTGAAATACCTTTTCTCTTTGAATTGCTTCCTTTAATCTCATTTTTAAGATTTTGTACAGTGATTTGAGATATTTCTAATCAAAAAATGGATATAATCTATGATATTGATAAAGGTACCTAAAACGCTTGTAAATGATCAGGACCAGGATCCTTCTGCCTTGGCACAACAGAAACCAGCTGGCCCCTGCCCCAAGGAGCTTACAATCTAAACATCATTACCAAGGTAAAAATAGAATTCCTGGATTATTTTTTTTCTCAGCTAAGAGCACTGAGTTTTGCAGTACTTCTCTATTGCCTTGGAATAAAACCAGCTGAGATTTGACCAGGTAGCCAGAGCCTCAGGTGCCTGCCAGGTGTCAGCACAATTCATCAGCTGGACAATTCTCCCTTTGTACCTGAGAATCACAAGAACAGTCTTGTACAGGTGCTCAACACTTACCAACCTAGACACGAGGCAGCTGTCATCTCTTGTCATTAGGATCAATATAACCAAAACAAAATCACAAGAAAACCCTACAAGTGGTAGCATTTTCTATTAAGGAACAAAACATTAATGCCACAGCGTGGAGTTGCACCAGGAAAACCAAACCCCACGTGACTGGAAGTCTCTTAGGAACATGTTCATGACAACAGCAGTAGTTGCAGAGCACCAGTTTTGAAAGAGGATTTTGGTGTTGAGACAATCTTTTCAATACTGATGTTGTACAATCAAATCCATTCATTACACAGTTAAAATCGACACTCAAAATTATAAATACTTCATTTTGAATTAGGTCTAAAAACTGACCAGTCACAGTTGATGCACAGTTATTTAAAAAAATCTAAGAGACGTGTCAGGACAAACTTCCATTTAAGTTACATACAGGGCTCTCGTGAATGCCTCAAACACCCCTGCATGGGGAAGATGAATTTTTCTTCTCAGACCAGTTCCTAGAAGAATCAGCTGTAATAAACATCCCAGATTTCTTCCATTTACCTTTTCAGCTTCATATTCATTCAAATACTCTTGCTTCTCTTCATCAGTGAGATCTCGCCACATTCCTCCAATAATCTTGCCAATTTCCCATAACTTCAAATCAGGATTGGACGCCTTCACTTGGTCCCAGACCTTAACAGAAACAGCTGGAGCTTTACTAATGATATCTAAATACTTCCAAATTAAACATTTTATATTGTCATCTCAGTGTTCTTTCTGGAATCACCATGAAAAACAGGATAAAGTTAAGAATGAGTCTGGCTAAGCTATCTGGATTATTTTCTGGGGCAGGAAGTCAGTAGGAAGCCAGCTACTGAACCAGGCAATTGCTGAGTGGCTTTGGTCTCATGGGAATATTGCCTTTAACCCTCTCAATTCTCTTCTTAAATGAACATCGCTGCATCTCGGGGAAAAAAATGCTACTGAGTAAACACATCCAGCAGTAGATTATGACAAAGAGACTGAGCTTTTCAGATCAGAATGTAACATTTCACAATATTTCAGTCTTGCTGATCAATCTGAGTTCCAACAAGTTCTGACTCCACCAAAAAGGTTCCTAACTTTATAGGGCAAAAAAAGGAGAGCTGCCAGTGTAATTTCTTGCTGCGCCACTTGACTTTTTTTTTTTTTTTTTTGTGTGTGTGTTGATGTTTTTTGGCCTAAGACAGACATGCTGGTAAAGATACTTTACCAGAAGTGGAAGAAATTCCTTCTGGCTCACCTGCTTCAGCCAGGCTGCCATGCCCTCCCCATGCCCCATCAGATTCCAGACTCCACAAGAGTCTCTCTCCTACTTTCTGTCAAACAGTTCACAGAATAGCGAAGCAAACGTTGCCACGGGCTAGGGTGGTGAAGGAGAACATGCAAAGTCCACTCATTGCTACTCTTCAGTCCAGCTACAGCACTGCACCAAGCCCAGAAAACGCAAGGAATACTTCCTTTATATAAAAAAGTTCTGTCAGTAAGTCACAGGAACTTCTGAATGTGGCGGGGTGGATCCTTGTCAGCAGACAGTGGTAGGAATTAGCATTTTAGCAATTTTCCCCCCAGAAATTGGCAACTGTGTGACCAGACTACTGCTGCCTTTGTTCTGCAGGGCAGACTCTGTACTTTACATCCCCTTAAGAGAGCGCAGGCTGTTAGGAGTCAACGTTTAGAAGCTGAAACTAAGATCATAGCAATTAATTGTTAGCACAAACGAACACTGACTTTATTACTGATGGACACTGTAATACCCACCTTCCGGCTGTACCTCATGTAGGGCATCAGGGGCTTGTCTGGGGGTTTGGGGGGCTTTGGAATGGTAATACCAGAGGAAGCCTATAAAAGAACCGGATAAATCCATTCGTTAATGGGATCGCTGAACAGTTTCTACACGCACTAGTTTTGGAAAACACTTGTGCATTCACACACCCCAACCAAGAGAAGCAAACATCACCAGAAAAATTACCCAGTCTGTAAGTGAACAAGCACTAGCTAGAGTTGGTCCTCAGAGGAATAATTTCCAATGTAAGTTTGTCATTTTCTCTGAAAGTTTACAGAGAAGTAACTAGATAAATCCTCAAAAGGGCTCCATGTTCTTAAAACTGAACTATATAGCTTAGGAACTGACATGGAAACACTAATCCCAGTAGGTTGTTTTTTCTCACTTCTGATGACTAATTTATTTTATCTGTTTTGACAAATTTAGTGTGGCTATTGTATAGGTCCAAAAAGATATGAAGAAAGCTTAAAAACATTAATTTAGAGACATTATCAAATAATCTTAGTAATTATTTTTCTGTAAAATTTGTCAGTGGCAATCTGGAGCCAATTAACAGACTCTTTATGAAAAGAAAACAATTCTATGCAGCTAAAAGGTAAATATGTGCTCTACTTGTAGCCAAGCTCTAATGAATTGTCCCAATTAGCCTGGAACATGCTCCTGTGCTCTGTCTTCCTTTGGCTTTATGCTGCCAGACACAGTGCTGGCACCACACAAAAGGCTGCTGGGCTTTAATGCTGCTGGGTCTCCTTGCATCCCTTGAACCCACAGAACATCTGACAGGGCTTGCTCCTAAACCAGTGCAGTGACATCACAGCCCTGTCAACTGCAGGGTCTGAAACCCTCCTTTCTTCCAGCACTTCCACATGCCAGGAGTTCTATTAAGTGGGGAGTATTTACATGAAAATATAAAGCAGGTTCAAGATCTTTCAGGGCTGTGGCCTGTAGATCAATACTTGGGTGTAGCCCAGAAGGCTCACATTCAATGTTGTTTCCCTCCTGATAGGATTTTTTTTTTGGTTTGCTGAATTTATGGAGCTCTATGAACAATGCATACAGAACTGTGTATAAATAATGTGCATGAGGTATATGCATTACCAAAATGTATACATAGATACACATACAGATGGGTTGGAAAAACATTAACGGAAACTGTTTAATGCTTTTAAATTAAGAGGGGTTTAAAGACACCATCCATATACTGGGATATGCATGGCAGAGCAGGCTGTGTATGCTTGTGACATACAGAAACAATGGAAGTTCTCACACAAAACCTGATTTAGTCTTGTATAAAGAAAGTATCCATTTGAACAGTCAATTCCAGCTTGTAGGGGAAGATCCTTGCTGTAAATGCTTTAACAAATTGGACGAACTTCATTTGAAAGAAGGTTCATATGAGAGGCATAAAAAAGACTACACTTTCAAAAAGCACCATGTATTTGGTCCTTGAGAAATCTTTGTATCACCTTCCAAACTCATCAGAAGTTTTGAGGTAAAGTTCTACATGGAAAAACCTTAAAGTTGTAAGATATTTAAGAAAGCATCAGGGATTTACTCTGTTTCTGTTGGGTTAACAGTGTTACATTTCCACTGTCTATTTTTGTTTCCTAACTGCATACAATGCTAGAACTTGATTCATGTTTGAAAGAAGCTGTCACCTCCCTCATCGCTTGTCTCCATCTCACTTTGTTTACTCCATGAAAAATGAATGTAACATCCATTTCCCACACACTGACACATATACGAGCTGAAGGGATTCTACTTTATTATCAACATCACACTTTTGTTGAAAAAATAATGACTGAACTTGGGACTGTGCAGTAATTACCAGACTAAGACTAGAAAGAAAAATAAAGGGCTGTACCTCTTGCATGGCTCAACAGGATGATGCAACGACTATCAACGATCTCCAGCTTGCAAAATGTTCTTCCTTATTTCTGTACCAATGAACCTTAGCAAAAAGAGCAGTTCCCTCCCTCCAAAAATTCATACCCAGCTACAGAAGCTTTTCCTATGCATGCAGTGGTCACTGAAGACCAAAGTCTGTCTTTTTGGATGTCTGCATCATATACCATTACCAGTTTTCCCTGTTGAGTAAAAACCCATTTTCCTGCAAAAGGTTTCAGAGTGAAGGGGAAGGGGAGGAAGGTGAGGAGTAAGAATCAGAAGTTGGTTTTGTTTTTTTTTTTATAAAGAAGTGGCAGCAGCCAAGACTCTGAAGAACCTAACCCTAAAGCCATTTCTGGTCAGCTCCTGGTGTTTGCTGGAGGATGTAATAGTTGATTCTCCTACCGTGACCCGGCTGTTGGTGCCCGGGTTCCCTCCCAGCCTGTAGTTGTTGTAGGCCAGATGGCTGTATGGATTGTATCCCACAAACCCTGGGGTGCTGGGCATTTGCTGATGGAAACAAATGAGACAAAAACACGAATGAGAAATGAGCTCAAACGAGGAGAACACAGAAATGAAAATGAACTGCAATATGGCATGCAAAAGCAACCAGAATTCAAACAAGCAATGAGGTGTAGCAGTTGGTGTCTTCCCAACACACACAACTTACTCCAGTATAAACCTAGTAAGGAAAGAGGACTTTTAAGCAAACGTGTCACTACAAATTTCTGTCTGAAAATTGGTGATTTTATTTCTATTAACTGTGTAACTCATTTAAACAAGTACTCTGTAAATTCAGGTCATGGCTAATTGAGTTTTCCAACATATGCCGCCAAGGAATTCAGAAGACTCTTGTATCCCAAGGGTGAAAGTTGGGCAACACAGCACCCAGTGATGGGGCAGAAATCCCCAGTACCCACATTTACTACACCAATGAAAATCCCTGCCTGCTTTTCTTCCCAGAATTCTGCCTTCCCAACACATAAAGCAGGGGAGGAAATATCTCAAAGCACCATTTGTGCTCCACTGCCAGTGGCTGAAGACAATTCCCAGAGACATCCCTCTGTTATAAGGCAGGCTGTAGACTGACAGAGCTGAGGAACTCTACATCTGCAGTAAGACCTGTAAGTTAAAAACTTTAAACTAGTCTGAACAGATCACCAAATCCAAGGTAATTCAGAAATTAATCAATGCATCTTCATTCATTCAGGAAAGTGGATTGATTTGTTCTCACCTCAGTCATGCAGAAAAAAAAAATCTTGTTTCTTTGCATTCCCTTCTCACTTAGCAATGGACATTCAAGTTTCATCAGGTCACCTGTATTCCCCTCCTCAAATAAATTTCTTTTTTCCATTATCCCCCCCTTTCCCAGTCAGATTTTGCTGGAAAAAAAGATCAACTACTTAATGGTAATTGTGATTAAGTCCTGACTGTGGTAGTTCTATGATTCCACGAGGATTCACAAGAGCCTGGAGTGTTTCTGGACATTTAAATGTCATTCCCACAGTGTCCCACTCTCCAGCAGCCCTAATAAACATTCCAAGAAGTCTTTCTGGGATTCATTGACTGGACTTGTTCCAGATAACAGTTATACAAATTTGACAAGTAGGTTCAGGACTCTAAGAACCAAAGTATGACACATACAAACACTGAACAGAAGTGTTTTAGGAGCTGACTAAAGTAACTAGGAAGGTTTCAAGTCAATGCAGACACACTGCAGGAGTTTATTTCTAAATACACACGTGCAGAGGAAAATTATCCTGTAACAGTCAGTCTTCAGCAGAGATTTTATTGCCAAGCTTTTTAACTCAGTCCCAGCAGCTGATGTGCTCATCTGTATGCCTGGGCTCATGACATACACATTCACTACTCCATAAGGCACTGTTTTAGTACATTTTTTGTATTACCATAACAACAGGCTTTGAATATGCTGAACTACACCTCTTCAATAAAACCAGGTGACAATTGCAATCTCCGTCTGCTTAATTCTTTATTTCTGCAAGACAGGATTTAAATGTTACCAGGAACTACCTTGCATCACATGGAGGATTTTTATTTCGGGTACAGTACTGCAGTTTTGAGAGTTACTGGGATTTTGTTGACTGCAGCACCTGGAACTGGCTGTGGAAGAACAAGCAAGGTTATTTGGCTACTTTGTGACTTGCATTAACAGAGCACAGACCACCACGTGAAGGACTGAATAAAATATAATACAAAATAAAAGATGCTTCTAAAACAGGCAATGCATGTCACTGGTTGCAGTCCTGGCATGTGCTTCATGTATCCTTCTGAAGGACTGTACCCCATCAACATGAAGCATTAAACATCTGTATCCATGCTATATCCCAAAGGAATCACATGTGTATGCACAGCTCTCGATGCAGGAATCCAGGGGTCAGAGTGCATCCATCATGTTCCTTCTAACAGATCTATTTTGCTGTGTGCAAAATGAAAACTCTGAGCAAACTATGAAAATCAAGTTTTATTTATGTAAACTTATAAAAACATAACTTGTATTTATGTATTAAGTAATTATGAAGCCTCTTCCTGTAAAGTATGGCACAAAAAATGGGAAAGATCACATTCCTTTTAACTCCCATACTGCAGAGATCAAGGACACACTACTGGGTAAGTCTTCCAATTCACTTTGGTAAAAAAAATTCACTCTAGCATCTTTGCTCAATCTTCTGTATGAAGGATTTGTCCTAAAACCCAAACTATCCATCAATGTGACCAAAGATGTGCATTTACTTTCAAACAGCTCCTGCCCACAGCACACTGGTACTGCAGCACCTTTGTACATCCAGGAATGGCACTGGGCAGGATTCAAAGCTCCTGTTCATGTTTTCCTCAGTGTCAGGGCATGTCACTTTACTAGAAAGTAAAATATTTCCCAAGCCCTAGACTCCAAAATACCAGTGATTTCAAGGAATGCAAGACTGGCATCAGGAGCGTTTCATTATTCTGACCCAATGTAACAGGATGTTTCATAATCCTGCATTCCACTCAAATACAAAAAAAAAGAGCAGCTCAGTGCAACTGTAACATGGAAAAATGCACTGTCTGCCCGTGATCTGGGCACAGGCTGAGCAGGATATTTTACAATCAAATATATCAGTTGATTCTTAACTATTCCAGTACTGCTGCAACCCACTGTGAGTCATCTGAGACAAGTGACTGCTCACAGAAAATTCAGTGTCTGCGAGATCCAGCCTTAAAGGCAAAATAAGTTTATTCAGCTTTTCTGTCCCAAACTTCCCCAAAAAGGATTATATTAATTCTAACAATTCATATGACATTAATATTGTGTTTCCCATATAGGAAGGTGATGCAACTCCATAATTATTGTTCTGGGAAGTTACTAAAGGCTCTGTGTTAATCAGAAAAATCACTATACTTACGGTTGCAGGAGCTGGGGTGGGAGGTGGGGCATAGGATGGCCTTTCTGTTAAGATAGAAATGTAAGCAATTTTTTTTTTCCTTGAAAATCTGAATGAATTCTTAAGGTATCTACTATGACAAATATTTTAAAATGATTTTACAAAAACAAGAGAACTCTACTCTGAAAGACTTTGCGTTTTGCCACTGAACAGCAAAAAGCAACACTAGAAAAAGAAAAGAAAGAAAAATTGAGATCCCCCCATTACTCTTGACCCAGGCTTTTACTCAAGCACAAGACTGAAGAAAATAAAATTCATTTATGTGCACACCAATTACATGGAGGGAAAACAAAAATGCAGTCCAACAGGATTCAGAAGCTGTGATATGTGGATTTCCTACAAAAACAATATGCCAGGAATCAGCCACAGCAGGATTTAAGGCCAAGAGTTTAGACACTACACTTGCTAATTTCTTTTAATGCCAGGAATAATGGCATCATCTCACAAACAGATTCTGTGGAACCAGATCTGTAAAACATCAAAGTTAAAGAAAGAAAAATCTTTAAAAATAACTTACTTGACATTTTGATAGTCAAATTTTCAGCCACCTGACATTATATTTGTACTTCTGCAAGACAAAAGAAGATCAAGCTAGTAAGTGTTGCACCTTTCCCCCCACCAGATTGTTGAAGCTTCGATTGTTATTGATACCAATGATTATAAAAGTTCGTCTGCTCTGGAATACAGACAAAAGCATTTTCAGAAACCAAGGTGTTATCTCTTTGAAAAATTAATGGATTTTTCAAGGAATCTGGCCTTAAATAGCTGTGCAAGAGCACACAGGTTTAGGTAACGTTCATATAAAAGGGTCTAAATAAATACATTTTATACTGTAAGGAATAAAAAGAACATATCCCATTATTTTACACGCATTGTTTCAGAAACCTGCTATTAATACATAAATGACTAAATAATGCATTTCCTTTACAGGGTACATAAAACAACCACCGCGGTCTGACAGGCAAAGCTTAACCTTTTAGCACCGAACCCGGCAGGGCGTCACAGAGCGCTGTAACAAAGTGGTTTTTCGGTGTTTCTCTTCAAATCACGCCAGGGCAGCCGCAACCTCCTTCAGAATCCCCACTAACGCCGTGCTCCGGGCTCGCACACGGGGCTGGCCCGGGGAGATCGAGCGGAGCCTGAACGGGCCCAAGGCGGCCACCGGGGGTTCCCTCGGCCCCACCGCTCCCTCCCCGGGCCCGAGGGCCCTCCCGAGCCCCGCAGCGCTGCCGGAGAGGAGCCGGGGCCGTCCCGAGCCCCCCGGTCAGCCCCGCCGGGCCCCCCGGACTCACCCGCTCGGCGCGGCCGCGCTCCCTTTGTTCCCACGGGCCGGGGCGGCGGCAACGGCGCCTGCGCACTCCGCTCCGCACTTTCGACACGCCGGCCCCGGCCCGCCGGTGATTCCGTACTCACTATGGGGGGACCTGTTCGGCTGCCCCGCGCCCCACCGAGGGGCCAGGGCCGTCCCCGCACCCTCCGGGACGGCGGCGATTCCAGGGGCCGTGGCGAATCTGCGGGATGCAACCCGAGCGCCGCGCGAGGGGCGGCCCCGCCCGCCATTAGCGGCACGGAGGCGCTGCCTCGTGGGGTGTCACAGGGGCTCCCGCGGCGCCCCAGACCCGCAGTGCCCAATACCCGCCTCGTCCCCTTCCCCCGCGCCGGGAATCCCGGTCACGGTGGCCTGAGTGCTGGCTGCTGGTGGCGAATCTGCGGCGCAGAACGGGAGGACCTGCGGACGCTTCGTGCCCACTGCGCTTTAGCGCCTTTTTCCCTCACGGGCTGCGCGCGGCCCCTCAGGGGGGTTTGGCGCCTTTTCCCCCTCACGGGCTGCGCGCGGCCCTTCAGGGCGGTTTGGCCCCTCACGCGGGCTGCGCGCGGCCCCTCAGGGGCGTTTGGCGCCTTTTTCCCCTCACGGGCAGTGGGCGGTTCCTGAAGCGCCTCAGTCCCCGGGCTGCTGTGAGGCCACGGAAAACGCTGCGGGGTCGTGTCCGAGCCCGAATAATATCCCATAGAAAGCAGCGATGGAGTCAGATGAACCGTCCGTCAGTGCTGCGGGGTCCTGGTCTGTGCAGAGTGTGGTGCCGAAAGGGCTGTTTGGGATGGTAGCGCTTCCAGAGGCGATTGAATGGAGCAGGATGAGCTCTGAGGGCCGCGGGAAGGTGCCGGTGTGTGGGAGAGTGTCAGAGGAAGGGGATGGCGTTAGAGACGGCTGTGAAGGGAGCGAGGTGGACCCAGGGTAATAGATATGATAATATATGATAATTGTTAACTAAATCAGCCTGACCAACTCAAAACACTCTGCGGCTGAATCAAAATCCAGTAGTCTGGGAGCAGTGGAATTGTCCACAATTCCCGGCAGAAATCAGCAAAGTTATCACACATAGGTAAAACCCTCAGAAAAACCAAACCAAGGTGAAGGGTGTGGCTCTGAGGGTGTGAGGGGGATGGAGAGTTCCAGACCTCAGCATTCAGCTTTAAGAGCCTTTTACTCTGCAAATTATCAAGGTGACTGAATTAAATACGAAAACTTTGTCAGTGAAACTTGAAATAGAAAGTTTCATGTTGAGTGTTTGACGTTGAAATGGAATGTTTGGCATTGAAATGCTCTCCCGTGGCCAATAGAATGTATTTCTAGAAATTCGTGAGGGAGAATTTGGGTGGATCTGAAGGTAAGACAAGGGGGATGGTACCTGCCTAACCCAAAAGGATGGTAGAAAGTGAAAAGAAGAAAAACTAACTGAACATGGGTTGCTGCAAGTTGGGTCCATTTTTCTTAATACCTACAGTTCTTCTGGCTCAGTTTGTTTTCATGCTTAAATACACTTATTTTTATGAACAAATAAAGAGACAAGAGCTCTGCCCTCGTCTGCTTAGATTTTGCTGACTGTACCCACAGTGGACATTTGTTGCCATGCAGCAGAATAATCTGTGACTTCAATTTGACATTAAAGCAAGAGTTGAAGAGATTCCTCAGCCAGAAAAATACGTCACATTAGTTCACCAGCTTCACTGGGGCAGGAAAAGGTAAAGAAGAGGTGAGAAAATACTTGCAAGAGTTGAAAAATAACCTGGTTTCCCCCCTGCTTTTGACTAGGTTCTCCCTAGTGAAATACATTCACTTCTAGTTTATTAATAACATGGTCTTGTTGATAGTGTAAATTGCATTTAATATTAAATTAAGAATTGAAAATTTGAAATATTTATTAATTGTTTTTAAATTTAACTTTAATTTTAAAATTTGAGTCATTTCAAAGGTGTCTTTTTTTAAAACGGAATTGTTTATTGTGGTGTTCAAATACATTTATGGAAACTCACATTCCATACTAATAGTTCTAAATCATTATATGTTTTCAAAGCCATCAGTGTATTTCCTACTTTGTTTTATTCCCCTTTTTTTCTTACTATGCTCTTTACCTCAATTCCATCTTGTGATAGTGAAAGGTTTTGCCAGCGACCACTTTTTAATATCCTGTACAATATATGAGTAGTTTTACTGATTTAATAGAATTGTTTCTACTGCACCATGCTCACCGGGGGGGATGTAAAAACGAATTCTTGCCCAACTGTTTTAATTACCAGCAGTTTCACAAGCTCTGGAATGAGGACAGACATTCACTGGGAAGTAGATTGAGACAATAAAACTTGTTTTTACATCAGCCGTTTGCAGGTGCTGGTTGGCAGAGACTCAGCTGGTCTGGATTTAATTAGAGCCACAGAAATAAAGCATTTTCTACCACACTATTAAGCTTCAGTGTTATTTTTTTTTTAAAGTTCAGCTTTAAAGTGACGTAAAAATGAGGGTGAGATATTATTTTGATGCCAATGTGGAGTTCACGCTGACACTTGTGGAATTTCACTTCTACGTGAACAAAAGAGAGTTCTTTACATTTTGAGTGATGGAATTTGGGAATAATGCAAAAATAGATACTTACTGAAAGAGGTGAAAATCTTAGTTAAAACCAGAATGCCCACTTGAACCAGGCCTAGAGTAGGAGAAGCTACTGAAGTCAGTATCAGGAAGTCACACGTGAAGAAAATAGCCAGGGTGGCTGGATTTACCAGGGAAAAAGAGTAAGTTTTGTAGCAGAAAGACACTCACGTGTTATGGCAAAGATTCTGAGGGAATTTGTGTCTTTCTAATTGCAGAGAGTATCTTAGAAAACACTTGTTACAGTGCTACAGATTTTCCTTTCTCCAATTTTTATTTTGCATTTTTCTTTTACTCCTTTCCACTTAAGAAGACATTGACACACACAAAATCTGCATAGACAAACTCCATTTTAATACTTCTTTTATTGTAGTACTATCATTTACTTTGGTAAATTCGTATCCCTGTTTAAAGTGCCTTAAAGCAATTAAAACTTAGTTTAAATTCAAGTATTGTAAAATGTACAGGGTCTAAGCACAAAAAAAAAAGCTGCATAGTGAAAATACTGGAGCAGGCTGATACATTCAGGATGCCAAGTACTCAAGTGGTAACAACATCAGCTCATGATTCAGGTTAAGGATAATTAGCGAGTTTGATACAGTACAGACAGGACAGGGCAATATCAATGCATTGTTCTTACCATGAACAGAGGATGGAAGCATAAATTAACTCTGGAAGAATCTGCAGTATCACTTTTGTACACATGCCATAAGTAATAAGGCAGATACTGACGCTGAAATCAATCCTTTACACTGAAATCAACCCTTTGCTGCTGTAATCCAGCAAATCCTGTGTGTGGATTCTGAGCCCCAGCAATCCCAGCGTTCCAGTGGGACCTGTGACATCCATTCTCTTCAGAATCCTCACAAACAATCATTGTCAGCTTCATACAATCTTGTTTGAGTCTTTGTTTGAAATTTGTCCTGTAGGGTTTTAGAGAAGGATGGCTATTCCTCTGTGTACCGGTGCAGGGTTTCTGTTGGGGTTTGTGTTTGCCCACAGCTACTTTGGGTAGGAGTGGGGGGTTCTTGAGGGGTCTGGTTGAATTGTACGTTGAATTTGTAGCCCTTGTATTGCCCAGTCAATTTGAAATAGTAACAGTTGTACCCTGGTGTAACAGTGACTTGTCACAGGGATTAGATCAACAGCATCACTTACCTGTAGTGTTTGTCAGAAGAGGAATTTGTTGAAGGTATTTTAATGCACATTGTTATTATAAACAAAATTAATGGAATACCAGCATTCAAATGGTTGTTTGACTCCTCCCATTTGAACAATTAGAGAGTAATTTCATTTGCCTCGGCTAAGAGACTTGAAGTACAAGGGTGTGTTTGGACACATAAGAAAATGATTGATTTTTCAGGGGAAATTACTGCTTCATATGGCTAAAATGTTACTGCATTGTCACAATACTTTTAAAATGGATATATATGGATGTAAAGACATTTTTGCTCAGTTGTTGCCTGAAAAAAAGGAATTTAAAAATACTAGCCACTTTTAAAAGAAAGCTCTTTGTTAATAGTTCATGTATTTTAAGAGTATTTTCGTATGTAATTTTTGCTGTTAGAAAGAATTATTTTAAAATATATTTCTAGAAGTATGACAGCTGTGATATAAATTATTGCAAGGATTCACCAGTCATTATATGAATGGAATATTGAATAATTAAGAGAAGCAAATAGGCATTTCTCATTTTTGGAAAGAGAAAACAAGTTCTCTTTTACAAAGGCAGAATATGTCAAACGATAAAGTTCTAGTTTAATTTTTGTAATATTTGGTGGAAATTCTACAAAACAACAACAATGCGAATATGAAAGGGCTGTACCCAGAGTATAAAACCAGTAGAAGTTGGGTTTCTTGGAATTGGAACCCCCTTTCGTTTAAAGGACTTAAATGGTTTGATTGTATTGATCCAAGTGCTGGGTAAGATGTTGTGGTTGTAGCAGCCAGCAGCCGTGGGAGTCCATCTACTGCTCATTTCCGGAGCCCGTTGTGGATGCACTTTGAGGGAATTGGCTGAGGTTAAGGTTTGATGGATGGGATGCTGCAGGATCTCCTCATCACCAGCCTGACTTCAATGTCGGGGAGGGTTTTCTTTTTTGTGTGCAAACACCCTTCCTCTGTGGCTGCCAGGTGGAGATCAAAGCGCAAGGAAACGGACTTTTTCCTTAAGCGAGGGTTGTCCTTAAAGAAAGAACCTTCCCATTCCTTAATCACTTCATCCACTTTTTCTGTCCTGAAACAATAAAGAAAATATATTTATGATTTTTTAGGCTATAGTTACCTCTCTTCAGAACTGCTTTTGAAACAGAGAGAAATGGCATCATCAAGAGTCGAGTTATTTTATATGGTACTGAGATAGCAGTGGTGTCTTATTTTTCTAGGTTCATCCTCCAGAGAAGCTAAATAAAGGGTGAGGGTTCATTATGTTCCTGCTTTTGTACTTTTAGGTAGACATGGCTACAAAACCACTGCTTCAAATACTTTAGTCAGTTTGTTTCCAAGGAGAAAGTTTGGAATCCAAGCTCAAAAATTTTGCAAGAAACCTCAGTACTATAGTGGGCAGGACAGAATTCCTGCATCTGAAAACCTTCAGAAGAGGGAGGAGAAAATCTAGTTTAGACTCAAACCTCAGAATGTGGGGCTATACTACATTAAAGAGAAAAAAGGGCAGAAGTAAAATAGGGAGAATTGAAAAGCCAGCTGATCCAGGAATATTGAGGCACCCAAATCCTGTTGATTCAATTCTCTGTGTGTGTGTCAGAATTCTGATCTGAAAGTCAGGCTCTGAAGCCTCACCCAGCTGAGTGCACTGCACCCAGCAGAGTAGCTCCGTGCAGATCTGAGAGTGTGATGAACAAAGCTCCTGCACAAAAATAAATGTCACCTATGGGGTTGGGCTGGTGGACCTTATGATGACATTAATTTTTTTCAGCTGCTGATTATGGTTCAGTGCTAGGAATGGGCCACTACAGGGTGTTTAAAGGTAACATTCTACAAAAAAAGCTTAAAGAGCAGGAGGGAAAAAAATTTGAGACAATCCAATACTATTAAAGTAATTTCAGGTGAATAACACATCCTTACAGACTTTCACATGTCTGCTTGGGAGCCAGGCTCTCCCTCCCCTGTTTGGGGAAACGTAGGAGTTTCCAAGGAGCAAGTTGGAGCAGCTGAGCCTGAATTTATGTGCATAAATATGCCCCAGAGGGACTTCCCAAATGTGGTCTGGGCTCTTTGCTTTCAGCCTTAGTGAGATGAATTATTCATAGTTTCATTCTTAACAGAAATAGAAATTACAAATCAGAAGCACCAGCATGGTATTGTTTGCTTATGAAGCCAATGCTAATAAAAAGAACTTTTAAATGTAATGTATTGTTAAACACTGCCATTCAGTGCACCTTCAGGAGCTCTCACTGTGCTTCTGCAGCTCCTGGGCTATGTGGGCACGATATAACAGATATCAAATAACGGAAAATTCAAAGCTGCTGAAATGTAACCTCCACCCTTTCCTTCCAATTGTTATTTTGTGAAATTCCTGTTTATCTTACTGTACAGTGCCATGAGCTTCAGCACTTTCCTTCATGATATTTCCATCTAGGATTGCTTGTTTTGTCATCAGTTCCACCTTCTTTGGTTTGTGCTTCTTTACATCCTCTGTAAAAGAATATGCAGGTATACAGTGAGCAAGGGTAGTACACAGGACCTGGAGGTATTTCCTATGCACTGGAAAAGGTCCTTTTTTAATATTTAGGAATTTGTCAGTAGTTGTGAACACTTAGGGCCAAAATCCCTTAAGGAGAAGGTCCCTGAAACTCACCTGAAGGCAGCATGAAGGTGATCTTGCTAGTGCTGGGTTTTTTGTCATCCTTCTGGGCAGGTATTGAGCAACGGAACCTTCAAAAAAAAAAAAAATTACAGGCATCTAGTACTATGGAATTACTTTAATTCCTAACTTGCCATATGAACAGCTGTGACAAATTTAAAAGTATCAGAATCATGAGAAGTTCTGTTTGATCATGGTAACTATTTGTTGGGATTTCTCATTCTGAACCCAGAACTGGAGGAAGTTTCTGACAATATCTGTGCAGTTTCCTGCAGGGGTCTGTCCTGGTCTGAGACAGGGACTCCCTGCCCAGCACTTCACGTGTGTGGACTGGCCCCATGTGCTGTGACACCTGAGGGGACACAGGGCCCCAGTGACCCACAGTGCCTCGAGTGAGGCTGCAGTGACTGAGCTGCTCTCTGCAATGTGTGTGAGACACTGAGCACCAGAAACTCCCCACTCAGTGAAGCTACATTATAATGAAACCTTTTCTATGATTTTATACGGTAATTTTTTAATGTTTAGTTCATGTATTTTACAATTCTGATTATTTGAGACCTTCAGAAATGGAAGACAAATGTCAGATCTTTTTCTCTAAGCAGCGAGTACCTGCTCTCTTCTTGCTCCAACAAACTGCGATATGTCGCTATCTCCTCCTCCAGCTTCATCCTCGTGTTCAGGAGAATTTCATGCTCTCGAAGCTGTTTCTCAATTCCTCTTCTCACTTCCAACAACTCTTTCTCCAAGCATTCAATCTCACCTTCCAAATTTTGTAGC
Source organism: Setophaga petechia (assembly GCA_024362935.1). Classification (NCBI taxonomy): domain Eukaryota; kingdom Metazoa; phylum Chordata; class Aves; order Passeriformes; family Parulidae; genus Setophaga; species Setophaga petechia. The sequence continues at coordinate 2,736,030 of JANCRA010000044.1, read as the reverse complement.
TGCATGTGGTACTGCTGCTCCGTGGCCCGCAGTGAACGTTCCAAACCCTTTTCCTGTGAAATTTAAGTCATATTTTAAGATTTGGAAAGTTTGTGTGCAAAGATGTTACAGACATACATGGTTTCATTAACAAACTGTATTTTTACATAAGTTCTTGTAAGATTATTCTTTAAGAACAGGAGTCAAAGTATTTCAATGTAATACTTTGGCTGAGAAGTTTTCTAGTAAAATCTGTGGTAATTTAAAATCAGATGAAAGTGTAGCCATGTCTTGCACAGCAACACACTGCCTTGAGTTTACAAATCTCTGATTTTACAGTTAAACAATGTCCAGCTCAGTGCTGTATGAAGTGTCTGTGTGCTCTTGGAGCTTTTCTGTACTGCTGAATTGAGCAAACAGCTGACATTTTATCACAAATGAATTGGTAAATCTGGTCCACACATTAAAAAAAGGTCATAAACTTGCTGTGAATTGGTAAGGCAGAATGACCAGGAGCTTGGTGAGGGATTATCATGCAAATATATGCTTGAGAGCTGTGAAAACAGGACACCACACGTGTCTGGAGTGGCAGATCCTGCTCCAGAACATGTGCTGGCTCAGTGTGTGTGAGCGAGGGCTCTGTGAGGAGCTGGAGCCCCCCAAATGAGGGATTTCTGCAGTATGGTGGCTGTGACTGTCACAGAAATTGACTGTGGGATAGTTTACATTAAGGACAAGACTTCTTTTTTCCGTGAGATTTCAAGTTTCATTTCTGACTCTTACCACAGCATGGAGAGACTCAATTTCCACCTGCATGTGGTGCCACTGCCGTCGGGCTTCGCACAGTTCTGCTCTGGCTGCCTTTAGTGCTTCTGCATCTTTGTCCATTCTTTTACTGGTACCTTCTTCTAACTACAGGGGACATACAGAAGACAGCAATATTAAAAATATTCAAATAACGATAATAAATTGGCACATAAAATAGTCGTTGGAATTTTTGTTAGAGTTGTATAAATGTGTGAAAGCTCACAGTGAGGAGTTAATATTTTCTGTACTGTGTAGAGGGAAAGCCATTATCTAACTGTGTTTGATGGGAAGTGGTTGGCCACATCTCTACCCCTGGCACTTTTGTCCTAGAGGAATTCTCATACAAATTACCCAATTGTGTTGAGACCTTACTCACCTCTGGAGTAAAGGGGCTTAGAGGAAGTGCAGATGGTTCAAGCTTCCAATTTTGAATAAGGTGCTTTGATTTTAATGCATTTTTGATTTCAGGATCTTGGGGTTTTTTCCTTTTATCCCGTTAAAGGTAGTTTTTTAAAACCCCTCCTGATCATAAGTGAGGTCATTTTAGATTTAGACTTATCTTTGATTTCAATAGTATGTTCCTGCATGTAACTTCCAGAAAGATTGCTTGGCTTACAGAAGTTATTTTTCTTTTTTGATTCTGAGTTTCCCTGCAAGTGGTGAAAATGCCCTAAGCCTTTGAAACAGCACTTACTCTTTTGCATATTTTACTGCTTTATGATGGTTCTTATGATGTCATTGAATTGAAGAAAAGAATCTCTTTAATTCAAGTCTTATGAACTAAGGAAAATAAGGGTCTTGTTGCCCTGTACATACTGACCTATTGCAACTTTACCAGATGATCATTTTGGTGCAAATCTAGGCTTGTCTCATCCACAAGTGACCCCACAATGTTCTTTGCTTCCCCTTTCTTGCCTGGGCACTGCAGAATTTATGTGACACGACCAAACCAATGTGCATTGGCTGCTTTGTGCCAACACAAAGATAAACTTGGCTTCCCTGTCGGGTGTGCAGCTGCCGTGTGTCTGGCACTGCTGCTGGATCAGCCAGGCTGCAGCAGCGTCTGGCCTGTCCTTAAAACAAACCTCTGGGATTCCTGCAATACCTGAATACAAGGTGACAGAATACCTGATTCCCCCCTGAATTTCTTTACATTTGGTAGCTCAGAATTGTTTTGCCATTTGATTTCAGCTGGGTTTAGAGCTGTTTGTATGTAAATCCCTAACAGCAGCATTGTGTGTTGGTAACGTTTAATCAAGCTGTATGACAGAACGACTGATATTTGCTGAAAAGCAAAACATAGTTTTTACTGTGAGCAATAGAAAATAGTTCCTGCAAAGGAACAGTGTACTTTACTAGAGGGCTAAAAATGGCAAAGATTGCTGTATATAAAAGGATTCTCTTCAGGATTCTTTTTTCCTCTGAGATAAGTACATGGAGCTAGAGGTTACCCTGTTACAGCCTATGTCATCATCCCTTAAATCCCAGCAATAGCCCGGCTGCAGGGACAGAAAGCATCCTGATGAATTACACAGCATTCGTTCAGCGTGAATCCATACCCCTGACAAAATCTATTTCCGATTCTTCTAGTTCACATCTTACTGCGGTAAAATCCACGTCCCTTCCCCGAAAATCTGCTGCATTGAAAGGAATTACTGTACCTCATAGAGGCTGCGGGAGGAACTGTACGGCCAGGGAATGGCTCCGTACTCTGCAAGGTGTGTGGCTGTGAGGAGGCATTACCTGCGTCCTTGCTGAGCTGACGGTCTTTATCTGATTTCGGGTGATGAGCGATTCATACTTTGCCCTGATCTCTCGGCGGAGCCGAGCCGGCTCCATCCTCCTCCTCCTCCTCCTCCCATCCTCCCCGGCTCCCGGCTCCGCTGCCGGCGGCGCGGGGCTGCGGCCGCGGGGCCGTTAAAGCGGCAGCGGCCCAATTTGGGGAGCCTGTCAGCCCGTCCTGGCAGCAGCTTAATGCAGCAAAGGATAGCACTGAAATAACCATTCCTAAATTATGCGCCAGAATTAATATATCAATGTCTTAATGGTTTTTGTGACGCTGTAACTGTAGGGTTTTATAACCTCAGAAATGTGAGGGTAAGAGAGAGAAAAGCGAAGGATAAAGTTGCAGCTGCCCAGCATGAAGTGCTCTGGAAAGAGGACATGGAAAGACAGAGCTGTCCAGCAGCATAGCTGGGTTGCTGGCAGTGTCACTGGCAGGTACCTCTACCATTGTTAGAGATGTCACAGAATTTCCATCCCTGAAGGTATTTGAGACTCAGTGAGATGAAGCCCCGGGTGTTTGACCTGACCCATTGCTGAGGACTGTCCCATTGCAGAAACGAGCTGGGCTGCTGGGCTCCTGGGCAGCCTCTTTTTTGGGCAGAAACACAACAAGGAGAGAGAGGAACCAGCACTTCTGGTGGTGAAGAGTGCCGGTGCAACTTGTGGTAAGGGCTTTGGCTCCTCTTCCGCAGAGGGCAAAGTTCTGGTGAACGTACACTTCAGACACATCACTGCTGCCAGGAAAAGGGTCTGGGTTGTCTCTGTTGGTGTTTCAGAACCTGTGCCAGGTGTTGGTGTGCTCAGTACACACAATACACAATGTATGTGGGGTTCTTCCCCCTTTCCTGACAGCTCCCAAGCAGGTCCAGCACAGGTTGTCTGGTGTGCTGTGCTTCTTCATTTCCTGCTCACTGGAGCACTGTGTGATCACCATGATTTTATCTGCTAAGAGTGGCTCTTACCTATTTCCTTTTAGCTCTTATTTATTTAATTTTTTTTTCAGTAGTGCACAATACCAGATATGCAGTAAAAAAAAATTCCAGTTTCAATAGAAATTTAAAATTTAGCAAAGAGAGAAACACATTTTTTGCTCTAAATGAGAATATACAATAAAGCAGGCAGTAAACTTTCATAAGACTCACATCTTTTTAGAAGTCAAAGTATTGTACCACTTAAAAGTCTCCTGCTGTAAAAAGACTTCCCTGTTCTTGGCTGTGTCTGTTGGCACATGTGAAAGGATCCTGTGTTTGGATTTTCTTTTTCTTAGCTGACTGTCTTCCAGTTGTTGTCCACTCTCTTTTCTAAAAGTGTCTTAATTATCCTTGTTCTGTGTAGTTCTAAACCCAAAATACTGTCAGTGTTTGTCATTGATGAGATGAGAACAGTTACATAAGAAAACAATTAGGAATCCACCAGACAAACACAAGGTATTGCACTTGGGATGGTATCAACTAATGCTTTCTGTCTTTTTTTTCAGGTGTAAAGGGAACACCTGGCTATGAGATTCCTGAAGGCTAAAGGTAGGTAGGTGTAAGCACTTGCATCTTTCCTAGGACTTAGGGAACTTTGAATTCTAGCTGCTTTCAATGTTCATATTTTATTGCTGGCTCACCACACAGCTGCAGAGGGTCGTGGAGAATAAAGGGACACAAATACACTAAAGCTTGTAGAGTCCTTTTTATTAGGGATGAAAACTGAAAAATGAGATTAGAACAGCAAAATTATTTTATCTATTGATTACTAGAGATTATAAAAAGGCAAATCTGATTAAACGTGTGCTTCATATTTCTGGTTATTGAACAGAGATTTGATGATATTTTTAAAGAACACCATGGAAATCGTACAGGTAAGGCTGATAGAGTGAAGCAGGAAATGTATTGTATGTCTGCAAGGAATGAAAGTGCCAACTTTGTCTTATCTAAAAGATTCTGAGTACAAAGCCAAATGTTTTAACACTTCATACAAAAGAATAAAGTTATTTATCCATTTTGGCTTGGAGCAAATGGATCCTTTGCCACATCAGATTGTGCCTCATATCTTCTCTTCAACTTCCTTAACGTGGGATGCAACAACTTTTCCATCTACCACTTCTTCAACAATCGTCTTGATCTTTCTAGTTTTGGTTGGATCTAAACATCATGAAAAAAACAAAGAATATTTATCAATGTGTTAAAAATGATAAACCAAAGCAGCACATGACCAGGTGCCCCCTTTTCCTTTCCAGCTGGCTTCTGATTTTAATGAACTCTCTGATGTAGTTAAACAGGATAACATGTATTATTTGATTTGTAAGAATGGCTTTAGAAATAAAATTTTATTCAATCAAGTTCTACCTACCTTGAGAAGAGTCCAGTGATTGTGTTTGAGATTTGGACCCTGTCAGGGATGAGCTTTCAAGTGTAACTGCCTGTCCAGCGCCCCTAAAAGGGAATCAGAGACATCTCTATTGCAGGATGTGTGACAGGATCAGGATAAATTCCCTTTTCATGGTGACATTGATAGGTTATTTAAACAGTGAGCAGAATGGCTCACTCTCCTCAGTCACAGTGATATTTCAGATCACTGTATGTGCCTTATTGTCACTTGGAGAATGTTCCACTCATTTCACCTCTTTTTTTCCTGGAAAGGATTTTGCTACAGAAAATAAACGCAAGGAGATATTTTGTGTCAACCAGTTCCTTACACAAACTCTCCATCCAGCAGGCGCCGGTAGGTTTCAATCTCCATTTCCAGACGAGTCTTGATGTCTAGGAGCTGCTGGTACTCCGCGTTCTGGCGCTCCATGTCAGCCCTGACCTGGAAAAGCTGGGACTCCAGGTTCCCAATCTGCATTTGGATTTGTGACAGCTGAGCGCAGTAACCACCTTCCGTTTCTGCTAAAGTGTCTTCCAGGGATTTTTTCTGTGTAAAGATATTAAATAATCTCTGGTTAAGGAAAAAAAATCTCTTAACCAAATCAACTGAAGTAGTTTTAAGGGAGTGAGCAGAGCTGCATTACTCAGAAGGTTTTATTTTCTTTTTGAAAACATCAGTTTGAAAACTTTCCCTTGTCACTTCCCTAAATGTGATGTAAAAACTCATCAGCTTTGTGACATGCTCTTTGCAATCCAGTTAGATGTATTACTGGTATTTAGGAACTAAAAGAATATAGGATTTAATTGGAAAGAAATGCAAATCCTCAATTCTATGGAATAGGATTAGGTCTAAAAAGACTTTTGAAGTTGCTGAATTGGCTCTGAGCAGTCAGCAGCTTCCCAGAACATACCATGGCAAGCTGAGACTGCAGCTCTATTTCCAAGCTCTGGAGAGTCCTTTTCAAATCTGTGATCTCGCTCTTTCCTGACTGGAGCTGCTCAGTATGAGTGGAGATTTCCCTTTTCAGCTCCCCGCTCTGAAATGACAAGGAAGAATGGGATGTAATTTTACTGTTCCAAGTATTGAACTCATTTTCCCATGCATTTCTCTGAGTTTGCTCTCTCTGGTTGTTACTTTTTCATTGAACCACGCTTCGGCCTCTTTACGGTTTTGCTCGGCAATGACTTCGTATTGTCCTCTCATATCATTCAGAAGCTTGGTCAGGTCAGTCCCTGGAGCAGCATCCATTTCCACACTGACTTGGCCAAATTCACTGCTTTGGATGCCCTGAAGCTCCTGGAGACATTGAAAATAAAGAGAAGGTTCTGTTAATAAAAGACAAAATAATTTTACCAAAATATATGTAAAGAAATATATGTGATATATGTTCTGTTTCAGCAAGGATCTGTAGATTGTTTGCCGTACTCTTTCAGCAAACTCAAAAATTAACAGCAAGGAGAACCTATAATGAAACCCAGGAACTCCCACTGACTTAAATAAGGGAGTAATTTGATGTTTCACAATTTCATGTATCCTGTTATGAATTCACAAAGGAAAAAAATTACCTCTTCATGATTCTTCTTGAGATAAGCCAGCTCCTCATTCAGGCTTTCAATCTGCATCTCCAGATCTGCCCTGGTCATGGTCAGCTCATCCAGGACTCTGCGCAGACCATTGATGTCAGCCTCCACGCTCTGCCGAAGAGCCACTTCATTCTCATATCTATGCATAAAGGGATTAAATATTATTTTTTACATGGCCAGTGAGGTCAAATGCAAACTTATTAATGCATTTTATTTTAGCTTTAATCTGAAAACTTAATACACATAATTATTATAATAATGTTTAATGATTATACACAAGTATTCTACAAGGAAAGAGATTTTTAGTACAAAAGAATTTTTTCCTTAAGGAGTTTTTATAACATTAAGATATCCTTACTTCAGTCTGAAGTCATCAGCAGCCAGTCTGGCATTATCGACCTGCAGAATGATCCTCGCGTTGTCAATGGTTGCATTGATGATCTAGAATACAAATGGTGTTCAGAGAATGATGTTACATCCCAAGGGCTTCATGACTTTGTAATGCCTTTAAACTTTGTGTTCTACAAGGGTTTGTAGAGCTGCATTCCATCACTGGCATCTCCTTTATTCAGATTAGACAAATCACTGTGTGACACAGCTACAGAACCGCTTTAATGTACAGGAAAAATTCACCACATGTCACCAGTGCGTGGTAACAGAGGTCACTGCAAATGTCAGTACCAAGGGATAGATGTGCTCTTGGTTTCTGAAAGAAATTTGCTGTTTTCATTAATACTATTAAGTATTTAATTAATACTATCGAGTTACAACTATAAAGATACATTAAATACATTGCTTTGCTACCTTGTTTCGAAGATCTTCAATGAGGGGGTAGAATTTACTGTAGTCATTCCCAGATCCAGGGGTGACAGTGCCAGGGCCATTTTTCTCATACCATTCACGGATTTTGCGCTCCAGCTCGGTGTTGGCATCCTCCAGAGACCTCACTTTGTCCAGATATGCAGCCAGACGGTCGTTGAGGTTCTGCATAGTCTCTTTTTTTGAGCCAGAAAGAATGCCACCATCGCAAGCACCAGCAGGGCCACCTCCAAACCCACCTCCAAAACCAGTCCCTAAGCCACCACCAAAGCCACTTCCAAAAGCAGCACCTGAACTGCTGCCAAAACCACTTCCCAAGCCTCCCCCAAACCCGCTGCCTAAGCCACTTCCATAGCTACCACCCAAACCACCTCCAAAGCTTCCACCAAAGCCGCTGCTTAAGCTGCTCCCAAGTCCTGCCCCTGAGCTGCCCCCAAAGCCCCCACCAAAGCCAGAGCTTGAACCCATCAAAGAAGCTGCACCAAAGCCTCCACCAGAGCCCCCACCAAAGCCAAGGCCACCGCCACCAAAGCCTCCTCCACCACTGGAACTGGACATCCTCAGAGATCCCCCTCCAATTCCGCTGCGAGAGGAGAACTGCCGGGGCCCGCCGCTCGTGCGCACGGAAAGGGCCATGGTGCTCGAGGTGCCTGGATCTGCCCCGCGCAGGATACAACAGAGAGCAGGGCAGAGCAGGAGCAGGGTCAGCTTTATAGGGACAGCAGTGGGTGTTTCAGGAGGAGTCCACACCTCCTGGGGAGAGCTTTCACTGTCTCTCCCCCTTCCTGTTCGGAGGGGATGTCAGTTTAGTATGTTCTGACCAACTGAAATGATATGTGCCAACCAAAATTGCCAATGGGAGTGGAAATGTGGTGCCCTCCAGGTATTTGTATGAGGGGAAATGGGTGGAGTGGAGCTGAGACATCACGATTGTGTTCTGCCATGTGCAATGGAGCAGAAAAAGTTCTTTTCGCATTTAAATCCCTCCTAAATAATTGTTTTGTCATTGCAGATGCAGTGCTTCCTGCATTTGGGGCTGTTCTTACAGGAGTTTGCTAAGTCAGCAGAGTGATCCCTTTGATCCCTGCTTCTCAGCCTGTGTGGCAGGAATGTCTTTCTTTTCATAATGCTCTTCAGCCAGGAGCCTTTGCTGGATTAGTGCCCCTGGATGCTTAAGAAGTAAGAAAAGTGACCATCAGGTGTCCAAGGGCACATGGATGTTCAGTGAGCTGCAGGGTGATCATTAATATGAAAATATAAATACAGCAAATAGGATTTGGAATTAGGTTCATGCCCTAACCTTTTCATCACTGAAATACCTCAGAGTGATGTACTTACAGTCCATAGCATTTAAAAGTTTGTACTTGAGAGCTGGGAACTAACCATTCTGTCTGCTAAATAGTTTGCTATTATCTCAAAATAAGAAATCTGATTTCTGTATTTGGTGCTTTCTATAATACAAATCTGAAGATCAAATGTAGCGCTTCTGGGTGCAGGTTTGGGCATGGGAACCCTCCCAAGGCAGTATATTTTTCTTTTGAAGTCATTTTGATAAATGGAAAATCGTTTTTCCTTTGTCCGGGCTTAATTATATCATTGGATTTGTCAACTGAAATGTGTTAATTTTTGATTTATCTGCACTCAGGAGCATGGGGTGCTTTTGGGGCAGAAAAGAGCGGAAGATCAAAGGTGTAAGTAAAGCATTTGTGTGGAAATGAGCTGATAGCCTGGTCTCAGTGACTCGGGGCAGTGAAAGCAGAGGATTAGTTCCTTGGCAGCTGCTTATGTACAGTACATAGTTCTGGACAGGTGAGGTTTCATAGGGAAGAGCTTTGTGTGTTTATGTTCTCAAGAGGAAAATGTAAACTCCTGGGACTGAGAATCCAGGTGTGGCACAGGGGCCTCCCTATGGGACACGGAACATTATTGGCACAGAAGGGTTTGAGAGAGAGGGAGATAATTTCAAATATATTTTTATCCATAAAATATCTTGTCTTGCTGTAGTCCCTGGTGACATAATTATTCACAGAATGTGAAAAATATCAAATGGGCTTCTTCAGTTTATTTTTTCATGTTAATATATTATGAAAAGCAAATTGACACTTCTTATGTATTTGAAAATCAGGTTTTAATGAAGTGAAGTTGCTTTATGTTTGAGTGGGAGTTAACATTCAGAAAAGGTGTGCTGAACTGATGCCTTAATGCATTTTAAAAACCTAGTACTTCCATTTTTATCTGTGTTGGAGGTGATTATACATTCATACCAGGCTGATTTGATTTTTTTCCATCAAGGTGTTTAGTCACTATAGAAGTAAACCTAAAGTCTTCTATGTTGTGACTTACAGATTTTTATTGATGCTCCCCCACAACAACAACAACAACAACAACAACAACAACAACAACAACAGATTTGAGATTTTGGCATTTTTTAATCCTTCTGTGGTTTAGAGTGAATTAGATCAGATTCTTTATGAATCTCTTCATTTTGGCATCAGCTCCAGGGAACTCAGAGGCATCTTTTCTGCTGTTGCCATTTACATCTTCTCTTCAACCTCTCTGACCTCAGAGGAGACAACCTTGCCATCAACCACCTCCTCAACTATTGTCTTGATCTTCTTAAACTTACTTGATTCTGTTAAGGAAATTGAAAAGAGAAGTAATTTAATGCAATGTACACTGACAGAGCAATATTGCTGCTACATGAGGAAATATCAAAAAGCATCTTCAATCCACAGGTCCTTGAGGTAGACTTTTGCAGTGTGTGGGGTGTGGCTTCTCTTTTGGATACTGAGTATGTTGTCCATAGACTGCAATTACTCTCTAGCACTCTTGATAGTTTTGCTTCAGTTTAGGACAGACTTGTAGACCCAAAACCTTGGAGTAGACTTACACCAAATTGGAAATTTTTGCTATGAAACTGGATGTGTTACTTGGAAGTCTCAGTCTCCCTGTGCAGCTGGCAGGGAGAGGCAGATGCTTCTGCAGTTCTCCAGAGGGGAATTCAGTAACTCTCTGTTGTTCTCTTGGGTCTCTGAGGACTCACAGAATCACAGAATGGGTAAGGTAAGTCTGTGATTTTATACTGGGCGCCTGAATTGTATATATAAACCCAGGTTTGTATAGTCCTCATAGGGTAACCAAACAATTGATTGCTTTCTTGATGTGAGATTCCACTGGCTGATTATTTGCTCTAAAGCTATTGTTTTATGTCAGGCTACTTCATTCCATAGCATTTCAACAGGCCATCATCAAAACAGAAAGAAGTTGGTGGGACATACCTTTTTCAGTCATCTCTACTGTTGGCATCTCTTCTAAATATCTGTTCAAATTGTAAATTAGAAAATGTAAATATATGGCAACTCATGTACTGAACATCCTTGTGCATTTCCTATGTGTTTGATCAGGACAGCTAATCCCCTTTCATCAAGACATTGAATCAGAAGATAACTCAGTAAAACAAGTTCTCTCAGTTGAAGTGAAACTTGCTAAGCATAAGCTGTAGGTACAGTTAATCTGCAGACTGATCTCTGCAATGCCAGGACTTCAGGTCACGCAGGTACATCTGATCTAGTTCCTGAGCCTGAACAGGTAGAATCTGGGGGGAATTTCCACTTTCTGCTTAACCCACACAGACAAGTTGATCAAAAACTGCATTACAGGTGTTCCTGGCATGTGAACATCTACACAACTCCCCAGCTCACAGTGACAGTCTGTAGGCTGGGAGAGCCACCTCAAAATTCCACAGCAGCCTCAGTAGCCCAGCCTGAACGGCAGCCTGCTCTGATTCTCTGGCCAAGAACTGGACAATGGACTTCTCCACCCCAAAACAGTTGGAGAGAGGCAGATTTGACACAAAACCCAAACCAACACACAAAGCCATGTATGTGCTCACCCGGTTTCCTCTCCCTCCAGCAGCCTGCGGTACGTGGCGATCTCCATCTCCAAGCGAGTCTTGACATCCAGCAGGATGCTGTACTCAGTGTTCTGAGCCTCCATGTCAGCTCGGACCTGCCTCAGCTGAGCCTCCAGACTGGAAATTGCTCCCTGTATCTGGTCAAGCTGGTGACTGTACCGTGCTTCCGTTTCAGCCACAGAGGCTTCCAGGGTCTGTCTCTGTAGTGCGTCAGAAGAACAGTGACACATTATTCAGAGGATACATTTTTCTGTTAAAATAACCTTTTGATTGTAAAGCCCCTCATTCCTCTATTTATCTATTTATCCTCTATTTATTACACCTCTGTGTAACTCTCTGCTATGCACAGTCCTTATTTTGCTTTTTTGTTATTTACCATATTCAGCAGGGACTGTAATTCCAGCTCCAGGTTCTGGCAGACCTGTCTCCGTTCTGTGATCTCTTTCCTTTGGACCTCCAGCTTCTCAACATTGAGGGCAACTTCCTGGGTCAGTTCTGCTGTCTGAAATGGAGAATGGAGGGAGTGTGAACTGCAGCCAGGCATGACTGAGATTCTTGCTGGTGTTTAAGCAGTTGACTTTACCTGCTTTTCAAAATGTTCTTTGGCTTCTTGGCGGTTCTTTTCTGCCATTTCTTCATATTGCTTCCTCATGTTTTCCATGATAGCTGCGAGATCAATGCCAGGAGCAGCATCCACTGCCACGTTCACAGAGCCGCTCGCCTCTTTGCGCAGCCTGTCACGGTCCTGCAGCAACGGGAGCTGTGTTAGCACCAGCTGGGGAGCTGTCACTCCTGGGCATGGGACACAAACTCAGCATCTTCACACAAAGGACTAATCCTCAATAGTACCTTGGGGCAAGACAACTTAATCACCTTGTAAACACTGTTTAGTGCACCTCATCTTAGAACAGTTCACCTACTTGATAGCAATAAATGTTATATCATAGATAAATGTATCATAAAATGATTTCCTCAGAACCGGATCTGTGGAATGAGGGCAGAAGTCATGGCTCCTATTTTGGGATAACAATTCCTGAACCATAAATTTTTCTTAGAGAAAACCTTTACTCCTTCATTCCTGGAATGGAGGAGTGTTCAACCTTTGATCCCTGACAGCTTGAATGTCCCTTAGGGTCACACATGGTTATGCTGCTTCCAGGAAAGATAGAAATGCTTCCTAGCCAGGTTGTTTGCCACTCAAAACCCCTCTCCATGGCAGTGGTCAGCTGTTCTCACCTCCTCATGGTTCTTCCTAAGGAAAACAAGTTCCTCAGTTATATTCTCAATCTGGGACTCCAGGTCAGCTTGGGTCAGGGTCAGGTCGTCCCGGACACGGAGCAGTCCGGTGATGTCGCTCTCCACACTCTGCCTGAGCAGGTGTTCATTCTCAAACCTGTACAATACAGTGCCTTTGGTCATCATTGGAATGCAACAGTTTGGAGTAAATGTTAGAATCAGTAACCGCAGTCATTGTGAAATTTTCATTAAAGTTGGAAAATGTTCACTTCTTGGCACTGATTCCAGCAAGTGGAAGATTTCCTAAATAAGAGGAGCATGAAAGAGAATTGATGTAAAATTGTGGAACTTACTTCAGCCTAAAGTCATCAGCAGCCAGCTTGGCATTGTCGATCTGCAGGACAAGTCTGGAGTTTTCCATCTGGGCAGCAGAAATCTAAAGGGAATGGCAGACAAGCAATGAAACTTTGCACAGAAATTCACACTTGATCCTTTCCTGGGAATGAATAGTGTAAGTGGGCTTCATCCTCTTTCACTTCAGCTGTCTGTTGGTCAGCTGGCTTTAAGCTAAGTTCCATCTGAAGTGCATGAAGGGAATTAGGGATGTCCAAAAGACAATTGTCCTGCCATAAAATAAGTGTATCAAATAGTTAGGATGAATTCTTCTCTGAAGGGATCTGCTTTTAAATGTTTGGAAGTAGAACTGATAAAAAATAAAGGACTGAAGGAAGTTCTGGAAACATGATTTGACAAACCTGTCAGTTGATTGTTTGGAATATTTCATTGTTTCCAGTGGAAATTTACTATTTTAAATAGTGATCTTTAACTTTTTTCTGAGTGCTTGCCCTTCTTTTCTAATAAACCACTTAGAAATAGACTATTGCTAAACTATATTTAAATATTTAGATTACCATTAGTACTTTCTCTAATTAAAGCCACCTCTGGCAAATATCATAGAACTAGTTAGAGTCACAGATTTTTCAGGTATGAGATTACTCACAACTGCAGGCATATATCTGGTATTACAAATGATTGAAAATCTGTCACTAGTAGCTGATCAGAAATGAAGATTTTCTTCCCAGCTAAGCCAATTACAGTTTGGAAAAGCACATTTTCTACAATAGCTTATTCTCTATCTCACTGATAATTGCAGTTCCTATATTTAAGGAGGGCTCCATGATCTCTTACCTTACTTCGGAGTTCTTCAATAGTTTTGAAGTAGGAGCTGTAGTCCTGTCCTACACTTACGGTGTTCTTTTCATACCATTCCCTGATCTGTGTCTCAATCAGGGAGTTTGACTTCTCCAGTGAGCGCACCCTCTCCAGGTAGGCAGCCAAGCGATCGTTCAGGTTCTGCATCGTGGATTTCTCGTTGCCAGCGAGCAGCACATTGCTCCCAGTGATGCTGAGCTGGAGGCTCCCTCCGAGGCCTTGGCCAGAGCTGGTGTTGGAGCTGGTGCTGGTTGATATGCGGGTGCCATAGCCCCCAGCCCCCCCATAGACACTGGGTGCCTGGATCTTCTGGACAGACATTTTCCTGGAGGTCACACTGCTGACACTGGGTGCAGAGGGCTGGACGCGGCTGCTCGTACTCCACTGGATGCTGCGGGTGGAGAATGACATTTCTGCTCTTTGTCTTCTGGGCTGAAGCAGGTAAATCAGCACAGATAGAGACGCCAGTGAGGAGCTGAGTGTGTACTGTGCACCTTTATACCTTTATACAGGTCCAAGAGGAAGCACAGTGGCTGGAAACCCCACCTATGTTGACGCAGAGTGTCGCTGGTATCGGCACAAAGAACACACAGGATATTGCCCCCCCCTCCCCATAATTTGAAGGGGTTCGTGTCTGTTCGTCTGTGTTTGAGGAACACTCCCTGGGTAGTTTGCTTGCTTTGTTATTTTGTATAACAGATAAACAAAAAATGATCTGTTGAATCATTTATCACCATGTACCTGCAGCCAACCCTCTCTGTAGCCCTTTAGAACAAATGAGTAGGTTCTTAGCCCCCTCCCTGTGCAGCTCATGAATTTAAAATGAGAGTTGCCTGTATGTGACAAGAGACTTAAAATATTTATATTTCTGTTGAGTAAGAAATAACTTGGGCCTCAGGACAGTCTAGAACAGTGTATAAATAATTAGAAAGAAGGCAGCTGTACTACCATGTGAATTCATTTCATAGTAAGCACAAACCAACATCTGCACTGCTAGTGAAGAGGCTGTTGCCATCAGCTTGGATTGAATATGCATTCATCTGGTATTAGAAAATCCTTGCAAGTGGAATTTAGGCTTTCAGTACATCTGAGATTGAGTAGAAAGGGTATTTCTTTATCTTTGAGTAAGAAAGGAGGAATGGGAACATTGGAAACCTTCACAGCCCACTACGTTTCACATGAGAGATGCTGAGGTCCACAGAGTGGCAGGAAGCATTGAGTTCCATCTTCCAGCAGAACGAGCCTCCAGCCCTCCATTGTGGAGGCAAACAGTGTTTGAAGCAAAACAAGTTTCCCTCCTGCCTCATCAGAGACCACCAGCTAACAAGTGCCATACCAGGGAGGTCTGTCCCCAACCCAGGGGTTGTGGTCATTAGCAGAAACCAGCTGCCTTTCCATGGCATGTAGAGACTCAACTGTCCTACTGCTGATCGTGTGGAGGAGGCTCTTGGGCTGACTGTGCTGTACACTTGATACACAAAGTGCTTGGAGAATTTGTAAAGCGAAGGAAGAACCTGATTGCTGAGGGATTATTAGTGCTGCAGGAGAGTGAGTGGCAGGTGTGTGTTGGGACAGTGTGGAGGTGCAGCTCCTGGGGCATTGCACTGACACTGCTTCTGTGTGTTACTAATGTTGTCAGGTAGAACAATGAGCACACATGGCTTGTGTTAGTGACAGCAGCTGCTGTATGTACTGATCACCCAGCTTGGGGCAAGGAAATTGGTGAGACACAGAGCTTTGGAGGCATTGAACTGTGTATTGGAGGCACCTTCAGCTTTCTGAGAGCACCCAACCCAGAATAGTTGGGTACTAGGGATTACCTAATATATTAAGGAATCAGTACTGCCAAGTTTTTAAGTTACTGTGCTAGGGATTAGTCTAACTGGTCTCGGCTCAAGGCAGAGAGTTAAACTCTTGTACTTGGCTGTTCTGGAAACACAGCTTCCAAACCAAAGCAATCAGTGTGCAGGGCAGGATTTTTCTTTCTAAGAGGATGCTGTGGAGTGTCTTTGGACCTTGAACTTCTTTGGGTGTAACTTGTAATAAAAGAGCCTTTATGAGATGTAAAACCAAAGTACACTGACCATGACATTTGGTGTGTCATTACAGAGACTCAGGATGGGTTGTCCATTGAAATTATTCAGGCTGAGTAAGAATTGCTCATTTTAGTAGAGCAGAATCTACGCCTTTAGACTATAACAGGAGTACAGGAGAGATCCCACTGGTCTTGCATCCCTTGGCTCTGTATCTCACTGCCTAGATCTCTGCAGGATTGTGTGGCAGTCTGTTTAAGAGCAAACATTCTGCTTTGTCTTCTCAGTATTAAAATTAGTTTCCATGTCACCTAGGTGATATTTTTTTTCTAAACATCATTTGGAGGTTCTATTTTTTTTATTGTGTGAACAAATGAAAAAAGAAGTCAGTGATTTGAATTAAGGTGAGCATCAGGCTTAGGTCAGACATTTGCCTTGGGTTATGGCTCTGCTGCTTTTGTTCAAGCTGAACCTCCAGCAATTATTTTCCTGTAGACTGCTCAGCAGAAGCATCCAAGATGTATGCAAGAGGAAATAAGGAGCAATGGCATCATGCAAACCTGATGTGAAAAGGCACAAGGCTGAATTTTCTTAGTGTTCTTTTTATTCTCATCCCTCATTTGTTTACTGACAATTTCTCTGGTCTTATAATTTCATATATGCTTCTGTTCTCCTCAAAAAGCTAGAAAATTTGCAAGAATACTTCCTAAGATCAGGATAGATTCACATCAGAGGTGGGGTGGGTCAGTACACTTTTTTCCATGTGACATATCTTGACTGGTTGTGTCAATTAGTGGAAACTGCCAGAGGTAGCCCTGAAGCTGCAGCCATGGCAGTGAGGGGAGGGTGAGGCCCCAGCTGGGCTAGAGGGCAAGGGGCTCCTCAAGGCACCAGTTGGGAGTGGCCTCAGCGTCCTCCACCCATGGACTATGCCCAGGAATTATCTGCAAGAACATGGGCTGCCTCTTTTTTTTAAATTTTTTTTTATTGCTTGTAAAAGTAAGTTACCTAAATAGATGTTGGGCAACCTAAAAATCCATTGTCCAATACTGCAGTTTTGGTCAGCATTGAAGAAATGCCGTAACAGTTTGTTGGTGCTTAGCTGAGCAGAGCAGTTTCAGCTCCAGACTGTTGTGGGAGCTGTAGAGGACAGTCTGTGAGTTCACAGGTAGCACTTCCCTTCAGTGACATGCTTGCTCAGAGTGGATTGCCTGTAGACATAATAAAACGTTTATAGCCACACTAATGATTTGTTTGATTTCATGAAGAAATGTCACCTGTGTGACAGAAGGTTAATGTGCATTAGAGGGCCATGGAGATAAGTTCTGCAGGGCTCTGATAATGTGGATACCATTCCATCTGACTCACCTGTGCTAACCAGCCATAGGCAACCAGTCTGGAGAGTTCAAGGGAAAAAGACACACCCAGCTGTGGGTCTGAGTTTTTGCTGCCTTTAGGTGGAACAGATGCTTTTCTTTTGGCTGACATAGAGACTGAAATAAGACAAAGTCTTCTAGTTCAATCTGTCGAGATGATCCATTCTAGGAGTGAAATCCAACACCCTTTTGTTGGTCCCTGTTGGTCCCTGTGTTGGGGTTTAGTATTATAAGAGTTTGATTCTGAAAGATGTGCACTACAGTCCTGAAAGGACATTGCTGTGCAAAGTGCATTTCAAGAGAGGTGCATTCCATTTTCAGTGTTCCAGCCTTATTCCAGTATTCACTGTTTCTGGGTCTGAGATAATTGCCCTCCTTCTTTTCTTAACTACCTTTGCATCTCCTGTAATGCCAATGTCTGTGAAACCTGCTCTCTCCAAAGAGCAAAGCAAGGTATTTTGTGCTTTGCTGAATGGGATCAGAACAGAGAAAGTTCTGGATGATGTCACCAACTCAGCTGGATTCACCTAAGCCCTGAGCATTTGCAGCTCAAGATCTTACACTGTCTGCCTCACGTATTTTTTTCCCCTCATTTCCCTCTCCTTTTTATCTTTTGTCCAATGAAAATATCTCAATCATCAAACCACTGCATCTTATTTCTTTCTGCTTGGAGCTCTGACCAGAGGGGTAAGTTAAAACATTACATATTTATGGTACTTAGAGAGGTGTTCCAGCTCCTGGAGTGGTGCAGGAGGCAGTGTGTGGGTTCCATCCCTCCCCAGCCACAGGTGGAAAATGAAAGTCAGGAGCTGCCTTTCCTGTCTCAGCTGCTCTCCTCGAACAGAATCAGATCTCAGTGCCAACAAAAACAGCTCCAGGCCACACAAACGAACCTTCTCTTTCTTCTTCCCCAAAAGTGCCATTAAGATCAGCTCCAAGACAGGACTGCTGGCAGATCTCTCTCCGTTGGAAAAACCCCATGCAACTGAAGTGTCAAGGGAATGAGAAAACCAGTGAACTAGAGAGAATTTCAGCCTACTGACTCTCTCAGTTCCACAATGCTGGAGTAGTTCAGTACCCATGCAAAATGTTGCATATTTCTGTGATCCAGGAAGCAAATACGATTTTCATGGCCCTGTGCAAATATAGGTGCACACTGATTATACACAGCAAAATATATATACAAATACACTATATTGCATATCTGTGTAGACATTTTTGCTAACTTAAAATTCTTATGGTTCTGGAATCTTACTTCTGTCTCACCTGGAACTAAATCAGAAGAAAAACTCAATTTTTTCCCCAGGTTAAAACTGCACTCATAATGCCAGGGAGGTGCCTGGGCAGAGGCACAGCTGCAGCTTCTTGCTTGGGGACTGCTCTGGAATATCCTTTCAGTGCATCCCAGCGATCCCACGGCATCCCCAGTCCCGGCGTTTGTACAACCAGGAGCAAGCTACGGGCAGCTTGGAACCCAAAATACCCTCCCAGCATCAAGATCTATGTCAGGAAAGCAGATACCAAAAAAACCAAAATAAATTAAACAGGCCAAAAATCCATCTCCACATCCCCCTGGAGGAAGTCTGGCACTGTCAGTAACGTTCATCGCACGAACACTGCAGCAGAAATTTCCAGGGGGTTGCTCCCCAGCCGCAGGAGCCCCGGAGGAGCGGCAGGAGCAGGGACAGGCGCCGGGCTCCGTGCGGATCTGCCGGGTTGTCACTAGAGGCCACCACCGGCCTTCGGAACGGAGCTGCCTCCGGCCCTCCCCGTGCTGAGCACCGCCGGGGAATCCGTGCTCAGCTTGGACGAGAGAATAAAATTTACGGATTACATAAGGAAATTTCTCATATTATCCACTTTCCTGGCCCTATATCCACAGGAAATTTAGTTGTGTCGCTCTTGTGGCGAAGCGTTTAGAGGAGTATTTTTTTTCAGAGCCACCAGACATAATTACGGAGTTCAGTGCTGTGTGTGGAGTGGGTTTGGAAGCCATGGCAAGAAGAATGGACTATCTTTCTAAATTCTGACATGTGAGTCTTTGAGGACAGGGAGTGTTCATTATCCTTTTGAATTACACCCTTTTATATGACTGATGCTTGAGTATCTCAATTTTTAAGCAGTGAGAGGCTGTAGACATTAAAGAAAAGGTTTCTTTGGTTGTGTTTTTAAGGTTTTTGTTCTCTACAGTATCAGAGGATACATTCTCAGAATGTCTTGAAACTGTCTCTTGTGAGATTAACCTGGAAGCAGAAGCCTGGGTGCTGGAATGGCTTTCAAAAATTACTCATTTTTTTCATTAATAGGACGTCGGAATGTGTTCTCTTTCCTGCACAGGTAACTTCATGATTACAATTTCTGTCTGCTTGCAGCAACATTACAGATTTCCTGCTTTGAAATTGTTCTGGCAAGAGTCACTCCCAGTTTTTTCTTTGATGCATTTGATCTTTTCTTTTCTCATACCTTGTTTCAGAGGCGCAGACCTGAGCCAAAGCTGGTACTTCTCTAAAGCCAGCACACCTTTAACGTCTGTTCTGAGGAAGAACTGTAGTTTGTAGCTACTTCAGCCTGTTTGTTTCTCCATTTCCCTGCCTGCTCCAGCTAATTATGCCTCTTAATTGAAACACATTTTTCCAAATTATATTCCTCATTTTTGTTGCTTTCTATAGAGCCTAATTACAACCCGTCACATCGACTCTTTTGGACTTGTCCTTAGGACATTGGAAAGCCAAAAAATTTACCCCCGAAGTCTATATAGTTATTGAAAGTGTCTTTACCACAGCTGGTGTTATGATTTTATGCCTTTAAGCTTCTGATGCATATTCAGACATTCAAAAAGCAAATTAACATGTCCAGAAGAAGCAGCCCTGCACCTGCCTCACCATTAGGTCATGTCTGACACTGGGAACTTCTGCCATAGGGACATTCCAAACTGTCCAACATTGGCACTTCTGTCTCATGGAATATTTTTGCAGACAATTGGTTTGTGGCAGTCCTAGGCCAGGGACTCAAGTAGGTCATTTCCATATAGTCACACAATTAAGGATATCATAAAAGTACAGCTTGAAAAGAATAAAAATTTTTACACAGAGAAGAATGGTGAGGAAACAACAGACAGTAAAACTTGGGATTTCACCAAGCCAAACGTTCAGGTAGAGTCAATAATTAACATGCTTTTGTGGGTTAATGCAGGACATGGGGGGCAGGGGGTGCAGCCTCTCCAGCATTATTCTTTCCTTACTTCCCTGTTTATAGATTCGTCCTTTTTCTAAATGAATCATACACAGGAACAGGCATCTCCTAGCAAAACTTTAGAACCTTTATAGGTCAGGGTGTGGACATTGTGAAATGTTTTACTGGCTCTTCTACCTATTCTCTCTGCTTCAATAATCCATAGAACCTGTGGGTTTAGCAGTGCTACAAAGGCAAGATTTCTTTTCTTCTCTTTCTGAATTAACTTTGTTAATTTTGCATCCGTGTTAACCAGGAAGGCAGAAAGCAAAAATTTTCATTGTACAGATGTGGCTGTTGATAAATAAGGCTGAACCCCAGCAGTGTTGGGCCAGCTCCCCAAAAGAATGTGTGATTAATAGCACAAACCATGACTGCATTACCTCATCGCACACTTCTTCCAGGGGATCAACACTTCACTTACCAAAGCTGCCTATTGTAATACACCTTAATAAGTTTTAACATTTCTACAAGTGAAATGAGCTGTGACTCATGCCCAGGCTGGAGTGCAGTCAAGGCTCTTGGAAATCATGCTGAGGATTATTCCGTGCAGGACTGCCTTAAATGGCAGGTGAAACTGCAAGGAGCCAGCTGTGAACGCTGATGGTTTCAGCCTCCTTTTATAGGCTGAGTTCCTGTATCTTGTTGGTTTGCAGAAGTATTGTTGCATCATTCACTTAGACTGAGAAATGCTGTTCTCTCCTGCTCATCTTTCTTTGCTATCCTTTTCCATTTATGGGAAATAGAATTTATTCACTTGGAGAGTGTTTTTAATAATACTTCATATTTTTCAAATTGCACTTTCTTTGTGCCTGGGTCTGTCACTTTCTTGGTGTAGAAATGGCACTTCTTTGTGTATGGAATACTGAAGGAGAACAAATATGAGCTGGCAGAGTTCAATCAGTTTCAATACAATGAATTAACAAAGTCATTTTTCAAGCCATACATCATCACGGTCCTGAATATTTCCTTCCTTTCAAGCCAGTGCTCTGAAATCAGAAGCAGCACTACCTGTGCTTTTAAAGTCTCCCAAATATTACAAAGCTGCCAGAGCTGCCAGCACAGGGTTCTGTGCAGGACTCATTTCAGTCAGGCTGTTGGCACAGGAACATTGAAGAACATCATCAGAGTTTGTGCAGGGTCCTGACCAGCCATAAACACTTGGAATGAATGAAGGGCTTTATCTCTTCCGAGTCATCAGA
The DNA here is from genome assembly GCA_024362935.1 of Setophaga petechia. Taxonomy (NCBI): domain Eukaryota; kingdom Metazoa; phylum Chordata; class Aves; order Passeriformes; family Parulidae; genus Setophaga; species Setophaga petechia. The sequence continues at coordinate 2,714,499 of JANCRA010000044.1, read as the reverse complement.
CACTGACAGGATTGCTGTGAGTGGGGAATGGCTCTTCAGGAAGTTGTATTATCTAATAGCTGGGCTAAGTAGAAGCTGTGAAGTGATGGATTCTAATTTAGTGGCTCTCAGTGACTTTCTTTGCAGCCTTGAGCGAGCTGTGTCATCTCTTTTTTCAATTTCTCAGGCAATAAAATGGGAATGATAATACTGCCCCCATTCATTATCTCCCTGACTTCATCTCTCAGCATGGTGTGAGAATGTGATGTTAACAGTGCATGCAAGTGGTAAATATTAGCATCATTATTTATTATTTAGGGTGCAGACCCACCCTAAATACATTTAGGAATGCATAGCTTATCTACCAGTGCACAAATTCAGAGGTAATGAGTAACCACCAGATGAAGGGCACACGTCTGGTGACACAGTGTCACAAGCTTTTCAGCAGAAAGGAGATCTGCAGTTCTACAGAGCATTCTGAAGCTGTGAAAGATTCTCCAGAAATCAGCAATTTTTCCCAGAAACAAACAGAATGTGGTGTAATGCCTATTTGTATGTTTAAAGACTAATGGGTTTACTCAACGCTTAGTAAAGGACACTTGAACGTCTGTGTTGGAGCCATCAGTGCTCGATGGTGTTAATAACTGAGTGAGCTGTGAGGATGGTGCTGTGAGCTGTACTGCTCTGACCTGCACAGAGTGCAGCAGCACAGGTGTAAGAGAAGGTTAAAATCATCAGAGTGGTGGAGTGGTGTGGGCATTCTGCTGCCTCTCAGCAGAGGAGAACAGGAATTCTGCTGCCTCTTCTCCAACACCTCTCGGACCACAGCTGAGTGTGACACAGGGCACGGGGAGCACATCTCACCTTTGCATGAGGGGACACCAGGGCAGAGCAAAGCCAGAACATTGCTCAGGAATGTGAAATAAAGACAGGCGTGTTCCATAAGGCACTTCAATTATTTGCTTTTCCTTCTTTCTTTCTTGTAGTTCAGCACAATAACCCAGCACAAAGCACATACTTTACTTTGATGTACAACTAAGGGGCTACTTAGAAGTTTTTATAATTATTTGTGTCACAGCGATGTGGCCCTGCTATGTAAATCTGATAAATGAACATATCTTTAAATAACACAGAAAATTGTTCAAGAAGACCTGGGCACATTTTGTCCAGATGCTGCAAACACCAGGTCAGGCTTGTTAGATCTGGTAAGCCATAAGGAAGGACACTCTTAATTAGCCAGGAGTTACTAATCCTGTATTACAAGTTTTACCCAGTTTAAAGAAACCATTAGGTAATCCATCCAATGCTTTGGGGATCTCTTTGTGCAACAAGGGAGGAGAGTTGGGGTGCGGGGGGCAAAGGGGGATCAGGATCTGGTTGGAACATGCCAGCAGAACATTGTACCACAGAAGTAGACTTTGTTCAGTTTAATCTGCTTTTCGTTTGAGATTTCCCCTTTCCTTTGTGAGCTCTGTTTCAAAGGAAGGCAGGTAACAGGAGCCCTTTTGTGAGAGTCCATGACGGGACATGATGACAACGTCACTGATGAATGCGAGACTGCCCTGGACAAGCAGACTTTGGAATGCAAATCCCTGACACACTCATTATGTTCCATTTGGTCTCTCTTCCTTCTGCCTTACACTCTTCCTCGTTTAAACATCCTAATGGTATTTCTCTTTTCCTTGCCCAGATTTTATCTTTGCATAGCTCTGTTGCTGTCAGGGTCTGCTGCTGACTTGGGCATTGGTCTGAGCTGAGAAAAGGAGGAAGCCTGAGTTTGGCAAAGCCAAGAGCTCTCCCTGATGATAACATGCACTGTAAACACCAGTCTGGCCTGACTGCAGAACCCTTCCACAGAGACAGTAAACATTAATTTGAGACCAAATAACTGAAATGTTTTTTTGAATTTCCTGGGTCATCAAGAATGATTGAGTGTCTGGAAAAGTCCTTACAGGCTCTGAGGGACAGTGTGTAAAGACAGTGCTAGAAAATTTCTCTCAAATTGAAGAATATAGAAATGTTTCTGGGGGACTATTTTTAGTAAAGTGACTTTGCAACACTCCTACTCATAATTGATAAGTTGTGTATAGGGGAGCTGAATAGTTTTGCTCATGTAAATGTCACCTGTAACTTGTGTTTCCTCTTTTCTTTTTTGTGTTCTTCCTGTATTGTCCCTCCTGAAACAATGAGGCTTTGGCTGTCCTGAGCCATGTCAGTGACACTGCCACAGTGGACTGGACATATGTAAAGGAAATCAAAATCAGATATTCCAAGGTTCAGAACAAATAATGCATAAAAATTTATTGGCTGCAGTGAGGTATATGATGAGAGGCATAAGACCAGGAAAAAAGTTGAGAGTTTATTCCCCTTAAATTATAGCCAATTTGCAGAGCGATAACTGAATCCCAGATGGATATTCCTGCCCTGGGGACATGTGCACAATACATCTGCCACTAGCTCAGCCAGTCTTTAATTCAACAGCTTTTTTCCAGAATTTTGGTGACTAAAAGCTCCTTAAACTACCAAAGTCAGCTTTACCCAGTTCTGTGTGGCACTTTGCAGTGTTAGGCTGCAGATCATTTGAGAAGCACGTTCACTACAGGACCCCTGTTTGACACAGGGGACCAGCCCCACAGCACAGTGTTCCAGAGGGGCTGTGGGAGCTGCTGCTGGGAAAGCTGCTGGTGGGCAGAACTTTCCTTCAGGCTTGTGGGGGGAGCTCGTTGATGGTGGAGGACACCACCTCCCCGTTCACGCTGTCGTGGACAATCGCTTTGAGCTTTCGGTTGCTCGGCTCAGAGCGTTCTGAAAGAAAGGAAAGTTTAATTAGCCAAGGAGCAATGCTGAGACAAGGTGATGCAGGGAAAGCCTTATTTACAGTCATTTGCCTGCTGCCTCCTCAACAAAGTTTTCTCTACATGTTTTCCTTAAAGTCAGTATTTGTTAGTGCTCTGTGTGAAATGTGCTGCCAGAAAGTCACCCTGGGTCTGGTCCAGGTCAGGGCAAATGAATAATACAGAGAAAGCCCAGCCAATGCAAATCCAGCAGATTATCCTGGATGTCTGCAGGTCATGCCCATGCCAGCATACAAGTTTCCAGACATGCAGATTTTTGGTTTGCTCTCAAGCCCTAATGCTGTTTTAGTCACCCAGTGGAGTCTCCTTGCCATATCCCAGCAAAGCTTTAGTCTGGAGCCTGAGCTGTGGCCACTGTGAGACTGACAGGGCTGGGGCTCTGGCACAGCTCTGCAGTGAGCCCTTCACAGCAGCCAGGAACTGCTGAAATGCTTCTCAAAGGCCTGCTGCGCACACCTTCCACACTTCACTCAGGTGTGGTTAAAATTGCTCTGAGTAAAATTTGATTGGAAATGACAGTAATTAAGAGTCACTACAGAGAGCAAAGTAAGGAACTTTTACCTTTAGTTTCAGATTTTCTTGCTGTCCTGTGAAGATAATGAAATAAAAAATAATGTTACACTAATTTCAAAAAGTTATTTGTCCCCTTCTCACTGTTTCTAAGGAGACCTAATCCCATTATGAGATAAAATTTTTTTAAAAAATGGAAAAAGCTTTATGCTTCTATACCATGGGAGCTTTCCCTCTGGTAGATACTCTCACTGGAAACATCCCTGGGCACATTCACTACTGCTCCCAGGGACAAATGCATTGGTTCTTGTGTTATTTGGAGTTGCTCAGGTTAATCCCAATTTGGTTTCTGACAAATACCCTCACACTTGGGGCCTCTCTGTCCTGCCTGTCTGAGAGTCGCAGTTCTAAAGTCTGCTGATCTTCCTTTTTTGACTTCATACAAATCAGATGAGAGAATAAAAATAAGGCCAGCATTCTCCTATGCTGAGATGGCCATGCTGTGGGAGTGGAGAATTTTATTCTTTTTTTAATAAAAAGTTGTATTAATTTAGGTAATCCAAATTACATGGGTACCAGTGTCTCTGTACTCTAAGTAGCTCCAGCTTTTTATTATGATCCGTCACATTAAAATACCAACCCTTGATGTAGTATGGGACTCACAAGCTTTGATTAAGCATAAACAAACAAACAAATAAATAATCCAAATATGAGAACTCTTCATCTGTTCCAGTCGGTGCAGCTTTGCCTTACCCATCAGCATTCCCTTCCAGCAGCAGGCGGTATGTGGAAATTTCCTTTTCCAGGCGTGTTTTGATCCCAAGAAGAACTTTATATTGGTTATTTTGCTGCTTCATGTCGTGACGAACCTGGCTCAGCTCCTCCTCACACCTGGAGATGATCTGCTGCATGTTTTGAAGTGCAGCAGCATAATAATTCCGAGTGTCAGCCAAGGTGTCTTCCAGCATGTGTTTCTGATGGGGCAGATAATACCAAGACCATGATTATTATTTATGTGGTAGATACAACACAGAAATACCAGCAAATTTGGTCTCTAGCTAGAAGATTGCAAAATTAAGGCTGTGGTAATTTAAACACTTATGCATTTGCATAACTATTCTTGTGAAGGCAGCAGAACCACAAAGCTGTGCCGTGTGTGCATGAAAGGCAGAACTGAGTCATTTATCCCTGCCATATCCGTTCTGCTCAAAGCTCTGCTCCTGACACTGCTGTCTGTCCTGTCTGTTCTGCAGGAACTGTCCAGAGTTGCTCCAAAGTCTCCAGGTCTCTGGGATGTGAGCTTTAACCTGTGTAAGCATATGTAATATTTGTGAAATCTCCCCACCAATATTTTTCATACTTTGTGTAATTCATGCCTGATAACAGGGTTTGTAAATATGAACTTTGCTTTCTTTGTGTTACTGTCTGTCTTCTGGACACATTTTCTTTCTACACCTGGAGTCAGCTATCCTTTCTTCTTCTCCTCATATTTTCTTGTAAGAAGAGACATATATTTTTCACTTCCTGATGATGGTTGCTGAATCTATTTTGCATATTTTGGCAAAGTTGAGCATGATCTGAATTCCACTTTCCCTCATACTTTAACAACTGCACCAAAGTTATGCTAGGCTGTGGATTTAGATGGAGAATAGGTCCATGACAACTTCTGAGAGTACATGGAGTGAGTGAGCAGCCCAAGATGTCTGCAGCAGATACCTTACTAATCTGTGCCTGCAGCTCGATGTCCAGGGATTGCAGAGTTCTCCTCAGCTCCTTGATCTCATTCTCGTTGCGCTGGATCTGCTCGGGATTAGGGGTTGCTGCCAGGGACATTGCTGCACTCTGTGGAGCAGAAGCAAGAGAAAAGCTCAGACTCAGGTCAGGCAGGTGCAGCCACAGGGGGCTTGGAAATGAGCAGGGACTAGCTGTTACCTGTTCTTTGTACCAATTGTCCAGGCTTTGACGATTCTTTTCAATTATGGCCTCATAATCTTCTCTTATTTCTGCCAGAATCTTGCCTAAGTCTGCAGGAGGGGCCGCGTTTACTTTTACATTGACTTTGAAGTCTTGTGAGGAGCGATTGGCTTCCATGTCCTGTTCATGTGGCAGAGGGAACAAGCAAACTCGTTTATGGGAGTAGAAAGTTTTCAGAGAGCCACAGAATCCCAGAGAGGTTTTGGGGGTAATTGTTCTATATACATTAAGTTAACATTATTTGAAAAATTTATATATTGATAATACTCTGATGTGACTTAAACTAGTGACATAGTTGCTTCTGTGGCAGAATTCAATAAAAAACATGCAAGAAGATCTTTTCTTAGAATGTTTCTGGAAGAAATGGACTCAATTAAGAAGCACTGGCATTTTTTATTTATTTATCCATTAGAAACCTAAAACCTTGATGAAAATCTAACAGTAATTTCATCTTTCTTACCCTTTATGTTAATATTTATGGAACTATAACTAAGTTTACAGGAGAGTAATGTAAAAGTTCTATGTAATTGTTAAAGGAATAATTGGATTAAAGCATATAATTACTGTGTAAACAACATAATTATAGGACCAGTTGGGCAGGTAGGGTAACATTCCTTTCGGTGTAGCACAACCTTCTGTGCCTGGTACCATTTTCAAAGCGCCCAGGCAAAGAAGCTTTTTGGGGTATGACATCATGGAATGCAGATCAGCTGGACACAGGGATGGCTCTGCTGGTCCCCTGTGTCCAAGAGCTCTCCTGGGCTGGAGGGAGTCAGCCAAAGGCAGCTGCACCCACCACTGTGCACCCCCTGTGTTTTATTCTCTGCTTTAAAACCCACAGACACTGAGCAGGATGTTTGGTCCGGTGTTGGGTAATAACTGCAAACAACACCAGATCAAGCGAAACCAGCATGTTTCAAGCAGTGGAATTATAAATGTGGGAATAACAGAGAGCACTGAGTATAGCTTTGGAGAATCCAGAGTAGTGTGGCTTTTGAGAATTATCTAATTACTGTGTTTAGGATTATGCAAGAATGAGTAATTTTGCCTGACTTCACCAACCATTCTTTTTAATTTTGATCCTTCAAGAATTTGAGATCTCTTTTGCTCAGGTCAGCCTGTTCTGGATGACCCTGCTTGAGTATAGAGGGGGGGACAAGGGGCCCTAAATAGATCCCTTCTGACTTTCAACCCCTCCATGCTTCTGTGAGTATGGGAAATGATATATTCAGAACTGAGGAAAAAGTCTGTGATGACTAAAACCCGGCAGCACTCTGTGTATTTATATCTAAGTCTTTCTGAGAACATTTCTGTCCAATATGTCAGTTATTATTAGCTGTGTATGACAGATGGGTGGGAGAGACTCCAGCAATCTGTTCTCTCTGAAACCCCAGTGTAATTGGCAAAGCAGACACAGGCTTTTTGCTTCACCTGACTTTCATTGGTGCCTCAGAAACAGGATTAGGTCCTGAATCATCAATCCCACTTACAGATTGTGGGTCTTACTCAGTTAATTACACGGTAGTAAAGATTTGTGCAATAGGATTTTACCAAGTGGAACTTTTTCTACCTCCTCATGGTCTTTCCTCCTGAGGATGTGCTCTTCTCTCAAGCCTTCAATTTCCATTTCCAGATCTGTGGTAATAATGGTCATGCCGTCGAGCTCCTTCCGCAGGTTCTCCACATCCAGCTGCACTCCCTGCCTGCGACACTTCTCGGCTTCGTATCTTTGTGAGGAAAGAGAAGACACAACGTGCATGTTGAGAACTGCCCGACTCTTGTATAAGGAGAAATAGACTTGCTCAGTCTATGTAGGGAACCAGAGAAACCAATTCTGTTTCTAGCTTATGTTATTTAAATATATTTGGATAGCCTTAACAATGAGTTTTATTAGTTTGGTATTTCACTTTCCTCTCTCTCTCGTAACTTCTCCTCTATGGTAAGAAATAAAATTCTTTTTTTCACTCCCTTTTTGCATGTTAACATTCACCAGTTATGGAAGCTTTGAGAATACAATTCTCTGAAAACACTATCAGCAAGCACTGATTGCTTTAGTTTTTCCTAAATGGTAACCTCTGAGTTCTTCAGAAAAACAAGAAAAATGTGATGGAAGCCAGTTACTAACCTTCCTCTCTAACCTCTTGCAGTGTCTGTAGTGAGCCAAAGGAAGGGAGATGCTGCTGAGTCTTCCCTTGGGCATGGGAAGCAATTTCACACCTCAGCATCTCTCCCTTTACTCTGTGTTTTGTGGGCTCTGTTCGTGCTTCTCCATTCACCCAATGAACTCAGTCTGAGTCCCATCCCTCAAAGTAGTTCCACTGGTTCCTTTGGTGACACCACTGACTGACAATGAAAGGCTGGCAGTGCTCAGGGTATCCGAGTTTGTCACAATATTACCAAAAGCTGAAACATTTTTTATAGCTGATCACCAACTGCTAGAAATAGGAAAAATCTTCCTGATTCCTAAGAAGTCTTACTTACAGAAGTGTCAAATCCTTTCCTGTGGAAAGACCTGCCTGAAAGTGTTTTGTACAAACAATTTGTCTTTTTAGTTGATCTGAGAACTCTCTTTCAATGTACTGAAAATCAGAGTGTGCTGGGAGCCAGTGATGCACCGGCTCAATTACTCAACTCACGGGACTCCAGAGCAGAAGCCACACGAGGACAGGTGTTCCCTGCAGAGCTGGACAGAGAGGTGATAAGTCCAGGAAATAGATTTGGGCTGGACTGGGAAGTGCAGCGCTTAGAGGGGATAATTTGTAATCCCAGATGACAGTTTTAAGTGCCTTTTGTCACAAGTATCAAGTGCCTGCTGTCAAACCTGCTCGTCAGGACCTGCACTAAGTATCATAAACAGGGTGACTCAAGGTTCTTCAGCAACCATTTGTGGGTTCTAATGCTTTTGCGTTTTTTCCCCATGTTCTACATCTTTTTTATTCATCCAGTATCAACAGAAAACCTCAGTAAAATCACTTCTCTGTTGGATTAGCAAGAAGAAGTAATGTTTAGTTTAATCCTCTTTCAAATCTAATGAGGAAACCAAAGAAGAGCTTACTTGAGCCTGAAGTCTTCAGTTGCCATGTTAGCGTTATCAATTTGTAAAAGGATGCTGGCATTGGTGATCTTGCTATCCTCAATCTGGAAAACAGAGAATCCAACAGGAGAGTTGGTTTTGCCATGGGATGACAGTAAATAATCTGTACTGGTTTAGCCTCTTTGCTGCTCAAAGGAAGCATCTAAATAGTGGAATTCCCATGCTAAGGAGACCATAGGAATAAAAGCATTTCAGTTTCCTTATTCACCTAGGTGTTTTGCAATTTTTCTCTATAATCTTACTTTACTCTTTTTCTTACTTTTTTTGAGGGAATGAACCAGGAGGCATTATCTTATTCCTGATCAGGTAGAGGATATGAATTTCATTGCACAAACTTCATGGTCTATTACAGAGTAACAGTCACTGCCTTCCCCTGGTTTTGAGCCCGGATTCTGCTCCTGTTCAGCATTGCTGACAAAGCTGCCTTGGGCATCTTTAGGGCAAATTTCAGTAAGAACCATTAAGCTGTGTCTGAGTACAATCAAAATACTGGAGTTAATGTTATGCTAAAAAGTAGCCTGTGCATGAACACCCTGCTGAGCTGGTGATGGTGGCAGGACCCTCAACTCACCACAGGCTTCAGCCTGGAGTTTCATGCAGAATACCACTGGCATCTGGTTGGTGTGATCCATTCATTTATGCACCCATAGCTGCTCTGAATCGACCAGCAGCATGCAGTGATTGATTCAGGTGTCTGATTTTGCTTTGGGATTTGAAAATTGCCCTAAACGGTGCAGGATGAAGCATGATCTCATTTCTTTGGTGCACTCAGCACTCACTGGAAAGGCTCATGTGTCCCTGATAACATGGAATAGCTTTTAACTATAGATCTGAAAAAGTTCAGTATTCCAGGCCAAATCTTTGAGAGAACTCCAGCAGGAACTCACACATAATTATCAGAAAATCATAAATGCAGGGCATTGTGTCCTTTTCTAACACAGAGGAAAGAGAAGTGTGGTTGCCATCCCACCAGCTACCTTCCCTCAGCATCCACAGAGCAAACCAAGGGGCTCTGTGGCCGTACAGAAGTCATTTACAGAGCTCTCAACACCTTGGAGTAAATTTCCCACACCTCAATGAATCACAAAGAAACAAGGAAATGACAAAATTCTCCTCAAGTGTCAAAGGTTCACCTCTGTAGTGAAGAAGAAGGTGCTGTGGAATGTTTCACTAATCTGCTCACAGCCTGTGCATTGCTGCGCAATTATCCGCGCCTCGCATACTGCCCTGGGACACCACCAAGGCCAGCTCAAGAACTTTAGCAATGCCCTGAATGTGTGGCTGCCTGGAATTTGGTGACAAAGAAGAGGCAGTTCTTGAATCCAGCCTTGAAAACAACATGAGTTCCTCAGCTTTGTGCCGTGTACAGAATTGCTGTGTGGCTGTGCAATCCAAGCACTGGTCAGTGCTTTGCCCACTCCTGCTGGCTTGGCCCCAGTGGCTCTGCAGCCAGCAGGAGATCTCACATGTACCAATTATCTCTTAGCAGTCACATGGGATTCCTTACTGCATCCATCAGGAACATTTGCAGACTCTAGTACCAATCTGCAAACTGTCAGCTTCATTAAGAACTCTCACATTATTATTGTATAGGAAATACACTGCAATTCCTTCTCAAAACAGGGATTTTCCAGGAAGGCTTCCTGCACTGACTTTACCTCTCATGTCTCCTGTCCTTTGTCCCATCTCCTGAAATGCTCTGTAGATCACTTTGCTTCTTTAGCAGCACAAGGTGTTTGAATGAGACAGTTACTTGAAGAACAGGTGCTATTTCATTGTGTATCTGGGCTAGGATGGAGTCGAGCTGGAGCAAGGCTTTTCCCAAAACTTGTTGCTCCATCAGGCATTAATCCTGAATTCAGGTGGTCAGGAGAGTGTGGTTAAAAATGTAGAACCCAAATGATTATATGCCTCCAAGTTCAGACAGGCAGCATATCATAGACATTCTGGATTATTGGATCTAGGACCCTAAATTTAGTCTAAGTTTTATTTTAGGTGCTAAATTAGTTTCACCCTTTAAATTAACATTTAATTTATTTAATTATGGTTAATAGTTAGATGCTATATTTTCACTCGTTTTACTGGCAGACATGCTGCTAATTGCAATATTTTATAGAGAAAGTAAAAATTCTGGGTTCAATCACTGAATAGTCATCTGTAAATGATCCTTTCCTGGCCTTTCATTCCACATCCAGGACAGGCACCAGCCTCCAGGTGTCTATGGCCAGGGACAGCTGTTTAAGGGGTGACTGTTAAAAATAAATGGTTTGGGTACAACCTACTGAAAAGTGAGGGCTTCACTCCAATCAACATCATGGCTTTATGCTTACTGTCTTCCTAAATCTTTCTGATTTACTAATTCCAAATCAACCTGAACACATATCTTGATGAACAAGTTTTTATTTCCTTTTCTGTTAAAAAGGAAAGTGCCCAACTGCCAGCTCTGGGGATGGTGACCTTTCTTTATCCTTAAAACAGAAATGGGTGATGACAGTTCTGGCTCTCCATACACAGGCTGTGGTCCGAGCACCTCACCTACTGCCTGGAGGCAACACTTTTAGCTGTGAGCATGGAGTTTGATTAAGTCCTTGCCCCCAGTCAGCAAAGATGTGAATTAATACAATTTCCAAGCCTTTTTAAAAAGAATTTCTCAGGATCTTGAGAATGCCAAGTAATTGTATTATAAAAAGTGGAGGGCAAACGACAACATTGCTTTTGGAAGAGCTTTGCGTTTTGCCCCATATGGGTATGTAAAGTTAATTACACTGATTAGTCACACAGATGGTTACAGTGCTAAGGATGTTCATTATGAATACAGATTAATATTATGCTTAAATTTGAAGACACGTGAGTTTGGGAGATTGAAAGAGTTACTGTTGAACATTAATATTAACTACTGGCAGGAACCAGAAATTCTCCTTTTAATTATAGTGAAAACATCCACAAGGAATTTGTCACTGCTATTTTCTTAATTACAATGAAGTATTTTTCCATCTGATTACATAAGCTCATTGGTCCCAAAACTCCTGTAGTTTCATTGTCTGCTACCGCAGGAATCAAAGAGCTGGAATGCCCCAGTCTGTCTGGAGACAGCGGCAGGAGAGGGGCAGGCTCTGCACTCCTCCTGCTTTGTAATTTGCTCAAGACCTGTGTAGTCAAAAAGACCAAGTTCTGCCAGCAGCAGTTACTCAAACCCCAGTTTCAGTACAGAAAGGAACACTTGGCAGCACAGCCAGTCTCTGCAGAATCCCCGTCGCCCCCTTCCAGCCTTTCTTGTGCCCATTCTCCTCCTTGTGAACACAAAGAATGTTTATGCCCAGGTCCTGGAACTGCCTTCCTGAGGATTTCTAACATTTCAAAGGTTTTATTTAACTTCGTTAAAGGAAAGCCATCAGCATAAAGGAGAACCCCAATTCCTTAGAAGAGCACAGAATGACACAGTCCCAGCTCTGACTTACCTGTCTTTGCATGTCAGTGACGTTTTGCTCGTACTGGTTGAAGTCATGCCTCTTTCCATGAGACTTTGTCCTGTGCCACTCTAGGATGCAGCTCTCCAGCTGAGCGTTGGCTGCTTCTAAGGCACGGACCTTGTCCAGGTAGGCAGCCAAGCGCTCATTCAGGTTCTGCATAGTCTGTTTCTCATTCCCACCCAGGAAGATGCTCTCCCCATAGTGCTCGCCGAAGCCTCCCCAGGATGCCCCTCCTGCAGCCAGCCAGAAGGGTCTGGCAGAGGAGAAGGAGGGATGTGTGCTGCTGGCACCACCATCTGCACTTGATGCTCTGTAAGAAGTTCCTTGCTGGGCCAAACCACACCCTGTACTACCCCTCAGGGACCCAGAAAAAAACTGGAAAGGGCCTTGGCTGGTGCTCATGCTTAGCTCTGTGTGAATCGAACCCCAGGTTTGGCTGCCTAGCACTGAGCAGCCTCTTCGCCTTCCCTGAGCAGCTTTATGCCTTTTCCTGTGGGAGTTTCCCTTCGATGAATGACTACAGCAACAAGATTGTGTCATCACGAAACGTGCTTCCTCTTGGTCAATTCTGAAGCATTTATGAGCCTGCACGCTGTTGTTGTTTGGAATCAGCTACATACCGGGTTGCTTTCCTTTCGCTTGTTTGGGTTTTTTTTTCTTTTTCTTTTCATATGATAATAGTGAGGTGTGGCCAAAATCCGTAGGTGTGGAACAGGATCAGCTCTGCCTCAGACTTCTCTCTAACCCTGTAGTTAGTATGTTATGTTTTCCTGCTCATGAAGAGAATAAATGGGAAGCTGGGGCAGGGATGGGGCTGTGCAGATACTTTCTGTGGTAATTCTCAGGCTGTAGAATTACAGCAGCCCGTGGATCCTCACACCTGTGGATTCTCAAGTGCAGTGTGTCCTATCAGCTGTCAAACAGCTTAGTGACCAAACAGCTTCAACCTGTGGGAGATGTGAGGCTTTCATGAAGTCATCCAGCTTCTGAACCAAATAAACCTCCAGTCCAGAGACAGTAATGCCCCACTGTTTCCTTCAGCTGCCCATTTCCAGGGAAAATACTTGAGAATCAGATACTTTAATACTGATTTTCTCATGATTTGAGGTGCAGTCCTGTTTCAGTGGTCTTGTCTCAATAGGCAGCAGTGCAAAGGTTTCTTGCTGTTCCCAGCATTAATACTATTAAGATATTTATCTTAGCTATAGAACATATTTAGATTATGAGTTTGTAACAGCACTCAAAAGATTCAAATGATTATTTAAAGCTACCAGCCCTAAAAACTGACCTGGCAATCATGCAGGAATAGCCTTTCTCAAAAGTTTCAGTAACTTTCTGCCAAACTGTATCATCCAACAGGGAGAGGTGCAGTGTGGCTGTTGCAGATTGTCCTGTTCCTCATGCTGGTAAGGGGCACAGATTGGGGAGTGGTCCCGTGGCAACTGCTGGGTGTAGTGGGTTTGCCTTGTCTTGTTCTGGTCCACGACTGAAGGATGAGATCGGGGAGGAAGATTTGGGAAGAGACATGAAGCTGAGGCTTTCACAGATAATGCTGCAGCTATTTCCTTACCTGGGTGAAGACTAAACCCCTTCCCCAGGGTCTGCCCTGCCCTGCTGCTCATCCTGACTGCTGAGGTCAGGGAGACCGCATGGAGCAGGGTTAAACTGTCCTGGGAGAAACAGGAGGGGATGTGTTTTCCCCTGTTTGTTTCACTCGGAAGGCTGCAGCAATAAGGAATTTTTGCGCTCCAGCTTCCCTGGTACCTCCGGCCTCATTCCTGTCGGAGCAGGATTCGGGCTCCTCCTTGTGGCTCGGGCTTGGCTCTGCTCAGCACCTGCTCCTTTTCCCCAGCTCCCTGTGCATTGAGCGCACACTCCTCTTCCTTCCTCAGACACTTCCTTCTGTAGAAATCCTGGCATTTCTATTTGGGGAAAGAAATCACTGAAGATGAGGTTTTCCAGTGAGCACAAGGTTTGGCTCTCCCCAGATATTCAGGTTACGGCCACACAGCTGCAGTCTGGGATCAGCCCTGCTGCTAGGGAGGGGAGTGAGCTTGAAGCATCAGACAAAAACTGAGGCTCTAACTTGAAAAAAACTCAAATTTTAATAGCACTGATGACATCCTGCAGATCTCACCCGAGATCAATTTCAGATTGAATTTTCAGTTTAGCAAGCTGGTGTCTGTGACCTATCACACCGAGAAGGAATTACTCAGGGATGTACAGAATAGAATGTGAAATAAAATGGACCCTCTGTTTCACCAGAAATTACTCCATGGCATTCCCACCCTGCCTGGCAGTGAGGCTGGCAATATGGGAGAGCACAGAGCCTCAGTCCTGAGAATATAATGGAATCAGCACATCATGAAATCCAGATTTGTATTTTCTCTTGCAATTAATCCAAAGTACAAGTGATCTGGGACATGGGAAGTGCTTTCCCTGAGGCTCAGCCTTTCCAAACTGGAAAAGGTGCCACACAGTTTTGATCCACACATGCTGAGGATCAATGAAACAGACCAAACAACTTACTTCAAAATCTGACCCGACTCTTTGTCAGGTTGCAGTGCTGAATTTGGGTTTAGTAACCTCTTTAATCCAGAACAGAGAATGGAAGCGACACCCAGAGTAAGGAAATAAACTGTTGTCAGCAGGTGGCACTCTTGGATGGGGACTGCTCTGCTCCCTGGGAGATGGTGCTGCTCCACAGTCCTGGCTTGCTTCATCTGGGAATTGTGGGTGTTTTACTGAATTGGAGCACGGGAAGCAAACTGAGCTGAATTTCGAGGCTGCAGTTTAAATACAGGCAGACTATTTTGACAAGTATATTGTACAGGTCAGTGTTCTGCAACAATCACTGATTGATTCAAGTCCTCCATCTGGAATACAAATGGATGGAGAGCTGCCTGTGGCTGTAGGAATTCCCTCTCTTGCTGTGAGAGTGATACAAGCAATAGTCACCTAGGTTTTGGATCAGGAAAAGATATCATTTACACAATTAAGTTTTCCTCTCTAGTTGATTGTGATGTTGCTTTGCTGCAGTTTGCCAGAACCTCTCCTGAACTCCTTCCAGTGGGAATGCCAGCAGGATGTGCATTTCTTACCAGCAGCACCCATGATCTCATGGCCAAACTGGTGATGCCAGCACTGTATATTTCTTTTTCTTAAATGTCAGAAAATAAAAGACACAAAAATAGTGTCTCTAAGGAGCTTGAAAGGAAAATAAAACATGTAATTCTAGAAATTACATCATTTTTGCAGGTACTATATAATGTGGATTGAATGTCCAGTGATGGGGCTAAGGATGCCTTTTTCAAACATGTTTATGTGAGCAAAGTACAGCACTTAGGTAATTAACTGCCTTGTGTGCTTCTGGGGTTCACCAGGCTCTGAAAGTTTTATCAGCATCTCTTCAGTTCAACTGGTGGGGGATTTGTAGCTGGGAGAAGGTGGTGTGGCTAAAACCACAGGCACAGCAGTGACATGGGCTGGGGATGTTCTTCCTGATGGATGAAAACCAAAACAGTTGCAGCAAACTCTGAGCAATTTGTTTCACCTGGACTGTGTCTGCTGCTTCCTTAGGAGCTGAGGGAATTTGCCTTGGTGCTGCAGGCAGTGCAGGAACACAAATATATGCAGTTTTTTCAGAGATGCATTTTATTTGTGCATAAATTGTAGCCCTGTTGTGCCCTTGGAACAGAGAACAAAGATCTTAAGGATTTTTTTTTATGCTATCTTCTCTGTTTTTAACTGATACCAGCTCCAGATGGCTGGCAGAGTCTAATGGCACTTTATCTGTCCATTCATCACCATCTTTATTATTATTTTTAAGGTTATTATTGTTATTGCTGTTGTTATTCCCCAAGTATCCCCTGGTTGGCTTCCAGCAGCCCATGCTGGGAGGGCCTGTGGGCTGTGTGTGGCACAATGGCTTCAAAAAACACCATTAGACTGGATTCATTTGCAAAAGCAGAACAGAAACTTTATTGTTAGGACACAATAGGGCACCAGCAGAAAACAGACTTTGGCATCTCTGACCCAGCCAGCCAATGCTCGTGTACAAAGGCAGAGCAAATCTAAGGAAAGACATTCTTGGATACATTCTTGTGCTTTGGGGAAGTGAAAGGTTCTTTATTTCAGCATTAGCCAGTGTGAGGCTGCACTGGGTCCACATGGAGATTTGGGATTCCTTTATGGGTATCTCCTGTCACGGGTAGAAACGGGTTTTCCATCATCATCTGTGCCAGAGCGACGTCCTGCACCGCTCCCAAATGCTGTTGTAGGGGAATAAAAAAAATTAAATAGGGAACAAAAAACCCACTAAGGCACTGCCAACACCCTGAGGAGCTGAACCATGAGGTTGTGTTTGTTTGTTTCCTCACAAGATCTTTCACATATCAAAGGCAGAACTGCCTTTACATCTTATTTACTTTCCCTCCTGGTCCTCATCCAGAAAACCTTAGGAGTTCATGTCAGATATAGATTTGGAAGCATCTTGAGTGTTATGTGAGCCAGCAGAGGAATGAATCTTTGGGAGATCTGGGTATTTTAGAATCCCATGAGCAGTTCATACAATGATTTTGGAAATCTACTGGTTTCAAAAATGCACATAAAATAAAGTATTATATTTTTGTCTCTACATGATACAGAACATGCTCATTGTAGGGAGAATGGAATCTGGGTAGTAAGAAGAAATCCAAGGCTAAAAGGTTTATTTAATCCTATTTTGCCTGTTGATTTCAGCCCCTCATTAAACGAAAATGTTTCTTACCGTCCTTGGGGTTCAGTCCTGACAACCTGTAGAAAAGAAAGATTTGATTAATGACCATTTCTGACCTTGTCCTCTGAAACCATTGAACCATTTAGGAATTTGTGTGGATAGCCAGGATTTCACAGAGCTGCTCTCAATGGCTGGTTCTGAGGTGTGTTGTTACTGGAGGTGGTGTTAAGGTGCTTTCAGCTTTGAAATCCACCCCTATGTACTTGAAAGGGAATGGGAACAGTGGTCAGACCAGTTCCTTGTCCTGAGGTGTCTCCTTATACTGCTCCTCTCCTCAAAATGCCTCTTCTAGAAACTATGTAAGGAGCTGATTCCTCCTCAGAAATCAAAAGTAATTCCATGTTTAGATCAGATATGATAAATGAGCATGAAAATGCAGATTTTACTGAAGTAAGCTGGAGTCTGTTCCAGGCTCTTTTCTTGCTGGGGATACTGGTGTGTGAAGATGAGTATTTATTTTCACCTCTGTGCACATATTGAGACAAGCAAGAGCTAAAGAAATACTGGGAGCAGGTTTTTATAAGTTGTCTCAGCCTGAAGCCTCTAATTCCAGTGCAACCAGAGGATTAAGTGAGACATATCTATGGGGCCTGGTGCCTTTTGTAATTCATCATGATCAAAATGGTGGCATTTATATTTTCAAATCCTCCACACCAGCGATGTGCAGACTGAGCTTGAGTTCTGGCAGTACCAGGGACTTTGCCAGTGCTCCAAAGGCTGCGTATTTTAGAATCCCATGAGCAGTTCATGCAATCATTTTGGAAATGCAGGGAGCAGGGAGCGCGACTGAGCGCTCCAGAGTCCGCCCCAGCTCTGGCTGCACAGAGCTGCTGTTACCCTGATTTGCTCATCGGGACCGGGACAGTGACATACTGTGCGTCCTGGCCCTCCAGCAGCCGGCGGTACGTGGCGATCTCCTGCTCCAGGCGGCTCTTGATGTCCATGAGCATTTTGTACTCCTGGTTCTGGCGCTCCATGTCGCAGCGCAGCTCGCTCAGCTGCTCCTCCACGCTGGTGATGAGCGCCTGGATCTGAGCCAGCTGCGCGCAGTATCGGCCTTCTGTGTCCCGCAGGTTGGCCTCCAGCCCGGCTTTCTAAAGGGCAGCAATGGCAGGTTAGAAGGAAGTTTGTCCCACGGAGGGGGAGTCGAGGAGAGGGAGGAAGGGGACAGCGTGAGGCAGGGCCTCGTGGTGTCGGGACAGCTCCGTACCATGCTGAGCTGCGACTGGAGCTCAATCTCCAGGCTCTGCATGTTGCGGCGCAGTTCCGTGATCTCTGACTTGCTGGTCTGTATCTGCTGGGTGTGGGTGGCAACTTCACGGTTCAGCTCCTCAGTCTGAAAGGAAAAATAATGTAAAATCACATATAAATGTATTAAAAAATCAATCGTTTTGAGAAAGGGAGGTAGGGACCTGCCAGTGCTGTTCATTGGTGTGACTGTACCTGAGTGAAGAACCAGGCCTCAGCATCTTTACGGTTCTTCTCAGCCAGAGCTTCATACTGCTCCCTCATCTCAGCAAGAACTCTGGTCAGGTCAATGCCAGGAGCTGCATCCATCTCCACATTGACTGTTCCACTCAGCTGGTTCGAGTACTCTTTCATTTCCTGCATGGGCAGCAGACAGAGGACACAAAAAGATCAGGCTCTCTCCTCTCACACTGCTCCTGCCCCCAGCAATCCCTGCTGTGGTACACAGTACCTGTGCTATCAAGTAGCACAGATGGAGCACACATAAAACATTTATCACATTTTCTTTCTTATTGCAACAGCTTCTCTGTTTCTGTGTACTCACGCAGGACACACGTATCTACATGTAATTTACATGTATGTTTCATTTGCAAGAGAGAAATTCCAAAGGGGAGTGATCTCCCTGCCCTTCCAGGACTCTCACCTCTTCATGGTTCTTCTTCAGATAAGCCAGCTCCTCTTTCAGTGTCTCAATCTGCATCTCCAGGTCGGCTCTGGACAGGGTCAGCTCATCCAGGACCCGGCGCAGGCCGTTGATGTCGGACTCCACGCTCTGGCGCAGGTACAGCTCGTTCTCATACCTGCGGTTCAAAAAAGAAACAAGCACTGGAACGTGTCCGAGTTTGTATTCAGTAGAGCTATAAAATTATCATATATAGGAGGAACAGTGGACTGTAGATGAAAACATACAGATTTAGAAGTGTAAAAGCAATAAAGACATTTTTTCCCAATATCCAGCTATGGCAAAAGGAAGCACAGACAATGCCGTATGATTCTGTTCCTGAGGAGGACATGACATTTCACCTGGCAGAACCTAATACTGATTATCAGCATCAATAGAAACATTGTCACATAGGACAGAAGTTTTGCAGTGTCCTCCCAGATTTGCGTAGGAAAGCACAGGTGGGGCAGGGCTGCCTGGGATACAGGAGAGAAAATAGAAACCTGCAGGTGCATTGCTGCAGGGAAGGCAGCTGCACACGGACCTTTATCATCTGATGTACTGCTGAGCCTGGGAGCTGGAAAAACCCCATCTTACTCTAAATTTCAGACTCCAGCAGAGAAATCCTGAAGCCCCACAGCAATCTTTTCCTGCCACTTTCCTTCTAAGTGAAAATCCCACCTATTCCTGCCTTCTTTCCCTTGTGATTCAGGCTACTAAGAATATTTGAGTATCACAAAAAAATGAAGACATGGGCTGTAAGTGATCATGCAAACAGCTCAGTGATCTGAATGCTGTGTTCTGTCAGGCTTATACTCTGAATTGGTCCTTCATCAATGGATTCTGCTTGCCAGGGTATTTTGTATTTGAAGTTACTAAAGAAAAAACTGTTTTGAGAGAGTAAAGACAAGTAGAGTGAATACAAATGAGCTCCAGGTGAACTTACTTCAGTCTGAAGTCATCAGCAGCCAGTCTGGCATTGTCAATCTCCAAAATGACCCGGGAATTGTCAATGGTAGCAGCAAGGATCTGCAATTAAGAAACATGGAGAAAAGTTCCTGTGAGTAATGGTAAAATATCTGGTCCACATTCCATGAGCAAACCAGAGGGATGTGATACTCTGTGCAACACAGATTAGAACTGTAACAGGGAAATGTGTTTGTACAACACCTGATCTTATCTGTACCCAGGTGAATTATCTTTCCAGCCTTTGAGGCCTACCTGCCACATTCTTTACTATTTGATTCCTGAAAAATATATTGATAATTCTAAACACATTTTGCTAACTTTTACTGCAATCATTTTAATTTCAACAAACATCACATTGTCAGGATAAGATATTTGGTGTTTAAATTGAGAAGAGGCTACTCTATTCTGTTAGAATGCTCAGGACTTCAGTGTATTTACTTCTTTTGTAATTATTTTAAAGACGTGGAACATGCAGTTCCATAATTCTCTTACCTTCTGATAACTCATCTACATATGAATGTCATACCTTGTCTCGGAGATCTTCAATTATCTTGTAATAGTTGCTGTAGTCACGGGTGGGGCTGGTGGGAGCTTGTTTCTGGTACCAGTCTCGAATTTTCACTTCTAATTCAGAATTGGCCTCTTCCAGGGCTCGTACTTTGTCCAGGTACGAAGCCAGCCGGTCATTCAGGTTCTGCATGGTTATCTTCTCATTGCCAGACAGGAGGCCATCGCCGCCACCAAAGCCACCACCAAGGTCAAACCCTCCACCAAAGCCAGCACCCCCTCCAAAGCCAGCGCCCCCTCCAAAGCCGGAGCCCCCTCCAAAGCCACAGGCTGCCCCCCCTCCAAAGCCTCCTCCATAGCCCCCCCCAAAGCCGTAGCCTCCTCCTGAAGAGGAGACGTACCTGGCCGAGGAGATGGAGACGCCGCGGCCGCCGGAGCCGCCGTGGATGCTCGGGGCCCGGCAGACGCCTCCGGCACGCACCGAGGACAGGCGGCAGCTGCTGCCCCCAGCACCCCCAAAGCCACCCCCGTAGGTGGAGGAAGAGCTCATGTAGGAGGTGGCCATGGCTGAAGCAAGAGAAGGAGCAAAGGTCAGTTATGCAGCCTTGCAAGAGAAGACAGCTTGTGCCTTCGCTGCCCTGGTGCCTCTTTTATATCCTCACAATCGGGTGTTGGGAGACAAACCCCACTGCAGCCCTCCCTCCAAAATTCCTCCTCCCTAGAGGTGAGGCCAACTGTGATGACATTCCTGACAAGCCGTGCTGGCAGCACATCGCAGGGGCTTGGGCTTGGGGTTTCTTTTTTTAATTAAACAAAAGGCATGAATCAGATGATGTTTTTTCTTCAGGCTATAGTTCTGAAACTTGGAGTTTACTTCTCTGACATTTAAGAATGGAAAAACAAAGTGAGTTCAGCCCCACCCACTTGCCTATTTACAATGCTCACCATGGCTACCTTCAGAAAATCAACTTTTTCTAAAAATGAGGCTTAAGTAAAATTCTCCTTTCGTTGAAAAATGTACAGTTGTTTGAAGAGATCAATGAAAGGAGAAGATCTCACCATTATTCCTTCTTTTCTATTTGCATTTTTTCCCTTTAAAATTTTGGAATTGAATTAGAAATGTTCTTATTCTTGATTTTTTCTTGGAACTAATATTTGGATTTGGAGTCTGAATTTTTATTACAAAAAGCATCTATTCTTGGCACTTTGTGAGGAACAATCAGCATCCATCAGTGTGCAAGGGAGAGTGGAAACAGTAAATTTATTAATCACTTTAAAATAAATCAGAAAGGTTACACAGATTGAAACAACTCAGTTAAAAGAGTAAATGTGGGAGGACTAAGATCCTGTTACTTTGGAAAATGTAAAGAGAAAGGGTTTAAGATAACACAGTTCTGATAGCAATACATGTGTTTAATGCCAATGTGCATGAGGAAATGGAGTAGCATTTGAAACTAAGGCTTGAGAAACACTCAGAAGAGGCACTTTAACCCTTCATTTAAAGCAGGAGTCTGAAACAGAAATACATTACTGAGCTAATGAATTGCCAGTGAAATTCAGGAATTCAGTCCTGCAGCCCTGCTTGCCTGCAGGGAAGGCAGATTTGGGCAGTGTGAGGAAGCAGGAGCTGCCCCTGTGCCCTGCTGAGGACGGGCTGTGGGCAGTGAGGAGTTTGCAGAGCACCCCGTTTTCTGCACAACACAGAGACCTCAAATAAAGCTTAAAGAAGAAAACTTATACCTTTACTAAAAACATCATCAGAAGGGCATTGCTTTTAGCAGCTTTGCCAGTACAGAAACTGAGCTTAGAACTCAGGATGGGGATTTTGGATAAGCCAAGGCTCACAGGAGTTGTTGGAATAAACCAAGGGGGTTTCTGACATTTCCAGCTGAGATGTTAATGCAGGCACAGGAAATACACAGCATTTTCACTCGGAGATGAGCACTTGAGGGGGGAAGAAATGGCAGAGTCCAGCTGTGATGTGCCCCCACAGGCTGGCTCTGGGCACGGCCGCTTGTTCCAGGCTGAGCAGAGCACAGGGGTGGGTGTTCACTGCTCTGGAAACATGTTTCAAACTGAACCTGGCCCTTTGCCACAGGCCTTCAGTTTTGCTGCTGGGTAGATTAATGATCCGTGTACCTTGCCAGATCCCTGTGTCTCCAAGGGTTGGTGGCTCACAGAACAAGTTCAGACAAACCCTCCTGAAGATAAAAAATTGTCTTAAAGGCTCCTGTAATCAATGCCCCAAAGTGTGAGCACTGCCAGGGGCTGTTCAACCGAGAGAGCCCACAATAAGCAAATCATATTCCATTAAAAAAACCCAAGCAACAAAACACCACCAAATTTAGTAGGAAACTTTGGGGAGTTTTCATTGAGTCTTCTTTCACTCAGGTGTGATAACTCCTTTGGAAGGTCAATGGTCAAACACACTTTGCTGCTTTCTAACATGCCCCAGGCGTCACCTGGATCAGTATCAGATGAACACTTACAAAAACCAGGTAGCAGATAAAAGCTGTTCCTTTCTGTTGAATATTTACCATTGGGAAACAAAATAAATCAAGCAGCCAGTACAGATCATGCCCCATAACATAATTTAGACAACAATTTCTTCACATTTTCTCCTTACAGGCTGTACAGAGAAATCCAATCACTTGCTGAAATTTAAAAAAAAAAAAAAAAAATTATATAAGAAAGAAAGGGTCTTTCAAGCTTATGCCTTTATTCTGGTCTCACTACCTTTGCTCAGAGATTCCTTATCCAATGTCTTGACACACAGACTCATTCTTTGCACAGTCTCAGAATTGTACCTGTGGTACCTGAACTCCTTGGTTTGTCATCTTCCACGGGGGTTTCCTGGAAGACATTCCCTGACATGTCTGTGCTGCACAAACTCTTTTGTTACCTCTGCTGTGGGATTAGTGGGGTTGACACACTCCAGCCCCTCCTCTCAGGACAGCAAGTTCCAGTCAAGCAGCAGCTTGTTTGTCATCTCAGTGATCACTGTATGAGTGATAAAACCATCACTCACAGGAGACATGACATGCCTTTAGAAAACGCTTTTTTTCCCTCAACTAGATGTTAAAATTATAGTGCCTGAGTGATTTATAGCTAACATTTTACCAGAAATCCTTCACTGCCATAGAGATAGAGGAAAAAATTATTAAAATTATAAAGTAAAATTAGAACTAAGCTGGAAAACAAGAATTTAGGATTTTTATAGCTTGCATTCTTGGAGCATGAGAATTTCTTGTCAGACTTGCACATTTGCAGCTGGACAATACCAGAAATCTGCAACAGTGAGCTCCCACCCTGACTGGTTTTGTCACAAGAAGTTGCTCTCAGGGAATGGGATTTGTTAAGATTAAAAACAAACCTGAAGCTGTTGTTCTTTCATGTAGGGAGGTTTCCAGGTCTCAGTGATGTAGGGAATAAGTTTGGTACAAACTATGTGTTAATGTGTCTGCACTCAGCAACTGCCTGTGCTGAATACACAAGATCTTCTTCTCCTGGCTCTTCCAGAAGTGAACCCCACAGAAATGGGTGAGCTCCTGAAGGATCCCCTGCACCCCATGTGCCTCTAGGGCCATTGTTCCCTTTGATTCTGCCCATCTTTCCCCCTGTTTTCCCCATCTTGTCCCTTTCTCTTTGTCTTTTTGACTGTTCTTCTCTCCTGCCACCGTTTTCCCCCGTCACAGTGAAGCCACTGCTTAATGCCACCATACTTCATTCCAGAGGCTAAGCTGGGATTGTGGGTGTCAGTAGTGACAGCTGATGTTGACAGGTCACCTGAGTCACTGCTCAACCTAACCCAAGCACCAGCACCTTAGGATTGAAGAGGATTGCCCCACCTTGAGAGAGAGGTCCAGAGCTTTGGTGCTCTGAGCCAAGCATACACTCCATTAATCTGCTGTGAACAAGGGATCACAGACATTCCCCAGGACCAAGGAGAGAAGTGCTGAAAGATTTTATGATGTCTCCCCGAATCACAGGCTGCAAACTGATCCACTCTGGGGGAGAGCAGTGTTGGGATACTTTCAGTCTGGGCATATCTCTGTTTTCAATCCTCCCCAGCTGTGGAGCAAACTGTGCCTCTGGTAACAGCAGGAGCTGGGAAGGGGCTGCTTGGGCTGGAGCCATGGTTTGATTTTAGCACAATCCCTGAAGATTCCTTGGCTGTCAGTTTGGTAGCAAATAAAATCAGTGATTTCTGGGTGTTGGAACTAAAAGTGATTCCAGTAGGAATTTCAGCTGGGATAATATCCTTGCAATGGCATGGGAGGTAAGTGGGCTGAAATTGGTGCTAATGCTTTGTAAGCCCTGTGTGAACAGAGAATGGAAGTGAAGAATTCTCCCAACTGCAGTTCACCCCTGTGTGCTCCTGCAGGAATTATCTATGAACCAGTATTTTACTTTGTATTTTACTCTATGAAACATCTCCCAGCTCCTGCTGCTGTCCAGAACCACTTCCCATCCCACTGCCCCTGCTCTGCAGAGTGCACAGCATCACAGTGAGACACCCAGGTCACTCTTGTGTTCCCCTTCAAGGGCTGGGGATGCCACTGCCTCTGTATTCCAAACTCCTGCCAGCAAGAGGAGCCAGCAGAATCAGGATGGAGCCCAAGCTCCCCTCACTGTGAGCACTCTCAGGGAGGCTGGCTGGCTAATTCCTGCCTGAGTAAAGCCAAACTCCAGTGAAATATCACAATAACTCCAAAGCAGCAAAGATTGCAAGAATATCATCTTTATTTGAGTAGATGCAGCAATTCAATACATGCAAAACCTAGAAATAATTGCAAAGCTGACCCAATATGCATCTTAATCATTGCTAAGTGAATGAGTCTGCCTAAACTTTGTGTGGCCAAGGAACCTTCTGTGCTTCAAGAGTAATTTCCAGCAGTTCAGAGTGATTTCTCCATCTCAATCCATGTGTGTTGTCTGCTTTTTCTCAGTTTGCAGATGACCTTTGAAGGATCTTCAGTGCTTGTCTCTTTTGTCTGCAGGAACATGGAGATAAAGAACAGCAATAATTTAAGCCCAGCTCACACAGACCACTCTGTGATGGGTGCTGAGCTTGGCTGGGACCTCATCTCTCATTCCCTTCTCTCAGAACTTTTCCTCTCCATCACCTGGATTTGATTCATCTTTTTTATGACATTGCTGACCTCTTAACAGCTCAAGGCAGGTTTTACTGGCATGTTCCTGCAATTCCCCCAAGCAGGCCAAGCTTCAATTCCCCTGTCCTTTCATCTGGGAGAATGATTAAGTGTTTTGTGCTTTCCTTTAGCAGAGTCTGAGATGTTTTTCTGATACCTGACATATTTTAATTGCTGAAATTTGTTCCATTCTAACCAGAGACATCTTTTTTTTTTTTCTGTGACAAATTATGCAGACCCCAGTCTCTAAAACAGACACAACTACCAGTTATGTGGTTTTAGAAAATAAAACTTCTCCTGAAAGAGAAGGAATTCTTACCAGCAGTTCCCGAAAGGGAGCCAAACATCCTGTGCAACAAAGAGAACAATTGAAAGGAGAGTTAATACATCAAATGCTGCATGAGATGAGGATTGATGAAAGCAAATTATCTATCAGTCAGGTACACTGTGTGCAGTCAGGGAAGAGATGCCCATATTCCTGTGCTCCTTCTCAGCAAAGGACGGGGAGTTGTGGTAGGAAATACATTTTTAAACTGCATTGGGAAAAAACACTATAGAAAAGAAGTAAAAGAGCAAACTAAAACCTTTCACCCCCTGCCTCATTTTTTCCTCCTTGAGGCTGTGTGAGATGAGATTGAGCTGTGCATGCCACTCAGTGACTGCCTTCACTTCTCTTCCCAGTATTTTCTCCCACACTGATTCCTGTTGGGTAAAAGTTCTCTACCTGGTAACAGGGAATTTGTGGGAATTTAGTATTATTTTTTATGTTCTGTAAAACATTATTAATGCCACTTTTCCTGACTGTGATGCAGCTGATTACTTCAGCTGTTAGTTGGAATTAATCTACTGTGCTGCTTGTGAGTTCCCCTTCCTGTTTAGAAACTCTTTGAGGTCTCACTTCATGTAAACAAAAACTGTAACATTTCTAGCTCCAGAAAAATTAGTTTGTTAAACACTGTAGGAACTCCAGGAGTACTGTGTTAACCAAGGTGCTGTGGCAAATGAGCACCATGACATGGTCAGGCTTATGAGGCTGAGCAAAAGGCTCTTACTGGGACTCCTGGCCCTCCAGCAGCTGTCGGTACGTGGTGATCTCTTGCTCCAGCCGAGTCTTGATATCCATGAGGATCTTGTACTCGGTGTTCTGGCGCTCCATGTCAGTTCTGAGCTCAGCCAGCTGTGCCTCGATGCTGCCAACCAGCCCCTGGATCTGTGCCAGCTGTGCCCCGTAACGCGCTTCTGTGTCGGCCAAGGTGCCCTCCAGCGCCGCTTTCTGTCAGGGCAAACCACAGGCAGGAGAGGTTGCTGCCAGTGCAGGACTTGGTGTGGGGAGGGAAATATGGCCCTTTTCAGTGGGGGGTTGTCAGGCAGTGCCAAGTGTGACGTACCATGCTGAGCTGGGACTGCAGTTCGATCTCCAGCCCTTGCAGGGTGCGTCTCAGGTCAGTGACCTCGGACTTGCTGCTCTGCAGTTGTTCGGTGTTAACGGCGACCTCACGGTTCAGCTCTTCAGTCTGAGACAGGGAAAACACCACGTGAGAAGTATGGGGGGCTAAGGCTGTCACAGCATTTTTCTGTGTGTTTTAATAGTTGTTTCTTTCATGGAGTTTTTTTGGTTTGTGTTTGTACAATATGGAGGGGTTTTACCTTGCTGTGGAACCAGGCCTCAGCATCCTTCCTGTTCTTCTCAGCCATCTGTTCATACTGGTCCCTCATATCTGCCAGGATCTTGGACAGGTCAATGCCTGGAGCAGAGTCCAACTCAACACTGACTTGACCAGCGACTTGCCCTCTCAGGGCACTCAGCTCCTGTGGGGAAAGGCAGAGGAGACAAATGAGGGCACAATTGTAAACTGAAAACATTATGAACCTTCTGTCCTTTCTTCAAGGCCTAAGGCTGACTGACTCCCCTGAGATACTGGCAGGAGGGATCCCAGTCTACACAGGAATCTTTCTCTCACTGAGCCCAAGGCAATCTTGAGGGACTCCACATCTCCACAGGCTGTTTTTCTAGTGCCACTTTCAAACATGTTTCTTGGGGTTTACCTCCTCGTGGTTTTTCTTTAGGTAGGCCAGTTCCTCCTTTAATCCCTCAATCTGCAGCTCCAGGTCGGCTCTGGACAGGGTCAGCTCATCCAGGACCCGGCGCAGGCCGTTGATGTCGGCCTCCACGCCCATGCGCAGGCCTTGCTCAGTCTCAAACCTTAAAAAAGCAGAACAAACCCATTCAGGTCACCTACTGATCACCCAGACACAAGAAGCACAGTATGAGTGCATCTGGGTTTGTAGGATTTATGGTGTAGCAAATGTCATCAAGCATTAAAGCTTTCTCCACATATTCTGCATTATGCAAAATTTTTAGTGGTGCTTTTAGCAAAGACATGAAGGTTGAACTGCATGCACAGGATCAAACCAACATTCACACAGGGGTTTTAGGGGCACTCCATTCCTGTTTCACTGCCCTTTGGCTCAGCATGGATTTTTGCCTACTCATGAGATCTTTTCCCTCTCAGAAATTACTCACTTGGTTTTGAAGTCATCAGCAGCCAGCCTGGCATTGTCAATCTGCAGCACAATCCGGGCATTATCAATGGTGGCATCAAGGATCTGCAAACAATGAGAGCTCATTACTGAGGCTGAAACAACTGTTATCAGCTTCCCTGCTGTGCAGATAAGAGTGAAGAGTCTATTTCACCTGTAGCTACAGCAAATAGAGATGTAGGGAAGGATCCATGATCTACAGCAAACACGTCACACAGATTTATCACATACTTCTGCCAGGATTCTGTTTTGGACACATCCTCATGCCCAGTGTATGAAGTGAAAGCCAGTTTAGGCTAGTTTTTAGTGAGACTAGTTTGTCTCACTAGTTCCACAGTGAGACAAACTACATTCTGGCTGAGAGGGAGAGGACTTTGAGAGACCATCTTTGATCACATTTTTATTTCCTAGAATATCCAGGATGATGTTTAGTGATTATTTTAGTGCATCCTAAAAGCCTCTGAAGGAAATTTTATTTAAAGGAATCTCTGTTCAGTTTTACCTGGAAAGCATATCTTCTATGCCTGCCACTTCTAAAACTCAAAAGGTCATCCACAAACCAGCTGTATGGTTTCCAACCCCTAACTAAGGAGAGCAGAAAAAGGGAGGGAAGAGAATACTAATAGGAGGAAATCCCATTGCCTGTTCTGCCATCAGCAGAGCTCAGATTTTAAATCAGGAGTGAATGTGGATGGGTTGAAGCAAGGAGAAGCAACCTGCGTGGGAGCGGTCATGAACTCCAGGCTGAACTCAGAAAACTAAACCTCAAGTTTTCTTTCTTTTATTTACATAGTTAATTAGCTACTCCCTGTGTTATGCAGGGTGTGTATCACCTCAGCAATCTGTTATCAGGTACCCATGGGCTCTTGGGGCAAATCCTGCATTTATATATGGGATTGATTACTTCATGTCTGCTGTTTCCTTTTTTCCTATGCCAGATCTTTCAGTTCACTTAATTCCAAGGCTGAGTATGGGAAATGTGAAAAAGAAAATACTCTAAACCCGTTTTAATTTTCACTGTTAAAGCAGTGTTTCTGTGCCTCTGAGGGTTTTCAAGCTCTGTGGCAGGTGAGAAATTGCAGAGACAGGCAGGTATCTGTCACAGCTTGGCTCTCATTACATATCAATTTATATATGGTCATACATACATTAACTGGTTATATGTGTGTGCATGACCAGCATGTGTATAAACATATGCTTTGTAAAAAGCCAACATTATCAGACTTCAGTACTTGGGCATCCCCCACTGATGCCCAAGAGGTTGTACCTCCTCTTGGCTAGCATTTAAAAAAGTAGATAATTCCATATTGACATTGATTTTAACCCCCCCACCCAGTCCTTGCATTTACATCTCACCTCCCTCTCCCTCCCATGACCTGCAATGCTTTCTAGGGGTTCCCTAAGGATATTTTTGCCTTTTCATGCTTCCTTTGTAAGTGGAAATCTAAGATGACTTTTGATAAATATTAACACCTACCTTGTCTCGGAGGTCCTCAATAGTCTTGAAATAAGGACTGTAGTCCCGAGCTGGGCTTGGTCCTTGTTTTTGGTACCAGTTCCGGATTTTGGTTTCCAGGTCAGAGTTTGCCTCTTCGAGCGCTCGCACTTTCTCCAGGTAGGAGGCCAGGCGATCGTTCAGGCTTTGCATGGTCGCCTTTTCATTTCCCGACAGGAGCCCATCACCCCCATAGCTAAAGCTGCTGCTGAAGCTGCCTCCACCATAGCCACCCCCCAGGCCGCTTCCCAGGCCAGAGGAGACAAACCTGGCGGAGGACACGGACACACCTCTGCCACCAGATCCCCCGTGGATGCTGGGGGCCCTGAAGCTGCCCCCGAAGCGGAGGGAGGAGGCGCCGGGTCCCCCCACCACGGAGGAGCTGGTTTGCCTGAAGCTGTAACTGGCCATGGGGAGGAAGAGCAAGGGCCCGACCTAAGCTGCACCTCAGCGATTCGTGATCCCGAAGCAGGAGAGCGCCCAGCTCCCCCACGGCACCGCTTTTATGCCGGTGACAATGGGAGTTGTCTCCAGAATGTGTTATCTGAGACCCATGGAATTTATCAGCCCTAAGCCTTCTGCCAACGCGGCGGTTCCCCTTATTGGTCAGTGGCTGTGGAGTGCGCTGTTTCCTCCCCCAGTACCTCCACATCGGGAGCGATCCCCTCCCCCGGGCCTCTGCAGCTTGAAGCAAAAGGTGGGATTGGGAGAAGGCGTCTCCCTCCCGAGGGGAGCGCTCCTAAACCTGGTTAGAGTTTACCTACGTGGAAACAAAGGGGTTAGGAGCGCACCCGCTGCGGCCAACGCCGCGGCCAGAGCGGAGTCACACAAAGCCTTGTTCTAACAGAGTGATTCAGCCTGATAACAGAGCTTGTAAGGAGCCCAGGTGGTGAGCAATGTGTGTGGACCTTCACGTTCGCACCCCGCTCTTTCCCTCATTCCCCTTGAGAAAATTTTCTTTCAGAAAGGAAATTTTCACTCTTTCTGTTTTTACTCTTGGTTCTGTTTGGGCTAACAGAGAACGTGCTGTGTCTGAGAGTGGTTTTCTACAGGCAGAAGAATCCTGAAGCAGCCATGGCTGTACCTGTAGCAGAGAAAAGCAGTGACATCCCCGAGTACCTGGGGAGTGAGCAGAAACAAGTGTCTGATTACACACTGAGTCCTTTGATTGCTACTGAAAGAGAGAAGCAAAGAGAAGAAACAGAATCACTCAGTCTTCTGGTCTTTGAGAGCTATGAAAATGCTATTTCTAAAATTTTCAGGTCCTCTATTATCCAAGATGGATTTTTAAAAACTTTTGTTACTTCCTTCCTCCAAAACACTTCTGAGGAGTTCCACAGAATTTGGAGGGAATGAGAAAGAAAGAGAATGGAAGGAAGGTCTGGCCTGGCAGCACTTGCAGCTCTTGGGAGCAGCCAGGCCTTTCTATACCCATGAAAAATTCTTCAGGTGTTTCAGGCTACACAGTGAGCTGCACTCCCTGTGTACAGAGGTGTCAAACTGCGGGGCAAATTCAGGGAGGGAAAGAGCAAACAGCAAATGGGAGGCCAGCCAAGGCACCTGTATCACCAGGTAATGAGGAGGCCGTATGAGGAGGAAATCTGCAGTGACTCAGGTGTGGAATATATCACTGGATACACACAGGATGTGTTCCACACTTCAGCCCCAGGACACCACAGCAGAGCTCTTTGCTCTCTGTGCAGATTTTGCCTCCCACAGCTCTCCATCCTGCCCTGCAATGCTGTGCAGCCTTTCCTCAGAGGCCCAGGGATGCTCCTGCTGCCAGAGACACACCAGTTCCTTCTGGAGACCTGAATGTCCTGTTCAGCCCTGGGTGGGACAAACCTGCCCAGCCAGTAACTGCTCCAAGGGCTGGGAACAGATGAAATATTGGTGTCAGGAGGTGACTGAGAGAAAACAACTGGGAAACAGTTATTTTTTTGTTAAATATTAAAGCCCATAATTAGAGTGTAAAGAGCATCAGTGCATGTGCTTTTATTCACTGAACAGAAAAGCAAGAAGCTGAAAGGAGAATAAGCATTAGGGTGGTTCTTTTTGAGATCTATGTCCTGGTGCAAGGAGAGATGAACGTCTGTCCCTCCAGGTATTCCTTCAGCATTCCCTGGACTCCCATATCAGGACCTCAATGCAGTGTATTTTTGGGTTTTGCAAAATTAAAAGCTCATCTGTGATGCTGCATATTATTTTATAGTCCAGCTCATGAAAATTGGCATCTGGATGGCTTCTGGATGCCCTCTGCAATATCTTGAGTAAAAGCAGGAATCCCCATATATTGCACTGTCAGAATATTGATCAGGTACTGCAGGCAGGTTGGGTCTGCATGAACTCACAGGGAAGAATGTCCCAAAGAATGAACTGCAATTCTTAGTGGCAATTTGGAAATACAGCTGAAGCATCAGAAGAAAGGATTGGGACACACAGTCAAATGGATTATTCTGATTTATAACACCAAATACAGCATAAGCCTCTTGTACTAAATCAGTCCCTCACACAGCATTTTTGCTAAAACTTAATTCTAAATCTTTTGACTTTGAATTTCTGTTTCACCTTAATGGTTGCATGTGTTTGTTTTGGTAAGAGCTCCCTTAAGGTGAGAATGTGTATTTAAATGATTGGAAAAGCCTTCAATACAGCAAGCTGAAGAAGGTGCTGTTAGCATTCAGTGTAGATCTCTTTTTCTGCCAGTACTATAAATCTAATTTATGGTAGGGTCAGCTTTTTCCCAATAAGGAATGGTCAGCACAGGGAATTTCCCTTATCTGCTCCTTATCAGAGGGGAAGGGAGACACATTTTTTCAAGCAGAGTCATCCAGACACACCCAAGCTCCTGGCTAAGACCTGGTTCTGCTTTACCTTTTATCTTCTCTGCCTTGCCAGTGGCTGCTGCTTTATAAAACCATTCCTGTTGTTTCAGGGTAGCTTTATTAATTGTCCTGTAAACCCTTTTTTTCTTGCCCTTGAGGACACTGGTATATCCTTCTCTCCTTTCATATCCTGCTGAATTTGCTTCCAGAGATAGATAATGAATTACACTTTAATGAACTTACTGAACATTTTAACCAACTTTGTTGGTGCCTGCAGTTCCATGGGTACTTCTGTGAATGAATGAGCAAAGCCAGTTTATTATTCTGTATTTATCTTTTCAGTTTTTAACTGTTTGTCCCTTCTGGTAATTTTTCATTTCTGCCTTTGCTTCCATCAATGAAAATCTGCTGCTTTTTCACAGGCACATATGGAGTCTCCATCTCTTCTCTTGCTCACGTGAACTTTTTTCACCCTCCCCACTGATCATGTCACAGGCCCTCTTAAGATCACAGCTTGGGATGTTTTTCTCCCCTTTTAAAGATCAGAGGCATGAAGTATTTGCAGGTTTTTAATTCAAGCACAAAATTTTCTATTTTTCCTTTTAAACTTCCTTGTGGGCAGAACTGATGACAACAAGCTCTGATCTGCAGCTGGTACCAAGGTAACTGCAGTTGGTTTACCCAAGATACAATTCTTGGCTGTCTGACTTTTACAGCCCATCATAAATATTTTTTTTGTTGTTTTTTTTTTTTTTTAATTCTCAAAACCTGGCATTGCCATATATTCTGTGAGTGTGCCAACAGATTGTGAGACAAGAATGCTGCTGTGCTGAAGAGGCAGGTCCCAGCACATGCACACACAGCTGTGAGTGGCTGGAGAAGAGGGTTAGGAAGAGCAGAGCAACACAGGGAATTTGCTCAAAATGATTATTTTTGTGAAGCAGAGGGATTGTGGTGAAGAGAATGCATAATTTCTGCACTGAAAGAGCAGAGAAACAAGGTTGTGTAAGGGTTCTGTGTTAACAGAAATTGTGAGAGTAAGACACAGGACAAGACATTTCTGTCCAGGGCTCTGGTTTGTTCATGGCAGGACAGAAATGATGGATCAATGATTTGAGCTGACCTGGAATGATTCCTGCCCAAGCTGCTGCACTGCTATTGGGGCATAGGATTTAATTTGTCAATGATTGCCATTTATAGAACATTTAAACAGATTGGTATGAGGAAAATAAATAGAAGATTCCCCTGAAGAGCTCAAGCACTTTAACTGAGGGCAGTGTAAATATTTCACAAATCCTTGAAACTGGCTGTGGTGTGGAAATGCTTCATTATTGTCTCTGTTTCCCTAGAAACATAACTAACTTTAAACTCCTGACTCCTCCATCATCCCAGAACTCTAATGATAAAGCAAATCACGGAGTAAAGTACCTGAGACAGGAAAATAAACCAAATTTTCTTATCGTGTGATTAAAGATTGTGTGGGAAGGAAGGCTCAGTTGGGGCACCAAGCCCTGGGGAGTGCAAGTCAACTCCCTGGATGTACTTTCACACTTCCTTTAACCTGTTATCTGGCTGGTAAATCTCAGCAAGGTATGATTGGGCTGGAAACTATTATTTGAGAGCCAAACATCCAACTGACAGGGGATGTGTTCCAAAAGTCAGGTTTCTGCAGGCAGCAGCAAAGGCAGTGCAGGGGCCTGTGCCAGAGCCCAAGGGACTGAAGCTGTCCCAGGCTGGGGAGCTGTGGCTGTTGGACCCTTGCCATGGCTCTGCATGCTGCACTGAGGGAGGAGCCCTGGGGATATCCACAGGCATCTTCCCATGCACCACATGGAAAATTCCTGCTCAAAAATAAACCCTACACCTGGGAGGGACACAGAGTAGGATGGGGCTCATAGCCCAGAGCTGAGCTGTTTTATTCTGTTCCCATCAGTAAAGCATTTGTGTGTCTATTATTTATATCTCTGTGTTTATATATTAACATGCATATGCTTGTATTTATAGACTTATATGTTATTATTTCTCTTGTTAATTTTGTAAGAATATATTCTGATCACAGGAGTAAGCTACAGCTTTCAGTAAAGGCAGAGATTTGACTGTGCAAGCCTTAAACATTAGTTTAAACATTAGTTCTGGGTCTAATTAGAAAACAAGAAGCTCTCTTAGTACCCTCCTGGTGGATCCTTGTATTTGAACTTTCCTGATCATACTGGTGGTTTCATGCTCAGTTTTTCTTGACAGGAATTCTCAGAGCCTGAAGATCTCTGGTGGGGCTCAGTGAGAAAATCCAACTGTGAGGGCAAGTCCTGCAGCCTCTGGTTTGTGGAGCTGCTGCCAGGGAGGTGCTGTTAACACTTGGTCCTCATGGCAACTCTCAGCCCATGGAAACCCCTTTGGTTTCAGAACCCTCTGCTTCTGCCTGCCCTGCCTGGTCACACAGCTTTAAGGGAACAAAAGGGGATTTCTCACTACTTCTGACATTTTATGCCTCTTTTATAAAGGACTGTGTTACTCATGTTTGTGTGCACCAGGAAAGTCCCTTCCTGGGCAGTCCTGGCTGTTATACCCTAAGAGCCGAGGTTTTCCACCAGACTCTGACACCCATATCCAGCTTTAAATCTTCCTTTAATTAAAAACTGAGGTTTGTGCCAACTGTCTTTTGTTTTGGGCAGCCCACCGCCAGCAAAGCAAGTGACTGAAGTGCTTTCTGAGTGCTTTTTCATGCTTTCCTAATGGATTCAGCTTATTTAATAACTGATAAAAATCTGATGACATGATTTCTAACAGCATTTTAGGAGTTGTTGGAATTTGTTTAAAACCTTTGTGTGTGTGTGAGCGCTGTGAACTTTTGGGTACAGCTGTGATTTTCAATAGTCTGACATCAGGCTGTGGGAAAGCGCTGAACTATGATTGGGAATGTTGTCAGAAAATGTTGATTGCTGAGGCTGTGGTAGCTTTGATGCCAGCCCTGCATGGGTTGGGAATGCAGGTGTGAGCAGGGAAAGGTGTTCCCTGGAGCCAGGCTTGGCAGAGCGTGGGCTCCCAGCTGCTCCATTAGGAGTAATTGCAGCGTGCAGAAACCTCTCTTCAGGCACTGCTAAAACAGCTCTGAGAGTCAGCTCCAGTGGCATTTCTGGGGTTCCCCATGGCTGGAAGGAAATGAGGAATCTGACTTCATGTTTTAGAAGGCTAATTTATTATTATATGATAATATTATATTATATTATATTATATTATATTATATTATATTATATTATATTATATTATATTATATTATATTATATTATATTATATTATATTATATTATATTATATTAAAACTATACTAAAGAATAGAGAAAGGATTCTTACAGAAGGCTTAACAAGAATGATAATGAAAACTCGTGACACCTTCCAGAGTCCAGCCTGACTGTGATTGGTCATTAAGCCAAAACAATTCACATGTTGGAGAAACAATCTCCAACTCCAACACAGGAGAAGCAAATCAGATAATTATTTTCTTTTTTCTCTGAGGCTTCTCAGCTTCCCAGGAGAAGAATCTTGGGCAAATAGGATTTTTCAGAAAATATGACAGTGACAAGCTCTGCTGTGCCTGAGACTACGTGTTTGCTGTCACTTGTCCTTTATCATGGAATCATGGAATGCTTTGGGTGGGAAGGGACCTCAGAGCTCATCCAGTCCCACCCTCTGCCACAGGCAGGGACATCTTCCACTAGAACAGGTTGATTCAGGCCATGAATACCTCCAGGGATACAGCAGCCACAATGTGGAAACACTTAAAGAAATTCTGAGGTTTGTTGGGATTAGCACTCCAAAGTGTTTTATGTGATGTGAAACCTAACAGAAATTGTTACAGGGAGAAAGGATTTCCCTGCATGAATTCTCATATTTACTTAACTTGGCTGCTGCTATTTTTCATGGTTATGGTGGGCTGGTAAATGTCAGAAATATCACAGGAGCAGCTTCCTTTCCTCTTGCTGTTTGTTACAGGCACAGTGAGGCAGAGTTTCTTTTCTCATTCCTTGACCCGGTGGTGGGCTGAGAGGGAAATCTGCCTTGTCACCTCCGTGGTTCCATTTCCTTGTAGCCAGGAGTGCCAGAGCCTGGCAGGACTGAGCACAAAGGCACCAGGAGCAGCAGTGGGCTGCTGTACCTGTCCATACCTGACAGCTGCCCTTGCAAATGGAAGCATTGCTGTGGGTCTCAATCCTGGAGCTGTGTCAGAATCCTGATCCACAGTGAAGCCCCTTGGACAACCCAGTCCACTCAGTTCTGGTTCTTTTCTTGAATTTCTGCCCATACAGCCATTTCACTCTCTTATCTTCATGAAACCTCCTGAAAATGTTGGAGTTTCCACCTGGGGATGATTAATTCCCGTAATTGAATCACCAACCGTGGGATTTAGGGCCTCGGGAAGCGGCCGCGGCACAGAGCGCCCCCTGCAGGCCTGGCTGTTAAGCACAGCCACCGAATCCGAGGCATGAAATAGAAATAACATCAAAACCGTGGAGATTTTCCTATTAATGAATCTGTTCTTTCTTTGTAAGAACCGTGTCACAGGCCTGAGGTTTTAATTTAATTTTGGGAGTGTTTCGAGCGGTTTGTGTCACAAAGCCTACTTGTTGTTTCCTTAACTACCATCAGAGGATGCCAGGGAGCCGACCCAATGGTGGGCGCTCTGTCACCCACAGATAAATCCTGTCCCTGGTACGGAGCTGTGGACACGCCACTGGAACAGGATAAGGCTCAACCACAGCATTCCCTCGTGCTGCCACTGCAAACGTGTCCCACCTAAAAGAGAGCAGAAGGGAAGCAGGAGACTCAGGAATGTTCCCAACAGGCAGCCTCGAGCGCAAATGGCTCTTTTCTGGGATTACAGACATTCTTCCTAGTTAAACTGTGCCTAAAGAAGGTATTTGATCCCAAAGTCCATTACAGCTGGCTAGTGCTGAGGGGTTTTGGGATAGTCAGCATTGGTTGATAAGAGAGAGGGGTAAAAGGGATCCTAAGGCAGAAGGATCTCTGTTACTTGCACAGAGCAAGATGAGTCCTGTTGTGACTCCAAGGAGTGGCAGGTCTGCTTTGACTTTACAAACCTTTGTTTCCCATGGAAATATTTTCTCTGACTCATCCCTTTCCTGCTGTGCTGAGAATTCAGCCTGGATTGTAACATGGAACAGTTTGATGTATTTTAAAATAATACCTTGTTATCCAAAATGATGATGTTTTACCTGTCCTGACTTTTTGCAAGCCAAAGTGTAAGTGTAAAGTTGTGTGTCAGGATAAGAAATGTCAGTGATTTAGGAGGTGTTCAGGGAACAATGGAGCCTCTGAGACCCACCCAGGGTCTGGGGCAGGGCGGCAGTGGAGTCACTCCCCTGCTATGTGGCTGACCCTGTTCAGCAGCTTCCTTCCCCTGCAAATCAAACACTGAAATGCAGATTTCTCTGTTTGAAATGACTGAGATATTTCACCCGTTTTATTCCTCTGTTAAGCCCAAATAAGCTGAGTGTGGAACACGAAGTGGGGCAGGTTTAGTAACAAAGCTTGAACCTTGCCTGCACCGTGCCATTCTCCACCAGAGTTCCACACAGCACAGATCTGGGAATGACCCTATGGAATATAGGAACACACTCCATGTGGAACTTCCAGATAAAAGACCTGAGCTCAGATTTTCCAACATGTCTGGAGGAAAAATCCCAACAACTAAATGTTGGGTTAGTAGAACTTTCATACTCCTCACTCATTTCCTGATCTAACCCTTTGCTTAATTGAAAAAGATTAGACAGAGCTCTCACCCAGAAGCAGGGAAAGTGCTGCCTGAATAGGATTTCTTGTTCTTGTTCAGCGACTAAGGAAAAGTCGATTTTGATTTGACAAAATTTTAATGAAATTTTGGGGTTAATTAATCCTGATTTTTCACTTCAGCTGCTGAATTGGCGAATCAACTACTTGCACACCCTTGCAACATATTCTATGAAGAATGGGCTCCCTCACCCCTTTCTGTTCCCCATAGGTGTCACCCTTGAGTTTAATGTGGATGTATTTATTCGTCTCCAGGATTTTATCCAGTCATCATATGATTTACAATTTACGTATTTCTTTGGAGCCATATCACACAATTCACACAACCTTAATTTCTTTGTGTGCCTGACTTGTTACACCTAAGTGTAAATAGAATATTAATATACCAAATAGACTGCTGGACACAGAGTTTTCTTTGCATTGCAGAAAGATAAAGCTTTATTCAAGGAATTGTTGTCCAGTAGAGAACCAAGTGCACTGCAGAAACCTGTGTGTGGGCACACTGATCACAGTGCTGGACAGGATCAAAAGGGAGGGGTAGATAGTTTTAGGAAAAGCCTAGTAATTATTAAATTTGATTTCATGAATAGCATTTGGAGAGCAGTCTGTGCATGGGGTAGGTCACACCACGCTGAGGGCTGGCTGCTCCCATGGCACTGACTGGATCAGGGAAGCCCAACATGTCACTGGTATCTTAACACACTCTTGACTGCCCTGTGGAAAGAAAAAAGAAACCATTGTTCTGATAGGGAAACCAAGAGTCTCTTTGCAGCATTGACATTTCAGATCCATCCACTATTTAAATATTCATTTGTTAGCAAAAGCATGGGAAAGGAGCTTAGCCTGTCTCTGAAATTGGAGCCAAACCACTTTGAAATGAAGAGCTTTGATTGTGAATGGTTTAATCCCTGCTGCAATAGCACAAGGTTGGTATTAACAGGAAAAGGGGCAAAACACAAAATGTGAAAGCCATAAGTTTGGATGCTCTTTGAAAGACCTTTCTTACCTGCCTTGTCACTAGATTGACCATGACAGTAAGAACTAGAAGAGTAAGAGTGAGAGGACGTACCTCCTCCTTGGAGAGTTCCTTGACATGACCTGTAAAAGGAAAGGAGTTTTAATTAAGGGAGCAATAAATACACACTGACATCATGTGCAGTGCATGTAACAACTCAGCTTTTCCTGGATCTTGCAAATATATTTTTATATATATTTTTTCGTTTCATTCAATTCAGCTGTATTTTCCTAGAAAATTGTAAAAGCAGAGAGAGCAAGAGACTTGCAGTAAAATCCTTGTACTCTCACAGTCCAGCTGTGCTTGTTTGTCTGCTGACAGAAGGAACTTCATTACAATTTGGTTTGGCACGGTGATTCCTCTCATGGAATTCACTCTGTGCGAACAGGTCAAGAGGAACTGATTGACTCAAAACCTGGCAGTAACAATCTGCTCTGTGTTTCCCTTGATGTTTGATCTGATGATGAGGTTTTTGATAGACACATTTCAATGCAGATGCCGTGAATAAAAGTTGCTGAACTTAGATTTCAGCTAGAGACAAGTAAAATACTCTGCTCTATTTTCTGTAAGTGCCAAGAGAGAAAAACTTGTGATAAAATTGGTGCTCTTATTTGCAAACAGAGAACATACACAAGATCCTGCTGCCCCTCCTGCAGCAGCGACCGGTACTGCTGGATCTCCTGCTCCAGGCGCATCTTGATGCCCAGGAGCATCTTGTACTCCTGGCTCTGACCCTCCATCTCACAGCGGATGCTGCCCAGCTCCTCCTCCACGGAGCAGACCTGCGCCTGGATTTGTTGGAGCATGCGGCCATAGCGAGACTCGGTTTCTGCCAGGGAGTTTTCCAGAGAGCTTTTCTGGAAAGGCAAACACAGGAGTTGAGGAGCAGAGCTCTACGGCCGCCTGCCCGTGCCAGGGAGGGAAGGGCCCGCAGATGCTGCCCACGTACCGTGCTGAGCTGTGCCTGCAGCTCGATCTCCAGGTTCTGCATCTCGCGCCTCAGCTCGCTCAGCTGGTGGCTGCTGGTCTGGATGTCCTGGCTGCTGGAAGTGACCTGCTGGTTGACTTCTTGGATCTGCAGAGACAAAGCCCAGAGACACTTGCTGAGCCACAAGGGAGCAGATTTGCTGAATGAGAGCTCACATCTGCAGGGACCCTCTCCCTTTCAGCCAGTCCCGGTACCAGGGTGTCTGGGCTGTGCCACCAAAGGAGACTCCACTCTGGGCACATTGCTACATACCTTGACCTCATACCACTGTTCCACTTCCTTGCGGTTCCTTGCAATGATCTGCTCATATTCATCTCTCAGGTCATTCAGGATCTTTGTCAAGTCTTGTCCAGGGGCAGCATTGACCTCCACGCTCACGTCGCCACCAGTTTGGGACTGGAGCTGCCTCATTTCCTGCAGGAAGTGCGGAGAGAGAGAGAGAGAGAGAAGAGCACACACAGGTCAATTGTTGTGCTGGGGCAAAGCACCACCAAGATACAAAGGATTGACAATCCCATGGCATAAGGCAAAATGGACTTGATATGTGATGATGTGAGCCATACAGAATCAATGGGTTGTGTCTTTGGCTGTGCTATTTATCATTGGATCGTACCTCCTCATGGTTTCTCTTGAGAGCAGTCAGCTCATCTCTCAAGGACTCCAGCTCACATTCCAGGGAAGACCGAGTGCTGGTGAGACCATCCAGGATGTTCCTCAGGCCATTGATGTCAGCCTCCACGGTCTGACGGATGACCAGCTCATTCTCATACCTGTACCAAAGGAAAGCAAAGCATTGCACACTCATTTCATTTCGATGTGTAGGCTTGATCACACCACTTTAGACAGGGCTTCATCCACCTGCATTCATGAGTCTCATAAAATTTGTGACACAAA
This sequence comes from Setophaga petechia, assembly GCA_024362935.1. NCBI lineage: Eukaryota > Metazoa > Chordata > Aves > Passeriformes > Parulidae > Setophaga > Setophaga petechia. The sequence goes on along the minus strand of JANCRA010000044.1, from coordinate 2,673,740 downwards.
AGAGGCAAGGTTCACAGGGAGCTACTCACTTCATTCTGAAGTCATCGGCAGTCATCTTGCTGTTGTCAATGTCCAGAATCATCCTGTTGTTGTCCACAGTGGCAGAAATAATCTGCAAAAGGGGAAGTAGGTGTCTTTCTGTGTTCTAGATTTTGGGAATCTAGAACAGGTAGAACACTCTACCAAAGAACACTTTGGTAGAAGGAAAGTGAAAAGCAGAAAAATGACACAAAGCTTTGATAGAGTGTTACTAATTGTTTATAGAGTAGTGCAGGTGCCACAGAAAGTTCCTGAATTGCCATTGCACAGGGACTGGTGTGTGCAAGGTTTTGGCTTTCCAAAGATTTTGATGAAAGAGTATATTGATGGGGGAAAGAACAGAAGAACATTTATTTTGGGAAATGGCCAAGTCCCATGGGGTTCTGCACTCTGGGTGTAGGAGGCAGCGTGGGCTTTGCCCGATGCTGTAACTCATTATGAAAAAAGTTGATTGTAAGGGAAGACCTCAGTCCTTCCACCTGGTGTCTGCAGGAGTGTGAAGGCACAAAGAAAGCTCAGATCCTTCCATCCAGGTGCTTTGGCTTTGCTCTCCATCCAGCTGATGTGGCTGGGAGCAGAGGGAAGCCCTGCAAACCACACACGGCTGGTTTGGAGGCAGCTGCACAACGTGGGATGTTGATGGCGTGAGCCAGCGTGTCTGTGGCTGCTGGAGCTGCTGGTGCCTCGGGCTGTGCCCTGCTGCCTGTGGGCTGCTCTGAGGCTTTGCTCAGCCAGGGGATGGATGGGAGGTGCAGCTCAGCAGCTTTGTGCCTGAGGTACCACCAGCACGGCCGTCCACAGGTGGCAGAGCCCAGTGCTGAGGACAGAGGGAGGAGGAAGAAGCAAAGAGGAAAGAAGAAGGCCTTAGAGGAGAGAGGAGCATGTGGGAGATGGAGCCAGGTGTGTTGGGATGATCGTACCTGATTCTGGAGTTGTTCGATGGTCTGGTAGTAGGAGCTGTAGTCCTTGGACACGCTGGGAGCTTGTTTCCTGTACCACTCCCGGATGTGGTGCTCCAGCTGAGCGTTCTCTTCCTCCAGCATCCGCACCTTGTCCAGGTAAGAGGCCAGGCGGTCGTTGAGGTTCTGCATGGTGACCTTCTCATTGCCGCCGAGCAGCAGGTCCCCCCCGGGGCCGCAGCTGCCCGCGAAGCCCCCGCCAAAGCCCCCGGCCATGCTGCCCATGCTGAGGCCGCCGCCGTAGCTGCCCCCGCCGATGACGGAGGAGGCGTAGCGCCGGCAGGACACGGAGGAGCTGCGGCCGCTGCTGCCCCCGCAGGCACCGCCACCTCCTCCTCCGCTCCTGTACGAGGTGCTGGACGTTCTCTTGATGCTGCAGCTCATGGTGAAGGGATCAGATGTTCAGTAGTCAGCCCCAGGTGCAAAGCTGTGCGCAGCGAGATTTAGGAAATCAAAGTGCAGCGGGCTGTCCTTGCTGGTGGCTATTTATACCTGCCCAGGTGGGTGTCACCTGCCAGGCAGTCCAGCTTCCCATGGGGTTTGCCAGCCGCAGTGCTCATGCAGAAAGTGATGTGCTAAGGGGAATTTCTTTTGGGGCTTGGGACAGCCCTCCCCCCAGGTACTGGGTTTGCATGCTGATTCACCCCAAGCCTGCACTGCAATTTCGGGTGGGTGGCTGTGAGTTAGATTTTGTTGGAGATAGCTCGTTGCTGGCTACTTAGGGAGTGAGACTCATTTTAATAGTTGTTCTTTGTTCTTTGGATTAATTTTCTTTTGTCCTCAAAACAGGTGGTGAAAGCACTGCCTAATCACTCTGCTTTAATTTCAGATTTGGAGAAGTATGAACTCAAACACCCTTCGTGTGAGGCTGGTTCAAATTTGTCTCAGAACTGCCACTTCTGGAAACAGAATCTCTTAAGAATTTCTGTTTTAGGTCAGAATCTAGAGTTCAGGTTTAGAATTTCTTTTCCCCAGAAAAGAAAGCTCACTGTGGGCACTCTCTCAGAGTACTTAGTGGTAAATCACAGTAGAATGAGCTTAACAGCAGCTGTGTTGTTTCTGTTCTCACCAAACTCTGCTGGTATCAGTTACAGGAAATCCTCCTGTCTCATGCTCTGGTATGCATGCAGTAATGCCATTTTAAAGTTGTGAGTTTTTAAGCATTTTTGTGCATATTTCCAATCACTCAGAGGTTATCTTAATCTGAATTATGTACATGAAATCTATATGGCTGCATTGGCTGTATCCTGGGAGAGGAAAGAGGACTTGGCTTGTCCAGATAGAGGCTGAGATTGTTATCAGCTGGTTCTTGAGGAAGGAGGAACCAGGGCTCTTTGAAATACAGAACAGTCCCATTGTCCATGTAGAAGAGGGCACAGTCTGGATTTGAGTGTGTTTGGGCTGGAAACCAAGGGAAAATTTTTAACCTTGAGAGGTGGAAGGGTCTTGAAGAGTTTCCATTGCAGGAGCTGTGGATGGAAGAGAGAGTTTCAAATCTGATCTAGTCAACTGATGTTGGGAATTTTATCCTTGTATAACAGAATCAGCTGTGATGACCCTCTAGATCCCCCCTACCTTCAGTCTTTTGTCCCTTAGTGCCTCACCACTGCACTGTTTTGGTAAGGGGGCAGATTGTGATAAGCCCTTCTTTGGAAAGGAAATGTTGACTTTAAATAACTTTTGGGAAATGTGAATTTTAAGCCTGAAGGACAAGGGGTCTCATTATGTGAGGGCTGAACTTTGATGGAAATCCATCTCTACTTGGAAGTTATAATTTACCCATTTTTTTGTTGCTGGTTTCGCCATTTATGCTGTTACTTACACACACCCTGCAGTTGTGGCTCAAGCAGGATTTTTTTCTCTTAGCCACAGTGATTATTAGATCCATAAAGTTACTAATGTGTGTTATGGCTGACTGAAGGATCATGGAAAACCATTCACCCTCTTTCTTGACACACCACCACCCCCATATCACAGAGCCTTTGATCTACATAATTATGATTGTTGTTTTATTGGTGGCTCTCTAATTATCCACACGTCAGAACCAGGTGCTTTGCATATGTTATTGAGACTGAGTCATCTTTATTAAAAAATAAAAATTATTTTCTCACAGGGTGTGATTCCTTAGTCATATTTTCCTCATTAGATTGTTGAAATGCACTTTTATTCTCCCCTATGAGAAGTTTATTGCTGATTGGGGTTAGTGCCAGAGGTGTTGATTTTATATCTCCTCCTTGGCGTTGTTGCATCACAAAACCCGGCCCAACAATTTCTGACATTTCCCAATTTCATACTGTCACCAGGTGCCTTTTCTCTGTCTCTCTGTTCCTCTCCTCTTTTTTGAATAGGTTCTCTAACCATCCTTACTGCCATACCTGCATCCCAAACATTTAATCTCTTGACTGTTCTCCAACCTGGGGGTATTTCCTTGTCTCCATGTGCCTTTCTGGCCACTGTCCTGTGGCTCTTGGCCTGAGTTGGCTGTTGTGAGTGAGTTTGGACGTGCTGATTTACTTCACAAGCCAGAAGAGCCAAGACTGTTCAGGAGCCAAAAGAGCCAAGACTGTTCAGGAGCCATTACCTTTCACGATGGACAAGCAGGTCAGACATGTTCTGCTGCAGATGTTGAGGCTCCTCAGCCCTTCAAAGGTTCTATAAGAGCTTTGAAATCACTTTTTCCCCTGGCAGACCTTTTGCTCATAGTGCACCTCATGGATCTCTGCAAGTCAGAAGTTTGTTTGAAGTAGGAGTGCTGTGAATCCTTTCCCAGTGCTGTTTATTCACTGGTGAAGTTGGATGCTCCAAATTGGCAGAAGAACCAAAAGCAGCCTGTGGTTTCCACAGAGGCTGTGATGCCATTACTGGATGTATGTCTTCAGTCACACTAGAGGGAGAGGTCAATCCTAGATACAATTACTGGTAGTTAATTGTTTTACAGTAAATGAGTCAAATGTGGTCTTGGTAAGAAGAGTGCTACTCCCAAGAGTTTCATCAGGAACTCCATTTGTGCATTCCTCATCCATTGTCCTGCAGCATCACTCAACCTGAGCATTTGCTCAGTTCATTCAGAGCTGTAGGATTTCCACAACCCCTCATTCTGGGCTCGTTCTCCTCTTTTGTCACTCTGTGGGGTGGGCTCATAAACTCGTGTATGTATAGACCTACAGAAAATCCTATTAACTGTGAGCTATTTTAATTCCACGGCTGATCTAAATCATTACTCATAGTCCTTCCTACCACTGAAAAAGGACAAATTTAGAGATGATTCTCAAGGGAAATTAAGCTCTTCCAGCAGAAGGATCCTTTCCTGTTCCCTTTCTCTCTTCCTGCTTCCATGCGCTCCTGTTATCAATGATAGCAACTAATTGAATTCTAAATTCTTCAGTTATAGACGTTATCTGTAGTTTAAGGTTCCATAATCTGGCTTTAAAAGATGTCTCCTTCAGCTGCTTTGGCTGCAATAAACACAGCTGAGACCTGAGTGAGCTCTGGCAGCCTCTAGAGACAAAAGTCATGTTTGCATTTGCTTTACATCACTTTCTATACAGTTAAAACCTGAAGCGAGCTTTTTATTGATTGTAGACAGGCTTTTATTCACACAAATTCTTGATGCTGGACTGATAAAAGTCAGTTTTTCAACAGAAGTAGAAAATGTATTCTTTGTGGACACTCACTGCAGGCTGCAGTCAGGGTGCTGTGCTGGCAGAGCCAAGGCATGTGGTTACTGAGAGAAGACCTAAACAAAATCAAACTCTTCTATGTTGGTTGTGATGAGAAAATGTTTAATTGCTTTACCCTAACAGATCAATCCTTCAGTGTGAAATGAAATGGGAAATACTAGAAACCAGGTTTAATCTGTGGGAAGGGACAAACAGGCCCCTGTAAGTGATACATGGCTGATTTCGTGTATCTGGTGCACAACAGTCAGAGGCTGAAAGGGCCTTGACTGTGATCTTCAGAAAGCAAAATACATCTAAAGGAGCTACCCTAATTTAGTATTGCTGTCTCATCTCTAATTTTGTTGCATATTTTATGTTCTTAAGCAGTAAAATATAGAAAATACCTTCAGTGAAAGGAATGTGTCTCTCATTTCTACTATCAGCCAGCTGTGTGTACTAACAGAAATTGGGTTCTTGGTATTATATCAGTATTTCAGTTGAAATTTCTATCATAAAACACTGGAATGTTTTTGGTGCATGACACTGAAGGGAACAGATCCATTGTCTTGCTGTGTGTTTCTCCCAACACAAGTCAGCAATACGTCATTCTCTGTGCAACAGAAGGTGTAGAAATACTTGTGAGGAAGCCCCTTCATACTGGAAGAGCCTCTCCTGAGTCACACCTTCCTTCCCACAGTGCTCTGGCTGTGATGAGATTAATGGACTCAGATAACTCACAGTAGTACCATTGGGCACAGTTTAGTAAAATAACAGTTCATCTCCTGATAGTTACCCATCATTTGTATTTTCTTTCTCCTTTCACTCATATAATTCATTCTCTTTAGTCAAGTGGCAAGGCAAGGGGCCAGAAAGCAACCCCTTAGTGACCATTAAGAAACAAAATTGTAAATGGTTTTTAACATCTCAGGAAGGAGAAAAATTGTGGCAAGAACTGACAACAAGATTTCTCTTTGCAACCTTATACCTCTTGCTTGTGAAGAGAGAATTCTGCCAGCCTCACCCAGCAGTTCCCCTGGGCAGAGGCTGGCTTTTATCTCACCCCACACAGCCATGGTCACAATTCCTGATATTTCCTTTCACTCAGTGGTTCTATCCCAGCACTGTGTCCATTTTCCTAGTGCAGAATGGACTGTTGTGATATCATGTACCCGGTACAACTCCACAGCCTGTATTTACTGGATGATCTGGATAAGTACCCGCACGAGGTTGGTTACATTTATTCTCTCAGACACGTTGTGATTTGAATTGCAGACATCAAGATTTATTAGAGCAGAGTTACCAGCAGAGTGTAAGCTCTTTAACAAAGAATGAGTTGCCAAAGACAAGTTGAGCAAGCCAAGCATTGCAGGGAGGAGGGGGGGGTGCTGGGGCAGGTGACCAGGCTCTTCCAAACCCTTCCCTCTGCCGTGCTGCAGAAACTCTCGGGTGTCTCTCGTCTCAGCTGGACAGTGCCAGGGTCTCTCCTGCTGCTCTAGCACACTCTTGACTGCCCTGTGTGAGCACAGAGCAAATCACTGCCTTCAGGGGAAGTCTGAGCATTCCTGCTGGCTGGAATTCTTACACCTGACAGTGTTAGCAGCAGAGGCTCCGTGCCCAGCAGCACCCTGGGTGCTTTGTCACAACTGTATTTTTTTATTATTCCAGTAAGCAAAAAAGTATTTCCCGTCCCATAAAGTTTATAAACTGTATTTTATATTTAGGCAGAGGGAAGAGCAGCACTTGCTGTATTTTGACCCCTGATTCTGCTGCAGCAGAGTAATGAGGTTTCTCACTCCCAGGCTAATGGACCTTGGAATCTTTCCCAGCCCAAACTACAAACCTTTTTCTGACCAAATACACTGTAGCTATTGGGGCAGATGTAACCCACTGATAATGACATGCTTACAAAGTATTGACTTACCTGACATTTCTCCACACTGGGAATGAGAGAAGGAAGCAGAATATGACTGGGAGGATTTTCCACCTCCTTGGAAAGCTCCTTGGGAAGCACTGTTAAAAGAAAAAAAAAGCCAACAGAGAATTCATTAAAACCTACTAACACTGGATATTCAGTTGAAAGATATGTTGATGTATCTTTAGGGACAAAAAGTCTCTATTAGCAAATAAGTACATGAGGATTTCTTTTGACTCCCTTGCTAGAATATGAAATACATACACAAGATCCTGCTGCCCCTCATTCAGCAGTGCCCGGTACTGCTGGATCTCCTGCTCCAGACGGGTTTTTATCCCCAGGAGCATCTTGTACTCCTGGCTCTGACCCTCCATCTCACAGCGAATGCTGGCCAGCTCTTCCTCCACAGAGTTGACCTGCACCTGGATTTGTTGCATCAAGAATCCGTAGCGAGACTCGGTTTCTGCCAGGGAGTTTTCCAGAGAGCTTTTCTGGAAAGGCAAACACAGGAGTTGAGGAGCAGAGCTCTACAGCCACCTGCCCGTGCCAGGGAGGGAGGGCCCACAGATGCTGCCCACGTACCGTGCTGAGCTGTGCCTGCAGCTCAATCTCCAGGTTCTGCATCTCGCGCCTCAGCTCGCTCAGCTGGTGGCTGCTGGTCTGGATGTCCTGGCTGCTGGAAGTGACCTGCTGGTTGACTTCTTGGATCTGCAGAGACAAAGCCCAGAGACACTTGCTGAGCCACAAGGGAGCAGATTTGCTGAATGAGAGCTCACATCTGCAGGGAGCCTCTCCCTTTTGGTCAATCCCGGTACCAGGGTGTCTGGGCTGTGCCACCAAAGGAGACTCCACTCTGGGCATTGCTACATACCTTGACTTCATACCACTGTTCCACCTCCCTGCGGTTCTTCTCAATGATCTGCTCATATTCATCTCTCAGGTCATTCAGGATCTTTGTCAAGTCTTGTCCAGGGGCAGCATTGACCTCCACGCTCACATCGCCACCAGTTTGGGACTGGAGCTGCCTCATTTCCTGCAGGGAGTGCAGGGAGAGAGAGAAGAGCACACACAGGTCAATTGTTGTGCTGGGGCAAAGCACTGCAAAGGGACAAAGGGATGACAATCCCATGGCACAAGGTGAAAATCCCTTGATATGTGATGGTGGAAGCCATGAAGAACCAATGGGTTGTGTCTTTGGCTGTGCTGTTTATCATTGGATCGTACCTCCTCATGGTTTCTCTTGAGAGCAATCAGCTCATCCTTCAAGGACTCCAGCTCAGATTCCAGGGAAGATCTAACCAGAGTCAGGTCATCCATGAGATTTCTCAGGCCATTGATGTCAGCCTCCACAGTCTGACGGATGACCAGCTCATTCTCATACCTGTGTCACACACAGAGACAGAGAAATGGGGAAATGAAATACTGACAGTCAATAGCACACATCTTTGTAAGATCAGTATTCCAGTAAAACAGGATGACTCAGTAATACCACCCAGGGCAGTCCTCCCTTGTCTTCCTAGATGATGATAAGAGGGATTTGACAGACATGCAAGGTTCACAGGGAGCTACTCACTTCATTCTGAAGTCTTCAGCAGTCATCTTGCTGTTATCAATGTCCAGAAGCATTCTGTTATTGTCCACAGTGGCAGAAATAATCTGCAAAAGGGGAAGGTGGAGAGAAGTCTTTCTGTTTTCCCTATTTCCAGGACAAGCAGAAAGAAGGCTCTAAGTTTTGTTAGGGTATTAATGAGTGTCTTAAAATTATTTCTTGCATCAGTGCAGGGGCCATATGGAAGGGTAACGAGCCATATTTACTTTTCAGTGAAGCTTGTGCTATCACAGACCATCCTGCCAAATCCATGCTCTTCCTTTTCTCAAGTTAGAGACATCCCTCATGAGTCCCAAAGAGAGTTTGCAGCCCTTTCTATAAAAGTGCTTTTTCACAGTATCTGTTTAATCTGTGTTTTTGGTACTGTGTGACCTGACTGTAATAGAGGACCTCAGTCCTGTCTGCAGGAGTGTGAAGGGACAAAGGGAGCTCAGACCCGACTTTGGCTTTGCTCTTCATCCAGCTGATGTGGCTGGGAGCAGAGGGAAGCCCTGCAAACCACACATGGCTGGTTTGGAGGCAGCTGCACAATGTGGGATGTTGATGGCGTGAGCCAGCGTGTCTGTGGCTGCTGGAGCTGCTGGTGCCTCGGGCTGTGCCCTGCTGCCTGTGGGCTGCTCTGAGGCTTTGCTCAGCCAGGGGATGGATGGGAGGTGCAGCTCAGCAGCTTTGTGCCTGAGGTACCACCAGCACGGCCATCCACAGGTGGTAGAGCCCAGTGCTGAGGACAGAGGGAGGAGGAAGAAGCAAAGAGGAAAGAAGAAGGCCTTAGAGGAGAGAGGAGCATGTGGGAGAGGGAGCCAGGTGTGTTGGGATGATCATACCTGATTCTGGAGTTGTTCGATGGTCTGGTAGTAGGAGCTGTAGTCCTTGGACACGCTGGGAGCTTGTTTCCTGTACCACTCCCGGATGTGGTGCTCCAGCTGAGCGTTCTCTTCCTCCAGCATCCGCACCTTGTCCAGGTAAGAGGCCAGGCGGTCGTTGAGGTTCTGCATGGTGACCTTCTCATTGCCGCCGAGCAGCAGGTCCCCCCCGGGGCCGCAGCTGCCCGCGAAGCCCCCGCCAAAGCCCCCGGCCATGCTGCCCATGCTGAGGCCGCCGCCGTAGCTGCCCCCGCCGATGACGGAGGAGGCGTAGCGCCGGCAGGACACGGAGGAGCTGCGGCCGCTGCTGCCCCCGCAGGCACCGCCACCTCCTCCTCCGCTCCTGTACGAGGTGCTGGACGTTCTCTTGATGCTGCAGCTCATGGTGAAGGGATCAGATGTTCAGTAGTCAGCCCCAGGTGCAAAGCTGTGCGCAGCGAGATTTAGGAAATCAAAGTGCAGCGGGCTGTCCTTGCTGGTGGCTATTTATACCTGCCCAGGTGGGTGTCACCTGCCAGGCAGTCCAGCTTCCCATGGGGTTTGCCAGCCGCAGTGCTCATGCCAAAAATGATGTGCTAAGGGGAATTTTGTCTGAGGTAAGTAAAAGGCATTACCATTCACTGCAAATATGTCTTAGTTGATTCACATCTAGCTGCACGATAATTTAATGTGGGTGGCTCCTTGTTGGATACTTTGCTGAACAATGTCATATGTCTCAGTTTCTGTTAATCTGGCAATATCGCGCTGGTAACGGCAGCTAATGAAGCTTCTGCTTCATTGTCTGTGGCCATTACTTTTTATGCTTTGAAGCTCAGTAGCTCAGCTTTAGTCTTCCACCTGGGATCACAGACATGATTCATAACACCAGCAGCCTCCAAGGGACTCTTCATTCATTGATTTATTTCAAATTTCATCAGCTTTGCAGGAATCTACTTTAATGCACCGAAATTAAAATTTTGAAGACTGCATTCCCATGTCTGTTACAGAAGAAGACTTGACTCCAAGTTTTTCACTCTGTGTTGAATAAGATCCTGCTGGCTTTCAGCTTTCTCTGAACATACAGCATGTGGATCACTGGCTTTTTTCTTCTTGAAGAAAGCTCTGTGTAACAGCCACGAAGGTAACATTGTGCAAGGAAGAAGATATTAAATCTTTTCCTCTCAAAGAGCTCCTAATTTTATTGTAACGGTTTTAAATGGACTCAGAGGAAATTGAGAGAAGAAATATTTTGCTTAGCATATTTTCACACTGTGTTTAAATAGTAATTTCTCAGAATAAATCCTTGAATTATATAATACAACGAAAAATAAGTTTGATTAAAACAGCCAAAGATTAGATCTGAAAAAATATCATCATTACCTGAGCTCATTACAGTGAAGGGTGTTTTGCAACCACGACAGAACACCTTGCACCACCCAACAGAGAGTCAGAAATCCTTGTGTACTTTTTTCCACTGCCCATGCAATAGGGAATGGCAGTGAGCTGCTTTTTCCATCTTTACTAATCAGGCTCCTGTGAAACTGAAAAAAACCTTGAAGAGAAACAAATTTTCAGATTTCCAGCTGTGCATTAAATATCAGCATTACAGTTCTACAGAAGAGTCACTGGTCTGTGCAGAGGAAGCACAAGGAGCTGGTGGGACCTGCTGTGAATTGCCACATCAAAATCAGCTTATCCACAGAGAGGGAAGATGGATTCGACCTAGAGGTGTTTCAGGAAGACGTTCCATATTACAGAAGAAGAAATAAGCCCACTCCTCTCTCTGGCTGCAGCTGTGCAGGTTTGTTCACCCTTGGTAGCTCTGTCGCCCCAAGGGGCTGCCACCATGGCTCAGGGGCAGCAGGGCCATCCTGGGCTGGCACTGGGGCTGTCCTGGGCTGGCACTGCCTCCATTGAGCACGGGGGGAGCTTCTGGCAGCTTCTCACCAGGTTTCTTCTCAGAAACCCCCCTATATCCCCTGCTACCCAAACCTTGCCACACAAACCCAAAACTGTGCCTTATGGATGTAAAATGATCTTGGAAATCCTTCCCTCCACCGGGGTCTCTCAGTACCTGTTGTCTGCATTCTGTTTTAACCCCTTCTGGACTTCACTGTATGTTGTGTAGCACTTAGTGCTTGTTGGGCAGCAAAGTAATGAGGAGTTAGGGAAATAAATACTCTTCCAAGGTTAGTTTAAAGCATGGACTGACATCCCTGTCCCTCTCCCTGCACTGTAGGAGGTGACGATGCAATTCCCTCCCTTAGAGGGCTCTGGAATACACACAATTCTTAATCCTCAGGCCATCTACCATGGACACCATGGCTCTTTATGGCTGGTGTGTGTAGTCCAAGTTTCTAAACCAAAGAAAGAGAAATGAGCATTACTAGAATCTCACTGTTCCTGTTGTGTGTCCTTGGCAGCATTTATGCAGTACAAACTCTGTTTAACAAGCCTGCAAAGGCTCGTTCCTGCCAGCACAATGCCAGCACACTTTGGCTTGGTGTAAGTCAAGAGTTTCTGTTTCCCTGAATGGTTTCCAAGTGCTGAGATGGCAGTGTGACGTGTGTTTCTGGAAATCAGTTTTGTATCTGTTCTCTCAATCCATATTTACGTGCATCTGTTGTGTTACTCAGCAGTGCTGCTCCTCTTCTGTGGAACTCACATTTTGTTTCACTCTCAACTCAACCCCAGAGGCCCCTCCCTTGTGTGCAGCTGCAGCTCAGCCTGCAAGGTTGTGTGCAGGTGAGATGCACCTTCCCCTTGGGCAGCCTCACTGGAATTTTGGCCCCTCACTTGCTGGGTTACACTGGTAGCTGTATACAGAGGTGAATAATCCAGGCCCTTTTACATGTACTAAATTGCTCAGAGGTCAAAGGCAGTTGCTGTCAATATTAACATTTTATGGAAATTAACTTTGTAGAATTCCTGTAAATTAAATTTCACTTCTTATAATTTCAAAACAAGAACCCTTATCTATGCATTTCCAGGTTAAACCAAGGAGTACCCATCAAGGTTGTGTGAATTGAAACATTGGTTTCATTTTATAACCACAGCTCTGTAATCATTAGTGTTCCTTTGTGGACACTCATGTGCTACCAGCACCATTAGAGTCATTGAGCACTGAGGTTCTGCAGCCCTTTTAAGGTTGATATTCATCTGCTGTGTCTCAGAACTCAGCTCCCAGGAATATCAGACACGTTATTAGAAAAGAAAGGCGCAACCCAAGAAGATTCTGATCTGCCCCTACTGCTCAGAAATTGTGTTTCAACTCTAAATTTTGTTATCAACTACTGGAGTGTATCATCAACCTCTCTACCTGGAGGTGTGTCTTGGCATGACTTTGTGTTTTCTGAGTGTTTACACCTGCAGGAGGAAAGAAAAACCCCATACAGGATTCTGGTTGCATCAGACAGAAATTAAATTTTATTAGAGACATTTTCCGGATTCAGAGCAACCTGAGTACCAAACAGGTTGGATCTGTAAAGCAGCAGTTTGAGTGCCAGTGACCAAAGCTGCAGAGCTTTGTGGGCAGAAGCAGCACAGAGCATGCAGGGCAGGGGGAGAGGTGGCATCTGCACCTCCCAGGAACTGTTCAGAGCATCATCTTTCCTTGGCAGTGTGGGAAATGCAGCGGATTTGGGCCAGTCTCGTTTTGAAAGGTCTTGTGCTGGAGGATCCTTGATGTAAATTCTTAGTCAAAAGATTTTCTTCCATATCCTGTTTAGAGACAAAACAAGGATGAACTTCATCAGTCCTGGCACTGAATGTCCAAGATACCAGCATCCCCCAGATATTAGGATTATGTGGGAGTGGCCATAAGCATTCCAAAAGCATAAAAGAAAACTCCAGCATGGCACAAAGGCTGCAGGATTTATAAGATTCTGCAAAGAATGAGACAGATGGAAAAAATCAGCTGAGGTTAAACTACAGCTGGTATCACCTACAGAATGGAATAGAAATGGACTGTGTGCTCTGGAAGTGAAGTTGATTCTTTGCACACAAAGAGGAAAGAATTTTTAGTAACAGTAAATCTAACACTTCCCAGAAATGTTAGTTTGTCCTCAGTACTGTTTGCCTCTGGAAGAGTATGTTGGTATAAATTAGTGCATAAATTAGCCAGGACATGACTAATTTAGTGACTGAGAGAACACTATGCATATACCCAAGTTCTCACCTTGGCTTTCGCCACCAGTCCTGCAGGACTGGGACTGGGAAGATGAAGAGTAGGAGTGGGAGCTGCTGATGCCTCCTGAGGTTCTTCCTCCTCCTCCTCCTCCAATGCATCCGCCACCGCTTCCACCTCCCATTCCTCCACTTCCTCCTCCCATTCCTCCTCCACCACTTCCTCCTCCCATTCCTCCTCCACAACTTCCTCCTCCCATTCCTCCTCCCATTCCTCCTCCCATTCCGCTGCCACCACCTCCATATCCACCACTCATGCCACCACCTCCTCCTCTTCCTCCTCCGGAATAACCACCACCTCCAATTCTACCACCTCCCATGCCTCCTCCCATTCCTCCTGCTGGGATTCTGCAAAGAGAGAAAAAGAAGGGGAAAAAAAAATTAATCAAAAGCACTTCGCCATCCAAAAGCCATTGAGCTGCGTCTGCTGCCCAGGAGCCAGCAGCTCTTTGGGCCATACTGCTGGTTAGAACCCAGCACTGCACAGCAAAACAACTGAAGCAGTGCCAAAAATTATCCCCTCTGTCAACTTCAACTTGAATGCAAAGCTTCTGCTTTTCCCAAAATCTGCCTAGGGATTCCTTGCAATGTTTAGCACATACATCAGTGTGTGGCTCAAAATCAGAATGAAGAGACTGCAACTTTATCTGCTGTTTCAGGCACCATTTCCAAGAATAAGCTGGCACACTGCATAAGTGAGGCTGAAGTAGCTTGAACTTTCAGAAACTTTTATAAAGGTTTGGAAAACTTTGGTTGGTTTGTGTTGTTGGTTTGTTTTTTTTGGTTTTTTTTTTTTTTTGCTTACAGTCCTTTCCAGTTCCTGGCTTTCCTGAAACCATGTAGGAAAGACATTTTTTTTTCTGTTCTTGTGAACCAGTGAAGGCTTCCTGAAAAAAAGGAAAGCCCCATATCTCTGTCAAGGAAGGTTCCAGGGCTATCACCATGACAACACGAAGAAAGAGAGAAAGTTAAAAGATATGGACTTAAGTTGGCTCACAGAGTGACATGGCTCCTTTTCACCTATTGAGAGTTTTGTTTCTTTTTCATGACCAATAGTCAGTGCATGTGTTAAGCAAATGTAAATATTCTGTGAAACTATAAAGGCAACATGTTGCCTTTATAGTTTTACAGAATATTTACATTTACTTAACAAAGAGAACCAGGCTCTCTTACATGGGTTTCCTTGTCCAGCCCCAAACTGGTAGTTCAAAATTAATGTCACGGACATGTTTTATGAAAAATCCTTTTGGTAGGATCTTTTTCTCCTGAGAAGCTGAGAGACCTCAGGAACAAAATGTAAACAATAATTATCTGCTGCTATAGAATGCAACAGGTGCATCTTTGATTGGTCTCATGTGGTTGTTTTTAATTAATGGCCAATCCCAGTCCAGCTGTCTCAGACTCTCTGGTCAGTCACAAGATTTTATTATCATCTCATTCCTTTCTATTCCTTGCTAGCCTTCTGATGAAGTCGTTTCTTCTATTTTTTTAGTATAGTTTTGGTATATAATTTTCTTTTAATATAATATATATCATAAAATAATAAATCAGCCTTCTGAAACATGGAGTCAAGATTCTCATCTCTTCCCTTGTTGGGATTGCCTGCAAATTCAACAAATTTCTGCATTAATTTTTCTTCATTTGAGTTACATTCTGAACAGAATGAACTATCTCACGCCTGCGAGGCCATTGGCCAAGACAGCTGCATCAGCCTCATTTCAGTACAAAATCTGCTTTGCAAATCTCCCCTGTTACATTTCCTGCTGGTGACTGACCAGCAGCTGGGTGTTTTATCAGTACGTACACAAGGTCCTGCTGTCCCTCCTCCAGGAGTACCCTGTACTGCTGGATCTCCTGCTCCAGGCGGGTCTTGATGCCCAGGAGCATCTTGTACTCCTCGTTCTGGCTCTCCATCTCACAGCGGATGCTGGCCAGCTCCTCCTCCAGGGGCCCGATCATGCCCTGGATCTGCTGCAGCTGCATGTTGTAACGACGTTCTGTGTCCTCCAGGTTGGACTGCAGAGAGTCTATCTGCAAAGGGAAAACAGAATGCAGTGGTTATGGGAATGTGGTGGTTTTAATTTATTTATGTGGGAAAACAGATCTTCACAAATCCTCAGAAGAAAGGGTATCATTGAAGGTAAGTAATCCAATATCCCATTCTCCTTGGATGGATTACTTGCTGGCTGTAGCTCTTATTCTCACACACAGACTGTGTCACAGGTAAAGCAAATGCCTTTCCTTACCATGCTGATCTGTGACTGCAGCTCAATTTCCAGACTCTGATATTCACGCCTCAGCTCAGAGATCTGCTGGTTGCTTGATTGTATCTCCTGGCCACTGGAGTGGACTTGTTGATTAACTTCTTCCATCTGAAAAATTGACATCCAAAATTGAGGCATTTTTTATAATTAGAAAACATTGTGGGGTTATCATAAAAACATCAGGAAAGCGATTAATAATAATAAAGATTCCATGCAGACTGTTTATTTCCCACAAACCACTCTGCCAACACCCTGGTAATTCACTGGCTGCTGGGACGCAGAGGCTCTACTTCAGAAATTTTGTTTTAACTCTACTTGTTTTACCACATAACTGATATTCCAGGACTGACCTGTTGTAAGAAACTGCCTAAAATAATTGAAAGTTATTGTCCCTTAAATAACACATGATAAGTTGCCTTTCACCAGCTGTAAATAGGTCCAGTACTTTGTGAAGGATTTAATTAGCCAGGCCTGCCTGTGCTTTACCTTGGTTTCATACCAGCTCTCCACCTCCTTCCGGTTGTTCTCAATGAGCCTCTCGTACTCGCTGCGCATTTCATTCAATTTTTCCATCAAGTTAATGCCAGGAGTAGCATTGACCTCCACATTGACATCTCCACCAGACTGGTTTTGCAGTCCTCTCATTTCCTGAAAAAAAAAAATCACAAAAACCCCATGAGGTTCTCAAAGGGTGAAGGTAAGGAGGGATGGCATCAGTTCAAGTAAAGGGAAGGAAAAGGACATGGATCCTCACACAGCTCCTGACTCCAGCAAAAGGGCTTTTCCTGCCCTGGCCGTGGAACAATTCTTATATTCCCAAGGCTCCAGTGCTCACACCCTGGCACTGCCTCCACAGGGTTGTAAGGAATTCTATGCAGTGTACACTTTGTGGGAATCTTTTCTTCTCAGTGGGAAATCTCATTGAAGAGAGTAGAAATGCTTTCTTTTGATTCCCTCATATAGTCTATCCAATTTTCCATCCATGAGTTCAGCAAGCAAACTGTAGTTTGTACTGAAAGCCATTCATCCCCCTGGTTTCACGTGTTGACCTGGTGTCTCATGACACCAGCTGTGGGCAGCTATGCCCTCTGCACACTCCTCAGCATCAAAGCTGGCTTGTGTCAAGTTGGGTGATCAAAACCAGTGGCCAAAACCTGGTTGCTGCTGGTGGAAAAAGCAAGGGGAAATTCATTGAGTTGCTTTCAATTATTGAAGTGTGAAGAAACTTACCTCTTCATGGTTCTTCTTCAGGAAGATCAGTTCCTCCTTCAGGGACTCAAACTGTGTCTCCAAGTCAGATCTGGACAGAGTCAGTTGATCCAAAAGTGGGCGTAATCCATTGATATCACTTGCCACGCTCTGGTGGAGGGTGTATTCAGTCTCATACCTGAATGACAGACAAGAAAGAGAGTAAAAGTGCTGCCAGACCTCTTTGTTTGGTATCTCAGTTATGGACAGTTCCCATCTTACATCTCTGGTCAGTTCCTAGATGAAAGGACCCCATTCTCTTTCTATCTCCAATAGCTGTGTTTCATTTCAGTCCAGTTTCTCTCTGTGAGATTTATACCATGAGGATTATGCTTATAAATCTACATGCAAGGATAGAGGAACTTAGAATGGAGTCTCTCAAATGTGTATCTTTAAAAACTTGTCTGGAGAAAAATAATAATGAAAACCCAAAGCATGCTTTTCCCAACAATTCTCTATCCTGTAATTGAAACCAAAAGTCTCCAGCTTCTACAAAGATTAACTGACAATGCAAACTCATGGAGATAAAGGGAGGCAAAGTGGATGGAACCAGAAAGGGAGTGACTCACTTCAGTCTGAAGTCATCCACAGTCATCCTGGTGTTGTCCATGTCAAGAAGCATCCTGTTAAGGTCCACATTGGCACCAACAATCTGAAATGGAGAGGGCAGGTGTTATTCAGTCAGTTGTCTTTCCAGTCTGATGTCAGAGACAAGAAACACCTGTGCACAAACACCTTGCAGAAGGGATTTATGGCACTGTCAGGCCTTCAAGCCTGACTAGAGCTGCAGGAGCTATTGAGAGAGATGAGTTTATTGCTTCTAGATTAAAAAAAGTGCCTTTACTGTTAAATATCCATTAAAAATACTTCGTTGGAAAGAATAACTAAATTAACTCCTCATATTCAATAAAGCAAAACCAAACAAACAAAAAACCCCAACCCAACCAACAAAAAACAGCGAGAAAGCAGAATTTCCATTACTTTTGAGAACAGCCATGTTCACACATGAGATACATGACTGTTAAATGGCTGAGGGCTGGAATGAGACTAACTGCACAAGCTAGCTCATCCAGTATATTCACAAAAACATCCATTTAATGTGGCAATAATAGCACGACACAAGCAAGGATGAAATCTGCTGTTAAGAGTGAAGAACAAGTGAGCAGCAGCCCTGCACTGAAGGGAGCATGGCACAGGCCATGTGATGGGGCACTGGTGCTGATCTACCACTGCACCCAGCAATGCTCCCTGCACCAAATACACGTGTGGTAGAACACACAGACACAACACACAGCTGGTCCCACACCACTCTGCTTCCTGACTAAAGCCCAGGAAGGGGAATATCACCCCGAACAGGGGCCTTGTGCTGCACGAGGAAAGTGCCATTCCAACAAGAACCTGTTCTAAGTTAGTCAAAGTACATCATACCTGGTTTTGCAGCTCTTCAATTGTCCTGTAATATTGGCTGTAATCCTTGTTCTGAGAGGGAGCTTGGCTTTTGTACCACTCCCTGATCAGCTGCTCAAGTTGGGAGTTTTCCTCCTCCAAGCGTCGCACTTTATCCATGTAGGACGCCAGGCGGTCGTTGAGGTTCTGCATGGTCAGCTTCTCATTTGTGGAGAGCAAGCCAGAATCCTCCCCAAAGCCCATGCCACCAAAACTGCCCCCTCCATAGCTGCCACCACCACCAAAGCCACCACTACCCCCAAAGCCACTAAACCCCCCTCCACTGTATCCACCACCTCCATAACCACCTCCCATTCCCCCAAAGCCACCCCCTCCTGATCCAAGTCCTCCTCCCATGCTTCCACAGCTCATTCCTCCTCCATAACTGCCCCCGCTCATTCTGCCCCCATAGCTACTGCGGCTGATCCTGCCACAGCTGCCACTGCTGAAGCCTCCCCCATAGCTGCTCCTGGAGCCTCCTCCACCAAAGCTTCTCCCAGAAAAGCCCCCGCTGCCTCCAGAAGAGGTGTATTTTCTTGAGGACATCGAGGAGTATCCACCAGACCTACCCCCTCCACCACCTCCACCACTGCATCTTCCACCACCACCACCACCACCACCACCTCCTCCACTGCTAATTCTGATGGTACTGCTCGAAGATTTGGTGCCACAGCTCATGGTGACAGCAGGCAAGAGTCAAACCGCAACCCCAAATTTAGCTGCAGAACCTGATAAGCTTCAGGACTGCAAATGTTCATCCCCAGCTCTCTGTATTTATGCATTTGACACTGGGTGTCACCATCAGGGTGTTTCCTTCTCCCAGGGCATTTACCAAACTTCTTGTTTGTGCCAAGGATAATTTGCTGAACAGTATTTTTGTGCAGCTATCTCAGGCAATCCAGCCCACAGCTGGGCTTCTGAGGCTTGGTTAAGGTTGAACATCTCACTTCTTTTGAGTGACATATTCTTTTCATTTCATGGTTTCTGGAATAGGTACTTCCTCTGCTAAGGTTTTGTGGCTGCTATTGCTAAAGATTGTTGTTTGTTCTCTTTTGTTCTTTCCAACTTTGTGCATTTCAGATTTTCTACACAGCTGATGTTCCATTTCTCACCATACGTGGTCGTGCAAGAGTTTTATTAATGGGATTGTGTGACTTGTCTGTGAAGATTGTACTCGTGTATCCCTGCCAGCACTTAGAGAACATCTTATTTAATATGAACAGGCTATTTTAAACAATGCACAGGGGTTCTTGTTTAAAAATCAAAATCCCTCCTTTGTGAAGAAAGCGCTAGGGCAGCTCACAACCAGCCAAGTCCTAGAATTCAAAAAGAAAAATAATACTGAACTCTTTTCATCAAAATGAATGTTAATCTAAAATGAATGAAGATCAAGGAGGTGTTAATTGTATTATAAAGTCATTGTATCCCAATTAGAAGTTGTTTTATTTCAGACAATGATTTAAAAACTAGTGTGTGGGAAGACTTTTTATCATTTAATATGAAGCAGCTCACTCTCTCTATTGTTAATGTGTCATATATTGTAGGTGATAAAGTAATTATATCTACTCTTCTTAAAGCAAAGATCCTTGAGATTAAAATAGCATCCTGAGAGAAAAGCTGAAAGACTTTTGATACAAAGCAGTAGAAATCAGACTGTTGAGACCACAAAAGAAATGACCCCACACTTCAGTGTTGCCCAGAAGCTGACCCTGGATGGAAGGATTTCCATCCTCACTAGGTAGGTTGGATGTCAAAGCCAAGTGTCTGAAGGCAGGTGTGCAAATAACAGCACAACACCAGCATTTGTGTCTTGCTATAGATTGACCCAAAGTGTCCCAGTTTGCCCAGGAGAACATGCACAGTTTCCCAGTGACAGTTCTGTTCTGTCTGAAATGTCTTCATCGCCTGCCCTCCTCTCTGTGGGGTTATGGAGCCTTTAATGACTGGAGGGATTTATGAAATGCAAGAATCTCCCTAAACCTCAGGTGCAGGAGCAGAGGGCTCGCCCAAGGAAAAGCCACTTGTGCTCTGCTCTCCTTCTCCCAGCCAAGACCTCCTGGAGATGATAATCCAGCACAGTCCTTGCTTCCCAAAGGCTGCCTTGGTGGGATGTTGATTGTAAATTCAGGATTATTTGACATTTCCTGACCACATCCTTTGTCCTGCCATGTCTGTGCCAGCATTGCTCTATTGCTGCTTATGCAATTGCTTTCAAAACCTCCTGATTTTATCTTGCTATTTGATCTCCCAATGAAAGAAGGATGATGAAAGATTCCGAGCACTTTGGTGATGGAATAATTTCTCCTGATTCTCAGCTGTAGGCTGATAGTGACACCTCAGCAGCATAAACAGTTTCTGGGCTTCAGCACAGTCTGTTATTGGTGCAGAAAGAGGGAGTTTACGATAGGCAAAATGTTTTTTCTTTTTTTGTGCTGTTTTGCCTCTGGGTCTGGGTAATGCTGCTTTGCTCAGTGGGACCCTTTGTCACAAGCTCTGCTGTGGTGAGTAAAATTGATTATCATGGTCAAATTCCCATCAGTGATTCCAGGGATATGCCTGAGACATGCTTTTCACAGCCAAGATAGAAATCTGTGGGTTTGTTAGCGATAGCAAATGCAAAATTCCCCATAATGTTTAAAGAAAGAGTAAAAAAATTGCCAAAATTATATCTTAATCTGCTTATTTATCTTCTGACAACCCACATTATTTCCTATTTTATTTACTGGTGTCTTTTTCCATAAGTAACTATTCACAGCAGGGATTTGTACATACAGAAGAGTTCTTCTGATAAGTCTTATTTCAGGCTTGGAAAATACTTTAAAAAATAACAACAATGAAAGGAAAGAAATATTCAAACCACTAAGGGTGGAGAACTTGCACTCACCTTGACATTTCATTTTAACTTTGTGCAGTTACCACTCTTTATATATAAAGGAGGATCATAAATCACAGATTTTGCCTATAGATCTAAGGTAACTTTTAAGTCACAAGCTCATAGGATGCTCTTGTTTTGTCTTTAGCAATGCTGCTATTTTATTTTTGTTTGTAGTTCCACCTTGGTGTGGAACACCTTGGTTTACAGGAACCCTGCTGGCCATGAGGCTGGGCCATATTCCTGTGTATTCCTGGAGCTGAGAACTGTCCTTGGCATGTTTGGCTTCTGTCACAGTCACTGTGTGTCTCTCTGGAGCAGGACACTGAGGTGCCTGAAAAATACAGGTGAACTATGAATACTTCATCCTCCTGTAAAGTTGCACACACTGAATTCCCTCCTGGCTGATTTTTAAACACTTTTTGATTATTAAATATTTGACTGTGGAAATACTTGTAAGGCAAAGAAGATCTGTTCTGTGGACAGAATGAATTTTTCATTTCTGAGCTCATTAAAAGAGCCTTTAAAGATTTTTGTTCTCTGATGCTTTTCACTAATATGTTATATGGATGATGTAAATTTATGGAATGATCCAAAAATGAGCCATCAGCTTTAGGACCATCTCTCCTCTCTTTCCCCTCTGTGATGCACAGTGGAATGTTCTGAGTGCACAGCCTCTGCTCAGGCTCAGCCCTGCTGTGTTCCTTCACTCTCACTCTGTTATTATTCTCCTTTTAATCAGGTCTCTGTGATCCATATCAAACTGACTTCCAATCACCAGAGTGATGACAAACCCTGGGAGCAGCCCATGCTGCAGAGCTGGGACACTTCTCCAACAGGCTGGAGCTACTGCATTCCAATCAGACCTGGAGAAAATGTGTTCTCCCTTTTGTACCTGTGTGCTGGAAAATGGAAATATTTCCCCTTAATTCAATGTCATTCTGCTGCCTCAGGCAGCTACCAGAGTTTCTTTTCTTGTATTTAATGGGGTCTTCCCATCATTCTTACTAGAAATTTTTATAAGAAGAGAGGGTCTGTTTTCACCTCAGAGACGGCGCTCACTCCTCATTCCTGCTTCAGCTCAGAATGTTCTAGTGAAATCACTAGATTGTCATTTCTGAAGAAATTTAAATTAGACCCAGCAAAGCAAACAAGAACCCCTAAGGCAGCAGTGGGCTTGCCTGTGAAGTTTAAAACTTCCAGCACTCTCCCAGCACAACCTTTAGTGCAGGATAACCTGGACTCTCCATGCAAGGAGGCTGATGGGAAGAACAGATCCTAAATTGCACAGGTGGGCTTTGGCACGTAGCTGTGAGAGCTGTGGGTCAGGGGGTGTGTGCCCCACAGCTGGGGACACTTTGCAGCCTGCTAATTCCCTCCTGTCAGCTGTCAGTGTTTCTACAGTTTCTGAGCCACAATCAGAGTGGTCCCACTGTATTTCCCCAGTCTCCTACAGGATGAAGGCAATTAGATTGGAATAATTCCTTTTGTTGGTACCAAACCAGAACAGCTGGAGGGCATGGTCAGAACACCTGCTGATGTTCAGGTGCCTCAGTCCATTTGGGCTGTGCAGCCTCAGAGCCCCCCAGAACTGTGGGCACCTGGCTGGCTCTGCTCAGTGCAGGGGCCTGTGGGATGGCACATGGAGGGTGGCACTGCTGTGGCACTTTCTGCCCATGCTGGGTGGGGAAGGAGGACATCCATTGTCGCAGACATCCTTTGTGAAAAATCCTTTCTGTAGGATTTTTCCTGCTGGAGCTGGGAAGCTCAGTAACAAATGTAAACAATTATTATCTGCTGCTGTGGAATGCAACAGGTCCACCTGTGATTGGTCCCCTGTAGATGTTTGGATTTACTGACCACTCATGGTGGAGCTGCTCTCACTCTCTGCAGAGACACAGACCTTTGTTATTCATTCTTCTATCTCTATTCTTAGCTTAGCCAGCTTCTGCAGAAGCTCCCTTTCCTTTCTATCCCTATGTAGTATAATTATAATATTATATATATATCATAATATAATAAATCAAGCCTTCTGATCATGGAATCAAGATTCCTGACTCTTCCATCCTCTACAAACCCCTATGACCACTGTCACAATCCATGGCATCTGCTGTCCTTGCAGCACAGCAAGGGAGGAGGGTCCTGCTGGGCTGAGCTCTGCAGAGGATTTACACACTCAGGGACAGCCCAGGTGGGCTCTGCCTGCCCCCACAGCCCTGGGACACGGTGTACATGCTGTACTCATTCTGCAGCCCATGGAGATGGCCTGGGGAGCATTTGGCAACTAACAGGGCTGGCAATCAGTGCTCAACAAAAGAGACATCAGCACAATGTACACACAGGCAATTTGGAAATGACATCTGTGCTTTCAAATGGACACATGGATTGCTTGGAAGCTCTGAAGCCAAACACAGGAGTGTGTGCACATTGCTTTTTGCCTAAGGTTGCTCTAAAGATCTTGTCCCAACACGTACCACAATTATCTTCTCAGAGCACTAATAGGAGCACCAGATAAGTATCCGAATTGCAACACTTTGTGCTCATAAAATTAAAGCTTATTATGCTGATTAATGACTGCATGCAAATAAAAAGTGCAAAGTTCTCCTCACTCCTCAGTATTGCTGCTGCCCCACTTTAGGCCAGCCCTCAGCTTTGACACCTGACACTACAATGTTTTAGTTTTTACCCCTGCTTTGCAATGGTTTGAGTTTTCCAGCTCTGTTCCTCCATGTAAGCCTGTTTTCTCAGTAAGCAAGTGCCAGTGATAACCCAGGTGCAGATTTTGTAAGCCAAAATGTAAAAAGGAAAGAATCCTTAAAACTAGCTTTTTCTTCTGGGGTCTGGTAAGAAACCATCTCATTTTAGTCTCCTTTTTGTCTGTGCTAATGCCATGATTAAGTAGGGGGTTTTGTGAGTTTATTGGTGGTTTGTATTTATTTTGTCCCATACCATAGAATGCAATAAACTATATTATGCAGCTGATTTACATTGTAGAAGATGCAAATGTAGAAAGATGAAGATGTAGAAAGATGAAGATGTAGAAAGATGAAGATGTATAAACATTATGAAAACATCTTGTTAAGAAAACCACAGATTTTAGATAAGGAAAAGACAGTACAATCAATGCTGAGTACCAAAAGCAGTAGTAGTATATTATTTATCCTTATGGCTCAGAAATTTTTACTGATTATAACATATCAAAATAAGCATTTCAATCAGCAGCAGAAGTGCACTGAGTATTGCAACATGCTGCACCCTGGTACGTGTCAGTGCTCAGCACTGGGTTGTCAGCCCCTGAGCTGCCTCACTGCCCTTCCCACGCTCCAAATCCCAGTTTCTGCTTTGCTCCCCCAGGGGTCAGTTCAGGAGAATTTCTTCTGCAGGGTTAAATGCAGAGATGCCTGATAATCAGCAGTAAAATATATACTAAATATATACTAATATATACTTAAAATATATACTAAAAATATATATATATATACTAAAATATATACTAATATATACTAAAAGTAAGTTATATTTTTGGAAAGGACAGGAGCAAGAGGTGTCAGTGGTACCACAGTGGCAGAGAGCAGTGAAGTCCAGCATGGACAGGCTGCTCCTCTGAGTAAATCATATCCAAGCACCCCAACAGCCTCCTGGGTGTCACTGTGAAGCCAGAGAACTGTAAATCACCATGGGACAGCCTGGAAGCAGGCCCTGAGCAGCAACATTTTTGAGGTTAACTTGGCAGGCTGCTAGGGGAGGTATGAGAAGCAGGGCTCCTGGATTGGGAATATTCCTTAATTTGGGTTGTGAATTGAGTACCCTGAACAGTCTGGTCTGAGAAGCAGCTGTCACCACCTGCCAGAGGTGGAAAACGAGCAGAGCAATTGGACAAAGTAGGCTCAGGGGACAGGTACCAAAACAGAGACAAGTGTGATGTGATGCTGCAAGGAGTTAAAAATGAAGAAGGTGATTTTGCAACAGCTGGGAGCTGAGGGTGTCCTGACAAACAATCCCCACCATCACTGTGGTGTCAGGCCAGGTGCATCAGCACATGCTTGTGTGTGCAGGAGTCCTTCATATGAGCAGGTGAGCTGGTTCCTCCAGACCCCAGAGGGACATTGGTCAGGAAAAAAAAAAAAATCAGATTATTTTTTTTGTTTTCCAATAGTAATTCATGGCTGAGAGCCCAGCATAAGGCAACGCTGTGAATCACTGGCACAGATCTGCCTGGAACTCAGGAGTTTGGGATTCCTGTTCCCACGGTCTCCCACTCAGTCTGGGTTTCCCAACATTCTCCCATGAGTGATGCCTCCCTCAGAGGGAAAAAACAAACCTCATGGTTGTAAAACTGAGAGAGAAAGACTCGTAGAGTGATTGTTGTGTTTGGGCTTGAGCAGGTGAGGGGAGAGGTGTGCAGGAGAAAGGATGTATCTGTGAGCAGGTGTTGTGTAAAATACAACATAATATACAAATATACATAGTATACTAATAACCCTCTGGGTTATTTTCAAGTGAAATTCCCAACAGAGCTCATATTTTCAAGAGGTTTTATAGGGAATAATCAGTTCCTTAAACCCACCCTCTTGTCCCTGATAGAAGTCAATAGCAGAAGGGTTTTGACTGAGTTTTCCCTCAACAGAGCATTGTTCCTGGAGTCTGAAGTGGTGAATATGTCACTGAAAACTTTGGGTCTTATGGGTAATCTTATCCATCATTGTGTATTCCACAGGTAGAGCTTGATATTTATAACTGATTCAAACAAAAATCTCTGCTAAAGGAACTTGGACTAGACACAGATTTCTGGTTGCATCAGAGAGAAGCAAAGATTTATTAGCATGTATTCCACAGGAGCACCAATCACAGTAGAGATTAACTCAGGTAACAGTGATTTGGAGCAGAAACACAGATGGAAGAAGCAGACAGGACATGCAGAGAGCTCTGAAGAGCCCCTCCAGTGAGCAGAGTTGAGTAAGTTGGACAAGTGTTCACTCCTGCTTGTGGCAGGGGATGTTCAGCCTTGCTCAGTAGAGTCTTGCTTGGTCCAAAGGCCTCACTGGGAGGTTGTGCAGTGGAAGATGCTGGTCCTGCTCATCACTCCTCAACCTTTCTAAAACTCCCTGTTGAAAGATGGAGGGAAGCAAGAATTTGGTTTTGAAGAATTCAGCATTTTTAACCTTATGTTAGTTTTTAAGTATCACCTGTGCAGTTCTCAATGCACCAGGGTTGTTCCCAGCCTTCTGGAAAGGTCCAGACAGTGCCAGACCTCAGTTTGTACAGTGTGTGTGCAGATTTAGCAATCAACTACCTGGATCTGCTTCTGTTTTCAGCCATGGCAGTGCAAATCACTTTAATTTAGTGTGGCTTCAGCACTACAAACCAAATACTGGTGAATTTAGAACCTGCATTTGTGTGTGTATGGATATTTACAGTAGATTTTTATAAGTTAAAGAAAGATGGCACATAATATGCTTTAATCTTGCCTACCAAGCATTAGTATATGTTGGAGTGTTGCAGGGCAGAGGGGATGTTTGATCAGAGGAATAAATTTTTGCGGAGGAGTTTGCAAAGCCTATTTTTAAAAACTACAGCTCACATACACCAAATTTTACCAAATAATCTTCCTCATGACACAAAATCCTCCTGAATTCACTGCCTTGTTTTCAGCATCAGAAGTGTCTGTGCAGTGTTCCTGCTGTTTGCACTGATGGCTTCAGGCCCTTTGGGTGAGAGCCAGCTCTCATGTCATGACTGACTGTCAGTCTGCAGTGGAAACTGTCTGGCACAGAGCCTGACTGAACCTGGTCATTATAAGGAGTAAATGCAAACCTCAAAGCAGGACCATTTTCTATCTTTTCATAAAAAAATCAAAATTGGAATTGAATCTTTCTAATAATTACGTCTTTCTACTCATTTTCACCACTTTCAGGCTTTTGTCTGAGGTGCTGCCTGGACCTGGACCCTTACCCCGTCTCATCTGTTTTATGGCTTCAGACACTTCCTCCATGGTTGCTCCTCTCTCCAAAGTTTTATTTCCTTCCAGGCAGAGCTTCATGTTTTCAACACTTCCTGGAACCAGAGCCAGGAAGTCAGATATGGATCAGACCCTTTGGTCATTCTCCATCTTTTGCTGCTTCAGTATTTTGCAGCCAATGCCCCTTATATTTGAAATGTCTGGAGTACTCCAATTATTCTACCCTGCTTTAAACCTCTGCTTAATGCCAGTCACATTTCTATCTTCTTACTTTCCTAGCTCCCTTCATACTTTGGATTTGGCACCATTTTCCCTTTTCCCCCTCCATTTCCTCTTTTCACCCATCGTCTGACACAACTCTCCATGCCATCCTTTGTGCTGCTCATGTTGATTTGTCACAGTCTAAGAACAAATGTCAGAGTGGCCTTAAAACAAGACTGGGAAAAAAATAGCAAAACTATTTCCAGGAAGGAAGCTGTTATATCCTTTCCTGCTATTCAGAGAGAATTGTGGATTGCAGGATGTATTTTTTAATTCAGTTTTTACCTGGGCTTTCACAAGAGTCGCCAGGCTGGGACTGGGAAGACGAAGAGCGTGAGAGGCAGGATTTACCCCCTCCTCCTCCTCCTCCACTGCCACCTCCTCCACCTGAAGTTTTACCACAGGTTCCACCTCCTGAACTTCCTCCTCCACTCCCTCCTCCTCCGCTTTCAGAAGAGGAAGATCTTCCATAGGATCCTCCAGTTTTTCCTCCACTGCTTCCTCCACCTGAGGACCAACAGCTTCTTCCTCCGTGGCCTCCTCCTCCTGAAGATCCACTACTTCCTCCATGACCTCCTCCTCCTGAAGATCCACTACTTCCTCCATGACCTCCTCCTCCTCCTGAAGATCCACCACCAGCTCCTCCCTGTGAAGTGCTGTAAGGAGGAAGGGGTGTGTTATTTCTTTCTTACCTTTCATTTTCCCAATTAATGGCATCTCCTGATGTGCCATCACTTCCTGATGGTACTTAGGGGAAGAAATGGCAAATTACAATTCTAAACACTTTTGTACAAGTACAGCTTTGCATGCTGCCAGCTAAGATTTAGATTCCATGTGAATTCTTGTGCTTGTAGTAAATCTATTGATGATTAATCCCTTGCACCAGTTCCTACTAGAAACATTACTGCTGTCCTCTTTCCCTGATGGCATTGATAGAAAGTTAATTAACTGATGTCTGTACCTAATGCCATGCTGCCCCTCGTGCAGCAGTGCCCTGTACTGCTGGATCTCCTGCTCCAGCCGGGTCTTGATGCCCAGGAGCATCTTGTACTCCTCGTTCTGGCTCTCCATCTCACAGCGGATGCTGGCCAGCTCCTCCTCCAGGGGCCCGATCATGCCCTGGATCTGCTGCAGCTGCATGTTGTAACGACGTTCTGTGTCCTCCAGGTTGGACTGCAGAGAGTCTATCTGCAAAGGGAAAACAGAATGCAGTGGTTAAGGGAATGGGGCAGGATTAGATCATTCTCATGCCCAACATGAGAAAAGTCTCACATGGTGTCATATAGAATTTGCAGGCAAGCCCAATGAGGGGAGAGAAATGATACATCTGACTCCATCTTATCAGAAGGCTAATTAATTATAATATTTATTAATTAATTAATTATAATATTTATTATATTCATTACATTATTCTACACTATATTTTATAATATAGCATAGACTAATATAATAAATATAATACACTATGATTAAATAGTCTATTATATTTTATAATAGAATATTTATTTTATTATTCTCTTATATTACATTCTATGCTATATTTTATAATATAGCATAGAATAATATAATGAGTATAATAATATAATATAATATGTCTATTGTATTTTATAATATAATATTTATTATATTATTATCTGTTATATTACACTACATCTAAGCTGAATCTGCCAAGCACTCAACTCTGCACACACTGCACTGAATCTTGTGACTGTCAGTCAACAGTCCCAACACACACACACATACACATATGTAATATGTGTATTATATAATATAATAAATATAATACACTATGATTAAATAGTCTATTATATTTTATAATAGAATATTTATTTTATTATTCTCTTATATTACATTCTATGCTATATTTTACAGTATAGCATAGAATAATATAATGAGTATAATAATATAATATAATATAATATGTCTATTATATTTTATAATATAATATTTATTATATTATTATCTGTTATATTACACTACATCTAAGCTGAATCTGCCAAGCACTCAACTCTGCACACACTGCACTGAATCTTGTGACTGTCAGTCAACAGTCCCAACACACACACACATACACACCTGGCCCTGATAGGACAAGGAAACAAAACACCATCACTGTGGGTAAACAATCTCCATGTTGCATTCTACTTTTGCACAAACACAGGCACAGCAAATGATAAGAATTGTTTTTCCTTTCTCTGATGTTCAGAGAATATGAAACCCAGAAATATTCTTGGGGAGAATTGTGCCTTGCTTTTCTCTGTGAACAGAAATGTGGCTACAGTGTGGGATGTGCCAAGGATGCTCACTGGCTGTCACAGCTGGCATCCTGGCATTCCAGCAGCTCCTGAGTTCTTTGCTTACCAGGAGATCAGGAGCAGTCTTTACCTACCTGACTGATCTGGGACTGCAGCTCAATTTCCAGGCCCTGAAATTCACGTCTCAGCACAGAGATCTGTTGGTTGCTTGATTCTATTTCCTGGCTACTTGAGTGGACTTGTTGACTCACTTCTTCCATCTGAAAAATGAATGTAGGGAATTGCAACTTCTGAGTTTTACTTACAGTTCCAACATGGCAGTTTATCATGGGACCATCTGGAACACAACAATTTGCAGAAGGAAGAATGGGGCTGTTAAACTTGCTTGTGTGGCTCTGTCAGAGCAATTCAAGCCCACTTGTGATTTACTTCATTTTGACCAAAGGGACTCTACTGTTATTTTGTGAAATCAATGGATGTTGGGTCATTCCTTTACAGGAAGTTCTTACCAAGAGCTGTCACCATTTACCTTGCTTTCGTACCACTTCTCAACCTCTGCACGGTTTTTCTGAATTATAGCTTCGTATTCTTGCCTCATCTCATTCAGTTTTTTCAGCAGATCCTCTCCTGGGGCAGAGTTTATCTGCACATTGACATCCCCACTGGACTGGGATTGCAGCAGTTTCATTTCCTGCAGAGAAAACCCAGGCCCAAGGACAATGAACACAAATGGAGCCTTTCAACAACATATATATATATATATATATATATATACAGTAATTCCTAGCTAACAATTCATAACTATTCACCCTGTAGTGAGGGTACAATGTGTTTGGAATCTTTGTCCCCCCACTAAAACAGCTGTGGGTGCCTGGGAGCAGGAACTCCCATACATATATATATGTCTGTATATATGTATATGCATATATTTTATATATCTATTTTGAGGGTTTGTGTTGCAGTTATTTAGCCTTGACTTTCCAGTCCTTGCTTGTTGAGGGGGCTGAGCTCAGGGGCACCCTGGAGCAGCCTGGCCATGCCCCTTGGTCAGTGTAGGATGTCAGATTCCCACATCTCCAGTGTGCATTTCAAGGAGCTGGCTCTTACCTCCTCGTGGTTCTTCTTGAGGTCGATGATCTCCTCCTTCAGAGACTCAAACTGCATTTCCAGGTCGGATTTGGCCAGGGTCAGGTTGTCCAGCATGGGCCTCAGGCTGTTGAGGTCGCCCTCCACGTTCTGGCGGAGCCCGCTCTCCATCTCGTACCTGTGCCAGGGACAGGCACAGAGGTCAGCCCTGCTCCTAACTGACATTGTTTATGGAAAATTCACCTATCCCAGAGTCAGTGGCTGCTTCTGTGTCTGTACTTTGGAGCTTGCAGCATCTCTCAGCCATCAGAATTAGAAAATCATCAGCCTTAGCATTTAATTTAGAATACTACTTAATAACATGAAGTTATTATTCTTCATACTAAATAAATACAAATTTTAAGATTAATATCAAACTTTAGTGTTAAAATGTGTTCTGTGGTCTCTTTCATCCTCTCTTCTTACTACAACTTCTTGCAGATTCCATCTATCTGGTTAACCTGACTTTCAGTGACAGAAAATCCCAATTTTTATTTTCTTAAAAATAAAACTTTTTGTAAGCTTTGGCTCTGCAGCCATAGGCAAAGACCACTCTAGGAATACTGAAAATTTTGAAGTTTCACCAATAATTTCAGTTGTACTGCCATGGAAGCAGAAGAAAGACAAGTCCCTGTGGATTGATATTTGTTTATGGAATGAATCCATGAAGCTAAGTTCAGGAAAGCAGGAGGAAGGAAGTCAGTGCCTGTAAAAGAGCTATATATATTTACTTTATTCTAAAGTCTTCTGCAGTCATCTTTGTGTTATCCAGGTCCAAAAGTACCTTGTGGGTGTCCACAGCTGCAGCCACGATCTAGAAGAGACACAAAATGTTAGGAAGACATTTCCTGTGAATCTGACAGACTCAGTCTGTCAGTGCTTCAACTTCTCTGGCAAGGAACACCCTACCTGCTTTTGAAGTTCTTCAATTTTTTCATAATAATGGCTGTAGTCCTTCGGGCCAGTAGGACCTTGCTTCTGGTACCACTCCCTGATTAACTGTTCAAGGTGAGCATTTTCCTTTTCCAGATTCCTGACTGTCTCCATGTAGGAAGCCAGGCGTTCATTGAGGCTCTGCATGGTCAGCTTCTCATCGTAGGAGAGAATTCCCACATTCCCTCCCTGAAAGCCACCACTGCCAAAGCTGCCCCCACTGAAAGCAGCCCCACCTCCAGGAAAGCCCCCAAAGGCACCCCCAGACCTGAAGCCCGTTCCCATTCCCCCTCCATGGCATGCACCCCCCAGTCTCCCTGCACAGCTGCTGCTGCTCATTCCTCCTCCATAGCTACTGCGCCTGCCATAGCCACCTCCTCCACCACAGCTGCTCCTGGAGCTTCCTCCACCACAGCTGCTGCCAGAAAATGTGCCACCACCACTGGTCCTGGAGGTGGTGACTGTCCTCGAGGAGGCCGAGGAATGAGAGCTGCCCCCTCCGCCGCTGCTCCCCCGCAGGCAGCTCTTCAGGGGCTGCTTGGAGCCACAGCTCATTGTGGCAGCAGCAAGTAACTCAGGTGAAAAGTCAAAGCTGGTCCTACAGTTGTTCTGGAATCATAGCTCCAAGTTCCAGCCAGCCTCCCCTGCATTTATACCTGAGACAGTGGGTGTCACCGTGGAAGGGAGTACCCGCTTTCCATGTGTGGTTGCAAGCCTTAATTTGCCAAAAGGAGATGCTTGGCAGTGACAGGAAGCTTAACCCTTCCTCTAAGTGTTTGTGACCATTTGTTTATTACCACAAAACATGTAATTTCTGTTGGGTGGCTCTGAATTAGGGAGATCTCTGTTGAGATCTAGTGCACAGGCTGACAGTCACCCGAAACAAACTCATCCCACTCACCTCGTCTTGGTCACAGCCCTCTCAGCACAACACCACACTGCCACAGTGCAGGACAGCAATGGATGTTCCCATCTCTCTTCTAATCCTCAGATATTTGCCAAGGAATTCTGGCTGATTTTTTTATAGCTAACTGAGATTTTCATAATTTTATCATTATCCTATGCTGTATGCTCCTTATTTGCAATCCTTTATTACCTTTGGAAAGCCCACTGCAGGATGCACGTTGTAGGTACACAGAACCACTGTGACTTATTTGTAATACCTCATAAAAACTCAGTGAACAATGGCAAATATCACATGGCAGCAATTATTTCAATCACACCTCTATAATTGTGTTTTATAAATAACAAATTAATTATGAAAAATGGTATCATAACAACTGCAGAGCTGCTCAGTGTCAGGCTGAGGGAAGGAAGTGTGGCAAGTTGTTGCAGGGAAAAACCCTTCCTTGGACCAAGTGCAGGTACAGGATTGTTGAGAGACCTGGGAAAGCTTTCAGGCTTGGGGCTGGTCTCTCCTGACAAGGCTGGGAGTGTCAATGGTCATGTTCCTGAATGGGATTCAGAATTTTATCAGGATGTTTTCCCTATGCAGCACAAATACAATACTTGGAGGAGAAAGGTAAAATTCCCAGTTTGGGGATTAAGCCAATAAATGACATCAAAACAGCATTTTTTCCTTCAGATTTGGTTTCTATTCACAGACATAGCATGACCAAAAGTAGGAAATATTTACTGTCTTCCATTTTCTTCTTTTAAGATTGTGTCTTTGCCCAATGCAGTGGACAGTTCATCTGTACATCTGCCCTGTGAGCTCTCACAGCACCCTGAGCCTCAGACATTTCTCCTCTGGGTACCTCTCACCCCTCTCCTCCTGCCCAGCTACCTGATCCTTAGCAAATCCCAGTCTGTTACCTTGTAGGTGGAACTGTGATACACAATTTCCTCTATTGATTTGGGATATTACTGTTTTCTCACTCAGCCTTTGTGGTGGTGCTTGTTGCTAATTAAGTTTTGTTTGTTACAGCAACTGTTTATGGAAACAGCTTTTGCTAGAGGCCCCTCCCAGCACACCCTGGCCCACGCAGAGGACATGCCTCACGTTCCACCTGCTGCTGCACTTCATCTCTGAAACATCTGAGGGAGCAAGGCCTCCCCTGCACTGCAGGAATTTCAATGGTTCACCTCAGCACTCAGTGGAGTCTGGGGGATCATTTTCTCCACTGAGAAATCCTTTTCTCCCAAAGGGAATTAAATTCTCTTGTATACTTGCAGCTACTTTGGCTCAAGAAGCGCCTGGGTTATGTCCCATGTAACTGATACAGAGACATGGGAACAAATCCATGTTGTTCTGGATAATTCTGAAGAAAGGGTTTGTTTGGTTTTTTAAACCTGGAAGGATGATTATTCCATCTTCTGTGTCAGTCATTCCTTTTAGGAAAACCAACCTTCCTGTCTTCCCTTAACAAAAGAACATTTTGGATGGTTTGAATGTCAGAGAGGATACAATTTCATAGCTTCATTTTAAACACATGAAAGACATTTTTAACACATCTTTAACACAAGATTTCTTGCCATTTTCCCCCTAGAACTTGTGCAGGCAATGTGCTCAAGAGTGAAACTTAGCTCCTTAAAACTGAAGAAACCTGACAGATCCATCATGTCTGGAAATCCTGGCCAGGATCAGAGATAGAAATTACAGTTCCTGAAAGGAATGTTTTATTTCAGAGCTGCTGTAAGGTGGAAGCTGGTTTATGAGCTGGTAATTTTCTCTGCAGTTCTGTCTCAGAGTATTGTCTGGGCCCTTGCAGCACACTGAGCTTCCTGGTGATCTTAGATAACGTTTCCAGCAAAATCCAGAGATGCTGCTGAAGTGCAGCTGGAGAGTTGGGAAACCTTCATATAAAAATGATTGCAATAAACTTCAGGAACTTGAAGGATCCCCAGCAGCACCTGTGAAATGGGAGAGTGAAATGTTACAGAATCTGGGGCTGGTAGCCAAAAACTGGGATGGGGGGGTTGGGGGATGTGGAGGAGGAGGAGGAGGAGGAGGCAGGTGGCTCCACAGTTGTTTCAATGAGGCCTCTCCCTTTTCCCGTGATGACACAATTACCAGCTCTGCCCAAAGAGGAGGATGGACTATTTAAACCTGAGTGGCTCACCCAGCACCGGCAGGAATTCTCCCGGCATGGGCAGGAATTCATCAGCATTTCCATGGCTGGGTTCCCGTGTGCTCTGCACAGCCCAGGTTGGCTGAAGCAGAGGCTGCAGGAGAAATTTTTCCTTTGGCTGTGTGGCAGCAGAAAGGGGCTGGGGCTGTGGGTGAGCACACCCCAGCTCCTCTCAGCCCCCAGGACCACCTTCCCCAGCTCCACACCCTCCCCACGCTGTTGTATTTGGGAGAAACCACCCAGGCTGCTGAGCACATTTGTGGGGTCACAACTGGACTGTTGTCCCCCTTTCTGGAGCTTCACTAAGATCCTTTTCCATGCTTCCTGCTTCTGGTCAGGTCTTGTTGGAAAATTCAATTCTTGTATGCTGCTGCACAGAGAAAAACTATGAAATATTTACTTGGGGAATATGACTCATTCTCATAATTATATGTTATAAAATAATTCCCATTATATGATCATCAGGCAGTTTTATTATCACCAGGTAATCCCATAGGATTTCTCCATAGCAGAAAAGAAAGCCAGGCTGTGCAGTGTGACTGTGCTGGAGGGTGAACATCATTCCTGTCTGTACTCTGCTCTTCATTCCAGTGAGCTCCAGCTGCCTGACACTTAGCATTAAGCTGTTCTCTTCCCCATTAAAATTTAAACGATGAGGATCTTTTTCTTATCCAATAAAAAGCTAGATGTTTGAAAATGGAAAAATCTGATTTAGATCAATTGTAATGCATTAGAGCTCATTCACGTTTATTGTTTCATTAGTGGATTAACTGAGAGTTCTAAGCAAAAAGTAATTCCTACCCAACAATTCATAATTGTTCACTCTGTAGTGAGAGTACATTGTGTTTGGAATCTTTTGTCCCCCCACTAACACAGCTGTGTGTGCCTGGCAGCAGTTCCATCCAGAAATATTTGAGGCTTAAAATGCTCAGTTCCAACAATTTCCCGTGAAAAGTGTGATTTTCTATAAATGTGTTTTTATAATTAGAAATAATTCTGTCAAAAGATGGTGCCTCATTCTTCTCCAGGCGTGGGGTTCCTAACCAGAGTGCTTGGGTTTGTTCCCACAACCCAAAACACACAGTATTGTTTTAGATCTCACTGATATTCTGTGAAAATCATCTGCAAGTGATGGCCTTGGTAGTGCTTGGTGAAAAACTGGACTTGAGGGTCTTAGAGAGATTTTCCAACCTAAATAATTCTTATGCCAAAAACTATTTAGGCTCTTTTTAAGCGAAGTATTTTAAAATATCTGTTTTGAAGTGAGAAAGTCCCCGCCTCTCCTGAACTATTCTGCAAGACAGGGTGTAATCTTGGTGTCCACCCACACCCCCAGGTGTGTGGCCACAGGGAATATCCCTGGAATCTGTCCTGTTGTGCCCAATGGTCCCAATGCAGCACATTCAGCCACTGCTCAGTTAAAGCTGGGCTTGGCATGGACAGGTGACCTGCTGCCCTCTGGGAAGGGCAGTGGGGAGAGTCCAGTGCAGCAAACATCCCTCCTTTAGGAAAAGCATCATTCCTGCCTGCATTCTACCTGATCTGTTACTCATTCCCTATTGCAGAGCCGAGCAGTGATGAAACATTAACGAGCACCTTCAAAAGCTCCACCACCCAACAGAGCGATGGTGGTTGTGATAGGAGCAGTAATTAGGTGAGTCAGAGCTGTAAGAGACTTTCAGAGCACAAACCCCTTGGTTTGCAGCTGCTTCATTGTGGGTCCAAACAGCCCCTGCCCAGCGCTCTCCCTGGGGTCTCAGCTGCAAGACCCTCAATCAGCAAAGGGTCATTACAGCACATTTACAACCCCTGAGGAGACCCTGGCTTTCACTGTGCTCCCACCTAACGACACAATGCAAAATACTCCGGTGCAGTTTGGAAAACAAACAGGTATTAGCAAACTGGCGAGCGAGTTTCAGTGTGCGCGCATCCCGCACACCCCCGCACGGGAGAGCACCTGGGATGTGCGGGAGGCAGGGGGACACCTGCGCCATCCCTGCAGTCACACACGAAACCGGGTCACAGCAGCCTCGCTGAGAGTGTGACCGTGAAATTGCGGCGGGGCTGGAGCAGGATGCCGGGGCTGGGAGCGCGTTCCGTATTTGGGGCACTGGGGTGTCCCCAGCACATCCCGCAGCCACCGCTTCACCCGCGGGGAGGGTCCGAGCCGAGCCCCCAGCGCTGCCGCAGGAGCCGAGTGCCCTCTAGAGAGCGCCTGCAGAGCGGGTCATACATCCTGCACCTCCAAAAAATCCAAATATCCCGTGTGCTGACACGTAGTCCGGATTCCTCGGCATGGGCTCGGTGGCACAGAGCGAGCGCTGCCCACCCGGGGGGCTGGACAGGGCTGAAATTGCTGCAGATGGTGGATCAATGCATTTTTATATCATTTTAATCACATATTATTGTACTTCTGTTGGATAGGCTAACAGCAACTATTTCCTTAGCCACTTAGCCACAGTCGGGATTAGCTCTCCATTACTTCAGCGTCTCTGGGCCCCTTAGGAAAGTGTAAGCTCGGCTTTAAGCAGTCTCAGACCTTGGTCTCAGGTTACACCTGGGGCAGAGCAGGGACCGGACAGGCTGGGGACAGGACAGGGCTCGGCACCAGGACACTGACAGGTCAGCGTTTCCTTGGGATCTGCCAGCTGGGAACAGCTGACACCTGATGGGGAGAGCTGGGAATTGCCGAGATTTCCCAGGCACTTTCTCAATTTCCTTGTTTTTCAGCACTAGAAGCATTTGCAGTCAGTCAGGATTACTAATTATTCCAGCTTCTCTTAATTTTTTATGTGACTTTAAATACAGAAATACAGCGTTAATGGAAAACCTCTGCTTCAGACTCGGTCCAAACTGGACAGTTTTTGGATTGGCCAGTTTTGCCCTGTATTCTCAGGCACACTCAATGTCTCTGGGGAAAACAAATAAAATAAAACCAACCCAGTATAGGAATTTTAAATTTCTCTTTCCTCTGGGAAAAACAACCAAACCCAACCCAGTGTAAATATTTTCACAGGTTCTTCAGTTTGGTATTTCATTCTGTGGTACAAGAGGGGCAGTGCCGATGGAGCAGAAGGTGAAAAGTCAGATGCCAAATTCCCAGGATTTTAGTTTCGATGAGCATCTGCCTCCCGCTCACGGAGGATCTGATTCACGCTGTTCTGCTGGGAGGAGCGAGCAGCAGCTCCGGGCATTGTTCAAGGAAGAAATTCAAGTTTGGGAAGAGCAGGGGGAGACCCTGGCCCGCCCCACGGAGGCGCAGCGCTGCCGGCAGGATCCCGGTTCCTCCCCTGCCGGGATGAGCATCTCTGGTCGGGAGCGCCTCCCGGCCGCCAGGGATCACTCTTGTCCCTTCTCCGCTTCCTCACAGCCAAAATTCCACCCTCCCTTTGCCGCTTCTCTGCTCCCGGCTTATTGCAGCGCAGGAACCGGCCAGAGCAGACGCAGAAATGCTCCTTGGCACGCGTGTGGCACGGTCAGGAGCGGGACTTGGGGAAATGAATTTGCCTTTATGTTTGAAATGGTTTTTAATTTCTCAACAAAGGAGTCCAAAATATTCCACACGTGTTTAGGTGTGAGAAACCTTTGTATCGTGTCACACAAGGTACAAAACCAGCTTATGGATTCTAGGTTATTAGCTCCTTCTGTCCTGTGGGTGTCTCTGCACAGCTGTGGATGTCCAACCACCCCCTGGCTGTCTGAAGGGCAGAGGAGCTGAGAATATCTGCTGCCCTGCTGGCAGGGGCACTGGCCTGGCAGGGTCCCCTCCCTGGGCAGTGCTTGGACACAAATGAGGTGGAGCTGCTCTGCCAGGGGCAGCCCCTGCTCAGACATGCTCAGACTGCACGAGTCTGGGGGACAGGCAGGGCCAGGAGGCACCTGCTGAGGTGTGTGTGACAGACACCGTGCTCCCCAGCACCAGCACATCTCCCAGCTGAGCACCTGACACATCTGGAGGTGTGCACCAGAGATGGCTGCTCAGGTGGTACCTGTGTGTGGATACACATCTGCCTGAGCCTTGGGAATTTCTGTCACTGTTCTTTCTCTGACTCCTCCTGTGCCACACAGGAATGGGCAACATCTGCCTCAAGCTGTGACAACAGCAAGGAGCTGGACAGATCAGCAAGGCCACTCTCTCCTGCTGGCAAAGCAGCTTTGTTCCCAGTTTAGTGTGATCCTGACCAGTTTAGGTGCCTCTTGCTCATGGATCAGCAGCTGGTGTTCAAAAGGAACTCAGTTTCACACACAGGTTCTTGATTGCATTAGGCAGAAGCAAAGTTTTATTAGAAACATTTTTCACCAGCAGGTGCATAAGTGACCTGACTAACTCAGGTAACTTCTAGAGGTTACAGCATTGCAGAACAGAAGAGCAGAACAGAGGAGGTGGCTCCTGACACCCCCTTTAGCTACGTGGCCAAGCATCACTGAGTTACTTCTACTTTCTCTGCACAGAGGGTGCAGTGAACAGGGACTGTTCTCTGGTTGTCTCTGGGTTTCCCTGTCACCTTCCAGTCTGTTTCTCCTTAATCACAAATTCTCCTGCAGGTCACTGGAGGGAAAACACAGCAGTGTTATTGGATTGGAAGACAAGTAAAATCCTTCACATAACAGATAGCAGATCCTGGTGGTGCCCTTGTTTCTGGAATGTACTGCTAAGCTGCTGCAGCTGGCAGCAACCCAGGAAGCTCCAGAAATTCCCTAAATAATTTGCTTTAATGGGAATTTTCACTTGTAAAATTACAGGTTTACTCTTCTTTTCACTCTTTCCAGACTATTTTGCTTTGTCTTCACTTCTTCTTCCAAATTTTCCCATCATGCTTTATCTCCCTGGCCTTCTCCTCTGCATTCTACTGCTCCTTTTTGTCTCCTCTTTGCTTCCTCTATCCCATGTTCAGTCCAAGCTCTCTAAACCAATTTCTCAGTGACACCACCACTGTATCAGACCCCCCCTGTAGCACAGTGACTCTGAGAGGATGCCAATGACACATCCAGGAATGTGCTGTCTCCTGGCCTCAGTGCATGAGGAAATGAACAAAGCCAGTTTTCCTTTTGTGAAAATGCAACCCTTACCTTGTATGTCTCCAGTCTTGCAGGGTGGGACCTGGGCCTGGCAGTGGGCAGCTGAAGTTGTTGTGTAGGTGTGGCTCGTCCTAATGACCCCTCCACCGGTTCCCATTCCTCCTCCGTGACTAGTGGGATAAATTTGGTGAGAGAAATAGGGAATTTGAGAACTTTACATGTCACTCCTGACTGACTACCTGACACAGTCTCTAACTATGGCCTTTATAGGCATTAGAGTATTTTACATTACATTTTCTTTCACTTTCAGAGTTGCTTTACATTTGTGCTACCCCTTGGCATGGACAATTCTCGCCCATCTCACAATAAAAAAGGGACTGTCACAAATGCTGACATAATGCCAGGAGTGACAGTGTTGTCACCAGCAGTTAACAGATTTGGTGTTCTACTTTGCACATCCCAAGGACTGACATTTAGTTCTGGTTGGAATGTTCATCACAAGGAAGTTGTTCATGACGCAATTTTTTTATCTCAGAGAAAGCCTTAAGCAGGACTGAAGATCAGGCTGTATACCCAACCTGTAATGCAGATCCCTGACATTTTCATTCATTCTCTAGTGGATCTGGAGAGGTACTCACATGAGGTCCTGCTGTCCTCCTTCCAACAAGCACCGGTAGGTCTGGATCTCCTGCTCCAGGCGGCACTTGACGTCCAGTAAGGTCTTGTACTCTTGGTTCTGGCACTCTATTTCTGCTCTTATTTCAGCCAACTGCTGCTCCACACACGTGATCTGGTTCTGTAGCTCACTGAGGAGAGAGTTGTACTGGCACTCCGTTTCAGCCAGAGATGATTCCAAGTTATTTCTCTGATAAGATAAGCAAAAAATCAACATTCATTTTAGTGTAACCCTCCAGTCAAAAAATGAATGAGCCAGGCACCACCATTGTGCTGGTTGGTGGGGCTGGCTGTTCATGCTGAGAAACCCAGCAGGGACCAGTTGGAGCTGTGAGTCAGCTCATCACCCACCTGGCTGAGCTGAGCTTGGAGATCGATTTCCAGGGTTTGCAGTTGGCGTCTCAGTTCAGTCACCTGGTTGTTGCACGTCTCCACCTCCTGACCACTTGTAATAACCTCCCGATTCACCTCCTCAATCTGAAACCACCAAGCCAGGATAAAGAGCTTTAGGCATATCTGAGTAAGCTGGATTTGCTTTTACAGGAGCAGAACACGGTGAGTGCTCAGAAAAAGGAAACAGGGAGCAGGGCAGGATCTCTGTGCACAGGGTGTTCCCTACCAGCTCCACTGCTTGTTCTTTTTACAAATCCCATTAACCTCGTGTCTATTAAATCTCTTTAATCCAAAAGTGGAATATCTCTGCTCCAACAACACACCACAAGACCTTGTGGCAAAGGCTGCTGTTCCAGATGGGACATAACAAACTGGTCAGACAGGCCTGTGGCTCCTGTGGAACACAGGGTATAATGAGTGCTGCTCTGGGGCTTCACTGGAAAGGAAGAACTGCTTATTGTCTCCATGTCTGGTCTCTGAAAGGCTCCTGGGCCCGGGGCTTTGTGTGTCAGTCTGGTTTGCAGCACAAGTTTGGTTTGTTGCTTACCTTGCACTCGTACCAATCCTCGACTTCCTTGCGGTTGCGCGCTATCAGTGTTTCATACTGGCATCTCAAATCCTCCAAGATTTGCCTGAGATCTGGTCCCGGGCAGGCATTGACCTCCACACTCACATCTCCAGTTGATTGTTTCCTCAGGCAACTCATCTCCTGGAAATAAATCCCAGATCAGATCATACTGGTTTTTGGAAGGCAGCACAGAAGAGCAAAGCTCAGCGGCCAAGAATTGCAAGACCTTCCTCCCTGCTGTGGCTGTGAAAGGCACTGGAGGATGGTGCAAGTGTTTTCCCAAGAAATCTGTTGGCTAATGTGTTTCTCATCCACTGGAATCAACAGCTCTGTGGTGCTCCCAGGAGCAGCACAGCCCCTGCCAGAGCTCCTTCCCTTCTGAAGCAGAGTGCTCCGAGCCCCAGAAAGTTTGGTGGGAAAGCTGTGGCCTGAAAGTGGATAATTGAAATTAAAAAAAAAATGCTTTCTGATGCAGGGCTGGGAAGGACCTACCTCCTCATGGTTCTTCTTCAGGCAGCAGAGCTCCTCCCGCAGCGACTCCAGCTGTGCCTCCAGGTCAGACCTGCAGAGCGTCAGCTGGTCCAGCACCTGGCGCAGCCCGTTGATGTCGGCCTCCACGCTCTGGCGCAGCGCCAGCTCCGTCTCGTACCTGGGTTGTGACACAAAGCACACATTCAGGATGGGGATGTCCCTCATGGCTTCTGTTTGTGCCAGGATCTCCTTCCCCAGCTCTGTGCTTTGACCTGCATTTTGCTGGATTTCTGTACGCCCTGGATTTCTGCACCACTTCATGTCTGTTACATGAAAGCTTTTCTTCCTCGTGTTTTTATTTTTCCCTGCTCCTGCTCACTGTATATTTGGTGTCACTTACTCAGCTGCGTTTCTGCTTTGTTGATCCCATCTGTGCTGGTCTGGGGTGAAAATGGGCCACTCCCTGAGCTGCCTGTCCCCAGCTTCACCACAAACGCTGCCGTTGCTAAATGTTTTACCCAAGAACACTAATTAAGGGAGGGCTGGTGACCAGGGGCAAAATGCATTTCATCATCCTGCCCTACCGAAGTGGCGTGGGGAGACGTGTCTGGAGCCTCTGTAATTAGTGCTCTGAGCCTCCCAGGGAGCTGGAAAGGAGCAGGGGGGAGGCAGCAGGTTCATGGAGGGGCACTCACTTCACACGGAAGTCATCAGCAGCCATCCTGCTGTTGTCAATGTCCAGGATGATCTTGTTGTTATCAATGGTTGCACAGACAATCTGGAAAACAGCAAACCATGAGAGATGTCTCCTCTCTACTGTTCTACTCTATAGGTTTTTCTGCCTTGCAGTTAGGTAGGAACTCTTCACATTTCCCTTTTTCTGTTACCTTCTCACATAAGTAACTTTGTCCCTTAAGCAGAGAAATTGAAGGAGGTGGCTTTGCCTCCTTTACTCACAGAAGAAAGGAGATCAACCACACAGAGCTGGGAATTAAAGAGTTGTGGGATGGGAGTTCCCAGTTTCAAGATCTGAAGGCAAGTTCCAAAGATGCTTCAAAAAACAAACCTAAAGAACCTTCCTTAAGATTGTAAATCTCAACTGACATTCAAGCTGGCATGCTCTGGACTTCATATTTAAGGACCTTCAGGGAACATGGAGGGAAGGGGTCTTTAAGCCTTAGGATCAGCCATAACTTTCATTGTGGACTTATTAGTATCAGGCTGTTTGTGTCATTGTGACAATCAGTTTCAATTCCCTGTTTTTCTCACGTAGAGATTTATGACATTTTGTTTGATAAAACATCTAAAGTTTATGGTTTTGATTGTCCCATAGTTTGCTTTGCTCTTCCTATGGCTGACACCACTACATTTCCTCAGAGTACATTGGTAATATTACATTTACCATTATATAATCACATACAATGTACCAAAGCATCCTTTTCCTCTTCCAGACCATTCTCCCATCCATACCACCTTGCAGCACCCACACTCAGCAATGTCACAGGGGAATTTGCCAAAACTTCTGTTTGCAAAGACATTCACAAGCACCAGAGTTCCCTCCAACAACTGCAGTAGGTTCTAAACACAAACTCAGGAATAAGCCTTCAAAAGGGGAGGAACAACCCGAGGGGGGCTTACCTGGTTCTGGAGATCTTCAATCTCTTTGTAGTAGCAGCTGTAGTCGCGGGGCTCGCAGGAGAGGCCCTGTGTTGCGTACCACTCTCTGATCCTGCACTCCAGCTCAGCATTCTCCTTCTCCAAGCACTTCACCTTGTCCAGGTAGGAAGCCAGGCGGTCATTGAGGTTTTGCATGGTGACCTTCTCATCGCAGGATGAAAGCAAGCAGTCGCCACCAAGACCCCCAAC
Source organism: Setophaga petechia (assembly GCA_024362935.1). Lineage (NCBI taxonomy): Eukaryota > Metazoa > Chordata > Aves > Passeriformes > Parulidae > Setophaga > Setophaga petechia. The sequence continues at coordinate 2,630,109 of JANCRA010000044.1, read as the reverse complement.
AACCACACCACCTCCGAGGCCAAACCCGAGGCCATTGCCATAGCAGTTGCCACCTCCATAGCTCCCACCAGCCAAGCTCCCAACACTCAGTCCCCCTCCGTAATTCACTCCACCGCAGTAGCTCCTTCCAGAAAAACCTCTGCCACTGCCTATGCCAAAGGAAGAAATCCGTGCTCCACCACCACCACCACCAATGATGCAGCTGCCACCGCTGCTCCTGCCTTTGCTAGACACAGTAATGGTCTCCTTAATGTTGCAACTCATGGCGACAGCGGTGGGAAATGCAAGCAGAAGCCCAAAGCAAGATGCACAGCTTGATATGAAATCAGACTGCGAGCTGGCCCTGGCCGCCCATCCCTATTTATACCTTCCACAGTGGGTGTCACCTCTGCTTCTTCTTCCCATAAGGCTGGCTACTCCAGCCATTGGTGCCAAGAATAATTTCTCAAAGGGAAGTTTCCTTTCAAGAAGCCTGGTAGACAAGGAAGATACTTTACATGTCTCTTGCTAATTTCAAAAATACATTAGCAATAATGTTTTATGAATCATCAGCTTTTTGTTTATGATGCAAACTTACAGCGTTAAGCCAGGAAAAACACTGTCCTAAATTACATACCAGGAAGAAATCATTAAAGGTTATTGCATCAAAGAGGTCTTTATCTCTCATTAATTTATTTTCATTTTATTTTGAGTTGAATAAGCAGTTTTCATGCAAGGTGCTGAGGTCGGAATATGTAAGATGAAAAAGAAAGAAGAAATACTAAGTTTGCTTTTCGAGTGATGTATGAAGAATGATGTAAGAACTCTGGAAAGATCAGAGACACAGAGATTACCCTTTAAATCTCTCCACTGCCAAGATGACAAATCTGAAACACTCTGCTGTGAGACAAGTGAGACCAAGGAGGGATCTCGTAATGGGCACGGATGAAAGGTTCTCCATACATGATTGTGGCTCTCCAGCAATCCACAAAGGATTTGTTTCATTATGTAGAGTGTGTAAAGGAAGGTAAAAGTGCTTTAACTATTTCCTGTTGTTCAGTGAAAGATAATTTCTGCACTTCTCCTCATTATGGATTGTAATTGTTGCTGGGAAAGGGTGGGTTTGAAACACTGGATGGGAGTGGAAACATCCTATGGCCAATTTCTCTGTCAATACATGCTGCATTTTAATCAGAGCTTTGGGATTGCTGTCCTGGGACATATAAAGACAGAATTGCTGATAGAACTGCAGAGCAATCACTGCCCTGTGCAGTTCTACCTGGGCTGGAGAAGCTGGATTTGGTACAAACTAGAGACTGTCTATCAGTAATGTTTCCAAATCTTAATTAAGCAAAGAAAATAAAAAGTAAGAATCCTTTCACAGTCTTGTAATCAAAATTCAGGCTAAGCCTCTTTTCATGAGATGTTTTGCTGAGCCTCCAGAGCACTGGCCTTCTCCCTAGGGAGTCCCTTTCCAGTGGGCATGGAGCAAGGGACAGGCATTCCATGGCTTTCTGAACCCACCTCTTCCTTGAAAGAAATTCTCCAAATCTCCTTCACCAGGGAAAAGTGAGTTCAAACTTGCTGAAATCCTCACTCAATGTCAGCATTGTGGATTGGAATAGCTATTGTTATGGCAGGTAAACGATCCCTTTACCTAAGGACTGACTTTCCCCAGTATTCATGGATTTACCCATCACTTTACTGCTCTTATTTCTGTTGAAAAGATGTCTCCCCTTTTCTTTGCCTCCTTGGATGTTCCTTATCCATGCCATGAAAGGCAGAAGCATTGATCTCTCCAGCAGGCTGGAGACAGATGTGGAGAGGCTTCCCAAAGTGATTTACTCCAAGCTGGCCGAGCTGCAGCTGGACCCAACACAGTGCCTGCACCTCAGCCTTCCCTGCCTGACACACTGAGCCTCCCTCTGGCCCAAACCACACAGAAATAAAGCTCAGAAGAGGTAAAAGCTCAAATAAAGTTATTGTGTATAGGAAAGAATCACCAGATTTCATTGCTAGGACTGGAGAAGATAATTGGGAGTCAGGGTGTGGTGGCAGGAGCAAACCGAAACTGCTGAAAGCTGCGTCGCTGGAAGCTTCGCCTGCTCTGCGGATGATTCCTCAGGAATTTCCCAACAGCTGCGTGCAGCCAGCATCTCCTGAGTGAGCACACATTCCTTCCCCAGCCCCGCAGTTATCACCTGGACACATCAGTGTAGCTCAGGCAGAAATACGGGATGAGTTGTGCTCCGTGGGAGTGGAGGGTGTCTGCAGGCTGGGGATGCTCCTGCTCCTCCGAGACATCTCAGTCCCCTCTGCCCCTCACAGCTCTGGGTGCCTGCAGCAACCCCCTGTGCCCAGGAGCTTCTCCTGCACACACTTCCCTCTGTCTTGTTATTTTTCCTGTTTGTCTCCAGGAAATGAGGGCACTAGATAAACCAAGACAAAAGTAAGTAATTGTTCCGAGACCTTAAAAAATTAAATTAAGCTTTCCCTCATGTTTTCATTCAGTTATTTGAACTCATGAGCTTCCTGGGTCTGTCTCATCAGCACAAAGAAATAGGAAAATCTTATGGAAATGTAGCTTCCAACGTTTGCAGCTCCGTAATTTGCAGCTCTATAATAAATGAAGTGTTTCCAGGGTGTTTTCTGCTGGGGAACTGTTAATCACAACCTGCCTCTCCTGAGCTGCCTTTCAGACTCAACCCAACTTGTAGGTCCACAAACAACATCAGAGCGTCCCAGGAGCTGAGGCTGTACCCCCCAGGGGCTTTCCAGAGGCATATTCATAATTTCTGGATCATTAGAGTCTCTTTCTGACCGTGTCATTAGTTCTCTTTCACCTCTCAGGAATTCAGGACAGCTCCTTTATGAAAGTGCATGCTTTGGACCTGCTGGATGCAGTGGAAAGGGTGGGAAGGTCTTTGAGATGAGCCCAGGGAATCTGGAGGAGCAGCTAGATGTCAGTAGCAGTTCGCAAGAGGAGGAACCAGCCCACAGCTGGTGGGAATCAGCTGGGGCTGCCAGGAGAGACCGGGAAGCTTTTACATACCATAGGTAGCCAAGAGTTTCCAGAAGACTGGAAACTGGAGGAGTCTCAATGCAGTGTCTTTATATTTCTAGAAACAAGAGTGTGAGGACTCAGAATGGGGAGGATTGAGGCCAAAAAGTGCAGCAGTGGGTTATGTCACTGTTTGTCTTTGCAATGAACAAGGCAGGAGGAGACAATGGGAATGGAAAGGGATAGAATTGATTTTCAACTCCTCAGCCAGAGCTCTGAGAACAACTGGGATATACACTGGAGTCCAACACAAGGAAATTTGCCTTTATAGCCACAATTTGTATCTCTTTTGATCTCTTGTGAAGCACTGGCCATACATGGCTACTGAAAGAATTCTGCATCAAGTCTGGGACTTCATGCAGGGCTGGAACTGAACTTTAAATAAAGCTTAATTTGTTTTGGTTTAAAAACTTCTACCTTTGGCCACTCCTCTGGGTCATTGCAGATGTTCCAGGGCTGCATTATCTTGTCTTGCCCATGGATACTATTAGTGTCTGGTAGATGAAATAAAGAAATATCACTGAAACATCTCTCTGTGGCCTCTCACAACAGGAGAAGGGCACCTTTCACCTGCTCCCTGAGACATTAGTGGTTGAACTTCTTCAGACACTTGCTCCCATGTTAAATTTCTGTTTCATCAGAGAAATTGGTGTCTTTATGAAAGAGCTGGCAGTAGAAAAGAGTGTCACACTATACTGTGTGTCCAGTCCTGAAGTGGTTTTGTCTTTGTACCTGTTCTCCTCCTTTCCTGAGTCTGGCTGTTCCATAACTCCAGCCTTTGATGGAAAAGGAATAACCAGGAGTTTTGCTTTACTGGGTCATCTCACAGGTGAATGTGACTCTGTAACAGCCACACCACTACCAAAACCACCACTGTTGGCTTTCTGAACCAACAATTTAATCCTCAAAACATCTCATAACGCTTTGAACTGCCAGTTCTCCAAACCCAGAGTGACTCTGCCAGCTCACCGTGGCCCACGGCTGCTCTGCAGGTCAGGGCCAGGACAAAACCAGCTCAGCAGCAGCTGCTGGTCAAGGCCAGGGAGGCACTGACCTGCCTGCTCTGTGACAGTTGGGTGCCTCTGGGTGTCCAAAGGCCCTGCCTGGATTTTTTCTCAAATCTATTCTCTGATAAGCTGCACTTTTCAGTTCTCACCCTGCCCTCTGCAGCTTCCCAGACAAGGTGTGTTTAACACAGAGATGATCTTTCAACCACTCTTGATGTTCAGGTTGAAACTCTTGGGAATCAGAGAATGACCAGTAAATGACTCAGTCACTGTGAAAAGAGAGGAGATAAACCTTTTGCCTGCAGTCTTTTCCCAGTGTGAATATTCCCATAGAATGAAAGGGATGGGTTTGAACATAAGCCATATCAGCAGAAATTGAATCAGTTGTGGAGACCAAGATTTCATCCTCAACAGTCCCCAGGCTGGGAGATGGAGCATGAGAGTGCTCAGCCCAGGTCTGTCAGCACTAGACTGGGACCAAGGCAAACTGTCTCTGGATGTTCCATCACTGACTTTCTAAATTCTTCTAAAACTGTGTTTCAGCCCAATGCTGTGTGGAAGGACACAGGCCTGTCCATGGGGGTCAGGGCAGGTGTCACACAGGAATGGGCAACATCTGCCTCAGGCTGTGACAACAGGGAGGACAAGCTGGACAAGACCTGCCAGCTCAGCAAGGCCACTCTCTCCTGCTGGCAAAGCAGCTTTGTTCCCAGTGCAGGGTGATCCTGACCAGTTTAGGTGCCCCTTGCTCATGGATCAGCAGCTGGTGTTCAAAAGGAACTCAGTTTCAGACACAGGTTCTTGATTGCATTAGGCAGAAGCAAAGTTTTATTAGAAACATTTTTCAGCAGCAGGTACATAAGTGATCATAGCCCTGGCTGACTACAGCAATAGCCTTGGTGCTGGGCCACACACAGCAACACAGACTGAAAAGCAAATAGCAAAATAAAGCAGAATGTGGCTCAATGCTCTGCTCATCCCTCTGACACATTGCTTAGCATGGCTGAGCAACAGACGAGCACGCTCCGTGCTCTCTGCAGACACATGCACTAAATATTCTCTCTCTTCATCTGTAGCTCTGCTTCAGGCTTCTCTTGTTGGATATTCTCGTTTCTCTGCTTAATCACAAATCCTTCGGCAAGGCACTGGAGAGATCAAAGGAAACATTACTGTGTTTATAGCAAAAATAGATTCTTTCCCACACTGTCATTCTCTACACGTGATCGTTTCACAAGCCAATTCAATTAGAATTTCAGATAAATACTGCCCCTTCCTGGGAAGATCTGATGGCTCCTGCCAGCTTGGCAGATGGATCTGTCACTGGCTGCAGCACAGGCTGCATCAAAATGCCAAAAGGTAGAAGCTGCAGACACTGCTCCAGCAGTGCTCTGGGTGAGGGAATGGCATTGGGGTCCATGCCAGATCAATGCCCCTGCTCACGTCGTTCTCCTGGCCCAGCTGTCACTATATTTCCTTCTTTCCTTTTCATTTTGGCTGGAAGTTTTGCTTTGAATGAGGTCTAGTGGTTATCTGCCAGTATTCCCAAGATTCCTGCTCTTTTTTTGCCCACCTGATTTCTGAGTACCTTTCTTTCTCCTCCTCTTTCCTTTATCCCACATTTCACGTCAGTTTTTTCTCCAGGTTCTCCATGGCTTGCCTGCCTGCTGGCTCTGTCCCTCTCCCTTCTATCCCTCTTCCCTTTGGCAATTCTCATGATCCCAGCAGAGTCCCAGCTCCTAAAATCTCTCCTCTCAGCCACTCCTCTGTGGCTCCTGTCCTGTATTTCCCAGGGGCTCCACAATAAAACTTTCAAGTAGCACCTGTAAGCTACATGGCAAAGATCTTTCTTCCAGCCCATCAGTGTTGGATAGAGCAGAGAAGACTGTGGAAATGTTTAGAGTGGAACAGTTCTTACCTTGGATCTCCGCAGCTGCACAGGATGGGATCTGGGCAGACGAAGTGTAAGTGTGGCTTGTCCTAATGATGCCTCCTCCTCCTATCCCACTGCTTCTTGCAACTCCTCCTCCTAGACTCGAAGACTGACCAATTCCTCCTTGCTGACTGAGGAGACAGGAAAATAACATTTTAGTGACAGAAATAACAGATAAGCTAGAGTTACAGATTATCAGCGCCCCTGCTGCTCTCAGTCTGCTTCCATTTTCAGCAGAAAAATGCTGCAATTCTCCTTGTGGCACCAACAGCACAGGAGAGGAAGCATTTCACCCCCATGACACCAGGCAGGTCAAATAGGTCAGTAAGAGAGAATGAGCCCAACAGGACCTTCACTTTGTTTTTATGTTGAAATAACCAGGACACAGGTATTTTACTGTATATTTTTGGTGTGTCCCAAGCCCACTTACATAAGGTCCTGCTGGCCGCCCTCCAGCAGGCAGCGGTACGTGTGGATCTCCTGCTCCAGGCGGCACTTGACGTCCAGCAGGATCTTGTACTCTTGGTTCTGGCACTCCATCTCTGCCCGCAGGTCAGCCAGCTGCTGCTCCACGCAGGTGATCTGGCTCTGCAGCTCAGCAAGGTGGTTGTTGTAGCGACACTCTGTCTCTGCCAGTGAGGACTCCAGATTGTCCCTCTGAGGAGAGACATGGGACATAAGACAAATACAGGCAGGAGAAACTCTGCATTTAGCTATGACTTCTGGGAGATGGATGAGGTTTGCACCAGCTCATCACCCACCTGGCTAAGCTGAGCTTGGAGATCGATTTCCAGGGCTTGCAATTGGCGTCTCAGTTCAGTCACTTGGTTGTTGCACGTCTCCACCTCCTGACCACTTGTAATAACCTCCCGATTCACCTCCTCAATCTGAAATCACGAAGCCAGGATAAAGACATTCAGGCAATGTGCAGTATGAGTTGGATCAGGTATTAAGGAAAGAGCAAAGAAGTTAGCGAAGACATGAAATGAGAAAGGTTTGGGTGAAAACTCTCATGCTAATGGTAGTGTAAACCTGGCTGGTCATTTTTCTTGTTCTTCTAATAATGCTGCTTCCAGTTCTTCTCACCACTTACTGCCTTGTAAAGAATTCATACCTCAAGTCCCACCAACATGCAGCTCTTCCTTCAGCCCATGACAAGGACACAGGGTGGCAGTGTCCCTCCCTTGTGTCACTTGGTCAGTGTCAACAAATGCTAAATGTTTTTACAGTCTTTTGTGTGGCTTTTACATGCAACAAATCCCTGAAGGATGATTGCTTGGGAGTTAGCCAGGGAAAGTCAGAGCTGTGGGAATTATTTACTCACCTTGCACTCATACCAATCCTCAACTTCTTTGCGGTTGCGTTCAATCAGCGTCTCATACTGGCACCTCATCTCCTCCAGGATCTTCCTCAGGTCTGGGCCAGGGCAGGCATTGACCTCCACGCTCACATCTCCAGTCGATTGCTTCCTCAGACAGCACATTTCCTGCAAGCACCATCCAGATCAGGTCAGGTTTAAAACAAAAGAAAGCACTGAGGGAGCCAAGTTCCGAGCCCTGCAGAGCCATCCCCAGGCTGATGGATCCCACGGGAGTGAATGCTTTGTACAGGAGAGGGCAGGACCTACCTCCTCATGGTTCTTCTTCAGGCAGCAGAGCTCCTCCCGCAGCGACTCCAGCTGTGCCTCCAGGTCAGACCTGCACAGCGTCAGCTGGTCCAGCACCTGGCGCAGCCCGTTGATGTCGGCCTCCACGCTCTGGCGCAGCGCCAGCTCCGTCTCGTACCTGCGAGGGAGGAGGCAAGCAAGAAAGAGCCCTCAGTGTCTGACACCACCTGCATGTCTGAGCTCTGACAGGAAAAACCAAAGCTTTCCCCTCTGGAACAGCAGCTTGGCTGAACTCTCACTGCTCTCAGTCTGCAGATCCCTTCTGCTTCCTTTAATCTCCACTCCAAACCAGCTTGGCATCCCAAACTCCCCCTCCTGGAACTGCCTCTAATTAGACAATGGATGAGAGAATTCTTCTGCACAGCCTCCAGCCTGTCCTGGGTCCCAGGAGAGCAGCTGAGAGCCCGGAGGGTGGTGACAGAGGAGGGGACAACCCCAGGTACTCACTTCACTCGGAAGTCATCAGCTGTCATCCTGCTGTTATCGATGTTCAGAATGATCTTGTTGTTGTCTATGGTTGCACAGACAATCTGGAAAAAGAACATTTGCTCTCTGGTCTCCACGTCCTTGGGCTCAAGGCACCATTGCCTGGAGCAACCACACCCTCTTTCTCCCCCTCTGTTTTTAAAATCCTGGGTACTATGATGGGGACCTGAGGAGTGCAGCACTCACAGGGATATTCAGGGAAGGGCAGTGAAATCATTAAAATGATAAAATTCATGGTTCAGGTGCAGAGTGTTCAGGAGGTGTAATTAATGTCCAGCACCTGCTACAATCCACTTCACCCAATTAAATCTAAATCTTATGATATTTAAAGTTTTATTTCAAGAATTAATATGAGCCTATCTTCTTCAGTCTCTTTCCTGTATTCTTTTCTCTTTACTCTTTGTGCATTGACATCTTAAATCTTTGCCAAACACTTTGCAAAGATTTTGAATTTTAAATTGCCCATTCTAAATGTGTTATGGCCATGTTCTCTTTTTTCTTAGTTTTAATTAGATGTCCTATATTTCCCACTTCTACATGAAAGAGTAAACTAATTAGGAAAAGGGAATAAAGTTTAACTGAAATTCTGCAAGACTATGACAATAACATAAATTCAGGCAAATTAATGTGATCCATTATTTATTTATCTTTTAGTTCTCTTCTTGCTATATATCTATTTGACCACCTTGGCACAAACTAAATTCAAAAAGACTACTGAGCCCATCCAGATGCATTCCATGAAGTAACATTTTCCCCTTCAATGTGTCTGATGAATAACAGCAACAGAGACAGCCCAAACTCTCCAGTTTTATCTCTGAGCTCTGGGCTTTCCACAGGCAGAAGCTGTAACAGCTGTTTGCAAAAGGCATTTTACAGCAATGATTTTGTTACTCCTGATAATGGACCACGTTATGAACCAGCACCAGAGAGAGCCTTGCAAGGGAGAAAGCAGCTGGGAGGGGATCTTACCTGGTTCTGAAGATCTTCTATTTCCTTATAATAGCAGCTGTAGTCTCGTGGCTCACAAAAAGGGCCCTGCTTGGCATACCACTCCCTGATCCTGCACTCCAGGTCAGCATTCTCTTGTTCCAGGCACCTCACCTTGTCCAGGTAAGAAGCCAGGCGGTCATTCAGATTTTGCATGGTGACCTTCTCGTCACCAGAAAGAAGAATGCCGTCACCAGCAAAACCACCTCCACCAAGACCCATCCCCATGCCACCTCCCATGCCACCGCCAAAGCGAGCGCTGCCACCACTGAACCCCATGCCTTGACATCCTCCGAGGACAGTGGCTCCTAAGCCACCTCCATAGTTCCCACCGACCAAGCTGCCGGTGCTCAGTCCCCCTCCATAGTTCACACCACCGCAGTAGCTTCTCCCAGAAAAGCCTCGGCCACCGCCTATCCCGCAGGTGGTGTATCTTCCAGAGGAGACCGAGGAGATGCGCGCCGCGCCACCACCGCCACCACCGATCACGCAGCTGCCGCCGCTGGTCCTGCCCCTGAGAGAGCCAGTTGTCTGCTTAATACTACAGCTCATGGCGAGGCCCAGCTGCAGCGCCAACCCACAGCCCAAAGCAAGATGCAGAGCGTGATACTGAGTCCGACTGCAGGCTGGCGGCTGCTGCAGGTCTCCATTTATACCTTCCAAAGGGGGTGTCACCTGTGGGGTGTTTCTTCTTCCCACGGGGCTGGCTAGTCTGGCTGTTTATGCCAAGATTAAATAGCCCATAGGCAGTTTCCCTCTAGAAATCCCAGTTCACAAGGAAGATACTTTACATGTCAGCAGCTTATTCCAAAAAGTAAAATAGTGTTTTATGAGTCATCAGCTTTTTGTATGATGCAAACTTTGCAACAAGTCAAAGAAAAAGTTGCCCTAGATTATGTACAAAGAAGAACCATTGGTATTTATAACATCAAAGTGCCTTTTATCTTTTATTAATTTGTATTTATTCTTAGTCCAATAACCATTTTTGTATCACATGCTATGGTAGAGCTTGTGAAACAAAAAAATGTAAAACTAATAGAATTTCTCACTTCTGAAAAGTGTGAACAGTTGTGACTGTAGTAGAGAACAGACCATGAACACACTGTGGTGTGGATGTTGGTCACCTGGCACAGCTCTAATACCTGCTTTATTGTAAGATTTCCAAAATCACTGAGGTAAATCCCCCATGGATTTAGTTCCCTATTTATGGCTTAAATGTCTTTAGTTATGCAAACACAAGAATTCAAGTTGCTTGCACTGTGAAGCTCAGGTCTGCTGTGTTCCCTGTGCATGAGTGACACACGGGTTGATGTCAACTGCATGAAGGACCTTGCTGAAATTATTTTTCAATTGCTTTAATTGCTGTCCATACTTTCTTAGTTTGTGGTGACGATAGATAAAGACGGAGATGACAGGAAAGGGAGTATCCACAGGTGATATATATCCAGATCCCTGGACTCAGATATGACTCTGCAGGTCTTTGCCATGATGAAGATTGTGCTGCACACCAAATAAGAAAGAGAAAAGCTTTCTGCATTTCTTATGGAGTTTTTCTGAGCAGTAGCAGGTATCAGCACAGCCTGGCTGATCAGAGGAGCACAACCTCCCAACCAGGCAGGCAATAGCCAAGGGAGAATTCCGAGAACTGGCTCCACCAGTGCCAGTGTCCTTCTCCAGCCGCCGCTGTAATGAGAGGATATTCCGCTCTCCGGGGGACGACGGCTTCTGTTCCCTACAGCGTGGAATTTCCACTCAGCTCTTACTCACAAAGCAGCCTTTGACTGGAGGATGTCCATATGCACAGGAGCAGCTGTGATAGATCCCTGTTGGCAGTGAGGGTGACACTGCAGGAGCTCTGAGAGCAGTGTCCCCTCTGGGAGGAAGAGCAGAGAAAACCAACGCTCGTACCCTCAGCTTTTACTGATGGGAAGTTGGTGACTGCTGTCACCATGGTAGGACAGTGTCCCCAAGCACATTTAGATAGGATCATCTTCACACCAGTATGAGTTAAAGCTTTCCACTCTCCAGTGGGATAATTTATTTCTTTACTGAGATCAAAAATGATAAAAAGCCGCCTACCCAAGGCTGGCGGCATCCAGGAATATTCATTATTCATATGGTGCAGGGAAATAACTTGCTTAAGGTCAGAGCTGAAGTCTGTCAGAGCTTGGATTCCTCCCTGAGACTGCAGTGCCTGAAATACAAGTCCATCCTCCCCCAAGACACAGCCCCTGTGCTCCCCACACAGCCCAGACTCACAGTCGGGAAAATCATGAACAAAAAAGAGGAGAGGGAGCAAATCTGGCTTTCATCCGTCATTTTGAGGAATATAATTGAAGACAGGGTGTGGCTGTTGGAGCCAAGAGAAATTAATATAATGCTTGCTTGGAGCTTCACTTGTGCTGGGGAGGTTTTCAGGAGTTACCCAAGAGCAGCCTGCAGAGACAGGGCTGGGGGTGCCTTTCCTTCCCTTGCAGAGTGCTGGGTTCAGGAGGAGACACTGCACAGGTTGGGCATTTCTCTACAGGTGGGCATGGAGCACCCACCCCTGCTTCCTTCAGCAGCTCCCTGATGGGAGGAAGGAACAGGTCTTGCTCCACAAAACAAACAGCAGCAGCACTGTAAAACCTTTCACTCATGTCCTGCTGGAATGGTCCACAGATTCTCAAATCCCAGTTTACCAGTGAAGATTAGACATAACCGTACAATTCTTCTCAAGAACTCATACTTGGGATGCAGTTGCATTCTTTGGAGTTTTTCTGGGCTCCTGCCAATTACACTGGGGCATGGAACATGTATTTGGTACAGCAAATGCACCCAGAAGCTGGTCCCTGGCTAACCTGGTTGTATTTTAAACACAAAGTGTGGTGTTGTCTCTGTCCTCATGGCCATGTCAGGGCCCCAGGGCTCGGCACCAAGACAGGCACAGGCTGTGTTCCCTCAGTACTGGCTTTTCCCCCCCCTAAACTGATTTCTTTACCTCCACTTTTGTTATTACTCTATTCCTGTAGCCTTGGGACACAGCCTTGGGGCAGAACACAGGGAAGGGACTGTGTGTGTCTAAGACATAAACATGTCCCTAAAGGATTTACCAGCTCAGTGTAGGACTGGAGGAAACAACTGGTTTCAGGTGCAGGAAGCCACAAGAGGCCCTTGGCCAGGACAACCAGCAGTGGTGATACACAACGTCAGTTCCAGTGCTGCTGAGACCTGTGGGCTTGGTGGATGAGAAGAGAGAGTGAAAGAGGGGATAAAGGTGAGTATTGGTGCCCAGGCATGGAGAGGCAGGAGGATGCCACATTCCCAAGGGGTGCTGTGGGCAGGACAGTCTGGTCCTGTGGCTGTCGCTGTGCCCAGCCCGGCTCCACACGCTCGCCTCGCTTTGCTTATCAAAGCTGATAATGTTTTCTTGTGTCAACTACAAGAAAGGTGTGTCTGGTTCAACAGAACTTTGCTTTCATAAGCATTGCCTCAGTGATGTTTGTGCAACCACACTGGAATATGATTTTATCTTGTCACTTGTAATTACCATTAATAATTTGCATAATGGCCATTAGGCATCACTTATTAAACTCTTTGATGTGATACTGAGCCGGCTCCAGGCCCCATACTCCCATCTTTCAAATGCAGACCACGACTTTTCCCTGGCTAGTGACTCATTGGTTTATACCACCATGTTTAGCCAAATCCTGTAAGGCAACTGAAATAATTACCACAGTGGGTTTGGTAACAGCACAGGCTTAAATACACCTTGGAGACCGACTCTGTTCCAGCTTCTTTCTTGCTGAGTGTTCACATCTGCACACTCTGAGCATTTGCAGTGCTGAAGGAAAAGTTCAGCAGGACATGGAGGTGGACACAAACAGGTTTCTTCCTACCAAAGTTCAGTCTCCCCTGATTCACTTGATGAAGAGTTGTGGATCCTTCCAGAACCTGCCAAGTGCTGACACTGCAGTCAGGCCTCCAGCAGGTGCATCTCTGGTGGCACTGCAGGTTATCACAGCAGAGGAGAGACTGGAGAATTTCTTAGGATATATGGGAATAGTGATGGGTGATGAAACTGCAGCAATTCCACTCTGCATGGAGAGCTGAGCAGAGTGCAGGACAGGAGGGAAACCAAGGCTTCAGCCTGTGGTCTCTGCTGCAGGATCAGGTCACAGCCTGACATCCTGGAGTGTTCAGGTGCTTCCTGCACTCAGACATTGTCCAGTGGTGCAACAGAGCCAGGCAGGCAAAGGTGAAGGGCAGCCAGAACTCCCCAGACTGACTTCTTTCATCTTCATATCGTACTTGTGCTAAAAAGTCTCTTAATTTCAATACATTTCCATTACGTGGCTCACACTGGCAGTTTAGGTTATATTATTCATTGTTCTGAACTGATAAATCTCCTGTTGGGTTACAGCAGCAGTTTGCTCACCTCTTGTAATTCTTTACAAATGTTACAAAGCCAATAAACGAAATTCTAAACCCCACAAATAGTTACTGTGGGTGTAGGTCTGTACCTGTCTGCATACTCTATGAAACAGACTTTTGTAGAGAAATTACAGTTTATGCATCACACCAGAATATGGCCTGCTTTTCCAGGTGCACTGTGCCTATAATCAGAGATAATTGTCTGTGCCATGCAGTCTGGAACTCGTGGCTGATTTCCAGCATTAGTAATTTACAAAACTGTTTGTTTTCCTCCCATTTCTTCACTGATCCCTTAAAGCTCTGGTGTGTTAATTCCTCAGGGGTTTTTCCTGATGGTGGTGTAATTCCCATGTTCCTGCTCTCTTACAACACAGACACATCTGCTGGAGCTGACACTGTACATTTCATTGTCTGTTTAACCAGCCCGAGTGCTGCTATCACCCCTGCCTCTCCCAGGGGCATCCCCCCTTGCTCTTTGTATCCTTGGGTTCCTTTCTCTGCCCTGTACCTTCAGCCCACGTCTCTCTGTCTGGAGTTGCTGTTTGTTCTTGCTTTGCAAGGTTTGCATGGTACAGGAGGACAGAAGGAGCTCAGATGAGCTGCACACCCCGTGAGCTGCTGTGCAGTGCAGCTCCCAGGTCACTCCTGTTCTGCTGTTTCATGCACTGTGTCCTCCCCATTGCATTTATTTTTCTTTCCCTGTCTCTTCCTGTGCTGTCTCCACAGCTGCCACCATTTCCCATCCCTGTCCAGGTTATAAACACAGGGCAGGGAAGGCAGAGTTGTGTTTCTGCACAGAAGCAATGCAGTGACCTCAGAGGTGCTGTGTCAGCAGTGAGGTGGGTTAAATCACCCCAAAATGCTCAGCATAATTAGTGCTGCAGGAATGGGAGATGCAGAACTGAGCAGGGAAAGTAACACAGAGCTTGTCCAGGAGCTCATTAGAGCAATTACTGCACAGGGCTAACAAGTGTCCTGGACAGAGCCCAGGAAGAGGCCATGCCAGGGCTGTCTGAGCTGTTTCTTTAGAAACAGGCCCTAATTCAGACTCACTGCATCCCCCAAAGCCTTCTTGTTAGAAACCTCCCTGTCTAAGGTCACTCACCAAACCCCATCCAACATTTCATGACAGAAAGGCTGCCAGAGCCCCAGAGTGAGGAGCAAGGGTTGTGCCACCACTCCCAACCCATCCAACCCATGGCTGGGACACTGCTGCCAGCCAGGAGGGACAGGCTGGATCCTGAGCCTGGGCTTGCACACACAGCAAAATGCAGTCGTGTTCCTAAATGTGTTTGCCATTCCTTTCTCTGGGCTAATAAAACGCCAGCAGCTTTTTTTGCTGTCTGTTTATTGTGTCTCACTTTTAAAAAAATTCTCTCCCACATATTAATTTGTCTCACCCTTTTATCTTCCTACATGTTGCCAGCTGGTTCTTCCTGTTTGCCTTTTTTACAAATCCATTTAGAGGTTCTTTATTTAGTGTTTTCTCTGGGAATTGTTTTCCTCCACCATGGAGAGTCCAGCAGAGCCTGGCTTTCAAAATTCCTGCTATGGTATTATTTGAGAAAACTTGTTGTTCTTGATTTTATCCTTTTAGTGTGCATCTGTCATAGCTCAAAGGTGCTGTGTATTACATTATACTGTGTGATATTATGTATTATATTATATTATATTATATTATATTATATTATATTATATTACATTATATTATGTTAGCATATGTCTGGTTAAGGTTAAGTGAAGATTCCCTTTTCTTTGCGAGGTC
Organism: Setophaga petechia; assembly: GCA_024362935.1. NCBI lineage: Eukaryota > Metazoa > Chordata > Aves > Passeriformes > Parulidae > Setophaga > Setophaga petechia. The sequence goes on along the minus strand of JANCRA010000044.1, from coordinate 2,614,815 downwards.
TCTCTGTAGCAGACTGTCAGTCAGACAGCCCCAAGACTCCCTCCCTGCCCTCTGCCCAGCCTCCCTGGGTGTTTCTTTCCTCACCACCTTCTGCTTCATGTCTTGGCTCCTGCTTCCTCCTCTGGTAGCAAATGTCCCTTTCCAGAACCTTGTCTGGTCTTTCTCCTCCACCCTCCATCCCCATCCTCAGCCTGAGTTCAGCTGAAGCACTGATGGCTTGTTTTAATTTTTCCCTGTAGTGATTGCTGTGTGGTTGGGAACTGAAGATGGATTTATAATATATTTTTTTAAATGCTTGTATATTGATTTACTTGTAGAAATTATTTCTCAGGTTCAAGGCTGTATCAGCAGGAGCAAAGTTTTATTTGAGACAAGCCTTGGTCTCTGTTAGAGAATGGCCACAACCCAGGGGAGCCAGGAGGTGCTGCCCTACAGAGTCCCTTTGACTGCTGCTGGAGCACAACTGAGAACTCCCAGGGTATTTTTGCCTTGATTTTCCAAAAGACTTTTTCTTCAAAGAGCTCCTCAGGGGATGTGCAGTGGGGCTGGCAGGGACTCTCTGGTCTGCAGTGACCTGAAGGTAAATGAGAAGAACAATTTTTTCAGCATCCTGTGCCTTTCTCTTACACCCTTTCACTTTTGTACTGACTTTTCTCTTTCCCTCTACTCCCAGCTTTGCTAAATTTTATCCTGGTTGAAAGACTTGTGACTGATTCCTCTGCCAGTTCCTCTTTCCCATGCTGTGCTGAAAGCCTTGTTTAAACACACATTTACTGCTGGGCACCGCCCAGTGTCAAACACAATTTCTGTGCAGAGGTTTATAAATAAATATCCCATAGCTGCATCCCTTATCAGTGCTTCCCACCACAGCCCAGTTAATCCCAGTTCCCTTCCACCAACAGTCACAGCTGGGATCCCAAGTGTCTGACTCCAGCCCAGCCTCTCTCCATGGAAAACCCTCTCCAGCCTCTCTTCATCACCCAGAAAAGCTTGGACACCTCTCATCCTCTGGTACCCAGCACTGAAGAAGCCGTTCATGGTCCCACCTGCCTGGAGACCCCCTCACCTGTGGGGCCCTGGGCCGTGCAGGGCTCAGGGCAGGCAGGGCTGGCACAGGCTGCCTTTCAGCCCCGTGCTTCTCCCAGCTGCTGCGGCACCAACTCCTCTTCCTGCCGACCCTCTGTGGAAAGAGACAGCTCTGCACACCCAGACCCCAGCACTGCCACCCTGGAGATCCCCCCCTGCCCTCCTCACTGCTTTAGCTCTGTCTCCTCAGCCACAGCTCCCCCTCCCAGCCCCGAGGTCAGCTGCAGCCACCTCTGTCCCCCCTGCCTTTTGATGATGATGCTTTTCCATCTGACACTCAGGATTACCCTGGGCAAGCACTAACAGTGCCACTTCAGCCCTTGCAATAGGCATTTGGGAACAAAAACTGACTTTTCTTGTAAATAATTTAGAACTGGAGAGTCTAGAGGAGCCCACATCAGGGCACCACCATTCCAAAGGCTCCTCTCCCAACAAAACAAAAGGAGTAGGTGGGTGCTGAGGGCAGTTTTTTGTGTGTGCAGCCATGTCTGGAATTAACAGCCTGGCTGTTTCAAAACCTCAGTCGATGGAAGGCAGGGCAGAGCCAGCTGCTTTGCATACAAATTAAACTTCCAAAACTTTAATTAAACTTGTTGTGCGAAACTGAAAATGTTTAGATAATTCATCGTTTCAGTTAATTTAGCTGCTAGTCCCTAATCCTGTCTCATTCTGGCAAGCCAATAAAACTCAGTTACATGACTCTTTGTCCAGCTCCTGGTGAAGCTGCCCTTAAAGAACTGCTGAACTGTGCCAGAGGCTGGGACAGCTCTGGGGGATCTCCCAGCCCATTCCCTGGCCCAGGAATGGTCTTTGGTGTGCTCTCTGGACATTTATCAGAGCCAAATCCTCAGATGCCTCCTGGTTTTCTAATCAGCTCTGTCTGGAAGCAGGTCAGCACTGGTTCCTCACCACAGTGTTGCTTTTCCTACCAGGATCACACATTTTCATATCCCTGTAAGGCAAAGCACAGAGATCTTAGGGCGCCCAGCTCTGTTTGCATACATGATGTCGTGTTGGCCGCCCTCCAGCAGGCAGTGGTAGGTCTGGATCTCCTGCTCCAAGCGACACTTGACGTCCAGAAGGGTCTTGTACTCCTGGTTCTGGCACTCCATTTCCGCTCGGATCTCAGCCAGCCGCTGCTCCACGCAGGAGATCTGGTTCTGCAGCTCAGCCAGGTATTTGTTGTAGCGACACTCGGTCTCCGTCAAAGAGGATTCCAGGTTTTCTTTCTGAGAACAGAACCAGCACACAGGGACGTGGTTTGGACACAGGTACAGCCCTGCTCACGAGAGCTGGAGCTGTGAATCCTTGTGGCATCACCTACCATAGTGAGCTGGGCTTGTACGTTGATTTCCAGGGCCTGCAGCTGACGTCTCAGCTCAGTCACCTGCTTGTTGCTCGACTCGATCTCCTGGCTGCTTGTGACAACCTCCAGATTCACCTCCTCCACCTGCAAGGTCAGAAAAGAGCAGCCCTTTCCTCACCTCCCCACTGCATCTCGTGGTGTCCAGGACCTCCCCACACCCCGCAGTGTCCTGAGCACATCCAAGGCTGACACCCTGTTTATTCCATTCTGACCCAGTGACACCATGGGGTGGCCCCTTTGCCATGGATGAACACAGAAATCAGGCAGTACAGTTAGATCTGAGCACATCTGTGACACTTGTTGTTATTAGGACACCTCCTAATCCCTCATTTTTCCCTGTCCCCCTCGGGGCAGAGCTGGCTGCAGCTCTGAGGACACGAGGTACCTTGCAGGCGTACCACTGCTCCGTCTCTTTGCGGTTGCGCTCCATCAGCGTCTCGTACTGGCACCTGAGATCCTCCAGGATCTTCCTCAGGTCTGGGCCAGGGCAGGCATTGACCTCCACACTCACATCCCCAGTGGCCTGTTTCCTCAGACAGCTCATTTCCTGCGGGAAATACGTGGCTGTATCAGTAATATCCATCCATCCTTGGGGAGATTTTCCTTCTTCTCAATGCCCTGGGAGACCTGACCTCCTCGTGGTTGGTCTTTAGGCAGCACATCTCCTCTGTCAGCGCCTCACACTGCAGCTGCAGGTCGGTCTTGCAGCTGGCCAGCTGGTCCAGGACGGGCCGGAGGTTGCAAATGTCGGCATCCACGTTCTGCCGGAGACCACACTCGGTCTCATACCTTAAACCAAGGTCAGCATGTCAGCAAAGCAGGGCAACGCCTTCCGTTGAGGTTGGGGGAAAAAAATGAGGGTCACGTTCTTTCCCTTCAGACATGCAGTGCTATGAACATTGCCAGTCTGTTTTACTAGGCAGTGTGACAGGCAGAGGGTTGGGATGTCCCCATCCCCACCCTTCACCTGCCCTTCCACGGGCCAGCAGGGGACTATACTCACTTCACTCTGAAGTCATCAGCAGTCATCCTGTTGTTATCAATGTTCAGAAGGATTTTGTTAGTCTCCATGGCTGCACACAGGATCTGGAAAACAAATCATAAGAGGAATATGTGGGCTTGCAGCTTCCTCTGCCTCCAGAGGACCCTGGAGGAAACACCTACCTGGCGTATTTTGTAGTAATTCCATATATTTGGGTTAATAATCAGCTATGTGGCATCACATCTGGGAAACCCATGGGCCAGCTGGGTGGACTCAGCCTTGCTGAAGCATCAGTGCTCAGTAAATGCAGAATCCCCCTCCCACAGACCATCATTTCATATAAACCATTTCTTCAGCTGCCCCTCCAGAGCCATTCCCTCTGCCGTCTGACAGGGCTCTGTGCATATATGAAAGCAAAGCCCGAAAAAATAGCAAGATTTCCTTGACAAATAAGGGTTTACCTGGTTCTGAAGATCTTCAATTTCCTTGTGGTAGCAGCTGTAGTCCCGTGGCTCACAGATGGGCCCCACCTTGGCATACCACTCCCTGATCTTGCACTCCAGGTCGGCGTTGTCCCCCTCCAGGAGCCGCACCTTGTCCAGGTACGAGGCCAAGCGGTCGTTGAGGTTCTGCATGGTCGCCTTCTCGTTGTTAGCGAACAGGATCCCATCCCCACAGCCAGCCCCAGCCCTGGGGAAGCCACCCCGAGTGCAGACTCCTCCTGTGCTGAATCCCAGGGCAGAACAAGCCCTCTGGGTGGCTCCGAAGCTGCCACCAGCCGCGCTGCCGGCGCTCAGCTGCTTCCCGAGCAATCCCTCGCTCACGCTGCCGCCGGAGAAGCTGCCAACCACAGCACCCAAGTCATAGGCAGCGTGTCTGCCCGAGGAGGCAGAGGAGACCCTCCTGGCAGTGCCAGCTGCGTTGCTGCCTGTGCTGCCCCTGCCCTGGGTGCAGGTGGTGACGACCTGCCTGACAGTGCAGCTCATGGTGTGGGTGCGGAGCCAACAGAGCCCAAGGCAAGTGCTCAGGTGGCTGCAGGATCCAACTGTGATACCTCTGTCCCCTGGTCCTCTATTTATACCAGTCCCTGTGGATCGTGCCACTGGAGAAGGGCTGTTTATTCTTCCTCCTTGTGACCTGGCTAGGAGGTGTTTTCTTTTTTTTTTTCAGCCGGAAATAATTCCCCAAAGGCGTTTGTCTCCAGAAATCCCACAACAGAAAGATGCTTTGGTTAACAGAAGCGTGTTTCAAAACTACATCAAAAATGTTACTTCCTGAATCATCAGGTCTGACTTGTGATGACAACTCAACAACAGTGACACAAAAACCCCACGATACCCAAGAGTGCCCGGGGAATGAAGCACCACAGCAATTATCCATCCCCGGCGTGGGCGAGTCTACCCGGAAAGTGAAAGCTGTGGGAAAGGCATCCTATCTGACAGAGCCTGTTCGACCCCTTTGTGACCAGAAACGAGGGTGTCCCCTCACTCAGCTGGCCTCAGTCCCTGTGACCAGAGCCAGGAGACCACCCTGGGCCTGCAGTGAGGGTCTGTTCCATTCCACGTGTCTGTTGGTGGAGTGAGCCCCTGGTCTGGGTCTTCAGACCTCAGATGCTCCAGGAGGGCACAGAGGAATATTGCACTGGAATGTACCAAGGCTGGTTTATCCCTTCTCTTTATTCTTCATCCATCAAAACATCCCCTTGAAGAGGTCTGGGTTGTTTTGCTGCTTTCAAGGGTAGACAAAATAGTCAAGTATTTATCCAAAATATGAAAGGATATTTCCTGGACACCAAACATGCAGTCCACTGAATATTCACTGCCACACAGGATGTTTCATAAGATTTCTGAAATAGTAATGTGGAGAATTTCAGGAAATGAAATTCCAGCACATGAAAACTCTCCAATACAATCTAGGTGTTAAATTTAGAAAGGACAAAAGAAAAGATCTTTTAGAAAGTTTATTAAACTAATTTTTTAGTTCTGGAATGCTAAATTGAGGAAGAAGGGAAATAATTAAAATGTTTTGTCAACTGAATCTTTCATTTTATTAATAACATTAATATAGCAATGCTAATATTGGCTGGCTCTCACCCACGTGTGGTTCAGCTTTGGGTTTGGCATCCAGGTCACCTGGACACATGGCATAAAGAATGTGTCAGGTGCAGCCTGGCTCACAAATATTGCTTCTGCCATTTGGGCAAGTTCATTAAGCTCAATTTTATCTTGACACTGCAAATCCAGCACTCCTGAACTCTGGGGTGGTGCTGTGGGTGCCCATCCTTTGTTAGAGCCATCATCAGGAAGGGAAGGCAGCGTGCTCTGGTGCCACAGTGATGGCCAGACCCTGCCTGGAGCCCACCTGCAGCCTGGTCACAACTGGTCTTTTTTTACCAAAGAATTATAAAATGACTGCTGAGTAAACATTTAATTTCATTGAATCAAGATTTATATGGTTCTTCATTTTTCAAGGCCAGGCTGGATGGGGCTTGGAGCAACCTGGTCCAGTGGGAGGTGGGAGGGGGAAGAATGAGATGGTCTCTAAGGTCCCTCCCAACCCAAACCATCCTGTGGCTGTGGGATTTCTTCAATGAGGAAAACACCCACAATGAGTAGAGGAGTGTTTCAATTACTACAAACTAAACAGAGATGTCTGTGTTCTTGTATTTTTCTCTTTTCTCTCTCTTTCTTTCTTTCTTTCTTTCTTTCTTTCTTTCTTTCTTTCTTTCTTTCTTTCTTTCTTTCCTTCTTTCCTTCTTTCCTTCTTTCCTTCTTTCTTTCCTTCCTTCTTTCTTTCCTTCCTTCTTTCCTTCCTTCTTTCTTTCCTTCTTTCTTTCCTTCTTTCTTTCTTTCTTTCTTTCTTTCTTTCTTTCTTTCTTTCTTTCTTTCTTTCTTTCTTTCTTTCTTTCTTTCTTTCTTTCTTTCTTTCTTTCTTTCTTTCTTTCTTTCTTTCTTTCTTTCTTTCTTTCTTTCTTTCTTTCTTTCTTTCTTTCTTTCTTTCTTCCTTCCTTCCTTCCTTCCTTCCTTCCTTCCTTCTTTCTTTCATTCTTTCCTTCTTTCTTTCCTTCTTTCTTTCCTTCTTTCTTTCCTTCTTTCCTTCTTTCCTTCCTTCCTTCCTTCCTTCCTTTCTTTCCTTCTTTCTCTCTCTCTCTCTCTCTCTCTCTCTCTCTCTTCCTCTCTTCCTCTCTTCCTCTCTTCTTCTCTCTCTTTCTCTCTCTCTTTCACTCTTTCCTTCAGGCCTTACCAAAGGTGATTAGAATTCCTACAACTTTTGTAAAGGAGAACAGTAATTTGTTATTTTCTTGGAATTGTGCGTTCTTCATGCCAGCTTTATTCCTTTCCAAAATTCAAAATTTTCTTTAAAACCAGCTCTTGCTTTTCCATGAGAACAAACCTCAAGCCCTGCCATCAGTCACAGCCCTCATTTTATTAAAGCCATTTTCACTTTGTGATGAGGAGATCTGCTAATGATGGCATCTCCATGCCTAATGGAAGGCTGCTGCCAGAATTACCTTTGATTGACTTCCTGGCTGGAGTCTGCAGATGGAAATTTGCTCCCCACATCCCTGCAGGCAGCCAGGGCAGTGCTCTGATGAGCTGTCCTTGGCTGACTTGGGAGCCCCTCGCAGGCAGTGCTGCACCCCAGGGGAGGAAGAGGAGAGGAGGAATGACAGGGGAGCAGAGGAATGACAGGGGAGCAGAGGAATGACGGCTCATGAGGATCTCCCGTGGGCATTTCAGGAACAGCAGCACAGGTCTGACCAGGAAAAATTACTACTTCAAGTAACAAATGAGCAGAAGAGCCTCCCCCAGGCAAAGGTGTTGCTCTCACGTAATGAGCTTTGTAAAAAACAGAAAGGAAGGGATTCTATTGCAGGTTTCCATCAGCGTCCTGGGCTGTGTGACAGAGAGTGGGGTGGTGGCAGAGGATGGACATGCTGGAGTTATTCCCAAGAGTCCTCTACAGCAGAATTATCAGACAACAGGGCAATGGAAATGGGAAAGATTAGATTTGCCTGCAGGGAAATCCTTTGGGAGTCTCAGGATATCTTTTAATGCTTAAGACTGTTTCTAAGGTTAATGCAGATGAAGTTTAATGTGCCCCCAAGAAGGAGATCCAGCATTTCACGTTACTACAAACACCTAATCATCAGGTGTTTTCACATCCAAGAGGACTTCCTTGGGGACTCAATGACTCAGACACAGCACCAAACCCCAAATCCCTGCTGGTGCCCAGGCACAGGAGGGCCAGGGGAGGAGCTGGAGCCAGGCACTGCCAGCCTGGCCAGGGAGAGGATCCTCCAGAGGCACCCCAAGCTCCTCTCTCTCACTGTCAGCTGAATTTCCATGTAAACCTATGGAAAATCCTGGTGTTCTCAATTTACAAAGTATTTGCTTATCTGGCTGGTGATGTACCTGTCATGCCACTTTCTGACAGCCTTTTATTGGCTGTACTGGGCTGATCTCCATCTTCTGGTAACACCAGGTGCTCCAGGGTCTGATCCCAGCTTTGCAAGTCACTCCAGGCAAATCATTCAGCTCCTCCAAGCCTCAATTTCATGCTTTGTAGGATGGAAACAACAATAACAACTACCCTCCTCCTCGAGGGCATTGTAAAAACAACTGTCTGAGGAGCACATGGGGCTTTAGAGATTGGAAATATGACATTTAATTCAGCATTATTCATTGTCAGTGTTCTTGCTATTTTATATTACTCTTGACACAGGCACATCCCATTGATTTCTCTCTATGTCTCCATCATGAAATACCTTTAAAGGATGTTCACAGTTTCCATTTTTTGTTTTGTTGTCCATAAAGTTTCACCATCATTCACTGAGGTCTTGCCTCTGTAATTTCCAACTGAATCCTAAAAAGACTTTTCTTCTTCTACTTGCAGCTTGCAGCAAATCTGTAAAATGCTCTCCAAAACCAGTGTTTGTCCATCTCTTGGACAATTTGTCCCTGTTTCACAGACACAAATGTGTGTAGCAAAGGGTAAATAACAAGCAGTAAGTTACCTTCTAGTTCTGTGGTACTTTCCTTCTTCAGAGCACTGTAATGTCACACAGAGATCATTTGTGCTGAGCTTGGACTTTGCTCTTGCCTGTGATAACAGGGTTACACTGAGCTGTATGCAGAATTAAAGCCTTTTTCATTGATGCAAATATATGTTGATGAATATCCCCTGATAAGGTCCTCCCAGGGGAACTGAGTCCACTGATTACAAACCAGGCTCTTCCATCAGCTCTCCCAGCTCTCCTCAGGATTTCATCTCTGGCTGCTCCTGCTGGCTGATGGAAATATCTCAGATCCCAGAGATGACTGAGTGTTCTGCTGGATCAATCTCTCCCCTGTGCCCTTCTGGCTGCAGAAGGGGCCACATCTCTCTGTGCTGCCAGCAAAGAAATCACTCTTGGACTGACGTCTTCTTTTAGCCTCCTACTTATATTTAATCAGTTATATTTGTGTTTTGCAGGAAGCTTTTCTGTGTTCATACACTTGAGGCATTCTGCAGATGGTTCAAAACTTAAAAAGCCATTTACAGCTAAAGTATAACAACACTTCCGATGCAAAAAAAAAAAAAAATAGCAGCACATTAGCAGTTTGCTCAGAATTTCCAGCCTGCAGCTTTGCCTGCTGCCAGAGAGTCTGAGACAACTTGAGGCTCAGGTACATTTTTCCTTGATCTGGTTTTCATTTTTGAGATAGCTCTGGTTTGTTTGGCCTGGAAGACTTTCCCCAGAGAAGATCTGTCATTCCAGCAAAGGGAGAAGCACAATACAGCCCATGAACTCTGCACTCTGCTGTGTCTCGTTTCCTGCCCTTTTCTGTAATTGCTGAATGATGATACACGATGATAAAATCTCACACTCCCTTCTCTGGAAAGGCCTGGCAGGTTCCCCACTTCTTCGATCTCCTTTCCTCTCCTTTGCCTGTCCTGTCATGCCCAGTGTGACATCCTCAGCTCTTTCCAAACCTGCTGGGGCCAGGGAGCACCCTGGGGACTGTAATGCTGTGGGGAGACTCAGGGAGCATGAATGAACCACTCATCACCCAAAGGATGAGCGAGCTGAGCCTCAGTTGCAGAAGCCTCTTGTCCGTTGTTATAAGGGAAGCTGATTTAATGCCAACTGTTCCCTCTCACTTTGGTCTGAGCCCAGATCTGTGTCCCTGAGGTGTGGGATGGACACAAGCTCATGCACAGGGCTCCCAGCTACTACAGACTAGAAAGCATGAAGTTGGATCACAGTGATTCCATCAGGTTTTTGGCTCTAAAACAATTTCCTCTCCTCTCTGGCCCTCCCTTGGTCGCTCTCCAGCAGGCGAGTGGGCACAGGCAGAGCCAGAACCTGCTGCTGCCCAGCTGAGTCACTAATCCTGAGCAGCAGCTCAGCCTCAGGCATCATTTCTACCTCTCAGGTAGTTTCAGGAAGGGTTTTAGCAGTGATCTGTTACACACGACAGTGACAGAAATTATTGCTACTCATCCCTGTGCAGATTAAGCAATGGTTACTTTAGTTCCTCAAGTGCAGCCCTGCAGCAGCATGAATAGCCCTGTAAAAGTTTTTGTGCCTGACACTGTGATTTAAAGACAGTCAAAAGAGACAGCAGGCCTGCAGGGATGAGGTTTGCCAACCAGCTGGATGCTGGGCTCATGTCTCAGAGAGAGCACCTGACAGCAGCAGCCTTGCTGAAGCCAAGTTCAGCTTACAGGAGGATGTGACTTTTATGATCCTAACAGTTTGAGAACTGAGCTTTATTTTGTTGACTTTAATTACCAGGTGTGTGGGACATTGACCTCAAACCTCATCATTCCATAACTGCCTTCGTTTCACAGTTTATGTCTTAGCCAGTCCCATGTATTTACAAGCACCAAGTTCATTAAAAAAAAGCTGTCCCAGGCAGAGCCCCTGTCCCTCCAGGTGGAACCCTTGTCCCTCCATTCCCCTCCTCTCACTGGCTTCTAGTGGTTCCTCAGGACTTTCCCTGGCATGAACACAGAGGCTTTGAGGGATCACATGTCAGTGATCAGACAAGACAAGTCTGCAGTTGCACGAGCGAGAAGAAAAAGCTTTATTAAGCGTGTCCAGAGACACCTGCGTGGAATGAGGGCAACACATGAGGAAGAGCAGGTGAAGGGAGCACCCGTGGCCTCAGGCACTTCTTAGCTCAGTCTGATGCTCTCCTGAGCCAGGGGCTGTCCTAGCGAGTGGTGAGTGCCACCTGCTCCCGGGAGGACACCACCTTCCCATCCTGCACCTCCTCCACGATCGTGCGCACCTGGCGGGACGATGTCACGACTGCAAAGGAAAGGGCGATGATTATTCACGGCAGGAAGGAGAGAAATTTCTTGAAACATTATCAGATAGTGGTGGGAATTCCACAAGGGAGTGGAAAATGCTGCTTTAAACAGCCCTGCTTTGACTGGGAAGGGGAAAGAACCAAGCTGAGTGGGAAGGTGGGTTCTTACCATCTCTGCCAGAGTGTGAGGACATGGCCGAGGAGTACTGGGAGGAGATGCTACAAGAGAAGCACAAAACCAAAGAGATGTTAGGGAAAAACACAGGCTCTGTGCTCAGGCAGGAGAAAAACAGAGAAGGCTCATGGAGATTAAAAGTGTTGCTCCACTTGGCCTCTCCTGAGGGACAGAGGAACCACAGCAACACCCCACTACAGCCAGACACCAGGGACAGAGCACTGGGCATCCACAGCTGATGTGAACAGTGAAACCAGCCCTGAAAGCTCTGACTGGGCTGACACCCCGGGCACTTTGTGTCTGTCTATGACCCATCTCCTCCCACCACCCTCCCAGCAGAGCCCCTCACGCACTGGGCGTCCTCTCCCTCCAGCAGCCGGCGGTACGTGGCGATCTCCTGCTCCAGGCGGCACTTGACGTCCAGCAGGACCCTGTACTCGTGGTTCTGGCGCTCCATGTCGCAGCGCAGCTCGGCCAGCTGCTCCTCCACGCCCGTGATCAGCATCTGCAGCTGGGCCAGCTGGGTGCCGTAGCGCGCCTCGGTGTCGGCCAGGGTGCCCTCCAGCGCCGCTTTCTGCGGGATGGGCACGGGCATGGGCTCAGGGGGCGGCCAGGCCGGGCACAGCCCTGCATCCCCCTCCCTGCACGCCCAGCCCTGGTACCGTGCTGAGCTGTGACTGCAGGTCGATCTCCAGGCTCTGGATGGTGCGCCGCAGCTCCGTGATCTCCGTCTTGCCGCTCTGCAGCTGCTCCGTGTTGATGGCCACCTCCCGGTTCAGCTCTTCTGTCTGCAGAGAGGCAAAGCCCTCAGAGGCCTGGCAGCAGCCATGAACCCAGCCTTGTGCTCACTGCTCAGCACCAGCTGCTCACCTTGCTGAAGAACCACTGCTCGGCGTCCCTGCGGTTCTTCTCCGCCAGGCTCTCGTACTGCTCCCGCATCTCCGCCAGGATCTTGGTGAGGTCGATGCCAGGAGCAGCGTCCATCTCCACGCTGATCTCCCCACCCACCTGCCCACGCAGGGCAGTCATTTCCTGACATAAAAAAGACACAGCACACATCAGAGCGGCATGGCATCTTCCCATGGTGAGAAATTTCCTATTTGCACCCAGCACAGGAACCCCACAGAGTTCCTGGAGGTCCTGCCTGAAGGGATTATTTCTCTTCCCTTTCCTGCTCAAGTGTCTCCTGACAGCCCTAACTGCAGAGACCTCTGTGTGTTTGGCCTGACTGTTTCCCTGGTGCTCAAGGAATGTTTGTAGGTCCTAATTAGAGCCCTACTCCATGCTCACCTCCTCATGGTTCTTCTTCAGATAAGCCAGTTCCTCCTTCAGGTTCTCAATCTGCATCTCCAGGTCGGCTCTGGACAGGGTCAGCTCGTCCAGGACCCGGCGCAGGCCGTTGATGTCGGCCTCGACACTCATGCGCAGAGCCTGCTCCGACTCAAACCTGGGGACAGCACACACAGCTGCATGTACCCAACTGACAGAGCATTTTTCTTGTCTTTTCCTTCCCCAACTCAGTGTAATTTTGCCAAGAATCTTTAATTCAATGTGTGCACACAGCTCTCACAGTGCAGAAATAGCAGCACTGTGCCCAGGAAAAGATGAACTATTCCCAAATGTCCCACTCCAATGGATCAACCCCAGGTGCAGATAAAAAGCACCTTGAACCGCCAGGATTTCCCCCTTTTTCACAAAAGCTCTTGGAGGTGTTGGACTCACTTGGTTCGGAAGTCATCTGCTGCCAGCCTGGCATTGTCGATCTGCAGGACGATGTTGGCATTTTCAACAGTTGCAGAAAGAATCTGATGGGGGATAAATGAAAGAGTTAAAAAGTCATTTCAAACACTGAGTGATCCCATCCAGAGAAGGACTGGAGCAGTGCTGGGCCATGGACTTCCATGTGGGCTCTGCATGAAGGAGATGGGTGCTCGTTTCCATCTCCCATCAGCACAAGCTCAGTCCCCATGGAACACTGCCATGGGCATGTCGCCCTGCCCAGGTGAGCCCTGGCACCACTCCAGGCTTTGGGAATGGGAGCAGCCCAGCTAAGAAGGAAAAAAGGGTTGAGGAAGGAAGGAGTGCCTTGTGCCTGCCTCATTTGGCTTTCATAATTACACCTGAGGTGCAGGTATTTGCTCTGACATTATGAAAATGATTGGCCATTTAGTGAGCAGGAATTTCTGTAGCCACGAGCTAATGAAGAGCTGTAAATTCTCCTGCTTCAGGGGATATCCAAGGAATAATCCAGGAATATTGATGTGGCCATTTCCCAGCTGACAGGGGAGAGGGAGGGAAGGATCTGCCTTCCCCTGGATCAGAAGCAGAAGCTTTCTGTGAAACCCAGCACTTCATCACTCAAATCCAGAGACAGCTCCTGCCTCCAGATGTTTCTGTGCTCCATCAGAGTACACTGACATGCTGGAATCTGCAGAGGAGCTTCCTGCATCAAGGCAAGCCCTTTTCCCCAGGGTGAAGCCCAAGAAATTTTAGGAATGCGAGTTCCCCCCAGGGGCTGACCCTGCCCCATTTCCCAGGAATTTATTCTTACAGACCAGGTATGACATTGCCCAACCGCCCACACCTCATTCCCTCAGTGAACCTGAGCTCACTCAGGATGAGTGATAAGGGCTGAGGGGGGCAAGCAATGGCAGGCCAGGGAGGGATGGGCAAATTCTGATGTTTTGGCTGAAGGACTTTTGTTTTAAATCATCCAGGGAGCTGCTAAGAGTAGAGAAATTACCTTGGCCGTGACTTCATCTGCTGCATTTTACAGCAGGGCACACACCTGATTTCAGCACCTACCACAGCCCAGAGTGTTCCAGTCCTGGACTGGACTCTGTGTCTGCAACTCCCAAAGAATAACATCCCATAGGACAGTTTCTTTCTATTTTAACCTCTACCTTTACCCTCCTCAAAGGATATGGGGGAAAATCTGACTTGTAGGATATTTGTGAGAATGATTATTCATCTCCATCTGCCTATCATTCAGCAGTGAACAGGGCCAGGAGATAACAAGTCCCTGCCTGCTGAGAGCTCCATCAGGAGCCTAACAGGGAGCAGCTATGGGACACAAGTAGTAAAAAGGAAGGCAGGAGGTGACAGTGTGGCAGCAAGTATCATCAGGTAACCTGAATCTATCTGCCTCCTTTCCTGCCCCATCTTTCTCCCTACACCAGAACAGTCAACAGAAACCCCATTCTGGTGCCTGGTGATCTGCTCATCATAGTGACTGTTATCCCAAAGCTCTGAATTTCATTTCACACTAATTACCTGCTAGAAGAGATGAGCCTCTCCCCTCCAGCTGTAACATGAACAAGGTCACCTCTTCACAAGTGACTTTGGTGAAGATGTCACATGAATCCCAGCATCCTACCTTGTTCCTGAGCTCCTCGATAGTCCTGTAGTAGGGGCTGTAGTCACGGTCAGGACCAGGTCCCTGCTTCTTGTACCACTCCCTGATCTTCACCTCCAGGTCGGTGTTGGCCTCCTCCAGGGCTCGCACCTTGTCCAGGTAGGCGGCCAGGCGGTCGTTGAGGTTCTGCATGGTCTCCTTCTCCCCCGCCGGCAGGATGCCATCACCGCCTCCAAAGCCTCCAAATCCTCCTCCGAAGCCGGCCCCATAGCTGGCCCCAAAGCCCCCGCCCAGGGCCCCTCCTGCGCTGCTGCAGTAGCTGCCCCCGAAGCCGCTGCCGAGCCCCGACACCACGCGGGACGAGACGGAGTAGCTGCCGGAGCCCCCGTGCACGCTGGGGGCCCGGTACCCTCCTGGCCCGGCACGCACGGAGGAGACCCTGCTGGAGCCTCCCCCCAGGCTGCCGAAGCCCTTGAGGGAGGTGGAGGACGAGTATTGCCTGACAGTGGTGCTCATGCTGGGAGCTGGAGGTGCGGAGAGCGGCGGCTCGGCAGCGCAGCAGCGGCGGCAGCAGCAGCGAGTGCTCGCTCCCCTGCCTCGGGGCCCTTTATAGCCCGGCCAGGAGGCGTTGCCACACTTTTTTCTTCCTTCTTTTTTTTTTTTTTTTTTCTTGCATTCCCGACTATTTTCATCACTCATAAAACCTGAGCCAACTTCCAGAATCGTCATTTTTGCCTTTGTTCTGTTCATGCTTTTTGTCATATTGTACTTGAAGCTTTTTCTCTTACAAAGAGCATCTTTATGCTTCTTCCGTTTCCAAGTAAATTGTCAGGTGTGATTAAAAGGAGGAGGCTCCTTGCTCAGGGCTATGATTTAATTCCCTCTGCACGGTGAGTTTTGAAACAGAGCGGTGCAGGATTTGAGGGAATAGCTCAGCATCTCTTTTTTACTCTGGCTTTTTGTCCCAGTGACAGTTTCCTGTCCCTGCTTGGGCTGCACACACACACCTGCAGGGACAGCAGCTGTGTTGTGAGACCCTGAATGCACCTCCAAAGCCCCTGAGTACAATGGTGCTGGAAGGAACTTGGCTGCCAGTCCTGGAAATACAAGTCCGCTCTTTTATCCGCAGGGAGAGGGATGAGCAGTCGTGAAAAAGCAATGAAAAGAGAATTTGTGCTCCAGGGCTCTCTCGAGTCTTCACTTCAGAGACCACCCAAGAGTGGGGGGCTGTGGTAAGGTGATAGGATGGGTTGTCTTCTTTGGGAACTTAGCAAACCGTCCCAAAAGGACAGGGGATGGAGGCTAGCTGGAAATTATGACATCTCCACGGAAAATGTGGAATAGCAGAAAGTAGAAGAAGGAAGAGCTGCTGGTGTGTAAGCCCTGTGAGCAGGAGCACAGCTCAGCAGCTGATGCCAGTGATGTTTGCTGTGATGTTGTTCTGTCAATTGTGAGCAGGCAGGACAGCTTCACTGTGAGTTTGGAGTTTATGGTTCCCGTCTAAATGAAGCTTCAGGAGGGACAGAGATCATCTCTGGCGAGCAAAAAAGGCTCCAGAACCGAGCACAGTGGTGTGGCCAGGCCCTGCTGACCCACAGCACAGGCAGAACCCACCAATCTGAGTGTGCCTGGCTCATCCTGCAGGGTGTGGAGGGGAAGGGATTGCTCATGTGTGCACATTGGATTGTTGGGCTGTCTCTGCAGACAGGCCCCAACAGCCCCTTCCCAACAGCCAAGTTCTTCCTTAGATCGTTTGCCAAAGGAGGGGAGAAAAGGTATGGAAGGAAGAACAAAGGTACATTGCTGATGTGCTCAAAGGGCACAGCTCCCTCCCCTCCATCTGCAGAAAGCTGGAGACAGTACAGGAGTGGGATGTGTCCTTGGAATATCAGGATTGGCTGCTATGGAGGTTCCCTATCTTCACTGGTGGATGGAGACAAGTCCGTGCAGCTCGGAGAGCTGGAGGATTGCAGAGCAGGAGGATCAGAGCCTCTGCTGGCTCTGGCTGTCTCTGTCCCCTGGAGTGTTCCTGTCGTGTGAGCGCCGGGCACAGCGCCAGGGACGCCCACTCGCTGCTCGTCCTGCCCAGGTGCGGATGGAAAAGGTGCAGCAGCGGGCGGGGGCGGCCGGGACGCGGCGCTGCCAGGAATGTGCTTCGTCCCCATCCTCGTTCCCTCACCCCCGCCCGGGCAGTGCCGCGGTCTGTCCTCTCTGATTGCAGCGGCGATGGGGGGAAAGGGCAAGGTCAGAGACAAAACCGGGGCAGAGCCCCTGTGTGAGTCCAAACGCTCAGCCCTGCCCTGAGCAAAGCCCCTCAGAGTGGCACAGTGTCCCACTGTCACCTGTGTCACACAGGTGATGCACGGTTCTTCCTCTATGGGGAATTGCCTTTTCTTTCATCTTTTGTTTGCCATTGATCTGCTATGCCATGAAAACACACGTTGCCCAGAATATCTGTGATACTTTGGTAATGCCACAGGGCAGCAATTAAAGTCATGAGCATTAATTAAGAGTTAAAACTACATTAACCACTCAAGGACGTTATTTCCATGACCTCCCATTGAACACAACCACAAGGACTGCATGTTGTTTCTATCACAGCCTTTGAAGTAAAAGGCTGAGTATGAAACCAGATCCTGCCGCTCTTCTTGAGCACGTGCACACTGTGAGCCCATTTTTAATATTATTCAAAATCAGAATTCCAGTCCTATGGCATAACAGGAGCTTCATGGTAGCACAATGGTGTTCAAACATACAATTGGTCTTACTTTGGGGGAAAATGGAGGTGAAGTTCTGGCTCCAAAATTACATATCAGCAGATGCAGATTCTACCTGGATAAAACCATTTCCCTCTTCTTATGTTTATAAAGTTTGCCCTGGAATCAAATTATCATCAGAAAGTTTCCTAAAATGAGCTGAAAACCATGGATTAATGTATGTTTCTGAAGTGGTCTTTTCTGTCAGAGGAATTCAGAGTTGCCTGAGAAGTCAAACCATCTTTCTGGACTAAATTCCCACTTTCTGAAACCTGCCTCACGCTGCTGCTGCCTGTCAGCGTGAGCCACCCCTGCAGCTCCCTCCTCCGTGGGGTTTCCTAAGGTCAGGACTAATTATTAATGCTCAAGGCAGGAGAAAATTGACATCTGTTTTCCACACCTCCCTCACACTGTGCAAGAGTAATTAAAGCAGGGGATTTCATTAGCAAAGTGTTATTTGTTGTTTCTATAGGAACACAGGTGTGCCAAGACTTTTACAGGAGGAAAATATAAAGCAAGGGTGAATTCCAGCAAGGCACCTCAGCGTCCCTGCACTGGGTGTTGCAACAGCCAGAGGGGCACAGGCATGGCAGGGGACTCAGAGGGGCTGCAAGATGTGTTGGATGTCCCTGCACCACCCATGGGGACAACAGGGTCCCTAAGAGGTGACCTGGAATGGGGTGTGGCTGTGCAAGCTGTGTCTGTCCTGACCTTTCTCAGGTATCTGATCTTGAGTGATTCAGCCCTGTCTTTACCCCGCTCTGGGACATGAATTCCCCCAGGGAGGGTCCCTGGGCTGTTCTGGGCTCCCTCCTCGGGGCTGTGGGAGTGGAGGTAGCACAGTCTGCAGGACCACGGAGGTGCTGGGGCTGGGAGTGCCTCGGGGTGGGAATTGTGCTGTTGCTGACCTGTGGATCAGCTATGACACACTACAAGGATGTGCAGCAGCCTTTATCCCAACCCCACTGATGAGCTCACCGATATCAGCATTAAACTTCAAACCAGAACTGTGTCTCCTCTGGCCAGTGCATGCTGGGGATGCTCAGGGCAGCCAATGCCCCACAAGGGTCACAGGGATCTGCTCCAAAGGGACAAAATCCCAGAATCAAAGAAAAATGAGGTTGGAAGAGACCTCTAAGATCATCGAGTCCAACCTGTGCCCTAACACCCCAACTAGACTATAGCACCAAGTGCCATGTCCAGCCTTTTTTTAAACACATCCAGAGATAGTGATTCTACCACCTCCCTGGGAAGAGCATCCCAGTACTTTATCATTCTTTCAGTGAATTTTTTTCCTAATATCCAACCTATATCTTCCCTGATGTAGCTTGAGACAGGGGGGTCATAGCCCAGGCACTGGGCAGAGCTGCAGGGCAGGGGTTGGGGGCTTCAAAACCATGGAGCCCTGGCAGCCTGGCTGCAGAGCAGATGATGCACTGCAGGCATCATTCCAATGTTTGGGGGAAAATAAAGAATTCTCTCTTATCTCCTCCTACATTCCAGGCAGGTTTCTGTAGAAGGGTTTCAAAGCTGTGTGGCCAGCTCTGCTCTCACTCTCACTCAGTCGCCCTGCTCTGATTCATTTCATTGAGTTAGAAGTTGGATTTACAAAGTAATAAATGTGTCAGAATGCAGCCAAGAATGTGTCTGGACTGGCTTTCCAGGAACGCTGGGCTGGCTGACTGCAGTGGGAACTGCTGTGTCAGGAGCACTCATCGGCAGCTGGGGAGTGCCACAGGAGCTCCCAGAAGAATTTTAATCCTTTTTCTTGCAAATACATACCCTCCTCTTCCCATCACTGTATTCCTCACCCTTCAGTGGCGCCCTTGGAAGCAGGAACCAAACTGAGCTGAGCTTGCCTGTCTGGAGAGACAGCAGCCCTCCTGACAGATCCCTGTCCTGCCTGCAGCTTCAGACTGTTCCACCCCAAAGTTTGGGATCCAGAATGAGGAGCAGCTGCTGGGGCAGAGCTGGGGTGTGGCGTTTGCAGGGTCCTGTCTCCACCACTTGGGCTTTGTTCACTTGCTTGGCCTCTCTGGGCTAAAGCTTCAGCCCAGTGTTGCTGGGCATTGCAGTGGGGGAGCAGTGCTTTGTCCAATCTGTGAAACACAGGGGATTCCCACAGGCTTCACCTCCCACCACCCGTGGGATCAGCTCCTTTCTAGACTCTCTCCACACCCTCTCCCCTGAAGCTGCCAGGTCTCAGGAGTTACAGAGGCCCCACTACCAGGGTACCAAGGATGGAGAAAGTTGCTCCTTCCAGGGAGGAGCTTTGTCCCACAAATGCAGGGGTGGGACAGCCCAAGAGCATCGAGACCAGATCTTGGTTTGCAGGACTGCAAAGAGAAGCTTTATTTGATTCCTGTGTGTGGCACAGAGCTGAGAGAAGGGCGAGAGAGGGCAAGGAGGGGGGTGATAGTGGGACAAGGTGCTTTTGGTGATCCATATGGCAAGAACACATCAGCTGGGATCTGCTTTGCTGTGCTGGGCAGGGTTTGCAGCAAAACAGGCAGTGCCTCAGTGGGCAGCCTGGGTGATCTGCTCCCGGGAGGAGATCACCTTCCCATCCTGGACCTCCTCGAAGATGGTGCGGATCTGGCGGGTGGTTACTGGTCCTGCAATGCGGAAAGAAGGAGCTGTTACTGCCAGGGCAGCAAGGAGGAACTGTCTTAAAGATCTTAGAGATTTGTTACTACAGTCATCACATCAGAAACCCAATAAACCACCACATTCCCATTGCTAAATTGTACAGATTCAGTCTGTTCAGATAATTTCTGACACATGTTTTGGTTTATCGTAATATTTGTTATATAATAAATTTGTTGTATCGTAAAATTTTGTATACAAGTTCAAATTTTGGAAATATAATCAGATAGTAACTTCAGTAGAAAAGTAAAAGAAGTCTGTGCTAAGAAGGTGGGTGAGGATGTGAGAGCTGTGTATGATCAGAGCTTCAGCCAAGACCTGTCCTTACCTTCCTTCACAGGCTGCGAGATGTAGTGGGAAGACATGCTATGGGAGGAGAACAAGGAAAAGGAGGTGAGAAACAGGAAAAAAAGTGAGTAATGTCCAAGATGAGATCATTATTTAAACCCTCCCCTTGTATTTTGTACTAATACATGATTCAAATGCTTCTGGAAACTGCCAGTGTTCCAACTGAAGGAAGAAACTGTCAATGATGGGTGTGTGACACAGGAATTCAGACACCAGTGCAGCTCCTGCTCCCTGCCCAGGATCACACAGACATGGAAGGATGGCAGCAGGAACCCAGGGATGCTGCAGGGCTGTTACAACCACTGGGCTGTTGTGGACTGCTGGGACTGAAAAGAGAGCCCCTGTTGCTTGCAATGGGTCAGGGAATGGGTTGAGAGAACCCTCCAGGGGAGATGCAGGTGGTTCATTTTCTATTTCTTTTCCTATGATCTGTCTCCTCCCAGCCACCCTCTGTCACTGTCATATTTTCCAAAAAATCCCTTCGCCAGCATTTCTTCTCCTGGGAAGCTGAGAAACCTCAGACAAGAAATCCTGGCGAAGGGATTTTTCAGAAAACACGACAGTGACAGCCCTCCCAGCAGAGCCCCTCACGCACTGGGCGTCCTCTCCCTCCAGCAGCCGGCGGTACGTGGCGATCTCCTGCTCCAGGCGGCACTTGACGTCCAGCAGGACCCTGTACTCGTGGTTCTGCCGCTCCATGTCGCAGCGCAGCTCGGCCAGCTGCTCCTCCACGCCCGTGATCAGCATCTGCAGCTGGGCCAGCTGGGTGCCGTAGCGCGCCTCGGTGTCGGCCAGGGTGCCCTCCAGCGCCGCTTTCTGCGGGATGGGCACGGGCATGGGCTCAGGGGGCGGCCAGGCCGGGCACAGCCCTGCATCCCCCTCCCTGCACGCCCAGCCCTGGTACCGTGCTGAGCTGTGACTGCAGGTCGATCTCCAGGCTCTGGATGGTGCGCCGCAGCTCCGTGATCTCCGTCTTGCCGCTCTGCAGCTGCTCCGTGTTGATGGCCACCTCCCGGTTCAGCTCTTCTGTCTGCAGAGAGGCAAAGCCCTCAGAGCCCTGGCTTTCCTCCTGTAACTAGCCACCCTCCTAACAGGACTGTGAAACCAACCCTCCACCTCACTAGGCCACCTCCTGCCAGAAGGCACCCCTACCCCACTAATCCCAGCCCTAATCCTAATGGAAACAACAAGCCTACTTATCTGCCCATTAGCCCTGGGTGTACACCTAACAGCCAACCTCACAGCAGGCCACCATCTCATCCAACTCATCTCTACAGCCACAACAGCCCTATTTTCCACAATACCAGCAGTTTCACTTCTAACTCTACTAATTCTCTTCTTACAAACCATCCTAGAGGTAGCAGTTGCAATAATCCAAGCCTATGTCTTCGTGCTCCTACCAAGCCTTTACCTACAAGAAAATATCTAACTCTCAATGGCACCCCAAGCACATTCTTATCACATAGTAGAGCCTAGCCCCTGACCCATCCTAGGAGCAGCTGCTGCTCTCCTAACCACCTCAGGACTAACAATGATTCTACTACAACTCCCCTCAACTCCTTATTCTAGACCTACTCTTCACTATTCTCATCATGTTCCAATGATGATGTGACATTGTACGAGGAAGCACATTCCAAGGCCACCACACTCCCACTGTACAGCAGCCCCAGCCCCAGCCCTGTGCTCACTGCTCAGCAGTAGCTGCTCACCTTGCTGAAGAACCACTGCTCGGCGTCCCTGCGGTTCTTCTCCGCCAGGCTCTCGTACTGCTCCCGCATCTCCGCCAGGATCTTGGTGAGGTCGATGCCAGGAGCAGCGTCCATCTCCACGCTGATCTCCCCACCCACCTGCCCACGCAGGGCAGTCATTTCCTGACACAGAAAGAGAAGCACATCATCATGCAGTTCAAGAACCAGCATATAAAATGTTCCTCTTGGGAGAGAGCTCTTCAGGAAAGCGAGCATTTGGGGGCTGATCAAAAGGGAGCAAATTGGGGTGTTTGCTCCATGACCACAAATAGAATAATTCAAATTCTTGTGAAATCCCCACTAGAGTTAATTCTACAGAGAGTAAAGCAGTGCCTGTAGGTGGTTCATTTCTCAGGGAACAGAGCTTCCCAGCCAGAAGCTGCAAGGGTTGTTAATAAACCTCTAACAAGTGGTTATTACTGGATGTCTTTCATAGTTTGGATGGGTATTACTGATGTGGCAGATGGTGAGTGGGATTTCCACAGGCTCCAGGGAGGATGTGCTGCTGTCCAGAGTGCATCCCCTCTGCTGCCTCACCAGCACTTCTCACCTCCTGCCCAGCAGTTCAGAACCCAGCACAGCCTTAAAGGCTGGACCACGACTCAAATTTCAGTGCCCAGGGTGGCCTTTTTAGAGCCTGACTCTGTGCTCACCTCCTCATGGTTCTTCTTCAGATAAGCCAGCTCCTCCTTCAGGTTCTCAATCTGCATCTCCAGGTCGGCTCTGGACAGGGTCAGATCATCCAGGACCCGGCGCAGGCCGTTGATGTCGGCCTCGACACTCATGCGCAGAGCCTGCTCCGACTCAAACCTGGGGGCACAAACACACTCAGCAAAGCTGCACCAGCCCCTGGCTTTGCTGTCTGCTGCCTCCACACTGCTGCTGGCAATACTGCATGGCCCCATTGACGATTTTCCTAGGAGAAGTTCTGAGCAACGTGGGGGGAAACTGATAAAAATGTGTCCACCTGAGTCAATAACATCACCCTGCTCCTGGCACTAGGCCTTGGTAATGGCCCTGGGCTCTGTGGAGTTGCACACACACATTAGAGGCACAGTGAGGCACAGGGCAAGGTCTCTATATCAGAGGTAAATCAGCAACAGGAATAAAATTGTGGGTTTGGATGAAAGCAACATAATCCCTGTGTGCCTGTAAAACGACAGAACCATCTGCTTTGGAAATTGCACCCTCATTTTGAAGGTTTTGCTTCCACATTGCCTTTCTGGGGTGTGGATGGGATTTTCTCCTCATTTCATCAAACTTCCCTGCACACTTTATTGCATTTTTTCCAGGAAATGTGTCTTACTTAGTCCTGAAGTCATCTGCTGTCAGCCTGGCATTGTCAATCTGCAGCAGGAGGTTGGAATTGTCCACTGTGGCCGCCAGCACCTGGGCAGTGAAAGATAAAAGAGTGTCAGGAATTCCTCCTGGCTGGGTGTTGGGACAGGAACAACAAACTTTTGGGCAAGTTTGGCATTTCCTTAGCAGAAGTATGTCTGGAATCACGACAAGTGAGATACAGCTAAGACTGACTGCTGGTTACTCCATGACCTCCCTTTCCAAAAATCCACCAGTAACTGTTTCAAAAGGCAGAGTGAGGCCACATAAGATGGGCGAGATCTGATGGTGGCCTTTGTTCCTATCCTCCAGGGCAGGTGCTGCTTGTGGAAAGGTCAGAGGGACCAGTGGGGTGTCTGTGCTTGTTACACTTTATTCTGGGATGGATTTAATTGGTTGGCAGCAGAAACGGAGCAAAAGGCAGTGAGCAGGTGCCTACAGATTCTGATTTTCATATTACCAAAGCAGGAGCAAATAACCCACACTGGGAGGAGAACTCTGTTGAGGAGAGGGGGGGAAAATGAGCTCTTTGCATCCTTTGCCAGCACTGCTGCAGCTCCAGCTGTCCACAGCTTCTGGAATCCCTGGGGGCAATTCAGACATGGGAAGTAACAGAGAACAATGTAAAGTGGAGCATTTCCTCTAAAATGTTATGCTGGGACTCCAATCAAACAGAGGGGAATCCCCCCTGAGCTGCCTGGGCTGGGGACTTTGTACCAATTCCAGCTCTGGGGCAGTAATTGCCAAAAGAGGCAAAAACCTCATTATTGGTCAGTTCCACCTTTTTATCATCTAAATCTCCTCCACAGGAGGAGCTGAAACAAGTTTGAAAATTCTTTGCCTGAATGTTTCCAAATATGACATCAGTGTTTCATAGTTTGCCCACAGCTGCAAATTTCCCTGCACCTTAATTTTAAACTCCCAGGAACTCACAAGATCAGTGCAGACTTGTCTGTTTTCTTCATTTTTGTCTTAGATCCTCTCAGATCTGTTCCTGCCACTTGTCCCACTCAGGAGGATGTAACCAAAAGCTGACATTGAGACATCTCTAATTTCCAGCCAGGCACTCCACACATGCCACTGGGATGCTTTTTACGACATAATTAGTAATGACTAATTACAGAAGTAACAGTCATTGTCTCTGCTTCCTTTCTGACACATCCCACTGTGATAATCCCAGCATTTTACCTGGTTCTTGAGCTCCTTGATAGTCCTGTAGTGAGAAGGAAGGCAGGAGGTGACAGTGTGGCAGCAAGTATCATCAGGTAACCTGAATCACTATCTGCCTCCTTTCCTGCCCCATCTTTCTCCCTACACCAGAACAGTCAACAGAAACCCCATTCTGGTGCCTGGTGATCTGCTCTTCATAGTGACTGTTATCCCAAAGCTCTGAATTTCATTTCACACTAATTACCTGCTAGAAGAGATGAGCCTCTCCCCTCCAGCTGTAACATGAACAAGGTCACCTCTTCACAAGTGACTTTGGTGAAGATGTCACATGAATCCCAGCATCCTACCTTGTTCCTGAGCTCCTCGATAGTCCTGTAGTAGGGGCTGTAGTCACGGTCAGGACCAGGTCCCTGCTTCTTGTACCACTCCCTGATCTTCACCTCCAGGTCGGTGTTGGCCTCCTCCAGGGCTCGCACCTTGTCCAGGTAGGCGGCCAGGCGGTCGTTGAGGTTCTGCATGGTCTCCTTCTCCCCCGCCGGCAGGATGCCATCACCGCCTCCAAAGCCTCCAAATCCTCCTCCGAAGCCGGCCCCGAAGCCGGCCCCATAGCTGCCCCCAAAGCCCCCGCCCAGGGCCCCTCCTGCGCTGCTGCAGTAGCTGCCCCCGAAGCCGCTGCCGAGCCCCGACACCACGCGGGACGAGACGGAGTAGCTGCCGGAGCCCCCGTGCACGCTGGGGGCCCGGTACCCTCCTGGCCCGGCACGCACGGAGGAGACCCTGCTGGAGCCTCCCCCCAGGCTGCCGAAGCCCTTGAGGGAGGTGGAGGACGAGTATTGCCTGCTCGTGAAGCTCATGCTGGGGGTTGGAGGTGCGGAGAGCGGCGGCTCGGCAGCGCAGCAGCAGCGGCAGCAGCAGCGAGTGCTCGCTCCCTTGCCTCGGGGCCCTTTATAGCCCGGCCAGGAGGCGTTGCCGGCGCCTTTCGACACCCCTGACAGCCAAAGCCAAATTCCAGAATCATCATTTTCCTCTCCTTGATTTCACATCTTTTGTCACATCCACCGGGCAGCACTATGGTTCACATGGGACTTTTTTCCTCTTTGATTCCCAGCACCTGGCGTGGTGCAGGTTCCTGCTCCGGGCTATGTTTTGGCATTCCCAGTGTCCATTCCTGCTCCACCCACTGCTCCCTCATGAAGTAACACAAGTGAATCCTCTGTTATCCACCAGATCACCTGCAAACATTGCAAACATCTGCACCTGTATCATTGCAAACATCTACAAATCTGTTTATTTGGTTTTTTAAGGAGTCTAAAGCCAAGGAAATCTTTTTTAAAGAGTCTAAAGCCAAATGCACACAAGAGCTCTGTGCATCCATAATCTTTATATGGGCCTAGCCAACGCTTGGAAACCTTGGATGGAAACTTTCCTGTCAGGACCTTGATTGCAGGACAAGCACAGACCTGGCAGGATTTGTGTACTGATAGAGGATTTGGCAGAAATCTTAGAGCTCAAAAAAGAGAACAAACTCCAGCAATTTCTGCTTATATACCAGCCTGGGCTGAATCTCCCTACAGAGACTGGAAAGTCCCTACAGTGGTGGGTTTTCAGTCAGTTTAAAGGATGGATGAGTAATGTTTCCCAGCAGTACCTGCTTTGCTCCACCTTTCCCAAATCCCACAGAAACTGCCTGTAACTTCTTAAAAATGTAGAGGCTAAAAAATCCTGTGCTCTCTCAACACCGAGGCAGGGTTTAATGCTTAAACATTCTAAATCAGAGGAGAGGGACTGAAACTCTACCAGACACCCACAGCCAGGGCAGGTTCCTTGCAATTCCTGATGGGAAGAGAAGGATCAATCCTTATCAATGAGAAGAGCAGGATAAATCCTTATCAGTAGAAAGAGTGTGATCAATCCTTATCAGTGTTTGTGCTCTAGGCTTTTTCCTACAGATTTGCAGCTGAAGACAGTGACGCCAATGGTAGAAGGAGCAGCATCACCTCTCTCAAAAGTGGTGATGGGCAAAGCCCAACGCATCCAGCACTGGGGGTGAGGACCCTGCAAACTCCAAGGTCTGACCACTCTGGCACAGAGGGGAGGGACAGTGCTGGCCACACCTGCCCCAGGCTACTGAAGGACTGAGCAGAATGATCACAACAACATATCTGGACAGGTATTGGTGTGGAAAAAAAGCAACAAAGAAGCAGGAAATGTGGGACTGCTCTGTTTTGTTCTTTCTTGGGGAAAAAGCCCTTTGCTGATGTGATGCCAGCTCTTGTTGTGTGCAGTGGAAAATCGCACACCCAGCCCGGCCTGCCTGGCTCCAGCCATGGCATTCTCAATAAAAGAAGTTATTTTAGCTTTTCTCAGAGGTGCCTGTGAGGTAGTGAAGGAGTTATAGGGATTAGGAACCCTTTTGTGTTCTCGCTCATGTTGTGAGCTCCTTCCTTCCCAGCCCCCTGGGGCTGTTTTCACATTATAATGCTCTAACTGATTTTGGAGGTGCTCAGATGTTCCCAGAGCCTCACCCTCGGTAATTCATAGTGCCTCCTTCCTTTCATGTTCCCCGGACACAGGAACAACAGGGCTTTATCTGCCTCCTGTTAGATCTCAGGACTTCACAGCAGTCACGCTCCCTTTAGCAGCTCCAGGGGCGTGGGGTGGCTTTCTGGGCAGCCACCAAGCCACAGCTTAACAAGAGAGACACTCTGGATCCTCTCACTCAAGGGCTCTGCTCTCTGGCCAGCACTGCCTCACACCCACGGGCTTCAGATTTGGAATTTTGACTCCCCAAGCTGCGAAACTGGAGAGGTTGGAATGCCCACATTCCCTCAGAGAGCTGGGGAAGGAGGAGGACCTGGGCACAACCCAGCGCTGGCAAAGAGCAGAGTGAGCAGGGGACAGTGCTCAGCTCCCAGCACCATCCTGGTGCAACCTGGCAGGGCCCAGCTCAGCTGTTCCTGGCCCGTTTCCCTCTGCACTGGGGGGTACAGGATTGCCCAACACCCATCGTGTGAGAGCTGTGCTCCAGAGCCATCCCGGGCCACCCCTGCTCCCAGCTCTTCCAGCTGTGCTCACTTTGCTCATGTTTGCTCCAGCAAACACCCTCCTGCTCCAGGCAATTCCCTCCTTGGCCCTGAGCCTCCCACATGGGCTAAAAGCTGTGCTGTGAGGTCTGACCCCCCTCAGGTCACCCTCACATTTTAGGCCAAGTTCCAGGGCAGCCTGAAGGTGACAACTGCCCTAACACGAGGCAAAGTCCTTCCACAGCCCACAGGAAGGGGACACCTGGCCTTTTTACAGCTTTTCTTGCATATTATCACAACCTCAGCCTGGGCTTCAGTTCTTTCACCATGTGTGGCAGATGTCACACAGACAATCTGGAAATTGTCCTGCAATATCAGCTTTTCCCTGGTCTTTTCTGACCAATGCTCTTGCTGGGCAGCTGCTGCCCTGGCCCCTGGATGAGCTCCTGAACAACAATCCCACACCTGGAACAACAATCCCACGCCTGGACCAACAATCCCACACTATTCTGACATCAGGAACCCTCAGCACAGAGCTCCCCTGTGCTGCCTGTTGACATCAGGGTACAGAGGAGCAGCTCTGCCTCAGCTATTTCATGTTACCCAAAGAATTCAATCTCCCAGGCTTTCCTGAAGCACTCACCCACAACAAATTCCCTTGAGATAAAAGAAAAAAAGAACACCATAAAGCTCAGGAGATGGTATCAGAGTCTGTTCCAGCAAGAAGCACGCTGGAGATGCAATCTGTGCCTGGTGTGCTGCAGCAGGAGGAAAGCACTGAACTCCTCGGTGTGCATTGGAGGGGAGGTGGCATTTCCTGCTGGGGTGACCACGATGCACACGCAGTGCCCAGAGTGGGAAAAGCTGCTGTGGAACGGCCACGGTCAGTGTGTTGCATTTACCTCAAACAATAACAGCTAATTGTGCTTTTAATGTCATGAATAAGAGCTAATTAGGAGTCATTGCTTTTCCCCTGTGGGCCAGCTTCTCCCAGTGCCTTCCACAGCAATTCCCAGCTCAGCTGGAGCTCGCTGAGGGCTGCAGACCTGGGAAAGGAGCACTCCTGAGTGTGAGAAATGGCAGGCACAGGCTCTACCCTCGCTGATGGGTTTGCTCTGTAAGTCTCGACAACAGAAAATAGGGAACAAATATATCAAGGTGTGGAGTGACACATGATGTCTTTGTTTCTATCTCAGCTGTCGATTCTTTACCATCTGCCAGGACGTGTCCTGACGGCCCCTCCACATTATCTGGAAAAAGCCATCCCAGCTCCTATTACCATGAAAGGAAACAGCGCTCGTGTGTGCAATGGAAACTCCCTCTGGGCTGCCCGGGGCACTTTGCCATCAGCCAGCCTGCCCAGCCTCCTTCCCTCCTCCTTTAATCCCCTCCTTCCACACCGAGAGACTGAGAGATGGACAGCACAGCCCGGCCTGGGCACTGCAGAGGGGAAGAGGAGGCAAAGGAGGCAGTGGGGAGAAGGAAAGGACAAGGAGTGACTCTGGATTGTCCCTCTGCAGGCTCCAAACTGGAGCAGTGAAGTCAGATATTGCTGTGCCACTGTCCTCCAGCTGCCTCAATGGCAGCCCCATATCAGGGCCACTGATGAACTCTCCTCTCCTCTCCTCTCCTCTCCTCTCCTCTCCTCTCCTCTCCTCTCCTCTCCTCTCCTCTCGGGTGATGTTCCTGCACTTGGCCCAGGTCCTGAGCGGTTTGCCGAGCACCAGGTGAGGTCCCAGCCCTGTGTCATTGATGCTTCCTGAGCCACCTCCCCCAGTGAGGGCCATGAGGGCACAGAGCTGCTCCCAGCAGAGCCCCACGCTGCCCGTTTGGCACAGGGTGTGCCAAGGAGATCCCTCCCAGAGCGATTCCCAGGGAATCAGCCCTGCTGGCACAGCCAGGCCACAGCTCTGCAATGGCTTCTGCCTGCTGCATTCAGGGATCATGGGCCCATCTGCCACAAGATGGTTTTTCCACACTTGTTGAAGCACCTGAAGGGTGGCTGTGGTGAGCTGGGGTTGGTTTCTTTCTCCAGGAAACAACAGACAGAACAAGAGGACACGGTGTCAAGCTGTGCCAAGGGAGATAGAAGCTAGAATTAAGGAGGAAGTTTTTCACAGAAAGAGTGGTCAAATACTGGAATCATCTACCCAAGGAGGTGGTGGAGTCACCATCCCTCGATGTGTTTACAAAAAGACTGATGTGGCACTTGGTGCCATGATCTAGTTGAGGTGTTACAACATGGGTTGGACTCGATGATCCTAAAGGTCTCTTCCAACCTAGAAATTCGGTGATTCTGTGAAGCTCTTCTCCCCAGTCCCACTGCAGTTGTTCCTCCTCGTGGGCACCCAGGCACAGTGACAGCCCCACTGTGACACTGTGGCACTGTGACAGCCCCACTGTGACAGGCTGGGCACGGCCTCTCTGCTGGCACCTCTTAGCCAGGAGGATTCTGAACAAATTGTGATCTCCTGTCCCCAAGGGCTGGCTCAGCCCTCCTGCCTCTGCCTGGGGATGAGGGACTCCCTCCAGCCAGCTCATGCTGAGCACTTGGGCTCCCTGTGGGCTGTCTCTGGTGACATCCTCACCCACACAGTGACAGTGTGCACAGCCAAGAGCAGATCTGGGCATTCCCAGAGCCCAAGGCACAAGCTGCTCTGATGCTGGGTGGACCAAGGCTCTTCTGTGAATCTCACCTCTGTCTGTTGCAGAGGTGTGGCCAGAGGAAGAAGGACAGATGGACACACCTCAGGGCTTGTTTTACTCAGACAGAAGAATATTTTTATGTCTGAACAGAGCCAAAGTCTCAAGACACCAGGAATTGCTTGAGCTCCATCTCTGAACAGAGCCAAACTCTCCAACCACCAGGAATTGCTTGAACTCCATCTCCATGACAAATTCCAACCTCTGGAGTTTCCCACGTTAGCTTTTCAGCATCTGTCTTCCAGGCAGCAGCAGCTCTTGCATTTTCTCATGTCTCATTCTTCAGTGTGGCAATACAATCACACCCTGTCTGCTCATTCTGCTCCCCTCACTGGGCATGGCAGGGAGCCACAAGAACATTCTGCTGACTGTGGGCAACGAACAGCAGCTCCCACACTCATCCTGCACCCACACCACCCTCAGGGCAAGGTCTTCAGCCAGATGGGAATCCCAGCTTGGGACACCCGTGACGTTGGTGGTGGGTGAGGCAGGAACCAGCGCTGGCCTGGGGACACTTGTGCTCACAGAAGGGAATTGTGATTTAAACCCCACTCTGGGGTGAGGCCAGTCACGCCAAAGGACCCAGGGGGATGTGACAAACCTGCTGGTGGTGACAGGGACTCCACCAGCCCTGTGATTCCTCCACAGGAGCCTCTGCTGGCATTAAGTGCCCTCCTGCATCCAGGCCTTCTCCTGGCCCCATGCAGACCCTTCCCAGCAGCACATGGGAAGGGCAGGAGCAATGGGAACTGCCCACAGACTGTGATTTCCAGCCCCCTCAGACTGTGGTTTCCAGCCCCACAGACTGTGATTTCCAGCCCCCTCAGACTGTGGTTTCCAGCCCCACAGACTGTGGTTTCCAGCCCCTCAGACTGTGATTTCCAGCCCTACAGACTGTGATTTCCAGCCCCTCAGACTGTGATTTCCAGCTCCCCCAGGGAAACCCCTCTCCTCACTGGGACCCCAGCTGTGGTCTCAGTCCCCCCTGGCACAGGGCTGTGGCCTGGCCCCTCAGGCAGGATGTGCTGTGTGTTCTGGATCCCTCCTGCCCTCCCTTTCCCCTGCTCCTCAAGGGCTGATGGTTGTGGCAGGTGTTTCCTGTGGGGCTGCACCATGGCCTTGGTGCAGCAGTGACAACTTGTCACCTTGTGCACTTGGGGGGACAATGGGGCACCAGAGCAGCTGGGAGGGGAAGGGGCTGCCCAGGTCCTGTGCTTAGGAGATACACCCCAGAGCAGTCCCTGTAACCAGGCTGTGCTGTCACTTCCCACACGATGGTAATGACTTGGCTGCTCATTAATCTGTACTTGGCAGGGAGTTTTATATGAAGTCATTAACAAGACTGAAACAGTCAGTGCCTACCAGAGGCCCCTGGCAATAAACCTGCCCCATCCCTCCCTGGCAATAAACCTGCCCCATCCCTCTCTGGCTCCCCCCAAGGACCCGAGCCCCCACCCCCTGCCCTGCTGAAGCCCCTCTCGGGACCCCCATCCCTGCTCCCTCGCCATGCCCAGGCACTCCTGGCTGAGAGCACTGCTCCACCCTGGAGCTCTAATGACACTAATGATTTTCTGAACACGAGTTGGGAGTGCAGAGCCAAGGCCCATCAGGCTGGCAGGAGGTGATGGCTTGCCTGGGCCTGGCACACGCTGGCCCCGCTCTCGCCCGGAGCGCGGCGGATTCTCTGATACGTAACAGTAATTAATGCTGCACTCATTAAGAGATTTGCCTCTGTTATTATTCTGTTAATCCGAACCCCTGGCTCAGCCCAGTGCTGCAGGACCAGCGGGTGCTTGGGATAAACTCTGTACCCTGCATGGACGTGGTTCTGCACCTCCAGGGCTGGGCTGAGACTCTTGGACAGAACCAAATCCTGAGAGCCCTGGTGGTGCCAATAGTCCCAGTGGTCCTTGTGCCCCACTGATCCCGGTGGTGCCAATGGTCCCCGTGGTCCCAATGGTTCCAGAAGTTCCCATGCCCCAGTGTCCCACTGATCCCAGTGGTGCCAATGGTTCCAGAGATTCCCACGCCCCAGCGTCCTGGTGGTCCTGTTGTCCTGATGGTTCTGGTGGTACCTATGGTCCCAGTGGTTCCCATGCCCTGCTGGCTCCGTAGTCCCGGTGTCTGGGTGGTACTGGCGGTCCCAATGCCCCAGTGATGCTGGTGCCCCCACCCCGCAGGAGCCACGGGTGTGATCAGACTGCAGCTGAGCATCTGGGCTGGGGAACGGTGGTGGGATCCTGCTCTGGGCTGTGGGTCGGGGCAGAGAGAGCCGATGAGACCCCTGGGGAGCGGGGGGATCCGAGGGGATCCGTTGAGACCGGGGGACCGGTGGGGCCGGGAGGCTCCGAGGGTCCCGGAGGTGCCCAGTGGGACATGCTGGGATCGGGGGTACCCGGTGGGGCCGGGAGGATCCGGGGGTGCCGGAGGTGCCCAGTGGGACATGCTGGGATCGGGGGTACCCCGTGGGGCCGGGAGGATCCGGGGGTGCCGGAGGTGCCCAGTGGGACATGCTGGGATCGGGGGTACCCCGTGGGGCCGGGAGGATCCGGGGGTGCCGGTGGGAGCGGGCGGGACAGCCACAAACAGCGCCCGGTAGCGCCGGGCCGTGCCCGGGGGCGCGATCGCTGCGCACGGGCGCCCCCTGCTGGCAACGGCGGGGACGGGCACGGGGCGGAGCGCGGCGGGGACGGGGACGGGAAACGGGGACGGGGAAAAGGGGACGGGAAACGGGGAACAGGAAACGGGGACGGGGACGGGGTCGGGGTCGGGGACGGGGACGGGGATGGGAACGGGAACGGGGTCGGGGACGGGGTCGGGGTCAAGGTCGGGGCCGGGAACGGGGATGGAAACGGAGACGGGAACAGGGATGGGAACGGGGACGGGGACAGGGACGGGGCAGTTCTGGGGTGCTCAGGGGGTACCAATGTGTGCAGGGGTGTGCGGGGGGTACCGGGGTGTGCACAGGTGCCCTGTGGGCAGCCGGTCCCTGCCTGCCCCCGCGCCCCCCAGTTCCTCAGCCCTCGGTGCCGGTGCCGCAGAGCCGGGGCGGGTGCTGTGCCAGCACCTGAGTCCGGCCGAGCAGAGCCGGGCAGAGAGGGGAGGAGAAGGGCGTGAGCAGGTGTGTGAGGTGTGTAAGGTGAGCACGCTCGTGTGTTCGCAGTTCTGAGGCGCACCCGAGGCTGCTCCGCACACACAAGCTACGGGGAGAGCCCCTCTGGCACCGGGCACTGCCAGGAAACCCGAGACTTGGCAGTGTGGACTCTGCTCTGCCCCAGCCCCGTGCCTGTGACCGAGCCCAGGAGCACAGCACAGGGGTGAGAGCCTGGCCATAGCATGAGGGAGCTGTGCAGGGCTCCTTCCCGAGTGATTCCCCTGGGGGTGCCCTCAGCAGGCTCACCCTGAGCCCCTGTCCCCGAGATGCCACTGAGCACTGCTCCAAATCCAGCTCCTGCTCCTGCTCCAGTGGCACAGGCTCCCCTGAGATGGGTCAGACCCTGTTAGTCCTGTGAATTGCCCTCAGTTTTGATTTTGGTAGCCCCATGAGCCAGGACCCTTCAGAATCCACTGGCCCACAGCTGCCAGGAATGTGTGCACTGGCCCAGTGACAATGTCCCAAGGACGATGCCAGCGGAATTGGTCAGGGTGAGGGACATCCTGAGGGGGCACAGACCAGACCAGCAGTGCCCTGCATGCTCAGACCCCTCACAGAGCCAAGGAAGCACCTTCTGGGACTGGGACACTGCTGGGATGCAGGCCAGGCTGTGTCCCATGGGGAGAGCAGTGTCTGGCCGTTCAGTCAGCCCATGGCATGTCCAGGCTGGAGAACACGGGGTCCCACACCTGCATGAGCCCCCACCCAGCGCCTCGCCGGTCCCTGTGAGTCACGGGATGCATTCCTGGGGCAGGAGGGGACATGTGAGCTGCAGGGACAGGCCGGCTGCGTCATCCCCTCCCTCCCATGCCCGGGGCTGGGGCGGCCCAGCTCCAAGCTGAAACTTGTCTGACAGTAATTACAGGGGAGATGAGGACTTCAGAGGATTTACATTCCT
Organism: Setophaga petechia; assembly: GCA_024362935.1. Classification (NCBI taxonomy): domain Eukaryota; kingdom Metazoa; phylum Chordata; class Aves; order Passeriformes; family Parulidae; genus Setophaga; species Setophaga petechia. The sequence goes on along the minus strand of JANCRA010000044.1, from coordinate 2,580,766 downwards.
GTTGGGCCACACCTGGGAAAGAACTTTCACCATCAGCCAGTTCCTGAGAAATAACTTTCCATCTGCGTGGCCCAGCCACAGCCCTGCCCAGGGAGCCCAGTGGGACTGGGGGGCTCCTGCCAGCCCCATTTTGGCTCTGTCTGTCTGCAGAGAGCCCCAAACCCTCTCCTGCTGTCCCCAGAGCTCCTGCAGGACAGGGTGCTGGTGCCTTCTTTCCCAGTGTGGGGTCAGTGCAGCATGGCTGGGGTCTGACCACCCTTCCCTGGGGGTCAGAGTGGATGGTTGTGGTGACTGGAAGCTGGGGATGAGGGGATTGCACCCCAAGAGATTGGAGCCACATGGGTGGCCAGTCAGGCCTTTCAATTGGTGCCTTGTCACCCTTCACCTTTGCTTTGGCTAAGGACAGCTCCCCAGTGACTGCCTGGGACCCAGGGTTTGACCCAGGGCATTGTGAGGAATTGGGGCACTCGGGGGGCACATGAGACTCACTGGGTGAGGGGCCATATCTGCTCTGGGCATTTCTGACACCCCCAGCCAACACACAGCCTTCCCAAATGACAGACAGGGCTGGGCCCGCTGAGCCCCTTGGACACATTCTGCTCATCCCAGACTCTTAACCAGCTGGGAAAGACCTGAGATCCCCCATTCCTGAGCCTCTCCTTGTTACCCATGAACATGGAGAGACACAGGCAGCCAATTCCTGAGCCAGCTTTGCCACAGCCTCCTCCTCCAGCCCCCTCTGTGTTTCCCACCCTGTGCTGGTGACCCCCAACGGGATCCCAGGGGGGCTGGAACTGCTCTCCTGGCCCTGGCCCAGCTGTGCTGCAGCAGCTGTGGCAGGGCTGTGACCACTGCAGCTCTGTGCCCGGTGCTGTGGCTCACTGGCAGCACCAGGGACACGGCTGAGCCCAGCCAGGCCCGTGTGGCACAGGGCACAGGGTGGCACTGCCATGCTGCATGTCCTGGGCCTGGGAGTCGAGCTCCATGTGCGGGGTGAGTCCCACGGCCAGGGCTGCCCCACATCCCCACCGTGGGTCCCTGCCCGTGTCCCCTCCCCGTGTCCCTTGCCCTGCTGACCGGGCACTGCCCCACCAGCCCTGTGGGGGCTCGCAGCATTGTCTTTGCGGGGTCCCGGGCTCTCGGTGCAGGCCAGCCAGGCAAGAGGGGCCATTTCAGCCTCCAGCACATCCCAGGAGCTGCTGGGAACCGGCGGCGTCAGCACCGCACCGAGTCCAAAGTGTTTTGCAAGCAGAAGGGCGCGGGTGGTTTCCTTATTTGGCACACCTGGCTGGGGCACACCTGGCTGGGGCACACCTGGCTGCGGGCACCGCCTGGCAGCGCCAGCGAGGGCGGCGGCGCTGACGCGGGGATGGCAGCGCGGGCAGGACCCGCCTCGTTAATCACAGCCCAGCGCTGGGCGTGGGGACAAGCCGCGGCAGGGACGCGGCCCCGGCGGCCAAAACAACGCCGGGGACACAAAACAACGCCTGGAGCTCAGCCAGCACCCCCAGCCCGGGGGGCTCCTGCCCTGGGCCCGCTGGGCAGCCCCCGGTGCCTGTGCTGGGTTCCTGACAGGCTCAGGGAGAGCCCCTGAGCAGGGGAGGCTGCGCTGGGCAGTTTATTCCTGCTCCTGGGTCAGAGTGAAGGAAAAAATAGAAATGCAACCAGAGTCTGCCCTGGAGCAGGGGGACAGCTGGGGAGCCAGGCAGTGCCCACTTCTGATCTCAACCCTACAGGGTTTGAGCACCTGGCCCAGCCTGGCAAGAGCCTGCTGTAGGGTTGGGAGCTTCAGGGCCAATATTAGCCTTGGCACCCCAACCCTGGCCTTCCCTGTACCCCCAAAATCCACTTGATCTGCCAGCCCTTCCTGCCCCGTGCTCGTTCAGCCGCTGTGGCTCTGCCTCTGGCAGGAGCAGGGCTGAGCCTGTGGCACAAGCACAGCAGAACCTGGGGCAGGCTGAAAGGCTCCATGTTGACCTGGTTTTCCCAGGAAGCTCCATGCCAAGGAGTGAGTGCAGTGGGCACAAACACAGCAGCTGAGCAGTGCTGTTCCATGGAAATGCCTCTGCCTAGGGGTCCCTGCCATCTCACAACCAAAAGAAGGGGCTGGCACCGAGTGGTTTTAAGCTGCAGCCCCAAGACAGTGCCTGCTGAGGTTTCCCTGTCCTCCTGCCAGGCTGGCACTTGCTGGTTACAGAGATAAGGTGACCAGAGAGCTCTGGGATAAACTCACTGCTCCTGCACCTTCAGGGTGCCAGGGGAGCCCCAGGAGTGGGCACAGGCACAGGGAGCCAGGCACAGCATGGCAGCAAACAGAGCTGTGTCTGCGGAGCGTCCCAAAGGCTGATGTCCCCTCAAGTGTCCCCTGCCACTGCAACCTGTGCCAGCCTGTCCCAGTGCCAGTCTGGGCTTTGGGAATGAGGCCACTGGGACCCCAGAGTGTGGCCATCCCACCTCCCCTGCTCCCAGCTCCTGACCTGGCAAGGGAGTGCCACGGCCGGGTGTTTTGTAAGAGGCAAATCCCTGCGGTGCCAGCGTCGTGCTGGGGCTGGCAGCAGGGCAGGGCTGGGGCTGGCAGCGAGGCAAGGAGCAGTGTTTGGCCCTGGGGGGGTTGGTGTAGGCGGGGATGGGATGAGTGTGCCTGGCCCGGGGCAGGGAAGGGGCCGGGCTGCGGCGGGAGCTGCGTGGGGACGGGTGAGCTCACACCCGCGCGGGTTTTGCCTCGTAAGTGAAATCCGATCTGGAGCGAGGCAGGTGCTGACCAAGGTGTTTGGCCTGACCTGCCCCTCTGTCTGCTCGAGTCAGCAGAGTGGGGACAGCTCTGCCCTGTGCTCATCGTTCCTGCTGCTGTTACCCCAAAACCCTCCTGGCCAGAGCTGGCTTCGGCCTGGTGTCCATCCTGGTGTCCATCCTGGTGTCTGGTGTCCATCCCCTGTCCCACCAGGGCAGGATCAAACGCCTGAGCTGCTTGGCAGCCAGGCTGGTTCCTCCCTTGAGGGGCACAGGGGCAGTGCACAGTGCCAGGGAGGGCAGGGGCTGCTCCTCTCACGGCCTCACAGCCCCCAGGCACGGAGAGCAGCTCACAAAGGGCTGTCCCCTCTGCCCTGTGCCAGCACAGGGGACTCTGCTGTGATCCCCACTGTGCCAGGCAGCGTTGGCAGCACGGGGTGGGTGTCAGGGCACCTGGGAGGAGGATCACCCAGTGCTTCCCAGTGCATGCAGGTTGTTCCCATTGCTGGGCACCCACCATGGCAGGAAAGGCCCCAGTGCACCCATCCTGTGTCCAAAGACGTTGCCAGTGCTGGTGCTGGTGATGAGCTGGCACACACCAGGAGCCCAGCTCAGGAGGGCCCTGCCTGGCACACAAGATTCCAGCAAAGGTTCAGCCCAGGGTCTCTCCATGGCCCAAATTCTCTCCCTGGCATGGAGCAAGGAATTCCCTCCAGAATGGGGGGGACCTGCCTGGCTCAGGCAGGGTGGAAGGGCAAGAGGAAAGCAGGGGGCAGCAGGCAGGACAGCCCTGCCCAGAGGGGTCATGGAATCATGGAATCCCACAGGGGTTTTGGTTGGAAGGGAAGCTCATCCACTTCCAGCCCTTGCCATGGGCAGGAACACCTTCCTCTAGGTGAGGTTGCTCTAAGGGCCCATTCAACCTGGCCTTGAACACTTCCAGGGATGGGGCATTGAGGATGGCTGGAGCAGGGCTGGAGCTGTGCAGGGCAGCTCTGGGAGATCAGTTCTGTCTCCACTGGCCCCCGTGTCCCAGTCTGCTCCTTGGCTGTGCTGGCCAGTGAGGGAGCTGTGGGAGCTCAGCCTGGTACCTCTGGCCCTTTCTGTGTCCCATGGGCCAGGTGTGACAAACTGCAGCAAGGCAGGAGGTGCCTGGCATGTGCAAACAGGCTGTGTGGGACTGCCAGCAGAGCTGCTGTGCAGGGATGATCCCTGCTCCCAGCACAGCCCCGTGCCGAGGCTCTGAGTCAGCCCTGGCTGTGCCTGGTGCCGACAGCTCCTGAATCCATCAGGAGAGGGAATGAAAATCCTGTCATGGCTGTGCCTGTCCCTCTCCCAGCTGCTCAAGCTGCCCTCAGTGCCTGGTCTGGGCCCTTCCACTGCAGAAAACCCTCTGGACCTGTCACTAGGCAGGGGCCAGTGCTCCCAGCAGTTCTGAGGGTGTCTGATTGAGAGCAGAGCTGCTCCCACCCTCCCTGTGCCCATTTCAGGTTTGCTCCAGGCTGATGCCAAGGCCCCAGCTGAGGGCTGGGGGTTCCAGACCCCAGTGACCCCCACAAGGTGGATGTTTATTTGATTTATTTGATACATTCCTGGGATGTGAGCACAGAGTGGTGTCTGCACAGGGCATCGACCCTGGCCAGGGGAATCCCCCCCATGGGTGGAGGAGAGAGCCCATGGGAATGAGCCAGGAACAGGCAGGGGCTGCAGCAGGGGGAGACCTGTGACCGTGTCCACAGGGGTCTGAGGATGAGGGAAGAGATGAGGATCTGACTCCATGTTTCAGAAGGCTTGATTTATTATTTTATTATATACATTATATTAAAACTACACTAAAAGAATAGAAGAAAGGATTTCATTAGAAGGCTGGCTAAGAATAGAATAAGGAATGATAACAAAGGCTTGTGTCTCGGACAGAGAGTCTGAGCCAGCTGACTGTGATTGGCCATTAATTAGAAACAACCAACATGGGCCAATCACAGATCCACCTATTGCATTCCACAGCAGCAGATAACCATTGTTTACATTTTGTTCCTGAGGCCTCTCAGCTTCTCAGGAGAAAAAAATCCTAAGGAAAGGATTTTTCAGAAAACGTGTCTGTGACAGAAACCCACAGCATCTGCAAGACCCTGGAGAAGCTCCCTGGGAGAATTCTCCAGCACCAGCCTGGAGGGACAGAGCTGAGCCGGCTGCCGGGCTGAGCCGGGTCACCTGCCCCAGGTGTGCTCCTGCTCACCCGCAGCAGCAGCACGGGAGGCTCGGCCTGTGCTTGGAGCTCTCCTGGCACCTCGCGGAGAGCAGCGGTGGCACAGCAGGGAGGGAGGGACGGGGCGCTGCCAGGGGAAGCGGGAGCCGAGCAGGGCGAGGGAGGGTGAATAAATTCCCTTAAACGCAGTGGTTGCAACACTCGGTGCCTGGACTGGGATGACAGGGATCGGGATGTGCCCACGGCCGGCCCTTGCTGTCCCTCTGGAGGTGTCACACCACATCCAGTGCCTCCATCTCGAGCATCCCGCAGGTCCCGACTGCGGGTGGGAAGGGCCAATTCAACACCCCGGGGTCTGCAAATCTGGGCTGGGAATGCCAGGAAGAGCTGTGTAAAGAAAGGGAATGTAGGACTTGATCAGGGAATCCCTGCACTGCCGGTGGCCCCGTGACAGCCGGGCTCACCCTGCTGCTCTTTCCAGGAGCAGCTTAATCACCAGCGCTGACGCTGCCCGCACTGATTAATGGGATCAAATACCCGTCAAACATCCAGCTCATCCCCAATCCCCGTCCTGCAGTCACACAGAGGCTGCAGGAAGGATGTTGGAGGAGAAAAGCTGGTTTCTAGGAATGTCCCAGCCCGGAGGGCATTGCAGAGCTGCGGCAGAAGCAGTAAAGCCAATGCCAGCATGATTCCTTCCATTCTGCTGCACTCCCAGCTGGGCTGGGGGTGGTACCAAGAGCCCCCACCTCAGAGCACAGGGTAAAATGGCCCTGCAAGACCCAACAGGGAGAGATTCCTGCTGTAAGCACAGGCTGGTCACCCACCAGGAGCCCCAGGGCTGCTGCTGCAGGACCTCCACATAGCCCTGATCTGCATCTCCCTGGATCTGCACACACACAGGGCACCAGGGAGCTTGAGATCCCCAGGACTGGCAAGGGCACCACTGCTGGCAGGGCCCTGCCTGTAGGAATGTGCCCCTTGTTGATGGAGTGACAAAATTATCCTTTGTGCCCTTAAATAGGAAAAAAGCCCAGAAGTTTCTCTCCTCAATTAGGCGAAAAGGCATCTCATAGGACCTGGGGGACTTCACCTCAAACTTAAGGATGGCCAATTGGACAGGAGCCAAAAAGTCCTGCCTGAGCAATTTACTAGAAAAGGAAGAGAACAAATAAACTAATGGTTTTTGTGAGGTGTTTTACCAGAGGCAGGAGGGCCTCTTATGCCTGGATTGGTTTTCCTCTATAAAGAGTTTAGTTCTTTAGTTTAGTTATTTTGCCTTTTATTAAAACCTTTTTTGTTTCCAACACTACCACAGAAGCCACCCTGCTGATTTGATGCCTTCTAAGGTAGCTGAGCTATCTTGGGTGTGAAATAAATCTCCAAGAGCTTATGAGACCTGACTTGAAGGGACCCATATTTCACCTGCCCTCAGCACCAGGACGTTTCCTTGCTGCCGAGGAACACAATGGTCCCCAGGAACACCCCGGATTCCTTCAGTGAGCAGTGACAGCACAGGTGACACAAGACACAGGTGTCACAGGACACAAGGTGACACAGGACACAGGTGTTACAGGGCACAGGTGACACAAGACACAGGTGTCACAGGTGTTACAGTACACAGGTGACACAGGACACAGGTGTCACAGGTGACACAGGACACAGGTGTTACAGGACACAGATGGCTCTGGGCTCCCTCTGCTCCTCCTCTGGCAGCTCCCCCGGCACAGCCCCAGCCCCAGCACCGGGGTTGGGGTGCCCGGGGGGACAGGCTGGGCTGTCTGCCAGCTCTGGGTACCAGGAGAAGGCACCAGCTCGGAGCTCCTGGCGAGCTGCTCCTGCAGGAGACCGGCATTGCCACCTCGTGGGGAGCCGGGAGCGGCACCAGGTCGGGAACAGCACAGAAAGATGGGCAGGAGGGTGCAGGGGTTCAGTCCAAGCCAGTCATGACTGCAGGTGCCAGCTCTGAACCCTGCTCACAGCAAAAATCAGATGTTAACACTTCCCTGACCTCATCGAGGATGGGTTTGACACACTCTCGTCTCTTCTGGGGGCCCAGAGGTGAGGACACAGTCAGGATGTGTCGTGTGGATGTGCAAATCAGAAGTGACACTGATAAATCGACTCTCTGGGGTATCCTGGCTCAGCAGCAGGGCCAGTCTGCCCAGAGCTGACCTCAGACTGATGGCTCTGCTCGAGTGTTTGGTGTTGAAAATGAAGAGCAGTTCCTTGGATTTGGAAATGCCTCCAGCAGAAAGATGGAGTGCAAAGCTCTAATTGCTTCTCCTGTCTGGCTACTCCACCGTGTGGCTGCTAGAGACAGCTCCTTCTCTGGGAGAGGAGGAAAATCTGATCAGAAAAAGAGGAGAGAGAAGAACCATCTGCTTGTTCGTGGCGGTCATGGAGCAAATTCACATTCTTAGGAAAATTTCAGCCAGTTCTCCAGCTGATCTGTCACAAACAGAAGAGACAGATGCTTCAGGAACACCAGGGAGACACAAATACAGCAACGCAAACAATTCCCTCTGCCCGGTGCAAGAGAAATCATTTGCCTTTATCTCAAATAAACCCCCAAGGATGATGCAACACCCTCGTGGTGTGTGCCAGAGCTGCAGATGGCAGCACAGCCAGCTGCCAATAACCTGTCAAACCCACAGAGACGGCTCCAGAGCAGGGCAGGAGCACCCACACAGGGAGCTGGGGCTGCAGGGGATCCAGAGGGAGCTCCAGACACAGATCCTCAGCCCAGCATGCCCAGGCCAACCCAGGGTGATGCTCCTGCTCCATGAGCAGCTCCGACCCACTCCCGGAGGACAGCTCAGGCCCTGGCTGGATTTAGGTGCCTTTTGACCCCATTAATTGTCAGGGATTTGCTGTTCCTCGTTTCTGGAGTCTCAGGGGGTATTTTTAGTGCCTGGATTTAGGATGTGATGTTGCTGTGGCAGCAGCCCCCGTGCTGCCTGAGCCATGGCAGGGACACCCCCTCCAGTTTGGGGTTTATCCACTGGGAGAGCCATGGAAAGGATGGATTTAACAGCTCATTCCCAACTCTGCGAGCCAGGCTGCAGGCCCTAAAATCAGGAGTCGGGAACAGGATTAAATCCATGGAATGGCCGTGTTTAGCAGCTCATTCCCAACTCTGCAGGCCCTAAAATCAGGAGTCAGGAACAGGATTAAATCCATGGAATGGCCATGTTTAGCAGCTCATTCCCAACTCTGCAGCCCCTAAAATCAGGAGCCAGGAACAGCATTAAAGCCATGGAAGGGCTGTGGCTTTAATCAGGAGTCAGGAACAGGATTAAATCCATGGAATGGCCGTGTTTAGCAGCTCATTCCCAACTCTTCGAGCCAGGAGGCAGGCCCTAAAGTCAGGAATCAGGAATAGGATTAAAGCTGAGATCAGCAGCTCCCCCTGACCCTGGTTCCCCAAACTTTGGGCTCACTGCCCTCCTGACTCCCAAGAACAGGGACTGCCCCTTCCCAGCACCATGACTGGGATGTGGCTGGGTTTCCTGGGATGTGACTGGGCTTACTGGGATGTGACTGGGTTTGCTGGGATGTGGCTGGGCTTACTGGGATGTGACTGGGCTTACTGGGATGTGACTGGGCTTACTGGGATGTGACTGGGTTTGCTGGGATGTGACTGGGTTTACTGGGATGTGACTGGGTTTGCTGGGATGTGACTGGGTTTACTGGGATGTGGTTGGGTTTACTGGGATGTGGCTGGGTTTACTGGGATGTGGCTGGGTTTACTGGGATGTGGTTGGGTTTACTGGGATGTGGCTGGGTTTACTGGGATGTCACTGGGTTTACTGGGATGTGCTGACCCAGCCAGGCCTTTGGGACCCCCCAGGAGCCAGGGTGGGATCCTGGGTCAGTGCTCAGCACAGGCAGCAAAAGGAGCTGAGCTCACCCTGCCCAGGCTGAGCTTTGCCAAGGCCTGCCAGGCTGAGCTGGGCTGCACTAAGTGCCAGGGGATTGATTTCACTCCTTTAAAGAGAAAAACTTTCCTTTCCTGTGGGATTCTGGCTCGCTCCAGAGCTGGGTGAGCATCTCCCTGACCCTGCTCTCTGTCAGCACCTCCCTGTGTGCTGCAGGTGTGGTGCCAGCAGGGGACAGCTGGTGACAAACCCCAGGGACAAACCCATTTGGGGGTCCCAATTAGTGTTTCTCTGTCTGGATTGAAGGCACTTGAGACAGTAGCTCATGTTTGGACTCAGGTGTTTATTATTTCTTATCAGTGAAACAGTCTCACCACTGTGAGTTGGGCAGCTTTTCATTAGAAGGCACAAAATGGCCAACAATCTCTTGGTACAAGGTCTTTTAAAGCTAAACTATCCAATTAAGAACTGACACCTGGATTATTTTCCCTTTTAACCCAATAACTGATCCCAATGTGGACTTTTCTGCCCAATTACAAAATTCCACCCAAACCCATGAAGCAAAAGGAAGAAGCATGAAAAAGAAACCCAGGACAACACCCTGTGCCCTCCATCTTGCTCCCATCCACAACATACTAAAAAACCCAAAACCTAAATTTCTCACCCAATGATCCACCTACACTGCTCTCTATAATCCATTTCACACTTTTGTGGGTTCCAGTCTATCTTAAAGTGTGGGAAACTTTCCCCATGAATGAGGGTCAAAGTGAGGGCTCCCCTGGGGGTCAGGGCACCCCAGAGCAGACAAATATTCCCTAGGGGACCCAAAATTGGAGCACAGGGTGGTGACCAAGCTGTGCCAGGCTCAGCAAGGCCGAGCCAGGCCAGGGCATGGGATGGCTGCGTGAAAAACGCCAATCACTTTTTTTTATAATTTTTAAAGTTTAATAGTAATAAAATGGTTATAAAATAGGAATATAATTAGACTAGTAAAAATTTGAACAATTAGGATTTAGGATAATATGAGACAATAAGAACAAAGAGTTATGGACAGTCTGAGTACCTCTTTCTGGGCAAAATAAGCCCAAAAAAGGACCCACGTTAACAGAGGATTAACCCTTAAAAGCAACAGCCTGTTGCATATTCCTACACCTCATACATGATGCATAAATTCCATTCAAACACAGGATTCTGTCTGGTCAGTGTCAGCTTCTTCCTCTGAATCCCAAAGTGTCTTCAGGGCTGAGGAAGGTGAGAAGAACTCAATAATGGAGCAATAAATTCTTTTCCTCTTAAAGATTTAGGTGTCCTGTGGCTGATATCTCTGTGTGAGTCCTTTCTTTAAAAAAATATCCTACATAGCACAGTTCCTATTTTAACATCGTGTTATAATCTAAAACTGTATTTAACAGACTGTTTAAGAAAATTAATACATCATCACTTTCGAAAATAACACATCTAATATTCATTTTAATATTTGCCAAAAGCCAATCATAAATACACATTTCTCACACGGTAGTTCGGGGGTCCCAGGGAGTTTTTGGGAGGGATAAGAGGGGTGTTTTGCAGAAGGCTGGAGAGTCCCAGGTAAAATCTGCGAGTGCTGACGGGGATTTGGAGCCTCCGTGAGGGTTTCGGGGCGCACCGCGTCCTTTAGAGGGGAGGCCCGAGGGGACCTGGAGGTGTTTTGAGCGCTCCCGGGGAGTGTTCTGTGGTTCATGGGGGTATTTTGTGGCTCTCGGAGAGTATTTTGGGGCTCCCGGGAGGATTTTGGGGCTCGCGGGGGTCTCGGGGCCGGCGGATCGGAGCCTGAGGGGGATCGGGGGGTCCCGGGGGTCCCGGCCCGGCCCAGGATCGCATTGCGCACGCGCCGCCCCGCGCGCTGCCGGGCCCTCCTCCCGCGCATGCGCGCCGCTCCCCCCGCGCCAGCCAGGGCGCGGCCGCGTTCGCCCGATGCGTCCTGACGCCCCCGCGCGGCGGCCAATCACCGGCCTCGTTGGCCGTGCGTGATGACGCCACGGAGGGGCGGTATATAAGCGGTCGGCGGCAGTCCCGCCCCCCTGACACTGCCTCGAGCCGCCGCCGCGAGAGCATCCTCCGCCCAGAGCCGCTCCCGCCGCCAGAGCCGCCCCCGCCGCCGCCGCCGCCGCCTCCGCCGAGGGAAGGGAAGCGTATCGTATGTCCGCTATCCAGAACCTCCAGCCCTTCGGTGAGGCCCTTTGTGCGGTGGGGCCGGGGGAGCGCGCGGGCCCCGCCCTGGCCCCGCCCCGTGGCGCAGTTGCTATTCCGGGCCCGGTTGCGTCAGCCGCGGGGGGAGGAAGTGGGGGCGGGGCCCAAACCTGACGGGCGGGAGCGGCGGCCAATGGGGTGGGGGCGTGGGCGGGGTCTACCCATGACTGGCAAGCGTGCGGGGGCGGGGCCAAGGGATGACGGGCGGGCGCGGCGCCCAGTGGGGCGGGATGTATGCTTGATGGGCGGGTGAGGCGGCCAATGGGGCGTTGTTGGGGCGGGGCCTGACTGCGTTCCCCGCAGACCCCTTTGCGGATGCAAGTAAGGGTGATGACCTGCTCCCGGCCGGTACTGAGGACTACATCCATATAAGGATCCAGCAGCGAAACGGCAGGAAGACCCTCACCACAGTCCAGGGCATCGCGGATGACTACGATAAAAAGAAACTGGTGAAGGCCTTCAAGAAGGTGGGGCTTAGGGGCTCGGGGGTGGGGTAGCGGCCACACCCAGCAGGAATGTTTGTGGTGTTAATGAGGTTTTTGTGTCTCTGCTGCAGAAATTTGCCTGCAATGGTACTGTAATTGAGCACCCCGAGTATGGAGAAGTGATTCAGTTGCAGGGTGACCAGCGCAAGAACATCTGCCAGTTCCTTGTGGAGGTAGGACAGCTTTTGTACGATTGTGCCCCCTGTTGATGGAGTGACAAAACTATCCTTTGTCCCCTTAAAAGGAAATAAGCCCAGAACTTTCTTGCCTTAATTAGTTGAAAAGACACCTCATAGGACTTTATGGGCTTTACCTCAAACTTAAGGATAACTAATTAGACAGGAGCCAAGAAGTCCCACCTGAGCAATTTACTAGAAAAAGAAGAGAACAAAGAAACAAAAAATAATGGTTTTTGTCAGGTGTTTTACCAGGAGCAAGAACCTCTTGCACCTGGCTTGGTTTTTCTCTGTAAAGTTTTGTTATTTTGCCTTTTATTAAAACCTTTTTTGTTTCCAACACTACCGCAGAAGCCATCCTGCTGATTTGATGCCTTCTAAGGTAGCTGAGCTATCTTGGGTGTGAAATAAATCTCCAAGAGCTTATGAGACCTATATTTCACTAGCTAAATCAGCACAGATTTGTTAAATGCCCACAGATCCCTGGGTGTGGGCAGTGTTTGGATGCACAGAGGCATCACCCCACGCTGTGAATTCATTTTTTCTCTCTTGCAGATTGGACTGGCTAAAGACGACCAGCTGAAAGTCCACGGGTTTTAAGTGCCTGTGGGCCACTGGAGCTTTATGCAAGAAGATATCCTTACCATGAAATTCCCACCTGTCCCTTGTCATAAGTTTAAAACCAGCCGGTTTGTGTAATGTAACGATCTTGGGTCCACTGTTGAGTCTGGACTGTTGTAATTGGTGATGTAATAAACTGACACGAGCCCATGCTATCTCGTCTGGCTGTCCCTCATTTCCCAGAGCTAACCCAAGGGCTGGCACCATCCAGCCTCAAGCCACAAGTTCCAGCTGTTCCCAGCTAAGCCCCCAGGGACTCAGCCTGTCCTGATGGCTCCTCAGTCCAGCTGTGCTCCCGTCCTGGCCTGCCTGGTGCCACCTGCTCCCTCTGGGCAGTGCTGGCTCCTGGAGGCACAGCAGTGACACAAGAGTGACCTGGAGGCACCATGGCAGCAGCTCAGGTGTTGGTACCTGTGAGCCCTCAGGTGCCAGGTGCTGTCCCATGGGTTAAACTCGTGACAAGGACTAACATCAGGAGCATCCCTGGAGCTGCAGAGCCTGGTGGCTGCTGCCTCACACCCTGTGCAGTAACATGGCTTTGGTTTCATTTCTAATGTTTTATTGTAATGTATTTAAAGTTATTTAAATAAAATTGGTTTTCAAAAGCCCGTGTGTGGTGGTTCCATCACTCCCAGGGGCTGAAGCACCTTCTCCTTTTGCCAATAGTGGTGCTCTGGTGGGATTCCTGCCCTGGGGGGCCTGGGGGTTGCCCCCCACTGCAGGAACAGGGGGTTCCCTTGGTGCTGTGTGTGCTGCTGGGAGCTGAGGGAAAGCCGAGGGGTGGGTGGGTGCTGAGTCATTCCCTCGTTGTGTTCCTGGCAGTCCCGTGGGCAGGGTCAGCACTTCTGCTTCCCAGAAACTGCTCTGAGGAGGAGGAGGAGGCGCTGCCACCCGGGTCAGGCTCTGCCAAAGGTCAGGGGCTGAGTGCTCTCTGTTTTGTGAGCTCAAGCTCAACAGGCAAGAATGGAATCTCAGTAAGAGCCACTGGCTGAGGGCAGTGATGGTTCTGGGGGCTGGCAGGTGCCTCTGGCACTGGAGCAGTGTGAAATGCACTGAAATGCTGAATTTCAAACCTGGGGTTCTCTGCCATTGCCCCCAGCCCGTCTGCCCTGCGACAGGGAGGGCTGGGGTGTCCTGGGGTGCTGCTCCCACCCTGGTCACTGCTGGTGCTCCTGCAGCACCCCAGAGCAGGCCCTGGCTCTTCATCCACTGCCCCAGTGCCCCCATGTCCCCCGTGTGTATTGCTCAGAGCACTGAGGTCACTGCTGCTTTCCTGGGAGACTTTGCTCTTGGAAACAGAATTGCTGCAATTATGTAAAGCAGCTGTGGGTGCACCGAGGGTGACCTCCAGCCCTGCTGCACCTGAAAGTGACCTCCAGCCCTGCCCATCCCTCAGGGTGACCTCCAGCCCTGCCCATGCCTTGGAGTGACCTCCTGCCATGGCAGTCCCTTGGAGTGACCCCCAGCTCTACCTGTACCTCAGAGTGACCTCCAGCCCTGTTTGTACCTGAAAGTGACCTCCAGCCTTGCCCATGCCTTGGAGTGACCTCCAGCCCTACCTGTCCCTTGAAGTGACCTCCAGCCCTGCCCATGCCTCAGGTGAGAGAGGTGACCAGCCCTGCACATCAAGAGCAGTGCTGACAGCACCAAGGGCAGCATCCACGCCAGGGTGTGCTTTTGTGCCCACAGCCTCACCCAGCCCAATCTCTGCTCTGCTGCTGCTGCTGTGCCAAGAATTCCTGTGCCACTCATGTGTCTGGGCATGTCCAGCCTGGATTTCTCCCCGCTGGACTTGCCAGGCTGCCAGCAGATTTGGTCACTGCCAGGACAGCTGGCCCCAGGGGAGCTTGGTCCATCCTCAGCTCAGCCTTGGAGAAGGGTCCAGCCTTGATGCTCACAGGCCTGGTAACAAACCTGCGTCAGGGTGATGTGAGTCACTGTGTCCCCATCACCCTGACGGCTCATTGGGTCCAGATTGAGCCATTAAAAGGCAGAAATTGGAAAACAATTTGTTTGTTCCTTGTGCAAGGTGCTCGTTGGAGCGAGCGATCGATGGCTGAGGGGTGCTGGGTGCTGCTGCCTCCCACCATCCAAAGCCCATTTGTTTTTGGGGTGTTTGAGGAGCTGACACAGCTCCTTGGGGACAGGGGACAGTGATGTGCCCCAGCCCAGGATGTCTCTCACAGGGTTTATTGAAGGAGGGAGACAAATGGGTCTGCAAATACATGGATGGGGGGTCAATAGAGGCAGCAGGAACCGTCAATATCCAATGGGGGTGGGTGGGGACAGGCAGGATCTTCAGGGGACTCTGACAGGGAGTGGGGCCCACAGCACCCCAAAGCTTCTGGGGGTGCAGGGAGAGGTCCAGAGCTGCAGAATGGGCTGTTCTGGGGTCTGTGTCCTGCTGAGGGGCCTCACAGACACAGCCGCCCCAAGCCCAGGGGCACAGAGCCCTTGGCAGCCCTGGCACAACACGTTATAAACATGTGCACACACCTGGGTGTGAGGGTGTGGGTACATCCATGTGTGTGTGTACAGACACACAGACACACGTGAGGATATACATATGTACACACACATACTTCTGTATGTACATACATACATGTGCATGTGTGTTTATACAGATATATGCACATATATTGCTATTTATAAACAGATATGTATGCGTGTATGCATATACATGTATATATAAATGTGTACAGATTTAGATAGATGTGTACAAATATACATATATATTCATATATGTATATATTTATATATATGTATACATATATTTATATATTTTTTATATATATACATATACATATACATGCACATGTATATGTATATGTATATGTATATGTATATGTATATGTATATACACACGTAATCCCAGAATCATTATTTAGGTTAGGGACTCAAAAAATCATGGAGTCCAACATGTGTGTGTGGATATACATTTGTGAATACTTGTGTATACACATGTATGTAGAAATGCACATATAAATATATGCTTATATGTGTGTATTTATGTAAGCAATCACATCTATCCATATATCTGTGTTTCCATACATACATATATGCATATATATATATACATATAAATACATATATAAAAATAAAATATATCAATAAATGAATAAATAAATAAGAATAATATTTATATTTATATTTATATTTATATTTATATATTTATATATATATCTCCCTGTGCACCTGTGTGGGTCTGCCTGTGTGGCTGGCTGTGTGTCTGTGAGCACACACAGATGCCCGAGGGCCCCCCTGGGGGTGGGTGGATGTGATTGGAGCCACCCTGGGGTGTGGCAGCCCCGGCAGTGCCTTTAAAAGCAGGGCTGAGCTGGGGTGATCCTGGAGAGAGACAACCACTGAGACCCACCGGGACACCCCCAGGACACCCGCAGGACACCCTGCTGAGCCTCAGAACCCACAGGTGAGTCTCACAGGGCTCTGGCACTGGCTGCAGGTGGCTTGGGGAGAGAGAGATAGAGAGAGATGGGGAAAACCTGAGGAGCAGATGGGAGGGACAGAGAAACTCAAAGATCCACTGAGAGGAACAGAGGGGATCTGGGGCCTGGCCATGCCCTGGGAAGGAGAAACTCCCCAGCTGTTTGGGTTCAAGGAGGAGCTGGATGATGCTCTTAGCCATGGGCTTTAGTTTCCAGCATCCTTGCAAGGAGCCATGAGTGGGACTTGATCCTTATGGGTCCCTCTGCCTTTGCTCTGGTCCTAGGGGAATTGGGAACCAGCCAGGAGAGAGGGATGGAAAAGGCTTGGGGAGAAGCTGAAAGGGATGGAGGGGACTTGGGGACACAAAGGGAGGGACTGTGAACTGTCTGTGGGCTGGGGCTGAGCCTGTCCCAGTTCAGGGGCTGCAGCTGCCCCATTTCCCCCCTGTCCAGTGTCCCCACAGCCATGAAGGTGTCCCTGTGCCTCGGGCTCATCCTCGCCCTCGCTGTGGCCCCCAGCCTGTGCCGGCCCCCGGCTGCCATGGGGGACCCCCAGGAGCCCCCCCAGAGCCTGGCCCGCCAGGAATGGCCCCAGCAGCTGTCCCAGGAGCAGCAGCACCTCCTGTCCCAGTTCCTGCCCCACGTCCTCACAGGTACTGCGAGCTATGGCTGGGTGGGCAGCCCTGGGGGGCACATCCCCTCCCCTGTGGGGGGGAAATTCCAGCATTTTCCAGCCATTTCCAGCTCTAACTGCTGCCTTTGCCCTGGCAGAGCTGAACAAGCACAAGGCCTTTGTGCATGAGGACGAGGGGCTGGAGGCTCTGCACGACCACTTCTACCCCGACTGGATGGACTTTGGCCGCCGCAGCGCTGAGGATGAGGATGGTGCTGTGTAGCTGCAGAGCTGGGCTGGCTGGGCAGGGCACTACCACGCTCAGGGCCTGCCCTTTCCCTCAATAAAACTCTGGCACCACGGCCTCTGCACTCCTGGATGTGCTGGGGAGAGCCTGGGAAGGTGGGCAGGGGGGATTTACCCCCAACCCCAGAGGGCAGAAGGGATTTACCCCCAGTCCCAGAAGGGATTTGCCCCCTGCTCCAGAGAGGATTTGCCCCCAGCCCCAAAGGGCAGAAGGGGTTTGCCCCAAGCCCCAAAGGGGATTTGCTCCCAACCCCAAAGGGCAGAAGGGATTTGCCCCAAGCCCCAGAGAGCATTTGCTCCCAACCCCAAAGGGCAGAAGGGATTTGCCCCAGGCCCCAGAGGGGATTTGCTCCCAACCCCAAAGGGCAGAGGGGATTTGCCCCCAGCCCCAGAGAGCAGAAGGGATTTACCCCCAGTCCCAGAGGGGATTTGCCCCCAACCCCAGAAGGGATTTACCCCCAGTCCCAGAAGGGATTTGCCCCCAGCCCCAAAGGGGAGAAGGGATTTGCCCCCAGCCCCAGAGGTGATTTGCCCCCAGCCCCAGAGGGGTGCAAGGGGCAGAGACTGAACTGGGCCCAGCAGCACACACAGAACATGGCAGCACACACAACACACAGCAGCTGCTCTGTGAATTCACATTTATTTGCCAGGGGTTTGGGCACAGCTTGGGGGGAGGGACATGGCTGGGAGGAGCAACAGAAGCACCCCCAGAAACATCCCAAGCTGTGGGTGCTGCTACTATTGCTACTCAGTGAGCAGGAAAGAGCTAAACCACCATTCCCTTTAAAGGCCAGTCCAGCCCAGGTGCTGGCCAGGGGCCCAGCCCAGGGTGCAGGGGTGTCCCCCCGGCCCCAGTGGGTTGCCCCAGGACACACCTGAGCCCAGACTGAGTGTTCTCCATCCCTGCAGCATCTGGACAGCCCCAAACGGGCCGAGCTGCCCCTCGCTCTGCAGACAGGCTCAGCAGAAGCAGGAACAGTTTTTATTGCCAGAAATTGGCTCCTGTGAAGGGTCCACACTGCCCCAGCAAGGACAGGGTCAGCCAGCACCCCCTGTGGCCTCATACATGGGGAGCAGTGCCAGGTTCTGTCCTTGCAGCCAGGGCAAAGCCCCCATGCTGGTGCCAGGAGTGCTGATGGACCTGGGGCAGCACCAGGAGCTGAGGCTGAAGCTTGTCCTGTCTCCATTTCCCCAAGCATGGGTGAGGAAGGGGACGTGTCTCACCCTGAGCCTGGGGCCTCTGCAGCAGTGTCACTTCTGGGTGCCCCAGGCCCCTGTGGGCCCTGGCTGGGCACAGGAGCTCTCCCCTCTGGCCGCCACCTTGTCCAGCCCCAGGCGCTGCAGCTTCTCCACCAGGTTCCAGCTGAAGGTGCTGCCCCTGCCTGGGGCTCCATGCTGAGCCCTGGGCACGGGGGGCTCACAGTGCGGGGGCTCCTGGCAGTGCAGTGAGGGGGCCCTCCACGATCCAGTCCCTGGTGCCAGGTGGGAATCTCGGCCCAGCAGGAGCCTGAGGAGTCCCCTGGGGGTGCTGGGGGGTCCAGGGCCCAGCGCCAGCGTGGGGGGAGTCAGTTCTGGTGAGGGGCTGCAGAGGCTCAGCCCCTCAAAGGGCCCACAAGAAGGCACGACGGCATGATACAGACTGGAGGGGAAGAGAGAGCAGAAGGGGGGTCAGCTGGGGGGCCTGTGCTGGGGGATGCTGCTGAGGGGGCCAGGCAGGACCCCCTGTCCTTCCCCTAAAGAGCCCTGGGCTGCAGGAGACCCCAAAGCTCCCAGAGGGGTGCTGGGGGCTGCCCCTCAGCAGCCAGGACACAGGCACTGCTCCAGCAGCAATCTCCAGGCACCAGGGGTTTGTCCAACAGCCAACTCCAGCTCAAACCAACCCCCAACGAGCCTTAGGGGGGCTCATTAGGGCTAATCACCGGTGCTCATTAATGAGGGACAGCCCAGCAGCCGGCTGCGAAAAGTTCCTGGCTGCTGCCCAAGTGTGGAGGGAGGAAAAAAGCTGTGTGGGTTCCCCAGAGTGCCAGGAGCATTCGCTGCTCCCCTGAGCGAGCCCAGCCAAGGAAGGCTCTCCATCCATCCATCCATCCATCCATCCATCCATCCATCCATCCATCCACAGACGCCCCAGCAGCCACATTTGGGGAGATTCCTGGTGCTGGCACCTCTCAGAGCATCAGGGGCTGCCACTTCCTCGAGCTGCAGGGAGCCAGGCACGGGGGAAGAGGAGGAGGAAGAGGGCGCTCGGCAGGGCCGGGGCAGGCAGCGGGGGCCCCGCGCCTTACCTGGGAGTCACCGTGGTGATCGCAGAGGTGGGGTGGAGGATGTGGCAGGTGGTGATGGTGAAGGTAGACGGGGTCTGGGGGAGGTTGTTAACAGAGAGGAACACTGGAAGGGACAGGAGACAAGGGGTCAGGAGGAGGGCACGGCGGAGGGCAGGCGGGGCAGCCAAAGCTGGGCTGGAAGCTCCTTGCACGGGGCACAGATTCAGCAGCAACTGCGTCTGGTGCCTGCTCAGAGGGGGCAGCCAGCACAGGGGGGGCCAGGAGATGCCAGAGTGGCCCCTCCCAGGCAGCCGGGGGGCAGCAGGGGCTCGCCAGGGCGGTGGCCACGGCTCATCCCGCCGGGGCAGCTGCTCGAGAATCGCCCTTGCACAGCTGCAGGCGGAGCATCCCCCTGGGGACCGGGGGGTGGCAGGGACAGGCTGCTGCAAGAGGAGAAAGCACGGGGGGAGGCGAGGGCCAGCCGAGACAGGAGGGCAGGGCCACCCCGGGGGCTGCGTCCCCTCCGTCCCCGCGCCCCCCGCTCACCCCTGGGGCGCTCCTTGGCTTTGGCGGGTGTTGAGGTAGGGAGCAGCTGGAAGGAGCTGGCGTCCACGTCGTCCTCCTCCAGGTCGTTGAGGCTGTAGACCTCCTCCAGGTCGATGTCCAGCTGCCTGAAGTCTTTGGTGAGCACCCCGGGCCGGGGCACCAGGATCCCACCCAGGTTGGGCTGCGCCAGCTGCTGCCAGTGGTGGAGCGTCACAGAGCCTGGGGGGGGAAACAGCCGGGAGGAGCTCAGGAGGGGCTGATGGACCCTCAGACCACCGGCAGCTCCTCACCCCCTCTGCCCTCACCTTCCAGCGGCTTCACAATCTGCAGCTTGTCAGGAAAGTAGGTGAGGGAGCCCAGGGAGAAGCCGGAGGCAGCGGTGAGCTCCGAGCCCCCGGAGTAGTTTGTCCCGGTGGAGACGACGCTGCCCTCGGGGGTGAGGAAGCCGCTGGAGCTCTCCCCATCTCTCAGCCTCCAGAGCTTGCGTTCGCGCTCGGCCTCGAAGAAGGAGCGCTCCTGGGAGCCGTGGCTCTGCTGCCGCACCGAGAGCCGCTGCACCGCCGCCTCCAGGTCCTGCCGGCCCGGGGCTGCCCGGGGCTCCTCGCTGGCCCCACCGGCCCTGCTGGGGGCACAGCGTTAGGGCTGCAGTCCTGCCCTGCACCCCAGGGCTCCCCCCAGACCCTGCCCTCCCTGCCCCGGGCTGCTTCAGCATCCCAGCCCCTGTGCAGGAGCAGCCGCTGTCCCACCTGGCCCTGTTGTCCCCTCACCTGGCCCCGTTCCGCCCCCACCCGGCCCCGTTCTCCCCAGCCCAGCACTCACTGAGCATCCTCCGAGCTGGAGCAGTTGGTTTGGGGGGTGCTGGCCCCCCCAGAGTGAGCAGTGGACACCTGCTTGGAGCCTGGGACGTGATGAGGAGACTCAGAGCAGGACTTGGCTTTGGCTGCCTGGTTCACAGCCTTCACCGTCTCAAAGACACGCTGGTAGCTCCTGTGGGCAGGAAGGAGCTCGGGGTGAGCCAGAGCCGTCCCACGGCACAGCACGGGTCACCAGTGACAGCACTCACTTGTAGTCTGAGGAGGAGCTGTCCGTCCTCTTCCTCATCATCCCCTTGATCTCAGCCGCCAGCGAGTCCTGGGGACGGGATAGGCGGTGTCGGTACCAGAGAGGCGGTGTCGGTACCAGAGGGGCAGTGTCGGTACCGGGGGGGGCGGTGTCGGTACCGGGGGTGACAGCGTCGGTGATGGGGGGGCAGTGTCGGTACTGGAATGGACAGCAGGGACCCCCCTCCCGTGCCGCCCAGTCCCCGCTCACCACGGGCAGCAGGCTGGCATCGCTGTAGCGGCTCACGGTGCTGTTGGGCAGGCTGCGGTTCCGCAGGCTCTTCACCTCCTCCCGCGCCTCCTGCAGCATCCCGCCGCACTCCGCGTACTTCTCCTGCAGATCCCGCAGCTGCGGGGACACCGGCACAGCTGGAGCACGGCCCCGGGGCAGCGGGACAGGACCCCCGGCCAGGGGGGCACACCCAGGGCTCCCCCCGGGCTCACCTCCATCCGCAGCTGCTGCTGCACCTCCTTGGCCGCCGTCAGGTGCTGCTGGAGCTCCTCCACCTCGGAGCCGTACTGCGGGCAGGAGCGGCGGGGTCAGGGCGCTGTGCCCGCACCCCCCGTCCCCCCGGCACGGGCAGGGGACCCTCACCGTGCGACATTTCTGCTGCAGGTCCGCGACCTGCGCCAGCAGCTGGGTGATCTCCTCCTGCTGCCGCGCCGCGTCCTCCGCCCTGTGCGCCAGCTCCTCCGACAGGTGAACGACCTGCTGGCTGGCTTCGGCTGCGGGAGGGCCGGGCTCTGTCACCGCCGGGCACCATCCCCGGCCCCAGCCCACCCACCTGGGCAGAGCCCCGAGCCCTACTTACAAAACTGCTCCACGCAGTCGATCATCAGCTGCTGCTCCTGCTGCTCGTACTGACAGGTCTCAGTGGCGATGTTGGTGGCCTGGAAGAGAGGGTTGGAGGGGCTGAGTGGGACAGGCAGGACACACTGAGGGGGCAGCTCGGGTCCCGCCTAGAGAGAGCAGGGCACAGGTGGGCACTGAGGGGCGTCCTCCAGCTGGCCGTGCTCACCTCCATGCGCAGCTTCTGGTTCTCCTCCTCCAGGCTCCTGAGCTTCTGCTGCAGGGTGTCGTACTGGAAGTACTGCTGCAAGGACAGCGAGGACTCGTGCCTGCGCAGCCTGGGGACAGCAGGGATGGCCTGAGCAGTGCAGGCAGCGTGGGAATGCCCACTCTGACCCCCACCCGCTCCCCCAGCTCCCAGGCATCCACAGCCACCGAGCTCTGTGGGGTTGGACCCACGGCCACCAAGGGAGGGCAGGGATGTGGCCAGTGCCACCCCAGGGATGGTGATGGCTCCTGCCCAGCCCACAGGAGCAGCTGTGCCCCAGGGGAGCGGCAGGACAGGGGGTCCCACTCACGGTGTGGAGGTGGTGGTGGTGGGCTCGCTCTCCTCCGTGGTGGTGGTGTAGAAGTGCAGGAGGTCATCCCGCATGGACACCTCGTGGCGCAGCTGTGCAATCTGGAGAGGCAAAAGTGCTTCAGGACACGGCCAAAGGGACCACAGCAGCCCCCAGGGGGGCACACAGGGGGCCAAAGCCCAGATCCGTGCCCAGATGCTGTTACCTCCTCTTTGGCCAATTCCAGCTGCTCCTCCAGGAGCTCATTGCGCTCGGTCAGGCTCCGGTTCTGCTTCAGCAGGGACTGCCCGATGCGTGCTGCTAACTCCAGGTCCCGCTCTTTCTGCAGGGGGCAGCTCTGCCTCAGCTGGGACTTATCCGTTCCCCAGTCCTCACCCAGCCCTGTGTCCCCAGGGTGCCACCAGCCCCCACACAGGTGGGATCTCCAGCGTACCTCATCCAGCAGGTTGGTGACAGCATCGATATCGTGGTAGGTCTTCGTGATCCTGGCCACCCGCTCAGCACACAGGACTGGGGGGAGAGGGCCACAAGGTGAACCCCCACACTGTGGGAGCACTGACCCAGGGGCTCAGCACTGTCCCCCAAGCTGGTCTCCAAAAAGGACGTTTTGAATGCTGGGTGGCACCTCGCAGTGCCAGGCAGGGATCCCCACAGCAGTGACAGCATCGTGGGAAATGGGGGCTCACACCTCGCCCCCAACCCTGCTCACAACCTTGGGGTGGCAAGATAGATGCTGGGTCCCCTTGCTGACCCCACAGCACAGGCACAGTGCCAGCCCCACTGCAGGACTCACAGACAGACAGAAAGGGGGAACAAGGAAGGGCAGCAGCAGAGACAGGATCGGAGGTGACATCTCCAGCAGAAAGCAGGCTGGAGCTCCAGTATAAATAGCCGTGGGTGGCACCGTGCCGAGCCGGGCTCACAGGCGGAGTCCCCTCCAATCTGTCCCCAGCCCCCTCCCCCAGATCCCCCCCTGCCCTAGTTTAGTTTCTCTCTGGGGGAGGGGACGCTGCCGCCCGCACCCCCCGATGCCCCCGCAGCTGCACAGCCCCGGGGGCGGCTGCGGGATCGGGCGGCTGCCCCCGCGCCTGCCCGGGCCCCCTGCACAGCTCTGCCTCCCCCGCCGCTCCTGGGTCTGGCGGGGAGAGGAGGTGCCAGCGCCGAGTCTCGGTGCCCCCGCTGCGGATCCTGCCAGGCAGCGCCGGGCACGCACCCAGGCGGCGGC
Source organism: Setophaga petechia (assembly GCA_024362935.1). NCBI lineage: Eukaryota > Metazoa > Chordata > Aves > Passeriformes > Parulidae > Setophaga > Setophaga petechia. The sequence continues at coordinate 2,557,570 of JANCRA010000044.1, read as the reverse complement.
GCTGGAGCCGGAGGGAGCCGGGGGCAGAGCCCCGAGCCCTGCCCGCACCCCAGAGCCCGCTCACAGCCCTGGAGCCGCCTGTACCCCGCACCCTGGCCACGGCACGCAGCACTCCCGATGCCCTTTCCGGCGCTCTGCTGCCCCGAGGGTGCGTGCCTCAGTTTCCCCTGGCTGCGCTCAGGGCCCCCAGTCAGAGGCACCCCCCGGTCGTGCAGACGAAGTGGGTTAACGGGGAGCTCAGCCACACAAATCCCATTAGGCGTCCCCAGCTGGGGTTGTGTAATGGCGAGTGTGTTGTCATGGCAATGCCCCCACTCGCCACCCCGGTCCCGTCCGGCCCTCAGTGCCCCGGGCGCTGCCCCACGCCCCAGAGGGCACGGACCCCAAACACGGCCATGGGGAGAAGAGCCAGCCCCATCCCCAGCCTCACCCCCCCTCTCTGCACCCCGACAGGAGCCGCTCTCCGCGGGGGTCCCCAACTGCACCTCGTCAGGCCCCTGAGCCATTAATTGGAAGTAATTAGAGCATGAGCATCGTTACGGTTGGAGCGAGCGGCTGGCCCTGGCAGACGGGGGCTGCAGCGCTGGCGAAGATGTAAACATCCATCTAGGGCCCGATCCGGGGGGAGGAAGACCCCGTTCCCACGGCAGGAGGGGCTCCCTTCCCCACGGGCACACCTGGCACACCTGGCAGGGCCCCTGTCCCCGCCACTCCTGCCGTGGGGACAGCTCTCCTTGGGGTCGGGGTGACCCTGCGGGTCCCCAAGGGGCCGGGCAGCGGCAACCCCGGGACAGGGTGCGGCGAGGCAGCCCGGGATTGAGGAAGGCACAGGTGGGGAGCGCACGGCACCTCCCGAGGGAAAACGCCGGCCCTGACCCCTCCGGACCAGCCCCTGCCCCAGGGAGACCCCGGCCCCCGCCACTCCAGACCAGCCCCGGGGGGAGCCCAGCCCTGCTGCAGCCGCATCTCCATCCTCATCCTCACCCCCATCCTCATCCTGACCGCCATCCCCGGGGCCGGACCACCCGCGCCGCCCTCACCTTCCTCCAGCTCCCGGGCGATGGGGTCCGCGCCGCCGCCGCGCTCCGCGCTCCCGTTCAACTCATCGTAGGCGGCGGGGCTGCTCCAGATCTCCATCGCGCCGAGCCCACCGCCGTGCCCAGCCCGCTGCGCCCACCCAGCCGTGCCCAGCCCAGCCCCGCCGCGCCGAGCGGAGCCGCTGCGGCCGCTCCCGCCCCTATTTATAGGATCGCCCGGGCCCCGCGCACCTGCCCGCGCATCCCCCGGCGGCGGGGCCGGGGCTGGGGCCGGGACGGGGGCGGAGCCCGGCGGGAGCAGAACGGGGGCGATGCGGGGGTCGGGGGTGCGCATTTCCCCTGTTTTCCCCGGTCACACCAGGGACACGATCCCCATCAGGCGCCCCAGGACTGGGCTCCTTGTTGGGGAACCCACCAGGACAATGCTGTCATCCCTGGGGGCTGGTGGAGGTGTGCCATCTCTTGTCCCACAGACCCCCACGGGTGGTGATGACTGCTGAGGGACGCTGGGGGTCCCTGAGCAGCAGCTCTGCAGTGTTGATGCTGTGGGTCACCCACAGACAGCAGTTTCTGCCCCTTGGGAAGGACAGGGAGGGATTTTGCGCCCTTCACGCAAAGCCATGGGATCCCCATAAGGGTCAGGGTACATTTTTCTGGCCAGCCGTGCTCTGCCACCCCAGGGCTGGACCCCCCCACGTCACAAACCCTGCACCTGCAGTGCCCACTGCAGTGCTGGGACCTGCCAGGTCCCTGATCAGGAGAGGGGCTTTCCCATCCCACTCCAGCCTCTCCATTCACCACCTCTGGCTCCAAGAGTGGCCTGGCATGAGCCTGGCCCCCTCTGTGCCCCGCACTCTCTGCCTGGCACCCTCTCATCCCCACAACCACACTGGTGCAGAAGCAGCACAGAAGCAGGAAAGGTGAATAAATCATGGTGTGCTGAATTATGGAGGAGCTGGCAGGCACGTAGCACAGGCCGTGGGTGTGATGCTGGTAATGCCAACGTGCTCTGTCCTCATCACCTGCCCCAATGCCCACCCTTGTGAGCACCCAGATAATCAGTGCAGGGATGCAGCTGCCCCTCACCATTGCACACCTTTGCCTGCTTGACTCCCACCCATTGGGACCCCAACCACATCTTGCCATAACCCCCAATCCCCTCTGGGGTGAGGATGGAGCAGGTGCCCTCAGTCCCAGCCTCTCCCTCCTCCTGGAGCTGGATTTTCCCTTGGTAAGGCCTGGGGTGACACAGCCAGCCCCACCAAGGGGCACCCACCCTCCAGGGACCCCAAGCACACGTCTCAGCGTGGACAGGCAGGAGCTGCTTCTTCCTAATCCCCTGCCCCAGGATTTGCTGCTCTGGGCAGGTTCCCTGTGCCTGCACAAGCAGATTACAGGGGGCTATTTCTGACGGCAGCTTAAAGGTTTGACGCCATGGGCCCCCTCCAGCACATGCCAGCAGCACTGGAGGCCTGGCTGGCTGTGACCTGCAGGAGTGTGGGACTGACAGCCACCGGCCCCATGCAGCAGGGCTGGGGTGCTGGGGTGCTGCATGCTCCCTTCCCCATGGCACAGAGATAGAATTTGGGGCTCAATCCCTCATGCTGCCACTGCAGGGGGCAGTGCTGATGCTCACCTGCTGAACAGAGAGGGGAGCAGCCACAAGGGGAAGGCTGCAAGCGCAGCCAAAGCACGGTGTGGATGATGCTCAGCCTGGAGTGAGCAGGTGGGTGGAGGCCTCGGCCCCATCTGTCTCCCACTGCCCCACATCCATCCCCCAGCCCCTTGCTCTAATCCTGTCCCCGCCACACGCAGGCCAGAGGCACAAACAAGGCAGAGATAATCCGTCTGTGCCCCCCGCTGAACCCCGACCTTGCCCAGGGATGGGCCAGGTCACAGAGCCATGGGCACTGCCCCTGCCTGGCTATGGGGGCTGCAGGGACCTCCCCCTGGGGTCCCCACAGCTCTGGGGGCTCTGCTGGCACCAGGGATCTCCCCCCGGGATCCCCACAGCTCTGGGGCTCTGCTGGGGTCCCCACAGCTCTGGGGGCTCTGCTGGGATTCCCACAGCTCTGGGGGCTCTGTTGGCAGCAGGGATGGATCCCCACAGCTCTGGGGGCTCTGCTGATAGCAGGGATCTCCCCCCAGGATCCCCACAGCTCTGGGGGCTCTGCTGGCAGCGGGGGCCCTGAGCCCTGCTCCAGGCTGGCATGTCTGGGGGAGCAGCAGCCCTGGCATTCCCTGGCACACCTCGCCAAGCCCACCAGTGTCCCAGCCCAGCACAGGGGAGTAGGGAAGTGGAGGGGGTCCCGGCAAATGCTGGGGGCTCTCTCCCAGCATCCGGCTTGGCTCAGCAGCAGCTGCTCTCAGAATTAGCCCGGGATGTTCTGGGTGAGGAAATCCAGCCCGTCAATCCCATTAGCGGTGATTAGCACTGTCCTGTCCGTGCCCACCGCCCGCACCAGCCCCGCTGCCCACGGGCACTCACGGAAGTACTGCAGGGTCTCCTCGATCTGCTGGGGGGTCAGGGGGGCTACGGGCTGCGGGGGGGCGCTGGGGGCTCGCAGCCAGTCCCCGTGGTCGTAGCCGAACACGGTGTCAGCCCGCAGCGTGTAGCGGGGCAGCTGCTCGCCCAGCAGGCTGACGATCTCCACCTCGGGGACAGCCTCGCTGCTCAGCTCTGGGGACAGAGGGACAGAGGGACACGGCGTCAGCCCAGAGTGGGGGGCGTATGCGGAGAGGGGGGGAACATCCTGCACCCCACAGCCCACTCTGTCCCCTGGGGGTTTGGGGCTGGGTCTGTCCCCAGAGCCACTGGTGTAGGAATTGCGGGGTCCCCCGCAGGGTGGCACTCAGGGACCCTTCCCCAGCTGTGTCCTGCTCCCCTCCATCCCTCCGCTGCCCGCCAGTAGGGTCCTGCTGCCATCTCCTGGCCACGCTCTGCGCTGGGGACAGCGGGCCTGGCTGGCATGCAGTGTGGGGTGAAGGATGCCGGGACAATGGTTCATCTCCGCCACAGAACGGGGCCAGGATGGAGGAACAGCCCAAAGCAGACCCAGCTCCTCACCTCCCTCACCCCAGTTCCCCCGGGGGCCCTCTGGCACCCTCAGCTGTACCCACCAGTGATGGTCGCGGCATCGCGGCGTGTGCCCGGCGGGGACACCGGGCTGGGGTGGGGACATGCGGTGACAGCTGAGCCCGGGCTGGGCTGGGCGTGGCAGGCGGGTGGGCTCTGGCTGGGGAGGGTCTCTCGTGGGACCGGGGTGTCCAGTTTGGCTGGTGTTGCGCGGGGGCCTGGCTGCCATGGGGAGAGGCACCGTGCGCCTGGGCTCCCTGGAGCGGCACACCAGAGTCCCTTCTCCGGGCCCTGCCTCGGGGGAAGGAGCTGCTCAGGTGATGCTCGAGGGTTCCAAGGACACATCCTGAACCCCCATAGGACAAATACCTTCCTGGAGGCAGCATCTGCCAGCCCGGAGGCCGGGTGGCATAGCCAGGGCTCAGGTGTCCTGGCACAGGAGAGCTGTGGGAACGGAATCCAGCTCAGCTCCACCCCTGAACACGGGGCAGGCTTGGCAGAGGCAAGGGGTCAGCGTACCTGCTCTGCGGTGGCTGCTACGTGACGCGGGGGGCTCAGCACCAAAGCAGCACCAGGACAGGACAGGACAGGAGAGGAGCCTGCCCCTCACAGGGTCCCTGCAGGGTCGCTGCCTGCGGAGCCAGCAGGGAGGAGCTGTCGAGTTGCCCGGCACTGGGCAGACACGGCAGTAGTGCCAGAGAGAGCCCTGGGGAGCTCCACCTCGAAGAGCAAAGTCCACCTGTGAACCTCCACCCTGTCGGCACCAGGATGCAGAGCAGGGAGCTGCCGCGCCGGGCAGGGCAGGGCTGGGCAGCATCTGCAGCTGCCTCATGCCAACCATAAACATCATGAGACGGGCCATAAATCCAAGTATATCCCTGCTCTCTGGCCACCTCCAATGGCTCTGGGTCGGGCTGCAGACACTGCTGGCACTGCTGCCCCTCTGCCCTGCAGGGCAGGATCTCCCTGCTGCATCCCCAGCCCTGCTCCCACCTCCACCATTGTGGGGCTGTGGCACAAGCAGCCCCTCGTTCCCAGATCATGCCAGGGCATGGCTGCCCTCTCTCCTGGCGGGTGCTCAGGGTCGTTGCCACACGCACAGCACCCAGACCAGGCCACCCTGCTCCCCCTTGCCACACAGGGACAGCACAAACCAACACACAGACCCCAAATCACACCCACAGCCTTCCCCAGTCCTGTGCCCCCGGCACTGGGACCACCAGACCTGGGGGCCGCCCAGAAAGCAGCTCCCCAGCCCCGATCCCTCCGACCTTCCTGTCCCCAGGGAAGGAGCGGGACCCACCGTGCGGAGGTGCCGCGCTGCCGCCGGCTCCGGGCAGGGAGCGCGGCCGGTGAGGGTGAGTCAGCTCAGCCGGGGCTGCCAGAGCCCTGCGTCTGCTTTTGGCCCAGCTCCTGCACGTACATTCACTCTCCCCCGGGGAAGCCTTGTTCAGACACGTGCGGAGCAGCTCCCATCGCCCCAGAGCTGCTCCCACCGCCCCGGGACCCTACTGTCCGCCCTCCACCAGCGTTTGATGAGCGGGGACCTGCCCCGGGAGCTGGGCCAGGGCAGGACGGGGGTCCCGGGCAGCGATGGGACACGGGCCAGGAGGAGCAAGGTCCTGGCTCAGGCCGGCCCCGGTACCTGTGCAGACTCGCTCCCTGCCCTGCCCGATGCCGTCCTGCGCCTCCTGCCCGGGCACCTCCCGAGCAGCGCCGTGAGAAGGGGAGAGATGAGGCAAATTCTCCCTGGGCTGCGGCAGCCGCCCTCAAATTCTCCGGGGATCGGAGGGACCGGCTGGGCACGGCCCGGGGATTTGGGGTGCCCGGAGGCAGCCTGGGGGACGCGGGACACCGTGAGAACGGGAGGCACAGCGCAGCCGGTGACAGCGGAGGTGGAGTGGGACACGGCGGGAGCCCGGGGGCACCGGGAGTGCGGGAGATGCCGGGTTTGGGTGCAGGGATGCCGAGGAGGGCGATCCGCACACACGCTCGGCGCTGCTCCCGGCGCGGCGGCGGCTGCGGAGCCATCGGAGCCACCGGACACCGCTCCCGGCCCCGCCGACAGCGAAAGCCGCTGACCCCGGCAGGTGCGGGGACAGCCGAGGATGCCGGGAGCCGTAGTCCGTCCCTCCCTGAGGACCCCGCAAGCACCTCCAGCTGCTCTGGTCCAGGTGTCCTCTGGCTCCACTTCCCCCCCAAAATCCCGCACATGCCCCTGGCAGCTCTGCACAGGGGGACTGGGGATCTCGGGGTGTTCAACCCTGCCCATGGCTCCAGCATGGCTGCAGGACCCGACCCCTCCTAGGACAGATGTTCTGGGGCATCTTCCAACCCGCTGGCGCTTTGGGGACAGCCAGCTGTGACAGCAGGAACATCCCTGTGACCCACAGCAGGGCTCCACGGGGTGGGGTCCAGGCTCAGCACAGCCAAACCCCCATCCCAGGCACACAGGGCTGGAGCCAAGGCCTGTCACCGATCGTCTCCTGCTCTGGCAGCAGCTGCAGCAGGCCAGGGGCTGTCTGGCCCCCATCCCTTGAGCCAGCCCAGCCCCACGGCCCTCGGGAAGTGCACTGGGTTCTGCCGGGGCTGCCCGGAAAGCAGCTGTTGTTTTGCTCTCTGCAGGTCCTGGCACGGGCTGTGGCAGGAAGCAGCTCCATTTCCCTGAGCACTGGGGTTGGCTGTGGCCACAGCACGGAGCTCAGGCAGGCAGGATGTTCCCCCCAGCCCCACTTCCCAGGCCAGCTCCTGCTGCTTTGTCCCCGCTTGCTCCTGCCCAGGCATGGCACATGAACCCCGCTGTCCTGCCGTGCTCTGTGGCAGCCTGGGCCCACATCCAGGCAAAGCAGGTGCCAAGCATGGGAATGAGCTCCCCAGGATCACTCTGGCCCACGGAGGGACTCACCAGAGGGCGAGGGCTGTGCCTGCCCCTGGTTTGCCCCAAGGGACCGTCCCCAGCCGACAGAAGAACAGGCTCAGGGCAGCACGGGGCTGCAGGGGTTATTTTATTCTTTGCTTTGGTCTATACAAAAACAACTTACAGAAATAATAAAATCTTCCATTCCTGACCCACACTCCAGTAGCTGTCCATCCCTTTCCAGCTGGAGTGTTAAACCACCATCGGATCTAAAGCCTCTTTTAAAAAATGCGTTAGATAAGGGAGGAGGGGACGGAAACACACCACTCACCAAAGAGAAGGGAAAGGGGTTAAAATGTGCAACAAAGATCAGTACAAGGACACAGTTCCTAATGCTGGAGTCACTCCTCTATGGGGACTGGCAGGACAGGGACACAAAGTCAGCTCCCAGTGGCTGATGGGAAAGAATTAAACCTCAGACACCCCGAAGGTCCTGGGACACGGACCCTTTGCTTTCAGCAAACTGGATTGGCCTCATTCCGTTGGGGTTCGCAGCAAGCAAAGGGTTTTTCCACGTCAGATTCCTCTCCTAGAACACTAACACGCAGAACAAATCGTGGGGAAGTTAGAAAGCACAAACTTAAAGACGGCAAAAGCCGTTGGCACCATATTAAAAATAAAAAAGAAATATATATTCATAGAAAAGACTATTTTGCCAATGAAAGATCTCTAACGGTGCAAGGTTTGTGTTTTAAAGCTTCAGAAACAGTATCTTGGATGCTGGATGTGGCAGTAGGTGCTCGAAGCAGTCCCAGGAGGAAGGACCTTCTCCACAGACCCACAGCGAAGAAAACAAATCGAAAAATAAAACCTCTCGTGGGAATGGAAAAGTTTTGTCTTCTCAGGCACTTCTGTCTCCCAAGTCCTTCTCGCGAATGCTCAGCTCTGGGGCCACCCTCTTTCTGCATGGAGAGAACACCTGCAGGGGCAGAGAGCTCCTGTCACCCACCCTGGGGGGATTTGGGAGGACACCAGAGCACGGGACCCCCTGGGCCCACAGGTGATGGGGACATTGACAGCGCCAGGGACCCCGTGGTGGCACCAGGGTGGCAGGTGCCACCAGATGGCCCTGCCACAGGTCCCAGGGGTGCTGGCAGGTACCTGGTGTGGGGCTGTGGGCGGGTTAGGCGAGCATGTGGTCAGCGAAGGGCGCCCGGACGCCGTCGCTGTAGGCATCCATGGGGTAGTCCCCGTCCATGTCCATGTGCATGTCCATGGGGTCCAGGGGGATGTCACCCGAGTACATGGGGCGGTAACCAGGGTCCAGCTCTGCAGGGAAAGAGTGTGGCAGCCTCAGCTCCCATCAGATCTCAGCCACCTCCTTGTCCCCCCCACCCAGGGCAGCATGTGACACGTGGTGCTGTAAATGTGTCCCACCGTCCCCCAGCCCAAGGGCACGAGCTGTGTGTGCTCCCTCTATGGGGACTGGCAGGACAGGGACACAAAGTCAGCTCATAGCAGCTGATAGGAAAGAATTAAACCTCAGACACCCCAAAAGTCCTGGGATCCTTTGCTTTCAGCAAACTGGATTGGCCTCATTCAGTGGGCGTTTGCAGGAAGCAAAGGGTTTTTCCATGTCAGATTCCTCTCCTAGAACACTAACACGCAAAACAAATCGTGGGGAAGTTAAAAAGCACAAACTTTCTAAGTTGAGCATCCCATTCAATCCCCAGCAGACTGGGCTGGCACTTGACTGACAGCCACCTGAGAAAGGTTTTAAAACCAGCCTGGCCTAGGGACACGAGGCAGCTGTCCCCCAGAACCCAGCCCATGGGGACCCAAGGAGGACTGGTGCCATACTCACCATCTGAGTAGGGCTCGTTGATGGGGATCATGCTCTGAGCCTAGGGAAGAAGACAGCACAGTTGAAGGGACTGATGTTCACCATGCTCCGGGGCCATGACCCAGGAGCTGAGGCCACAGCCCATCTGCCTCCCACCTCCCACTGTCTGACAGCCCCTCCTGTGTGAGCTGGGGTTGGAGGTGCTGCCAACAGCTTCTGGAAGCAGCACAGGGCCATCCCCAGGGAAATCCAGCTCTGGTTGGGATGCTCACCGCTTCCCAGGCTGCCGGGTCATGCTTGAAGAGGGAGTTGGTGAGCTCCACGGAGACGCGCTTCCTGTAGTCAGGGTTCTTGTCCTCCGAGATGCGGAAGAGCACAGCGGCCGCGTAGGTGGCTGCAGGGACAGCCAGAGCCTCAGCTCCTGCTGCCACGCAGCACCAGGAGAGTCCCCAGCATGGCAGCACTCACCTGTGCCCTCATTCCTGGAGTGCAGCAGCTCCATCAGGGGAGCCGAGGCGCCCTCGGCATCGATGGCATCTGCTGCCTCCTTGTCCTGGGCCAGCTCGCAGAGCACGCCGGCTGCCACGCGCTGGATGTTCTCCACAGGCGAGTACAGGAGCTGTCAGGAGAGATCAGCAGCTGTGTGAAGCAGCCTGTGAGGAGCCCCTGTGCTCTGGGCACGTCCTGATGCGTGGGGCCAGCAGCCCAGGGTGCAGCTTGCCGTGTCCCCGTGTCCCCACAGCCCTGACCTGCACGAAGAGAGGGATGGTGTTGAGGCGGAAGATCTCCATGCGGTTCATGGGGTCCCGGGCCAGGATGTGCAGTGCCCCTGTGCAACCCTCCACAATCTCTTCCATCTTCACTCCATCCTGCCAGGGAACAAGAGCTCAGACAGAGCCCTCACACCAGGGCACGGCCACCTGAAGTGTGGGCACAGGGCACTCCAGGTTTTTAAGGTGACAAAATATTTTAAACAGTTTCATCCCATTTGATTTGTGAATTAGTTTTCAGTCTTGGACTATAGGAGGAGATATGTTCAGTGCTGCAGGCTAGTGACAGCATCTAAACACCTCTTGTGCATTTGAAAAATCTCCTGTAAGTCAGAGGAGGGCTGGGTTTTGGGGTGCCTGGCTGTGCTGGGGGCAAAGGGGTGTTGGCTCACTGTGTAGGGCTGTTGTGTGCCAGCAGCTGCATGTCTCTGGGCGTCCTGGTGAGCCTTGACCAGCAGCTGGACCAGGCGGGGGATGACAGCAGCCTCCTGCAGCGGGGCGTGGTTGGCCGGACACAGGGCCAGATTGCGGATCAGGCCTATGGTAGCCTGGGGGAGAGGAGGAGGAGGAGGAAGGAGTCATTTGTCTCAACTGTACATCAGAACAGTGTGTGTTCCCCCAGAGACCCACTGGCTGCACCCCTCCCCATCTATCCCACCCCATCCCCTCTGTGGTGCAGCTGACTCAGCCTCCCCCTGCCCTGGATCCGTCCTCTCCCCAAGCTGAGCTCCAATTCCCATGAGCAGCAGGCACGAGCCACTTCCTCCATCAGGACATGACCCACCAGGAGCAGGGCTGTGGCAGCAGCAGCAGCCACCATCACTCTGTGCACAGCACCAGCTGCTGCCCCCCTCAGCATCCCACCCCACCAAGAACAGCAGCCAGGGCCCCTTTTCAGCCCGGGCACCGGCCTCCTCCTGTCCCCAACACCCCTCTGGCCCCTCACCTTCACCAGTGGCCACTGGTTGGGCTGGTTGAGGAGCTTGACGATGGCGGGGATGCCGTAGTTGAGGCGCACTGAGTTCTGGGCCATCTCAGCCTCGGGGTGCCGGCTGGTCAGGTGCCTCAGGGCACACACGGCCGGCTCGGTGATGTCCTCCTTGTCACCCGCCCGCAGGATGGTGTGGATCAGGGCCTCCACCCCGTTGGACTGCGTCACCAGGGTCTTGTTCTTGCTGTTGTTGCAGGTCAGGTTGGAGAGGGTGCCGGTGGCACAGGTGAGCACGTTCACATCGTCAGAGCTCAGCTGGTTCACCAGGATCTTGAGGACGCCATCCAGACCCTCCTGCAGGGGTGGGGATGGGAGGTGGGAGCAGCACACACACAGCCAGACCCCAGTTCCAGCCCCACATCCAGCCCCACAGCAGGCAGAGATGGGGGGGCCTCAGTGTTCCTGACTCCCACACAGCTCCTTTTCCACCCCCCCATGGCTCCTTTTCAATCCCCCATAACTGGAGCTGCTCCTTCATGGTGAGCCCCAGCCACTCTAACACGTGCAGTTTCACTCAGAGTTTAATGTCTCCTGCTGGGATCACACTTCCGATGCCCCTGCCAGCACTCCCCACATGGTGATGGAGTGACCCCAGTCCTGGCCATGCTGGCCAGCAGCCAGCAGCAGGTCAGGAAAGAGTTAAAGAGCCATGACCACATCCTCCTTCAACCCTTCAGTCATCTGAGCCAGGGATGGTTCCATGACAGCCAAAATAGTTTCCAGGCTGCATCAGAGCTAATCCACATGGAGCGGCCCCAGCAGATGGGAAAACTCATCAGGAGGCAGCAAAGGGCTGGGAGAGCAGAGCCAGAGCAGGGCTGGGGTCACCTCTGCACTGGCTGTGGGCACAACAGCCTTGGCAGCAGCTCTGCCAGCAGCTCCCCCAGGAGCTGGGCAGGCAGCCAGCCCAGGACAGGCTGATGGGGTTCCTGAGCCAAAGCAAACTCTGGTGGCACTGCTGAGTGACCGTGGTGGCCTTGGCCCAGCGCTGGGGACACGCAGCAGTGCTGGCAGCCAGCTGGCACGGGCAAGTGAGCAGCGCTGGGATGCAGGGCAACCCCTGCTGCTGGGCAACTTGGGCACAGCAGGGCACCCCCTCACCCTGCCAGGCACATGGAACAGGGAACACAAGGCTTTGGACTCAGCCTGGCACGAGCCACCCAGCACCTGGCAGGGACACAGCTCCAAAATGTGGCACCGAGGCACAGCCAGGGGTCCTGCAGCCTCACCTGCTTGGTTGCCACGTCAGAAAGGTTCCTCAGGGTCCACAGGCAGTTCTGGACCAGCCTGGGGCTGGAGCTGGTCAGGTGCTTGCCCAGTGCCTGCATGCCACCTGCAGGGAAGGGGACAGTCCTGTGAGCACCCCTGGCCATCCCAGCAGGACAAGGAGCAGCAGCAGGGCTGGGTGGGCTGGGCCAATGCTCCTGCACACAGAGCAGCCTCGTGGCTCAGCAGAGGCCAAATGTGGTGTGTGAAGAGCTCTTGGACAGCCAGGATGGATCCTGCCCACACAGGAACATGCCTAGGTAGCCTGCAGAGCAGGAATCCAGGCCAGCACAGGCTCCAGTTGCCTGTGTAGACCCCTGCCCGTCCCACAGCCACGCAGGAGGACACGGCCTCAGCCACATCACCCTGCCACCAGCATTCACCCTCCTCCTGTGCTGTGCCCCAGCCTCTCTTACCAGCCTCAACGATGGCAGGTTTGTTGCTGGGACACACGGACAGCACCTTGAGCACGCGGCTCGTGGTCCAGAGCAGCTTCTCGTAGTTGTAGCTGCGCATGATCTGCACCAGGGCCTGGGGTCCCCCGTTGGCCAGAATAATCAGCTGCAAGGCACAATCCCAGAATGGTTTGTGTTGGAAGGCACCTTAAAGTTCCAGTTCCACCCTCCACCACAGGCAGTAGGACATTCTGCTAGACGAGGTGGCTCCAAGCCCTGCCCAACCTGATCCTGAACACTTCCAGGGATGGGGCATTAAGAATGGAGGGTTGGGGTGTGGGACCCCTTTCCAGATTCCCCAGCTCATGCCAGGACACAAGCCAGGCATGAGCTCCAGCCCCTTGGCATGCAGGAATGCTCTGGTCACATCACCAGGGATGCACGGATGGTGGGGTCTCCACCACTGCCTCCTGCACACCCTTGAGGTGCAAAGTTGGGCAACCACCCCCCTCCTGCCTTCCCCACGTCTCTGTCAGTCTGGGATCCCCAGCCCACCTTGCTCTCCTGGTTCCCATAGGCCAGAAGCTGGAGGCAGTCAGTGGTGATGGCCAGGAACTTGGGGTTGTTCTTGTTCAGCAGGGGAACCATCTTCTGCAGCCCATCAGCCAAACGCACGGCCATCTTGGCCCCCTCCTGGTACAGCAGCAGGTTGTGCAGGGTGGTGATGGCGTAGAAGAGAACAGACTCCACGGGTGAGCTGTGGGAGGGCAGCACACTCCACGTCAGGGCAGGAACTACACCACACTCACAGCAGGCTGCAGTAGAGCCCCCAGGGCTGCCCCGAGCCCAGCACCCCAGGGAATGGACACCTCAGAGCCTGAGCCCCATCTCTGTGGCCAGGGTGGGTGAGGTAGCTGCTCCCCTCCTCCTGCCTCCGTGCAGGCTCCAGGGGTTTTCACAGGTTCACTCTCTCCCATTGCTTTGGGAGGGCAGCATGAGCTCTCCCTTCCTCTGACCCCATCCCAGGAGGAGCTGCCAGGCTCTGCCATCCCCTCTGGCATCTCCACCACTGTACCCAGCACAGGGCATGCAGAAACCTAAGATAGGAAATGCTAAGTCATGGTGAATGGCTAGAAGCCCTTCTTCCACCTTTTGGAACCCCTGCTTATCTCTCTCTAACCCTATAGGTCACCTTCCTTTAACCCTTGCCATTGGATGATTTCTGATACCCCTGTACCCCACATAAAGAGCTGTTTTAGCTTGGTTCTAGTAGAAGAGCTGTCACTGGAACCCTTCACAGAAGAATCAATAAAGACATTGCTGTGGAACTCCACACAGCCTTCTCCTCTCCCTCCCTGCGTCTGCCTGCCTGGACACCTAACAAGCTGAAGGGCTGAAATCACAATGAGCTGATAATCACTAAAGAGCTGATCTCACTTAAGCTTGCTAAGGTTGCCTGCAGCCAAGAACTGCTTGGGAGCTCGGGCAGTCTGTCCCAAACAGGACTGCACTACCCGGGACACCCCCAAACCCCACAAAAGCCTCCACACCCCTGTGTACCTCAGCATCCTGACGAGGGCTGGGATGCCACCAGACTTGAAGATGGAGAGCAGGCCCTCTCGGTGGTGGGAGAGGTTGTGCAGGATGCTGGTGGTGCAGCGGGCGGTGTCCAGGTCGCTGGTGCTCTGCATGGTGCGCACCACGGCCGCCACGATCTGCGGCGACTGCATCAGCGCGCGGCGCGACGCCTCCTTCTTGGACAGCTGGTTCACAATCATGGCTGCCTTGCTGACAACCACCTGGAGGGAGAGGGTTGAGGTGGGGTGTCATGGTTTGCCTCAGATAGCCCCGGGTTTCCGCCCTGAAGATTTCTTCCCCAGGTGTGCCAGCCACCTCTCCTTTCCCCTCCCAGCACTGTCAGTCCTGGCATTCCAGAAGGGCATCAGTGATTGGCAGAATTTAAAAGACGCCCTCTACCCCTGAGGGGACATTGGGCCATCCAGGTGTCATTTGTCCCTTGAGATTTCCCCCTCCTGTACCTGGTTGGTGGCTCCCTATCCCTTCTCTGCCCCTCTCCTCGGGGTTAAAAGGAACAGCAACCACGGGCTCAGGGAGTTCTGTTGGAGCTGTTGCTGGATCCAGAGGCCTGTGGGCCAGAATAAAGCTCTGGATCCAAACCCTCCATCAGAACCGACTCCTTTCCTTCACCATCACCTTAAAGCTAGTCTGCCAGAGGTAAACCTGAGCTCCTGCATGTCTGGGTAAACAATTCTCCAAATCACTTGTCTCCACATCCAGCTGCAACATCCAGCCAGCCAAAGGTGTCTCTGAGGTGAAATCACCACAGTTGCCGCCTTTTGGTCAAGCAGCAAGGGCCAGACAAACTCAGGCACGTCCCATCCAGCTATATTGGTATTTATTACAATAGGAGAGGAGCCAGCGTGTGGGAAGGGGTCCCACAGCAAGGACAGGGTGTGAGGTGACGTGGCTGGGCAGGGTGGGCTCAGTCCTGGTGCAGGGTAGAGGCAAGCAGGAGTTTGGCCAAGAGGAAGGAGACAGACATGGCCACAGAGCCCCAGAGGGACAGGAGCCCATCAGTGTCACAGACATATTTTATGAAAAATCCTTTTACCAGGATCTTTTCTCCTGAGAAGCTGAGAAGCTTCAGCATCTCCATGTTTTGCTGCTCTGGAATGTGATTTGGAGAACTGTTTACCCAGCATGTGAAATTGTTTTTACTTGATGACCAAGGACAGCCACCTGTGTCGAGGCTGTGAGCAGTCACAAGATTTTACCATCATTCCATTCTTTTCCTTGCTAGCCTTCTGATGAAATCTTTTCCCCTATTCTTTAGTATAGTTTCAATAGATCATTTTCTTTGAATATAATATATATCATAAAATAATAAAACAGCCGTCTGAAACATGGAGCCAAGATTCTCATCTCTTCCCTCATCCTGGGACCCCTGCAAACTCCACCACACATCAGTGCAGCAGCTGAAGAGACAAACACAGCAAACAGAGCTCCTTACCGGGTCCTCATCGTTGAGCAGCTTGGTGAGCTCTGGGATGGCACGTGTGGCCAGCTCAGCATCATCCTGGTAGTTGATAAGGTGCACGATGGCTGACTTCAGCATCTGGGAGGGCTCTGCCAGGCGCTGCACGTTGGTCTGCTGCCCCTCCAGCTGGGTGGTGATGAGGAGCGAGCGATCCTCCACCGTCTCGGGGTACATGGCAGCCCGGACACGCTGGGCACGGGTCATGGCCAGCTGAGCCTCCATGTCCGCTGCAGGGGGGGACAGGGAGGCAGCGTGAGGCTCTCTCCAAGGAGCACTCCCAGCCCTGCTTCCCAAAGCCAACGAGATGAGCAAGAGCTTAGCGCAGAGACACCGGCCACGTCAGCAGTCCCCGCGCGCTCTGCGCAGAGCTGGAGCTTCAAAGCGTAAACAGATCCGGCAGCACAGAGATAAGACAACACTCAATTAGGCAGCATGATGGGGCAGTTGTCACACAAGGCCCATTAATTAAAAAATTAAGGATATTTGCAACTTGGGACTAGCTGGCACTGGAAAAAAGGAGAACACTGAGGCCTTGCCCATCGAGGATGCTGAGGTGTGATATCGCAGCAGCCACCCATGGTCCCCACCTCTGCACCACAAGGACTGCACAGGGTCCTGTAGGGAGTTCTGATCTCCATGGGAGCTGTCAATAAACCTACTGCTGACAGGGAACTGCAGAGGCAAGCAGAGCAAACCAGCCCCCTTTGAGGGGATAAAGCTGGAGGAAGCATCTCCTTCACCCCAGGCTGCAGCTCCACATCGTCCTCGCCTCAGCGGGAGAAGCCGTGGCACTGGCACGGCGCTATGACACACACTGGCAGCTCTGGCAGCCACACTGGGACAGGTTTCCCAGCAGGCAGACAGGCAGTGGAGCAGGTGGCAGATCCGTGGAATGGGATCAGCTGTTCCCATCTCGAGCCAACCCGCTGGCGCGCTCGGATGTGCGCGCAGCTCAGCTCCAGCGCGGGCTGACCGCGCGCCGCCCCCGCGCCACAGCCTCTCGGCACTGGGGAGGAGGACAGGAGGAAGCATATTTTAGGCAGCAACAACTCCCAGGGTGTGGAAGCCAGCATGGAGGAGTACCCAGAAGCAGCACGGCTGCGGGGGAGGAAGAGGAAGGCAGGAGCTGAGCAGCTGAGCCCGCGGATGAGCTGGGCCTCACAGCCCCTTACCTTGCGCTTGGCTCTGGCTCTGGTTCCCTCCCTGGCAGTAACTCGTGGTGGTTGTCTTCTTGATGGTGTACTGCTTCCCATACAGCTCGTCATCATCCCCCAGGCACTTGCTGCTGACCGAGGGCACCTGCGTGTTGACGCCGGAGTGGATTCCAGAGTCGTAGGTGTAGGTCTGCTGCCACTCCGTCACCTTGATCGGCTGCTCCCTCATGTTCATCACCTCCATGGCTGCTCTGCGGGGTGGGCAGGGCAGATGTTACACCTCCAGGTAGCCTCGGGACCCTCCTGCCCCTGTCCTGGCCCCGAATGGCACGGCTGGCCCCGCGCAGCAGCCGGCCCTGCGCAGAGGGAGCCGATCCCTATCTGCCCTCCTCCCCCGCTGGAGATGAAAGGCGGCACCGCGATGACGAACCCAAAGCTCAGCACTTTGCTGCTCGTGTTCAGACATGAACGGCGGCTGCGTCTCACAGAGCTGTGTCTCACCACTGCCACGGCCAAGGTGTGGGCAGGCTCTGCCCAGCACAGTGAGACACCACAAGCTCCAGGGTCCCATGAGCTCTTTCAAGACCCTTTCCAGAGACACAACCTGCTCAGAGCTGGGGGCATGCCAGGAACTCCAAGCTCCATATGGCTGGAGTTCCAAGCATAAAATGAACTTTTTTAGAAGCTTCCTGGGACACTCCTAAGGCACCTAAAAATAAGCAGGCAAAGCCACTGGCTCAGCTCTCCTAGAGGCGCCCACGGCGTGGTCCGGGGTTGGGCACTCCCCACTCAGTGCCAGGACAGGACAGCCTGGCACATCCCAACACTCAGGACAAACCAGCCAAGGTTGCTGGGAGCAGGGCTGGGATTTCCTTGTCTTTAATTTGGAGATACAGGAGGAGGGAGGATGGCTCATGGATTAATGCCTGAGCTCACTCAGGGCTCTGAGTCACCAGCCCTGCATCCAGGCCCCCGGCACGACCAGGAGGGTTGGAGGCAGGCAGGGAAGGAGGGATGGAGGCAGCACCCGCCCAGCCCTCCGCTGACCCATCACCCAGCATTCCTATCCCTTCCCGGCCGCGCAGGAGTGGAATGAGTCAGAGTTTCAGAGGCGATAAGCAGCGAAGGGAGCAGCAGCAGCAGCACCCATTCCAAACACCCTAATTACCACCTGCACCGACCCCGATTCCTGCGCCGGGCTGCACCGGGCCGGCCGCGCTTCCCTGGCCCCGCTCCAGCCGCCAGCACCGCGCGGGACCCGCAGGGACCGGCCGGGCTGGGGCGGCAGCCCCGGGCCCCAGAACCCTCCTGGGGGAGCGAGAACACGGGGTTGAGCCCCTCGCCAGGCCGGAGGCTGAGTCAGGGCGTCGGGTGGTGGCCGAGGACGCGGCTCCGGCGGGGCACGGCGCGCTCGGGCTTGGCGCGGCTCGTCCCGCGCTGCCGGCTGTTCCCAAGGAGGGGGAACAAGGGAGGAATCCCGAGCCCTCTGCACAGGGGAGAAATCCCAAGTCCTTTCTGCACAGGGAGGAATCCCAAACCCTCTGCACAGGGAGGAACCCCGAGCCCTCTCTGCACAGGGAGGAATCCCAAACCCTCTGCACAGGGGAGAAATCCAAGTCCTTTCTGCACAGGGAGGAATCCCAAACCCTCTGCACAGGGGAGCAATCCCGAGCCCTCTGCACAGGGAGGAACCCCGAGCCCTCTGCACAGGGAGAAGCCCTCTCTGCACAGGAAGGAATCCCAAGTCCCCTCTGCACAGGGAGGAATCCCAAGTCCTCTCTGCACAGGGAGGAATCCCGAGCTCTCATCCTTCAGATGGGAACAGAGCCCCCCACGCTTGTCCCCCCGGCAGGAGCATCCCGCAACGCTCAGCCCCGGTCCCACCGCCTGCCCGGAGCCGCGGCAGGGCGCTGCTCCTGCCAATCCGATATTTTTTGAGCTGGCAAGCAGCACGGGCAGACTGAGAGCGGCTCTAATGGGCTGTACATCATGCACGGTGGTCAGGAAACGGAGCATCCGCTAATGGAGGGCAGCGGAGGCAGAGCTAGGGTGTTTGCGCAGTGGGGCAGGACAGCGTGTGACACACGGTGCCAGGGGCCAGAGGAGACACAGCTCTGCTCCCCACCCCGCGTGGCAGCAGGGATGGGCCGTGAGAGCCCCGGAGCGGAGCTGGGAGTGCCGCACACCCGCACCTGCCTTGGTATTTGGGAGGGCGGGTCCTTCAGCTGGGTCATCCTGGCCATGGTGACAGTCTGTAAACTGCGTTGGGAAACTCAGGAGAAGCAATAGTCGTGTTTTATGAAGTGTGGAGGTGGCAGGCAGGAGAGGGCTCTGTGGCACTGGCAGGGCACAGCACCGTGGGCTGGGTGAGCTGGCACCATCCCACCTGCACAGCAAGGGCACAACACCCCAGGCCAACACTGGAAAGCTGCCCTGGACAAGGTGGGCAGGGGGAGAGCAGAGTTGAGGGCAGCACAGACCACACAGCCAGGGCAGGGACCCCAGGCAGCAGCTGACAGATCTGGAAAGGGCTGATGCTGCTGCACCACTGTTGAACAGTGACATCCACTCCACAATTTAGAGGCATCAGACAGGCACTTAATTTTCCAAACCTCCAGGAGCTGGGCTCAGACACCGTACAGAGCCCTGCATTATGCATGAGCCACCCCTTCTGTCTGCACCACAGCACCCAGGGACATCAAAAGCCAGCACAGCTCCTCGAGCTCTGACACGAGCTGCCCCAGACGAGCTCCAAGCAGGAGAGCAGGACCAGGAGCCCCACAGAGGAGACACAGGCACCTGTCCTTCCCCTGAGCATCCCCCGAACAGCATTTGCTCATGGCCACAGGGGCCAGCGAGGCCAGCAGCACCCGAGGTGACAGGGCCAGTGGAGCAAATGCCAGACACTCCTGCTGTGAGCAGTGACATTTTCTGAGCCCTGTGTCAAGCGTGCCCTGCTCATCACTCCGTGAGGGGCAGACACTGACACAAGCTTCTCCCTCATCCTCCACAGCCTGGCTCTGTCCTCAGGTGTCCTCTCTCCTCCTCAGCATGATCAGGAGAGCTGGTTACCCCTGGGGTCAGGAGCCATTTCCTGGCAGTGTTTCTAGGGAAGTGCTGTAGCAGGAAAGGACCCTCGTGCAGGAGGGAGAAGCAGGGTGCTATTTGGGGCACATGTGACAATACCCACACTGAAGGGTCAGCCACGAGCAAGGGGTATGTCTGGGTGGGCTCCAGCCCTCCCACATCAGGCCTGTGGGCAGGATGGTTGCTGCTGAGCCCAGCCCATACCCCACCCACCAAGCTGGTGGAGTGGAAGGGGAGAACAGTGAGGGCAGAACAAACCCACCAGACCTTACCTGAGCCCGACTCCACACAAACCTAGACCCCAGGGAAACAGGGTTTGCTCCTGGGAACAGTGAGAAATCCCTCAGGAATCAGTGAGGCAGCTGTGGGGGATTGTTCAGAGGGGCCACCAGGTTTGGGGAGAACCCCCAACCTGCTCCTGCACCACAATGGGGAAGGGGCCAAGACACCCGAGAGGCTTCAGCCATGGGATGCAGGACAGGCAGGGTCTTCAGTCACCCAAGCAGGGCACTGCCAGGAAGAGGTTAATCCATCTCCCACCACTTCCCTCAGCCAGGAAGGCAGAGGAAGCTCCCGCAGGCTGTCGGGCACCGGCCAGCAGCTCATCCGCCCCCGGAGCCATTTGATCATCGGCCAAGCAGCACAGCCCCCCGGGACACCGTCTGCAGAGGAAGTCTCTGGCAAACACACAGCCCCAGGCCTGACCAGCCCTTCTCACCAGCTGCTGTGAAGCCTTCAGCCTCAGCAGGCAGGACACAGCCGGCACACAGGGCTGAGCTGCCCAGAACAGCAGCAGGAAAGCAGTGAGTGCTGCTTCATGCAGAAATATCCACTGCTCGGGGGCTTCTCGGCAAGCAGCAGTCCCTGGGGTGAGCAGATGTGATCCCCAGTGTGGGGTCACCCCAAGGGGAGCAGGTGGGGGGCACAGGGCACCCTTCACAAGCCCCAGGCACTGGGTCTCAGGGTCAGGGGTGTGAGGGGCAGCCTGAGCTCATCACATGCAGGTCCAGCCTGCCCTCAGCCCAGCATGGAGCAGTGTGGGTGCCAGCAGGGGGATGCCAGAGCCCCCCAGTGCCGGGGGCGCCCCCTCATGCAGCCCCAGCATGTGAGGGGCTGAGCTCGGCTGAGCTCACTGCAATTACAGTGGCCAAGGCTTTTAAGGGAAGGCAAGAGGCAGTTAAGGCAATTCAATAAATGCAGCACAAGAAAAGACTCTATTTTAGAAGCACTTACACTACACACAAGCCATCTCCGGTCCCCCCCTCCCTGGAGCAGCCAGGGATTAGCAACTGCCCGCTCAGACTGCCCTGGGCAGCCACAGCACGAGCTCTCCCCACAGACAAGGGCACCCAGAGCCCTGTGAGAGCTGCACCTTGAAGTCCCCCAGCACCCTGCCCCTGCCCCAAGGTGCTCTGAAGTGACACCAAGGGCTGAGGCAGCTGCTAACGAAGGCCCCGAAGCCGCAGCACAAAAGCTTCAGTGGTTTTGAAGAGGATCCTCAGGAACACACAGCGGGAGCAGGCAGAGAAAGGAGCTTGTCAAGACCTCACCAGCATCAATGGGAAGCGTTGGAGTCAGATCCCAGCACCAGGAGCCCTTTCAATGGGGCTTTACAGGGAAGATGAGTGGAAGAATTCAAAGGGGAACGAGAGCAGCTTGAAGTTTAATGAGGAGGAGACAGCGGCGGGGGATCAGCCTCTCGTTAGAGCAGGCAAAACCACTGGCCTGGCCTTGCACACAAAGGAGCCCATGGCCTTTGTGTGTGGATGTACCCTGGTCCAGAATGGCTCCTGGCTGCCCCACCAGCTCTGGGCACTCAGGAAAGGCAGCAGGGTGCAGGCGCTTCAGATCCAGGCTCCAAACCTTATTTATATTTCAGCTGCCGTGATTTTGTTATATTTGAGCTGCTGAATGCCTCATGCAAAGCTCCAGCTCCTCTTGCTGGGGGTGCAGCATCCCCCGGAGCACCAGACCAGGCTCTGGCAGCAGAGCAGCCCCAGAAGGTGGCAACTGTGCCACGACCTGCTGCGCTCAGCTGATGCTCTCCATCAACCCAGACCGTGTCCCCGAAATGCCTCGCCTGCACCTGAATTAACAGCTCCTGACAGCTCCCGCACATGCCAGGCCCAGGCTGTGATGTTTTGGCACTTCACATCACAAACCAACACAGTATTATCCATCAAGTGCCCTCCTGCTGCAAGCGCACGCACTGCGCTGAGCATGACACCCACACCCGGCTCCCGTGCAGGGGCAGGGCCCACTGCAGGACCCTCAGCCCAGGGAAGGTTTTCCCAGGGACATCCACCTGCCCAAGACCCACTGTGGGGTCTCTGGCAGCGCATCCCCCTCCCCACATCACTGGTTGTTGGCACAGACACCTCCCCCTGCAGCGACACCAGGATCAGGAGGACCCACATGGGCTCATCTCCTCCTCACACTTTGCTGATCTCATTAGAATCATGTCCGGGAAAGATGGGAATTTGCCACTTGTCCATAGAAAAAAGAACTGGCACGGTGAGATTAATCACAATCACTCCATCTGGATAAAAAAAACCCCAAAAACCATTATTTTGTTTCAATGAGCACAAAGAACAAGTTGTTCTTTAAGAACACTGTAATTGCAGGCTCTGGACCTTGCTGGTTGCTTCCAGCTCCAGCCACGGTGCCCAGGACACAGGGATTGCCACCTGGCCCTGCCAAAGGAGCTGGGGCAGTGAGGAGGGCCACAGAGATGCTGAGCCCCGGCTTAATTTCTCCATCCAGTTGCATGACAGCTGCAAAGTTCAGACGCTTCACAAGAAATTATCACCCACAGCCGTCAGCACCCGGCCTGTCGGAGCAAGTTAATGATTTGTCACCAGGGCTCTGCCCGCGCGTCACCGCGATTACAGCAGCTCTGCCAGCAGCCAAAGGTCTCTCCCCACACACAGAGGAACGCTTTTCATCTAGCCCCCTACCCCAAAAACCCACAGGGGACCACCATGCACCCACCCCACGGGGTCTGTGCCCCAGCAGCAGGGCAGCCCCCCGGAGGGCACTGCCACCGTCACCCCCTCGCAGGTCAGCTCAGCCAAGCGTGGGATATTGGGAAAACACCGAGCATTCCGTCTCCACCCCGCCAGAAGCTCCGGGTCTGGGAAGGAGGCCCGAGGAGTGGCTGGGAACAGGCGGCGCAGATGTCGCGGGCTGCCCGACAAGCCCCGGCAGCCGCGGTTCGAGGCTCCTGCCCCGTTCCCAAAACGATTCCCGAGCTCAGAGTCCAAGGCGTGCCAGGATGCCTCCAGGCCCGCCAGCAGCCGCCGCAGAACCCATCGGGGATGGTGGATTTAGAAGGGTATTTCAAACCTCTGCTTAAATAGAAACATCTTCACCTCCTCCCCCCCGCCCCAGCCCGCGCAGCCATCGACAAACCGGGTGTGGCTGCAAAGCCAGCCCTGTTTAAGCACAGACACGGCGCTGAGGTCAAGTTTTAAGCTTTTTTGGAGAGGGAGTACCTGCACCTTCCCACGCCCTTGTCCACATCTTTGTCCAGTCTGTCCATGAGCAAAGAGGGGGCAAAATCAGCCCTGCCAGAGCAGAGAATGCGACTCAAGGCACCGATGGCAGCTCTGGAGCTGCCATCCCCAGCCGTGTCCATTCACACCGACCCACCTGGGACACCCCATGGGGCTGAGACTGACACCTACCCCCAGCTCTGGGTGCCCAGACACCCTGTCTAGGTGGGGAAGCACCAGCTGAACCCGGAGTTAGGCTCCTACTGCTGTAACAGACACGACATTTCTTTTTAACTTCTGTTAATTAGAAGCCAGTCTAATTTAAACCTTCAAAACCAGCACAAGCGTCGGTACAGATGCTGCAATTAAAGTTCTGCAAGTTCTCTGTGCAGAGAGAGGCTCTGCTCGCTCCCCCAGCCTGCGGAGCGGGGCCAAGGGCAGCTCCGCTCCCAGGCTCTGCCATCTGCGAGCGGCAGCGCGCCCGGCAAAAGCGCCGTCTTAAATCCCGGAGATCT
Source organism: Setophaga petechia (assembly GCA_024362935.1). Classification (NCBI taxonomy): domain Eukaryota; kingdom Metazoa; phylum Chordata; class Aves; order Passeriformes; family Parulidae; genus Setophaga; species Setophaga petechia. The sequence goes on along the minus strand of JANCRA010000044.1, from coordinate 2,534,027 downwards.
GGAAGTGCGATAAAAAGCCAAATCCCATCAAGCGCTCCCACACCAAACCACAGTCTCGAAGGGAAGCCGTCCTCCCCAGGAACGGGCTGAGCTGCAGGAGCCGTGCAGCTGTACCGCAGTGCCTGCCCGGCTGAGTGAGGCTTTCAGGTGGGGGAAACAAAGGGGTGAGTTAATAGGATTAGGGCAGCGCCGAATGACACACTGAAATGCGGCACCAGGACCAGAGGGGACATCCCTCAATGCCCCCGGCTGCAGCCCGGCCACGATTCACCCGCGCTAGCCCAGGCACGGAGCACAAACTACTCGCACACCCAGCCCCAGGAGACCCCTCCCTGCAGCCCGGCTCGTCCTCCCAGCCCCTCCCGGGGATGAACGCGCTTCCTGGAGCCGGCAAGGACACGGCACATCGCCCAGACAATAGACTGGAACGCCATTGTCTGAGAGAGGGCCCCGCACGGCCGCCCCACCTTTCCCCAGCGCCCTGAGCCCTGGGGACCCGCGTCTGTCCCTGCTCCCGCACGGCGACCACGGTGCAAGGAGGGAGAACAACCCTCAGCCACCGCTGCCAGGAGCTCTGCGCGTCCCCATCCCGATGGCCAACTTGTTTAAGCCAAATTAGCAGTAAAATGGGCTTTTCATGACACTTCATGGAAATCCTCCAAAACAATGAGCGATAACAGGCTTCAGGCATGCAAACGCAGTTCCAGTGGGTGCCCTGCACCCTTTCCAGCCAGCTCCGACACCGACAAGGACACAGAAATGGACCCCTATAATTTTCTCATCCCTGTTTCCGGCTGGACCGGACACTCCGAGAGCGGAGCCCGGAGCAGCCCCCGCGGACACTGCACCTGCCCTGGATGCGGCTGCCAGCCCGGAGCAAACGCCCCCGGCACGGCTCCAGCCCCATCCCCGCGGCAGCTGGTGGGGAGACGCTGCGCCCCCGGCTCCCCCCCAGCCGATGGCAGACGGACACCGGAGCCGCGAGCTGCTCGGGGCTGGCACCAGCGCCAAAACCAGCACGACGTGGGCTGGAGCAGGAGGTGAAGCCACTGGGGGGGCTGTGTCACGGGGCTGTGTCCCCAGCTCCCACCTCCCTTCTGGTATGGGGAAGCTGACAAGGGAACATGAAACCAGGCATGGGACTCACCCAGGCACTCCAACAGCGTTATGGGGAAACCGGGGGTGCAGGGACTTCCAGCCTGGCCGGAGGGGGTGCAGGCTGATGGTCCCACACCCGGGCAGGCACAATGGTGGCGCAGGTCACCCTGTCCCGTCCCGTCCCGTCCTGAGCGCTCACGCTCCCCTCCCAGCACACGTTGCTCGTTTGACAGCCCACGTTTGCCTTCTCCGGGCAACTCCCAGCAACATTTCAGCATTATCCTTTCATCTGTGCTGTAAACCTGATTAATTAAGCTAATCACTCAGCTAACGCAATTAGAGCGCTCTCTCCTCTCCAAACATCAGACAAACAGCCAAGTTTCGCTCCCCCCGCCGTTTCCCGGTGTGGATGTCCGCTGTCCGGGGCTCGGCTGGGACCCCCTGTGCTCACTGTGCCCAGCACCCCTCACCCGCGGGGGGCTGTCGGGGTGATGCCAGGACCCCCCTGGACCCTCTCAGCCCCCAGACCTCACACGCCCGGCGTTGGGAGAAAGATATCCCCGGTCCCACGAGTAAGGACGGCGATGTCGAAGCGATCCGAGGTGGCCTCAAGAGCAGCACGCGGTGTCCCCAGGTGTGGTTGCGGGCACGGAGCAGCCCCGGTTTGCGCAAGAGCCCCACAGCACCGGGCGAGCGCCGTGCCAGGGCCTCGCCCGCCCAGCAGCAGCTCCGGGCGGGGCCGGGACAGAGTCAGCGCCTCGCACCGTAGCGCGGAGCCGCGACTCGGCACCGGGAAAGGGCCGGGACAGCTCGGCTGCCCAAGGGGACCCGCCCAGCTGGTGCCGCGCAGACCGGCCGAGCTCCGGGCAGCACACGGGGAGCCCTGTCCCAGCCGGCGGCAGTGGGGCCGAACCGGGACGCCCGGTGCTGCCCGGCCCGGACACCCGGCTCCTCCCCGCCCCGAGCGCGGCCGCTCCCCAGCGCCGCGCGGCGGAGTCCGGTGCAGCCCAGCCTGGAACAACCGACAGCCACGGCCCCGGCCACGGCCCCGTCCCGGCCGCCCCAACTCCGCTCACCGGACCACTCCCCGCCAGATCTCCACCAGCCCGGTCCTCCGGAACCTCCCCGCTCACCGGAGCGATCCCTGCCCGGTTCCGCCGGCCTATTGCCGCTCACCGCCGGTATCCCATGCCCGATGCTCGTTGACTCGGCTCCACTCACCGTCGCTCCCGGTGCCCCGCCCCGCTCACCGTCGCTCCCCGTGCCCGGTGCGGCAGTCCCGCTCACCGCCGCCACCCGTTCCCGGTGCCCCGGCCCCACTCACCGTCCCTCCCCGCCCGTTCCCGGTGTCCCGGCCCCGCTCACCGTCGCTCTCCGCCGCCCGCCCGCTCCTGCCCGAACAAAAGGCGAGCAGCGCCCCGCGCCTCGCCCCGCCCACCACAGGCCCCGCCCTCGCTCCGTTCCTCCGCTATTGGCTGCCCCGCACGCCCATCAACCGCTGGCCCCGCCAGGCCCCGCCCCCTCCGGACGTGTTTATCCGCTCCCCATTGGCGGGGGCGCGGCAGCCCCGCCCCCTGCCCGCAGGTGATTGGACAGCGGGGCGGGGTGGGCGGGGCGCGGCGGCGGCAGAGCAAGGGCGCGACCACGAGGGGACCACCTGGGTGACGTCAGTGGGCGCGGCCAGGTGGGGCCGGGACCCGCCCCAGGGCAGGGCCAGGGGCTCGGGGGGACCCCCGGGGCCGTGCGGGCACCCCCGGGCCATGCGGGGATCCCCGGGCCGCGCGGGGACCCCCCGAGGCAGGAGCGCGGGGGCGGTGGAAGCGGCGCTCGGGAAGGGCTCGGGGCTGCTGGAGCTGCTGGCGCTGCGTCAACCCGGTCCCCGCCGGACCGGTCCAGCCGGGTGCTGCCGCCGCGTCCCGGGCGAAGCCGCCGTCACCCAGTGCCCGAGTCATGCATTAGATACATCCTAGCCCACCTCAGGACCCCCCCCCCCAGGTGAGGGGAGCAGGAGGATTGTGCCCCGGTGAGGATGAGGAGGGAGCATCCTGCACCCCCCCGCTGCCTGTACGGTTCCCTGGTGCGTCTGGCAGCGAGCGCTGCCAGGCGGGGATTCGATTCTCAGCTCCGAAGGGAGGTGAGAGACAGCGCTTCCACCGCCCCTGCAAGGAAAAGGGAATTCATGGCTGTGCGCTGAGCGGGAGATCCGGAGCGCAGCCAGAGAGAGCTCTCGGCACAAGCGAATGGGCACACGGCATGGCATGGCACGGCACGGCAGAGCAGGGCACAGCGCAGCTGAGGCCTCAGCCCGAAATCTCATTCGTGCTCCCCTGTTGGTCAAGGTCGAGGGTGTCAGGGAAGCGCCACGGCGTGACCCAGCTTCCTGCAGCCGTGCCCTTGCATCCCCTGCATCCCCTGTATCCCCTGCATCCCACCTCCGTGCATCCCATCTCTGCACCCCCGACACTGCCCCGCAGCTCCACTCTGTGTCCTGAGGGACAGGACAGTGGCGACGGGGACAGGGCGGTGGCGATGGGGACAGGACGGTGGCCATGCTCAGGTCACCGCCACTGCCGGGTCACACCGCCGCTCCTAGAGCTGCTGCTCCTGCCTGGCACTGCCAGGAGTGACGGATGCACATCCAGCGGCTGCAGGTGGGAGCAGGACAGGGACTCCGGGCACCCCACGGCTGCGAGGGGCTTTGCCTGGTGCCCGTAGATCAGCGGGAGGGAGGAGCCGGGGCTGGGGAGGGGACACGGTGCCCAGGAGTGTGTCAGCGCAGGGCGGAGGCCCCGTGGGCCCGGTGCCACCCTCGCCCAGCTGTCGGGAAGATCCGCAGCTCTTTGTCCCCCGGGCTGCGGTGCCAGCGCTGGGCTGTGCTCCCCGCTCATCCTCTGCTTGTGCCGCCGGCCACACCCCACCGGGCTGGCACTCCCCTCCCGGGATGGCTGTGACCCATCGGTGACAAAGCCAGCTCCTCCCAGGTGACAGGACAGCTCTGTCCCGGCGCAGGGTGCAGCGGGTGCCCCCTCCCAGCGCTGCCTCCTCCAGCCCTGAGCTTTGCCCTCGGGTCTGGGGGCTCAGCCCCTGCCCGGTGCCCTGCAGAGCTGGAAAAGCCCCGGTGAGCAGGGGCTCCAGGCAGGGCAGGGTGGGGTGCTGGCAGCCTCTTGCCACCCCCTTCCTTCCATTCCCATCCCTTCCCTCCCCCGGGGCCAACGCTGTGATTCAGCCTCTCAGTTTCAGTCCTCGTAGCCAATTTCCATGCGGAGCAGGAGGGAACACGGCAGGGAGGAGTGAGCAGCCACACACTGCCCGGTGCCTCGTGCCTAGGACTGGCACGGGTTTGTGGGCACCAACAGAGACCCCCAGCGGGCCCCGAAACGCAGGACGTCACCCCACCCTGCCACCCTCACCTCCATCGGGGGATGCAGGCTGCACCCTCCCATCCAGGAGCATCCCCAAGGAGCAGTGTCACAGAGCTGCACCCAAAACAACCATCAGCTCATGGATATCACACCCCAAAACAACCATCAGCTCATGGATATCACACCCCAAAGACCCATATGGACATGCTGCCCTCCAGCCCCCTGAAACTCCCCTCCTATTTCACCTGACAGCCTCAATGGGGGGGTCATGGATCCCTTTTGGGGTCCCCCTCATGGAACCCAGAGCCTCACAGGAGCCTGGCTGCTGTCATGGCCTCCACGGGTCCCCACAAGTTCCCCCAGCTCATCTGTGGGGACATCCAGGCCTGAACTCATCCCTTCCTCTCCCACAGCAGAGCCTCTCCTACTCTGAGCTCCTGGATCCCAGCACATGGAAGGTGGAGGCAGCCTTGAAAAGACCAGTCTGGATTTTATTCAAAGTTCAGCACCAGTAAATATATAAAAAGAGCAACTGTGCAAGAGGGGAAATCTTAAATTAACGGAGCTTAAGGCTAAAGAGGGCTGGTGTGGCAAAAATTCAAGGCACGGGCAGGGCATGGGCACCTCAGCCTCACCAGGCTGCAGCCCCGTGGTGACACAGGGAGGTGACACACCAGGAGCCCCCTGTAGCACCAGGCTGGGGAGTCCAAGGGGAGCTGGCAGATTGCCTGGGAGGCTGGAGGAACAGGAGCAGGAGCCTCAGGAAGGGGCAGGAGCAGCTCCAGCAGCATTGTGCATTCCTCCCAAAGTAGGGGTTGCCCCCCAAGCCCATCAGGACAGCACTGGGGTCGATCCTGGTGCATCACCCACAGATCCTGGGGAGCAGGTGAGGGACACAGAAATCCCCAGTGCTGTGGGGCATCACTACTGGTCAGGGCTCCTGGGGCACTGAGGACAGGCGTGGCCCAGGCTCCTGGGCAGGCAGAGACATTCAGGGCTGCTGGTGTTCCTCTGATGGGAATTGGGCTGTGCCAGCAAACGTCCCGGTGGCAAAGGCAGCCCTGCTGCAGGATGCTGGGCAGGACTGGCCCCTCCCCATGAGTCTGAGTTTCTACCGGTGGCTGGGAGGAGCCCAAAGCCCGACGTCCCCAAGATGGCATCGCAGAGCCACCACCATCCAGCTCAGTTGGTGCTGGCTGCCCCTTCACCTGGCTCATCATAGGATCTCTGCAAACAAGGAGAACTTGGTGGCACCAGGGGTATGGGCAGCAGACCCCCCGCCCTATAGAACGACCCCCAGACCTTGGTCGTCTTTGTCTCCTTTGGTCTTGGGTTCCTGCCACCACTCTGAGAAGAATCCCTCCTCATAGTCACCTTCACCCTCGAACTCTCCATCAGAGGGCAGGTCCAGCACCTCCAGCCCCTCACCACCATCCACCTCCATCTGCAGCACAGGAGCAGGCAGAATGGCTTGGCAGCCTCACCTGCAGTGTGCTCCAGGGCTGTTTTGGGGGGTCACACTCCCACACACACCACCCTGCACCCCACATCAGGTACCTCATCATCATCATCCTGCAGGTACTGCCGGGCGAACTCCAGCATCTTCTTCTGGGCCGCCGTCTGGTTGTGGTACCTCACGGCTTCCTGGGCACCCAGGGGGAGAGGGGCTGGGTCAGACCCCCCCTGGGCAGTGCAGGGCCACAGGATGGGCGGCTGGGGGGGTCCTCACCGGCCGTGGCTCGAAGTCTTCCTCACTGAGGCGCCAGCGCTCGCGGTGGAAGCGGTAATAGACCAGGTTCTGCTGCATCACCGTGTCCCCCGGGTCGAACAGCATGTAGCTGGAGACGCTGCGCACCGCGTCCTGCACGTCATTCACTGCGGGGAGCAGAGCCAGCTGACACGGGTGACACCCCTGACAGGGCACACAGCACCCCAGGGTGCCCCCAGGGCACGCACAGCGCCCCGCTCCCTGCGGCACTCACACTTGTAGTAAGCGAATTGTAGGTAGTGGTACATGGTGGCCACGAATTTCTCCACGAAGTAGCCGCCCACGTTGGGGGTGAGCTCAGTCTCGCAGTCCACCTTGCACTGCAGCACGCTCACAAAGTGGTCTGGGGGGGAGATGTTGGGTGTTGCAGCCCTGATCACCTCCCCAAATCCGCCGTCCCCCAGCCCGCCACTACCTGCGATGGCAGGGTAGAAATCCTTGAACTCCTGGAGCTCGTAGGCGCCCTCACAGCCGGCCAGACAATCCTCATAGGCCTTGTAGTACTCGGCCAGAGCTTGCTCCATGTCGGCTGCACTGCTCCGGAAATCCCCACTGTTGTACAGCTTCACTGCCCGCACGAATATCGGCTGCAGGGACCCCTGCTCAGTGAGGGAGAGCTGCTCCCCTCGGGGTCTGGCAGCACCAGGTGGGCTTTGAGCCCTGGGGAGCCCCTCTCCTGCCCCAGCCCCATCCCCTCCTCACCTCATAGGGCTGAGCTTCCAGGTCGACCAGGTATTCATCCACATCCAGCATGGTCCTGTAGTAGTTCAGGTACCTCAAGGTCATCTCATGCTTGGGGTTTTTCTGCAGGAAGGTGTGGGCAGCAGACACGGCTTTCTCGATCTTATTTGACTGTGGAGGGAGGTGCAGAGACCTGCTGTAGGGCAGCCTGTACCCACACTGCAGCCAAGGGGGTCTCAGCACCCAGCCAAAAGGGTGACCCTTGTGGGGAGCACCCCTGAACCCACACTGCACAATCACCCACTGGCTGTGATGAACAGACAGGATCTGGGAGCATGGACACTGCAGGTAACTCCAGCCACGCCAACCTCCTGGCTGTGCCCATGGTGGGCACAGGGACAGCTCAGCCTCTCATGGGCCCCCACATCCAGCCAGGAGGGATCTACGTGGTGTGAGGTGGATCCACGTGCTGTGGGTTTGACCCACACATCCACCTCTCTCCAGCACTGCCATCAGACCTGGCTGCTGCTCCTGCTGCTTTATGGGCTCTCGGGTTGCAGCTTCAGGGGAGTGAGCAGGGAGGGAGGGTGGTTTGAACAACCTATCCATGAAATGGGCTTGGGCCAGAGCAGCAAGAGGAAAAGGCATTAAGGATGAAGCCAGGCAGTCCCTCACCACTGCCAGGTGAGTGGGGCTGCAGTGCTGAGTGCTAAAACAGCACCAGCAGTGGAAGATGCCAGGGACCAGACCCTGACCAGAGCACTGTCCCCTGCCAGAGCCACTCTGGCCAGCACACAGCCACCTGAGGGGGGTGCCTTATGAAACCTCCCTCCCCAAAACCTCCCTCCACGTCTGCACTGTGAAGCTGAGCAAGTCCTTCTTTCTTATGGAGCATCCAGACACGTGTCCCACCACAACCACAGAGGCACTGCACCCTCCAGCTCAGGCCCCTCAGGCTGGGGCAGCCCCTGTGTGCTCTCTGCCTGTCCAGGGAGACCTTGGGCCACCAGGGCAACACAAGGTGGGACAGAGGGACACAAGCACAGGGGCCCCCCAGTCGTCCTGCCTGATGTGTCCCAGATGATGCTGACGTGCCACGGCTCAGGGGCAGCATGGAGGAGCTGGTGGGGGATGCCAGATGGGGAGGGAAGGAAAGGGGAGGCACCTGACAGCAGGGTGCAGGATGGAGTGGGGCACAGATAGACGGGAGTGGGGTTCAGGGTGGGCAGATCAGAGGCTGACAGTGTAGGAGGGGGGCACAGGATGGGGATGCAGAATGGGGGTGTCAAAGAGGACGTAGAGGATGAGTGGCACAGGATGAGATCCGGGAAGGGGTGTGCCCAATCAGGGGGCAGGATGGAGGGGAAAGATCAGTGGTGCAGGACAGGGCAGCAGGATCCCCCCACCCCTTCCCCCTTCCATTTGCACCGCCTCACCTTGAAGAGCGCGTAGTGCAGGTACTGGTAGGGCTGGCGGCGCTGGAAGTCGCGCAGGGTCTGCGCCGGCGGGTAGCGCAGCTGGAACACGGGCAGCTCCCGCTTGCAGGCTCGCAGGCAGCCGGCTCGGAGCAGCAGCCGCCCGAAGAGCCGCAGCTCCCGCTCCCACTCCCGCTCCCCGGCGGGACCCTCCCCGGCAGGAGGGGGCTCCCCGGCGCAGCGGCGGTGGCAATGCGCCTCGCTGTCCCGCAGCAGCCTGTGCAGCCGCAGGCTGGCCTCCAGCCCCTGAGCGCTCTCCGCCCACTGCGCGTCCGCGTACTGCTCCAGCGCCCGCTCGTAGGCGCTCTGCAGCGGCTCCAGCGCGGCCGCGGGGAAGCCGCGCACGCTGTACTGCTCGTACTGCGCCGCGCACAGCCCCGCCGCCAGCGCCGCCAGCAGCGCCCGCGCTACCGGCACCGCCACCGGCACCGCTACCGGCACCGCGCCGCCCATCGCCGCTGCCGCGCACTGCCCGCGCCCTACCCCGCGCAGCGCTCCACGCCGGACCCCGCGCACCGCACCGCGCACTGCCCGCCCACCGCCCGGCGCAGCGCTCGCGCACTGCCCCGCGCACCGCCCCGCGTACTGTCCGCGCAGCGCTGCACGCCGGGCCCCGCGCACCGCCCCGCGCAGCGCTCCACGCACTGCCCGCGCACCGCCCCGCGCACTGTCCGCGCAGCGCTGCACGCCGGGCCCCGCGCAGGGGGCGGGCAGCAGCGGGGATGGGCGGTGCGTGGCGGGCGCGCAGGGTCTTAGTGCGGCTCCGCCGGCCCCGCGGGGGATGCGCGGGGGATGCGCGGCGCTGCACAGAGCGAGGTTCTTCAGCAGCACCATGCGCGGGCGGACTCTCCAGGCCGGCGGTGGCCGGAGGTGTCCCCGCCGCTGGCCCGTGCCAAGCCCGAGGCCACACGCCCTGTGCCGTGCCAGATCCCGGCCCCAGAGCTGTCCCGTGCCAGGCCTCGGCACGGCCGCAGTGGCCCCGGCCCAAACCCAGCGCTCTGTCTCTGGCTGGACGGTGGCACTGAGGGATGTCACTGCGCGGGGCAGCAGCCAGGACAATGCTGAGGTTTCTCCCTGCGGAGCAGAGGGCGCTGCTGTGGTGCCACCACCCCTCAGCGCTCAGTGGGCACAGCGAGGCCGTGTCCCAGCGCCATCGGGAGAGCCACGTGTCCCCCCAGGCTGCTCTGAGCAGTGTGGGGTGTGCTGGGGGGCTGCAAACCCCACCGGGGCTGGGCTGGGGGAGCTGACGGTGCTCGGCTGGAGCTGTTTCTCTCACTGGTAGCACTGAGGCTCAGAAGGGCTGCGCTGGGATTTGGGTTTGGGTTCACAGCCTGTTGCATTTCCCACCTGGCGCTCACCAAAGGCTCTTGCCACGGGACCTGTTTCTTGCCGATGGATTTGGGGGAGCAGGGATGTGTGGGCAACGCCTCTGTGAGAGTTTGAGGCTGTGTTTGTCTGGGAAGGACTGCCGGGAGAATTTCACATTTTTGAGTAAAAGCTCTGCCAGCAGCAGACTCGTTATTAACACACTTATTTCCTTTTATTTACTCTCCCGAGGTGCTGGGATTGAGCAGCAGCATCTTGGGCCGGGTGCAATGAGCTGGCAGCGGCAAGAGGAAGAAGAGGAGGAGGATGAGGAGGAGACACAGCAGCTCTAGGACCTGGGGCAGGGCAGGGCCGGGCTGGGCCTGCAGCCGCACAGAGAAGGAACTGCCCAAGGGGAAAAAAAAAAAAACAAAAGAGAGAGAGAGAGAGAGAATAAATAATGAGAGGGAGGAGGAAAAGAAATAGGAGAGTAAAAAAAGAGGAAAAGGGGGAAAGGGAAGAAGAAGAGAAATAAATCAAGGAGAGGGGGAAGAAACGAAGAGGAAAAACAAAAGAGGGGAAAAGAACAACCCCTCCCGCCGTGGATCGCTCCGTGCCGCGGTGTCAGCTCCCGGCGCGGCGGGGGGAGCGCGGCGGGGCCCGGACACGTCTACAGAAATTCCAGGCGGGCCGGGCTGGGCGGGCGGAGGGGAAGAGAAGGCAAAGGGGCGTCCCGGGCAGGAAAGGGGCGTCCTGAACCCCCCGCCCGCCTCCTTCCCTTCCGCCGCCTCAGCCCCAGCGCCATGGCCATGGCCCGGGGCAGCCGCTGCTGCCTCCTCCTCCTCCTCCTCCTCCTCCTGGGCGTCTTGGGGGCCCCGGCGCTGGGCGACCCCGGCCCTTTGGAAGACGTGGTGATAGACAGATACTATATTCCCAAAATCTGCCTGCGGGAGGCGCAGATGGGGGATTTCATTCGCTACCACTACAATGGGACCTTTAAAGATGGCAAAAAGTTTGACTCCAGGTATCGCCCGCGGCTCCGTGGCGGCTGCATGCGGGGGGCAGCTGCGATGGGACCCTGCATGCCTCCCCCAGCCCCCAGCCCGCGTTCCGGGGCAGGAAGGCAGCCTGGAGACCCCCGCATGCCTTCCCCAGCCCCAGGACAGAGACAACGCCCGGCTTTGAGCCGAGGAGGGGTTTCGGTGGGTGCTGGGGTGACTCAGGAGCCTGCACACTGAAGCGATCCCCCAGCCCAGGCTGCAGCCCCCCAGACAGATCCCGCAGGAGCTCCCAGCCCTTCGGGGAGCCTGCCCCCCCTCAATCCACAGAGCAGTGGGATAGCCTGTGCTAATTTGGCCCTAATTGGCACGCTCTGCACGCAGGAACACGTATGTGCATGTGCTGCACAGGGAGGGAAATGCTCGAAGCACTTTGAGACGTGGCAGCAACGAAACCCTTCATTATCCCAGAGGATTTGCTCTGCTGGCCTCAGAGCTCCTTGGCCCCCTGCTCTGCTCGTGCTGCTTGGGAATTGGGGTTGGGGCAACCCCTGGTTTGCAGCACCATATGCAGGAAGGAGCACTGGGCACACAGGAATAACTGGAGCAATCAAAATTTCCCGGGCAGGCGTTGTTTCGGAGCTCTGGAAACCAAAGGGGGTTCACAGTTTGATGTAAAAAGACACAGTTTGATGTGATAAGACACAGTTTGATGTGATAAGACACAGTTTGATGTGTCTTACCTTTCTTGTGAGCATCAATGGGGGAGAAATTAACTACAGTGGGAGCCTCACTGCTAAAAAGAATTCTCTGTCAGGAAGACATCTGCTGTCACAGTAGTTTCTTGGAGTATTTTAAGGTTTAAAAATAAAAACAAATTTGCAGTTTAAAATGAGGCCGGGACGTCATCTTTCCTCATCACTGTGTAAAGCTCCAATGTGCCAGGTACAAAATTATTTGGAAGCAGCAGAGCTGCCAGCCTCCAGCCCAGCTGAGTGGGTGAGATCTGGGGAGGGTCTGGATGGCTTCTGGGGCTGAAATCCTGACCAGCAGCATGGGATTGAGCCCTCCAGCATCCACATTTTTAATCTATGGGCCCTGCCTGCCACACAGGCTGTGATGTGAGACCTGCACTGGCAGCTTTGGGAGCTTCACCCCTTTTCTCAGCTCTGATGGCTCTGTCCCTTTGCCCCAGCTACGACAGAGGGGCCACGGTGGCCGGTGTGGTGGGCGTCGGGCGGCTGATCACGGGCATGGACCGGGGCCTGCAGGGCATGTGCGTCAACGAGCGGCGTCACCTCATCGTGCCACCCCACCTGGGCTACGGCAGCATTGGCGTGGGTAAGGGGCCCTGGCACGGGGGGCTCGGGGAGAAAAGCCCCCAGGGGCAAGGACAGGGCCCCCCTGGAAGATGTGGCCTGAGGGTGGCTCCATGGCCAGGGTGGGTGGTGCTGAAGTGGGGCTTCCTTGGTGTGGTGTTTCCCATGGCAGGAAGGAAATGATGGATCTGCCTCCGTGTTCTTAGAAAGTCAATTTATTATGATATGGTATGATGTGATATTATATATTATATTGTATGATATATATAATATTATACCATTTATATTGTATTACATCAGATCATATCATATATCATATCATCATATCATATATAATATTATATAACATTATACTATTTTATACTATGTTAAATAATAGAGAAAGGATACAGACAGAAGACTTAACAAGATATTAATTAAAAACTGGTGACTCCTCAGAGTCCCAACGCAGCTTGACTGTGATTGATCATTAAGTTGAAACAATTCACATGTTGGATAAAAAAAAAAATCTTCAAACCCCATTCCAAAGCAGCAAAACACAGGGGAAGCACGTGAGATTATTTTGTTTTCCTTTTTCTCTGAGACTCCTCAGCTTCCCAGGAGAAGAAATCCTGGTGAAGGGATTTTTCTAGGAAAATATGACAGTGACAACCTGGGAATGAGGGGTCCTGCCCCAGCTGGGCTGTGCTGGGTCTCCAGTAGTGGCTTCAGGGGAGGCTTTGGGGGGCAGAGCTCATGGCTGGCCTGGGCTCAGTGTTGGCCCCACTCAAGGTTCTCTGTCCTTGCTGCTGCCCCTTTAGCGGGGCTGATCCCCCCAGATGCCACCCTGTACTTCGATGTGGTCATGCTGGACATCTGGAACAAGAATGACAAGCTGCAGATCACCACCCTGTCCAAACCCGAGCGCTGCAACCGCACCGTGGAGAACTCGGACTTCGTGCGGTACCACTACAATGGCACCCTGCTGGATGGGACCCCCTTCGACTCCAGGTATGGCCACTGGGATGCCCCCTGACCTCAGGGCACCTGGGATGCACCCTCTGCCTCCACACTGGGCCATTCAGGGTGGCTGGGACCCAGGGACACCAGCCTAGGCACACAGTCGTGTAGGAGTGTTGGGGGTAGGACGGTTGGGACAGACAGAGATGAGAGATCTCTGCAGCCAGGTCTGGAATTTGGGGTTTATTGCAAAGGGCCTGGGTGCAGGGCTCTGCTGGGAGCTGCCAGCCACAGCTCAGAGCAGGACTGAGAGAAGAGAGGGGGAGAGAGGATGAGAGGGTGAGAGAGTAAGAGGGTAAAAGCGTAAGGGAGTAAAAAAGGTAAGAGAGCCAGGTTCCCATTACAATACCATAAATCTTCTTCTGTGTTGAATATTCTAATTCTCACTAACCAATCCAGTACAAGATATAAATCCTATAGCGTTTACATACAGCTTATAAGAATCATTACATTACCATACTGTGTTACATTTTAAACCCTAAAAACTCCTCTTTGGGCCCCTTCTGCCAAGCCAGTAGGGTCTGCTCTGACCCTTGGACCTGTCTGCAAGCAAAGGGTGTTGTTCCATCAAAAAAAGATTACCTTCAATCTAGCCACACCATGGTTTTCCAGTCATTCAGTAACTGAGGTATCTCAAAGATTGCTTTCATTTCAATCTCGCTTATAGTTTCTGTATTCTCAAAATCTTTTGTCAGACAATCATATTTATAAGGCTTTCCTGTTTCATCTTCCCCAACAAGTCAGAGCAGCCTTACCCTGTCCTGCTCCCCAGCAGGGCCGGTGCACCTCCATAACCCCTCAAGCCAGCCTCTGGCACAGCACTGCTCTGCCTGGGGCTGCTGCTGTGGCCCCAGAGCCATCCTCATCCTCATTCTCCACCACCAGCTACAGCAAAGGCAGCACCTATGACACCTACGTGGGCACGGGGTGGCTGATCAAGGGCATGGACCAGGGGCTGCTGGGGATGTGCGCTGGGGAGAAGAGGAGCATCATCATCCCCCCGTTCCTGGCCTATGGGGAGAAGGGCTACGGTGAGCCAGGCACCCCCCCATGCTGCCAGCCCCTTCTGTGCCAGCTCTGGGGTAGAACCCTCCTTCAGGCTGAGCTGTTTCCTCTCCCAGGGACGGTGATCCCGCCGCAGGCGTCGCTGGTGTTCAGCGTGCTGCTGGTGGATTTCCACAATCCCAAGGATGGCGTCTTCCTGGAGCACCTGGACGTGCCAGAGACCTGCAAGCGCCGGGCTGTGACCGGGGACTTTGTCCGCTACCACTACAACGGGACACTCATGGATGGGACCCTCTTTGACTCCAGGTGTGGGAGAGAGGGGACACTCATGGATGGGACCCTCTTTGACTCCAGGTGTGGGAGAGAGGGGACACTCATGGATGGATGGGGTCCTCTTTGACTCCAGGTGTGGGAGGGGACACTCAGGATCCTCATTGACTCCAGGTGTGGAGGGGACACTCAGGACCCTCTTTGACTCCAGGTGTGGGAGGAAGTGGCCCTGTAGGGAGAGCCCCTGGTGTCCTCTCCTGGCTGCAGGGAAAGGCTGGAGAGGGGATGTTGGAGCCCCAGAAATTCCTCTGGCTGCCCTGGAGGACTCAAGCCCCTGCCCAGGGGAGCTCAGAGACCTTGGCACAGAACACAAGACCCCTGTGCCTTTGATTTAGCCCTTGGGAAAAACAATAACCAACCTTTATATGAAGAATTACAAGCCACAAAATTTTAAGTAGAATGATAGTGAATTGATCACAGGGTGAAAAATAGATTTTTTGGGGGTTTTTAGAATGGGGGTTCAGGGGGCAAGATGGAGGGATCTGGGCATGTCCAGCCTTTCTCCCTCTTCTTCTTGGCCTCCATCTTCTGCTCTGATGGTGACACTTTTGGATTGGTTTAGAGTAGAAGCTCACTGTCTAACATAGGAGATAGGTATTGGAAAGTAATTGTACTTGTATCACATAGGTGATAGGTATTGGAAAGTAATTGTAAATATTGTACACATAGTTTTTAGTATAAAATGATAACACCACCCCAGGGGCGGGCAGAGTGACTGTCCTGCTGAGCAGACCTCAGCAAGGGAACAATGGGCAAGAAATAGGCTAAAAAAATCCCAATATTTGTTTGTTACATCTTTTAGAGTAAGGTTTGGCTCCTGGACAAGCAGGAGAGGCTGGGTTGGGGTGTAGGGGCTGAGGATTGATGGATTGATGGCGCTGGGGGTTCTCTTGCTGCAGTTACTCCCGCAATCAGACCTACAACACCTACATTGGGAAGGGCTACATCATCCCTGGCATGGATCAGGGGCTGCAGGGCGTCTGCGTGGGAGAGCACCGGCGAGTGGTCATCCCCCCACACCTGGCCTACGGGGAGAACGGCGCAGGTAAACGGGCAGAGGGCTCTGAGGGACAGCTGTGGGCTCTGATGGGCTCCGAGGGCACATCAAGGGGTGTGGGCGTGATCACAGGGGTCCCAGGAGGAGGGAAGAGAGGAGAATCTTGACTCCGTGTTTCAGAAGGCTGATTTATTATTTTATTATATATATAATAAATATATTATATATATATATAAATATATATTATTTTTATATATATTTATATATATTTTTATATATAATAAATATATATTATATATATAAATATACATATAATATTTTTATAATATATATTAAATATATATTATATATAAATATATAATATATATTATATGTAATAAATATGTAAATATGTATATTTTATATATTTATTATATATATTTATATATTACATTTTCTTTTAGTATACTATTATATATATTGTATTAAAAGAAAATGATAGATTAAAACTATACTATAAGAATTGAAGAAAGGATTTCAACAGAAGGCTTGAAAGGAATAGAAAGGAATGATAATAAAATGTTATGACTAACCAGATAGTCAGAGACAGCCAGACTGTGATTGGCCATTAATTAAAAACAACCACATGAGACCAATCGAAGATGCGCCTGTTGCATTCCACAGCAGCAGATAATTATAGTTTACATTTCGTTTCTGAGGCCTCTCAGCTTCTCAGGAGAAAAGATCCTAGCAAAAGGATTTTTCATAAAATGTGTCTGTAACAAAGGAGTGTGGGAAGAGGCAGAGAAAGGCTTCACCAGCCCTGCAGCGCTCCAACACCTCTCCTCATCCTCCTCTTGCAGGGGATAAAATTCCCGGCTCAGCCGTGCTCATCTTTGATGTTCACATCATCGATTTCCACAACCCCGCGGACCCGGTGGAGATCGAGACCGTGTTCCGGCCCGAGGGCTGCAATGTCACCAGCCGCCACCGCGACTTCGTGCGCTACCACTACAACTGCTCCCTGCTGGATGGCACCCGGCTCTTCTCCTCGTGCGTGCCCCCCGAGCATCCCTGTCCGTGCTGGGGACAAACCCTGGCTGGCACTGGGCTGGGGGTGACAGGCACCAGGACCTGGGACGGGCAGATTGGCCACAGGGCAGCAGGAGGGGTCTGGGGACACAGAGGGATGGACAGCAAGGGGTTCAAGGGACACAGAGGGATGGACAGCAGGAAGGTTCAAGGGACACAGAGGGATGGACAGAAAGGGGTTCAAGGGACACAGAGGGATGGACAGCAGGAGAGGTCAAGGGACACAGAGGGATGGACAGCAGGAGGGTTCAAGGGACACAGAGAGATGGACAGAAAGGGGTTCAAGGGACACAGAGGGATGGACAGCAGGAGAGGTCAAGGGACACAGAGGGATGGACAGCAGGAAGGTTCAAGGGACACAGAGGGATGGACAGAAAGGGGTTCAAGGGACACAGAGGGATGGACAGCCGGAGGGGTCAAGGGACACAGAGGGATGGACGTGGCTGTGGCATGGAGAGGGTGGAACTTCATGGCACGCCAGGATGGAGGATGTGAGATTCTGGGATGGAAGGGGTTGGGGTTTCAGGGCTGCCCCACTGTTCTCACCTCTGTGTTTCCTCTGTGCCTCCTGCAGCCACGACTACGAGAAGCCCCAGGAGGTGACTCTGGGGGCCAACAAGGTGATTGAGGGGCTCAACAGTGGCCTGCTGGACATGTGTGCAGGGGAGAGAAGGGTGCTCATCGTGCCCCCACACCTGGGCCACGGGGAGAGCGGAGGTAGGGGAGTCTGACCGTGTTCACAGGGGTCTGAGGATGAGGAAGAGATGAGGATCTGACTACGTGTTTCAGAAGGCTTGATTTATTATTTTATGATATATATTATATTAAAACTATACGAAAAGAATAGAGAAAGGATTTCATCAGAAGGCTAAGAGTAGCATAGGAAAGAATGATAACAAAGGTTTGTGGCCTGGACTCTCTGTCTGAGCCAGCTGACTGTGATTGGCCATTAATAGAAACAACCAACATGGGCCAATCACAGATGCACCTGTTGCATTCCACAGCAGCAGATAATCATTGTTTGTATTTTGTTCCTGAGGCCTCTCAGCTTCTCAGGAGGAAAAATCCTAAGGAAAGGATTTTCCATAAAAGATGTCTGTGACAGGGGAGTGTCAGCTGATGTGGGCAAAGCAAACTGGGAGGTTCAGCCTTTCTGGGCTGGGCTCCATCACCCCTCGCCCTGGCAGGGCTGTGGGGCTCAGGGCTTGGCCTTGCTGTGTTTCCAGCCCGGGGGGTGCCTGGCAGCGCCGTGCTGCGCTTCGAGGTGGAGCTGATCTCCATGGAGGAGGGGGTTCCTGAGGGCTACCTCTTCATCTGGCATGGGGAGCCACCCGCCAACCTGTACGAGCAGATGGACCTCAACAAGGACGGGGGGATCCCCGCTGAAGAGGTGAGTGGGTGCAGGAGGAAATGGGGGCACGGGGACCCCACCCTGGGCAGCAGCACTTGAAGGGCACTTGGGAGCCTGCAGGGCTGTGCAGGAAGATCACCCCAGTAAAAAGCATTGCTGCTGGGTGTGGGCACTGTCCCCAAGGGCAGCCTCTGCTCCTTGTCCCTGTCCTTGGCATGGGCCGTGCTCTCCCTGCCCTGCCCGGTGCTGGCTGTGCAGAGCCCAGCAGCATCTGTTCCCTCTCCTCTCTGCAGTTCTCCACCTTCATCAAGACCCAGGTGGCAGAGGGGAAAGGCCGCCTGATGCCCAGCTCTGACCCAGAGAAAGTCATTGCTGACATGTTCCAGAACCAGGACCGCAACCAGGACGGGAAGATCACGCCCGAGGAGCTGAAGCTCAAGTCGGATGAGGACCAGGAGAAGATTCATGAGGAGCTCTGAGGGGCAGCCCCTGCTGTTCTGGAGACAGGACTCATCCTTGCCATGTCACGGCTGCTCTCCCACCCTGGGATCTGCCCCTGCCCCATCCCAGACCTGCAGGGGGTTGGGGTTTGATTTTCACCTCCCCAGGATCTGCCCCTGCCCCTCTCCATCCTGCAGGGCGTTGGGGTTTGATTTTCACCTCCCCAGGATCTGCCCCTGCCCCTCTCCATCCTGCAGGGGAGTTGGGGTTTGATTTTCACCTTCTATTAACTGAGGGTATTTTGATGTGTTCTCCTGAGCAGGAAAACTCAGCCCCCAGCTACTAAATCCAGACAAGATGTCCCCTCCCTAAGCCCCTTCACCCTCCACCAGTGACTGCAGGTGCAGCTCCAGCCCCTCACCTGTCTGTGCTGCAGGGGGGGATCCCCCTCACCTCCATCACTTTTTTGTAGTTTAGGGTTGGGGATTGGGTTTTTTATATACACATTTGAAATTCTTTAGAGAGAAGGAAGAGAAGGTTTTGTCCCATTCCCTGCTCTGCCCCTGCTGCCATCCTCCCTGGGACAAGAGGCTGAAGAGGGCTCAGGTTCCCAGGGTGAACTCTGCAGGCATCTGCTGTCCCAAAAATCTGGGACTGTGGGACCTGGCAAACCCCTCATCGGCTGGGAGAAGGGAACAGCCCCTCATTGCCAGCCCTCAGGGAGCAGCACTGTCCCCTTCACACCCTCCCCACCTCCCAGCCCCAGTGACTGAGGCACATCAGACCTAATTAATTTCAATGCCTAAATGCAGGTCCCAGTGCTCAGGTCCTCCTGCTGGGACCAGCACAACTCCCAAAACCTCTGCAGTCTGTCCTGGACAGGGACAGAAGGAATGCAGGAGCACAGCAGTGCAGAGTGAACCCCTCAAACAGAGACTGTGCCTTGCACCAAATAAATCATTCCTCCAGGTTCCCAAGGAGTTTGACTGTGTTTGGTTACTTTGCCATGAAACATTCCCATGTTTTGGGGTACAGGCACAGGGACCAGCTTCACCCAGGGGGATTCCAGGCTCCAGCATCCACTGGCAGGAAAAACCAAAATTCCCACCTGGGATCTTCCACCAAAGTCAACAGGGCTTTGCTCCAGCACCCAGTGAGGGCTGGGGGGCTCTGCTGGGATGGGGGACAGAGGCAGAGGCAGCTGCCAGTGCCAGCCAAGGGAACAGGGCAGCCCCAGCCCCTCAGTGCTGGCTACAAACCAGCCACGACCCAGCTTTAGCCAATCATGTTTTTATTCCAAAACAGAACAAATCTGTTCTTCCCAAAGTCCCACATAACCAGAGGCTATACAGTAATAAAATGGTCTTTTTTCCTATTGCTGCTCTGAGAGCCCAGGATCAGCCCAGAAATTTATTACACAAACATGGTCAGGTAAAACATTGTTTAAAACTCAAAATTCTGCCACTGGCCTCTCCTCCTTGGAATGGAATTCTGCCATTCCCACCTCTCCTCCTCTGATCCCTGGCAGACAAACTCACTCCTGGCTTTGGGCAGCAGCAGCAGCCGAGCTCTGGGGCCTTCAGGGACGGCTGGAAAAGGTTTTATTTCCACAGGAAGAGTTGAACTGGTGCTACAAGGACGGGTGAGCTGAGACACGAGGCCAGAGAGCTGCTGGTGCACATGGGGAATGTGGGGCTGGGTGATGTGATGGCCACACCAGCCCAGAGTCAGCCCCAGAGCCTTGAAGCCCACAGAAAACAGGACAAAGAGAGAAAGTTGTTTTCTTAGCCAGGAACACAGTGACACATCTGAGCTGGGTCTGTCCTCAGCCCATAGTAAATGATCCCCATCCCAGCCTCATGAGGGTGGAATGAGCAGTGCAGAACATCTCTGTCTGAAACATGGAATGGTTTGTTGTGGCCTCAGGAGGTGGCAGGGCTGAATTGCCAGTGGGATGGAGCCTGAGCAGGACAGAGTCAGTCTGGGTGGGGAACTGCAGAGCCAGGCAGAGCTGGGGTAAAGGGAAAGGAGGAGCTTCCTCCACCTCACCTCTGCTGCTCCAGGGCTGGCTGAGGGCTTCAGGGAGGTCAGGATGGAGCCCAGCCAGCAGCAGCAGCTCCTCCAGCTGTGTCCTGGGCAGGACATTCCCTGCCCAGGGCCTGCTGTGTGGCTGGAGCTGGCACAGTGTCCCCAGCTCATGTCTCAGCCAGGAGGTACCGCAGGACCCCGTTCACCACGTCCAGGGTCTCATCACTCTCCAGCACAATGTCATAGGAGTCCAGGTACTTCTTCCTCCTCTCTTCCACCTGCCAGAACAACCAACAGCTGAGGGTCAGGATCACCAAAAAGGGGTCAATAACTACCCTGAGCATGTCCCAGACACAGCAGACACCCCCAGGTCCCTCTGCACACCCCATGGGAGCTCATACAAACCTCTCACATACCAAATCACTGGGGCCTGCCATACAAATCTCTCACATACCAAATCACTGGGGCAGCCTCGTGCCCCTCCCTGCTGGCACCTAGGAGCACTAAACTGCTCCTCTCACCCACCTTGTCATTGAGAAAGCCAATCTTGAGGATGTTCTCCACGCTGGGAACACCATCTGCCATGGTCAGGTCGCCCATGGAGTCCCCCAGCAGGATGATGCTGGTCCTGGTGCTCAGCTGCTGGAAGTACCCTGTGCCCTGCAGCACGCTGTTGTTCTTGTTGTAGGTGTGGATGAGGGGCCCCTTGAAGTGTGTGAGGACTCCCTGAGCACAGGGGACAGACAGACAGACAGCTCTTAACTCCATGGTGTCACTGTTAATCACGTCCCAGTCCTCAGCCCCAGCCCCACACTGTCACTGTCACATCTTCTGAAAAATCCCTTCACCAGGATTTCTTCTCCTGGGAAGCTGAGAAGCCTCAGAGAAAAAGGAAAACAATATTATCTCATTTGCTTCCCCTGTGTTTTGCTGCTCTGGAATGTGGTTTGAAGATTGTTTATCCAACATGTGAATTGTTTTAACTTAATGACCAATCACGGTCAAGCTGTGTTGGACTCTGAAAAAAGAGTCACAAGTTTTTAATTAATATCTTGTTAAGCCTTCTGTCTGTATCCTTTCTCTACTGTTTAGTATAGATGTAGATATAGACTTCTCTATATCTTTTAGTATAGCAGAATAGAATAGAATATTTATAATATATAATTATATTATATATAATTATATTGTACTGCATTATATTGTATTATAATATAATATATTATATATATTATATACTTTATATATTTTATATAACATATAATATATAAAATAATTGATATCATATGTTTTATATTGTATATAATATACATGTTTTATATAATATATAATATATAATACGTTTTATATAATATATAATATATATTAATATATTTATAATGTATAATTATATTATATATAATTATATTGTATTGTATTATATTGTATTATGTTATGCTGTATTATATTATGTTATGTTATATATTATATTATATTATATTATATTATATTATATTATATTATATTATATTATATTATTATATTATATTATATTATTATATTATATTATATTTAAATTGGCCTTCTAAGAACATGAAGTCAAATTCACCATTTCCCCCTCCAACAGGGCATCCAGAAAATGCCACACCACACCACTGTCCTCACACACTCAGCACACAGGTGTGCAAGGCAAGAACTCACCTCATCACTGAAGGCCATGTAGTTGGACACCACGTTGACATTGGGGTAGAAGACGTTGGCCTGCCGGATGATCTCCTCCAGGATATCCCCAACCCCAGCAGAGAAGATGAACAGGGGGATGTTGTTCTTATGCAGCTGATCAAAGAACTCCTTGAAGCCATCCCTAGAGCAGTAGGGTGCATTGCACAGGGCTGTGTCACCAGCTCCCAGAGCGGTGCCCTGTGCTCAGCCCAGCTCCTGCTCCTGCCCAGCACTGCCCAACAGAATCACACAGGGCAGCTCTGCAGACAGCACGAGCTCCCTGTGGCACCAGCACACCCGGGGCCTTCCCTGTGCAGAGCCCCAGAGCTCGGAGGCTGCAGCTGAGCAGGCACTTTTGGGAGCATGGAGCACTCCAGCCTTTTGCCTGGCACCTCCTGGGCACATCAGCTGCTCAGCAGGGGCACAGGGCACAGCCTGCCCACACACACCCACAGGAGTGGGAGATGTGAACAGGTCAGACTGGCTGGGAGGATGATCAGAACAACCTCTGGCTGCCCCAGTCTGTCAGGGCACAATTCCATGTAGAAGCAGAACTTGGCTCATGAAAAGCCATCTCCTCCCTGAGCCTGGCAGCAACCTGGCAGAGCACAGCTCCCTGAGCCAGCCTTAGGGCCACAGCTGCCAGATCAGCTTTAGCAGTGAGTTCTAGCACAACATCTTTGTGCTGTGGGTGAGATCTGCTGCTGAGCCAAGGGCCTGCATGAGGCTTGGCAGCTGCAGTGCAAAGAACACAGCTCTGCTGGAAGCAGGGAGCTGCACCCTGCCCTGAAAAAATGGGGAGCTGTGCCCAGCACCAGCCCCTCAGCTGCCCCTTGCCAAGGCCCAAGAGAGGGGCAGTGGCTTCAGAGCAGGAAGGGAACAGCCTGCAGCCAAGCAGTGAGCTCAGGCTGTGTCTCGTGGTCTGATTTTGTCAGAACTCAGCTCAGGGAGTGAGCAAGGGAGGCTGGCACTGGTCAGAGGGCTGGAGAGCAGCGAGCAAAGCACTGGCTACATGAGCAGGAGAGCAGGGCTGTGGGCAGCCAAGATGCACCTCATCATCACAGCCCTGTGCCCAAACCTCAGCATCACATCCCCAGCCCAAACCTCAGTATCACATTCCCAACCTGTACCTCAGCATCACATCCCCATGTGCCCAAACCTCAGCATCACATCCCCCAGCCTGTACCTGAGCATTGCTTCTGACTCTCTGACAATCTGGGATATGTCACTTTTGTGGATCTTCTGCTGCACCAGCAGCTCATGGGCTTTGGTCCACCTGTATTTGATGTGGGAAAGGCAGCAGTGACAGAGCTGCCAGGCAGAGGACCTCAGCAGTCACAAACAACAATTAAACCTTGTGGGATTGCTCCCAAGGCCAGGGATGGTTCAAGCCCCACGTCCTGTAGTCCTCAGGGACAAGAGGATGTCAGGACAAGGTCAGGATCACAAACAGCACTCACCACTCCACCATGAGGGGACGTTTCTCTTCCAGGGTCCGGTTGGGATCTATTTCTATGGGATAGTAATAGTGGAGCAGATCCTTCAGCTGCAGTGTCACACAGAGGGAAAAGGACTAAGTGAGCATCAGGTCTAAAGAAACTAAACAAAACTAGCATTTCTGCAGTTCTCCAAAGCACTGCTCTTCCTAAACACAACCAAAATCTTGTCAGTGAGCATACCTGGAACTCTCAGCAGCCTGGCTGGCCCTCACCTCACCCCAAATGCTGCAGGTACAAACAACCCTCCCCTTCTTCCTCTTATCAAACTGAAACACTCACAGCTGCACATGCAAATTCGAGTTCCCTTTTTAACTTCTCCTCTGTTACAGTTGGCTGAAATGCAGCCTGGACACTTTCTCACTCCATCCTGGCAGCCACCACAGGTGGGAGAGCTGCCACAGCAGCCAGTGTGACCTCCCAGTGACAGGTGACAGGTCCAACAGCCACCAAGCTTTACACACAGCACCCACCTTCTTCTTGCCATCCTCGCTGATAACACGGCTGGTATCAAGGATATCTGCAAAATAAATAAAACGATCATAAACAGAATTTCTACAGCAACTCCCTTATGTCTCAGTGCTGGCTCTTCCCAGTACAAGCTGTGGTGACACCGTGACCTGAGCACAGGCTCGTTGTGGGGTGCCAAGGCAGTGGCTCCCACTCTGACCCCCCTGGCTGCCACTCTGAGCCCCTGGCAGCAGCCTCGGTGCCCATGGGCAGTGGAGGAAGGCACCAGCCCTGGAGCTGGCTCCTGCAGTGGGCAGCTGGCACCAGGCAGTGAGGCCCAGACCCGTGCTGGGGAGGACAGGATGGAGTGGCCAGGCTTGGCAGAGGAGGGCACAGGGGATGACAGGAGCTACATCAAACACAAACATAGAAACCAAACAGAACCAGCAACAATAAAAACAACGGCTTCCACTCACTGTGAGACGTGGGGCAGCGCCTGCCATTGCAACCAAACCTGCTCAGCGTCATGTCAAAGTCAGAAATGACCTGGAAGAGGGGAGAAAACCAAATCCCTGCGTGACCCAGTGCATCCTGCACTGGCCAGAGCGTCCGCAAGGTGCTGCCACCTGTGAGAACCCAGCACCACCAATCTCCCGTGGCCACCCTCCCAAACCCCGCAGCTCTTATCGGCACCGAAGAGCGGCTGGGCGGAGCAGGGCGCTGGGGACCGGCGCACACTTCACCTTTCACAACCAGGGGCCAAAAGCTCCGTCCGGGGGGAGCCACCAGCCCCGAATTCCCTCTCCTCTGCGGCTTCTCCTTCTCCAGCCGCAGGCGCTGCCCCGAGGGCCGGGAGAAGCCGGGCCGGGGTCGGGGGATGAGGAAAGGGCGGCTGAGGAAAGGACGGAGCAGGGGAGATGCCCAGGGGGCCGCGGGACAAGGAAAGAGCAGCAGAGCAAAGGACAGAGTAGGGACGATGCCCCGAGGGCCGGGAGAAGCAGGGCCGGGACCGGGGGACGAGGAAGGGGCGGCTGAGGAAAGGACGGAGCAGGGGAGATACCCAGCGGGACCAGGGGACAAGGAAAGGACAGCAGAGCAAAGGACAGAGCAGGGGAGATGCCCAAGGGGCCGGGGGACAAGAAAAGGACAGCAGAGCAAAGGACAGAGCAGGGGAGATGTCCAAGGGGCCGGGAGAAGCCGGGCCGGGACCGGGAAACGAGGAAAGGGCAGCAGAGCAAAGGACAGAGCAGGGTCGATGCCCAGCGGGGCCAGGAATGAGGAAGGGGCGGCTGAGGACAGGACAGAGCAGGGGCGATGATGCCCAGCGGGGCCGGTACCTGCAGTTTGGCCACCCCCTGCTCGCGGAGAGCCTGGATGATCTCCCGCACTCGCTCGGGCTGCCGGATCCGGACCGTGGCTTTCCCCAGCTCGGGCACCTGCGGGCACAGACCCCGCTCGGTGCCGCCCCGGGCTCCCCCAGCTCCGGGGGCACCGAGCCCCGTTCGGGTCCCGCTGTCCCGGCCCGCAGCCCCGCTCTCACCATCTCCGCTCGCTCCGGGCCGCGCAGCCGCGGGGCGGGACCGGAACGGGGCCCGGGACCGGAACGGGGCCCGGCGGCGCCGGGCGGGGCTCCGGGAGCGTTCCGGCCGCGTTCCGTGGTTGCTGCGGCCGGAGAACCGGAGAATGCTCCCGTGCTCCGCCCCGCTGCGGCTCCGAGCGGCGGTTGCGTTTCCCTCGCGACGAGCTGGGAAGGCGAGATATGTTAAAATTTTTTTTTTTTTTTAAATAATAAAAAAATAAAAGAAAAGTCGCCGTTCGTGCCCGCAGGGTTCACGGCACTGAACCGCTCCGCACACGGGAACATTGAGAGCTCTGAGTCACAGAACGCTGGGGGGGAGAAGACCTCAAAGAACCATTCCCCAGCATTGCCAAAGCCACCAGTAACTGATGTCCCTAAATGCCACGGCCACAAGACTTTTAAACCCCTCCAGGGATGAGGATCCTCCACTACTGCCCTCGACAGGGCTAAGCAGGGCTAAACAGGCCAGTCAGGGAAAAAAAACACCCAACATTTCCAATATACAACCTAAACCTCCCCTGGCACAATGTCAGTGACAAAGCAGCAGGGATGGTGTGTGTGACAGCACCGACATGACATGGACTGTACCTCAGCTTCCTCCTGGGTGGCACAAGGCACTTCAGCAGAGGTTCATGCCCACGTTTGGGGGCAGTGGAATATTCCCGAAGGGCTGCCAGGGGATCAAGCACATGGCTGGTTGTGCTCCACCAAGACAGGGCAGGTCCAGGAGCCAGCACAGCCCGGGATGTAGGGAAGCAAGGCCTGGGGGCAACCACAGAATGCTGGGCCTGGGTCAGCCCTGCATCTGTGATGTCATTATGGGCCACAGTCCAGAACCAGCAAGGGGGTTCAGTGCTGGATGTTTGGGGACAACACCAGAGTGCTCCACACACCTCAGCAAGGTCCACTGCCTCTGGCCCCAACGTGCGGGATAGCTTGGCACCTAGCAAATATTCACCCTCCACCATGGAGAGGAAGATGAGCGATAGGAGTTGCAGCATCTCCAATGAACTCCGCCTGGAAGGGAGATTCTGTGATGTGATCATCAGTGTAGATGGGGTGGAATTCAAGGCTCACAAGCTCATCCTCTCTTGCTGCAGTATCTACTTCAGGTCAGTCCTTGAAGCACAAGGGGATGGGGACAAACAGCACGCCCCGATTGAGGTCACCCCACCTCAGCACTTCCCCAGGACTTCCACCTGCCCTGAACCTCTCACCAGGTGTTTTCCCATAGTCCTCACACCTCCCTGAACACCAGGATTAATCCACGTATCAGTGGCTCTTGGCAGTGGTGTCGGAGGAGCCCTAGACACAGTGCAGGGCTGGAGCCTGGCCCAGCTGCCATGGGGCAGCTTTGCCATCCCCACACCCTGTGACTCTCTGGGGTTCAAGGCCAAGTGTTGGTGCTGCACCTGGGTTGGGGAATCCCCACCCCAGTGTCAGTCTGGGCTGGGGATGAAGGATGGAGAGCAGCCCTGGGAAGAAAGACTTGGGGTGCTGGTGGGTGAGAGGCTGAACCCGCCCTGGCTGTGTGCACTGGCTCCCAAAAGCCCCCCCTTGTCCTGGGCTCATCCCCACAGCGTGGGCAGCAGGCCGTGGGGGGATTCTGCCCCTCTGCTCCTCTCAGGTGACACGCCCTGCCCTGCTGCCTCCAGCTCTGGTATGCTCCAGAGGCTGTGTCTCCTTTTTCAAACAAAACCAGCAAGTAAAACATTAATCACTAAACCACAGGGCCTCCCAGAATGGCTCCTACCAGTGCCAAAACTGGTGCCCTGGGGGCAGGGGGAGCACAGGGGATCCAGGGGCAGGGTTTAACACAGCAACACCATGTTTTCAGGACTCTGTTTACCAACTGGGACAGCGCAGGCAAGATGGTCTATCAAATCCCTGGCATTTCAGCTGAAATGATGGGTCTCATCATCAATTACGCCTACACCG
This sequence comes from Setophaga petechia, assembly GCA_024362935.1. Taxonomy (NCBI): domain Eukaryota; kingdom Metazoa; phylum Chordata; class Aves; order Passeriformes; family Parulidae; genus Setophaga; species Setophaga petechia. Next base: position 2,506,638 of record JANCRA010000044.1, on the reverse strand, counting down.
GGACAGTACCGATCACAGAGGACAACGTTGAGAGTTTGCTGGCTGCAGCAGATCAGTTCAATGTCATGGGCATCGTCAGCCTGTGCTGTGAGTTCCTCAGTTCCAGGCTGTGCTTTGAGAATTGCATTGGCATTTGCAGACTCACTGACTATTACCACTGCCCCGACCTGCGCGCAGCTGCCTGCGTGTACATCCTGCATCACTTCGAGGAGGTGTCCCAGGTGTCCGAGGAGTTCCTAGACCTCTCTGCCGAGGAGCTGGCACACATCATTGAGAAGGATGAGCTTAACGTGCGGCGAGAAGAAGCCGTGTTTGAGGCTGTGCTGAGGTGGATCGCTCATGACCCGCAGAACAGGAGGCAGCACATCGCCTGCTTGCTCAGCAAGGTGGGTGCAGCACAGCTTTGGAGCTGTCTCCAAAGGCTTCCAAGGGGGAAACCATCAGTATCTGTTGGAATAATTATCAATATTGCTGGACAGGATGTGCCTGAGCTTGTCTGGCCCTTGCAGCTGAACCAAACAGTAGCACTGTGGTGTTTCACGCCACAGACACTTTTGGCTGGCGGGGTGTGTGGTGTTTCATCCAGAGATGCTTTTGGCTGGCTGGGTGTGTGGTGTTTCACCCCAGAGACACTTTTGGCTGGTTGGGTGTGTGGTGTTTCACCCAGAGACACTTTTGGCTGGCTGGATGTTGCAGCTGGGTGCTTGGAGGCAAGTCCAGGCCTGCAGGAGCTCTGGTAGTGGTGGGATGGAGCTTCCCCCCATAACAGGGGCTGCTCCTCGGGTTTACCTCTGGCAGAGAAGCTTTAAGGCAATGGTGAAAGAAAGGAGTTGGTTCTGATGGAGGGTTTGGATCCAGAGCTTTATTCTGGCCCACAGGCCTCTGAATGCAGCAACAGCTCCAACAGAACTCCCTGAGCCTGTGGCTGCTGTTCCTTTAGCCCTGGGGAGAGAGGCAGGAAAGGGGTAGGGAGCCACCAACCAGGTACAAGGGACAAAGGACACCTGGATGGCCCAATGTCCCCCCAGGGGTAGAGAGCATCTTTTGAATTCTGCCAATCAGTCATTGCCCTTCTGGAATTCCAGGACTGACAGACAGTGCTCAGCAGGGGTCAGGGTGTAGAAGGGATTGATTGACACACCTGGGGAAGGAATCTTCAGGGAGAAACCCGGGGTATCTGAGGCAAACCATGACAACACACCGCAACAAGTGTCAGCACTCCAACCTCCTCCTCGCCTGTTTCAGGTTCGACTGGCACTCCTACAATCCGACTACTTCATGAACAACGTCAAAGCTCACGAGTACGTGAAAGACAACGCCAACTGCAAAGATCTCATCATCAGTGCCCTGTCCGAAATCTACGACCTGAACTCCTACGGCCAGAGTTCCTCAGTCAACACCAACCCCCTCACCCGGCCGCGCCTGCCCTACGCCATCCTCTTCGCCATCGGGGGCTGGAGCGGCGGCGGCGCCACCAGCGCCATCGAGACCTACGACGGCCGCACTGACAAGTGGCTGAACATCCCCTGGGAGCAGGAGAGCCCTGTTGCCTATCATGGCTCGGCTTATTTGAAGGGCCACGTCTACGTGATCGGTGGATTCGATGGCACGGATTATTTCAACATCGTCAAACGCTTCGATCCGCTGCAGAAGACGTGGCAGCAGGTAGCGCCCATGCACTCACGGCGCTGCTACGTCAGCGTCACCGTTGTGGACAACTTCATCTATGCCATGGGAGGGTTTGATGGGTACATGAGGCTCAACACAGCGGAGCGGTATGACCCAGACACCAACCAGTGGACCCTGATCACCCCCATGCACGAGCAGAGGAGCGATGCCAGTGCAACCACGTTGAATGGAAAGGTAAAGTAACCCCAGCTGAGAGAAGTTGGGGTTGCAGCATGAAGAAAAGTTCACATAAACCTTCACTAAATTTGTAACACTTAAATTTATAACAATTCATGAAATCCTGGAGCTGCAGATATAAAGTAGCCTGTTTGGTGTGGCAGTAACCAGGAGTACAAAAACTCTTCCAGAGCTGCTGCCAACCTGGTGCCCAACAGCCCTTTTCCTGGCCATAAGTACAGTACCAGGCCTGTCTGCTTCATGCAGCTTGGAAAATCAAGAGTAGAAATCTTGCTGGCATCAACTCTTTGCACTGCTGCTACTTTGAATGCAGGATGACAAGACCATCCCCACTCTAAAACAGAACACCCCAAAAATCCTGCTACACCATTCGTGTTTCCTCACCAAGGGTCTAACCACCCCATTCACACTTTCCCACCTCTCCTGTCCCCAGGTGTACATCTGTGGTGGGTTTGATGGTGATCAGTGCCTCAGCTCAGCTGAAGTGTTCAACCCCACCACAAACCAGTGGTCCCTGATCGCCCCAATGAGCAGCAGGAGAAGTGGAGTTGGGGTGATGGCGTATGGGAACCAGGTGTACGCGGTAAGGGCCAACACCACCCAGCACTGCAGCTCCCACACCTCCAGGGTGGCCATGTGTTTATGTGAGGTTTAGGGAAGTCAGAACCAGAATGGTTGATGCACTTCCTGAGAATGTTATCACCCATCACACGCTTTTGAGTATAAAAAGGGTGTTTGGCAATGTTTAAGCAGCTGCAGCAAAGAACATAATTTCTGCCGCTGCCAACAGCATCAGCAGCACAGAGCAGGGACTTGGGCCTGCTCATCCATTGTTTATCCTCTCCATGGACTGCATCCAACCTCTGGAGAAATGTCAAAATTGACAGTTGCATAAAGTGCTTTGGAAAGCTCCTTGGAGAGCAGGGAGCAATAAGCAAGAGCCATGCTCGGAGATCTGGTGCTCTCTGCCATGCTCAGAGATCAGGTGTTCTCTGCCATGCTCAGAGATCTGGTGCTCTCTGCCATGCTCAGACTGCAGCCAGGGAGGCAGGAGCAGTTCCCATCTCACTGTGCCTGCCAGGACCTGCCTGAGGAAAGGCCCCTTTCCAAGCTCTGTTCCTTTGGCATTGACAGGTCGGAGGGTTTGACGGGAACAGCCGGCTGCAGAGCGTGGAAGCGTACAACCCCATCGCCAACGCCTGGCACGCCGTGCCCTCCATGCTAAACCCACGCAGCAACTTTGGCATTGAGGTGATGGACGGCCTCTTGTTCGTGGTGGGGGGCTTCAATGGGTTCAGCACCACCGTTGCCACCGAGTGCTACGAGGAGGACACCAACGAGTGGTACGATGCCCACAGCATGGGCATCACCCGCAGCGCCGTCAGCTGCTGCGTGGTGCCAGGACTCTCCAATGTCATGGAATACATCGCCAGGCAACACTACTACCAGCACAGCTCCTCCATGGACATCTTGTTCACCAGCTCAACTCGGAGCTCGCCGTTGTAAATAGTTCCCCTTAGCTAGGAGTGTTGTGATCAGCCATCACTGGATGCTTGTGTAAATAGTTCTGCGTATCTAATAAAGTCTTCTGAGCATCCCACCACTGGATGCCTGTGTAAATAGTTCTCTTTTTGGTAATAAAGTCCCCATGGCAGCAAGGGAGAATGTTCTCTTGTTCTAAAATAGAAACAATTGTAACAGGCCAAAAGGATCATTAGGAGTCCAAATTTTCACTCAACAGCACTACCCAATCTATCAGCCACACCCTATACTTTAACTTAAAAAAATCAAAAGCACAACAGAATGCTAGAGAAATAAAAGGTTTATTTTCATTAATTCACCTCTTACAATAAACTTTAGTACAGTGTATTTAAGGTCAAGAACAGGACAGCAGGATCTGTTTCAAAGGGCCTGTGACACACACAACTTTACCTCACAGGTAAGGACAGGAGCACTGCTCCCCAGGAAACTGCTGTCCCTCTGTTAATATGCCAGGAGAGCAGAGCTGCTGCAACCCACAGTGACATGGACCCACGAGGAGAATCTGACTATTAATGGTCATCAAACAGCTCGTTAGTTCCACACTCTACATTCATATTAGTAACAGGGTTAGATCCTCAAGAGCACCTGTTTTATCAGATTTCACCCAGGACTGTCAAAGGGGAGATGGCTTGTACCCCAACCTAAGGTGGACAGAGCTGAAAATAAATCCAAGCCACAGACCACTTTCTTTACACTTGCTTTTCAAAGCCCATTGGATGTTACAACATCCTGTTACGAGGCTGTATTAAGAACATAAAACGTTCTAATTCCTTGGGACTGGGTTTGTTTTCAGTCACCAGGGTATTTCACAACACAAAAGATGAGCCAAGAGTTTGGATTTTAATGTTTACTGTAATAGAGAAAAATGTCATTGCAATAGTCAAGCAGAATGCTGGGTCGAGCTGTTCACAGCACATGTAACATGTTTGCTTCATCTCTGGAATGGACTCCCACTGTGTGCAAGGGAGTCATTGAAAACACAACCCCTGCCTACTAATGGAGTATCCAGGTAGTTATAAAATATTATGTACACATATGGCCCCTGGGAATTACTAAAGTGACCACTACCACCTGGCAGGTGGTAAAGAAAAGCAGGAAGCCAGGACATGTCACGTGTTTGGTGGCAGGTATCAGGACAGGTGTAGAGGTGTGATTGTCCTGAGGAGGAGGAAAACTTCCCCCAACCTCCTTTTCCCTCAGTGAGGCAGCAGTCAGCCTTCTCACCCTTGCTGAACACACACTGGGATCCTGCTGACAGCTGAGCAGCCTCCAGAAACACACGTGAGGAATTCCCAGGCTTTTGTTTATGGGATCATTTGATAAACACCCAGCAAGATATGGTGGTCAAGGGCACAAGGAAACTGTTATGAATTCACAGGCTTGTGGGCTAAACTGCAGCCAGAGCCATGAATGCAACTCTCCCACCACCTCATGTGATGCAATTTGACCTATCAGTCACAAACCACATCAGTGCCACTGGTCCCCTGGGATTCAAGGCTAAAAAACCCCAAATGCTTAAAACTATCCCAGAACTGGCAGAGTAAACATTGAGAGCAGCCTGTGCTGCTGCCAGCCCCCAACCCAAGCACATGGAGGGACAGCAAGGCACACACAGCATGCAGCTGGCACACACGGGTTACCTGTCCAGGGATGGGGCTGGGCTCACACTGGCTCTCAGGGGAGTGCTTTGAGAAAATGCCACAGCTTGTCCAGCAGCCCAAAGTCCTCCTGGGAAGTGCAATATCAATTTTGCTTAGAAAAAGCAAGACTGCAAGGTTTGTTCTTGCCTCTTTATTGCACGGTGCCGTGCATTAAGTACTCAGCTCCTATTCCAACTGAAAGAGCCATCTTGGTGTTTCTCCCTACAGATTGTCTGTATTTGAGGATAGACTACAAGAGAGCTTGGAGAGAGCTGTGGTGGTGACCTACCACTCCCAAACTGCCTGTTAAATCCTGCCAGCTGGTTCTGCAGGGTGGAGGACATGAACTCCTCTTAATTATCTTAAAATCAGCTCCCACAAATTGCTGTTACATTGATGGATTCAGCACCAGAGGCATTTGCACTTTATCACAAACTGCTGCAAGAGCAGCAATTCTGCCCCTACTCCAGCCAGACCTGCAAGAGTCCATGGATCAACCCCCAGCTTACAAGGCTGCAGCAGCTGTTTGGGAACAGTCACCTGCAAACATCACCTTAAACTCACCTATTTCCTCTTGCATGAAGCCAGTAGTACAGACTTCACCTGCCCCAACAACCAAACAGGCAAAGAAAATAAAACATGGTTACCACAGAGGAGTAAACCAAGACAAACTGCTCAGAATTTCAAGTTTGGTAGTTTTTTTTTAACTAAGGCTGGAGATTCTCTCACAAACAGACAGTTGTTGATATCAAAGTGGCCCATGGACCACAAAGTGGAGCATTAAGGGACACACACATCAGAGAAACCTTTACACACGGAGTGGTGGACAGACTTACCCCGAGTTTCAGATATGATCTGGGCTGCCTGTTGAACTGGAAAAGGAGAATGAGCAGCTCAGGAAGCAAAACAATTAAGACCAAAACAAACCCCAAATTGGTTTAAAGTTCTTTGCAAAGAACTCATCCACAGCAAAACCACCAGCAAATCATCAACGAGCCAAGAACAGTTACAGATTTTCCAGAAAGGTTTGTCTATGCAAATTTTGTAATACCCAGGTTACTCCTCCCATTCCCTTCCCTAAGATCCTGAGTTAAGACTGCATGGAAAAACCTGGAACATTCAAAAGAAGGGAAGGATGGGGAGAAAAGGAGGTAGGAGGTATGCACTGAAACTGTTGGTAAATGAAAGGGTCCTGGAGCTTCTTGGACTGGGGAGAAGGAGTGCTCAGTGGGACAGAGGGGCAGGGATACTCCAAAGGGGCCATCCCATATTCTATTCCCTGGGAGTGCAGCAGGAAGCATCCAGAGCCAACCAGGGCACTTGCATGTACAGCCACCCCAAAATGCCAAAAGGTGTTTAAATGAGCTTAACTCTCACCCCACAGCAATATCTGGGGAAATTCAGATACCTGGAGATTCTGAAAGCCCAGCTCACCCCCTGCATGAGCACAGCTGGGAGCCCCTTGGGACAGCACAGGAGGGCAAAGACTTTTTCTGATTGTCACAGGGAGGCTGGGAACACCAGGGGCTCTTTCATCACTTTTCACTAGAATGAAAACGTGCAACATTTGAGAAAAGACCTACGAGTAGCTCAGGTTTCACTGTATTCCCATGAAATAATCCTGCTCTCACTGATCCACTCTGACAGAACTGAACAACCAGTGTGGGTGGGTGGCTCATGGCTGGGTGTCACTCCTTTGCTCAGGCTGCTGACCCAAGTTTTTGAGTCAGAGACAGACTCAAACCTGCAATACACCTGAAAAAAAAATCCACTGCCTCAAGCTCTCTTTTAGCAAGTGTTTTGTGTCCAACCAATCATCCATTTATAAACAAACTCTGCAGCCTCTCTACAACACACAAATACAAAATATTTAATACACATAGAAACATCCTGAAGTAATTTCATAAAGAAAGATTGTGCTTTTGTTTCATACAGAGCTATTGCACCTGCCTCCAGCTTGGGAAAGCCAAGTACACCAACACCAATCCTGTGAAGTTTAGTCACTGAGGAGAGAATCAAAGGAATGTCAAGAGATAAGTGCAAATGAAACAGGTGCTTTCAAGCACACACAAATGTAACCACTAAATTATTAAGAGAGAGATCTTTGATTTTCCAAGTAGAACTGTTAGAGACTGACTCTACAGAAATCTTTGGAACCAAAGATCTGAGGAAAGAAGTAACAGGCTTAATGCTCCCAGAGACATTTCACAGCCCGATACAGGCTACAGCTTTTCCCTGGGCATCATTAAGGAATACTGTTGGATTCATGGAGTGTCTCAATTCCCACCCACCCTCAACTTCTGAGCTTCTGAATTTTCAGTACACAACAGATGCTGGTTTTATGCATCAAATCAAATCCACACCCTCATGTCTTATAAAGACACATCAAGCCTAACAAACGGGTTTATTTCCCAGGCTCATCAGGAGTGATACTGCAGACACTAGCACTCGATCTGGGAGCGCGGCATCCTCCGTAAGCTCAGGGAGTATCGGTGGATCTCCTGCATCTGCCTTTCCTGCATCTGCCTGATTCTATCTTTTTGCCACATGAGATTCTGTGGCATGGGGTACCTCTGCGTTCCCTGCAGGCACCTGAAGGGGATTCTCACGTGGCAGGCAGTGGCTCTGCAGCGGGGCTGTGGCATTGGGGGCAGGAGCATCCAGCGCTTGCGCTCGGCGCAGTAGCGATAGGCCTCCTTCCTGTACTGCTTGTCAATGTCATCGCTGTTCTTCCACCCCCCAATGATAAACACGTCATCTTTGTAGTAACAAATAGCTGCTCCTTCAATGCTCAGGACCTCGGGGGGCAAGGATTCCAGGATTTCATCCGAGGCCCTGCTGGAGATCTTTCCCTTGGCCTCCTCGTTGTCTATGGGGTAACTCTTGGGGCAGCACGATGCCGTGTGGTAGAAGTTGGTGCTGGCAACAGACATCTGGAAGGAGCAGTAGTTGTCAATGAGGGGCAGGGATTCCACATCCTGCCACTGCCTGGTTTCAGCATCATATCTGATAATAACAGCCCTGAGCCCGTCCTCGCTGTCGCTGTCAACCGGGGTGCGGGCGGCCACGTACACGTAGCGGTCCTCCACGGAGACAGCCTTGACATCCCGCAGGATCTTTGGTGCCGACTCCAGGTTCAGCCACTTGTCCTGCTCAGGATTATAAATGGCCACGTCTTTAAAGCCTGGACTGAAATTGCCGTGCCCACCAATACTGTACAAGTTGCCTTTCACTTCAGTAAGGCCAAAGGAATGCTTCCTGGTGATGAGGTTTGAAACCTGCTCCCAAATATTTCTGTTTGGATTGTACCTTTCCACAGTCTTGGCAAAGCCCGGTTCCATGGAGCCGGCCACATACACGTAGGACTCTGTCACGGCCACAGCGTGCCCATCCAGGTGGTTGTGGATGTGAGGCAGGTTGACCCACCTGTCCTCATCGATGAAGTAGCCCACACACTCACTCAGGTAGTCGCCGCCCTCGGACACGCCGCCGATGACCATGATGACGTCCATGTTCTGGCCGAAGCGCGGCAGCAGCGCGGCGGGGCAGGCCGAGTGCTGCAGGTTCCCCGACTGCAGGTTCTCAGAGCGCAGGGCATGGCTCTCCACGGCCTCGGACACCAGCTTCACACAGGCCTCGCTGCTCAACACCAGCCGCTCAGATTTCACGTGGCGAGTCAGGTACGTGGGTTTCATCTGAGACAATCTTAGCAGCTTAAAGAGATCTTCGAAGTACCTCTCTCTTTCCTCAGGGTTTTTCTGAACCCACTTCAAAACAGTCTCAAAGAGGATTTCTTCAGAGTCCACCGTGATCTCCGAGTCTGAGAGCCAGTCCCGGACAAGGTGAAATGGCAAAGTGTAGAACTCCTCATCTTGGATGACTTTGTGGAAGTTTCTCCTGATCATATCCTGCGCTTTGAGGGCCAGCTGATTCAGGGAATACATGTGGGCCAAGCTGTGAACCGCCACACAGTTGGAAAGGTTCAGCTTCTTCTTCAGAAACTCTCCACAGAAATCCTTCAACCGGGTCAGCAGAAACCTACAGACAAACGAGGGAGTTATACATCCCTAGAGTTGTTCCAGGCCAGGCTGGATGGGGCTTGGAGCAACCTGGGATAGTGGAAGGGGGTGGAACGAGATGAACCTCTAAGGTCCCTTCCAACCCAAACCAGTGTGCGATCCTCTGCTGCAGTGACCCGGTCCCTGCCAGCCCCCGCCAGGGTCACACTTACCTGTCCGCCATCTCCAGCACCTCATGGACGTTGCCGGGGCTCACGCGGATGGTGCCGGTGTACATGAAGCCGATAACCGCCTCCACCGTGTCGGGGTCGGGGCCGCCCTCCGAGCTCCACTTCTGCAGCTCCACGCGACCCGAGCGCGACTCCGCGAACCCCCCCGAGAGCAGCGGCGTGAAGTATTCGGTGGCGGCGGCCAGGACGGACCGGTGCGCGCGGTACTCGCGGGCCATGCCCGCGCCGCCGAAAGCCAGCGTGATGTCGCAGTACAGGCCGTGGCGGCGCTGCTCGTTCTGCCGCCAGGCCAGGTCGGAGCAGTGCGCCGGGCACCCGAACTCCTCCGCCTCAGCCTCCCCGTCCGCCGCGCTGCCGCGTGGGGCCCCGCGCTCCGCCTCGGCCGCCGGCGGGCCGGGGCCGGGACCGGGGCCGGGGCCGGGGCCGGGGCTGGGACCGGGCTGCGGCTGCGGACAGGCCGCGGCCGCCGCCATCTTGTCGGACATGGCGGGCGGGGCGCGGCACCGCCCCCTGGCGGAGAGAGCACGCGCTGCAGGGCAATGGCGGCGGCGGCGGCGGCGTGAGGGGAGCGGCGGGCAGCGCAGCGCCCGGGACCTCGCGGCCCCTCGGCGCGGCACCCCACGAGAGCCCGCCTCCCCTTCACTCGGGACCCCCATACAGCTCGGGAGCCCCGGGACCGCCCGGGACGCTGCGTCCCCTCACCCCGGACCCATCGGGACTTTGCTGTATCCCCTATCCCCTCCGGCTGGATGGAGATCCCCCCCGGATCTCCATCCCCTCATCCCGGAGCTCTCCCCGGATCTCCATCCCCTCAGGCCGGGACCCCTCTGGATCTCCATCCCCCTCAACCGCGACTGCCCGGGACCCCTCGTCCCCTTCACCCCGGACCACTCGGGACTTTGCCGTATCCCCCATCCCCTCACCCGGAGCCCCCGGGACCCCGCGTCCCCGTCGTGGTGGGGTTCCGATGCCTCGGGTGCCCCGGACCACAGTCAGGCCCTTTCCACTCGGGCCTCAGGGAGTCTTCATCATTTTCTTCTTCACCGTGCCCTCCCTGCACCTGGGCAATTAGGAATTCTCTCACTCCATGGTACATTGGGTTTTTAATTACAACGCAGTGAGATGTATAGGTGGTTATTTCATGTTTGCTATACACACAGCACAGTTCCCTAACTCTTGTAATGCTATCATAACTAGCTTGTGTCTTTCTGTTTATTCTCTACTTAACTAAAGTTTTATCTTTTTAACTTACACCAAAACAGTCAAGTGAAGTCTGTATGCAGATTGATTTTTATCTCTCCCCTTTTAAATCACCTGAAAGAGAGGCTGAGGAGTAACTGCTTTGAAGGCTGTTAGACTACATCCCCTTAGACACTGCTTAGGGACAACTCACAGAAGCCACACATGGAAAAAGAATAAATTAGTAATGTGTATTTATTTGCATTTGGTTACAGTACACAGACAAGGAGGACACTGAAATTATTACTGAGATATTTTTGCAGCTGCAGATTACATGAGTGACAGTGCACAGAGCAGCAGTCAGAGGAAAGGAGAGGTTGTTTGCATAAATACAGACACTGGAGTACAGGGATTTCACAGTTTTCACAGCAGTATGTTACAACTTTACACTTTAAATTACTACACCAGCTTGAGTAACATCGGTTATACTTTAGCAGTGGTCCCAGGATTCAGGTACAGTCAGACCAAGGATAAGAACATGGTAAACAAATTGAAAAACAACAGATAACAAAAAAAAAATCCAAAGTGATGGCTTATGGGTATGACAGGCACGTTCCCCTCATGGGAAAGGTACAGCTTGTTACCAGAGTTCAGTAAGGCATACCTATGAGCCAAACTCTACCCCCCAAACCCTAAATCACTTCTGGAAACAAAATGAAATGAGAATAGAAAAAAAATAAAAGTGTGAGAGAAGGTATTAAATACAGCAGGTAACAGAGGGAATAGCACAAGTTTTGGTTTTATTATTGTAAGTTTCTATCCTTATAAAACAGTCGCTTTGCACAGTTTGACCAGGCAGCTCGACGTCTCTGTCCCAATAATCATCTTTACACATCACAGTCCCACTGTGGCTGTCCCCTGGCCAGGTTTCTGTCCTGGTGCACTCCAAGGCACCAGCAGCTTCTCACATGGTCATGTGCTCTGGTAGGACGTAGGATATGTCATCCCAAGGGTGACGGTACAGACCCTGCTTCAACCTCTTCTGGTCCAGGTAGTGCCCTGAAAGGAGAGTGGTTTATGTTACAAAATTCCCATCCCTGCTTTAGTCTTTGTCTTGAGTTGGATTTCTGGTGTGCATTAAATCCCCCCCTGGGTTTCAGGTTTGTCTGGAGCTCGTGAGGCAAGGCAGCCCCAGGAGGAGGGAAGGGGCAGGGAGGATGTGGTAAACTCACCAATGAATCCCATACTCCTGCCCAGCACAAAGATGCCATTGAGAGCTCCTATATCAATATATTCATCTGCTTCTTCCCTGCAAAACAAAGGAAAATGATTCCTTAAAAACAGATGATTACCAGGAGCCATTCAATCTCAGATGGGCTTCTGCTCTAGTGCCAGAAGCCACACAAATTCCCTGGGCAGATTTCTGCCCCCAAAAGCCAGGCCAGGCTGTTTCCTTGCCATGTCATGGAATTCTGCCCCTCAGGAGCTGGCAGTGCAGCTTCTTAGGACCATGAAGCAAGAACAGCTTCCCTTCACTCACCGTGTGAAGGAGCCACAATTCCTGAGCACGTCAACAAAGGCCACTCCAATAAAGCCATCTACATTCAGGATAAGGTTTGGTTTCTGCAGGAAATAAAACACATGTAATAAAAATGTCAACAGTGCAAATGGTGTTCACATGGCACCTTCCAATGGTGATTTGAGGGCTGCCTGTAGCTGGGGACACACCAGCCCAGCAGCCTGAGCAAGAGCTACACTTAATGGAAATGCTGGAAAATCAACCCAAAACCCTGTTGGGTCACCCCCCAGAGGTTCCTAGCAGCCAGCAGCCTGGGATTTACACCCAGCAGTGCCACTGTGGCACACAGATGATGGTTTGGCTTGTTCAGCATTTTCCTGGCAGCCAAATACCTTCAGCCTTCCCAAAACTGCAGCTGTACTTGGCTTCAACTCCACCCCAGACACAATCCCCAGCAACAATTTAAGAAGCACTGCACTGAAAATACAGCTAAGGCCCAGTCACTTTCCCTCCCATGAGAACCAGTGCCCAGAGCATTCAGAGCTGGTGCCCTTCACCTTGGAAGTTGTGATTTTTTCTACTTCGAGCGCGTAGTCCAGCAGGGGAGTGGCTGGGAAGTGCTGCTTCACATAGTCCTTGAGAATCTGAACTCTCATGTCAGGGTTGTTTATCTGCAAGTTCAGAGCACATTACAGTCAGTGATGTTGCCTCTCACGAATACTCTTTGTAGATTTGGGAGAATTTGGTCAATAGCTGCATCTGAAAATTGCTGATTTTCTTTCCCTTGTTTTTGCTCTCCCCCACCCATCCCTAAAAATCCCTCCAAGTTTCTCCTAAGGCAGTTGTCTTACTGATTTCACTCTGTGTCCAATGCCCATGATCAGCTTCCCTTCTTTCTTCATCTTATTCACAAATTCCATGGGGATAATCCCACTGTCAAAAGCTTTGCTGAACATCTTGGCTGCAGCATCAAGTGCTCCCCCAAACCGGTCACCCTGGGTGCAGAACAAAGGCAATTACATCAAAGGACTCCACAATTAAGATACAAACCCAAGATTATCTCCCCCATCCACCCTCCTGGTCTCTGGAATTCATGACATTAGAGTTGAGCAGGCACCTGAGAGAAAACATTTGCTTATCTCTCACATGAATGCCAATTTGGAGCCAGTGCATCTCTGCTAGAGACAATGTGGGGGAAAAAGCAATTCAGTGTCTGTTTCAGCAAATCTTGTCAGAATTCAGGCACCAGAGTCAGCACTGACAGCAATTTGGCTGCTACAAAATATTTCTAGACTCAAAGGAGTCAAACTAGTCCAACTTATTGGAAAAATGAATCAGATTCAAAACAGCGAGCACCAAACTGTTAGAGATGAAATTCAAAGTGTGAGTGCACAGACACCACCAGTCTGGGACTCTGCAGTCAATCCAAAAATTACTAGTAATAAAACCCAGAAGAGGAATGAGTAACAAAGCTAAACCTCCTGAATATCAGGTACTCACAATAGTAAGAAGGCCTGAAGTGAGGCTTGAAACCAGATCTTTGCCAGCCCTGGCACAGACAATGGTGTTGTGGGCTCCAGACACGGCTGGCCCGTGGTCTGCTGTCACCATCAGGCACATCTCAATGAACTGGCAGGCGTACCTGGGTAACCTGGGCACACACACCACATCAGTCAGGGACACTACACAAATGCAAATGTTTGTAAAGTCCCCAGCCCCTCCAGAGCTGAGGTGACACAAGCAGTCACAGAGCATGAATCAGGCCTAGAATACAGAAGTTTCCTGAATGCACCACAAGACTCGTGGAAAACTTCATCCTGAGATTAAAACACACTGTATACAACCCAAAATCTTGATATAGTGTCATGGAGGAAATACAGAGATGGCATTCCAGTGACTCTACCTTCACAAAGAATCCTGGAGTTACCTTTTTAGCTTAAAAGTCCATTAATAAACAAGAAAAACTCCAAAGAATTTGCAAGAACCACCTCACCTCCTCTGAAACCAGAGCAGGCCTAGAACCCCTCCAATTCCCATCTCCTCTTTGAAGACCTCAGTGATGGGCATCCCAGCATAGATCAGCTCCTGGCCTCGCTCGTCACAGATGCTGGTCATGAAGGAGGCAGGTTTGCGGATCAGCCCCAGCTCCTGGAATTGCAGGGTGAAGACAGGATGTCAAACACCCCCCTCCAGCAGAGAGGGGCAGCACAACGCACAGCAGGCAAACAGCAACACCTCAGGCTTGCCCTCAGAGCAGCTTCCACAGCCCAAAATCAGCACAGCTCACAAGTAACACTACAAAGCACAAGGTACAACCCCAATGTGGGATCCAGAATCAGTCAGTGCTCTGTCTGATTCCAAGAAACACAAAAGCTGCTCAACCAGCACAGCTCACCCTTGCCCAGGAGTAATCCATTGGCACAGTTGGAGGAGGCACTTCCTCAGCTGGTTCAATGACTCTTTTGGCCACAAGATCCTGGTACACAGACCTAGGGAGAGAATCCATTCAGTAACTTTGGTCCTTCCAAGAAAACCAATTGAGGTGATCTAACCTAAACCTTAACACCCCACAATAAGTAGAATCTGCTTTCCTTAAGCAGAAATATATTCCCTATCAGGCCAGAATCAGTGTCCTGACAGCTTTTGTCCACAGCTGAAGGTGCCCTGTGAGTGTGACTTACTGAATGACTTCTCCCAGCTCATCAAAACTCCGGGGAACAAACACTCCAGCTTCCTTTAAGGCTTTGTTCTTTGCTACAGCAGTTTCAGAGGCCTGGTTGGCACAAGCTCCTGCATGGCCAAACTGCACCTACAAACAGGAAAAGAGAGCACTAAGGAATACAGATTGTTACCTGCAGAGAGTGCAACAGAACAGAGCCCTCACTGGGAACACCAGTGGCTGCACATCTGTCTCCTCTGGGCTACCAAAACTCCTGGTTGCAGTCAGAGCCAACATCAGGGATGTTCTGGTCTGGAATTCCTCCAGGCTCATTCACTTTCTGCCTCCCTAAACTGCCCCACTTCAGAGCTGCTTAACATAGATCTCTGCCATCCAGAAACAGGCAGCTATTGGTATTTGTTGCTTTCCCTGGCATCTTTGGGGTCCCTTCACAAGTAAGCAGAATACCCTGGAAATTTCCAGTGGCAGAACTATAGAAGAACAAGGTATCTTTAACTTTATAATTTATATTTATGAACTTTTGCACATTAAAGTTACTACTGCCAGTTCTGGAAGGTTTAGTTACAATGAGTGAAGATGTGTTTTATTTCCTGTTGTGGATATATTCCTATTTTATGCATTTGCCCCCATTTTTACACATACCTCTGAGGAGAACATGGTGGCACAGGTACCAATGCACCAGCACACCACTGGCTTGGTGATCCGGCCCTCTTTAATACCCCTGCAGATCTTGTACTCTTCTGTGCCTCCAATCTGCAGGGAGAGAGAGATGGTTCTGAGCTGCACTTTTGATAAAACCAGCTTCAAAACATACAAAGAAGCACTGCTGGGAGTTTTCCTCCAGAATAATGGCTGAAGTGTCAGAACAAAACCTCCTGGTTTTTATTTTTCTTTTATTTATTTTAAATAGGGAAGACTATGCTTGCCTGTGGAATACATTCAATTTCTTTTGATGAAAGCAGCAAGAAATAAAATTTGGAATATTCAAGAACGGTAGAAGCTGCTATTTAGCATCCTTGCAAGCAGGTCAGATGCTCCCAAAACAAAAACCACACACAGGTATTTCTCAGAGAGTTAAGTGGTCTCACTCACCTCCCCCAGCACTACAATCATCTTCACTCCTGGAGTATCCTGATAACGCAAGACATGATCCATGAAAGTCGAACCAGGATATCTGTGTGCAATCAGGAGAAATAATAGAAATTTATTTCATATACTTCTCTGAAAGAAAAACTAACACCCAACCAGCTCTTCTGCTGCAGCCTGAATTGCGAACAACAACACTCTTCCTTCTCCAAATTACCAACAATTCCTCTGCTGACCAACTTGAAAACCTGTGCCTGCTGAAGGTGCCAGCTCATACCTGTCTCCTCCGATGGCCACCCCCTCGTAGACCCCGTCAGTGGTGCGGGAGATGATGTTGTTGAGCTCGTTGGACATCCCTCCAGAGCGGGACACGTACGCCACGCTGCCAGGGCGGTACAGCTTCGATGCCAGGATGTTATCCAGCATGCCTCCTGTGTTGCCTATTTTAAAGCAACCTGGTTTGATCCCACCAACCTGTAAGAGAAAGGTGTAAAGCCCTTTAAAATTGTGAAACTGAGGAACATTTGTGTAAGGCACCATTTCCATAGAGAAAGGAGGATGGCAAAGACTTTAAGGTGAGAGATTAGCATGCACTGCCTGTGAGTAAAGACCAACCTATAAGAGAATAAGAGAAAGGTGTAAAGCCCTTTAAAATCATGAAACTGAGGAACATTTGTGTAAGGTAGCATTTCCACAGAGAAGGGAGGATGGAGGATGGCAAAGACTTTAAGGTGAGAGATTAGCATGCACTGCCTGTGAGTAAAGACCAACCTATAAGAGAAAGGTGTAAAGCCCTTGAAAATTGTGAAACTGAGGAACATTTGTGTAAGGCAGCATTTCCATAGAGAAAGGAGGATGGCAAAGACTTTAAGGTGAGAGATTAGCATGCACTGCCTGTGAGTAAAGACCAACCTATAAGAGAAAGGTGTAAAGCCCTTTGAAATTGTGAAACTGAGGAATATTTGTGTAAGGCACCATTTCCATAGAGAAAGGAGGATGGCAAAGACTTTAAGGTGAGAGACTACCATGCACTTCCTGTGAGTAAAGACCAACCTATAAGAGAATAAGAGAAAGGTGTAAAGCCCTTTAAAATCATGAAACTGAGGAACATTTGTGTAAGGTAGCATTTCCACAGAGAAGGGAGGATGGAGGATGGCAAAGACTTTAAGGTAAGAGACTAGCAAGCACTTCCTGTGAGTAAAGACCAACCTATAAGAGAAAGGTGTAAAGCCCTTTGAAATTGTGAAACTGAGGAACATTTGTGTAAGGTAGCATTTCTACAGAGAAAAGAGGATGGAGGACGGCAAAAACTTTAAGGTGAGAGACTAGCATGCACTGCCTGTGAGTAAAGATCAACCTATAAGAGAATAAGAGAAAGGTGTAAAGCCCTTTAAAATCATGAAACTGAGGAACATTTGTGTAAGGCAGCATTTCCATAGAGAAAGGAAGATGGCAAAGACTTTAAGGTGAGAGACTAGCATGCACTTCCGGTGAGTAAAGACAAAGTGGATTGTAGGATGCACTTCATCCATTGCAGAAAGCTGATCTGAAGATTAAGAAAGACAGGAGAAGGTGGCCATCAGTACTTACAGTGGCAGGCCCAATGATGGTGACTCCCTTTTTATCAGCTGTCTTGATCAGTTTGCGTGTCAGGGCCTCTGGAATGCCCTCGGCAATAATGGCAATGGTGCGGATCTGCCAATGGTGAGAGAGAGAAAATCATTGGTACCCCACAGAGCTGCCCCCTGTCAGGCCCCTGGGAGGTCACTCTGTGCACTCTCACCCAGGAAGGTCCCAATGCCTGAATCTGCAGGCTGCCATGATCTTCACAACAGGCTCAATGCTCTGCTCAGGGGATTTTCTTCCCCTTGCACATCAGAGCAGCATTGAAGTAGTTACTGCTAACACAGAAGCACCAAGATGCTCTTAAACAAATTGCAAGTCCAGCATTAGGATTTGCCAGGGACCCCCAGCATCCTCCTTACATTCTGTAAAAGGTTAGAATTGGGGGTTATGTGCTAACTCAGAAAACCAAGACAATTTGCTACTGCCACCATGGTTTAAGAAACACCAGTACCCTGCTGACAGGGCCATCCCTCTTCATTTGGGCTTCTTCTGGATCCTGCACTCACCTGAGGATAATTCATGGTTTCAACAGTGCTGTCATAGGCAGAGCGCAGGGACGCAAAGTTGATGAGAACATCCACCTCTGGGTGCTTCCTCATGGCATCTGACATGTTCTTGTACACTGGGATCAGGATTTCCTTGTGGCCCCAGTAGAACTTCTGCCTGTGGTCACCCCTGTGGGAGAGAAGATGGGAAAGCCCTGACCTGAAGGCTGCTGGAAAGGCAAAGGGACACAGTGCATGCAGACAGAGGAGTTTACAAACCCCATATTCCCAGTCCCTGAGACTGACTGAGACACTCACGAGCACGTGAGCGTGTCTGGGGAGGGACCATATGACAGCAGAAGGTTCTTCAGAGAATAGGACAGAGCAGCATATGGAAGGAGACGGGCTAATGGGGACAGAGGCATCCAGCAAGATGAATAAGCTCTCCCACAGTGAAGTTACCAGAGCCTTAACTCTACTCCAAGCTGGAAGACAGAATGAGGCACAGAAAGAGTAATGAATGAGAGGCGTGCAAAGCTGTGTCACTGGGCTGGGGCTAACACTGGACTGAGGGAACAGCAAACCAGGATCTGTAGTGAACAGCCAGGACAGCCACGGGAGGGCCAGTCAGCTTCCCAGTCCTGCTACAGGGGGATTCTGTGTCATGGACATATTTTATGAAAAATCCTTTTGCTAGGATCTTTTCTCCTGAGAAGCTGAGAGGTCTCAGAAATTAAATGTAACCAAAAATTATCTGCTGTTGTGGAATGCAACAGGTGCATCTTTGATTGGTCTCATGTGGTTGTTTTTAATCAATGGCCAATCCCAGTCCAGCTGTCTTAGACTCTCTGGTCAGTCACAAGATTTATTATCATTCCTTTCCTTTCCTTTCAAGCCTTCTGTTGAAATCCGTTCTTCTATTCTTTTAGTACAGTTTTAATATATAATTTTCTTTTAATATAATATATATCATAAAATAATAAATCCGCCTTCTGAAACATGGAGTCAAGATTCTCATCTCTACCCTTGTCGGGGTTGCCTGCAAATTCAACAATTCTGCCCATCCCACAGGCACTGGAAGGGAAGCACCAGGGAAGGTTTCACTGTGGGTATTTACACACAGTAGATGCTCTGACTGGAACTGCAGTGAAGTCTGACTGAGCAGTTATTTGAGTGTGTGGATGCTGGCAGTGCTCCCATACCAGTACATTTGTGACAGAACATTCCAGGTTTTTCCAGCCTGGCTCCCTCCAAAAGGTCAAGCAGAATCAGATAATTACAGGTAGCCTTTAACTTCAATCCCTGTTGTTTTTTCCCCCTTAATCAAGTGCAGCACTGCCAGAGGCTGCCACTCAGATATGGACATGGCTGTGCCTGCACTCAGTACCCCGAGGTTTGCACTTGCTGAGAAGTTATTACAGAGCTGCAATTACCATCAGAGCTGCAGAATAACACTACAAGGTCTTAATTGTCAAGAGGAGAAATTCTCTGCAGGACAGAGGCTGATCAGACATCAGCTCTCCAGGATGTCTGTAAACACCACAGGAATGAACCAAAGCTCCTGCCTGGCTCTGGGCTCCCACATCACTGTTCTGGAAGCAACAGCTGCTGTTTGCCTTCTCCCTCTTGCCCTGTCCCACAGGGAGACCCCCACACTGAGGAGGAACAAGAAAACACCTCATGCACACCCAATAGCCCTTCTCACCCCTGTAGGGATGGGTAAAAGAGGGTGAACACCACAAGGGAACTCTCTACCCCACCAAAGGATCCACAGGCTTCCTGCCTGCTAAGAAATCCCTGCTGCTATTGGAAAGAATATGAACGAGATTTTTTTTTTTTTTAAATTTTGTTTGGCTTTGGTTTGTCAGCAGAGCTGCTGTGATTCTGGATAATATTTGGAGGGGTAATTCCTGCTGCTGCAGGCACAAATCAAGGTGTCTTGGACAAGCACACAGCCAAGAGCAGGTGAGTGGAAGAAGCCTTTCACAGCCTGCCTGCCTTTGCTGAGCCAGGGGGCTGGAAAGAAAGCCCAGGCAGCCAAACCTTGTCACTGTCACATTTTCTGAAAAATCCCTTTGCCAGGATTTCTTCTCCTTGGAAGATGAGAAGCCTCAGAGAAAAAAAAAAAACAATATTATCTCATTTTTTTCTCCCTGTTTTGCTGCTTTGGAATTGTTTACCAACAGGTGCATGTTTGATTGGTTTTATGTGAATTGTTTTTACTTAATGACCAATCACCATCAGCTGTGTCAGACTGAGGAGTCAGTCACAAGTTTTTCATTATGATTCTTGTTAAGCCTTCTGTCTGTATCCTTTCTCTATTCTTTAGTATAGTTTAGTATAGCATTCTCTAATATAATAACATAAAATAATAAATTAGCCCTCTAAGAACATGGAGTCAGATTCACTCATCTCTCACCTCATCCTGTGGACCCCTGCAAGCACCACAGACATCTTTTAAAAAGTGGAACTTCAGTTCTGTGGTGAACACTAAGCTGTTTCAACAGCACAGCCCAAAATTAATGGTTGAAGAAAGCAGCCTAGAATGCCAACCCAGGGGTGGAAGGAAGCAGAGGAGAAGGTGTTCCAGCAGGGATGGAGACCAGGGCAGAGCCCCAGTAAAGAACCACAGAGACTGAGAGAGGAGGAAGGTCAGGAAAGAGCTGGAGGGAAATGGAAATGTGACACAGTCAAGGGCACTTACGTGAAGGGATAAACCATGGCAGCCACTGAGGGCTCATCCCTGGAGCAAATATAATCAAAGTCCAGCATTCCTTGGACAGCCCTGGTCTGCATCCCCCACACAATGGCCTTGGTGTGACGGCTGAACAGGGTTGTGGCTTTACCTGCTCAGAAAGAGGGAAAAAAAATAAAAAAAAAATCAATCTGTCACCGTCATATTTCTGAAAAATCTCTTTGCCTAAGACTTTCTCCTGGGAAGCTGAGAAGCCTCAGTGAAAAAAAGAAAATAATAATTATCTGATTTGTTTCTCCTGTGTTTTGCTGCTTTGGAATGTGGTTTGAAGATTGTTTATCCAACAAGTGCTTGTTTCATTTATTTCATGTGAATTGTTTTTACTTAATAACAATCATGGTCAAGCTGTGTTGGACTCTGAAGAGAGAGTCACAAGTTTTTCATTAGTATTTTTAGCCTTATGTCTGTATCCTTTCTCTATTCTTTAGTATAGTTTAGTATAGTATTTTTAATATAATATAAATAATAAAATAATAAATTAGCCTTCTAAGAACACAGAGTCAAATTCATCTTTCCCCCCTTTGATGGGGGTCCCTGAAAACACCACACCAATCCAACTTCAAACCTGAGCAAGACACAAAGTGCAACTTTGCCAAATGCCTGCTGAAAGGCTCCTGGACGGGTGCATTCCCCACCTCCAAACTGAACCCAGGAGATGAACTGCACTTTGCAGGATGGAGCAGCCACACTGCAAATTAAGGAAGAAACTGTAGATGAATTGGCAACCCCTTCCTTGGATTCTGAACAGGTCCTATAGAGGTTTTGGGGTTCACTAAATGGGCAAGTGAATCACAGGAGGGAGCTGGTATAGGACAGAAGTAAAAACTGCCTCTTCTCTCATGAGCCTTTCATATTTCTCCCAGTTTTCTTATGCAAAGCTGAAGAGAACTTGGAATTTCATGTATTTATTTGCATGTAGCCCAGTCTGGGCAAACCATGAGAGGCTGGTCAGGGCACCACAACAGAATGATGGAAAACTTAAAAAACATAAAGGGCAGCAAATGGGGGCACAAAGAAAATTAAGGAGCTCAACATACTTGGGTTTTCTTTTCTGTTTTTTTTTAATTATCAGAATCCAACACAAATTTCATGGCTCCAATAATTTATATCAGATTCACTGCAACATGACTTGTTATTAGGAAACTGAAAATTCTCTTTATCTTGCAGGTGCCTGCAAGGGGGTACCATGAGTGTTCCCAGGAACAGCAAAATGCAGACCCAGAGAGGCAATTATGTTTGTCTGAGAGCAACAACCCAAGAATTCCCCTTCTGCTGTCCCTCCTCATGGTAAGGGAGGTAACTTGAAGCTCTACTTTGCCTCCAGTTCAGCAGTTTATTCTCACACAACACAGAGCCAAATAGTTTTAAAGTCCCTACAAAGTAACTTCACTGAGCACAAGCTTTAATGGTTTGCTGGACTGTTAAGGCAACATTCAGTTAATTTGTGACTTTTCTGTACTTTCCAAACCTGATAAAAAGCACCCCCTGCACTACTTTGTTTCCCTTTGAAATAAGATACCAGTTACTGGTCACTCCTCCTTTTGGGAAGAAAAGAGAACAGAGCTTTTCACTAAGTGCCTCAGGCTGATCTTCTCTGTGATGGTTGTGTGGGGGAAGGGAAGAAAAAACGAAGTTTGTTTGAGACCTGGCCCTCTCTCCCCCAGAAATAGGAAGTATTTGTGCAGAGGCACTTGAAAAAACAGATGAGAAGTCCACGTGGTGACAGCTAAAAATGCTGGGCAGGAGGAAAGGACCAGACAACACAGCAAACTTTTGGAGAGATAAAACAGCAACAAAACTAAGAACTAAAAAAAGTCAGCTGCCAGCCAGGCCAGGCACATTCAGCAGGTCACACAGGTCCTACCTGAACCAGGTGTCGAGGCTGGGATTGAATCTGTTGGAGAGAGAATCACTCATGCAGTGGAATGACAGAGCTGACTGCTGACAGCCCCTGGCCAGGCACCCAGGCAGGTGCTGCAGCAGCCCTCCTCTCCTCTCCTCTCCTCTCCTCAGGGCTTTTGGGTTTGCTCTTGTTAAAAACCAAGAGACTGGAGCCCTCTCACTGTATTTCCTCTCGTTGTGCTGTTCCTGAACATCCCAGATCAGGGCAGCTCTGACCTGCTGTGTGTATGAGCTCATGGCACAACTGCTAAACCACTTCACTACACTGCAGACAGAGACAGGCAGGTACCACAAAACTGCTTCCCTTCACATCCAGGAAAAAAAGCATTTGTCTCATGCCCATCCTGCCTTTGGGAGCAGCAGAGCACTGCCAGCAGCACTCCCAGGGCTGGACTTACCAAGAGGAGCTGTTGGTTTTGCCTTCTTGGCTGGAGCAATGCCATCTGGTTTGGACTCAGAGAAGGAGGCAGTTCTGCTCGGGGCTGGAGTCTGAAAGATGCAGAAGCCAAGTCAGTGAGGGACAGTGCTCCAGGTATGGCCTGGAACACAGAGGAGGAGGGGGCCTTGCTTTGGCTACACTGGTCTACTACAAATAAAACCCAAAAAATGAGTTTTCAGTCAAGCAACAGAAAACTGAATGATCCAGTAGGTTCAACAGTCACACTGCCAGCTTTGAGAGGCCACATTTTGTGCATGAGTGAGATTGGGGTGGCCTCTCCTGATAAACCACACCAGCAGAGCCATGTTTGTTTTCCTAAACCATCCTACAAGTACACTAGTGGCCAAAATGCCTTTCCAGCTGCCTTTGGGAGGCTCCTGACCCTGTCCCCTTTTACCATGGGGAAGGAGCTCCTAAACCATCCTACACATACACTAGTGGCCAAAATGCCTTTCCAGCCTGCTTTGGGAGAATCCTGACCCTGTCTCCATGGGGAAGGAGCTCACTGAGGGGCTGCTGCTGGTGTTGAGGAGGAAGTTGAGAGGCCACATTCTGTGCACAAGTGAGATTGGGGTGGCCTCTCCTGATAAACATGGCTCTGCTGGTGCATTTTGTTTTCCTAAACCATCCTACAAGTACACTAGTGGCCAAAATTCCTTTCCAGCCTGCCTTCAGGGCTCTTCACCGTGTCCTGTGTCCCCATGGGGAGGAGCTCCTAAACCATCCTACAAATACACTAGTGGCCAAAATGCCTTTCTAGCTGCCTTTGGGAGGTTCTTCACCCTGTTTTCATGGGAAGGAGTTCACCAAGGGGCTGCTGCTGACATTGAGCAGAAAGCTGAGAGGCCACATTCTGTGCACGAGTGAGATTGGGGTGGCCTCTCCTGATAAACATGGCTCTGCTGGTGGATTTCGTTTTCCTAAACCATCCAACACATACACTAGTGGCCAAAATGCCTTTCCAGTCTGCCTTTGGGAGGTTTCTTCACCCTGTTTTCATGGGAAGGAGCTCACCAAGGGGCTGCTGCTGGCATTGAGCAGAAAGCTGAGAGGCCACATTCTGTGCATGAGTGAGATTGGGGCAGCCTCTCCTGATAAACATGGCTCTGCTGGTAGATTTTGTTTTCCTAAACCATCCTACAAGTACACTAGTGGCCAAAATTCCTTTCCAGCCTGCCTTCAGGGCTCCTCACCGTGTCCCGTGTCCCCATGGGGAGGAGCTCCTAAACCATCCTACACATACACTAGTGGCCAAAATGCCTTTCTAGCTGCCTTTGGGAGGTTCTTCACCCTGTCTCCATGGGAAGGAGTTCACCAAGGGGCTGCTGCTGGCATTGAGCAGAAAGCTGAGAGGCCACATTCTGTGCACGAGTGAGATTGGGGTGGCCTCTCCTGATAAACATGGCTCTGCTGGTGGATTTCGTTTTCCTAAACCATCCTACACATACACTAGTGGCCAAAATGCCTTTCCAGCCTGCTTTGGGAGGTTCCTGACCCTGTCCCCAGGGGAGGAGCTCACCGAGGGGCTGCCACTGGCGTTGAGCAGGAAGTTGGCAGTGTGGGCTGCAGCTGGAGGCTGGTTGGGGATGGGCCGGTGGCCCAGGGCCATGCCCACGATGGCTGTCATGTGGGTCTCTGTGCCAAACACGTGGATGGGGATCCCTGTGGTCTTCCCTGTGGAAATACACAAGAGCAGTCAGCATCCTCAGGGGAAAGCTCTTTCTCCTTGAGAAAGTGTTGAGAGTTTTTCCAGGACAACGTGTGCAACATGTGCACTATCCAGCCTCATAGAAACTGAGTAAAGTCACAGTGCCCTTGAAGGACACAAAAGGAGAAGAACGTGCTCAGAAAGAGAGAGTTCAGGATGCAAAGGCAGACAAGAAAACCACAGTGAGACACATGAAGAAGAGAGAATAACTAAAATTAACTAAAATATTAAAATGCGTGTGTAGAAAGATTTAACCAATCATGTATTAGCTTGAGGTGTGAACAACAAAGAACAGTATAAATATAGCTTGCTTTTGTATTAAATTGGTTTCACTTGATCAGATTGATCATGGTGTGATGTCCTGTTACAGAACCTCTGCAAGAAAGCTCTGGAAACCCAGGGCACTCAGGGAATATTTCTGTGTCTGCTCTGGGGTGCCCTGACCCCCAGGGGAGCACTGACTCTGACCCTCATTCATGGAGAAAGTTTCCCAAACTTCTAGATAGACAGGAATCCACAAAAGTTGGAAATAGATTATAGAGAGCAGTGTAGGTGGATCACTGGGTGAGAAATTGAGGTTTTGGGTTTTTTAGTGTGCTGTGGATGGGAGAAAGATGGAGGGCACAGGGTGTCATCCTGGGTTTCTTCCTCATTTTTCTTCTTCCTTCTTCTTCTTGGGTTTGGGTGGCATTTTGTAATTGGGCAGAAAAGTCCACATTGGGATCAATTATTGGGTTAAAAGGGAAAATAATCCAGGTGTCAGTTCTTAACTGGATAGTTTAGTCTTAAAAGACCTTGTACCAAGAGATTGTTGGCCATTTTCTGCCTTCTAATGAAAAGCTGCCCAACTCACAGTGGTGAGACTGTTTTACTGATAAGAAATAATAAACACCTGAGTCTGAACATTAATTACTGTCTCAAGTGCCTCCAATCCAGACCCAGAGAAACTGAACTGAAACCCCACAGAAAGCCAGCAGAAGAAACAAGATGCAAGAATAAAACTTAAGGACGAGCTTGGTCCTTACCAACTTCTCCCATGACACGTAAACCTTCCTGGTAGTTGGGGCCTCCTCTTCGTACAAAGATCCTCACCTCATGCTCCTTCAGAGGGCCTTGGTAATCCTTAATTGCTCTCACAATGCCCTAAAAGAAACACACAGGACAGGTGACCAGGCAGCCACATTTACCCTGTCCCATCATCTCAGAAACTCCTGGAAGAGATGGACTACAAGCCTCAGCCAAATGTAGAATTGGGAAGAAGGGCTGGAGGATGACAACTGTGTGTTTGCTGGTGTTTGAGACTGGTCACTTACTTTAAAGGTGGCTGCCACATTGGTGAAGTTTGCAATGCTGCCTCCAATAATCAGGATCTTCCCTGAGGGAAGAAACACAGGTAAGTAAAGCCATCCCAAGAGCAGAGTACTCCTAGATCAGGAAGTAGTTAAGGACATAAAGTCAAACGAAGTTGCAGAGTAACCAGCTGCATTTAGTAGAAAAAAAACCCTAAAGCAGCTGAGTTTAGTAGAGCCTGGAAGATAAGAGCTTTGTACCAAGCAAGAATGTTTGATAAGGATCTCTCAGGCCCCATGAAAAACCACAAGTCCTCTCTTTGAAGCAAGAGCTGACAGAAATCCAACCCTGATTTGTTCAGAAGGCAGAAGTACATTGAAAGCTCTGCCAGGGAAGGCTAAGCATAGTAACAGCCCAGATTTATCCAGGTTTTTCTGCCAGACAGGTTCACAGCTTTGGAATTGCAGCATCTCCCTTACCTTCTGGGTGCTTCTCTCGGGTCATGAGGGACAGGATGGTTTTAGCATAGTCATAGGTCTGCTGCTCACTCGGGGCTCCTGAGTACTCCCCATAGTTTGCCAGCTCATTCACACCCCCCAGGTCACAAATGGTGTCACTAACAATAAAAAAAAAGCAGTTATTTAAGAGATAAGTTATAATTTGAGTCACTATAAAGTTCCTAAAGTATCCCAAATCCCTGGGGAAGTGGGACTCTTAACAGAGGGACGGTGCTGTCTGCTGAAAACAAAGCTGCTCTCATCTTGGTTCCAGTTACAAATAATCTTTCATACTCCCCACATGCAAACTCAGTGACCACCACAACAATCATATTACCCTCAACAGCCTCCAGCCAGCTTGTTTCTTTGTCAGTCAGAAACAAACTGTATCTCTGTAAGAAACTGTACCTAACCCTAACTCTTGCAAAATTAAATTCCACAGCCGACACTATGTGAAAAATCTGCACAGCATCTTCATTCTGAACAGATCCCAAACAGTCCCAGCACAGGAAAAATAGCTTTAGGAGACTCTACTTTCTGCAGCAATTATGTTCTCCCAGCACTTGAAATCCTCCCCCTCTGGAAAGCTTGCTTCCTTTACCTGTACACCACTGAGGCACCACCACCAGCCACCATGGTCCAGATCCTGCCTTTGGGGTTCAGGATGGTAAGCTTCAGGCTGGCACCACTCTTGGCATCCAGGTCAGCAATGTAGGCTTCCTGCAGAGACAGCAGAACAACCTCAGCTCCCTCCTGCATCCCCCTTCTCCATCCCAAGGGCTCACAATGCTGGGTGCATCTGGACACACAGACAATCACACCTCAAGGGCAGCAGAGCTACAAACCCAGCATTTGTCAGAGATTGTCAGCCCCAGCTCCATCCCTCCATCACACAACAGCCACAAAAATCTGGAAACAACTGTAAAGTCTGTTCTGGCCTCATCCAAGACTGAGACCTGAGGAAATCTAAAAATCATCTCACCCATGGTGACCACTCTGGCTGTGCTGGAGCCAGGAACATAATCACTGAGAGCTGTAATTTGGCTCAACGTGGTGCCCCTGCAGCTCAGCGTGCCAGGCTGCTGAGCAGCACTTCATCAGAGTTCATTAACATTCCCAGCAAAGACTCTGCCATAACAACCTTCCCAGGGACTCAGAGAGGGATGATTCAGAGACAAAATCTGAACTAATCCTTTTAAGAGCAAACTGAGTTGAGTGTTGGCATCCAGCAAGCTACATGGAAAGGAACAGCTAAATGGATTTCCTGGCCATAGTACAAAAACCTTTCGACTGAAGCATAATTATGATCATTAGAATGAAAAAGTCAGGACAGAAATCATTTTGGAGAGAGAAGAACAGACCCCTGAAATAAGTAACAGAATAATTAAGGAGAGAGGTCTACTTCCAGCAGCCTCTGAAGCTGCTGAGACCTGTCTGGAGCAGTGCTTGTGCATCCAGCAGTACAGACCCAGGGAATTTGGAGAAGGAACAGGCACTGCTAGCTTTATAATAAAGTGCTCATTGTAAATTGCTCTCATTTTTTAGAAAAATAGGTGTATTACCATCTTCTAATTTCCAGAACTGGGGATTATTTTCTCTGGGTTCACCCTTGGATGCAGCATGGGCACACAGCTGCTGCTCTGCTCTCAAAACTGTCACTGAAACACTGAGGGAATGTCAGCTCCCAGTAACCACTGCTCCAAGAGAAAAATAGTGATGCTGAGGGGAGCAACGTGGGCAGGAAGCACAAAAGGAAGCTCTGCACAGGCACAGAGCTCTGGCACACAGCTGATGGAAGTTAAAGATCAGCCTCCATTAAAAAAAAAGGCAATTCTGAATTAAAGAACTGACCAAACAGAGCTGGGAAGCAACTGCAGTTCGGAGTGTGATTCTGAGCAGTCCTAGAACTGCAGCTACCCATGCACAGGTTATCATGGACAGCACTGCCCAGGGGCTTTAGACACAACAACAAAACCACTGGAAACTGAAATGCATGGATGTGGCAATCATATATCCTCTGAACAGAGAGAGAGAGACATAGTTCCCTCCCAGGATTTTCCTGGGAAGCTGTGAGAAAGCTCAGAGAAAGAATTAAAACAATTATTATCTCAACCTCTGCACCTGGCAGGCAATCTCTGTTTGTCAGAGATGTTTACAAGAAGGAGTTATCCCTTCTTGACCAATAGGTGAGAGATTCCTAAAGGCCAATCAGGTCTTAGGCCCACCATTGTTTGTATAAGAACTGTGGATTTCTAATATTAAAGTGCTTTTTCATGATGGAGTCTCTGTATCACCTTTGTCTGTCCCTGATACCCCTGTGGTGATACATGGGCATAGAAGCAATGATAAATTCAGGACACAGTGAAGGAATTCCAGCTGTCACTTGCCTCAGGGTAAGCTTCCCTGCCAAAAGGAGGGGGGAACTCCACATCCCCCCACTTCACTTTGCAGATGTAGTCAGCCGTGGCGTCGATCTTTGCAGCCAGATCAAGGATGTAAACACCATCCTTGGTGACCACTGCAGGGAAAAACATCACAGTTAGCTCTGGGTTGTACAGAGACACATTACAGATTTACTTCAACAGCTGGAACCACACAGGCATCATTGCAAAATTGGAAACTGCTGTTTCCCCTGGCACTGGGCAGTATTGACCAGCCCCAGCAAGTTCCCTGAGGAATTAACCAGTAACTGTGGCCATGGTCCAGGCTCTGTCTCAGGGGATATTTTGTTCTAAAGTGTAATTTTTATATTCTTCAGTTCTGCCTTGACATTCCCTTCAAGGGAATTTTTCATTTCCTCATTTTTAATTCACTGAATGAACAGCTCAGAGACAGATCACTGCCACTTCTGTACTTCTGCACATGGCACCTGCTGCTGTTGTGGATTACAGAACCAAAGGAAGGATCAAGAACACATTTCAGTAGTTCAGAACAGAAAGTTCTGCTTCAAAAATATTCATTACCTAATGGATTGATCTCGAGGTACGTAAAATACAGATCTTCATAAAGGTTGAACAGGCCACAGATGAAGCTGGCCAAGATGCTGTAAAAAAAAAAGGAAAAAAAAATTAACACAAGTTAATGAAAGTAGCCAAATCTAAGTACAGCCTGCTCTGCTCATTGGTATGAGTGGCAATCTGCAAATCTACTTGGCATCAATTTCTTCCATTCTCATTCATCTCCTCTGGATGGAGCCTGGGTGATGGATGACTCAAGGGAAGGAAGACCTTGATGACTCATCTTAATTACCCTCCACCAAACTCTGCTGAGGACACAGTTGCTCACAACTGTCAGAGCTGTGCAGTCTGATTTATCTCCCTACAAGACAGAAGCAGATCTTTGCCTCTCTGCTGATACCCATCTTTGTCAGATCTGAGCTTCCTTAGCTGTGATGGGGAGGAGGCTGCAGTAACTGGTGGAGTGACAGGTTCCTTCACCCTTCAGTACTGCACAGTGTCAGCAAGGATTAAGCTGGGTTTGGTAAAACCATGACTCATATTAGGCTAACTAGGTATGGGCATCTAATTGAGGGAGATGCAGAAGCCTTGAGATCTACAGATAAGCCTGCAGAAGGAAGAACAGGAGAATAACTTTGGAGATCAGGCCAGAGCAAGAGAAAGGAATATTCTGAATTAGCAGTCAGAGCCACATCTCATCACCAGTTCACTAAACAAAAGAAACTTCTCTGCTGGCACAAAGGATCAGAATTCAGCACATGTCTCCAGTCTCAGGTTGAGACCTAAGCAGGCTGACAAGTGCTGCTGCCAAGTACAGGCTCAGCACAAGGAAACCTTATTTTTGGGTTTTACAGGCAGCTGAGATAAGGTCAGAGAGCTTGGATTCAGGATGCATGGCATATTCTGGAGACCAGCATGAAGGGCAGGAGAGTGAGCTTCAGAGTTAAGAAAACAGAGAGATGTAGCACTGAGATAAAACAGAGCAACTGCTGCATGGCTGCTCCTACCCAGAACTGCATCTCTACTTACTCCTTCTTGTCAGCTGGTGCATGCTGCAGGAGATGCTTCTTCACATCTGATTCACTCAGCTTCTCATCCACTGCCACCAGCAGCTTCTGAGCCTTGGCATCCACATCTCCCACATCCACACCCCCTTCGTGGTGGAAGAGCACATAGTCTCCCTCACGGGCAGCATAGATGCACACATAGAACTCTTCCTCCTGTGCCACACAGCAGGGACAAGCATTTAGCAGTGACAACCAGAGGCTTTTGTGCCAATGTTGGGATTGGGGAAGCTGAGCCTAAATTCAAGCTTCCCAAGTGTAGCCCCACATTTCTGTTCGCAGAGAAAAGCAAGGTACAATTCTTTACAAGAATATTTCTGGGTTTCACATTCTCTGAACATCAGAGAAAGGAAAAACAATTCTTATCATTTGCTGTGCCTGTGTTTGTGCCCAAGTAGAATGCAATATGGAGATTGTTTACCCACAGTGATGGTGTTTTGTTTCCTTGGCCTGTCAGGGCCAGGTGTGTGTATGTGTGTGTGTCAGGACTGTCACTGATAGTCACAGGATTCTGTGCAGTGTGTGCAGAGTGAGTGCTTGGCAGATTCAGTTTAGATGTAATGTAATATAGTATAATATAGAATAAAGTAATTAATTAGCCTTCTGATATCCATGGAGTCCTCCTCATCATTCCTCCATCATCAGGGCCTCTCAGAGCAGCTACACCCAAGGAGCAGCAGTGCTGGAGTGGCCCTGACACTGAGAAAGACTTGCCAGTCATTTTTATTTGGATCAGGAAAATGAAACAGTGATATTATCTCAGCAAAGACCATAATTAACAAAAAGATCTGTGTGCAGAAGTGTCTGGAAGGCCTTTCTTCTGTTATAATTGCAGTTTTATTTGTTTTGTAGTGACCTTGCTATGATGTACTCTCTTAGGAGTTTTAACTGCATTGGCAAACTGATTAAAAATTATAAGGAATATGAATTTATTTTCTACTTAAAATTTCAGTATGGAAATACAGAAGGGTGTGCAGCAACACTGTCAGCTCAACAGCACACTCCCAAACTTCTGCTTTCTCCACTGTAGCAATCCAGCTAAGCATGAAGCCCAAAGAGATTTAAAAGCCTCCTTTATGGTGTACTAACCTGTTTGTGAGGGACAAAGGGTTCAATCAGAAAGTTCTTCAGGATTCCCTTGGCATTAGCAATCTGGGGAGAGAAAACAAGATAAACACCCATAACCACTTGTCCAGCACACTTGTGACAGCATAAGGAAAGCTTTGAGAATTAATCAGCACTGCTCTAAAATTGATCCCTCTCCACTGTGCCTGCTGGGGAACCACTGCTCCCTGTCCAGCAGAGCATTCAGGATATCTGGTTACAGGAGATGGTCACCTTTCCCATTCCTAACAGGACAGAGGGATATCAGAATTACACCAGGACAGCTGCCCTGCTCTCCTCTCCTGTCCCAGAGCCAGCTCAGCACAGTGAGGCACAAGGGCTTGAGAGGTTCTTTAAGTAGTGGAAAATTCAAAGTGAGGAATTCCTGAGCTAGTGGCAGGAGCAGAGGCCTCAGAGTACTGTTCACCCTGAAATGGTATCAGGGAACACAGAAGAGCAAGAAAATCCTTCAGCCTCTTCTTATGAGTCCAGGAACTGTTTTGTGCAGGCACTTTCCTGTTATCCAAACCCAAGAGACACTGGGGGACACTCCCTGCTTCTGAGGACACCAGTAGTCCCAAGTCTGTGGCCCAGACCTTGCTTTTGATATGGTTGTTGTTGTGCTAAAGGAGTAATTTCCACACCCAAGGTTTTCCCAACGGGGAGCACTCACAGTGCTGCTCCTGCTGTTTCCCAATTCCTGCTGCACCAGCTCAGAGCCAGAGCCAAATCAATCCCAGCAGGGCCAAAGGCATAAATTCCTTCAGGCAGCACAACTCCATCAGCTCCCAACACACAGCAGCAGGCATGGCAGGCACTTCATTATCATTAGCACTGCACTGCCATTCCCAGGAAAATAAATATTATATGGCAGCACTGAGCTAAAATAAAGGCCTGAAGGAACACTCAATCATCAACCAAAACACATGGGCTGGCTGCAGGAGAGGAGCAGGGATTTTAGAGCTTTTTTTCCTGTCCTGGGAACAAAAATGAAGCAACTTTTGTGGCTCACTCACCGTGGTTTCCTGGCCCAGACGCTGCTTGAGCCAAGCCTTGACCTGATCCAGGGTGAGGTTAATCCCAACCAGCCCCAGCTTCCCACGTCTCTTAATGAGCTGATCTGGCTTCACCACCAAACGCTGCAGAGGTTGGGCAAGAGTTAAAAGAAGAAGCATTAGAAAGTGATTTTGGTCCAGGGTTCTCTGCAAATAGTGAAGTAAAAACTTAAATCTGCTCTGCACAGCACCCATCCTTGTGAAATTCCTTTAATCTAGGCAAATCAAGCTGCTGGTACAATATGCCTGCAAGTTTGGGTTTTCTTATGCTGTACTTTCTGCAAACAGTGAAGTAAAAACTTAAATCTGCTCTGCACAGCACCCATCCTTGTAAAATTCTTTTAATCTTGGCAAATCAAGCTGCTGGTACAATATGCCTGCAAGTTTGGGTTTTCTTATGCTGTACTTTCTGCAAATAGTGAAGTAAATGCTTAAATCAGTTCTGCACAGCACCCATCCTTGTAAAATTCCTTTAATCTTTGCAAATCAAGCTGCTGCCTGCAAGTTTGGGTTTTCTTATGCTGTACTTTGAAAAAAGCTGCCTTGTTTCTACTCAGCTGTAAGCAGACATCAGAGGCTGAGGGTGACAGCTTGTTCTTTTTTTGATAAAAAACCCCATAAAAGTCATGTCAGACACAGAGAGTTGCTCACAAAAAATAGGGAAAAAGCTTCTGCTAGGGCCAGGGTCATGCACATTTCAGCCAACTGACTTTGGCTTTTTATAATAAACCCATGGATAGCTGCTCCTGGGTTACACACATCTCTAGCTTGCAAATATCCTTTTAAAGAACCTAACTAGAACTGGCTGTCATTCTCCTGTACCACTGATATGTCTTGAAACTTCAGCAACTGAAGAGTGAGAACACACAGTGCTGCAGTAAAGGACACTGAGCATGGTCTTGCTGCTGGACCTGAAGCCTTTCCAGCCTTACAGAACCTGTCTTAAAGGCCCAAAAACAACCTTGCTCCCTTCTGGCTTCCTGCAAGGCTTTCAGAAGCACTGCTGATCTCCTCCTGCAGTTCATTCAGGCACTTGGGCACGGAACATCTAATTAGTGCAGGGCTTTTATCAGTCAGTCAGTCAAGGACTGTGAGACATTCGTGTTCTCCAGCCAATGACTTAATTATATTAACCACTGGGAAGGAGCCAGCTTGGACAGCTAATGAAAAAGAGCTCTGGGTATGTTTTCTCTACAGAAAGTGTGAGGATATGAGATACAGAGATAAATGATTTTGCACTGAAAAAATTAAAAAAGGAAATTTTCCCTGACATTTTGCTTGGATTCCAGAAAACTAAGCAGTGTCCTAATTTGACATGGGGAGAGTACTCCCTCATTTCAGAGAGTAAAGCTTTGAGAATAGGGACTGACATCTCTGAATCAACCTCCTTTACCTTCTGTGCAGTTATGAGCAACTGGTTCACAGCTATCTCTGCTCCTGTATTTCAGTCTCAAAGGAATAATCAGCCCCCCACGAGGTGATGCTGAGCTTTGAAGCAAGATTTGTTTCTTCATCAGGCTTGGGAGTGACTGCAGCAGAGCAGCAGCAGTGACTGGTTATAGGAATGTGCTCTTTGTTGATGGAGTGACAAAACTATCCTTTGTCCCCTTAAAAAGGAAATAAGCCCAGAAGCTTCTCTCTTCAGTGAGGTGAAAAGGCATTTTATAGGATTTGGGGTACTTCATTTTAAACTTAAGGATACCTAATTAGACAGGAGCCAACAAGTCCCACCTGAGCAATTTACTAGAAAAAGAAGAGAAGAAAGAAACTATTGGCTTTTGTGAAGTGTTTTACCAGGAGGAAGAACCTCTTGCACCTAGATTGGTTTTTATCTGTAAAGAGTTTGTTATTTAAAGGTTTGGAAAAGGTTTGGAACCAAAAACGTTTTAATAAAAGGCAAAATAACAGAAGCCAGAAGGCATAAAACCAGCAGGATACGGTAGCTGAGCTACCTTGGGTGCAAAATATATCTCCAAAAGCTTATGAGACCTAACTCAAAGCAAATCATATTGCAACTGGTCCTGCAGGAAGGGTCTGGAGCAGTGCTGAGGTGCTGCAGGAGGGCAGATGCTGCTGTCCCTGCCCTTACCTCGCTCAGGAGCCAGGGGTGGTCCTGGGTGAGCCGTGCCCAGTCCGTGGCTGGCGTCACCCGGGCATACTTGAAGCGGTTCTGGATGGCAGAGGACGTGCAGATGTACTTGTACAAGAACTCCTTCCCTGTCTGCTCTGAGATGGCTTTGGCTGACATGGTTACTTAGTCTGGATGGGGAAAAAAAACCCAAAAATCCATCAGGAATAGAGCCCTGCATCACTCAGCTCAACACAAACCCAAAGCAAACCAATTACGTGTAAAATCATAAAATTGCCCTGACAAGCAAGAACTACTCACATTGCTTAAAATTTCCACCCCCTTCCCCTGCCATGCACACTATTTTCACCCAGCCCTGTCTGCAGGGAAAGGCAGAATCCCTGCAGCTTGTCCCAGGCACCACCAAGCCTTTCCCAAAGCCACAGCTTGGAGCATCCCCTCCCATCCAGGGCAGTGCCCAGCTGTGCCCAGTGTCACAGCACCCCAGATTGCCCCTGGTGTAACCCACCTCCCCCTTTTCCTGGTGTACCCCACCTCCCCCTTTTCCTGGGGCATTTCCAGGGAGGGATCCCCTCCCTCCTACTCACTTCTCCAAGGCACCCCATATTCCCAGCCAAGCCTGACCGTGGGCATGTCAGCAATCCCCATCCCTTTTCCAAAAGGAAAAGAAAACACTGCCAGGATTAAAAAAACTAGAACAGGTTTACATCATTGTGTTTTCTTGTTTCAGAACCAGGTTTCTTGGAAAGAGCTTTACACTAACAGAATAAGATGTTCAAGACAACAATAAAGATTAAGTTTCGACAGCTTGTTTTAGTTTTGGGGTTGTTTTTTTTAAGAAAAATTCCAAATTCAATCCCTTTCCCATGGATGGTTTTCTTCTCTTTTCGAGTATATTCCAAACTGATGCAAGCAAATGATTTCTGGCCTCAAGAGTGCAACTATTCTTTTTCATAAGGTGTCAGAAATCCATTTATTTTTAGCTGCCATAAACACTTATTTAAAAGAATACTTCATCCCAGTGACCCTGTCTGATGTGTCACACATCAGAACTGAGTGCTGTGACCAGCCAGCAGGTTTGGTGTGTCTGGGGGTCAGACTGCTGACAGAGAGGCTCAAGCAGCAGCTCCTGCTGCATTTTGAGTGACTGGGGTCAAGTCAATGTTCCCCAAGCACTGCCAGTGTTGTTCTGTACAGTATCTTATCATTTTTATTTTATCTAGAGCCTTCATTCCCTCGTTAGTATCCCAATTTATTAAAAGTTCACCTGAAGGACTACTAGGAGGTATTTTCTTAAGAACTTCCTTCCCTTTTCTCTTCCCTCAAGACAAAAGCACCCTTGGCATGGATTCTGGGAGAGCTGCAAAGCAGAGGAGCACCAACACAAAAAACAGGAATTCAGATTCCATCTAAACACCTGGACAGCCAAATACTAGAACTGCTCATTGAGACTACCTGCCCTCACAAAACACATACCCCACTGCAAACCCACAGAGGCAAACAGTTAACAAATTCCAATTATTTCTTGTGCTGCCCTCTGGGTAATAACCATCAGTAATCAGCTGGGCTTTTCATCCTATAGGCAAACACAGAATAGGCAGTTATTAACTAGCCATAATTAGAAATAAAGAACTTTTCTCCGTAGAGCAGAAAGGAGGAGGTGGGTCCATCCCAACTCCTACTCCATATTCCTGCATTCCCTGAGCTTCCAAAACCAAACAGGTCAGGCTGAGCAAGTGCTATTGCTGAAAGCTGATAACTGTGCTGAAGGAGCAGCCAACCTTGCCACTGCCATCTTTTCAAATGCAATTCCAGGGTTAAAAATCAACAAAGGCAAAAGACAAAGAACGACAGGCCCGCTTTCAAAGAGTTCTGACGTAAAACCTGAACGGGATTGCAGCACAGCTTCCAATTTAATCCCATTTCAAAACAGGATCGGGCAACGCTCCTGCAGCACCTCATCTTTCATCAGACTCAACCCCCACTCCTGCCACTAGAAAACCTGTCCCAGCTGAGACAGTCCCTGTTTGTTTATCAGCCCCAAGCTGGCCTGACAATATAGGAGCTCCTGTGAGCAGCCAGAGGACACCAAACCCCAAACCAACCTCCAGGCACACACAGACAGCTCCCACAGGCACCACAGCACTGCCCACCCTCACTGCTGCACACACACACCTCATCTGTACTGCAGAGCCCAAAACTTCCCACTGGAATTTGAGCAGAGCTATTTCTGAGAGCAAATCTGCTCCCACAATATCTGCAGCCACCATTTGTTCTGCCTGAGAGGGAGCTGTAATATTCCTGCTTGAAACTCCTTTGAAATCCATCAATTCCACAATTTGCTCAGGGCCTGTCCCAGAGAAGCAGTGTCACATCTCACTGCAGCACAAGCAGATGGGGAAAAGAAAATGGCAAACATATTTCTTTAAGAAATATGCACTTCTTAGTATTTGTCATTTCTCCAGGGTGTCTCAGAGCCTCTGAACAGCACTGCAGAATTTCAGCCCACAATTACAAATTAAACCATTCAGGTTGATGTTGGTTATGCCAATGAATACCCTGCAAGTGCAGGACACTGGAGCCAGGCTGTTCCTCAGGTCTTATTAAGAATAGTCCTATAAAAAAGCCTCAGGGGGAACAAGTGACATCCATGGGATTCCTTAAACTTCAGCCATTCCCCTCCCAGAACCATTTCTGGTTTTTTTATGTTGCTCCACTCTGCTGCTCCCCTGCTTTCCCTCACAACTTCATAATCTCATTTTTGCAGTAACACTACTGGGGTAAAGAAAGGAAAGTAAAGAATTCTTACAATAGCAGTAGATGAATAATAACATCCTTGTGTCATGGCAACAGAACAGCAGGAATGAGGCTGTTCTGACCTTATCTGCCTGAGTTTCACATTTCCTAAATATTAGCAAGTCTTTAATCACACCCCTCACTCAGTTTTTCCACTGTTCTAACCCTGCCTTTCTCGTGGGACAGAGAGCACAAAGCAATTGCTTCAGTCTGCTGAACTGTTAAGCTAAGAGAGATCAGCAGGAAAAATAATCCATAGGGCATCAGCAATTCCTGGCTCTGTGTGTGCTTGTGCAGGTCCATCAGAGCAGGTTCATTAACTCACTGCATCTGTTCTGCTGACACCAAACAGAACAGGGCACAGCCTCGTGTCACTACAGAGGAACTGAACCTCCCCAGTTCCCCAGGAGTGAGACAGGTTCAAACTCTCACCTGTCAGAATTAATCTTATTTTCAGTCATGTTTAGCACCTGCAGTGCTGGGGAGAGCAGAGGCTGCACCTCTGAAGGTAAACTCAGGGAAAAATGTTTTTTTCTGTGCCCAAAACACAAGCTGTGGGATAACAATGTTCTCTTCCTCTGCTCTGTCCAGCATTCATTAGCCAAGACTGAGCTGCAGTTTTCTCAGCATTTCAAGCCCCAGACCTTGCACCCACCACACACAAGGGCAGATTCATGTCAGCAGGACAAGTGCCACAGATTTCCATGAGTGACTGTGTTCATTTAGTGAGGCTCCAACACTAACAGCTTCCCTGCAACACCTTGGAGACCTTTCTCTCATCACCCACACCCACTGATTATTCAAAAAGAGCTGAATTCCAGCCTTTGCTAGCAAGTAAGAGACATGGATTAGATCATATTTTCAGGAGCTCAGCAGCACTTATTCCCTCAAAACATCACCTGTCAAGTATATACAAGTAAGTTGATGCTTGAGGAGAGTTTCCTGAGTGCATTGACAGAAAAATCAGCAGGATGGTGGCAAGGCAGGCAAGAGTCCTGGAGCTGGATGTTGTGTTTGCTGTGACACAACTGATGTATCTGCCCCAATATATCAGCAACCAGCTGAAGGGTGCCTACCCAAAAAATCCAAAGGAAACACAGCTGGAGAAACAGGGAGGCATTCCTGACACAGAACTCAGGGGAGTCTCCCTGACTCCCAGATCAGTGATGTGGCACTGCTCAGTGTGACACAGTCTGCTCTGCGAGGGGAGAAAAAGCATCACAGACATTGATTTAGTTTGTTTTCCTTCTAACCAGAAGGAGAGGTGTAACTCAGCTCCACCAATCTGTGTTCACACATGGAATTCTGTGAGATCTGGATGGGTACTGAGCTCCAGTTGTACCAGAACAGCACTTCAGGCCAGGAGGAAAGGACTCCCTCCGCAGTGAAGGCTCGACGCCCACTCTTCCAAGAACTGTGTCAACAAACCCACACCATAAAGCAGCCTCTCCCCTCCATTCTGGGTAATTTATTAACACAGTTCAAGCCAAGCCAGTATTTTCAGCCCATGGCAGCACGAAAAGTTACATCAGCTCCCACCTGGCAGACCCGTGAGTTTCATCAGAGGATGGTGAGGGCTCAGAGCTGCAGCCAACGTGAGGTCATGGTCCCCCAGCTGGGGTTGGGAAATGCTGTGTGGGGTGATGCAAACAGGTGCTGCATGCCCAGATCTGGGGGAGGCTCCTGCACACACAGAACCTCTGAGAGAAACACGGCAGCCAGGCAGGAGCAGGGAGCATGGACTGGTTACATGTGGCTAACAGAGACCTGGTGGGCACCCAGTGCCACAGGGGGGGAATCTGGGAATCCTGGCAATAAAGAACATCTTATTCTGCAGCCTTAGGGCTCCTTAACAAGGTTATTCCTTAAATTACCTGCACAGTGTATAGCAATAAAGGGCTCCCTAGCCACCGTGGCTGGGCAGGACTTCCAGTTTTGGCTGTCCTTGTTTGGGAACCACTTCAGGCAGTGCTGGAATAGCCCTGATACCTGGAGAGAGCTGCAGAGTTGCACATGCAGGACACCCAACGGGGTTTGGGGTAGCAGCACTGGAAACCACAATTCACAAACCCTATCAGAGGGGGCTGGTGGGGATCTCATCAAACAAGCCCTGTGATCAGTGCGCTCTGAAGTATGGAGTTCATACACCCAGCTGTGACCAGCTGCCCAGCATAGAATTTGGGGGCTCTGCACCCCCAGCATTTCCAAACCCACTTAGGGATCAGAAAGAGCACAGACACCTCCAAACACGATAGCCAGGGTGCAGCTCAGTTTTCAGCCTGCAGACAACAAACTGTTCCAAGAGAGAGAGGAGGGAGAGTCCGCAGAGCAGGATGAGAATTTCGAAAGCAGCAAGACAAACAGGAGGTGTTTGCAAGCAGCAAACAGGACGGCTGGAACACAGCCGACTGTCCTGGGGAGGGAACGACACACGGGCTGTGCACACACCGCCGCCCGTACGGGAACAGCGCGATCCTGCTCCTAAAAGAGCACTTTTAATTTCTGACTCCAACATTTCTAGATCCCCCAAAAGTGACAGTGGATTGGAAGGTGACAGTGCCATCCCTCCAATGACACCGAAGGGATTTTCCTCATGGCAGGGGAGGAAAGCGCTTTAGCCAAGGTATCCTTGGACCAGGGGGGAAAATGCATAAAGCCGGACCCTTTCCCAGCCCCGTGCTAATCTCCGCGCTGTCACCACGGCACATCGGCCGTGCCCCGGAGCCGCCCTGGCCACCGCGCCCCGAGCGGGGCATCAGCACGGCTGACGGAGCCCCCATAAGGTCAGGGCGAGGGGCTCCATCCGGACCGCACCGCACGCCCGCCACTCGAGCGAGCCCGCGGCGCTCCCTCAGCCCGCGTGCCGCTCCGGGAGCTCGTCCGCCCGTACCGCCAGCCACGGGGGCCGCGGCCGACCAGAACCAGCGCGGCTCCCGCCTCCTCAGACGCGTGGGCGCCGCCGGCGGAGGGGCCGCGCCACGTGCCAGGGGGAGCCCGACACCACAGCCGCCCCAGCACTCACCTGGGCCCCGCTCGGCCGCTCCCGCCCCGCTCCGCTGCCGCTCCGGCCCCGCTCGCGCCGCCGCCGCCGCCTTTTGTTCGCGGAGCGCGGCCTCCCCGGCCCATCGGGCTACGGCCGCCGCCGCCGCCCATTGGCCGCCGCCTCTACCACGTGCGCGTTGCCTGAGCCCCCGCCGCGCACCCATTGGCCGCCGCCGGTGGGGTGCGGCCGCGCGGCCTTGTGGGAGTCGTAGTTCCAGCGCCATCGCCCCGCCTCCGGCGGAGCCCACGGCCGTGACCCCCCACGCCGGACCCGCCGCCGCTGACGTAACCGGCGGCGATGACGTCAGCAGGCCCACCGCCCAACGGTATCGGTGGCGGGAACGGGGCTCCTTCGCCAGCGCCGGGACTGTGGCTGCGGGGGCGAGTGGTGCCCGGTGGTACCAACGGGGGAGTGGCGGCACTGCCAGAGCCGGGTTACCGGTGCCTCCCGAAGCACTGGGAGCGCTGCTCCGTTTCCTCGCAGCCTTTCAGAACGCCACGATTCTGACGCTTCCTGGGACCCCCCACCCCAAATGGCTTTTCCCCGGGGTTCCCGGCCCGTGACTAACGCTGAGGACCGGGCGCTGAGGGAGCACCGGGAGCGGCGGACGGGCAGCCCTGTCCCGGTGTGGTGGCAATGTCACTGGGCTGGGCACAGATCTGCCACAGCCCCTCACGAACACAGGGCTGCTGTCCCCCCCGCTGGGGACGGCGTTTGACACCCAGTGGGGGAAAATCTCCCGGTAAAACAGCTACGGAGCGCTTAATCTGCCTGAAATCGCCCGCCCGGTTCCCCGGGGACGGGGTGTGTCAGCCCGGCCGCCCACTCCGGAGCTCGGCAGTGCGTGTCTCCCCACCCTGGCGTGACCCCCACCCCGCCTCCCGCCCCGGCGGCGGGCGGCCAGCGGTGCTGGGCCGGGGCCAAGCCCCGGGCAGCGCCGAGCGGGGTGCGGAGCCGGGCAGTGCCTCGTGGTGCCATTAAATGTCCCC
This sequence comes from Setophaga petechia, assembly GCA_024362935.1. Taxonomy (NCBI): domain Eukaryota; kingdom Metazoa; phylum Chordata; class Aves; order Passeriformes; family Parulidae; genus Setophaga; species Setophaga petechia. Next base: position 2,465,078 of record JANCRA010000044.1, on the reverse strand, counting down.
GGTGCCGAGCGGGACAGATGCCCTCTTCCTCCCCCCGCCCTTACTCTGAGTCACTTGGCAGGAACAAAGTGTTTCAAACACAGATCTTGGCGGAGAGTCTGAACCGGTGCCAAAATAAAGTCAGGACCGGAGTGCTGATGGGAGGGAACGAGCAGCGTTTGCCGGTCGGCATTTATTGGGCCAGAATTACACCCCTCAGCGGCGAAACCGGTACCGAATAACCCTGCGCGACACACGGGCCTTTGCCCGCTGGGCAGAGGAACCGGCTCTGCCCGGTGTTCCGTGGCACCGCGGCTGAACGGAGCGGCGGCGCTCCCACCCCTCCGGCCGCGCAGGGCTCCGGGAACGGGGGTGGAAGAACAGAACCCCACGGGCGCGGAGCCGGGCCGGGTCAGAGGCACAGCGAGAGAGCGCCGGGACCGGAGCGGGGCCGCCCGGGCCACCGGCACCGCACGTGGGCCCTGGGCGGACGCGTTCGTCACTTCCGGGGCGGGGCACCTCACCGGAAGTGGTTGTTACCCGGTAACCGTTGCTTGGCTACGGCGCCGCGGCGCAGCCATGGCGGACGACGACCTCTTGCCCGTCGTCTCCTTCGGGAACCTGATGAGCGAGGGGTTAACCCTGAGCCGGCGCGGCCAGCACGATAAGGCTCTGGGCTGCTTCAATGACGTGAGGGCGCCGTGGGCCGAGGGCACCGAGATGCCCACGGGCGGGAGGGGCCTCGGGCGGGGCCACCCCGGCGGATTCGGTTCGGTTCAGGCGGGGGAAGAGAGGGGGACACGGAGGGACGTGTCCCCAGGAGGTGGTGACCCAGACGGGGCAGTTCAGGGACAGGGCAGCGCCTGCAGCAGCTGTGAAAAACAAGAGAAGACTCTTCAGTAAAATTCTTGTAGTTGTATCTGTCTCTATAGGACACGCAGCTTTTTGATGGTAAAATGAGAACTTTTAGTTTCTGGCTCCAACATTTATAGATTTCCAAAAGTGACAGTGGATTGGAGGGTGACAGTGCCACCTCTCCAATGACACTGGACAAACAAACAGTCCATCAAATTTCTCCTCCTCCATAAAAGAATACAAAACAATAAGTTACTTACATAAAGTGTGTGAGAAACTTCCTTACAAGAATGTAAACATCAGAAGGCTTAGAAAAACTTAAAAAATCAGGGCAACATTTAACCATTTGGAGCTGCTGCATCAAATACCTGCATTTGTGTGTTTGTGGTGTTGAGCCAGCACAGGTGACATGTCCAGCACAGGTGACATGTCCAGCACTGGTGACATGTCCCTGTCTGTGGTTCCAGGCCCTGAAGCTGAGAGCAGGAGACAAGCACTGCCTCATCACCCGCTCCAAGTGTTTTCTGAAACTTGGGGACACAGAAAACTCCTTGAAAGACGCTGAAGCCTCTCTCCAAATTGATGATACATTCTATGAGGTAACCAGCTGAAAGGGTAGGAGGGGGGGTGGCCAAGGATCTGTGAGACCCTGCAGGATCTGAGGCAGAGCTGTGAGGAAAGTCCAAACCCTCCAGAGATTTCTGCTGCTCTCAGAGCTGTTGAGGTGCTCAGGCACCTCCAGGTGTGGGGTTTAATGTCTGCAAGCTGTGGCAATGTTCCTAACTCGGGGCTCACCAAATGTTGAATTTGCAGGCAACCCCAACAAGGGAAGAGATGAGGATCTTGACTTCATGTTTCAGAAGGCTGATTTATTTTTTATATGTTATATTAAAAGAAAATTATATATTAAAACTGTACTAAAAAAATAGAAGAAAGGATTTCATCAGAAGGCTTGAAAGGAATGGGAAGGAATGATAATAAAATCTTGTGACCAGAAAGTCTGAGACAGCCAGACTGGGATTGGCCATTAATTAAAAACAACCACATGAGACCAATCAAAGATGCACCTGTTACATTCCACAGCAGCAGATAATTATTGTTTACATTTAATTTCTGAGGCCTCTCAGCTTCTCAGGAGAAAAGATCCTAGCAAAAGGATTTTTCATAAAATATATCTGTGGCAGCAAGCTGTTACAGCCCTGGGCTCTCACACTGGAGTTACTTGAGATCCATCAAAATTTCCCCCTCATTTTATCAATTTCTTCCCCCAAATGTCATTTTAGGGGCTTTACCAGAAAGCAGAGACCCTGTATGCCATGGGGGACTTTGAGTTTGCACTGGTGTTTTACCACCGAGGCCGAAGGCTCCGTCCTGACCTGCACAAGTTCCAGCTGGGCATCCACAAGGCTGAGGAGGCCATTATCAACTGCATTGGGAGTAAGGAGTGTCACTTTCTGCCCCCCCATGAGCCTGGACAATGCTGTTCAGGGCACAGCTGGTGACAAATCAGCTCTGCAAGTGACCCAAGAGCCCCACAGCACAGCCTCTCTGCTTCTGGGTTCTTGTTCTCTGTGGCAGATAAATCCAGAAGCACCACAAAGAGCCAGCCCTGGTCTTTTTTTCTTTTCTTTTCTTCTTTCTTTCTTTCTCCTCTGAATGCTGCTCTGCAAGTGACCCAAGAGCCCCACAGCACAGCCTCTCTGCTTCTGGGTTCTTGTTCTCTGTGGTAGATAAATCCAGAAGCACCACCACAAAGAGCCAACCCTGCTCTTTTTCTCTTTTCTTCTTTCTTTCTTTCTCCTCTGAATGCTGCTCACACACAGTGCCTGATCCCTTTAGTTCTGTAGGTGAATCCTGACACTCCAGTTTCCAAAATCATCATGGAAACTTTCCAGAGAATACAGAGCAGAGCAGCTCATCTAATCCATGACCTGCCTGTGGCCTCCCAGTACATGAGGGGAGCTGACAAGAAAGGTGGAGACACCCTGGAGTGCCAGGACAAAGGGGAATGGATTCCCACTGCCAGAGGGCAGGGTTAGATGGGATATTGGGAAGAATTTCTTCCCTGTAAGGTTGCCCAAAGAAGCTGTGGCTGCTCTACCCCTTTAAGTGCCCAAGGCCAGCTTGGATGGGGCTTGGAGCACCCTGGGGTAGTGGAAAATGTCCATGCCTGTGGGAGACCCAATTCCAGGGGATAGAACAGCATGAGCTTCAATGTTCCTTCCAATGTAAACCATTCTGGGATTCCATGATTTCATTCAAACCATTCTGGGATTCCATAATTTCATTCAAACCATTCTGGGATTCCATGATTTTATTCAAACCATTCTGGAATTCCATAATTTCATTCAAACCATTCTGGAATTCCATGATTTCATTCAAACCATTCTGGGATTCCATTATTTCATTCAAACCATTCTGGAATTCCATTATTTTATTCAAACCATTCTGGGATTCCATGATTTCATTCAAACCATTCTGGGATTCCATGATTCTGTGACCTACCTGCAGCACTAATGGCAGAATCCATTTTGAGACCTTTCTCCCTTTTATTCAAAGCTTGGAATGCAATGTGCCATGCCACCTCAGACTGGCCTCCTGAAATCCTGACTCTCCTCCAATTTTCATTGCAAAAGAGCAGTGAAACTGTTGACTCTTGTAACGAGCTCTGCTTTCACCATTCCTGGCTCAGATCAGCTCTTGGAGAGACAGAAAAGGCCAAGGACCTCATGGGGTTTAAATCAAACAGAAAACTCATCCCTTTTCACTTAGATTTTGTCTCAGGCCTGGCAGCAGGCGTGGCAGGACGTGTCCCAGTGTGGGGCACAGACACAGCTCACTCACCTGGGGCTGCCACCTCTGCCATGTGAGTGGAACACGTGTGAGGGCTCCTCTGGGGCTGCCAAACCTGTGGGGTGGGTTGGAGCCTGTCCCTGCCCAGCTCTGGCACACCCCACTCACACCCCACACACATTCCCAGGTAGGCCAGGGCCTCCCTCTCCCAAAATTTCAAAACTTCAGCCCCTCCCCCTGTTAAACAGTGGCACCAGAGCCTGCAGCACTTTCAGATGGGATAGTTGTTTAGAAAAAACAACAGGGAAGGTTTCCAGATCTGACTTGCCTTCCTCCATTCCTGCTGCTTCCTGAGCTTAGCACAATGCTCAGATATTATCACAGCTCCAGCTGAAATCTTCCCAGCTCAATATCCTGAGCCAAGAGCTCTGATCACCCTTGGACCCCGTGGCTGCAGGCACAAAAATGAATTTAAAAAATAGAAAACTGATATTTAACTAAACATAACTAAACTGATATAACTAAAAATATTTTAAATCAGTCAATAGCTGTGAGGTGCATGGAAACACGTGGATGTTTGAACAGTTGGGAAATGCACACACATTAACAGGGCACATCCCCAAGCTGCCTCCCTGGCTCTGCTTCACCTGGGTGGGTGGGAACACCTGCCCCTGTGACCTGCCTGTGTTTGTGCTGCTGGTCTGGGCCCCAGGGCTGCTGAAGGGAATCCTGCAGCAGCCTCAGCAGCTCTGTGCTTCCCTCAGACCAAACAAAGAGCTGTTCCTCCCCAGGGTGCAGAGAGATGGTGATAAACACAATGGGCCTTTTGCCCTAATCAGTGCACAAACCTTTAAAACACCTTTCCTTCCATTTCATGCTCCAGCTGTGATCCCCCAGAAGAAGCTGCATCCTTCTCCTTCAGTTTGCATGCAGGATGTACCTGTCTGTAGGAATATTGCAATAGTGTGAATTAAAATCCCAAGAGGAGCTGGTGGCATTCCCTGCACCCAGAACACACCAACACCCCCTATCCCATGGGAAAGGATGAGAAAAGTGGTTGAAACTGAATGTTTTTTGCTTTGAACCTTCATGGGCATTTTACTCCCAACTCACAAATTTACACAACTCAATTTGTGAGTATTTGTCTCACAAATACTTGGTGAGAATTTTTACTTGGTAAATTTCTCACCAGGTTGTACACCTACACTACTCCATATAATCTATTTCACACTTTTGTGTGTTCCTGTCTATCTTGAAGTCTGGGAAACTTTCTCCATGAGTGAGGGTCAAAGTCAGAGCTGGGGATCAGGACAGGCAGCAGACCCTGCATGGCTGCTGTGCAGCACTAACCCAGACTCCTCTGTGTTTGCAGATCCATCCTCAGTGAAGCTGGAGAGCAAGGAGGAGCTGTGCTTTGTGAGCAGGCAGGCAGAGGTACAGCACAGGGCTCTTGCTGGAGAAGCTTCTGGAGTTGTTGTGATGCTGAAATGGGCACCAGAGGAGTGACAGTCCCTGCAGGGATGTGGCTGTGGGAGCAGTGGGCCTGCTGAAGGGCCTCTGGAGCATTGAAACACACTGGCTTGTCATGGTTTGTCACCTGCTTCTAATGCAGGCTCAAGCCACCCAGAATTTAAGGGCAGAAAGAGCCACCGTGCAGGAACAAAACCTGGAATTTCTCCTCCAGCCCCATGTCTGGGGGTGTTTCCAGCCACCCACCTAATGAGTAACAGCCCAAAGGTCAAAGAGGGCACAGTGAGCTCCAATATTGACTTTGGGTTTACCTGATGTTTAAGGGTCACAGTTTTGATAATGGACACTTTCTTTATTGCTTCACTTTTGGGTGCTCCATTGCAGTAGTGTCTTGTTCCTCTGAGAAGCCAGAACTAGTTCTTACCCTTTCTGTAACACCCTTGTGGTCCCCCAGGGAGCACAATTGGCTGCAGAATTTCAGTTGCTCATGGCCAAAGCATCTGGTGAGACACTGGCTTTTTGCTTTTATTTAAAAAATAAGTTGTCTTATATGGAGTATAAACAGAATTCTGCTCATTCCAGTGTTCCCCACTGATGTCCCTCAACTTGTTTTGTTTTTCTCTAGCTGCAGAGCAAAAAAGACAACCAGAAACAGCAAAACAAACCAAAGGACCAAAAGGATCACAAACAGACCAAGAAGCAGAGTCCAAAAACAGAGCAACAGCTTCTGGGACAGCTTTATGCTGACAAGGCATATCTGGAGAAGTTGCTCAAGGATGAAGGTCTTTCTTCTTCTCAGCACATTCTATTTTTCTTTCATCCCTTTTTTATTCTTCTTTATTTCTTTTCTTCTTTTAAATCCCTGTGACTCTTTGTTAATTATTCAGAGCTCACAGTGGTGGGGACACAGGCAGGTGTCTGCTCATGGGGCTGTGACTCCTCTGTGGGTTTGTTATAAATGTTTTAAAGGTCAAGATGCAGGAATTGAAGAAGTATCTTATTTTAGAAAAAGGCACAAAGATGATGTTCCTTTAGTCATATTTCTAGGGAACTTTTCACTCAGAAATAGAGAAGTGATTAAGATTTGCTTTGCTCACAGGTTTTACAGTGTTGCCAGCACTAATTACTCCTGTGGGCAGTCTGGTTTGCAGGCAGGTAAAAGCCCTCTCATTTTCCATCTGCCAGCCTGATCCACAGCACTGTTCAAAGTGCCCTGTCAATACAGATGTGCCATACAGATGTTCTGTCCCAGAGCACAGGTGCTCAGCACAGCTGGCCCCACTTACTGGGCCCCTACCTGGCTCTGAGCAGCAGAGAAGGCAGCAGAGACAAGGTTGAAATACCAGCTCAGCTCGCTGAACCACTTGGGTAGCAGAGTTTTATTGTGTTTGTGGGGTGCCCTGATGAAGGAAGGAATGATGAATCTGACTCCATGTTCCCAGAAGGCTAATTTATTATTTTATGATATTGTATTAAAGAGTGCTATACTATACTATACTAAAGAATACAGAAAGGATACTTACAGAAGGCTAAAAAGATAATAATGAAAACTCATGGCTCTTTCCAGAGTCTCGACACAGCTTGGCCCCAATTGGCCAATGAGTGAAAACAACTCACACCAGAACCCAATGAATCAATCACCTGTGGGTAAACAATCTCCAAACACATTCCAAATGAGCAAAACACAGGAGAAACAAATGAGATAATAATTGTTTCCCTTTTTCTCTGGGGCTTCCCAGGAGAAAAGTCCTGGGTGAAGGGATTTTTCAGAAAATGTGAATGCCACAGAATTTATTGTTAGCTCTCCCATCACCTCAGCTCTGAGGAGCACGGGACACTTTCATGTCCAGAAGTGTCTGTGTCAGAAAACATTCCCAATCAATTCCCTGCTGAGCCGCAGCTCAGGTCTGTTGATTCTCACCTTGGTTCTACCTTATCTTATTGCCAGACTTGATGCAGAGCAGCACAAGGCAGGGGGCCAAAGTCATGGACCTGGTTTTGGATGGCATCTCCTACCTGAACCAGCGGCGGGACTTCTGGCAGCAGCAGAAGCCGATTTACGCGCGGGAGTACGAGCGCAAGGCGCTGCGGCAGGGCCGGGCACGGGACAAGAAACAGAAACCATCTGACATTGCCAGATACATTGCAAAGGAGATGGAGGATATCGAGCTGAGTAGGTTCCTGGTTCTGGGGAGATCTATTCCTGAGTTTTGAGGTCTCACTTCCTGAGTATCACAGAATCCCAAATGGTTTGCGTTGGAAGGGACCTTGAAGTTCATCCTGTTCCGCTGCCCCTACCATGGGCAGGGACACCTTCCACTATCCCAGGTGGCTCCAAGCCTCGTCCAACCTGGCCTGGAACACCTCCAGGGAGGGGGAATTCACAAGGCAGGAGTCAAAGTCACGGACCTGGTTTTGGGTGGCATCTCCTGCCTGAACCAGCAGCAGAAGCCGATTTACACGTGGGTGTTTGAGTGCAAGGCCCTGCAGCAGGGCCAGGCATGGGACAAGAAACAGAAACCATCTGACATTGCCAGAGCCATTGCAAAGGAGATGGAGGATATCGAGCTGAGTAGGTTCCTGGCTCTGGGGAGATCTATTCCTGAGCTTTGAGGTCTCAATTTCTGAGTATCACAGAACCCTAAATGGTTTGCGTTGGAAGGGACCTTGAAGTTCATCCTGTTCCACTGCCCCCACCTTCCACTATCCCAGGTGGCTCCAAGCCTCGTCCAACCTGGCCTGGAACACCTCCAGGCTTGGGGAATTCACAAGGCAGGGGGTCAAAGTCATGGACCTGGTTTTGGGTGGCATCTCCTACCTGAACCAGCAGCAGAAGCCGATTTACACGTGGGTGTTTGAGTGCAAGGCCCTGCAGCAGGGCCAGGCACAGGACAGAAAACAGAAACCATCTGACATTGCCAGAGCCATTGCAAAGGAGATGGAGGATATCGAGCTGAGTAGGTTCCTGGCTTTGGGGAGCTCTATTCCTGAGCTTTGAGGGTTAGCCACTTCACCAGGTCTCACTTCCTGAGTATCGCAGAATCCCAAGATGGTTTGGGTTGGAAGGGTGTGGTATTTTCTGGGGTCCCCTGTGGCAGGAGGGAATGAATCTGACTCCATGTTCTTAAAGGCTAATTTATTATTTTATGATATTATAATAAAGAACACCATAGTAAAACTATACTAAAGAATAAGAAAGGATACTTACAGAAGGCTACAAAGAATGACAATTAATCTCGTGACTCTTTATCCAGAGTCTGACACAGCTTGGACTGTGATTGGTCATTGAATTAAAACAATTCACATGAAACTAATCAAACAACCACCTGTTGGATAAACAATCTCCTACCCACATTCCAAAGCAGCAAAACACAAGAGAAGCAAATGATATAATATTGTTTTCCCTTTTCTCTGAGGCCTCTCAGCTTCCCAGGAGTGGAATCCTGGGCAAAGAGGATTTTTTAGAAAATATGATGACAGAAGGACCTTGAAGTTCATCCCACCCCTCCTACCATGGGCAGGGACACCTTCCACTATCCCAGGTTGCTCCAAGCCTCATCCAACCTGGCCTGCAACACCTCCAGGGATGGGGAATTCACAACTTCTCAATGTCTTTGTACCACAACCCAGTATCCAACTCTGCTCCCTGTCCCCAGTGCTGGCCAGAGGTTCTGCTGAGCAAACCTGCAGGAAAGCTGAACGTCTGCTGAAAAAGATACAAGCCTGGTCAGAGGATGAAGTTCCCAACAAGTATGAACTGATTGGGAACCTCCACAACTGCATTGGGAATGCCCAGCTGGCAGTGGGACAGATGGAGGCAGCTTTGCACAGCCATAAGATGGATCTGGAATGTGCCAGGGAGCAGTAAGTTCTGGGAAGTTCAGGTGGGTGGACAAAGGGGGAAATACCTCTGTGGGGGTGTTTTAGCATTAGATAAAGTAATCTTCACCTGGGGGGTTTAACAGGGTTACACATTCAGCTCTGCACAAGTATTAGGGTGTACGGTGAATTTTTATCTTCCCTGTTTCAAAATAAGGAACCTGAAGCAGATTTTTAAGGACCCACAGCATAGGGCACATCAAAACCTCTTCTGTAGCAAAGCAAAAGAACACAAGTCCCAGTCTCAGCACTTTAATCTTGAGCAGGTACTTTCTTCTCAGGAAGATCAGGGTTGAAATTGCTCCAGTTTTCTGCTACATTTTGTCTTAAACTTCTTTTCCTAGAGACCATTAAGCATGGCTTGAAATAAAGGTCTCTTCCAGGTGCACTTACCTGTCTGCACCAGACACATCCCACAGCTCTTCCAGCTGACCCACAGTGGAGCAAAATGCAGTGTTAGATGCAGCAAGAATTTGCAAAACATAGCAGAAGTCATAGAACAGTGGCTTGAAGTGATTTGAGACTTAGGTTTGGCAGTAGTGCTCTGAGCTTTTCAAATATCACTGAGTGGTTGTTTCTCATTTTCAAAAAATCCTTTTGGAAATGAATGTTGGTTTAGGAAAAGGCTGCCTGCCTCTCTGCTGGTGGTCGCACTCCCCGAGCAGGCCGGGTAAAGGCAGGAATTAGCAGGAGAAGGGGAGGAGATGCCGAATTAGCAGGAGAAGGGGAGGAGATGCCGGGTTTGGGGCCTCGCTGAACCCGAGGTGCCGGGACGGGCAGTGACGGGCGGGCTGCACCCTCTGGCGGCTGCAGCTGGAGATGCCGCTAATGACTCCTTAATTACTCGAGTTAATTACCTCGTGATGGGGGTTTGAGTCCTTACGGACCCTTCCCACCCAAACCGCTCTGTGATTCCACGATTCCCATGGCATTTATCTGCTCCTCGCACAGGCTTTCCCATCTCTAAGCTAAGCGTAGGCAAAGAAGGATCTCACTGCTTCTGAAGATGACATTGAGGATAATTAAAAAAAAAAAATTAAAGCCCACGGGGCTTTATTACAGAAGGAGCTGCCTGTAGCATGGAGCAAAGCTCAGTCCAAGCACAGGATCAAGGCTGGTGTCAGGAACCTGCAGATACTGCAGACACCTTTTTGTGTCTTTGCTTTGAAAGACAGAAATCATCCATGAGTTGTTCCCACAAAGGAAAACAGAGGCAAAGAAAAGTTGAAAGACTTTCCCAAGGGCTTTCAGATTTGCACAAAAATTAATAATAATCAAAAGCACAGCTAAACCATTTCCCCTGTGTCTCATGGGGTCAGCTGCCAGAGCTGAAGATAAAATCAAAAATCAACCTTGATTTCATGACTTTCAGCCTGACCTGGGCCTTTTACTTCCTAACAATTCTCTGAGGGCATGGGGAGCACCAAGGGGACCCTGAAGAAAGGCAAAATGTGGGTGAGGAACAGGAGGATGTCAGTGCCACAATCCCTTTGTCTCCCTGTCCCAGCACTCTGCCGGATGCCATGTCCCGGGCCCTGGACAACATCGGCCACGTGTACGCCCGAATTGGAAAGTTCCAGCAGGCCATCAACACGTAAGTACAGCCCAGCAGCAAAGGCATCAGGGGCTGGAGGAACCCAGGTCGTGGTTTTTCAGTTGTGTGTTCTCTCTGCAGCCAGGCCTGGGGAAATTTTCACACCTGAACCCTTTGCTATCAATCAGTGGTTGAGTTGTAACTGTGCCCAGTGAGGGTTGGTAAAGGTTTGTCTGTCTTACTCTGCTTGAAGCTGGGAGGAGAAGATTCCACTGGCCCAATCCAGCCTGGAGAAGGCCTGGCTGTTCCATGAAATTGGACGGTGCTACCTTGAGCTGGATAATGCTGAAGTAGCCCAAGATTATGGAGAGCAGTCCCTGCAGTCAGCAGATGAAGAGGGAGATGTGGAGTGGCAGCTCCATGCCACCGTGCTGGTGGCACAGGCACAAGGTAAAGATGTGGGCACAGGTTTTGCTCTCAGGGTGGAAAAGCTGGTCTGAAAATTGTCTAGGATTTAACAGCCAAAGCAACTGCTCAGATCAGGACTGGCTTGATTCCTTCTTGCCGTTCTCCTGCTCCTGGGCTAAACCAGCTGATACCCCTGTCTGTTCCAGTGAAATTGAAAGATTACCAGTCTGCAATCCTGAATTTTGAAAGGGCTCTGGAGAAGGCAAGGCTTTTGCCCAGTGAAGCTGCTCAAAATGGCATCATTGCGGTAAGGGGGATGGAGGAGGAGCTCTGGGCAACCTCTGGGAGAGAAGCTGTTATCCCAGCTGGGATAATCCAGCCAGTAATGCCACAGAAATGCAGTCTTATAGTGGGAAAGAATTTGGTAATGATAGCAAAAGAAAACAGGAAAACGTTGGGTATGTAGCTGCATTTCTGGGGCTTTTATCAAGAACTTCATCTCTTTCAGGCCTTGGATAACGTGAGCAAAAGCTTCATTGCAGAGCTGAACAGAGGCCAGAAAGATGGGACAATTCCCTCACATGAAGGTACTTGTCATTCATGCCTCTGCACCCAGAAATTGGAAAAAACCCACTTTTCTGTTCTGCACATCAGCAGCACCTCACAATTCCCACAGCACCCATTTCCTTGCAAGTATTGAATTAAAATCTTGGTGGAAGTCTGGGACTGCTTCAGCTGCACTCCCAGGTCGGGCCGTGCCCAGCTCCCTGAGTGTCCCCTGCAGGCTGGCCCGGTGTCACCAACGTCCCGGCCCTGTCCCAGCCCTGCTGGGGTTCGGGGAGGGTCCTGGCAGGGCGCTGTGCCCGCAGCCCCCGGGGCCGTGCCAGGACCCAGAGGGCACTGAGACATTCCTGGTGAGGGTTAGGGAGCCCGGGGCCTTTCTTGTGCCCAACTTCTGAGTTCTAGGACATGGCTTAAGTTTCCTTTCCCTTCCCAGATCGCCTTTTCAGCAGTGAAAGCATAAAAACCACCGCTGAGAATGTGGAAGAGGAGGAGAAAGAGAATCCAGATGAAAAGCCATATGAGGAAGCCAGAAACGATACGTAAGCAGAAGAAATGTTAAAGGGGGGAAACGGACAAGGAAATAAAAGACAGCAATGGGGAAAAGCAAAGCCTAGGGGGGAAATTGAAATAAATATTGAGCAAGCGTCGTACCCAGCACTGCAGTGGTGTGTCCCTAGCAGGGAAGGAGCCGGTCCGGGCCGCCGCCGTTCTCGGAGCGCTTCCGAGCCCGGGCACGGGACCGTCCCGGCAGCATCACCGGCACCGGGCGGGGCGCTGAGCCCCGGGGCCCCCCCGCTGCCCCGGGGAGGGCTCGGCCCGGCCCTCGGGGGCGGGCGAGTCCCGGGGCTATGAAAGGAGCGGCGGCCGCGCCCGCCCCAGAGCCGCTTCCCCGCCGCGCCGCTCCGCACCGGCGGCCGCCCCGGAGCCGCTGCCCTCACCATGGTAAGCGGGATGGGGACTGGGACCGGGACTAGCATCGGGACCAGGACTGGGACTAGGACGGAGGTTAACATCGGGATCGGGGCTGCAGCTCCGCCCGGCCAAGGTTCCAATGCCCCGGAGGGCGGAAGCGCCGGCGGCGTTGCCGACACGTGGGCGCAGGGCCGGGGGAGCTCGGAGGCAGCCGGGCCCCGAGGACGGCCCCGGGGTCCGTGGGTCCCTCTCGGGGGTCCCGGGACACCGTGGGGGCTGCCGGGGCACGGGCAGCCCGGGGCCGGCAGCGATGGCTCCCTCCACGGCGGGGAGCAGGAGACAAGCGGGAGCTTTGTGGGGGCGGCTCAATGGGAGATTGTCCGGCGGGACCCCGCTCCCCCGGGCTCTGCGGAGCCTTTGTCCGCCCGGCCCGGCCCGTGAAGGCGCCCGTTGTCCCCGAGCCGGCGGCGAACAATGGCCCGGGGGGGCCGCGATTGTTCCTTTGTTCACGGGGCTGAAAAGCGCCTCAGTCCCCTCGGCAGCTGCCGCGGCAGAACAGCGGCCCCGGTCCCCGCCCGCGGGACAGCCCGGTGCGCTGCGGGGACAGCCCGGCCCTGCGAGCCCCTGGCAAGCGGGGCACCTGTGCTGCGCTCCAGGTAACTCACGGCTTCCTCCGGGGTGAGCACTCTGAGCCCGAGTGTGCGGGGACAGCAGCACGGGGAGCCCGCAGGTCCCGGCTGCTCTCTGGGGCTCCTTTGTCCCTCAGGCCGAAGCTGAGCCCAGGGCAGGCAGTGTCCCTGGGAAATGTGGGGTCCTGCTTCTGCTCCCATTTGGGCATTTGGAACCAAAACCCATCTGCGCCTTCTGGAATAAAGAGATGGGGAAATCAACACCTGAAAAGTGTTTTTTAAAAACTTCGAACTGGAAACACATTTTTCTGGCCTCGGCAGAGCAGTTACGTTTTATGTAAAACTTCTCAATTTTTGCATCAAAGGCAAAACTTCTCGGGCATCACTCCCACGGTCCAGTGCATCCCCGGCTGGGCTGCCCTCAGGCAGCTGGGTCATTTATTGACCCAACAAACAATGTCTGCCTCGGTGATGCTATTGAGGACTCGCACAGCTGAAGAAATCCCACTTTTCCTTTCAGTCCCGTGTTTTCCCAGGCTCTATTGAGAATTAATCTGGAATTCCGCTAACGGGAGCTGCTGGCAGGAGGGAGGGACAGCCGTGCCAGCTCCCAGCGGCATCTCCAGCTCGCTGCTGCCAACCGCGAGTGTTTCGTTTCCTCCAGCACTCGAGGTTTCACTTTCGAGTTCTGCCTTGCAGCTGCTGGGAGGGGTTTGGCTTTCCTGGAAGCCGTCTCAGTTGCTTTTCCCGAGAGGAGCCCAAATTCCCTCCTGTGAGGTGCTCAGCTGCTGATCCTCGGTGCAGCTCCTTGTGGACTGCTCTAGGAAACAGCCTGGGAACAGAGTTTGTGGCTCAGGTGAAGGGACAGGAGTGTGGCAGCTCTCAGCCTGCTGGGACTTTCAGTTCCCCCTGGGCTCCTCCGTGAGTCACTGCCCTCGCATCCGGCAGCCACAGGTGTGTGTGTGTGTTCAAGTGCTCAGGCTAAATGTGCCACACGAGGAGGGCTGGGGCTTTGTGGCAGCTCCTGGTGCCTGGGAAGCCCCTTCCCAGCGGGGCAGGAGTGCAGCTGTGAGGCCAGAGCAGGGCTGAACCTGCAGCCCTTGGGTGGAATTCAATGGATCCCTGCTGTACAACCAGCCAGAGCAGCTGTGGGAGAAGGTGTCAGCTGAGCAGGGCACCCAAGTGAGGCAGCGTGGGGGAGAAGCTCCCTGTGCCCATCCATTCCACTAAAGGTCCCAGCAGGACCACATTGTCTCTGGGGTTCCTGCCCTGCAAAGTGTTTTCTCCTTCCATTTCAGAACAGAGGCTTCTCCAAGAAGAGTCACCCTTTCCTGCCTAAAATATTTAGAAAAATGTCTACTCAATCAGCGAAAGAGAGACCTGAGAGTTTGCATTTCCCCTTCCTGGATGATGAAGACACCATCTCCACACTGAAAGAATCCAAAACCTTTTTCATCCTCCGGGGCCTGCCTGGCAGCGGGAAATCCACCCTGGCCCAGGCCATCCACGACCGCTACAAAGACGCCTGCAGGGTCATCTCTGTTGATCACTATAAAATCACACCATTAATCAGAAGCTCCATTCCTGAAGAGTACTCCAAGGTGGATGAGGATCTAGTTGACTATTGCAAACGGGAGATCAGCGTCATTGTTTTGGATGACACTCACCACGAGCGGGAGCGGCTGGAGCAGCTCTTTGACATTGCTGACAAGTATCGCTACAAAGTCATCTTTGCCGAGCCCAAAACCCCCTGGCGTTTGGATTGTCCCCAGCTAAAGGACAAGAATCAGTGGAAACTGTCTGTGGAAGAGCTGAAGAAGATGAAGCCAAGCTTAGAGAAGGAATTCCTCCCCATGTATTTCGGGTGGTTTTTGAGCAAAAGAAGTTCGGAGATCCTGAGGAAGGCTGGCCAGGCATTCTTGGATGAGCTTGGGAGTCTCAAAGCCTTCAAAAAGGAGAGTAAATACTGTATGTATTGATGTGTCTTACACATTCTTACCTGTTGATGAGTCTGATTAGCTTCTAAAGTCCATTTCTAACACTGCCAACAAGAAAAGCTTTTTAAAGCTACTAACCTGATCTTCATAGTTGACAAAGTTGCTTTTTAAAGTAATAATAAATTAAAGAGCTTTTCCCAAGTCTGTTTAGGTCTGGCCCCACAGGGCACTGAGCTCAGGTGGCAGCAGCAGGACACGGGATCCTGGGTGTCCCCTGGTTCCAAGGGGTTGGGTGGGAAAAAGGAAGAGAGAGAGAAATGGGAAAGGCTGAACTGAACAATCCCATCCCTTAGGGGATTCTCACATCTCATCAGGTTTAAATGAGCCACGATGATGCACAGGAGCTTCTGTTGTCTGGCTCCATCTGCAGTGAGTCTGGCAGGAGGGAGGGTTTGGTTTCCCACCCAGCAGTCAGAGATGAGATGTCAAGGCTGAGGTAGGGAGGGGAGAGATGGGACCAGGGCTGGTGGGTTGACATCAGGGGCATCACTTGGTGACAGTGACATTGTTTACCTGTATCTGCAGTTCCTTCTGCTATCGAAGATCCCAAAATAAAAATAGATCTCACCAGCTACTTTGTGAAGAGGCCACCTGGGGTCCTGCACTGCACCACGAAATACACGGAGTTTGGAAAAGCAGCTGGAGCCGAGGAATACGCACAGCAGGAAGTGAGTGTTGGGGTCCTACCTCCTCCCCACACCCCCGTGTCCCCTCCCTCCCCTTTGGGGTGTCCATGAGCCTGGGAGAGGGTTGGGGATGGGCTTTGCTCTGACCCAAGAGGCCAAATATAGGGACAGGAACTACATCCATGTGGCCTGTGCAGAGAAAACTCCAAATTGTTGACATGGTGATTGTTTCCTATTTCCAAACAAAATACTCCCACTTTCCCTGATCACACATGACTTCCAGCTCATCTCTGACATCTTGAGCTGAATGATGACAAATTGAGGTATTCAGATCCCCAGATCGATTATTTCAGAGCACATAAACCCAGGTTAAATATTGTAAAGACATTACCAGCTCCAGATCCACAGAGCTGGCACACCAAGCACTGACCTTCTCCTTGCTCTGGATATTTTCCCATGTCACAGCAAGAGCTGCCCCAGTGAATCCCCACCCAGAGGCACTAACCCTGTCCCCTGTGTGTGTCCCTCTCCTCCAGGCTGTGAAGGCTTCCTACGGCAAAGGCTTCACCCTGTCCATCTCTGCACTGTTCATCACCACAAAGACTGTCGGGGCTCGCATCGAGCTGAGCGAGCAGCAGCTGCTGCTGTGGCCAGGGGATGCTGACAAGATCCTGCCCACGGACAACCTGCCCCGGGGCAGCCGTGCCCACATCACCCTGGGCTGCGCCAACGGCGTCGAAGCCGTCCAGACCGGGCTCGACCTGCTGGAGTTCGTCAAGCTGGAAAAGGCAGGGAACAAAGGGGAGCAAGTGGGGGAAATTGGAGGAGGGAAACTGCTGTATTTTGATAATGGGATGTGGATGCTTGTGCTGTCGAAAAAGATTGATGTGAGGGCGATATTCTCGGGGTACTATGGGAAGGGAAAACTCGTGCCAACGCAGAGCACCAACAAACGGGGCGCTGCCTTTAGCTCCTGCACCATCATCTAGGAGCACAGGCAGGGCAGCTCCTCGGTTTGTTTTTAAAAGGCAAGTAACTCCTGTAACCTTAAAAGTGTAAAGAGAAATAATTTCTACCTTTACTAAAGCCAACCCTCCTGCCCACCCCAGCGCGAAGCCTCTGGGGAGTTATCGGCCTCAGAAAAGGAAGAAAACAAGCAACTCCTGACTGCAACTGTAATGTGAGTTTTGGAGGGAACCTGCTGGGGTGTCCTGCTTGTTTTCTTCCTTGGAGAAAGATCAAGTCTGGGGCTTTTATTGCTTCCCTCTGAACCACAATCGTTCGATCTTTACCTGCTGGCACTGACCAAAGCCTGGCAGTCGCTGGTCTGGAGCCAAGGGAACTGCAGGATGTCCCTCCCTCCCTCCCTCCCTCCCCTCCCACACCCAGGGACTGACACTGGCCATTCTGGCAGCTGATTACAGGGTCAGAACTAGCGAGACCCAGGCGTGGGTCACTCCTGTCAGGAGTCCTGTCCTTACCAAGGGTTTGGCCCCTAAGGACAGACCTTGCTGAGGGCAGCAGGTCCTGGCAGCCCCAATCACAGCTGCCCCCAGTGGGGTCCATCCCAGCTCCTGTCCCTCACAGCAGAGATGCTCTGGGGACAGCCAGGAGGGGGGCACTGTGCCAGGTGATGCCTTAAAGACACCAACTTTGGGGAAATCAAGTGAAACACCAGGACAGGGAGCCAATTCCTGCAAAGCAGCTCCAGCCACTTCCCTCCACCTGGGCTGGACCAAGCACCATCCCGTGTCCTGTAGGGAACAATCCTGCCTTGGCAGGGAGTGGAAGAGATGAACTAACATCTTTTCCATCTTATTTGATAGAAACTAAAATCATGTCTGAAGTACACGACTGGACTTCATGCAAGATTTTACTCCCTTCCTCTAATGCACTTGAATGTTAAGAGTTAGGCTGGAGTAACCCCGTAGTGTAGGAAGTGGAGGCACCGTAACCTTGTAACTCATGTCTGCTCGAACCTAAACCCCAGCTGGAAGTTACTGACCCAGCACTTGTGTCATTAAATCTGTTCTATTGAAACTCGGGTTCGTGCTCTGGCAGGCCCTGGCCCAGCAGGGCGGTGGCTCCTGGGCATTGTTTAACACAAAGCTCCACTAACAGCCCCAGGGAAGGTCCCAGCTCGACCTCCTGCTCTGGCTCAGGCTCTGGGGAGCAGCAGAGTGACATTAACCCAACTAACACTGTAAATACTGACTGTGTTTGAGGCCTGGGCTGGGCTGGGCACAGCTCACCCTGAGTCCAATGTTGCTGGGGCAAGGAGCATTTCTCTCTGACTGTTGAGGCCAAAAGCAGGGAGAGCTTTGGTGCTTTTCTGCTACCAAACACTCTGCCGTGAAAGCAAAATACTTCCTGCTGATCAGTAGCAAAGGATAAGAATAAATTCTCATTATACCATAAAATAGTGAGCTATAAACCCACCCAGAGCACCTGTGACCCTTCATGGAGAAATCCCTCCAACCTTCCACACTGGCAGCAGCCGAGTGCCCAACGCTCAGCTGACAGAACCTCAAGGGTTTGTTCCACCAAAGCTCTGCAAGGGATTTGCCAGCACCTGCTGAGGGGCTGGCTGAGCCCACATCCCAGTGCCCAGATCACTCCAGCACCAGAATACACAGCTGGAATCTCTCCTTCATCTGCCTGTTCAAGAACAACAGTGACATTGTCGTCGTTTGAGTTTTTATTAGTTTGTACATCATATACAGTTTATAATAAAGTAAAACCGATTGCATATGGGTCTGCTCAGGCTGATTTCCCATACAAACACGGCATCAGGAGTTCTGCTAAGGAAGTAAACAACAAATATTCACATTTTTTTACCATTCACATCCTAGAAAGGTCCAAGAGGGACAGCTGGTACCGATGCGGAGCCCGGCTGGGAGAGGATGAGGAGTTTGGCAAAGCAATGGGACAGCAATTGCTCCATGCAATTCCCCTTTCCTCCCAGGGAAAGGTTGAGCTATGTACACTGAGGTAAACATTCCGAATTCCAGTTCAGATAAACACGGCAGCGCAGGGACGAGCTCCTCTCCGAGTGGCTTCGCATCGGTGCCTGGGTTTGTCCTGACTGCTCCACAGCTGTGACCCACCTGCACTGTGAGGCCCTGTGATCCCCCCTGGCCCTGGGATGCTGCCTCACACCACACTCTGTTCACAGCAGCCATCAGGGGACACTGGGGACAGGGCTGGGGTGGCAGCAGGGCTGGGCAGCCCCTCTGGGCTCCCCATGGATGCTCCAGCTCAGGTCCCAGCTCCAGCATCAGAGCAGAGCTGCCCCTCCAGGCTCAGGTTTGGGTGAGGGAAAATGCCCAGCACTGCTCCAAGAAGGGATAACCCCAACCATGATGCTGGGAGTGGGCCAGGAAGGCCAAAGAGTTTCACATCAGCTCCCACAGTCATGCAGGGACCCAGAATGGCCCCACAGAGCCAAGGGCAGGGACAGCCACCAGCTACTGCCACCCAGCCCTGGCACAGCCCTGCCACAGCTGCCCAGGGACCAGCACTGCTCCAGGGACACAGCTGGGTGCAGCACACTGTTGTCCTGTTCCCTAGGGAAGAGGAGGGGAAAGGACAAGGCACGAATTTAAACAGGATGAAAACCATCCATTAGAAATAAGAGAATATCAGGAGTTATTACTGAAACTGAGGAGGTCATTTGGAAATAGCAAAGCAGCACATGGCCCAACCCTGGGGCTGTTGGATGGCTGCAGGTCCAGGGCCAGTGTGGCTGGACAGGGACTGGCACCAGCCTCCACCCCAGGCACACCACAGGAGTGCCCACTCTGTATCTCAGCAGGGACAGAGTGGAGGGGCCATTCTATTCCATGGAAAATACTCTTGTACCTGAACAATTTGTCTTTCTCCCATTTTCCAACTTGCATTTCTGCATTTACAACAGCCAGCAGCACTGGGGATCCTGCTCATGGAACACACCCAGGATCAAAACCAAATCAGGTACATTTCTGAGCAGCCAAAGCAATGAGGGATCTTAAGAGGGTGGCCAGAACCTCCTGAATGGACTATTCCATGATTCTCTGAGCAAAACCACATCCAAGGCAAAGCCTAACAGCCACACAATTCCTGATCTCCCTGCCAGAGCTGCAGTCCTTCAGCAGAGCCCTCACATGCCAGCTCTGCCCACAGCCACACTCACACACTTCTCTTCACAACTTTCCCAGAGAAGCTCTCGAGCTGTTCAGAGCATCCACTCCCAACTCAGCTGCTGGAAAACGCCCCCTGACACAGCAGGGGCTCTCAGCCACAGCAGCTCTGCTGTTTCCAGGCCTTTCTTGAGAGCAGCAGCTCTCAGAGCACCAGCCATTCCCCCTTGGAGAGCCCTGGCAGGAGTTGCCAGGCTGAGAGTCACACCAAAGTGTCCATGCCACCACCTCCTGCACCTCTGTGGGCTCTCTGTCCTTCTGGGACAGCATCACTTGAAGATGCTCATTTGTGGTTTCTGTGGCAAATCCCTGGGGCTGGTGGCACCCCTGGGGCTGGTGGCTCTGTGGGGCTGGTGGCCCCAGGACGTGTGACAGGGCTGCAGCACTGGCACTCAGCTTCCCTGCAGCTACACCCAACCACAACCCATGGACAATGTGCTGGAACCACCACGTGTGGAGGCAACACTCCAAGCAATGCACAGCTGAGCCCATTTTTTGGAATATGCAGATTTTTGTCTTCCCAGGCCGTGCTGGGACACGGTGGGGTCACAGTGCCACTGGACACTGCTGCTGCCCTGAGGTGCCAAGTGCCACCAAGCCCTGCTCTGTGCCAGGGGGCACAGGGACTGCACAGGGCCTGGGGCACTCTGGGCTAGTGGAAGGTGTCCCTGCCCATGGCAGGGGTTGGACTTGAGAGCCTTTAAAGGCCTCCAAGCCCAATCCATTCCATGGTTCTGTGCATCTGCCTTCACCTTGATTCATGTAACAACGTGCTGTAGAAAGTCTTGGCACTCACCATATGAATATTTAACTACATTAAATCATGCATTCATGTACAGGTTATAAATAGCTGCTGTATACATTTTCTCTCCCAGAAGCAGAGCCATTCCACTCCTGTGCTCCAAGGAATGGGCTCAGTCAGCTTGGAGAGAAGGAAGGGAGGAAGGAAGCTGCTCACACTTCCCTGGGGCAGGGGAAAATGAGATTTAACTCACTGACAGACACAGAACATGGCTCTGCTCAGCAATGGGAGACTGAGAACAGCCCAAACTGTACAGTGACATCAACACACACACACACAGGACCAGATGTCATGGAACCAAAATGCCACTAAACTCTTGTAAACTCAGATTACAGTGCCAGGAAAGCTGGGGAAGGAAGCATCAGTGTGCATAGACCAGTATTTCAGTTCCCCACGTTTTCACCATTTCAGAGCCTGAAAAGTGCCAGGACCCAGCTGCTCTTGGTGCACCTGGGTGGGTCCATCCCTCACACGGGTGTGAAGGACTTAACAAACGTGGGAGAGTCAGGTTTTGAAAGTATTACTCAGCACTAGTTCACTTAGAAAGCTGAGTTTCAAACGAGTTGTAAAATATTCTATTCTGCAGTGCTAAAATTTAAGCCCTTAAATTTTCCCTCTATTTAAGCAGATTGTCAAGAATCCTGACCAAACACCACAGCAGGACCACGACACCATGGAACTCACAGTCCCTGTCCTGCTGGAGGGAGGGAGGAAGACAAAGAGGAGCCATTCCCAGTGATCCCCTGGTGCAACGAGCTCCCTGCAGGGTTTGTTCTGCTGTGGGGAGGCAAAGAGTCACTGGGAGGTTCTCTCAGCACAGCCCAGCCTGCACAAACTCCCATCCTCTGAGCAAACTGCAGCCTCCAACAGCCCCACATTGCCAGGTCAGCCCAGGACCCCCAGGCACAGCCCCTGAGCCCCTCAGGACCCCAAGGCACAGCCCCTGAGCCCCATAGGACCCCCAGACACAGCCCCTGAGCCCCTCAGGACCCCCCTGTGCCCCTCAGGACCCCCAGGCACAGCCCCTGAGCCCCTCAGGACCCCCAGGCACAGCCCCTGTGCCCCTCAGGACCCCCCTGTGCCCCTCAGGACCCCCCTGAGCCCCTCAGCACCCCAACATCCCAGGCTGAGCACAACCCCCTGGCACAGGGCCTGCAGCACCAGGCTCCAGAACCCACCAGACAGGAGCTCACACAGGCACCTGGACCATGCTGTGCAGAAAGGGGGCAATTCCAGAAGCAGAGTTCTCTCCCAGCTGAGGCTTTGCTGTAAAATCACCTTTCAGGTGAAAATCCAACTGCTAACAGGTAGTGCCCCCACACCAAACCCAGCAGGACACAGCTCCAGGCCAGAAGCTCATCCATCCCTCCAGCTCCTGTCCTGACACTGCACAAGAGAAAAGCACAGACTGCCAGCTCAGAGCTGGACTTTGCATTTTCTTGCTGCTTTGGAGGAGTAAATCACTGCCAGAGGAAAACCACACAACCATGTTAACTAAACACTGCACATCCCAAAGCACCCACCACCCCTGCCTGGAATTCACCTGGCATTGAAAGACTCACCCATGTCATGGATCAGTAACAGGAAATCACACATCAAGCTCAACAAAAATCAAGTTTAGCACAAATATAAAATATTCAAGTGGATTAATTTAAAAAAGTACAGTGAAGGAATTCAGCCCAGAGCAAATTCAATATTCCCTTAAACAGGACAATCTTGGGAACACAAAGCCCTTAATTCCAGCTGCATCACAGGGAATTCTCACATAAGCTGCTCTTTGAAATGCTCCAAGCAGCATTTCTCTGATACAGAATTGTAAGCTCACATGTTATCACAGAAGTTTAATGCCCAACTGGGCCTTGCTGGGAGAACCATGAAAAAAAAAAGAAATAAAAAGAGCCAAGAAGCCAGGCTTGCAGGTGAAATGGGATTGTACAAAACTGGATTGAGCCTTGGCAGTATTTCCAAAAGATTAAGATAACTTACAAGTTACTCCAAACCCTGGACATGCTGCTTTGGAAGCAACCAGAAACAAACCAGGAAATTTTCTCCCTCACACATGTGGAGATTTCTGGGAAGATTCCAGAAAATCCTCTGTGTTGAGGGGCAGAAGCAGCTGAAAGCACGGGCCAGCATGGAGGGACCAAAAGATTCAAAGCTTTATTTTTTTCAATTTTTTTTTTTTAATAAAGTTAACAGTAAAACAAAATTCACAAGCCTTCCCCTCCCGAGCTGGTTTCCTCTTCACACACACAACACACAAACAGAGGCTCCAACCCAGAAATGAAACTGCTCTAAAGGACAACGAGACGTGATGGAGGAGGAGTCTAGGGCTGTCCGTACTCGAGGTTAAAAGAAGCAGATCAGGTATGTGTGGTTTGATTTGTGTTTGTTTGCTTCTTAGCCAAACTGGAAAAAGAAATTTCCAGGCCCAGAAGCTGAAAGAGAAAATGGAAAATAATCAGGACTTTTCAAATGCCAATTGGTTTAGTGCAAAGCTAAGCAGAACGTGGATGGCCAAGGCCACACACAGCTCCAGAATGAGGAGTCCCCAGGTTTGGGGCTTTGGAAGCCAGAAGAACCAGAACCAGCTGAGACTGTGCAGGCACAACTTGGAAAGAGATTTGTGCAACAGCCAAATGCTCTCCTCAAGCAGCACATCCACTGGGAGCCCCAGCTGCCCTGCCAGGGGCTCTGTGTACTCACAATTCCAGGCTGGGAGCAGAACATCTCACCTACCTTCAAAGCTGAAGCCCCCAGGCCCGCTGAAGAAGGCCTTGAAGATGTTATTTGGATCAAATTCTACAGGGAAGAGAAGGAATTCATGAGTTGTAGCTAAACAACCATCACATTGCCACAGTTCAGGAGCTGTCAGCTCACTGAGGCTCAGAAGGGGACTCAGGGCTGGCCCCCAGCACCTGGGGCCATGCAGTGACCCCAAACAGGTAAAGCAGAGAGAACCTGCCACAGGGCAGCCTAAGGATCTGGAGAAGCAGCATTTAGGGACTCACAATGACACTATTTACCATATTCTGTGACAGATTTCTGCCCACCAGCTGAGCCAACACCCAGCAGTGTCCCAGGCTGCTCCCAGCTAGAACCACTCAGTTCATCCCAGCTTTTTGTCAGGGACTAAACCAAATCAATTTAAGGAACCATTCCCAGCAGCAGGCTTGGTTTAGGGGTAAGGCAGACCCTAAAGGGTTAAAGGCTGCCATGGCAGGGTGTTGCAAAGAGCACTGACCTCCCATGTTTAATCCATCCTCCTCCAAGTCCTGCCCACTGTCATAACGAGCCTTCTTCTTGGGATCTGACAGGATGGTAAAGGCTTCACCAACCTCCTTAAACTTCTTCTCTTCTTCCTTCTGTACCTCTGCACTTGCTCCACTGTGTCTGTCTGGGGATGCACAAACAAGCAGGGAAAAACTTTTAATTTTCAGTACAAATGGACAATGATAAATGCTCCCAATGTTAATGTTTCATTTTCAGTTAAACACTCCCAATGTTAATGTTTCATTTTCAGTGCAAACGGATAATGTAAAACACTCCCAATATTAATGTTTCATTTTCAGTTAAACCCTCCCAATGTTAATGTTTCATTTTCAGTTAAACACTCCCAATTTCAATGTTTCATTTCCAGTTAAACACTCCCAATTTCAATGTTTCATTTTCAGTTAAACACTCCCAATTTCAATGTTTCATTTTCAGTTAAACACTCCCAATTTCAATGTTTCATTTTCAGTTAAACACTCCCAATGTAATGTTTCATTTTCAGTGCAAATGGATAATGTTAAACACTCCCAAGCTCCTGCTCCAGATCTGTGGGGTCAGAGCTGCTGTTTCCCAGGAATTCCCTCTTCCACCACATTTCTGCCTCAGTGCTGGCTGCACAGGGCACACAGGGGGTACCTGGATGGTGCATTAGTGCTCTTTTCCTGTAAGCTTTCTTGATCTCATCTTCAGAGGCATTCTTGTTCACCCCCAGGATTTTGTAGTAGTCTTTCCTTTTGCTCTTTTTCAGTTCCACCTGTGCATTCTTTAGGAGCTGCTTGTGTTCTGGAAAGGAGCACAACACCAGAGGGGAGGAGTTACTCCATCCTTTACACTTCAGGTCACACAAAATAAATGGGGACAGTCAAGACAAGAACCAAATCCAGACATTGTGAACCCAGACACAAGGTGAATTATCACCTCAGCATTCAGAGGTGGGAGAGAAACCAGACCAGAGATTTCCAGTGCTTCTGAGGACTTCTCCAAATTGTCCTGCTGGGGTATGAGGCTGCAAGCCACAGCATATTGTGGGGGGAAAAAAGGAACAACAAAAATAATGCCAATTCAGGGAAATGTGTGCACACACACAGAGTGCTTTTGTGCTCACCTTTTGTTTTCTCTGTCTGATAAACCTTCTCATAGTCTCTTACAGCATCTTCATATTGCTCTGTGTCCATGTAACTGTGGAAAGAAAGACAGGTGGCCAAGGTGTCCTTCACAGGAACATCAGAAGGGGTTCAGTGCAGGCTGGCTGGGTGGATGTGGGTTAGGAGAAATGCTCTGGACTGCAGCAGGTCAGACCTCAGAGGAGCCCTGGCACTTGTGGGAAAGCCTGTCACAGGAACCTGCACTCTGGGCTCCAAGGGGACACTGAAAACTCCTTTGGCAGCAAAAGTTCTGCTTTAACAGCATGATAATTCCAATATGCAGCTGCAGGAACTGACCCCAGGCAGCCTGAGCTCCAGGAAGCTGGTGCAGGGTCAGAGCTGGCACAGAGCTGCACACTGGCAGTGCTGGTCAGGAGTGACAATCCTGGCACCTCTGAGGGACACGTGTCTGTCTGCCACCCCTCAGCCTTACTCACAAATTACCTACTCACTGTAGCTTAGAAATTACAGAGATGGGAGGCTGGAAAAGATTGATCTTGGAGTTCTTTTTCAATCTCTTTTCCAACTACTGTAAATTTGCAATTGCAGATGATGGAGAGAGAGGCTCCATGGGACAGAACACCCATAAACAATCAGCCTATAAACACAGTGAGCTGAATCAAGTCTTAGAACAAATCCTCCCTAAATCCTGTTCAGATCATGCACGAGGAAGGATTTCTTCACTGAAAGGGTGGTCAGGATTGAAACTGGTTGCCCAGGGGGGTGGTGGAGCCACCATGGGAACATCACCCATTGCAGGAGATGTTCATGGAACCACTGGATGTGGTGCTCAGTGCTCTGGTCTACTTGACAAGATGGTAATTGGTCAAAGGTTGGTGCCTTTGAGGAAAGCAATGTGGGAGGGAGAAGGGATTGATCCAGCAGAGCCAAACTATGTATTGAGTTTAAAAAAGCACCAGATCCTGGTGATTTTACAGCCCCATCTCCACCACTCAGCCTGTCTTGCCTGCTGGGTTTCTCATGGATGACGGAGGGAGAAGGGATTGATCCAGCAGAGCCAAACTATGTATTGAGTATAAAAAAACCCCAGATCCTGGTGATTTTACAGCCCCATCTCCACTACTTATCCTGCAGCCAAGACAATGATTTTGGAGGTCTTTTCCAACCCAAATGATGCCATAAATCAAGAGACAGTGCCAGATCCAGGCAGGCAGGAGAGGGCAGACAGAGCCACCCCATCTCCTCAGCACCATAAGGACGAGGAATAAATTCAGGGCCTCACTCCTTCTATTCAGTCAAGCTCCAGATTAGTGACCCTGTCCCTCAGAGCTGTGCCCACAGGTGCCCAGGGCCAAGGGGCACTCACCACTGTGCCCTCCTCAGGTAGGCTTTGACGTAGGTGTCATCCAGCTTCACCGCGTTCGTGCAGTCGTCGATCGCCTCCTCGAGTTTCCTCAGCTGCAACACCAGACACAACAGTGAACCCCACAGAGAACAAACTCTGCACCATGACCTCAGGCTAAGGGAAGGTGTGAAGAATCTGGGAAAATCTCACTGTTTCTGTGTCTCCATCTAGGGTTTTTTTTTTCTAATTTCTCACAAACACAGAGCTTTTGTTCACTGGGGAAAAAAAACCATCAGAGGCTTGGCCAGTGAGGTGACAGAGCTGTGTGGTGTTTCTGTGTAACAAATGCACTCAAAACCAAGGGCCTTCCTGATAACAACCCCAATTCTGTGTCCAAACTAATTCCTGGCCAGGAAGATAAACCAAAAAATATTTAAAAGAAGTCTTTTAGCAAAAGTGTTGCTTGTTTTCAGACACAAACATGTAAGACATGCATTATGTGGCCTCCAGCTCATCCCACTTCCCAGGTTTTGGGAACAGCCTGTGTCTCTTGACCAAGTGGGGGTGTCTGGGGAAGCAGCATCAACATTGGGAGAGCTGAGGAAGAAAAATGCCCAGAGGACACAGGGTGGGAATTGGAGCACTGTCACATGACTGGCTGTTTCTCTGGACAGTGCAGGACTAAAATTCAACAGCAAAGTGTCATGGGGCTTTAAACTAGGTCTTTTTTAAATTAGGTATTCTTTTCTTTTTTTTAATAACACAAAGCAAGACATGAGTTACAAAAAGAATAGGAAAATATATCTGCTCATTCCTGGGAAGGAAACAAACAGAGACACAGGGGTGCTTTTTGCTGACTAAGATAAGGCTGAAGCACGTCCCTCCTCTCCCTCCCACTCCATGCAGCCCAAGTATTTGAGTTTTGTTTCTGCAGGAGTTGTTTCTGCTGGCTGTTGGGAACTGCTCCAAGTGTTGTGCAAGCACAGAGCCCTGAAACACTGCCCATGGCCTCAGAGATGCAGCTGCCCAGCAGCCAGGGGAGCCTGTGCTTTCCAGAATAACTCATCTGTGGTTTCTCACTGCCATGGTGAGGGATTTGGAAACAGACACCAGCCACAGAACACCCCTTACCTTTGAATTAACCGTCCCCCTGTTGCAGTAGAGTTTGGCATTTGTTTTGATATTATTTGGGTCTATTCCTAGTGCCTCTGTGTACAGTTCATATGCTAGTTTGTAGTTGCCTTTCTTGAATGCTTTATTCCCATCTTCCTTCTTCGCTTTAAGTGCTTTGGCATTCTGAAAGGAAACACACCTGGGTAAGGAAACAAGGTCAGGGGGACCAAACACCTTGTTCTGCCAGACAAGGGTCCTCAAACACTGATTTCACTGGTTTTCTACTCTGGTTTCACACACTGCTGCAGGATACAAGTCACAGCCTTGCAACTGAAATGATCTCACTTTGCCTTTCCCCCAAGAGAAGCACTAAGGAACAGCCAGTGCCAGCTCCAGGCATCCTCCATAGGAAAAAGGCTGCCTGATTTTTAAGGAGAGAACATGACAGTGCAGTAGATTTAAGGATTAAAATAAAAGGACCAGGAGTTCACTTTTTGAGAGCATATGAACAGATTTAAAGTCAGCTGAAGAACCACACCAGGGAAGGAGCAACATGAAGGAACAGTGTTAAATGAAAGTCAGGGTACTGGCCTGGATATTGGACCTAAAAGTCAGGAGTTCCTTTAAAACCAATGTTATCTGGTTTTATTGCTCCTCTGTCTGACCAGGGAACAAAGAGTGAAGGGGAGGCTGCTTCAAAATATCACAATCTGCTGAGAAACAGTTTCTGGGAGCTTGGCTTTATCTGAGGCAGCAGCTGGTTGTCTTTGGGAAGGTCTGGACACACAGCCTGCTCCTGGAGATCTGGGAAAGCCAATTGTGGCATTTGCTGGGTCCCCAGGACAAAGGAGGAATTGAGAATGACTCCATGTTCTTAGAAGGCTAATTTATTATTTTATGATATTATATTAAAAATACTATACTAAAACCATACAAAAGGATAGAGAAAGGATACAGACAGAAGGCTTAACAACATACTAATGAGAAACTTGTGGCTGCTTCCAGAGCCCTGACACAGCTGGGCTGTGATTGGTCATTGAATTAAAACAACTCACATGAAACCAATCAAGCAACCACCTGCTGGCAAACAATCTCCAAACCACATTCCAAAGCAGCAAAACACAGGAGAAGCAATCAAATAATTATTGCTTTCATTTTTCTCTGAGGCTTCTCAGCTTCCCAGGAGAAGAAATCCTGGCAAAGGGATTTTTCCAGAAAATATGACAGTGACAGCCAATGATGAGGGAGGGGGAAGGGATTGATCCAGCAGAACCAAAGTACATGTTGGGTTTAAAAAACCCAAATTCTGGTGATTTTACAGCCCCATTTGCAGCACTTACCCTGCAGGCAAGACAAGTCTTCTTGTGGATGATGGAGGGAGAAGAGATTGATCCAGCAGAACCAAATTATGTGTTGGGTAACCAAATCCTGGTGACTATACAGACCCATTTCTACCACTTAGCCTGTCTTGCCTGCTGGGTTTCTCATGGATGAGGGAGGGAGAAGGGATTGATCCAGCAGAACCAAACTCTGCATTGAGTTTAAAAAACCCAAATCCTGGTGAATTTACAGCCCCATTTTCACCACTTACCCTGCAGGCAAGACAGGCTTTCTCATGGTCAGGGGCCATCCTGAGGGCCTGCACAAAGAACTGCACGGCCTTCTCGATGCAGTCCTCGTAGTACAGGCACAGCCCGCGCACGTACAGCGCGTCGGCGTTGGTGGAGTCCATCCTCAGGATGTCACTGAAACACAGAAATAAAGGACATCCTCCCTGCTCCTGCTGCCTCCTGACCCCCACAAGCACCTCCCTCCACTGAGAAAATCCCTCCCTGTGGTATTTTGTGGGTCCCCTGTTAGAGGAGGAATGAAGGAATCGTGACTCCGTGTTCTTAGAAGGCTAATTAATTATGTTATTATATTATATTAAAGAATGCTATACTCAAACTATACTAAAGAATAGAAAAGGATACAGACAGAAGGCTTAACAACATACTAATGAAAAATGCCTGACTCTCTCCAGAGCCCTGATTTGAAAACATGGAGTCAGATCCTCATCTCTTCCCTCATCCCGTGACCCCTGTGAACACCACCACACACTAAGGAATATTTGTATTTTCTATTCCCTCACTTATTGCAGGCATGGAGCCAGGATTCCCCAGCAGGTGCCCCTCATCCCCAGCCCTCAGACACTCACCTGGCCACAGACTGTGCCTCGGGGTACCGGCCCAGCAGTGCCAAGCACTCGGCCTTGAGGATTTTGAAGCGGTGACAGGCGGGAGCGAACTCCAGAGCACGATCCATGCAAAACACAACCTGGGGTGGGAGAAACCACAGCCCTGAGCACAGCAAAGAGCCAAGGGCCTGCTCTGAACTGCTGGCCCATGCTTGAGGTTTGTGTTTGATCAGGAGATGAGTGCAGACACCCATCTCCACTGCTTCTTCAAGTTTCCTAAGCTACAACATCAGACACAAGACAGCGAACCCCACACAGAGAACAAACTCATGACTTCAGGCTAATGAAAGATGTGAAGAATCTGGGAAAACCTCCCTGTTTTCTGTGTCTCCATCTAGGATTATTTTTCCAATTTCCAATGCTGGAGACACATTGCATTGGAAAATGTTCCTGATATGCTTTTCGAAGTGCATACCTTTATGAAAGGTTGTGCTACTTTCCTGATATGCTTTTTAAAGTGCATACCTTTTTCAAAGGTTGTGCTACTTTCCTGTTATGCTTTTTAAAGTGCATACCTTTTCAAAAAGTTTTGCTATTTTCCTGGTATGTTTTTCAAAGGTTGTGCTTTGTGTGCCAAGGTCTGAGGCACCTGCTGTGTTACTGTGACAGAGCACTACACAAGACTCAAGGGACACCTGTAGGAAGTTCATCCCTTTAACCCTTCTAAACTGCAAGCCCCAAAGAAAGAACCAAGAAGGACAATCCTGCCCCTGTTTCCTGCAACATAAAGCCACGTGGGAGGGACAGAAATTCAATAGACTGAGACAGTTTGGACAGGACAAAACACAGAAAAGTACAGTGCAAGGACTGATCTTCCACTGGCCTGACAGCCATGGGCAGGGTGAGCTAATGGGTCTTTTCCATGGCTGCACTCTGGTGGGGACATCTGTGCAAGAACAGGGCATTGTTCCCCAAGGTTCATCTGCTCCTCAGCCCGTGACATCACGGCCCTGCTGTGGGAAGCACTGTGCTCCAGAGCCAAGGGCTCCTGGGTGAGGCAGGAGCAGCTCTCCAGAAACAAAGATCAAGTTTCATGTCAGTGAAGTGGGACTGGGGAAGTGAGGGACAGACAGATGCAGATGCCCAGGCAGGGCAATTCCTACACAGGAAATTCAGACTGATCACACATCCCATTTGCTCCTCAGAAACAGGTGATACAAAGCTGGGATTTACCCTTCCAAAATCTTGAGCTTAGCCTAAGAGTGACCTGAACAATGAGCTCAATGTACTGGACAATCTCTTTTCTGGGATAAATCTGAGCCTTACATGGATCCACTGCACAGAAACAGTTGCATGAGAAGTGCCTGGTGCCTTTCAGATTTCATGCTGTCATTTCTTGTTCTATCAGGTCAGTACCAGCTGCATCCTGTTACAATCCTTGGGAAGAAAGATTTGGAAGCTGTAAGGAGAATGACCCATGCAGATCTGCATTTCTCCTTGTATGACCCTCACTGGCACACAGCATGTAATTTTTTTAAAATTTTTTTCTCTCAAAGAGTTGAGAAAGAAGAATCCTGGAGATGCATTTCAGGAGCAAAGTGTAATCAAACGCTGTTGCTGACAAAATCTGTCTCAAACAGCTCAGTCATGACTCCACTCACCCTGCAAAGCAAACAGTGACAGAGGGTTGGCCTGAGCCAGTCACCTCCTCACTTGTTATCTGGTCAGTGCTCAGGGAGCACGAGCTCTGCCACTTCCAGAGCTGACACAATTCACCAGCCAGCCCTGCTCCAACAGATGTGGCACAGCACCTCCCAAACACCCAGCCAGGAAACAGCCACACACCTACCTGGGCCATGTCAAACACAGCAGTTTTTAGGTAAGACCACAGCAAACAAGTTAATCTTACCTTCCTGAAATCCCGTTTCTCAAAATCCACTTCAGCTATTTTTTCATACTCAAGCACAGTCGTGGCATTCTTCAGCTGAAAGACAGAACACACGAGTGCTGCAGGACAGTGTCTGCTCTGAAATGCCACCAAGCAGCATTTCAACAGCCAACCCCTGAATGTCAGAGCCAAAACTACTGCAGACCATGGACCAATAATGCAGATGACATGAATGCTTTTGCCAGCATTAAAATCAGTTTGAAACAAAGTGACTGAACTGAGAGTCCAGGAAAATGTACCCTGTGAAAGAGACACAAGGCCAGCTGCCTTCCACCACTCTCCATTTCTCCTTTGGCCAGCTCAGCCTCCTGAGGACAATTCAATCTGAAGATCCCCTTACCTCCTGCTGTGCCTGGGTATTTTTATGATCCAGTTCTAAAACTCGTTGAAAGCAGCGGCTGGCAGCCATGGCATTCCCTAGGGAAAGGTGGCACTTCCCTTCCCGGAGATGGCCCTGGGAACACAGGGAAAAGGGATCTGCAAGAGCTCTAACAGGTGCAGAGAAGGGGCTGAAAGAGGTGCCTGAAGCTCTCCACATACCCGTACAAAGCTGTCGTCCAACCTGACTGACTGCTGAGCATCCTCCAGCGCTTCTCGGAACCTCCCCAGCATCATGAGCGTGGCAGCTCTGTTCCCATAATAACTGGCATTATTGGGACACGTATCTGGAGAAAATGCAAGGCTCATTATCAGTGTAATGCAGCAGCTGCACAATCTGTGGTACTTAAGAACACTGGCCCTGACTGGCATTATCGATCCGGTGACATTTCCCAAGGTAATTAAAGCAGGCAAGAGGTTTTCCTTCAGCATGTACTGTCACAAACCCCACTGGTGTGTTTGAAATCAGCAAGCAGCTCCAGTTTTAGACATGGTGTTCAGTAAGGATTGATATTATCAGCTGTTCTCACCTATGGCTTTTGTGTAGTAGTTGAACGCTTCGTTGTAATCTTTCTTGGCGTAGTATGCATTTCCCTGCTCCTTGAATGCTTCTGCTTCTCTGAAAGGAAGCAAAACACCACATTTTCAGAAGAACTGAGCACCAGACAGATTGTGACCATGACATGCAAGACCCCCAAGCAGTATAACTGTTTAATGCTCCAAATTGAAGCTGGTTCTCCTGAGATCTCCTCAGCACACACTGCCCAGCACACCCCATTTCCTGCTGGCTCCCAGCTACTCCACCTGGGATACTCAGGGATATCTCCTGGCCAAATTTTACAGGGATGCAAGAGAAGCCTAAAGCCACCTGTGAGTCTACTCAGAGTCCAGCAGAACATCCTGGTTTGGAGTTCATCCAACAGCCCCTTCCTGCAAGGGGCTGCGCCTCAGAACAAAAGAGATAGTGCTGCCTCTTTCAGGAGTCCCACATACTTATAAACCAGAGCCAAGAACAATTTCCACATTCAAAAGACAGCTAAATCAAAGAGAAATATGGGTACAAGCCTGCAACAGAAGCCTGGCACTGCCTTGGCAACAGGTCTAGAAATAGTCCTCACACTCAAGAGCAAGCATTTGCAGAGACAGTTTGGGACATTTAAAAACACACAACATATGGTTTGAAGCAGCTTCCCTTAAACTCTCGAAAGCAAAGCTTCCCCTGAGGGAAAGCAAGGCCCTTCTCTTCCCTCATCTCCCTTCAGCCTTTCACCTGCACAGGGCAAGAGGGAGAGCACATCACAGTGCTGGAACAGCAAATGTGAGCAGTGCTCAGCAGGCTGACCTGGGAGAGAACAAAGGGAATTGTGTTGGAACAAGTTCCCATGTTTTCAGCCTTGCTCAGGCTGCCATTGGCCATTCCCACACAACCACCTCATGCAGGGCTTGTTTTCACTGAGCCATCACACATTTCCCAGCTGGCAGAACAATGGACACTGGGAGTTGGGAAATGTGCTCTTCACTTTCAGTTTTGAGTTTTGCTGTGTGCTGCACCCCAGCTGAGTCCAGCCACAGCCCTGTGGGAAGTTAAACCCTGGGAGGAGATGAGATGGGTAAGAACTGGGGCAGAGCAAGGGGCAGCACACACCCACTGCCCACCAAGGGCCTTGTCCTGGCTCTTGGGTCAGCTCCTCTCACTCCTGCTCCAGAAAATGATCAAGAGATGGGAAACTGCTATCCCTCCTCTGCCCCAGCCCTCCCAGCATCACACCTGAGGCAGGTGCTGCAGCCTGGCTTTTCCTCAGGAGCCAGCAGAGCCCCAGGAGCTCTGCACTCTCCCAGCCACACTGATGTGTAGCTATGCCTGTGGGATGGATCCATATCACAAGCATCAGGATGCAAACTCTGCATGATTAAAATGTTTCCAAACACAACCACCTGTTTTGAATATTACAGATCAAATATCTGAATGCAGGGGAAAAACTACTCAGCACTTGTGCACTTTTGGAACCTTTTTTCACTGTTCTCTTGTTTCTGTAATCACAAATAGAAAAGAAAATCACAGATGCTATGAAAGCTCCTTCCCTCAGGTCTTGGTTGTACAGTCTAAAGAAATGGATGAACAGTCTTAATGGCAGAACTCACCTGAGTCACCACCACAACCTGTCCAGCACAGTGGGCTGAATCACAAGTTCTTTTATGCATTTTACCTGTCCTGTCACGAGGAATTACCATCTAATAGACACAGCTAACGGCTGGCTGCCAGAGCACCCCATCTGCCACAAACTGCTGGGAAAATGGGAGAAAGAAAACATAACCCTGGCAAAACCAATTTTCAGAAAGCACCGGCACTTTGAGATGCCAGAGAAACACTCCCACACACAGATTACTGTTTTCTACTCCTTTTTTATTGGTTTGTTTTCCTTTTAAGCATTTTAATACAGATCAATGTATCAACAAGTCACAGTGCCTGGGGTGACAGTGGCAGAAAGGAGAGCACAGGTATTTCTGCTGCTCACATGGCCTAAGGCTTAACCATGAAGACTGGGAAAGTAAATCACCTCCAATGAAGATGGGGAAAGCAAATCACATCCAATGAAGATTGGGAAAGCAAATCACATCCAATGAAGATTTTGAAAGCAAATCACCTCCACAGCATGAAGGCACAGGACCTGCTGGAGCTGTCAGGCTGGGTTCGAGCTCCAGCACCAGGACAGGAGCAGCTCTGCCCTGCTGTGCCCTGATGACATCCAGAGCACACAGCCCTTGTTTACCATGGCTCTGGCTCCAACAAGGAGAACTGCAGCCCCTGATCTCACTGGGGATTGTTTCAGCCCAACAGATGCTGTGGTCTGAATGAGCTCATTCTGCCTCCTGCGCTGCTGGGGCCTGCACTCCCCACTTGCTACTTTTGACACTGAGGAAGAATCGTGCTTTGCTGAAATACACCCCCAGCTGAATGGGTGTCTTTGTCACGGGGTTGGTGTCTTCACTGGGCTGCTCCATGCTGGACACAGAAACACAGAGGAGCTGCACCAAGGAGCTGGGTAAGAAGCTTGTCTTTCATCACTCACAGGCACAGGAGGGGCTGGTGGGAGTGACTCTTCTTGCAAGCAATGCAATCATTTTTTTTCTCTTTTATGGTATTTCTCAGCATCTCTAATACTTGAAGTGCTTTGGTCCCAGTCACTCCAGAGAACCTGCCACCATGGAATCATTTGGGTTGGGGAAAACCTCTGAGATCTTAGACACCGATCACCACCTTGTCAACCAGACCAGAGAGCACTGAGTGTCATGTCCAGCCATTCCTTGAACATGGGGACTCCAACTGCTCCCTGGGCTGTGTTTGACAGCCCTTTCTGAGAAGAAATTCCACCTGATGTCCAAGCTGAACCTCTCCTGGCACAGCTGGAGACAAGGAATTCAAGCAGCAGCTGCGTGTGCTGACGCTCCCGCGCTCGCTCGAGCTGTGAGGATGGAGAGAGGAACCAGCACAAGGCTCCTTCTCCTCCCTGTGCCCTGTGAAAGCTCAGCCCCTGCTCGTTCCCAGCACAGCAGCTCTTGGAGAAGCCATCCTGCACACAGTGACACAATCCCACGCTTGCCTAACAACTCCTGCCTCCTCCTCAGAGCTTCCACACGCTGCCCCCGCTCGAGTGCCGATCGTGGCTTCCACCTCCCACTGCAGCTCCCCATGAGACTCCTGCAGACACCTGATTTTCTGTCATGGGAACCTTCAGGGATCTGTAAAACAGCAGCTCTTGATCCAGGTGTGCTGGCACAGCCCCCGGGACAGAAATCCAACACCTAAGCAGGTGGCAGAGTCAGCATCTCCCAGCTCTCCTGACCCTCACTCCCACTTCACTGCCTGCCTCCATTATGAAACAGTGCAAAACCCTAAAATAAACAGGATTTAAGGAAGTCTCCAAAATCCTGTCCTGACCAAGTAATCTTTCCTGCTATGTTCTGGAAATTTTGTGCAGTTCTTGCAGAGGATTTTCCATCAACAGGATATGGTGCCTTTATCAGGCATTTTTGGGGGTGAAATCCCACCCAGATTCTCAGCTGTCAGATGTGACTCAGCCACTGGGGTAAAATAAGTTGGGTGATCTCAATTCAGTTTACAGCAGGCAGATGTCTAGAGCTTAAAATTAGCCATCATGTTTGCCTCTGGACATACAATACCCTCCCCTCCCTTCTTTCAGGACTTGGAAGAGCAGCAAAACACTCCCTGTGCCAGGAAGATACACAGAGTGCACTTCAGAGACCTGTCCTCAGGTGAGGTTTGACACTCAGTGAGAATTTAGATATAGGAATAAGTATTTACATATGTAGGAATATATTAAATATAGTAATATAGGAATATATTACATATTACATATAAAGAAATATATATTTACAACTTCCTCACGAGGGGCTGCAGAGGGGCGAGCACTGAGCTCTTCTCTCTGGTGACTCAGGGAATGGCTGGAGCTGGGTGAGGGAGGGTTGGGTTGGATTTTAGGAAAAGATGCTTCCCCCAGAGGGTGTGTGGGCACTGGCACAGGGCAGTGGTCACACACACTGCTGTGCCCTGCTGGGCAGAGCAGAGCTGATTCCTGGCACATCAGCTCCCCCCAACGCACAGACACCGTGGCAGAGACTCAACACAGCCCTCAGCTCAGAAATCTGAGTGTGGACACACAAATACCTACATGGATGGGCCAAGGATTCACCCATGGAAAAGTAACAAAGGGCTGCCTTGAGCCTCCCGAGAGCAGAGCTGAACCTGAACCCTCAAGCTGCTCAAACCCTCAGAATGTTCCTCATTACTGAGGGCAAACTCACAAGGCCAAAAGAGCCACAAGAACCAAAACACGCCCCAAGAAATCCAAGGATTGACCCAAACCTCCCCTGCAGCCACGAGTGAGAAGAGCAGCCGAGCCCCAGCTTTAATTGTGCTGTTATGTAATTCCCAGAGCTCTGAATTAACCTAATTCCCAGCAATGGCCCCATCCTGCCTGGCAGGGCCACAGTGTAACTCCTGTGAAAACCCATGGAAGGGTCTAGAATCAGCCTGAGACTGCTTTTTTTTTTTCAAGGAAGCTTTTTTTTGAAATTCCTTTGGAATGAAGGAAGCCAACCAGTTTAAGAATTCCACGGGAAAACAACTGCATCTACATTATGATTTACCTCAAAAAAGCACATTTCATGTTAAGGAAATAGGGTGAAACTGTAGGTATGGATCACTTTTTCCTACTGGATAAATCAACTGCCTAATTTAGGTATTCAAATACTTTTCCTACTGGATAAATCAACTGCCTAATTTAGGTATTCAAACACTCTGCAGATGCAAAGGGAAGCATATAATTACTTGAGTACCTTCTGCTGCTTCTGGTATGATCAGGAGATCATAAAATAATTCCAGATGAGTAAAATGGGCTGGTTTATCACCTGGGAAGTCCAAGTGTCCATCTACAGGCAGAACAGGAATAGGAAAGTCATTTCCAGCTTATCCCAAAATTACCTGGTGCCCCTCAGATGATCCACACCCCTCCTGCCAGTGCTGCCCCAAAACTGGCCAGAAATTACATCTATTCTGGAGGAGCCTCACTGAGATGAACTGGGAAAGCCTCTTGGTGCTCACCAACACCTGACAAGCTCCAGGTAACACCTGCACACCTGGCCAGGCCCAGAACCTCCAGGACTCTGTGGGTGCTCATCACTTTGCTGTGGGAAATGTCGATGCCCCCACAGAGGCACCAACACATCCCAGAGGCTCTGCGATTTCCCAGCAGTATTTTCCTGACAGCTGGAGGTTTTTTAAGCAAATAAAGCTTCCATATGCTCCAGTGCTGAAGAAAGAGGAGAAAGATCCAGCCTGGAGCATGCACAGGAGCCAGAACCCAGAGGTGCCAGGAAGATGACAAGGAAATTCTCTCTGGCAAAGCTCCAGGGGCCCAAGCTCACAAAGCAGCTGGGAGCAGGGAAAAACTGTTCCCATGGGTGAGAAAGCTTTAAAATTAATGAAGAAACAAGAGAGTTTTCAGGGGTGGCCCAGTCCTGCTCATCAGCTGCTCAGCACTGGCGCACCAATGGATAAAATTAACACAATTACATCAACACTTTCTGCCAGGACCCCAACAATCCATGAGGCAGCAGCAGACAATAATTATCCTGTGACCACACTCCATTCCTGTGCCCTGGACACCCTGGGAGCCCTCTGGCATGTCTGCAGCTGCTTCAGGGCATTAGTTACAGCCATTCTGAAATGCAGATCTCCCCTTTTGCTCGTTTTCTAACTTTCCAGTTTCATTAAGCCACAGGGAACAGAATTATGCATTTGGACAAAGGTGAGTTCTTGAGCAAAGTATCCATATTCTGCCATACTGTAATCCCTATATGGAAAAAACAGAACACAGAACCCTTCGTTGCCGAGTTATCATAAGGATTCTGAAAAGGTTTTCCTTTATTTTTGCTGATTTTTATGGAAGTGAGGGCAGATACATCCTAAAGGCTGCACCAAATCAGTGTGTCCCATGTGGAGCTCACCCAGGTCTTACCTGGCCTGGGATGTTTCACAAACACCTGACACCTCCTGAGGCTGCAACTCCACTCCCCAATACAGCAATCATTGCTCTGATTTTCACAAGAGCAACTGAGCTACCACAGTGAAACACAAGGGCAGGGGTAGGGAAGAGGTCAATGCACAGAACTGCAAAGAAATCGGGGTGTGCAGGGCTGGCTCCCCCAGAGCAACACCAAGGAATCAGCTCCTGCCCATATGGATCCATTTCAGCAAGGGAAAGGTGCAACATTCCCAAAAGAACATGAAAAGGAACCCTCGTGAAAGCACCTAATGAAAGCAGTGCAGAGCACAGCCTCGGGAAGGAAGGAAGGAGCTGAAGGTCACTACCTGCAGACACCTGTGCCTTCAGCCAGGGTTTTACCTCTGAATTTCCACCATTTCAAACAGCACATTTTGCTTGCCCAGGGGCAGGAGTGCTGTGCCCACACAGGCCTGTCCCAGCCCCACAGGCTGGGCGATGCCCGTGCTCTGCCAGCCCCGAGTGCCTCCTCAGCAGCTCCTCCTCTCCTGCTCAGCAGGATCTCCCCAGGGAGCTGCTCCTCAGCCCTCAATTCCACAGAATCCCTCGAGCCATCAACGGGAGCCCGAAACCACCACTCCTCAGAGGCCACTTTTGGTTTTATTTCCTCTTCTTCATTCCAATGAATCATCTTCCAGAGCAAACGCCTCAGCTCCTCCAGGAACAGCTCTTTCCTTCCAGGGGTACGAACCCAGCACCTGCCACTCTGGAAAACCAGCGGAGTTTCCAGGACTGGGATCTTCCCACAGCTCGCTCACTCCTGAGGGGAAAACGTGCAGGAAAGGTGGGGATCCCACCTTAGCCTGCCTCAGGTGACACTGGCAGCTCCCCGGGGCACGGCACGGACACACCGGGAGCTCCGGGATGATGGAGCACTCCCGTTATCCGCAGCAAGGCAGGACGGAGCAGAACCCACATACTTCAAACGGAGCAGAACCGGGGAAATGCGGTGATGGAGCAGCAAAGGGCTCAGGAGTTTGGAGCCTCCTCTTCCCACGAGTTTAATCCTTCCCTCCTCAGCGAGGGGGAGGACGCGCTGCCCGACACCGGTGCGGGTGTGCGGCCTCGGGACACAGGGTGTGAACCGCATTGCTGGCGCACCCCGGTAACGGGTGGCTGCTCTAATCCCGGGAGCTCACCGGGACACACCGGCACCGCACCGCAAACCCGGCGGCGGCTCCCGGGCCCCGCCGCGTGCGGCCCGCGGCTGTCGGGTCCCGCCGGGCCCCGCTGCGGAGCCACGCCGCTCCCGGCCGGCCCTGCACACCGGACTCTGCCCGCGGGGTCCGCCCGGGCCGGCACCGACCGCGGTCCCCGGGCGCGCTCCCGGCCCTGCCGAGCACCGCGGCCCCGGGCCCTGCGGCACTGCAGCCTCGCCGGGCCGCGGCCCGCCCACCGGCAGGGACAGGGGCCGCCCTTTCCCCGCCCGGCCCGCCGCTCTACCTGCGCGCCTCCTCGTCGCTGTCGGTCTCGCCGGGCCCGTCGGGCGCCGCCATGACCACATCGCACTCGGCCTCAGCCGCCGCCGCCGCCGCCATCTTACCGCGCGGGGCTGGGCCGGACCGGGGCAGGGCGGGGCGAGGGCCGGAACGGGCGGGATCTCCGCCGGTAGGGCGGGGCGGGGCCCGACCGGCAGGGGGCGCCGGCGGAGGAGCGCGGCGGCGGGAGGGGTCGGTACCGGGAGGGAGGCGGAACTGACCCGGGGAAGTGGGCGGGGCTTATCCAGACCGCGCCCCTCCCACCTCAGGGCAGCGCCGGGTCCCGCGGTCCGCCCGCCCACAGGGGGGCGCTGTGGTGCCGCCGGTTTCCCCCGCCGCCGCCCGTGAGGCTCGGCCGCGGCCGCCGCGGTGAGGCGGGATGGG
The DNA here is from genome assembly GCA_024362935.1 of Setophaga petechia. Taxonomy (NCBI): domain Eukaryota; kingdom Metazoa; phylum Chordata; class Aves; order Passeriformes; family Parulidae; genus Setophaga; species Setophaga petechia. The sequence goes on along the minus strand of JANCRA010000044.1, from coordinate 2,424,667 downwards.
CAAGAGCTGCAAGGTGGTGGTGTGCGGGCAGGCCTCGGTGGGCAAAACCTCCATCCTGGAGCAGCTGCTCTACGGGAACCATGTGGTCGGTGAGTGCTCCCCCGGGTGTAGCGGGCCCTGGGCAGTGCCGGTCCGAGGATCCCTTTGGGCTGTCCCTGGTCACCCCCACACGCACCGGCCGCGCTGTGCCAGGGCCCCGGCAGCGTTCCCACGTGTCCCCCGCCCACCCCCGGCAGGCTCGGAGATGATCGAGACCCAGGAGGACATTTACGTGGGCTCCATCGAGACCGACCGCGGCGTGAGGGAGCAGGTGCGCTTCTACGACACGCGAGGGCTGCGGGACGGGCTGGAGCTGCCCAAGCACTGCTTCTCCTGCACCGACGGCTACGTGCTGGTCTACAGCACCGACAGCAAGGAGTCCTTCAAGCGTGTCGAGCTGCTCAAGAAGGAGATCGACAAGTCCAAGGACAAGAAGGAGGTGAGTCGACCCGGGAGAGTGGGATCTGCTCCCCCGGGGCAGGTTGTCACCTTTGGTTTCTCTAGCCTGTCACAAGATACTGATGGGTCCCTGATCTGGGAGACTCCCAGCAGTAATAGGCTGTCATCTGGGATGCTCTCTGAGCATACAGGTGCTCAAAGGCTCCTTCTACTTTGGGGCTGGTTTGGGACACGCAGATCCCAGCAGGAGGAGAAGGGAGCACTGAGGTCATTGGGTTTCAAAAGGCCTTGACATGCAATCAGTGGCAGGGCCAGGCCCGCCACTGAGGGCAGAGCCAGCCAGCCCTGCAGTTCTGTGCTTGGTCATCAGGGCCCTTCTCACCCTTTTGGAACAGGTCACCATTGTGGTTTTGGGCAACAAGTGTGACCTGCAGGAGCAGCGCCGTGTGGACCACGATGCAGCCCAGCACTGGGCCAAGGGCGAGAAGGTGAAGCTGTGGGAGGTGTCCGTGGCTGACCGGCGCACGCTCATCGAGCCCTTCATCTACCTGGCCAGCAAGATGACCCAGCCACAGAGCAAGTCTGCCTTTCCCCTGAGCCGCAAGAACAAGGGCAGTGGGTCCATGGATGGATGAGCCTGCTTCCCCTTCCCTTCCATTGCCACCTGCTCTTCCTCACCTTCCTGCCTCCCTCGCACACTCCTCCTGCTGAGTCCTGCCTGGTGTCACGGAGCCTGTGGGAAGCAGGTGGCCAGGAGGAACAGTCATCCCAGGGCTAGGGATGGTCCTGGTGGATGAGACAGGCAGTGGGACAGGAGCCACTCCTCTCCCTGCCCAGCCCCTGCAGCTGTCAGAGGTGCTGCAGGAAGGTCAGGATTCACTTGGTGACCCCCTCTGCTGTCAGGTGCAGGCTGGGACAGTGGAACAGAAGCACAGCACAGGCTGGCTGGAATGTGGGCATCAGCTCCAACATCTGGAGGGAGCAACTCCCTCTTTTTCTATTTCCTGATTACATGTGGGCAGGGCCTGTTTGCTGGCCCTGCCTCCAGCCAAGCAGCTCTCCTTGCCCTGCCCCAGCTGGCTCTGTGCTGCTCCCTGGCAGTGTCCACTGCTCCTTTATGCACTGGAATATCCAGACATGCTGCCCCAGGGAATGCCTATAGCAGAGCAGGTGCTGTTCCTGAGGGCAGGGTGCCCAAATGCACCCTCCTCTTCCTGACTGCAGACTCAGCCATGAGCTTGGAGGAGATGGGGTTGTGCTTCACCTGCATACCTCGATCCTTGGAGCAGCTGGGACTGTACTTACCCTGCACAGCCCAGATGCTTTGGGCTGTGGCAGCTCTCACTGCCCACCTGTCACAATGCTGCCTCTTCTCAGAACCACCTTAAGACAAGGCACAGGTGTCCCAGCCCTACCTAGCAACACTTGTTCCCTTCAGGTAGTCTGGATGTAGGAAAAGAACTGATGAAAAGCCCCAGTGTGTTTATACTTGTTCCTTTTATTTACCGAGTAACACAATAAAGCGATGAGATTCGGTTATCAAAATATTTTCCTTTTTTTTTTTTCCCAACAGTTATAGTACATCAAAAAAATATACAATGAACATTACAGGAGGGTACTGGCCAAGTCCCTAGAGTCTGGATATTCCATTTGGGGTTTGGTTTGTTTTGTTTTTTTTTTTTTTTTCTGGTGTTTTGAATCAAATTTCACATCACTCCAAGGTTATTTACAGAGGGGCACACGTTACCGAGCGCTATGGACTATCCCTACTCCTAGTACAGCATGTGCTAAGTCAAAGGCAGTAAATGCTTTGGAGAGCAGGAGGGGATTTGGGGGGATGCCATAACGGGGGTTTCTTATGCAGCTCGTTGCAGTATTATTGTCACTAGAAGGAATGGCTTTCACAGGGTTAAAGTGCCAAGAACAGGAGTGCGTCAGGACTCCACTGGTGAGGGGCAAGGAGCAGCCACGGCTCCAGCACAGGCTTTTTGGAACAATGGAGGGGAACTGGTGCCACGTGGCTCTGCAAGCTGCAGCCCAGCTGCTCCAGGCTCCCCAAACTTCTGAGGGGCTGGGCACAGCACCAGGGGCTCATGGCACAGGAGGGGACCCACTGTCCCGCTGCGGTGGCTGGACTGGGGGTGACCCCGAGGGCCTGGGAAGGGCACAGTGACACGGGCAGGGGTGGCTGGGGACGTGCCAGCCATGGGCTGCTTGGCACTGGGGAACAGGGACAGCATCTCGTGTCCCCTGGGGCCCCACCAGCACAGGCTCCTGTCCCCTGGGATGTGGGGTCCCTCTGTGCCCCCTGGGCTGTGGGACCATCTCCCTATCCCTGGCAAAGCCGTTTCTGCAGGGAGCCTTGCTTCCCTCACATATCCCACCACTGCTGCAAGACCTTTCCATTGTCTCCACACACAGCTGCTCACTCTTCTCCTGGTGCCTTCTCCCCACTCTCCTCCTTCCCTGCAGAAGGGGTGCCCTGAGCAGGTGAATTCACACCCAGGGGCTCCCTCACTCTCCTGTCTCCGTGGCAGGAGCGCAGTGGTGGCTCCGCGGTTGGTGCTGCCCACAGACCCTGCAGGTGTGAGCTCCTTCCTGCAGCTTTCCTGCCCTTGCCAAGGCTCCAGCCCTGGGAAGCAGATATGTTTCAGCCATCTGAGTCACCCACTGGCCCCTTCCTGTTCACCTTCCCGTGCCAGGCCCCATCCTGAGCATCGGTGGAGCACGCTGGGCAAAATCCTTCTGAAATCCAGGCGCTGCTTGTGGCCAAGATGTCAGATATGTGTGCTTGTGCGTGTGGATTCCCAGGTGCACACACCAAGCTGCCTCTTCCTGAGGGCTGGGAGGGAATGGGAGTCACAGCAGAGGTCTGAGCCAGCACTCTGGGCCCGGGATGGGACAGAGCTCAGTGCCATGTTGGTTCTTCTGCTGCCACCACTGCTCCAGCTGCAGCACCAAAGGGAATGGCAGGCGGCCAGTGCGGCGGGTGAGCTGCCCCCTGGATTGCATAGATCAGGGTGGGGTGTTCTTCCAGAGAAAGGTCCATTTGGGATGCAACTCTCTCTATGTACAGCAGCGTGCTGGACACCCAGAGCGCCGCGGTGACAGTCCCAGACAGGTCGTGCTTGGGCTGTGTGAGCACAGTGAAATGCAGAGCTATGGCCTCGGGGTCCCTCCAGAGCCTGGCACTCTGCAGGCTGTGGGTGCACCTGCCCCCTGATTGTCCAGGCTGCTGAGGACAACTTTGATTTTGGGAATCATCAGTAACTTCCTGGAAGCTCCTAACTGGGATGGGATCGGAGGGCTGTGCATGGCAGGTGAGCAGCAGCGTTGCCTTTCACTGGAGAACTGAAAGTGCTTTAGGGACATTCACTCAGCCTCACAGCATCTCCCGGGAGGTAGGGGCAGGGCTGTCCCCACGGTGGGACAGAGACAAGGACGGGTGCCAAGCACAGGGTCACCTCCTTGGGGTGCCAGCACTGGCACTCCCAGCCGTGCTGGGCATGAGTGGGGCCCAGCTTAGCCACATGCCCATCGTGTGCTTCTGGGGCCAGGGCAGGGCCCGTGTGCTTTGGAGGGAGGAGGCGCCGGCCCTGGGGTCAGCTATTGCTCTCGGAGTGAGGATATGGTCAGTGTGGCCGTGCCTGCCACCACGGGGGCTCTTTGGCTGGTGGGACGTAGGGAATTGGGTCAGGGGGCTGGTGGGTGGCACAGAAACCCCCTGCCAGCACAGGCAGGTGCAGGGCTGGCAAGGGCACAGCCAGCCCAGGCTGAGAGAGAAACTGCCAGCTTCCCACTTGTGCTGGGGTTGTTTCTCCCAGAAAGAGCTGGGCTGAGATTCCCCTCACACTTCCCTTCCCACTGGGCTGGCAGGGAGCAGAGGGATGCTCCTTCTCCCAGGGACCAGCCAGCTCCTCTCCTTCCAGTCTGGAAACTGGGAGGGCAATGAAGAAGCAGCCAGCAGGCCAAGGACAGGCAGGCTGTGGCCATGAGATGGTCCTGCTGATTTGGACACTGTCCTCTTCCGTGCACTGCCTGGGCTCATCTGCTGAGCAGGGGGGCCAGCACAGGCTGGGGGAGCGGTGGGGATGCGCGGGGGGCTGGCCTGGCTCTGTCGGGGCACCTCTCTCCAGTGGGAGCCCTCTCCAAGCAAAGGAGAAGCTGGGGTCGATGTCTACCACTACGTTTTCCCACCAGCCAGGAGAGCAGGTACGAGGAGCGCTGTCCCCAGCCCGGCCCAGCCCGGTGCACACACCCTGGCCGGCTCGGCGGCTCTAGTAGGGTGCAAAGACGATGGGACCCGGCGTGGGGCGGACGTGAGCCGGCGGCGTTCGGAAAAGGGCTGGTCCGAGGATCGGCGCTTGGAACAGGGTGGTGGCAGCTGCCGGTCGCAGGGCGAGGGGTCCGGGCATGGCGCAGACGGCAGCGGCGGTGAGCGGGCTCGGCAGGAAACGGGTAGCCAGGGTTTTGGTGAGGTGCTTCTGCAAAGCCAGCTTGGACTGCAGGGAGGGAGGAGGAGGACACACCGTGAGGTGGCAGGAGAGGTGGAGGAATCACAAGGGAATGCTGCTGTCAAAGCACTCCCAAGTTATCCAGGAATAGATTCAAAACCCACCACTACAGCTCGCCCTCCTTGAGGGGAGAAACTGAGCTGCGGTGATGGAAACCAAGGTTTAAGAGAAGCAGCTCCCATAACTCAGTGAAAGGATGGCTGTGAGTGAGGATCTATGAGCAAACCAAGCGCTGTGCAGGGAGACAGGTACCTTGAGAATACTCACTGCGAGGGCAGCATTCTTCTGCAGCTTGTTGTAGGGGCTGTACTTGGGCTTGGGTGGCTTCCCTGCCAGCCTGTCTTTGTGCCTCCGGCTGCTCATGTGCTGGGGAGGAAAACAGCAGGATCACTGGGAGCCAGGAAAACCAGGGCACGGTGTGGCTCAGGTGTGTGGGGACACCAGGTACCACACCCTGAGTCCCTCCACACCCACACCCGGTGCCAAGGCACTCCCAGGGCATTGTCACCTGCTTGAGCTGGGTCTCGGAGTTGACGTAGATCTCGCACACTTGGCAGTGAAAGGCCTTGTTCTGGATGTTGATGCTGCCCTTGTTCCCGATGCGCTTGGACTTGTGCCCTGCCCGGGAGAGCAGCTTGCCCCGGCCTCGCCGCAGCTGGGTGCCGTGACCTTCCAGCATCGACTTGTGCTTGGCGCCTGGCAGGAGGGGACACTCAGCAACCCCAGCCCCGTGCCAGTGCCACAGCAGCAGGAACATGGAATATCCAGCACCAGATGCCCTCCAACAGCACCAACCCGTGCCCAGCAGCGCTTGCAGGCAGAGGGCACAGGGAGCCCGAACTTTCACCATGGCTGCACAACCCACTCCCAAACCCTGCCAAAGTGCACGTCGCAGGCAGAGCAGAGATGCTCATGTTCCCAGAGACCCCCCCTGCACGAGGCAGCTTTGGAGAAGCTGCTATTTCCAGCGTGTGCTGGAGCCTGTCGCCTGTCCCCGGGCGTTAGCGCAGTCTGCAGCATCTGAGCCGTGCCCAAGGTCACAGCACAGCCAGGAATAGCTCAGCAGGGTCACAGCAGGTGGGGAAGAGGAACCCAAGATCCCTGCACACCTGGGGACAGGGTGCTCCGTCCTGTCCCTGGCGAGGGTGCATGGGGAGCAAATAATTTAAGCTCCTGCTAATTCATTCTGGTTTTTTAAGGAGCTGTGTGACAGCCACAGAGCAGCGCCAGCCTGCAAACGTTTGTTTGTTTGTTTGTTTGTTTGTTCTTTTTCCCCCAAATCAGCTCCTGAATTTGTAACTGGAGCTGACAAAAGCAAAAGGACACGTCTGCAGCTAAGCCACAGCAGTGTCCTGAGCCAACCCTGCCCACGGCAGCTGCGGCTGCCCCAGCAGGCAGTGGGGTGGCAGGAATTGCTCCCCAATATTTGAAAGGACCTTCCATTTAAATTTGGGATGCCCAGCTTAGGCATCCTCTAGAGAAAGGGCTGAGCCAGGAGCTGGAACTGCAGGGCCCACAGACCCCACTGGGGACCCCTGTACCATGGCTGCCACCACCCTGGGGGACTCCCACAGCTTCCCACCCCAAGGGGCTGCCCCACACAGCCCAGGAGTCATTTTGGGCTATGGGTTCCACAGCTCATTGCATTCCCATGGGTTTTCTCCATAGGGCCACAAGCCCAAACCACCAGGCTGCTTTGGGAAGTATTATTCCTGGTTTGGAAGAAACCCTGGCTATCAGCTTCAAGCTAAATGGAAAACAAAGTAGCCTCAATCACTTGATTAAATGTCCTTAATTGAGACATGAACAATAAGAGTGTTTGACCTGGTGAAAATTCACCCTAGAAGCTGCAGCCCAGGTAAAGCCCCATGACTTATCTGTGCAGGTCGTTTTAATGAATGCTTTTTAATTACAGCAACACTCATTAATGCTTGCTACTTCATTACAAGGCTGCTTGGTTATGGGGCGTTGCTGGGCTTTGCTCAGAGCCCCAGTGAAGTGGCAGGGGCCCATCCCTCTGTCCCCCTGCCCCCCAAAAATGCCCTTACCAGTGTTGTGAGCCTCCAGCTGGGACAGGGAGTTGACGGTCACTTTGCAGGTGGGACAATACAGGTGCTGTTTGCTCTTTTTCCCCTCCTTCTCGCTCTCAGGGGCCGAGCTGACGCTGCTGCCTGACTCAGCTGCCTGTGCCTCGGCTGCCTGGGCTGATGAGGAGGCCACGCTGGTGGCATCTGAGGTGCCCTCTGACAGCTCGGAGGCTGGTGGGGAGCCCAGAGGGGCAACAGTGCCTGGCAGCTCCACTGGAGATTCCTCAGTGCTGGGCACCAGCGCCAGGCTGCTGCCCTCACCCTCCGACTCCTGTGGGCTACTGGCATCAGCTGGTGGGAGGAGAAGGAAAGGGGAAAAGAGGAAAAGAGAAAGAAATGGGCAGAAGGAGAAAGTTCTCTGTGCCTGAACAGGTTTTCTGGATTTCAGGGAGCACCCTCATCTTCCCCAAGACCACCCTAGAGGTTTGCATGCATCCCTTCCTGTTACAGCTGTTATCTCCAGTGCATGCAAGGGCATGGGCTCAGCACCAAACCCTGGTGCTGCCACAGCTCCCACCATCCCACCCCTGCATGTGGCAGAGCCCTGGGGGTGTGTGGGACAGGGCTCACTCCCAGAGACACCAAATCACAGGGAAAACACCCCCTGTTCCCATTGCAGGAGCTCAGGGGACACCAAGCACAGCCCCCTCAGCCCCACAGCCCTCCTGTACCTGTGCTGCCCAGCTCCCCACTGCCCACGGGGCTGGGGGCCAGCTCGGCTGTGCTGTCCTGGCCAGGGGTCCCCGCTGCAGCCCCCCACCACCTTCTGCTTGTTCTTCATGGCCTCGATGGCCTTCAGCCTCCGCGCGTGCTTGTGGCCCTTGTAGTGGGCTTCAGCCTGGTTCTGGGGGCAGAGAGGGATGGCTGTGACAGACAGACAGACACACGGACACGGGCAGGGCAGGGGCTCAGAGCCAGGAGTGGCTGCTCAGGCAGGTTTCCAGTGCAGCCACCTCACCTGGTGGCACCCACCCCCAGAGTAGGACAACTGCAAAGGGGTGTTGGGAGTGGGGTGTAGCACAGAGGGGTGTTAGGAATGAGGTGTAGCACAGAGGAGGTGATGGGAATGAGGTGTAGCACAAAGGAATTTTGGCAGTGGGGTGTAGCACAGAGGGGGTTTTGGCACTGGGGTGTAGCACAGAGGGTGTTGGGAGTGGGGTGTATTACACAAGGGTTTTGGGAGTGAGGTGTAGCAGAGAGGGGGTTTTTTGGCAGTGGGGTGTAGCACAGAGGGGTTTTAGCAGAGGGGTTTTAGCACAGAAGGGTTTTGGCACTGGGGTGTAGCACAGAGGGGTTTTGGCACTGGGATGTAGCTCAGAGGGGTATTTAGCAGTGGGGTGTAGCACAGAGGGGTTTTGTTTTGGCACTGGGGTGTAGCACAGAAGGGTTTTGGCACTGGGGTGTAGCACAGAGTCCTTCCCCTCCTCTCCCCAGCCTCCTCTGACACCAAGATATTGAGGCCAAGGTATCACTCTCTAAGACATCAGCACATTGCTTGCTTGGCGAGATAAGGACCCTGCTCTGATTAAATGTATCAAGTCACTCCTAAAAGCAGCTTTCAGGCAAAATTTATGACTCCAGAAACCTACATTGAATTGTTGCTGTAAAAATGAAATAAAGGGTTTTTTTGGTGGGGAGGACACATCACCCAGTGTATCCTAAGGGGTGTCCAACACATGGTTCATGTCCCCAGCTCCTCTCTCTCAGTGAGCACTGGATAATGAAGCATGACTCTGATGGATTTGTGTCTGCACCAAACTGATAAAAATGGCCACAGAAATAATTCCCCTGAACACTGATGTCCTCCCAACGGGGACAATGCTGCATTGTCCCCCCCAAAACAACCCCGTTTTGGCAATTTATGGAGTGGAACCCCAGTCTGAATTAGACACTGTACCCCTGAGTGGGACAGATTAATTTGCACAGCATTCCTGGGGGCCAGCTGAGGATTCCTGGGCTCAGCAGGGGGAACCATCCTACCCCATCCCTCCCCTTCCCTCCCCCTGTGGCTTCCCAAGGGCTGGGAACGGGGGCTGGGGCTGTGGGAAAGCAAAGGGCGAGTCCAAGCGTGGTGCCTCATTAGCAAGGACAATAAACTGCCCCTGGAAAACAGGGCTGGAACAGGGCTGGGTGCAGCCAAAGTAGGTCACAGCCTCCGTGCTGGAACACCCACGGGCTCTGAGGGTCTGGGCCAGCCAGGGGGACCTGGAGGGTCATGGACAGAGCAGGAATGGGGGCACTGAGAGCACATTGTGGGACTGACCCTCCTGGCACAGCACCTCTAGCTGGGAAGCAATGAGCAATGAAGGAAGCAATGCTTTTGCTGAGCTGCTTGGCCATGGAGTGAAATCATGAAGGCCAGAATCAGGGATTTTTGCTGGCAGAGCAGCAGCAGCAGCCCCAGGCACTGCAGATCCAGCATGGCCAGGCTGGGATGGCTCCTGTGCAGGCAGGAGCAGCTCCAGAAGCCCAGAGCTCCTGTGCTGCTGGGCACCAAAAGGACTGGCAGCTCTGGTGGATGACAGTGAGCCAGGGGATGGGTGAGAATGACCCAGAGATGGGTGAGAGTGACCCAGGGATGGATGGGACTGACCCAGGGATGGCTGAGAGTGACTCAGGGATGGATGGGAGTGACCCAGGGATGGATGGGAGTGACCCAGGGATGGATGGGCCTGATCCATTTTTGGGGACACCCCTGGCAGGGGCTGGCCCCGTGTCCCTCCTCACCCCCAGCCCCGTGCGTGCCGCACTCACAGCAGAGTTGAAGCGCAGGTGGCAGATGTTGCAGGAGATGAATTGCTTCTTCTTGAGCGGGGCGGGCACGCCGAAGGTGTGGCTGATCACTGCCTTCTGCACCGGGTCCATCTGCAAGGGGAGGGAGGGAGGCAGGGCTGGCTGCTGTGTCCTTGTTGGAACCCAGGGCAGGAGGGACACCCAGGATACAGGAGGGACACCCAGGATACAGGAGGGACACCCAGGATACAGGAGGGACACCCAAGATACAGGAGGGACACCCAAGATAGAGGAGGGACACCCAGGATACAGGAGGGACACCCAGGATACAGGAGGGACACCTAAGATAGAGGAGGGACATCCAAGATAGAGTGACACTCAAGAAACAGGAGGGACACCCAAGATACAGGAGGGACACCCAAGGTACAGGAGGGACATCCAAGATAGAGGAGGGCCACCCAAGGTACAGGAGGGACACCCAAGATAGAGGAGGGACACCCAAGATACAGGAGGGACACCCAGGATACAGGAGGGACACCTAAGATACAGGAGGGACACCCAAGATAGAGTGACACTCAAGATACAGGAGGGACACCCAAGATACAGGAGGGACACTCAAGATACAGGAGGGACACCCAAGATACAGGAGGGACACCCAAGATACAGGAGGGACACTCAAGATACAGGAGGGACACCCAAGATACAGGAGGGACACCCAAGGTACAGGAGGGACACCTAAGATACAGGAGGGACACCCAGGATACAGGAGGGACACCCAAGATACAGGAGGGACACCCAAGATAGAGGAGGGACACTCAAGATACAGGAGGGACACCCAGGATACAGGAGGGACACCCAAGATACAGGAGGGACACCCAAGGTACAGAGCCCACAAAGGCCCCTCTGGGCTGCCCCACTGCTGCCCAGATGTGCTTTCCACCCTCTCAAACCCAACAATGACAACTCAGTCACCAGGCTGGGCACACACAGAACCTCTCCAGTGCCCTGCCAGGAGTCTGTCTGTCCTCCAGCCTGCCCAGGGCTGTGGTGGGGCCAAGCCTGTGGCCAGTGCCAGCCCCCAGCCCTTCTGTCTCACCCCAGGGCTCGGCCTCATTCCACAGCCCAAGCACCAAACTGCTTCCAAAAGCCATAATTGTTTTTAACAAAATGCATTTATTAAGGAAGAAAACATAAGAATAACCTCTTTGTCTGAGCGTGGCTCCAATCTATAATGCAAGTATTGTTCCCTAGCCTGTGGCACAGGGAGATTATCTTATCTGAGTCCTGCTGTCAGGAGAGCCAGGGGTTTTCAGTGATCATATTTCTCTGCAAAGCTATTTCACTGCCCAGACAGGTGCATCAGTCTTCGAGGCACATGCCTGGACAACAGCACCATTATCAAGACCCCAAATTCCTTTCCAGGAGTGAGCAGAATGGTAAAAGCAGGTGATTAATGAAGTGCCTGTTTGCTATGAGATTTTACTCACTTATCTGGCATATAAATGAAGAGGCATTCGGGGTTCAGCAGAGACCTGGGGGAAGCTGCAGATGGCCAAGATGCTGCTCCATGCCTGACAATAAACATTGCAACGTGCTGCTGGCAGCACCCCCATGCTGCTGGGATGCTGGGCCAGTGCTTGTTTTCCAGAGAAACACCCACTTTTCTATTCAGAGAAGAAAAATATCTCCAACCTTCCCTGCAGTTCCAGCTGGTTGTACCCACCAAGCCCTGGCAGCTCCATCCACACCCTGAGCAGGGTGGGGATCACAGGAGGATGCAAAGAAAAGGGAAATGCTGGCACAAGGACACAAATGAGGCCAGGGATTGTCTTGGTCTCATCCCAAACCAGTGAAGCTGAGCCTCAGCTACACGGTGGTGCTGCTGAACAGCCCCAGCACAGGGATTCCTCATCTGTTACCTTGTTGTTTTTAAGATTTTCTAAGCCTTCTGATTTTGACAGTCTTGTAGTGAACTTTCTCACACACTTTCTGTAAATTACTCATTGTTTTGCATTCCTTTATAGAAGAGGAGAAAGTTGATGGGCTGTTGGTTTGTCCAGTGTCATTGGAGAGGTGGCACTGTCACCCTCCAATCCACTGTCACTCTTAGAAAACTATAAATGTTAGAGCCAGAAAATAAACTTCCCTTTTTCTTCACCTTGAGAACAGCAGTGTGAGCTTGTGTTCTTTCATGTCCTATAGCAACACTCATCCTCCTGTGGTTATTCCAGGGTGATGCCACCAACCTGGACCTTCCCACCCCCTGTGCTTGTGCCAAGTCCACCCTGCTCCCTGCGTGGCACAGCCAGGAGCTGTGTCCACCTGCACAGCCTCACTCACCAGGGGCTGGGCTGGCCAGCACGCTCAGAGCTGGCTCCTCACCCCACCCCAGGCCATTGCTGGCAGCCACTGCTGCTCCTGCAGTCCCAAAGTGAACACAAGCACTGTCTCCAGCTGCCCATGGTCCCAGGGGCTTTGCCAGAAGCCCAGCCCAGCTCCAGCCCACACCAAGCACATCTGAGAGCCCTCGTGCTTCTCCCCAAACCCAAACACAAACATCCCTCTGTCCCTCCCTGCTGCATGCCCTCACAGCTCCCTCAGACACCCCAGCTTCTGTGGGGGCACCTACCAGTGCCTGCTGCCAGGGATTGAGGCTCTTCCTGGCAGCTCCCAGAAGAATGGAGCCAGCAGCAGAGGTGGCTTTGGGCACAGCAGCCTTGGGGAGTAAAGATCCCAGCTTTATAGCCAATTCCTATTGACTCACATTACTTTATTTATCCCTGGATGTTCCTGCTGATATAAATAGCCCTCCCTGTGCTGTGGCCACTGAGGTCAGGGCAGGAATTCACAGGGATGCAGCATCCCCTCAGATCCTGTCTGCTGACTGAGTTTTACCGGGCGCTGCTGGGTCCTGGGGATTTGCAACATCCCAAGCTGAGGGAAGGGCCTTTGGAGCAAGAAAAGTGCTGTCAGGGGTTTTTTGTTTCCCCTGGTTGTTGCTCTAAGTGACAGGAGGCAGTTTGGAAGGGTTTTGTTGGCTCTGGAGTAAAACATCTGCTGGGTTCATGGGAGCCCTGTGACCTGCCTGGAGTGTTCTGCTGGGCAGGGCAAACAGCTCCTGCTCTGCAGGGCATCACTGAGCCCTCACAGCACCACCAGCCATGCAGGGCATGGAAACAGAACCCTCAGATCCTGCTGCAGAGCAGCTCCAATGCGGCAGCAACCTCAGCAAAGAGCAGACCCTGACTGCTGCTTCCATCCCTGTCCCCTCAAGTGGAGCCTGGCCAGCCTGGCTCAGGCTGCAGGGATGCTCCAGCCCCAAATCCTGAGGGATGGAGCCTCTGCTACAGCTCCTGCAGAGCAGCTCAGGCTGCAGGGATGCCACAGCCCCTCATCCTTTAAGGGATGGAAGCTCTGCTCTGGCTCCTCCACAGCAGCTCAGGCTACAGGGATGCTCCAGCCCCACATCCAGAGGGAGGGAAAGCTCTGCTACATCTCCTCCAGAGTTTGGAGAGCAGCTCAGGCTGCAGGGATGCTCCAGTCCTTCATCATGTGGGATGGAAGCTCTGCTCTGGCTCTTTCAGAGCAGCTCAGGCTGCAGGGATGTCCCAGCCCCTCATCCTGAGGGATGGAAGCTCTGCTCTGGCTCCCCAGAGCCACCAGCCTGGCACACCCTGCACCTCACCCAGCCTCCTTCAGCCACATCTCCAGCACAGACACCCCCCAAAGGGCAGCTCCTGCCCCTGCACCATCAGCCAGCAGCACACACCGGGCCCAGCTCTGAGCTCAGAGTGGCTCCAGGTCCCCACATGGCTGGGACAGCCTCCCCTGGCATCTCTGTCTGTGCCAGACCCATCCACATGGAGCACAGCAGCCATCAGCAAGTTCCAGATTCATTTTCCAAATCAGAGATTTTTATAAAGCAACAGCCGTGGGTGAGGCAGCGGCAGGTGGGAGCCAAGAGGGGAGGACAGCAGGCGTTGGGTCAAGTTCACTCCTGACTCCAGCGACTAAAAAAAGAGTCCAGACAAAAAGCAGGAACTATAATGGCATCAAAACCCCTCCTGTCCTGTGTTCCAGCTCATTAGCCCGGGGAGAGGCTGGGCTGGGACTTCAAAAGAGCTTAAAGGACTCAGAGCCTGAACCCCATTCAACAGCAACAGGAATCCTGTGCCTGATTTCTGGACTGTCTTTGAGGATCTCGGTGATAATTTGCACCTTCTGAGCACGTTTAAGCTCAAAGCCACTCACAAAAGGCCAGTGAGCAAGGAGGGGGCTCAGGAAAGTCCCATTTCCAGGCTCATGAGAGAAAACAATGGGCACTGACTGAACCCCAAACCACCAGCAGGCAGTGCCTGTGGGGCAGAGATGGGGAGCAGCCCCCGAGTTCTGCCTTACCCAGAGCAGAACCTGCCCCACGACAGTTCTGGCAGCACCCAGAGGTGACAGAGACCCCCACGGGGCTGGGACCAGCCTGGGGGAGCAGCACAGCATGGGGAGAAAACCATTCCACACCCGATTCTGGTGTGTCCTTGGCCACGTCCATGGCAGTTTAAGTGTCTAATGGAACATCTCCAAAGGTGTGTGTCATTGCCCACCCCAGAATCCTGGGTTGGTGGTCCAAGGTCAGGACCTGGAGCTCAAATGGAGGGTGGGAGCAGCCCCCCAGCACTCTGACTCCCCCAACATCCACAGCACCAGCTGCATTCCTCATCTCTGTAGTACATTCTCTTTCTTTTCTTTTCCTTATTTAATTTTCAACTAATGAACTGCTCTGCAGAGCTACTTTATTACTATTGATTCCAGGGGCAAAATCCAATTGATCTTGGTTAAAATGAACCATGTTTTTAATTCTGGTACTGACAGGCTCTGGCTGAGCAGGAACCTCTCTGAGCTAAGGGCAAAGTGGGCATGTTGAACTGGCATCCAGCAGCCAAAGACCCCAGGAATTAAACCAGAAACTACCTGGTAGGGTTCAAGGAGTGGTGCCATGCAGAGAAGGGACTGCTCTAGGGGAGGAGGGATCCACCAGCCAATGCCCATCCTCCCTGGGTGTCACAGACATCTTTTATGAAAAATCTTCGTTAGGATTTTTTCTCCTGAGAAGCTGAGAGGCTTCAGGAACAAAATGTAAACAATGGTTATCTGCTGCTGTGGAATGCAACAGGTGCATCTGTGATTGGTCCATGTTGTTTGTTTCTAATTAATGGCCAATCACAGTCCAGCTGTTTTGGACTCTCCAAGAGTCACAAGCTTCTGTTATCATTGCACTTCTTTCCTTGCTATCCTCCTAGAAAGGATGAAATCCTTTCCTCTATTCTTTAAATATAGTTTTAATATAATATATATATATCATAAAATAATAAATCAGCCTTCTGAAACATGGAGTCAGATCCTCATCTCTTCCTGGGACCCCGGCAAACACCACACCTGGGCACTCACCGTGTTGAAGTTGGGGAAGAGGTTGAGAGGCGATGTCCCGTTGAGCCTGAAGGTCAGGAAGTGCTTGATGTCCAAGGGAGGATGCAGAGGCCGGCCAGGGATGGGCAGTGATGCTAAGAGGGGGCTGCTGTGTCCGGAGGGACCTGGGCAGGCAGAGGGAGAGAGCAGCGTTAGCCCCGGTGATCCCTGCTGGCATGGGAGGACAGAGCACACCAGACATGGCACACGAGGACATCTGCCATGGACCACAGAACCCCCCCAGGCAGAGACCCCCCCTGTGCCCCCCTTTGCCTTCCAAATTCCAAACTTCCAAACCTTCCAGGCTCCAAACCAGCACCCCAATTCCAAACTGGATGCTGCCACCTCCGCATCCCAGCGTGGACACGCGCAGCAGTCCAAAGCCTCAAAAAGTGCCCAAACCTCCCCCAGGGAAGCAGCTGCTCCCCTGGGCTCCCCCAAACCACCACCAACCAGGGCTCCTCACCACGTTTGGTGAGGATTTGGCTGCCAGCAGCAGCCACAGGGCCGGGGGCAGAGGCAGAGCTGCCCCCACTCCTGCGGCACAGCCGCCGCTCCCCGTCCCCCGCAAACGAACCACGCGCTCCAGCGTGGGATTTAAAAATAGCCCAGAGTTATTAATAATGTTCTGTTTCAACAGAAAACACCCGTGGGATTGAGGGAAGGAGGGAAGGGAGGCCAAGTAGAGGTCTGTCTCCAGCCTGCTCTCCGTCCCAGCATCACAGATGATGAGCACAGGGAAGCGCCCTCCAAGTGGCAGAGGGAGGCCCTGCCCAGCTCTGGGAGCAAGGAGGGGGGAAAGATAAAATAAAATAAATTAACTAATCAAACACAATAAATAAGAAATGGTTTCAGAGTGCTGTGAGCCAGAAGAGACCATTCCCATGGGGCTTCACACCCCCTCCAACCCACTCACAGCCCCGTCCCTTTTCCTGCAGCAAGGACAAGGTCAATGTTCCTCGTTCCTTTGGATTTTTTTGAGGTTTGGGTTCTTTTCCACCTCAAAGGCATCATGGATCTCTTGACCCAGCACAGCCCCATCACACCACCCTCCTGGACCTGAGAACATCCTTGTGGGAGGATGACTGGTCAGCACCCACTCCCACCAGCACCGAGCCTGAGCCCCCTCCAGCCCCCACACCCCAATTCCAGCCATGCAGAACAAGGCTGCTGCTGCTCCTCACTCTGCTCCGCACCCTCCCCGCGCCAATCCGGGCTGCTGCAGGATCTGAGACACATGAGAAATTCCAAGTTCGAGAGGTTCCCTGGATTTGAGCAGCCAGCGCTCGTCGCCAGCCCCACGGGCACCATCGACCTCTTTCCGGGCGAGCGCTCCGCGGCGCCGGAGCCATCCCCGAGCCAGGCCTGACTCCGGGGAGGAATTAGGGTTTGCTTCATCGGGCGTGCACTGATCGAGTTAATTCCAGAGTCGCCCAGGAGGGAAATCTGCGAAACCGCTTAAAAAATAAATAAATAACAGCACAGCAGCAGCGAGCAGGGCTGGGTGAGGGGTGCATAATTAACCTCGTGAGGCGTGAAACAGCGTTTCTACATCAAATCATTTGAGACGGATGGGATGGAGCCAGAGGAGCTGCCCTAGGACCACCCAGTACACGCAGCCGGGGCCTCACGAGAGAGCAGCAAAGGGATTTGGGGCTGGATCATGAGGGGTGAAACTCATCACAGCCAGGGTGGTTTGCACTGGCCTTAAAAACATAAAATATAGATATGTACACACCCACAAAAATAAAAATAAAAATAAACCTGAAAATGTAAATATAAATATATAAACAATTATACTTTTATTATAATTATTAAAAATTTTATATAATTATACAAAAATATTAATAAATAAAATTTAGTAAAAATTATATCATTATATATTATATATCATTATATAAATTTTTATATAATTATTTTGAAATTAATTATTATAAATTATATGAATATAAATAGACACACATTTTATATTTATATATTTTATATATTTATATATAGATATAACGTATATTTAAAATATACGTATATATAATATACATAAAACATATATATATGTAAATACATATATACATACATATATATATATATATATATATATATATATATATATATATATACATATATATATATATATATATATACATACATATATATACATATATATACACATATATATGGGAGGAACAAGAAGTGGGTGACCACCTCATCCCCAAAATCAGTGACTATAAGAAGGGATGCTGCAGCTCAGCCAATGCTTGTGCTGAAGGTTTCACTCCCTGGGGAGCAGCTCCTGCACTGGGCAGGCACAGGACGAGCACTGAGGGGACACAGACTCCAGGACTGGCCACCACCTGCAGCAGCTGCTGCCCACCAAAGCTACTGAGAAGATATATTAACGTCTCTGGCACATCCTTGAGCTCAAATTTGTGAGTTAAACACATTTCTGGATAAACCAGGCAGTTAGAAAGAGCCCAGAAACCCCTGTGAGACCCTGCAGATGGGCAGGTCTTTTCTCACTTGGCTTGGTCCCTGAAGCAGACAAGACCCTAAGGAGCAGGAAAAAGGCTGAGGCCACCCCAGTGAAGCTCCCCAGCATGTCACAACACCCTGCTGGGGCACCTGCAGGACACTCTTGGGGCACCTTTCCAAGGTCACAGGGCTATGGCATTGTGGGTCCTGCCTTACCTTTGCTGCAGGGCAGATTCCAGCAGCAGCTGAGGGCAGTATTTTTAGGTATTAATTAGACACTCAATTAAGGAGATTTGCTTTTGGGAGAGTGGCAGGGCCCCAGGTCTGTATAGAATGACACGACCTTAGGCAAGGTGACAGCAGCAGGTGGGTGAACTGGCCCCCAGTGGTTCAGCTTTTTGTCACAGCCCCTGCTCTGTCTCCCCCAGCTTTGGCAGAGGAGCCCCCACCTCCCCACCCATGCTGCTGCTCTGGCACTGCAGATCCTCCTGGGACAGAGCATTCCAAGGGGCTGCTGCAAGGAGAGGAGCACAGGAGCCACGTGTTCCTGCCACAAGCACCTGCTGCAGTTTGGGGGGGTTGTCTCTGTGGCCCCCCCCGCAGTTCCACAGGTGCCACCAGACCAAGAGGTGTCAAAGCCACAATGTCCCTGATGTGGTGCTGCGTGCCCCCTGCTCTGGGCTCAGCCAGAGACACTGGAGCCTGCACATTCTCCACCTGGAGCTCAGCCCAGCTCCTGTCCCACAGACAAGTGAATTTTGTGGGGATCCCTCGGAATTTAAAGGAATTTTCAGCCCTACATTTAACCAAACTCACCCAAACTGTGTCTGGCTGTCCCCCCCAGCCTGTCCCCCACCCCTTCACCCTGCACAGCCACTGAACACACACCTGCAGCAGGTTTTTCTCCTGCTCCCTGTGAGGCAGAGCAGAGCAACTGTTGTACTCTGTGTGAAGCTCCCAGAGCTGCCTGTGAAGGTGGCAGGGCCAGGGCTGCAGGTTCTCACACCAACAGGAGCCTGCCAAGGACCCATCTCCGCAGACGCCGCTGCCTCGGCGAGCATCTGGCGCAGAGTCTGCCCAGGCCAGATGGAGATGGAGCTGTTCATTCACACAGAGGCTCCCTCCTGCTCGGGAGATGTTCTCAGCAAATTTTGATGGTGCCTCTAAACCCTTACCCAGGGCTTTAAAGGTTTTGTCTCTGGCCAAGCATGTCTCCAGGAGGCTCCCCAGTGCCAAAGGCTGATGGACAGAGAACAGCAACGCCCAGTCACAAAGCTGGACCATGATGGCAGCACCAGTGCAGCCCCAGCAGCTCTGGGATCTGGACTAGCAACAAACAGATTGCACTGCACTGGACTCTCAGAGCAACCAGATCTGGGCTGTGGGGCAGCAGATCTGCTACATCCTCCCATTTCCAGCTTCTGGCAGCCCCAGCAGAGGACCTGGCGCTCAGGATTTAACTGAGGTAATGCTTCATGCTGCTGCACTGGGTTTATTGCTGATTAGAAGCAGACTGAAGTGAAGGAAACAGCCCTCCAAGTGAAAACCAGCCAAGCCCACTCACACTGGAACACACCAGCAGCACCCCAGACCCCTGGGCAGAAGGGTCTGAGCTCCAGGCTGCTCCAGGCACCAACAGCTCTGCTCACCTCAGGACAGAGAGGAACACTTCAGAGCAGAAATATGAGCTGAACACCTCCAGCTGGCCCCAAAAGCAGGTGTTGAAGGACTTTCTCCCAGACTGAAGGTTGCCAAGAGCTCAGGGTGCAAAGGGAACTCGGGGAGGTGAGGATGTGTTGGAAAGAACAAGAATTGGCTATTGATTGTTTTTGGACCCCTGCTCATAATTTATTCTGTCCTTGTAAAAAAAAAAAAAAGTCCTTTTAGAGATCTTTATACTTTAAACTTTAGGAAAATTAAGATAGACCTTTTTAATATAGATATTTATATAAGTATATTTATATATATACACGCATACACATATGTACACAATGATGCATTTAAAGTTAACATTTCCTCAGCCATTACAATATCATTCTCTAAATCTCTTGCTCTTGAAATGATCATGACTTGATGCCACTGCTAAAAATACCCTGTGCTGTGTGCAAGGAACACCAACACGACACCGCCAGGCATGTTGGGGTCGGCGCAGAGCTCGGAGGATGTGCTGCCTTTTCTGCATTCACTCTCCAGGCTCCAGAATAACAAAAATCCCACATTTTTGCAGAGAATTAAGCAAAAGCTGCCGGGTATCTCTGTGCAAAGGCAACGTGACATTTGAGCTCAGGAGCTTTGCCTTCTTCTCCCCAAAACAAAACGATGACAAACCCTTGGAAGAAACTCATCGCAATTCTGGATCTCGGGTGGCCTCAGGATTCTGAATTCCAGGTGATTCAAACAGAGGTTTGGGGCATGAGGATCCTGTTTTCTCTTCCCAGCACAGAGCAGGTCACCATCCACCGCAGCTGCCCAGCTCCAGCAGTGACCAGTGATGTGGAAAGGCGGCGCTGAGCTGGCCCTGGCGGCCGCCCGCAGGCTCCAAGGGCTCCAAACCAGCCAGGCTCACTTCACCTGCGCCACGATGAACCCAGACTCCCTCATGCTCTCGTAGCACTCGATGGCCAAGGCGAAGTTGAACTCGCTGATGGCCGGCCCGTCAATGGCGATCTTCATGAGGTCGGAGAGCCCCTCGTCCCTGGCGAGGTGCGAGCGGCCGCGCTTCAGCAGCTCCCGGCCCCGGCGGATCTTCTCGGCAAGCACCGAGCCCAGCGGCAAGGCCAGGGCAATAGCTGCCAGGACAGCAAAATCTGGGAAGAGCTCGTGCATCTCGGAGCTGCTGTAGACCAGCTTGACGCATAGGTCCTTGAAGGAGAGCTGGCTGAGGCTGAAGACGATGCGCTTGAAGAGGGGAAAGTCGCTCAGCGCCCTCTCGCTCACCACCACCCGCGAGTACACCCGCAGCAGGAAATTCAGCTCGCTCACCCCATAGCTGCCAATGTCCTCCAGAGACTGCGGGTAGCACTTGGGGTTGAAAATTGCAGAGAAGGAGCTGATGGCCTCCAGGACGCTGCTGGGGAACCTGTCCAGCAGGTTGCCCCGTACCTTCTCCAGGTAGCTGTCCTTCAGGTGCTCAAAGTGCTTCAGGTGCACCTGGGAGCAGTTGGCAAGCTCAACACCCTTGTAGTAGAGGCGGCTCTCGCCCTCCCGGCCATCCTGTGGGTGCTTGTTCATCTCTCTGAGGAACTCCTGGAGGTTCTGGCCACTGGTGCTCTGCTGGGCCTGCAGCGTGGTGGCTGTGGCTGAGACTATGGGCTTCAAGATGGAGAGGTCAAAATCCTCAATCTGGAAGAAACGACTGAGCTTCTGGAAGATGGGGAGGACATCCAGGAGGATCTTGGTGAAGGCCACAAACTGGAACTTCTTGAGCTCTTCGCAGAGGCCACGGGCCACGGGTGAGCACTCTGCCTGGCTCTCCAGCAGCAGCACCAGTGTGGGCCACGAGGAATCAATGGCTTCTACAGCTGGGAAGATAGAAGTCCAGTGGATGGTTTTGGGGCTCCCAAGGTCTATCTCACAGAGGTCCAGGACCCTCCGCAGCTCCTGCAGTCTATCCCCTTCCCCCTGGAAGCTGGAGTAGAGCCTATACACAGCATCCACAGTGGTCTCATACTTCTGGAGGTACTCGATGGTGCTGATGCTCTCAGCCAGCAGCAGGGAGGTGCCGTGGGACAGGCAGTGCACCTCAGTGAGCAGCGGGCAGAGCGAGCTCAGCGCTGTCCCCACCCCGCTGAGCCGCTCGGCCACCAGCGAGGCACTGTCAGCGCTGAGCCAGGTGAGCTTCATGCTGGGGATGCCAAAGGAGCGCATCACCTCGCCCACCTTGCCTGCCACCGTGGAGGCCTCCCCTGCAGGCAGCTCGAAGCTGCCCAGGAAGGTGGTGGAGGTCTGCCCGTTGCAGGGGGAGACAGTGGTGGTGAACACGGCGAGGCTGCGGTGCTCCAGGATGTCCACTGTCTCATCCACCACCAGCCCAATGAACGGCGAGGCTTTGATCCTGTGCCTGTCCTCGTTGTGGAGGACTTTGGCAATGGCTGCCTGGGCCAGTGGAAGGAGGGGTGCAGGGAGGGAGAGAGAAACACAAATGAGATTCAGAGGCAGTGGGAGATGAGCAGCACTTGGCACAGAGTGAGCGGGTGGGCTCCCACCCACAGGCTCCTGCAGCGCAAGAGCCCCGAGCCAGGGAAAAGCCCTTACACACAGAGGCTGGAAATCACTTTCTTTTTCCCTAACAAGCTTTCTCCTCCTGCTCCTGTTTGGCAGCTCAAGCACCATGGGAAGCTGCTGAGAGCTTGGGGGTTCCTGTCCTGAGCTTGGGGTCAGAGCCCCACAGATGCAGCAAGACACAGCATCACTGACCCCTCAAGCCCCCAACATCCCATTCCCAAGCCCCCACCTATGCTGGCAGTGACACCAGGAACTCACCTGCCCCATTCAACTCCGGCAGTTCCACTTCACTGGCCCAGCAGGGGCAGGAGCAGCAGCAAAATGGCAACATTTTTTTCCATCTTTACTCATTTACTCACACTTCCCCCATGTCAGGCAAACTCCCCAGTTCGGAGGGAAAACTTCCTCTGTGTGTGCGAGTGCTGCAAGGATCACCACAGGCTGGGAAACCTAATTAGTGGGTTTAGTCTATCAGTAGCAAAATAAGGCTCTGCAGAGAGCTGAAAAGCCTGGCAAACAGCCAAGACTCACTAAAAATTTAATTTGATTTTAGCAGGCATGAAGCGTTGGTAAAATTCAGAAATCCCTCTTAAACTCTCCGGCTACTTGATCTTCCTGATCACTCAGTTTAGGGGCAAAAAAAAGGCAAAACCCACAGTGCTCTTGTGCTAATTGAACTCTTGAGACAATTAGCATTCATCCTGCAAAGCTCGGGGAGCTCGGTGGGCACGGGCACTGTCCCTGCCCTGCCAGGCGCAGCGACCACCCAGCTGCCAACCCCTAACCCCCCTTACACACCTGCATCTCCCTGACGCTGCCAGGGTGGTAGAACTCGCTGTGCTCCGACGCCAGCAGCGCCTGGCACAGGTTGAACTTCTGCAAGCTCAGCAGGGAGGAGCACTTCTCATCGGGGATCTCCTCCTTGGCCATCCAGTAGACCGTGGTGAGGACGGCCACCTTGGCTGGGTTCACCTCCACCTTGATGAGCGAGCGCAGCTCGGGGTGCCCAGCACGGGGGGTGTCGAAGGCCAGCTGCTGGCGGTTGACGGCCAGCGCCTGGCGGTGGGCACCCGAGGTGACGTGGCGCAGCAGCGCGTGCCGCTGGAAGTTGTCGGTGCCCACGGTGAAAGCGTTCTCCGCTTTACCGTGCTTGTTCTTCACCAGAGCCTGCCGGCACTCCGCGCAAAACATGAGCTTCCTCTCATAGTCAAACTCCAGCCAGGTGAATTCCTCCTTCCAGTGCTCATTGAAATAGCGTTTGCACTTTTTGTTGGAATTGGAAGTTTCCCCAGCTGGCTTTTTCCCCGGAGGCACCATGCTGCTGTGGCTGGGAAATCAGCTAGGGTTGAAGCGCACCGTGCCCCTCGAGGAGCAGCGTGCACATTTAATTTAGTAAGAAGGTCTATTACCACTCTCCTGGTCCGACTGGAGATGAAAGAGACACAAGGGAAATGGGATTAGGGCCCTGCAAACCTCAGCTGGGGCTTGGCTGTGGTGGCACAAGCAACAGTGGCACGGTGACAGCAGCGGTGACAGCAGCCCCAGCACCACACGTGAGGATCCCATCAAGCTCCTCATCAGCACCAGCAGAAGCTCTTGGTGTCACTGGTGGGGCTGGCACACACACAAATGGTCCCATCAGCACAGGAACACCCACAGGCTTCCACTCGGAGCAGCCTTCCTCACTGTGCTGGCACTGGGAAGGCGAGGAAGGCTCAGCAAGGGCTGAAACACCCAAAAAAGAGTGTTCAGCCCTAGAGGAGCAGCACCCACGGCTGGCAGTGAGTGCCAGGGCCCTGGAACAGAACAAGGGTGACTGGGATCTAGCTCAGACACACGTGCTGGTGCGCCCACGTGTGCTCTCAGTCCTGCCTGGCTTGTTCCTCTTCCAGGGAATTGCCAAAGCCCTGGCAGGTCCCGTGGCAGCACAGCCATGCTCTGCACACTCAGTGGCATCCCAGTGTCCCTCCCAGGGGGTGGCACACCGGATCCACTCCAGGCCAAGCTCCCAAATATCTACTGAGCTAGAGGCTGCAAAGCACTTAAAGATGTAACCAAACCTGAAGGGTTTAAGCATTCACTTGACCTTCTCCCTACACTTTGGCCCGCTCAGTCTGAACTCACATTTCTCCATGAACCGGACTGAAAATCCAAACTGAGCCTTGATAAAGGTGTTGGTGAGAGGAGGGGAAAGAACCTGGTGCTGCATGGGGAAGGGGGAGAACCAAAACGCAGAGGGGGAAAAAGAAAGAACGTGGACACTGAGCAGCAAGAAAACTGATGGGAAAACCATCAGTCCACCGATGAGGAACTTGGGGTTTTTCTGAAGAACAAGCCCCCAAACTAGAGCTACTGCCACGGTGCTGTGGGAGCAGAGGGAAGGAACCTTCACAATTCAGGAGTTAGAACAACACAACACCCATCCCCATAGAGCCAGTGCCCCGGACAACGCTGGCAGGTGGCCCTGGAGTGACCCAGACCTCAGCCTGGCACAGCGACCCCATCCATCCCTGCATGGCCCCAGGGGGAGCATTCTTGTGCTCTTTCCCTGTCACTGACCCCATTCCCTCCCAAGCCATCCCCACAGCTCCCCCCCCAGCACTTGCTCCAGCAGAAGCCGCTGCCTTGGAAAGAAAAGAAAAAAGAGCAGCAATTAACGTGTGGGATGCAGGAGGCCGGGGCGGGGGTTGGGATGGAGCAGAGCTCCGTGGCACCTCTTCCCACAGCACCCAATTCCCGCAGCTCTGGCACCAGCCCAGCACCCCTCGCTGCTGCTGCTGCTGCTGCCCACGGGCAAGAGCAGCGCTGCGCATCCCGGGGGGCTCGGCAGCAGCTCGGCATGGGGGGCACGCACCGGTCCCCCAGCAGCTGCTTCTCCCCCCGGAGGGAAGTTTGGGCAGGATGAGGGTTTGGTTGTGAGAGGACAAGCTGAGCCTTGTCCCCGGAGCATCATCCCGGCAGGGTGAGCGGAGCAGCCCCAGCGCCCAGCCCAGCCCTGCGTGCCCACCCCGCTCACCCGCCCCTCCATACGTACCATGGAAAAGCTGCCATAAGCTTTGGGCTGGGGGGGGGCTTGCAAACTTCCCAGATTTTAAATAGGAAAAAATAATAAAAAAAAAAAATAAAACCAAACCAAACAAAACAACAAACAAAATAAAAACCCCAAACCCAGCCAAGCAACGCAAAATCCAAAAAATAAAACAACAAAAAGCAGCGGGGCGTTGGGGAGGCGGCCCCGCAGCCCCCGCGGCCCCGAGCGCGGCGGCTGCGGGAACAAAGCCTGCGGCGGCCGCCCGCCTCAGCGGAGCACGGGAGCCGCCATCTTGCAGCCAGCACCGTCTGCCTCACGGCTGCTCCCGGCAGCTCACGGCGGCAGTGGCCACTAGCGGTGACCGGCATGGGCAAGGCCCCGCGGCCGTGGCCGCGACACGGGGACAGTGGACATGGTGGCCACACTGGTCACGGGGACGCTGGACGAGGCGGCCGAGCAATGGGGACAGCGGACACGGTGGCCGGGACACTGGACGTGGTGGCCGCACTGGCCATGGGGACACTGGACGAGGTGGCCGGGCCATGGGGACAGGGGAGGCTGCAGCAACCACGGGGACACTGGACATGGTGGTGGCCAGGCCAGGGGGACACTGGACATGGTGGTGGCCAGGCCATGAGGACAGTGGATGCGGTGGTGGCTGGGCCACGGGGACACTGGACATGGTGGTGACCAGGCCACAGTGACAGTGGATGCGGTGGCTGGGCCAGGGGGACACTGGAGGTGGTGGCAGGGCCACAGGGACAGTGGACATGGTGGTGGCCAGGCCATGGGGACAGTGGACATGGTGGTGGCCAGGCCATGGGAACAGCAGACACGGTGGGGACAGTGGACATGGTGGCCGCAGCAGTCCCTGGGGACAGGGAGCCCACGGAGCCGTGCCCTGTGCCTGCCCCATGCTCACCTGCCAGGATGCTTCCCCCCAGGTGCAGGGAGTGATGGACATCAGGTGGGCATCAGGTGCCCTAGCCTGGGTCTCTCAGGTGAGACCTGGGCACATGCAGCAGGGTGAGCTGCAGGAGGGTTTGCAGCCAGCCAGGATGGGTGTTTTTGGGGTTTGGAAGTGTTCTGCAAGTTGTGGGCAGAGCAGCACCCAGCAGTGGACATGGAGGTTTGGCAGGATCCAAGTCCAAGCCCTTCGGTCAATGCCACAAGGTGTTCCTGCTTAGCTGCACTCCTGGTCCATGGGTACAGGGCTGGGGCTGAAACACAGCCCCCTGCCCCAGGGCTCCCTAACAAACACAGGGGTTCCTTACATCCCAAAAAAGCCTTCTTTTAGCAATAAATGCAGGTGAAATTTAGAACCTTTTGATCACTTCCAGAAAGAGGATTTTGTGCCACATTTGGTTTCCCCAAACGAGGCTGCTGAGAACACTGAAATCCCCAGGGGCACCAGTGTTCCATGGGACCCCTGATGGGAACCTGGCTCCTGTTTTCCAGCACATATCCTGTGCCTGGGAGCTGAGGGATGCTCCCACCCAGATTCATCCTTCTCCCGGTGTGGAACAGGGCCATGAGGAGGGACGTGGCCCACCGGAATTTGCCTGGATTAGGAGCTGATTGTACCTGGCTCCAGCTGGCTCTGCACCAGGGGGGTCTGGTGGCCCCCGGTTAATTCCTCTCTTGAGGCTCCTCCACATATCCCGGGGCAAGAGGCTCTTCCTGCTCTGGGGACATTCCTGCTGAAGTGTCAGCCCAGGGTTAATGAGAGCTGGAGGTGCTGAAACCAGAGCTGGCTCCTGGGGTGAAAACACACCCGATTTATTCTTGTGCTAATGCCGCGAGAAAAGAGGATTGAGCCTTTTTAATGAGTTTTTAGGAGCCTGCAGCATCCCCCGGTCCCGTTCCCAGCACCCAGAGCAGGACAGCAAAGGTCAGCGACCCCAAATTAGCAATGGTTGGAACCAACTCCACTTCCCAACCCCTCCACGGAGCCCCTGCAGTGAAATCCACGGGACCAGCGGACTCCAGAGGAGAACACGCTTGTTCTGCCTGCTCTGTGCAAGAGGCAAGGCTCAAACCACTGACCCCTTCTCCCCTGCAAACCCATTCCTGCTGGAAGCCTCAATTTAACACAAATTTTGGGCAGCATTTGCAGGATGTCCCTGACCCTCTGCCCTCACATAGCTGCCGGATGTCAGACGTCCTTCCTAAAGGAACTGGAGTGGAGATACTCCTGTTTAGCTGCACACAGCAGCAGCAGCAGCCTTGGCTGAAGCCAATTGTTGCTGTTTTTCCCGAGCTGGGTGGGCAGGTGCCCAGAGCACCAGCACATCCATCATCCCCACGGCTCGAGGGTGGCAGCAGCCGTGAGCCACAGTTTCCATCTGAGTCCCAGTTTCCACTGGCATCCCACACCTCGGGCAGCCAGAGCAGCTCCCACTGGGGTGCTCCAGGCACCCCTTCCTGCACTCCAGCCCCACATCCATGGACGGGTTCCCTGAGGGTTTCTTATTCCATCTATAAGAAGCTGAACAGAAGAGACCAAAGCCAGCCATATTACCCAAAACCAAAAAAATGTTTAAATCCCCGAGTCCAAAGATATTTATGAGATTTTGTTTCCATCCCTGCTCTAAGCCAGTCAGGCTCAGGGAAATGACGCACGCTGCTCCCGCAGAGGAGCGGAGGTGCTGGTGCTCCCAGAGCTGCTGACCCCGGGGAGCCCATCCCTGCCCCACCAGGAAAGCCCAGCACCCTGCTCACCCTCTGCACCCACATCCCCAGCCGTGCCAGCCCCCAAAACGAGCGGGGAGCGTGCAGGGGAGGGAGGACTCACGGGAGCTGCATCCCTCGCACCCACCCGCAGGTGGTGACAGCTCAGTTCGGTCCCTGCCGTGTGTGCTGGAGGGGGGAGGCTGCGAGGAGCCGCTGTCTCATGTGGGAGAGAGCACCCGGCACCGTGTCAGCTCAGCCAAATTAAAAATACTCCTGCAGCCCCCGGGCTGGTGCCTGGACGGGCGGATCCGGCAGGGACAGGGCCTGCAGGATGCGCAGACACTGGAAGGGATGTGGGGAGGAGATGTTCCCATGCAGACAAGGGGGTGGGACACACACTGGGGGACCCCAGTATTTCTCAGCTTTGTGCCAGCTCTCCTGCACAGCTCAGGGTACTCAGGGGGCTGTTCCTCCTCTTCCAGCAGCACTGTGGGCACTAAGACTGGCTCCAGCATGCTCAGGTCCTTGTGGAGGGGCTTGGATGGGCAGTGGGCTATAAGCAGGGAACCATGGGGTGCTACTGGAGAAGAAGCCCCTCAATTTGGTGACATGGTAGCCCCCACACACACCACAGGCACTGCCAGCTTGCAGGATGCAGCCTCGTGCCTCGTTCCCCTGCACAGCTTTGTCACAACCTTCAGCTGCGTGACTGCAGCTGGCAGGGAACAAGCCTTGAAATAAACTCAGATGACATTCCTGCAAACTCTGGACATGGCCACAACAGGATTACTGAGCTGGCTGGGGAGAGGGGGGTGAACATGCTCATCTCTCCCCGCCGGCGACCCCAGCTCTGGGCTGAGGCTCCTCTGAGCAGCAGCTGAGAAGGGCAAAGCCCTTTTGTCAGGGAGCAGAAGCAGGGACAGGGTGATCTCGCTGCCTGGGCATCCTCCAGTCCATGCACCTGGTCCTTGGGAGGCAGCTCGGCTGCATCTTTCTCCCCAGGAGCTACAGGGAACTTCACCCCACAGCACTGGTATCAAAAACAGCTGCTGAGGAGCAAAACTGGCTCTCAGTCTTGCTCTATCAAGAGCATCTTTTCCTCCCTTGTCCACAAACATTGAGCCCAGCTCCCTTTGGATTTTAATTCCCAATGCTCCCCATTTGCCAGGTAATGATCTGAAAAAGCAGCATTTAGGGATGCCTCCCCCAGCAGAGACCCCAACCAGCTCAGTGTCCCCTGTGTCACAGCCAGCAGTGTTGCCAGGCCATGCCAGCCCAGCCAAGACCCCACCAGCCTCTGCCACAGGAGCTCGGGAGGGATTTGGGCTCATCCAGACTGGAGGCAGCAGAAGGGAGGTGGCAAACACTGAACCCTGGTCTGGGCTCCCCTGCCCACCCCTCCCTGGGTCCTCCTGAGAGATGGAGAGCTCAGGAGTGCACCAGAGCCCCCCATCAGTTCAGCCTTTATTCTGGGCACCGTTTAAATTGTAAAAATTGCAGCCAAGTCCAATTCATTACAGCTGAGGAACGGCTGACAGAAATGAAAAGGGAGAAAAGCTCCTCAGATTGATGCTTTCTCACCATTCCAGTGAAATAACCAATTTGGAACAAATTAGGGGCTCCCGTCTCCACCAGCCTTTTGAATTGCCTCCAAGCCAACGCACATTTTTCATAGTGCAGCGTTTCTTCCATTAGCAGTGAAAATTAATGATTTCTATTATTGAAGCACCTGAAGGCAGGTGCCTCCCTCACACAGCTGAGGCTGGGCTGGCACTGAGCCCCCAGAGAGCCAAGAAGACCCACGAGAAGACAGCCAGGTTCAGAGAGGGGAAGTGACACAGCCAGGGCTATCTGGTAGGTCAGTGGCAGAACCAGTGGCCATCCCTGCTGGGCTGTTCCCTCTCAGCAGTGCCATCCCAGACCACCGTGGTGACACCCAAAATGTGTGTGACAGTGGCACAGCTGTCCCCAAAACCCCCCTAAGCAGTGAAACCACTTGAGCTCCAGCCAGTCCCAGCTTTACTTGGGTAGGGGGAAAATGGGAATTGCCCCAAGGGCACAGCTTAAACTTCAGGAGGGCAAGTCCTGGGGGATCAAGAAGGCTTTCAAACCCCAATCCACTCACATATTTCCCCTCCCAAGTTTTAGAGAGACCAAAGCCCTCCGCCTCCCCTTGCTGCCAGCATTATTCCCTGAGCACAACTCCCCAAAACCTGAAGCACACAAACCCCCTGCAACCACGGCTGCCCCATGGCCAGGATGGTCCTGCCTCAGGTTTGGGAGATGACACACGTCTGTCCTTATTTTTTAATTAGATTTTTATTTCCTACCTCTAGTATTTCATTGTAATTTCCGCCACTCCTACCCAGGCCGTGCTAATATAATCACTCAGGAGGAGAGTGGGAGCAGCCAGCCCACTCCTTCCAACATCCCGCTCAGGAAAGGCAGGAAAAAAAAAAGCAAATCTGCTAAATCCCCAGCCCCTGCAGTCATTACAAGCTCAGGGACATCAGGTGGGTGCTGAAACAAACCATCAAAGCCTCAGCGCCGCCAGCACCTGCCAGGAGCATCAGCACTGAGAAACTTCAACAAAAAAAGTTCACATTTGCTCAAAATACTCGTTAGCAGTTCATTACTGCAGCAAGGTGAGGCATAATTAAAAATGGACTGAAGAGATTTGTGAATTATATCCTCGGCTTGATGCTGAGACACAGTGATATTTTTTAGCCCACATCATCCTGGAGGTCAAGATTAGATGACAGCTTGGTCTAAAAATACTCTGAAGAGGAGGCTGAGGCTGTTGGAGGAGGTCAGAGCCCCCTGTGCCCCCCTCCCAGCTTTGCTCAGGGCTGAAACCAGGGGACAGATGTGTCCCCCAGGACATTGCTTGGAGCAAGCCCCAGTAATAAAAACAACTACTGCATTTACAGGGAAATCCACCCAAAACAGGCACGGGGAAAGCTCAGTCCCACCAAAAGAGCCCCAAAGCCAAACCCAGCAGCTCAGTGGGGCCAGGCTCCCCACACTGTCACCCCCAGAGGTCCTGAGAGGGCTGGAGTCACCATGAAAACACCACATTCCTCCCCCTGGAGCAACATGGGGAACATCAGTGAGCCCAAGACACTTCAATATTGAAGCTTTAGTGGGTATTTAATATTTCCTCCATATCTGAGGCCACAGAGTGAAAAGGAAGCTCTGAGGTTGGACTTTAGTTTGTCTTTCAAGCCTGCTTTGCCTGACAAGTACTCCAGATAAATATCCCGAGTAGTGTTACACGTTCCAGAGAGACAGGGAAAGAGATTTCAGAAAAAAGATTGTATTTCAAACTATTAGAAAAATTAAATTGATCCACAGGACTCGGCTGGGGCCAGCTTGATCCATGGGGGACAGGTACCCCAACATGGGCACCTGGCTGCTGTGCCAGGCTAACAACATCCATGTTCCTGGCTCGGTTGCCCTTGGGCAAGGAAATGTTATCAGAGGAAAGAGAGTGCACAGCAGCCTACAGATGTGCACAGCAGCCTACAGATGTGCACAGCACATAGACACACACAGAAGTGGCACTGCTGCCCACAGGGACGTGCCAGCCCCATCCCTGCCAGCAGCCAGGGGCCACTCTCCCTTCCCAGCAGAGTTAACACTGATAATAACAAAACCACTAAAATTACCAGCCCCGAATCCACACAGAACCAAGAACAGCGTCACGTTCTGCTCGCTGCCGCTGCTCTGCTTCTCCCAGCCTGGCCACGGAGCTGCACCTGCCCCTGGCCACCCTCACAAGGACACTGCTGGTCACTCTCCCCCAGCCTCACATCACACAAAAAGCATCCAACAAACGTTTGTGTCGCAGGTGCAGCAGGAACGCGAGTTGGAGCTGACACCCAGACAAAGAGCAAGGGCAAAATCCAGCCCCGTCAGCACACAACCTTTTCCCTCCTCTTTTTGCAGCCCTGGGAAAAATCAATAAGATGCAGTGAGTCAAACTCAGCTTGAAGCCCGTAAGTAATTAGGATTAGCAGGCTGGGAGCCGAGGGAACAGGCTGCCTGTGTGCTGGGCGGGGAGGGACCATTTTGTGGGTGTAGGGTACAGCCTCAGCTGATGCAAATAACACGAGCAGCTCTTTAACGGGGTTTTCAGGCAGAACGGCAATAAGGAATGGGAACGACAGCGTTTGCTTAGAAGCAGGAAAAATCTCATGAGGATAATTTGGGGTGCCGAACCGTGCTAGGAATAGGATGGGGACCCCACAGGTGAATCAGGAGTTGAGTTTGATGCCGAGCCCATTCCCAGCCCCTCACTCCGAGCCCGGACTCCTTCAGTACCGCTTATTCCCGGGGTTTTTACCCGGCAGTAAATAACCCACCTCAATGTTTCACTATTTAGAGTTAACTTAGTGGCCAAAATCGCAAAGTGGAGAAGAACCCCCCACCCCACACACACACACAGCCTGCGCAGAGCTACCAGCAAAATAAGAACCAATTCGCTGTTTTTCTGTCCATGAAGAACAGCTCGGACGCCGAAAAGTGCCCTTTCCTCCAGCTGAAGGAACCCGGCAGAACACGGGAGAGCTCAAACCGGGGAGCAGCAGCCCCGGGACAGCGGCCAGGCGATACCCGGTCCCCCTCCCCTCAAAATCACCGATCCCCGGAGCTCCGCGGCTGCCCCGGTCCCGCTGCACCCCCGAGCAGCGACCGCGGGATGAAGGAGCGATGGAGAGGAGAGAGATGGAGGGCGACGGGGAGAGAGAGAGAGAGAGAGAGATGAGGCTGCGGGAAAGTTGCGTTTCACCCACCTAGGAGCATTTTGGATGCGGCTGCGTCTCCTCGGCGCTGCTGGTGCCTCTTGCTCGCCGGGCAGAGCTGCGGGCAGGGCCGGGCGGGCGCAGCCCCGCTCCCGCCGCCCCTCGCCCCGCGTCCGGCCCCGCCTCGGCCCCGCAGCAGCGCGGGGGGAGAAACTACCGGGGATCGGCGTGGGAATGGGCGGGGGGACCGGCAGCTCCCCCTCCCCGCACAGCCGCCCCCGAGCCGGGGCTGCCCGGACCCCGAAACTTGGGGCGAGGGGAGGGAACCCTCAGCGGCACCCCCGGGGAGCTCGGAGAGCTCTCTAAGGTGGCTGCTGTGGGGTGAAATGTCCTTGTGGGGTCGGGGAGGGGACGCTCAGCGGCAGCCACCCACCCCGACCCCCGGGAGAGGCTCGGCGGCAGCAGGGACCGGGTCCCTGCCGTGGGTCCCTGCTCGTTCAGCCCCAGCCATGAGTGATGGAAGGGTCTGCCCCAAGCATGTCATCGGCTTGGGGGTGACACGGGTGGACACGGGCAGCCTGGCCCGGGTGGGGTCCTCATCTCAGCCCCCCATGACTGAGGTGCTCAGCCCCTCTGTGACTGAGGTGCTCATCTCAGCCCCCCGTGATTCAGATGCTCAGCCCCTCTAAGACTGAGGTGCTCATCTCAGCCCCCCGTGATTGGGGTGCTCATCTCAGCCTCCCCATGATTCAGGTGTTGATCTCAGCCCCCAATAATTGGGGTGCTCATCTCAGCCCCCATGATTGAGGTGTTCAGCCCCCCTTAATTGGGGTGTTCATGTCAGCCTCCCATGATTGAGGTGCTCATCCCCCCACGATTGGGGTGCTCATCTCAGCACCCCATGACTGAGGTGCTCAGCCCCCCATGATTGAAGTGCTCATCTCAGCCCCTCCATGACTGAGGTGCTCATCCCCCCACGATTGGGGTGCTCATCTCAGCCCCTCCATGACTGAGGTGCTCATCCCCCCACGATTGGGGTGCTCATCTCAGCCCCCCATGACTGAGGTGCTCAGCCCCCCACGATTGGGGTTTTCATGCCTGCTGCCCTCCCCATCAGTTCCTCAGCAAGGACTGTGGCAGTTTGGCTCCTCATGGCAGCCCCTTCTCTGTGCTGATTTTTGGCTTCTTCTCAGGAGGTGAGGCTCATGACTTGCTTACATTGCTGCCCTTTAAACAGGGAAATGAAAAACCTGCTCGTGAAAAGGGGAAACAATCACCTCCCCTGCCTCCCTGAACGGGAGACAAGAACAAGGAAGGAATGAAATATTTTTCTCCAGTCAAACAATACAAGGAGTTGGGCAGAAACCACTGGGCCATACAGAGTGAAAATGAACCTTTTAAACCATGAGATCCCTGAGCGTGCCCATGTGCCACAGCCCGACTGGGCACTTTTGAGGTAAATCGCAGAATTTTGGTGCACTGAAAAGCACTAAAACCATCAGGCCCCCTCTGGGTGCTGCTGCAGGGCCAGGGCACAGCATGATTCTGTCTCCCAGACCTCAGCCTGGCTCGGCTGGCACCGGGCAGCCTGGCAGAGCCCGGGGCAGGCAGGGTGTTGTTGTCAGGGTCGTTAACCGCAGCAGTAAGTTTAGCCGGGGCACTCGCTAATCCGGGATTGACAGCTGGCCCCGCACGCCTGGCCCGGCCCCCTGCAGGCTATTTAAACCCCATATTAATTTGTTTAATGTCATCAGGGGTTTGGTGTTACTGCAGGGAGCTGGAAATGTAAAGACTGGGAGGAGCAGGGGGCTCCTCCATCCCAGAACGATGCTGCTCTCATTTCCTCAAGGATAACCACAACCCATGAGCAAATCTGGCATCTCCTGACCTCCAGCCCTTCTGGATTGATGTACAGCCCTGATCCCCACTCCATCCTCCATTTGCCCTGACCAGCCCCTTCATTCTCCCCAGCATTTCCCTCAATAAATGCTCTCCCAGCTGTGGTTCATGCTGCATTTATCCCATCCAGGCCAGCAGGTCCTGGTCAGCGTTGCCACGGAGCTGGAGTGACACGGAGGGCTGGGAGGGGGTGTGGGATGCTGCACTTTGTGGCCGAGCCTTTGAGGCCAGCTGGAGCTGGGGTTAATTGCAGGTGCTGATTACAGCCCTGGCCATTAACGCCTCCGGCCCTCCCAGCCCAGCCCAGCACAGCGCTGGAATTTCCCAGCTCGACACTGTGGGTCTGTCCGGTGCATAACTTGCTATATTTGTCCATATTTGTCCATAACTTGCTATATTTGTACCCCAGAGCTGGTGTAGGGCAGCAGCACAAATCCTCCCACAGGGTCCAGACCCACATCTCCCATCCCAGGGAGCAAAGCCTGAGGCTGCAGATCCCCACAGCCTCCTCTGTGGGGTGAAGCTGCTGAAACATCCACACTGGAGTGGCTGAGAAGGGTGCCCAGGAGGTCAAAAAGTTCCACAATCACATGGGAGGCCCTAAAAAACCCCAGAGCCAGCACAGGTGAGATGCCAGAGCCCCTCGTGGTCACCACTTTCCAACACAGGTTGATCTCCACATGTGGGACACTGATGCTGAGCACCCCAAGAGTGTGGAGATGGAACCAGAGGGTTTCTTGTGAAAT
The DNA here is from genome assembly GCA_024362935.1 of Setophaga petechia. Taxonomy (NCBI): domain Eukaryota; kingdom Metazoa; phylum Chordata; class Aves; order Passeriformes; family Parulidae; genus Setophaga; species Setophaga petechia. The sequence goes on along the minus strand of JANCRA010000044.1, from coordinate 2,389,651 downwards.
GGCCCCAGGCCCCAGCCCCAGCTCATCATCACACCCATCCCCTCCTGGGAGAGGCAAATCCCAAACATGCATTAAGCTGGGCTTGCTTGGGCAGGTCTGCTCAAATCCTGCCTGTGGCTTAAAGCACGAGGGAGGGCAGGGACAAGGGGAGGGTGCTCGGGCTCAGCTGTGCCACCAATGCCACCAATGCCACCAATTCACAGGGTTCAGGCTCCAGGAACCACAACAGAGGGATTACTCTGAGCCCTACTGAGGGCACAGTTAAATTCTTTGCCGGCTGAGGGGTGTCCAGGGCTGGCTCTTCCCAGCCTTAGACTCCAGAGGCAGCCGGGCAAAAAGAGACCAGAATTGGGCAGTGAAAACATCAATAAAGGAGGAGGGAGACAGGAATAATAGCCCAGCCAAAACTGCTCCCTGCCCCATTCTGCTGAGGACATTCAGGCCTGGCTCTTCCCAGCCTTAGACTCCAGAGGCAGCTGGGCAAAAAGAGACCAGAATTGGGCAGTGAAAACATCAATAAAGGAGGAGGAAGACAGAAATAAAAGCCCAGCTAAAACTGGTCCTTGCCCAAGTCTGCTGAGGACATTCAGGCCTGGCTCTTCCCAGCCTTAGACTCCAGAGGCAGCCTGGCAAAAAGAGACCAGAATTGGGCAATGAACACATCAATAAAGGAGGAGGGAGACAGGAATAAAAACCCAGCCAAAACTGCTCCCTGCCCCATTCTGCTGAGCCTTCCAGATCCTTTCTGGCTGACTTTGTTCACCAAGGGTTTAGGGTATAATTTGGGGGGTGAAAGACGCCAGATAGGATCAGGACTGATACACCTGGAGGATGTGTATCGGTTTTCTCCTGCTCTGTAACCTGAGCCCCCTCAGAAGCAGAAGGCTCCGGCTGAAGCAGCCGCCGGCGGTTCATCCCTGCCGGCCCAGGAAGGCAGGCACTGACCTTTCCTGCTCCTCAGTTTGCTCAGGATTAAAGTAACATTTTTTAAGGGCTGAATCCTCCTCCCCCGAGGGGCTTCCCACACAAAGAGAATGAGGTTTGTGGCTCACAGTCCCCCATGACCCCCCTGGTAAACAGAGACTTGCAAAACTGCTGAGTTCACACTGCCCACCCAGATAATTTTTATTAATCCCCATTTTTTTAATGAATCCTTCCTGCAGATTTCTGCTTTTATGCAGAGCAAACCTGGGAGCTTTGTGTCAGTGGAGGGATCTGGTGACCCCTGGGGGGACACAGACCCCCAGCTCTGACCCACAAGGATGAGCCAAGGTGGGCAGGGCTTTGGTGGTGGAATGATGCCTCCCACCTTCATCATCCTTCCCAGGGAGATGGCTAATTACAAAGGCATCCAGGACACGTCTGTGAACAGGGTGGAGAAACTGGATGACCTAGAAATATTTAATTATCAAGAAAAGGGGTGGAAATTACACCTGGAAATAGTTCCAGAGAGAGAGAGAGTGTAAGATTTTCCATCTAACTCAGGAGGGCCCTCCTGGAAGGGACAGGCAGAGGGTTCCACCTTGCCACCACACTTTGGTCCCCCTCAGCCCAGTGCAGATTTCCTGGGGGGTCACAGGGCTCATATGGAGTTCGGCATGGAACCAACCACCCAAAATCTTCTGGATGCTTAATTAGCTGGGGGTGATGCTGTCTCTGGTCTTGCCCATCAGGTTCCTGCTCAGCTTTGGCCCCTCAGGAGCTGCTGGTGCCCAGGGAGCTCATCAGAGCAAACACTCTGGTGCCACAGCTCAGACCACACCGAGACACTCCAGCTGGCACAGCAACAGCCGGATAAATAAAACTGCTCCTTGCAAATCTGTGGCTGCAGAAAATACCAAAGGTGAGCTGGAGCAGTGTTGTGGGCAAGCTGTCCAAAAGCAGTGGCAACTCAGGGGCATGAAAAAGGAAGGGAACTGAATCTGAGGTGAGCAGGCAGTGCCTGCAGGCAGGGGCAGCCCAGCTCCAACAGCTCTGACAACTCCAACAGATCCAAAAGATCCACAGATCCAACAGATCCAGCTCACATGCTCCAAAAGCAGAGATGGGGCAGCCAAGGGAGGCTGCAGGGGAAAGCCACAGTCTTTGTGCTGGAAGGACACACAGCTACCAACACCAATCCCTCACAGCCAGCTCATGTAGAGCTCTGCACCACTCTGCTCCCAGCATCACCAGCCCCAGAGAGCAGGGCCCTGGATCCCCCTGGACCAGAGAGCATGGCCCTGGATCCCCCTGGATCCCCCTGGACCAGTGAGCAGGGCCCTGGATCCCCCTGGATCCCCCTGGACCAGAGAACAGGGCCCTGGATCCCCCTGGATCCCCAATCCCAGGCTGTGGACACGGCTCCAAAAGCCAGAATCCCATTTTCTCCCTCTGCACTGGCACCACGGGGTTATGGAGAGGAGAGAGCTCACTGTGAGGCAGAAGCACGACGAGGGGAGATCATCTCTTCAGAGAGAATTTTATATTGCTTACGACTTACTGTCTGGCAACATAAAACAGTTTAAGCAGCCGACCCTAAATCACAGTGACAGCTCTGCACTACCCACAGCCCCCTCCCTCCTCCTGCCTTGCCCTCCCCATTCTCCCGGTTCCAAACGCTCCTCCCGTGCCCCCGGGCGGGCACACACACAGCGGGCACGGAGAGGAGCCCCAGGCTGGATGCCGGAGGGGGATAAGCCGCATTTCCATCACTGAGAAGCCGCTCCAGCCCTCCGCGGTCCCCCCCGTTCGGTCCCGGCGCTCTTCGGGGCCCCGCCGGGGCACGGGGCGGGCGCGGAGCCCTCGCACGCACAGCCCGGGCACGACCCGCTCCGTGCAGCGCCTCTAATCCCCTGTGACAGCCGGGAGGGAGCGGGAGCTGCGGGATGCAGCTGCGGGATGCAGCGGGGTCCAGCAGGATGCTCGTGCTTGTCGTGGTTTGGGAGGAAGAGAGGGTTTTTTGGGATGCTGGGGTCAAAGGCTTGTTGCTGCTCTTGTGTTCTTCTTAGAGGTGCCCAGGTAGAGAGGGGTCACGGTCTGACTGTAGCACTGGGACTTTGTCTCCATCTGCTCTGTGCAAAGGCTCAGGCTGGGCAGGGCCCACTCGGTTAGCAGAGCCTCGGGTGTTAACTAACCAGGTGGCTTTTGCCAGAGGCTGCTCCCAGTTTTTGAAAGATCCCCCACCTCATGCTTCCAATGTGGTTTTTAACTACCCTGGTAGCAATGTCTATATGATGCTTTTATATTTGACTATATGATAAATATAATACAGGTATTTTCAATATCTATACCATGCTTTTATATTTGACTATATGATGAATATCATATAGATATTTTCAATATCTATACCATGCTTTTATATTTGTCTATATGATGCTTTTATATTTGACTACATGATGAATATCATATAGATATTTTCAATATCTATATGAGGCTTTTATATTTGACTATATGATAAATATAATACAGATATTTTCAATATCTGTATGAGGCTTTTATATTTGACTATATGATGAATATCATATAGATATTTTCAATATCTATATGAGGCTTTTATATTTGACTATATGATGAATATCATACAGATATTTTCAATATCTATACCATGCTTTCATATTTGACTATATGATGAATATAATACAAATATTTTCAATATCTATACCATGCTTTTATATTTGACTGTATGATAAATATAATACAGATATTTTCAATATCTATACCATGCTTTTATATTTGACTGTATGATAATATAATACAGATCTTTTCGATACCTATATGATGCTTTTATATTTGACTATATGATGAATAGATCAATTTCTCTCCTGGGATCTCCTCTCTCTCCCATATCAGAGCAGGACAGTGCTGCCTCCTCTTGAGAACAGCAGAGACCCCCAGGAGTGCTGAGATCCCCCTGGGGATGTTTAAGATATAGCCCCTTCCATCTGTGCTCAGCTAATTAATAATTTAATCACAAAGCTGAGATAGCAAGGTGAAAATTTACAGCAGCCCCCAAGTGCTCAGGGGCAAAGCCAAGCCCTCCAAACTGTGAATAGGGTGACCTAGATGACCTAGAAATATTTAATTATCAAGAAAAGGAGTGGAAATTACACCTGGAAATAGTTTCAGAGAGAGAGAGAGTGTAAGAATTTCTATCTAATTGAGGAGGGCCCTCCTGGAAGGGACAGGCAGAGGGTTCCACCTTGCCACCACCCTTTGGATTCAATGCCTGGGGTGGCCACAAGAGCATCCCCAGCACCAGACACCCTTCTAAGGGACATCACCCCATCCTGGGGACCTCACCCCATCCTGGGGACCTCACCCCATCCTGGGGACCTCACCCCCTGCTCAGAGCTGCTGATGGAGCTCTGGAAAAGGCTCCTTCAGATTCAGAACTCTCTCAGGACAGGGACCAGCAGGTACAAGCTGGGACACGCTCACAGTTTAGCTGCTGCTTTGACCAATTTCTTTCCCCTGCTTAAAAGAAATGCAAGTTTTCCTCTTCCAGATCTGCTGAGCTGATGCTACATGGGAAATTGTGAAATATTTGTGTTCCTTGTTGTTCTTAATCCACTTCTAATAAACATCATGTGTGTGGCAGCCCTGAGCTGAGTGGCCGTGAAACACCGACTGAGGCAACTTGACAGCAAACCCACTGCAGGAAAGTGACAGCAAAATCCACGATTAAAGAGGGATGGCTCACAACTGCAGGGCTTAAAAATAACACCAGGCAACTTCCTACTGATATTTTTGGAGAAAAATCTCCACTGCCAGCAGCACAGCACAGCCTCTGCCAGCACCACATCAGTGGCAGCCTGACACCCCCATGGCCCAGGCAGCCCCCACCGGCCCACAGAAAGATGATATTTGATTTATATTATCTAACCTTAATATATTTTGGTTTGGTTTATATATTTCTCTTCATTTCTTAAGCTGGAGCATCCACCAGAGCACCCAAGCCCCTGCCATGGGAGGTTCCCACCTCCTTGATGCCCCAGCAGCACAAGAACAGCCCTGCAGCTTCTCTGTAAGAGTTTAAATTTAAAGTAACATTTTAGAATGAGTGTGTCAGGGTAAAATATCCCTGAAGCTCTGACTTTTTTTTACCAAAAAAGAGAAAAATCTCCACTGCCAGCAGCACAGCCTCTGCCAGCACCACATCAGTGGCAGCCTGACACCCCCACGGCCCAGGCAGCCCCCACCAGCCCACAGAAAGATGATATTTGATTTATATTATCTAATCTTGACATATTTTGGCTTAGTCTCCATATTTCTCTATATTTCTTAAGCTGGAGCATCCACCAGAGCACCCAAGCTCCTGCCATGGGAGGTTTCCACCTCCTTGATGCCCCAGCAGCACAAGAAAAGCCCTGCAGCTTCTCTGTAAGAGTTTAAATTTAAAGCAACTTTTTAGAATGAGTGTGTCAGGGTAAAATATCCCTGAATTTCTGACCAGAACTGGGGTGCAGAGCCAGAGGTCAGAGTCCCGGTGGGGAAGGCTCCACACCACAAAAACCTTCAAGGCAAAGCTGACCACTAATCAATTCATTTCCTATTTGAAGTTAGTGACTCAATAAAATCAGAGATTAATTATGCCACAGTTATTAATCCACAGAAAGCTGAATAGCTGGGCTTTTCAGAGGGACAGCAAGCTAATGGGGTATTTTCTGAGGATTTAGAAAGGGAGCAGTTTGCTCTGGATTCATGTGCAGGGTCTGGGCTCATGTGCAGCCTCTCACATGGCACCCACAGATCCCTTCTCCACAGAAATTGGAATTTTGGTAAAAAAAGAGCATTTGGAGAAACAGGGCTAAATCCCTCCCCTTCTCAGCTCTACCAGCTTTGCCCCAGGAGCCCCAGGGGACATCCCTGACCCCATCCCTGTGCCCCAACAGGGAGGGAGAAGCCTGGGAGTGAGCAGAGGGAAGGAAAATGTACAATTACCCAATTGAGCTTCTTCAAATTATTCCTGATCCCAGCCAGCATCTTTAAGACATGAAAAAAAAAAAAAAAAACCCATTCTATTTCTCCCACTGAGATTCCAGGTTATTCAAATCTGATGTGAAAAGCTATTTTTGCTCATCTTTGCTCACAGCTGAAGGGAGCAGCCGAGGCCAATGGAGCAGGAGGATTCCTTATGTTTGTCCTTCATAAATTCACAGAAGCTCCAGATCTGAACCCTGGTGCTGCTTGGGCACGAGGTATTGATCAGCACCTGGCACTGGTGCAGGGTTTGTCCCAGCCAAATGTTAAATCCCCTTTATGGATCTGCCATTGGGAAGTTTGGGAGAGCCTGATGTGCTGCCAGTGGAGCTGGTGATGGACACTGAAGTGGCTCCCATGCCAAATTTGCCCAAAAAAAGGTCCCCAAACAGGAGAGCAGCAAATTCCTACAGGAGGAAGCAAAAAACAACATTTCCTCTGGCATTGCTGGAGCAGGTCCTGGCAGCACCAAGGCTGGGAGCTCCATCAAGGGCAGATGTGAGAATGTCCCAGCCCAGCACTGCCACCACTGCTGCAGCCCCATTAGTCCCAATTCGACCCTAATCCCACATGTCTGCAAATTGGGAAGTTTGGGAGAGCCCAATGTGCTGCCAGTGGAAAAGGTGATGGACACTTAAGTGGCTCCCATGCCAGCCTGTCCCTGCTAAATTTGTCCAAAAAAAAAAATCCCAAAACCAGGAGAGCAGCAAATTCCTGTAGGAGGAAACAAAAAACAACATTTCCTCTGGCGTTGCTGGAGCAGGTCCTGGCAGCACCAAGGCTGGGAGCTCCATCAAGGGCAGATGTGAGAATGTCCCAGCCCAGCAGTGCCACCACTGCTGCAGCCCCATTAGTCCCAATTAGACCCTAATCCCACATGTCTGCAAATTGGGAAGTTTGGGAGAGCCCAATGAGCTGCCAGTGGAGCTGGGATGGACATTGGAGTGGCTCCCATGCCAGCCTGTCCCTGCCAGATTTGTCCAAAAAAGTCCAAAAACCAGGAAAGCAGCAAAGTCCTGCAGGAGGAAACAAAACAGAACATTTCCTCTGGAATTGCTGGAGCAGGTCATGGCAGCACCAAGGCTGGGCATGGCTGGGAGCTCCATCAAGGGCAGATGTGAGAATGTCCCAGCCCCAACCCAGCACTGCCACCACTGCTGCAGCCCCATTAGTCCCAATTAGACCCTAATCCCACATGTTTGCAAACAATTTAAATCAATACCCCGGGATTATTGCAGACAAAGCCTGGCTGAACATGGCTGAAAGGGGCTGGCACTGTTTGCTGGGTAATGAACAGCTGAAAGGCTGGCACAGCAGAGAGCAGAGGGGGAAGGAGGAGGGAAAGCAGCTGAGAATGAGGTGCCAGAGCACACAGAGCAGGGCCATGGAAAAGGAGCATGGCCCAGGATCCCAGAGCAGCAGCAGGGACAGGGCTCACACCCACAGCAGTGCCATGGCCAGGGCCACCAGCTCCCCTCCCTCTGCTGCCCCCCACCCCAGGAGCTGCTCTGGGGGGGTTTCAGGAGCTGTTTCTCAGCAGGGCTCTCCCAGCCCAGCCAAGAGCACAACCATGGGCTCTCCCAGCCCAGCCAAGAGCACAACCATGGGCTCTCCCAGCCCAGCTCAGCGCCTCAGGCACTGCCCCCCAGCTCTGCAGGAGCCATTCCAGGGCAGGGGGTTCCCCACCAGCTGCCAAAATCAGGGAGCTGGGACCCCCTGTGAAAGCCAGGATAATCCCACCAGCAGCCCCCAGCCCCCTCTGAGTCCCCTGGGGTCCCCATGTCCCCTGCCACGGCCCTGCTCAGTGATGCTGAAGCTGTCACAGCGATTTCCCTGCTCATCTCAAACCTCTCTGCTCCCAAACACGCACGGACAGACATTTCAGTGCATAATTGGGGAATCCAGGACCTTTCCCTTTGCAAGGAGCTGCTATTCCAGGGCTCAGGGGGGGGACAGCACCAGGCAGCCCCAGGGTGGGGCAGGGTGACAGCACTGGGCAGGCAGGGAGAGGGTCAGGACACAGAATTCCATGGATTTTGGAGAGGGGGAAGAACTTGGGACACAAACCAGCCCCAGGGCACAGCTGCCTCCAGGTGCTTTGGCATTTGGGTTGGGGGAGCAGCTCAGCATTCTCCAAAGCCAAGAAAAGTGGTTTGAGTTGGGGTTTGTGTGAAGCCTCCTGGGCACAGGACATGCATGAACAGTGTCCTTCCCACAGACCCTGGCCAAAGGGCTATGAGCTGCTGTCAGCTCACATTTGCCAGGGAATCCAGAGGCTGGTGCTCCAAAGGAGAGTGTTCCCACTGCCTTTGAGGGAGATGGGGGCTGGCAGAGCCCAGAGACAGCACTCTGGCAGCAGCAGCATGAGCTGTTCTGTACATGCCATGACTTCTTTGAGACACTGGGAAGGACTTTTGGGGAGAGCAATGGGTCAGGGTGTAAATTTTGAAATGCTCCAGCTCAGCCTGTCCTGATGGGAGCCCCAGAGATGATCCAGGATCAGAGCAATGGGTCAGGGTGTAAATTTTGAAATGCTCCAGCTCAGCCTGTCCTGATGGGAGCCCCAGAGATGATCCAGGCTGAGGGGAAGCAGCAGCAGCCCCCCGTCCATGCCCCTTTTGCAGCCCATTTTGGGGTGGCTCAGCTCCTCCTGCTCACTCAGCACCAGGCTGTGGTTTGGTTCCCGAGGACTCTGAGAGCAAACTGAGATCACTTGGGCTCCCTGGGAAATCACAGGCAGTAATTAAATCACTCGTGACCCAGTTGGATTAGAGCTGGCATCTGCGGCACGAAAACGTCTTTCATCTGTGACCACCCCGTGTCTAATCACCACCTCACCATGATTCCACACAGGACAGCAAGGATCTGGGGTCTGTCCTGCAAAATGAAAAGCCTAATAAACAAAAATTTGCTTTTAAGTTGGGTGTTTTCTACTCCAGAGCTAATGAATTGCAATGACACTGATTAGCATGTTTGCCAGCGCTGGTCCTCTGCAGCTCTGCTGCATGAGATGCCAGTGATCACAGCCTGGGCAGGAAGAGCAGATCCCAGGAGCCAGAGGGGAGCAGGGACACTCCGTGGTGGCTGGAAGCTGCCTTTGATGCAGCTGTAGGTGTCAGCATGAGGCAGAGATTCCAGCCCAGAGGAACATCCCATCTTTGTCAAACTTGATTATTTCATTTAATCCGAGCCTCCCCCAGTGCTGACACACCTCTGGGGACCCATTCCTGTCTATGGGCTGTGCCAGGCTGTGCCCAGCTGCCCAAGAAGGGGTCACAGCTCCCAGAACTGCAGGCAGATGCATTTTCTCAGCACCCAAATGTGCAGGTCTGGGAAGGGCTCCTAGAGGAGTGTGATGAGGCAGGGCAGGGCCACCTTCACCACAGTTTCACACAGGACAACAAGGATCTGGGGTTTGTCTTGCAAAATGAAAAGTCTAACAAGCAATAATTTGTTTTGAAGTTGGGGGCTCTCTGCCACAGAGCTAATGAATTACAATGACACTGATTAGCATGTTTGCCAGCGCTGCTCCTCTGCAGCTTCACAGCCTGGGCAGGAAGAGCAGATCCCAGGAGCCAGAGGGAGCAGGGACACTCAGTGGTGGCTGGAAGCTGCCTTTGATGCAGCTGTAGGTGTCAGCATGAGGCAGAGATTCCAGCCCAGAGGAACATCCCACCTCTGTTGAACTCAATTATTTCATCAAATCCGAGCCTCCCCCAGTGCTCACACACCTCTGGGGACCCGTGGTAGCCATTCCTGTGTGCCAGGCTGTGCCCAGCTGCCCAAGAAGGGGTCACAGCTCCCAGAACTGCAGGCAGATGTGTTTTCTCAGCACCCAAAGGTGCAGGTCTGGCTGGGGAAGGGCTCCTAGAGGAGTGTGATGAGGCAGGGCAGGGCATCCCCAGCACCCCACGGCCCTGCCAGCCCAGCCAGGAGCTTGTCCTGCACTTGTCCTCAAGACAAGTGGCAAAACCAGTGCAGGGGGGACACGGGAGTCACATCAGTCAGCTCCCAGCCACCTCAGGAGGCTGGGAAAGGCTCACAGTGACAACGCTGGAAGTGACATTTTGAACCAAAAGTGCAGGGAAAGGTCAGCTCCAGCAGGAATGGGAGGGACAGGGAGGCACAGGGAGCAGCTGCTGCCTGCAGTTTCTCCACACAAGCAGATCAGAGCCCTGCACACTCAGGAATGGCTGTGCCATGCCTGGCAGAGCAGAGATTGTGGGGCCAGCACTGTGGGGTCCCAGGGGTGCCACACTGGCAGGGGTCAGGGACGGTGCAGAGGCATAAAGAGCAGACTGGCATGCCCCAGGATTCTTTGGCTCAGTAGGAAATGCATCCCTGGACAGCCTCCCATCAGGCCACACGCAGATTGAGGGGAGAAGCTGGAAGCTGCAGGCTGGAATTTATGAGGCCCATCCCCATTAAAATAGCTGGCAATATTTCCATCTGTCAGTAATGCTGATGGAGAGAGCTGCTCCTTTGCATATCCCAAACAAAACCAGCACCAGCCAGGGCAGGGTTTGGCACACACATGACTATTGCCATGCTGGGAATTCGTGGCTCCAGTCTCCAGTCAGAGCAGGAGCAGGGAACCATATAATCTTTTAGGTCCCTTCCATCCCAAGGCATTCTGTGATTTCTGTGCAATTCCCTTGGTTTGCTGCTAATGACAAAACCCTCACAGCCAAAGGCTCAGGCAGAGCAGGTCAGCCATGGTGACAGGGTGACATTTCTGGGCACGTTTCCCTGCTTTTGTGCATAAAATCTGCAGCAGCCAGCTGGGCCCAGCCAGGTGAGTGCTGGCAGATGGCACAGAGGGCAAGTGAGTCCTTGCCCTTGCACAAGCACATTGTCCTGCCCAGCAGCACAGCACCTGCACGTGGCAGCATCCCTGCACAGCCAACAGGTGAGGGGGCCTCAGCACCAACATCTAAGCAGCATTTTGGATCAAACTCAGCACAGATACAGGAGAAGTGCTCAGGACAGGTTGGCACCTGCAGAGCAGCATCCTGTAGTCCAACAACTGACAGCCTTGGGCACGCATGTCCCCGCTGCACAAAACATCTACAGAGCTCAAGGAGACACCCACAAAGACAGAGCAGCACCAACCACAGGGACAGAGCCACTTGTGTCCATCCCTGTGCTGTGCAGCTTGGCCTCTTGGGCCCCTAAATCACCTGAGGACTGAAAGCCCTGCGCTTCCAGCAAGTGACAGATGCCAAGTGTGGGAACCCAGGACATCCCTCTGGCTGTCCTGAGCAGCCCAGACCCCTGCCAGGGGGCTCAGTGACCCTGGCACAGAGCCCAAGATGTCCCTGAGGTTTTGATTATGACCTATGGAGCAAATTACAACCTTATATGAAGATCAGCAAGCCACAACAGTTTAAATAGAATAATAGTGAAGTTATCATGGTGTGGAAAAGTAGATTTTAGGGGTTTTGGTATGGGGGTTCAGGAGGGAAGATGGAGGGAACTGGACTTGTCCAGCCTTTCTCCTTCTTCTTCTTGGCCTCCATCTTCTGCTGTGATGGTGGCACTTATAGATTGATCTAGAGTAGAATCTCACTGTCTAACATGGGTGATGGGTATTGGGAAGTTATGGTAAATATTGTACACGTGGTTTTTAGTATAAAGACATAACACTGCCCCAGGGCAGGCAGAGTGCCCGGAACTGTCCTGCTGGATGGACCTCGGCAGGGCAGGAGAAAATTTTTTATAGATAAGACGCAATAAACAACCTTGAGACCGAGAACTGAAGAATTCTGACTCCTTCTTCAAGCGCTCAGGCTGGGAAAAGAGACTTTTCACAATCTCAGGGTCGCAGCGACCCAGAAAGGCGCCGAGAGCCAAGAACCAAAACCAAGCACCTGCAAACTTTCCCTGAGCCCAACGGAGCAGCTGTGGCAGAGCAAGGGCAGCCTTTGGGCCACCTTGCCCTGCTGGGTGGGCTCCTACCTTGGGCTGCTGGCATCTTCCCCTTGTTTAGCTGCTTGAGGCGCTTCTGGTGGGACTTGCCGTTGTAGTGGATCTGCGCCTGGGCAGCTGAGTTGAGCTGGATGTTGCAGACCTCGCAAAGAGTGAACGACTGCTGCTTCTTCTCCCTCTTCATGCGCTGCTGCTCGGGCTGGCTGGGGGGGCAGCTGGGCTCCTCCACCAGCTGCACTGCGCCCTCGGGGCTGTGGGATGGGCTCAGGGGGCGCTTCATGCCTGCGGGAGGAAGGACAGACCCACTGTGAGGACAGAGGGACAGGAGCGGCCGCCAGCAGCTGGCAGCGTGTGGGGCACGAGTGGTTCATACTGGGAGCACGCTGGGGTCGTCTCTGGATCATACTGGGAGGGACTGGGAATGTCTGAGAGTGGCTGGGAACAGACCCTGCACATCATTCCCCATACTGGGGGGACTGGGAGCAACTGGGAGCCCATGGCATCATACTGGGACTGACGGGGTTGATCCAGAGAAGCAGCTGGAACCACACTGGAGGCAACTGGGACCATCCTGGGAGAGACTGGAAGTAACTGGGATTACACTGGGACCATCCTGGGAGAGACTGGAAGTAACTGGGATTATATTTGACCATCCTGGGAGAGAATGGAAGTAACTGGGATTACACTGGGACCATCCTGGGAGAGACTGGAAGTAACTGGGATTACATTGGGACCATCCTGGGAGAGACTGGAAGTAACTGGGATTACACTGGGACCATCCTGGGAGAGACTGGAAGTAACTGGGATTACACTGGGACCATCCTGGGAGAGACTGGAAGTAACTGGGATTACACTGGGACCATACTGGGAGTGCTGGCATGTGACAAGGATCATACTGGAGCTTACTGGGCTCATATTGGTGTTGAAAAGGAGCAGCTGGGATCACACTTTGGGCTACTGGGAGCAATTGAGAGAAACTGGGGTCATGCTGCAAGCAAACTGGAGGAACTGGGAATGACTGAAAGTAACTGGGATGTACTAGGTGTGACTGACATCATACTGGGAGGGACTGGATTGACACTGGGGGTGTCTGAGAGTGGCTGGGAGCACACCCAGCACATCATCCCCCATACTGGGGGGACTGGGAGCAACTGGCATCATACTGGGACTGACTGGATTGGTCTAGCTGGAGGCAACTGGTTCATACTGGCAGCAGTGTCCAGCCTTTCTCCTTATTCTTGGCCTCCATCTTCTGCTGTGATGGTGGCACTTTTGGATTGGTTTAGAGTAGAAGCTCACTGTCTAACATAGGTGACAGGTATTGGGAAGTTATGGTAAATATTGTACACGTAGTTTTTAGTATAAAAAGATAAAAGACGGGCAGAGTGCCTCTGATTGTCTTGCTGAGACGACCTCGGCAGGACAGGAGAAAGAATTTTATAGATAAGAAACAATGAACAACCTTGAGAATGAGAACTGAAGAGTTCTGACTCATTCTTTGAGCCCTGGGCAGGGAAAAGAGACTTTCTAACACATCTCGGGGTCACTCTGACCACCAGAGACCCTGAGAGAGCCCCAGACCCTCACAGCGACCCCACAGAGAAGAGCACCCATGGATGGCCGGGGTCAGCTGGGGACAGCCCTGCAGCAGCCTTTGCCTCGCAGGGACCCCGGGCTGGGCACGGCTGGGACACCCAGCACAGCCCGGGAGGCGCGAAGGTCACCCGAGCCCTGGGATCCGGTTACGGCCCCGGGGCCGGCAGCTGCGGCTCACAAACCCCCGAGGCACGGCAAGGGGCCAAGGCAGGGGCTGGGGAGTCTGGGGGCGCCCGGGTGCTGTGGTGTGTTTGTGCTGAGGCAGCCTGCCGGCCAAAGGCTTTGGGGAACGGTCTGAAAGAATGTCCGAGCCTCGTCCGTGAGCTCTGGGGATGGTCCCAGAGCTGCAGGTTGGGTGCCAAACTGTCTCTGCCTCTCCGGGAGCCTCTCAGGGACCCTCGGCCAGTCCCGAGTTGGCAGCACCGGGTGGGTTCGGGGAGACACTCTCTGTGCCCCCAGGGGACTGAGGGCACCTGGGCTGGTCACCTTTGCAGCACCAGAGACACCAGAGACATCGGTAGGAGATAAAGGGTTGGCTCTAGCAGGGGTTAATCCAAGGTTTTATTCTAGTAGTGCCAAAGGAGCCCCTGCACCTCAGGGGACTCCTGCTGAGAGCCCCGGGAGATGTTCCAAGGTTACATTTAAAGGGAGGTAGAAACCAAAAGTAGAGAACATTTTACTGACCAATAAGTGACCCTAAGGGATGGGTACTGGGGGATGGACATTTAGGACAGCGTTAATTCTCCTATTTAAATATAGGTTAGCCTGTTAATGGGGAAGGAGTCATAAAGGTCTCATATTTTTGTAGTGTAGAGCTTTAATGCACTCTTTGTAAGGCTTGGGGGGCAAGGCTTGGGGGGCTGACCCCTGGCCTCTGGCTCATCATGCAACATCCTGGACTGAAGCTTCTAGATGGAGGGGATGGGATGCTGAGTGATTGACAGAGAGCCAGGGTGGGGATTTGGGAATGATTCATCCAGGGAGAGGGATAACACAGGTAAAGGGAGGGGGGTACAGTCTGGGATAAACCATTTGGGAAAAATATGGGGATACGGAACAAAACTTCTTCAAAGTATTACAAAGTATAAAAACAAACTACAACACCTGGGCAGCACCCAAGGGTGCCCTGCAGGATGTCCCTGGCATCCCGGGCAGGGCTGCACGGAGCCCGTGCAGGACTCGGGGCTGCAGGGACTGCACCAGGGATCTGGCTCAGGTGTGCAAACCCTGCTGGTGGTGCTGGCTCCAACACTCAGCACCCCACAGGCTACCAGAGTTTGGTTCTGTGGCTCTCAATCATTATTATCTACAACCCTAAACTTACCCTCCTCAACTTCTACCTATACACTGTAATAACTGCAAGCATTTTCCTCATCCTAAACACAATCAAAGTCCTAAAGCAATCTGCCCTAAAAACTGCATGGACCAAAATCCCATCACTAAACACAATAGTACTCCTAACCTGTCAGGACCCAGGACATCCCTCTGGCTGTCCTGAGCAGCCAAGACCCCTGCCAAGGGTCTCAGAGACCCTGGCACAGAGCCCAAGATGCCCCTGTGGTTTTGATTATGACCTGTGGAGCAAATTACCAACTTTGTATGAAGATCAGCAAGCCACAGCAGTTTAAGTAGAATAATAGTGAAGTTGTCACGGAGTGGAAAAGTGGATTTTAGGGTTTTTGGTATGGGGGATTAGGAAGCAAGATGAGGGAACTGGGTGTGTCCAGCCTTTCTCCTTCTTCTTCTTGGCCTCCATCTTCTGCTGTGATGTTGGCACTTTTAGATTGGTTTAGAGTAGAAGCTCAGTGTCTAACATAGGTGATAGGTATTGGGAAGTAATTGTAAATAATGTACACATAGTTTTTAGTATAAAGACATAACACTGCCCTGGAGGCAGAGTGCCTCAGACTGCCTTGCTGAGCTGACCTGGGTAGGGCAGGAGAAAATTTTATATAGATAAGATACAATAAACGACCTTGAGACCAAGAAATGAAGAGCTCTGACTGCTTCTTCAAGCACCAGGCTGGGAAAAGAGACTTTCTAACATATCTGGGGTCACTCTGACCAGCTAGAGACCCCGACACTGACCCTACTCTCTCTCTTGCAGGACTCCTGACCCTGGCAGGATTCCTGCCCAAATGACTTCTCATTCAAGAACTGATTAAGCAAGACAGCCCCAGCAGCCACACTTATCTCCCTCCTTTCCCTGCTAGGCCTGTTCTTTTACCTTCACCTCCCAGACTGCACAACAATTACAGTCCCCACACACCACAAACCACATAAAACAATGATGCACTAACAAACCAACCAGCATCCTAATTGCCACCTTAACCACCATGTCCATCATCCTCCTTCCTATCTCCCCTATAACCCTTACTGTGAAAAGTCCATATTATATGGCTCTACGCAGATATTTACCATATGTATTTTGATGTATTAGTAGTTTGTATTTGATTATTAGTAGTGCTGTATTAACATTTTAATAATAAATGTAGGCTTGTAATTAGAAGGTAACTTTTGTAGTTAAAATAAGAACTATGTTAGTGGAATTTTTTAAAGCAAGGAATGAGGTAGTTGCACCAGATAGCAGCCACAGGATACCTAAATCTTTCAGAGAAAAAGAATTTATTGCTCTCTTGTCAGAAGAAATGCACTCTTCCTGCCTCAAAGGTGCTGTTAGGATTAGAAGGAAGAAGTTGATGATGCCCAGACGGAATCCTGTGTTTAAATGGAATTTATGCATCATGTATGAGGTGTATGAATATGCAACAGGCTGTTGCTTCTAAGGGTTAATCCTCTGTTAACGTGGGTCCTTTTTGGGGCTCATACTGCCCAGAAAAGAGTACCTGGACATCCATAACTCTTTGTCTTTATTGTCTCATATTGTCCTAATTCAATTTGTCCAAATTATTGTTAGTCTAATTGTATTCCTATTTTTATAACCATTTTATTACTATTAAACTTCTAAAATTTTAAAAACAAGTGATTGGCGTTTTTCACGCTTACCATCATGTAAGAAACTTAGGATTACCTAAACCCGAGACCTTCAAAGCCTTAAACAAGACTTCAACCCTCTAAACTCGGTTCTCTGCAGCCCCGGCCGCAGCCCCGCGGTGGCGCCGCCGCTCCGCGCCCGGTCCCGGAGCGGCCACCGGGGACAGCGGGGACCGGGGACCGGGGACAGCGGGGACAGCGGGGAGCAGGGACAGTGGGGACAGCGGGGACAACGGGGACAGCGGGGACAGCGGGGACCGGGGACAGCAGGGACAGAATGCAGGGACACTGCCATTCGCCCCCCACCCGGTGAGCACCCCTCTCTCCTCAGCGGGTTTCAGCCCCATCCTGCTCCTTCCTGCAGCGTTGGGGAAGATGAAACAGGAAAGCCTTATAAATATGATTGCCTGGCAAAAGATTTTGTGAATATGGAAACTATAAGTGAGAGTGAAATGAAAGTAAGCTTTGAGATACCTCAGTTACTGAACAACTGGAAAACAATGGTGTGGCCAGCTGAAGGTGATCCTCTTTTGATGGAACAACACCCTCTGCTTGCAGACAGGCCCAAGGGTCAGAGCAGACCCTACAGCTTGGCAGAAGGGACCAAAGAGGAGTTTTTAGGGTTTAAAATGTAACACAGTATGGCAATGTAATGACAATCATATTTATAAGGCTTTCCTGTTTCATCTTCCCCAACAGAGAGGGAGATGTTCCCCTGGCTGCCAACAGAGCCCTTCCCAGGATAACCATTAACAGAGCAACCGGAAAGCAGATCTGGGAGACGATCAGCAGCAGGAATGTGAGCCGGGGCCGCGGGGACAGCCAGCCCAGGCAGGTCGCCGGGTGCCCTTGGCATCCTCCCCCTCCCCGGGTATTTTTAATGCAATTACATCCCAGGGCGCAGAGCTAAAATTGGAACATTATGTGGACAAAGTATCCCCAAAGTCTCCCTCGTCTTTAGAACGGGCGCTGCTGTTGCTCTGATTAGGCAGCAGCTCCTGTCCCGGCCCCCGGGGCAGCGTTTGAAGGTCTGTCCTAATTGCACGCACACTTGTTGTCTCATTCACTTAATTTCTTCTGGGCCTGTTCTGCTTCTCAGGTGTCAGGGCCACAGACGGGTGGCTGGGACAGGTCACAGGGACAGGCTGTGGCACGTGTGCAGGCTGGCAGTGCCCTGACTGATGCCTGATTTGGGGCAGATCTCACCTTTTCACCAAAACATTGTGGAATTTTTTGCCGAGGGATGGAGGGGTGTTGCCTTTCACAGGAGGGTAACTGAGGCAAGGTGTAGGTTGAGTGACACCCCCAGGGTGGCTCTGACCTCAAAGCGTCACCACATCCCAGCTCTGAGCTCACAGGGTCATCACCACATCCCAGCTCCGAGCTCACAGGGTCATCACCACATCCCAGCTCTGAGCTCACAGGGTCACCACACCCCAGCTCCATCACCCACCCCAGCCCAGGAACCTGCTCCATGCAGGACGATCACAAGCAGTTGAGGATTTTGGGGTTTCAGCTTCCCAAGGGTTCTCCTGGATGGGGCAGAGCTGCCACTCACCCACCCCTGCCCAGATGTGACCAGGCTGGGCAGCACCAATGGCACCTCCAGGGCCCTGGGACACCCTGGCAGCTGCATCCTTGCTGCCCTTCCCTCAGAGCCAGGGTCACAGGGGATGTCCCTTTGGCTGCTGGATTTTGGAAGGAGCCCCGTGCTGGGCCATCCTTCACTCAGCTCCTGAATGCAAAGCAAAATCCAGAGAGAAACTTCAGCACAGGCTGCAGTCACTGCTATGGCTCCATCCCACACTGGGCTGAAGCAGCACCCCACAGCACCCCACAGGATCCCACAGGATCCCACAGGATCCCACAGGCTCCCACAGGACCCCACAGCATCCACAGCATCCCACAGCACCCCACAGGATCCCACAGAATCCCACAGGACCCCACAGCATCCCACAGCATCCTACAGCATCCACAGTATCCCAAAGGATCCCACAGCATCCACAAGATCCCACAGCACCTCACAGCATCTCACATCATCCCACAGCATCCACAGCATCCCAGAAAAGCCTCTGGCTGGGCATGAGGCACATCAGCAGGGCAGTGGGGTTCTGACCAAGCTCCAAAATCTTGATAAGGGAGCAGCTTTGATGCAGGTCAGCTCCTTCCCCATTATTCTCATTATTATTCACATTATTTATATACCATTTCCTGTATCCTGAATAACCTGGGCAGACCCATAAAGGCCCAGGGAGTGCTGTTATCCCAGCCTGGACAGAATTTCCCTGCAGCCTGAACTATGTGCAGGGATGTTCTCTGAGTGTCCCACCCCAGCAGGAACCCTCGTGCTCCCTCCTGCCATCAGCACCAGCTTGTGTCCCATGGGATTTGTGTTTGGACTGAACTCAGGAGAGCCAGAACCTCCCCCCAGGCCAAACTGCCTCTGCCACAGAGCTGAGGGGACCTGACAAGAGCTAACTGGGAGATCTCTCCATTCAGCAATCAGGGAAAACACCACCTGAACAGAAAGTGCATGAACTTGGTAAGAGAGCAAAAAATCTGAAGATTTTTCAAAAAAAAATCTTCTTTGAGTTCAATAGGTTACATTCTACTGAATGCACCTTCCTTGCCTCCCATTTACACAACAGTAAATAAAAGCAGCAGAAGTAAAAGAAATTGTTGGCATCAAAGTGGCCACCAAGAGCTGTCACCAAAAAACTTTTTTTTTTTTTAATTCCCTCAAACCCCCTGAGTAGGGACCAGTGTCATTGTCCCCTGTCCACACCTGCAAGGACCCCCAGAGTACACACAACAGTAAATAAAAGCAACAGAATTAAAAGAAAGCGTTGGCATCAAAGTGGCCACCAAGAGATGTCACAAAATTCCCTCACACCCCCTCAGGACCAGTGTCATTGTCCCCGTCCACACCTGCAAGGACCCCCAGAGCTGCCACCACCCCTCGAGCCCAACCCCAACCGCTGCATCCCATCCCCAGCTCTGTGATCCTGCCCCTGCCCTGCACTGCCACCCCTGCCCGTGCCCCCTCCAGAGCCAGCAGGGACCCCCAGACCCCCCCGCCATCCCCAGAGCCCCCTGGGCACCGGCACGGGCGATTCCCAGCCCACCCACCCGCCTGGGCTCAGCACCAGCCCCTCCTCAGGGCAGCACCGGGTGCCCCAGCCTGGCACGGGAGGCTCCTACCTGTGCTGCTGAGGAGCCCTGCCCTTGGCACGGCCGTGCCCGGCCGGCTCTGCCCTTGTGCCACCTCAGGGCACCGCACCTCGTGCCTGGAGAGCTGCAGGCGCCTGGCTCGGGTTTCAAACGCGCTTCGATCGCCACTAAATCAGCGCTCATCAGCAGCCTCCGGAGCAGAGCCCGGCACGAACCGGTGCCCGAGGCTCAGCAGGGTCCCAAAGAGCCACCGAGCTTTGTCACGCGGGGCAGGGGGTGGCATGCCAGCTGGCAGGGGTGGCACCGGAGCGGCCACCTTGAGCCAAGAGCGGGTGCTGGATGCACCTGGCAGCGGCTCTCAGTGACAGGGGATACGGGAATGGGGCTGGGGGCAGAGAATTCCCGGTGTAATTTCATAAAGGGACACTGGGTGCTGTCACCTGACAGGGGACACGGGAATGGGGCTGGGGCAGAGAATTCCCTGTGTAACTCCATAAAGGGGCACTGGATGCACCTGGCAGGAGCTCTCAGTGACAGGGGACAGGGGCAATGGGGCTGGGGGCAGAAAAATCACTGTAATTTCATAAAGGGGCACTGGATGCACCTGACAAGGGACACAGGGGAATGGGGCTGGGTGCAGAAAATTCCCTGTTTAATTTCATAAAAAGGGCGCTGAGTGCTCACACCTGACAGGGGACATGGGGAATGGGGCTGGGGGCAGAGAATTCCCTTTGTAACTTCATAAAGAGGCACTGGATGCACCTGGCAGGAGCTCTCAGTGACATGGGACACGGGAATGGGGCTGGGGCAGAAAATTCACTGTGTAACTCCATAAAGGGGCACTGGGCGCTGTCACCTGACAGGGGACACGGGAATGGGGCTGGGGGCAGAGAATTCCCTGTGTAACTCCATAAAGGGGCACTGGATGCACCTGGCAGCATCTTTGTGGCAGGGGACACGGGGAATGGGGCTGGACACAGAGAATTTCCTGTGTAATTTCATAAAGGGGCACTGGGTGCTGTCACTTCCAGCAGCTCTCAGTGACGGGGGACATGGGGAATGGGTTAGGGTTAGGGTTAAGGTTAGGGGCAGCTTTCTGGGCTGCATCAAAGGCTGGGTGCAGAAAATTCCCTGTGTAACTTCATAAAGAGGCACTGGATGCTCACACCTGACAGGGGACACGGGGGAATGGGGCTGGGTGCTGAAAATTCCCTGTGTAATTTCATAAAGAGGCATTGAATGCTGTCACTTCCAGCAGCTCTCAGTGACAGGGGAGATGGGGGAATGGGGCACTTTCTGGACTGCCTCAAAGGCTGGGCATGGAGAATTCCCCTGTGTAATTCCATAAAGGGGCACTGGGTGCTGGTGGAGGGATGGGAGGGCACAGGGGGCTCTGTCCCAGGCATGGAGGTGGCCCTGGGGAGCTGCTGTAGCATCAGGAGATGCTTCAGCGAGCTGGGCAGAGCAGAGCCAGGCAGATTGCAGGTTCTGGAGGGCCTGGCCATGGCTGCAGCATTCCAGCATTTCATAACACTGCATCAAACCAGCTGCCCCCAAAGCCTGACATATGCTCTGCTAATGCCACAGCCAGGCACATTTTAGGATCAGCCCATAAACCATCAGAGCAAGGATTAGTGGGAGCTGTCTCTCCTCAAGGGCTCTGCAGGCTGGCTGCTGGCACGGGGAGGCACACAGGGCTCAGACCACCCCCAACCCTCAGTTGTGACCCCCTAAATGCCCAATTCTTACCCTCAGATGCTCTTGGGGCTCCCCTCAGCCCCGTCCCCACAGGCTGGAGGGTGCTGGGACATCCTGCGGGCTGCAGGGAGCATCCCGCGGTGCCGCTGTCCTCTCCTTTGCACATCAAGATCATTAACGCCGCATTCAGGGCTGCCTGTCCCCTGAATCAGCAGATCCCGGCCCCGCTCAGGGCAGCTGAAACCCGGCTGAAGGAGACACCATGGAGGGAGCAGCGCTGCCTCTCTGCCTGCCTGCTCTGGGAAGCAAAACCTGGGCAGTGCCACCTGCTCTCAGCCCAGCGGGGAAAGCAGCGGAGCAGGGAGGGAGACATTCCATCCCTGGGTTTGGCTCTCGGGGTGAGCACAGAGAGGAAGAGGAAGGGCTGAAGTCCATGGTTCACCCCCCAAACATCCCCAGGATCTCTGTTGGATGAGGAGAACCTGACAAGATCACAGCATCCTTCAGGATTCTTGTGGTCAGCACAAAGGTTAGGGCAGAGCCAGGGCTCACAGAGCCACTGTGTGATATAATAAATAAAATAAAATAAAATAAAATAAAATAAAATAAAATAAAATAAAATAAAATAAAATAAAATAAAATAAAATAAAATAAAATAAAATAAAATAATAAAATTAAATTTTAAAATTAAATTAAATTAAATTAAATTAAATTTAAAAATAATATAAAATAAAATAAAATAAAATAATATAAAATAAAACTAAACTAAATTAAATTAAATAAAATAATAAAATTAAATAAAAATTAAATAAAAATTAAATTTTAAAATAAAATAAAATTTAAAAAAATATAAATAAAATAAAATAAAAATAAATAAAGCACACAGAACCAGGTGATGCCCAGGGAGACTCTGAGCCCAGGCAGCACCTCGTTGTCCCCTTGCTATTTGCTGAAGCTGCCACAGGGAATAAGCTTCCACATTCCCATAAAATGTGATTTTCCACAAGTGCAGGATCCAGAATGAGACCCAGGCCAGCTCCTGGGGACTCCACCCCCACTGCAGGCACAGACAGCAGTGGTGCCACTGGACACACAACACCACAAGCATTGGCACAAACACCACGGGATGGCACTGCCAACCTCTTCCCCCACCCACGTGTTCCCCTGGCAAAGGTGAGGAGCCACCAGGAGCACTTACAGTGATGAGCAGGGTTCCAGCAGAGGTGGGAAAGTTCTTCCCTCCCAGCTTCCCTCACTCCCACATCTGCATCAGGAGCTTTTCAGGGCAGAAATTGGCTTTTAAGTGAATTTGTGGAGAGCTGCTGGCTAACAGGAGACCTCCAGCTTAAGCTGGAGCTCTCAAAGGCTCCTCTATTACAAGGCAAATTAAATATTTGATAGTGCTAAGCAAGTGACATTTGCAGTCTGGTCACGCCAGGGGTATCAGATAGAGACATTTGCAATGGGATCTGTTTAAATCCATGTAGTGCTTTGGATCTGTCCATCAAAACAAGCCCAGAGCTTTATTAAAATCAATGTTATCAAACACCCTGCTGGGGGAGGCTCTGCAGCCCACGTGGTGGGGCTGGGGGGCAGCTGGGCCCTGCTGGGCTGGGAGGCTGCAGTGCAGTGAAGCTCTGGAAGAGAATTTTCTTTAAAATTAAAGAGTAGCAAGAGACTTATCCCTACCTGCAGCAGGAAAAAAGGGAAAGCATTGACACAGCCCCATGTGGAACCTGTTTTCAATCAGATCTCTTCCATATCAGAGATTTCTGATACCTGACACCAGCTCAGACACGCTCCCATCCCAGATCCACCAGACACACATCCAGAAACTGCCATGAAGTTGTTCAGCGTGACAAATGACAATTCCCTTCCCCACCTCAGCAGGGAAACACACTTTGTCCAAGTGCAACAACACTATTTCCATCACCTTCCCTAAAAAAAAAAGGGCTTGGAAACACAAAAGGCTGAAAAGGACTTTCTGCATCTGTCACAGGAGATGTGACAAAGTGACACAAAGTGACACAGTGTCCACTTGTTGACAGTGGACGCCCTTCACGGGCAGATTTGGGGAAGATTTCCTTACCAGCACATGGCTCAGTCCCATCAGCTGTGGTGGCAGGAGGCTTCTGAGCACCAGGACAGCTCTGGCTCTGCCCTTGGGGACCCCCCAGAGCTCCAGGGACACCCCAAAGTGGCTGAGGGGCCACCCCAGTGCCACCCCCCCCGCCCCAGTTCCATGGCATTTGTCACTCCCAAACCTCCCAGCTGCTGGGAAAAGTTTGCAAAAAGCATCTGGAGCTGAAAGGCAGATGACAAGTCAAAAAAAAAAAAACACCCCAATTTATTGTTTTCTCAGAATTTAGAGTGGGAGGAAGGAAAATGGGACGACCCATGATTTTTTAATGCCTGCAGTTGGCAGCTCCATATTTAATGTGACAGCATCCCTTTAAGAAAAATATGTTCATACACAAGAAAGAAAATAAATTGGCAAAGCAATTTGCTTTCAAGCTGGGCTGACAATTCCCCACTCCAACGTTTTGCTGCAGCCTTGGGTGAGCTGCAGTGGCCAGCACTCCATGCTGGGCAGGGATCATCTCAGAGGTTAAGGATGGGTGACAAGCCCATCTGGGAGCAGTCATTTATCCCAGAGATGGTGCAAAGAGAGGAATAATTCATTGTGTGTGAGCTGACAAGGAGACTGTGCTGTCATGTTAGCACACTGACAACTCCCCAGCACAAACAGAGATTCTTGTTACCCACACGATCAAAGGGGCTTCAGCATTTGGGGTAGGAAGGGAGGGAAAAGACAGGAAGAAAAGAAAAGAGCTAAATCAAAGCCTTTCTACTGTTTCTTATGAAATAAACTTGTGAGAAATGCTTTCTGCAGAGCAATTAGTCCCCAGGATCTGAGGCAGGAGCCCAGCAGGACCCAGTGCTGCTGCCCTGGGGCTGGGGAGAGGAGCCTGGGGGGGACAGCAGGAAGGACCTGTCTGACAGGGGACAGCACCATGGCACCCTCATTAGGAGAGGCATCAGAACCAGTTCAAACCATCCCTGACTTCTGCATCCCCCTCACTGAGGGTTGGGGGTCCCCAGAATGATGCTGCACACCCAGCTCCTGAGGTCCCTGCTGACAGCCAAGCCCTAAAGCCCTGAGCTGGGTGATGGTGGTGCCAAAAAACCCCTGAGCCCCCCAAGGTGGTGCTGGGGGGTCCCCAAGTGTGATGGGGGTGCAAGGGCTGTGCTGCAGGAGCCTCCAGCCTCAGCTCACACCTGGAAGCCCTGCCTTGTCTGTGAGCACCAGGATGGCAGAGCTGACAGGCACGGAAATGAAATGGGACAGATGATAATGAATTGCCCACATCCCTCAGCGCCTCCTGGATGTGCAGTAATGAAGTTATACACTGCTCACTGGCTAGAGGACAGAAGAAGAGCTTCAGAGCTGGGGTTTAATCAGTTCAGTGACAAGCATGGCCTGGATTCATTCCCTCCTCTCACCATGGTTTGTTTTCTCCATCCTTCTCCCAGCTCCTGGCAGCCCCAGGAGCCCCAGCCCTGCTCCTGCAGCCCTGGGATGGAGCTGCCCAGCTGCTGCAGAGTGAGAATCCTGGGCTGTGCTGGAGGCCACCACGGTCAGGAGAGCAGCACGTGTGTCCAATTAGACTGGGGAACCTCTGCTCCCAGCAGGGCAGAGGGCAGCCAGCCCTGGCTGGCAGTGCAGGTGGCAGCTGCAGGATTTATTTAAGGTTATTTAACGAGCTCGGGTGGGTCAGAGCTCCTGTTTGAAAGGAATTCCAAAACAGGCTCACGATGTTGGGAAGGATGAAAGTTTGATAAGAAAGTCTCACAGATATGTGTGCTTAGCAGAAAGATTTTTAAATCTGATGAAGGAATAGAGATGGAAGCAAGTTTTGATATAGAAGAAATGAATTGCTGAGCCAGTCTTACTGGATAACCAAGGAGGCAAAGGGTTTGTTAGTTAGAAGGGGTTTTTGTGACTTACAGCAAAGGATAAACCCACCCCAAACAAGAAGATGTTTTTACCCAGTAGAAAGATAGCACAGGCAAACAAGTCAGCAAATGGTGCAAGTAGAAAAAAGGTCTCAGAATTTTCCACTGCAAGAAAACTGAAAATCAACATCTAGCTTAAACTGTAATGTACTAACTTTGAGTGATTGGAGAACAGTAACATGAATATGGGAATTATTGTAGTTATGATGGGCTATAGATAAAAGGTATAGATTGGTTCTACTGTATGAAGATGCTCACCAAAGAAAAGTCTATAATGCAATGTAACCAAAAGAAAAGTCTATAATGCAATGTAACCTAAACTAAGGGTCTCCAGGCCTGCCTGCAGCTGGAGCTCACAGCTGTATCTGCATCCTCCAAAAATTGGAGAGACCCCAGGGGAATGCTCCATGGCCTCTCCCTTTATTAGAATAAAGCAAAAGGACTCCTCTGTCTCCTTTTTGGACATAAACCTCTGATGTTTGTGGGTTAATTTTCCTAACAAAAGGGAGAGTTATGCATTAGAGGGCAATCTTCAGTATCAGGCGTATTGGGAAGTCTGAACCTCTCAAGTACCTCAGCTAATGCGGAAGAAAAACCCTAAATTCCATAAGAATTAAAAATTAAAAGGGAGGGTTATACCTTAGAGAGAAATCTTTGGGAAATCTTCGGTATAAGGCATATTGGGAAGTCTGAACCTCTCAAGTACCTCAGCCAATGGGGAAAGAGAGAAGGGAAATTGGGATAAAAAGGGAGGCTGCATCCTCCGAAAATTTGAGAGACCCCACGGGAACGCCCCATAGCCTCTCCCTGTATTCGAATAAAGCAAAAGGACTCCTCCGCCTCCTTTTCGGACACAAACCCCTGGTGTTTGTGGGTTAATTCTCCTAACACCGGCGGTGGGAAGCCGCCGGGGCAGAGGGGCTGCTGACAGCTCCGTCCGCAGCCCGGCCGTGCCAGGCTCCGAGCGCGTCCCTGCCGGGCACAGCTCCAAGGCACGGCCCTGGAGCCGCCTCGGGGCCGCACGGGGATGCCAAGGGGAAGTCCCGCAGCCTCCAGCCCCTTGCCAGGGCTCCCGGTTCCCCCGGTTCCCCGCGGGACAGCGGCGGGAGCTCCGCGCCGCCGGAGCCGGCGAGAGGCGGAGGCGTCGCTGTTATGAAAACATGCGAGGGCTGTGTCTGAAAACATTGTGAGGAGCCAGCTCCATAAATAGGCCCTTTATGGCTCTTCCCTGAGCTCAGACAGGCTCTTTCACACACGCTTGGCTCCGGCACGGCGGCTTCAAACAGCGCGGGGATGGGTGGGGGACACCGGGGGGCAGAGGGGAAACTGAACCCGCCAACCCGAGGGGGCTGAGCAGGGGGTGCCACCCCGTGTCCCTCGGTGTGGGAGGACAGAGGCCGGGACAGTGACACGGGACACTGCAGCTGTCCCCTGCCACCGCCTCCGCACGCGGCCGCGATTAATCAGCGCATTCATCAGGGAGCTGGCATTAATTGAGCAGCTCCTGCGGCTGTGGATGGGCTGTGCGGTGGCAGGGGCTGAGTGCGGCAGGAGCTCGGCGCTGCTCTCGGCCACATCCACTGGAGGCGGTGACAATTCGGTTTGTGCCCCCTCAGCGAGCGTCCCCCGGTGTGGGAGCGCTGGTGACTAAAGCAGCGGGTGAACAATCAGTGACTCAGCGCATAATTTTGCTCATTTCGTGCCTTTTTTTAGCGTGAGGCGGACAGAGCTCGCACAGCAAACTCTCACCAGGCACCCACCTGGGGCTGGGCACCTTCCTGCAGGCAACATCTGCTGGATGTGCTCCTGCCACGGAAAACAGGGAGGAGAAGCTGGAAAACACTGCCAAGGGCTTTGGCTGGCTCTTCATCCTCCTTTTCACTGTTTCCTTTTTGACCTGGGAGAAGGCAAGGGGAGCGCTGCAGCCGCGGGGAGCTGGGGAGCCCCGGTCGCACCGGTGGCACCGGGAGCTCGGGGCAGTCCCGGGAGCCCCGGTGGCACCGGGAGCTCGGGGCAGTCCCGGGAGCCCCGGTGGCACCGGTGGCACCGGGAGCTCGGGCAGTCCTGGGAGCCCCGGCGGCACCGGTGGCACCGAGAGCTCGGGCAGTCCCGGGAGCCCCGGTGGCACCGGGAGCTCGGGGCAGTCCCGGGAGCCCCGGTGGCACCGGGAGCTCGGGGCAGTCCCGGGAGCCCCGGTGGCACCGGTGGCACCGGGAGCTCGGGCAGTTCCGGGAGCCCCGGTGGCACCGGTGGCACCGGGAGCTCGGGCAGTCCCGGGAGCCCCGGTGGCACCGGGAGCCTCGGCAGGCCCAGCAGCCCCGGCAGTCTCGGATGTAAATCCTCTCCCTAGCGTTGAAGATTGCAATGCAAGACGTTTTCCATTACCACCTGTATGGCAGGTTACCTTTGTCAAGTGGCCAGTTTGCTTTATCTCATTCTTTGAGTGACCACATTCACACCTCCCTCGGAGGGGACATTGCTGATAACAGCTATTGAATGTCACTGCATGGCTGATAAGAACTGCAGCATCCCACTGGGAGATGTGAGCCCAGAGGGAGGAGCCAAGCATTGCTACCCAGATATAATCCAGAGGTTTTGAGACACCAGCACGGCTTTCTCCAGGGTATTTCCCAGAGAAACAGCAGCTGCCTCTTCCTCCACTGGATCTTCAGAGGAAGAATCCATCCTTCTCTACAGATCCCCCTTGCTCCAACAGAACCACCCCTGACACTGCAGGAGGGCTGAGCCACATTTCCAATGGCACTGCCACCAACACCCTGACCCACAGGGTGTCAGGTTGGGTTCCTTCCCGACCCAGTTGGGCACAGGGGCTGTGTGGGTTTGCTTTCTGGAGTGGCCCCTTTGGAGGTTTTCTCCCAAATTTGCCCTAAATCAGGATGTCCCCCCACGCCATCCCTCGTGCAGGATCTGTGCAATCACACAACCACTGTGACCAATGCCAGCTGTGCCAGCCACTCCCATCTCCCAGGGCACCTGCAAAATGCCACCCAGGGCCACCAAACCCTCTCACGGGGGCAGTGACACAGCCCCAAAGCAGCCCCAGGCACCGCGGAGGACAGCGAATTGTCACCTCCTTAAAGCAGCTTTGTCTTTGCTTTCTCTTTAATGATTTCCCAGCTGCTTCCCCATTTCAGCCGATAATGGGACTTCACTCCCTATCTGGGTCTGAGAGGCGCTTGCCTTGTTCAGCCTGGAGAAAATCAATTCCCCTCTCGCTCAAGTCTTTGCAAGACAGATGAACTGAAGATCGTGCCTGCCTGAGCAAAATATTTATTCAGTCTGGGAACAGATTTACTTTTGAACCTTCTATAAATACAGCTGAGGGCCCCCATTTAATCCCTTACCAGAAGACCTAATTTTATTTGTTTTATGTTTTAAAGAATTCTCCCTTTTCCAACGCCTTGCCAGCAGGTGAGGAGAGGCAGGATTGTTGGCACCCAGCTTGGCAGTGGGCAGCACCTGATCCCACTGCAGGAGGGGGTTTGGGGGTGACAGGGTCAGCAGGGTCTGGGCTCTGCAGGATTTCTGCTCTCTGTTACTGATTTACACCCATCAAAGCCCTGCTGGAGCCGGGGCAGGCAGGGAGAGGCCAAATCCTCCACAGAGGCTCTTTGTGACCCTGCCTGCCCTGCCTATCCCTGTGCTGGGGGCAGATTGCTCAGCAGGGCCATGCACGACCCTCTGCAGCCCCTCTAGACCCGAGACCACCTTCCACAGACCTGGCAGAGACCCTGCCTGGCACCACAGCATCTCACCACCCTGAACCCCCAAGGATTCTGCATCATCTGTCACCCCAGAGCCACCTGGGGCTGCACAGGGGTTGGGTTCCCACCCCTGGCAGGAGAAGGAAAGGCTCCTTGGGGGTGGGTGGGCAGTGGGGAGCTGCCCCCAGGGCTCTCAGGGACATCCTGCCACCTGCCAGCATCTGTGCCACACACCACTGTGCTCTTGCCAGAGGGTTTGCCCAAGCCCTTAGGAGGAGAAGTGCTCCCAAGGACAAACTGAAAAGATTTCCCAGCAGATGCCAAGAGCCAGCAGGTGCTGGAGATGATTTTCTGCCACCAGAGCCCACCTTGGCACTGACCTGGGAGGGTCCAGAGCCCCCATGCCCGTGGGAGCAGCCCTGGCACTGCAGCAGAGCTGGCACAGGCCAGCATTGGAGGTGCAGGTGGCTGCCAGGTGTCTCCAAATCCCTTTGTCTCCCCTCTGCAGTGGGCAGTGCCCATCCTGCCCGGGACTCTGGCACTGCTTTGTGCCTCCCATGGTGATGGAGCTCACGAGTCACCATCTCCCTCCACATCTGGGCAGGCAGGTGAGATCCTGGCACAGGTGTGAGCCCTGCAGTGCCAGTCCCAGGTCCCTTCCTGAGCTCTGCAGCAGCTCCTGGCCAGGAGTGAGCCCCAGCATGGGCAGACCCCAGCCTGGACAGGGGAATTGCTGTTTTCCCATCTGGATTATCCCCAGCCCTTGGGAGACTCCCCCAAAGGCACAGTGTGCTCTGCACCACAGCTGGCTCGCTTCTTTGACACACTTATTAAATTGTTATTACACCTGCTGGCTAATTACCTCCTCTGGAAAGCAGAGGGAGCAGAAATTTGACATTGGCCTGTGCAAACCTGCAGCACTACAGATGCTGGGTGGGTCTGGGGGGCTTGGGAGAAATTAGGGATTGGGAATATGGCTCTGTGGGAGTGTTCCCCACTGCCCCACAGTCCAGTGCTGTTGGCTAATTACACCTGCTGGCTAATTACCTCCTCTGGAAACCAGAGGGAGCAGAAATTTCCCATTGACCCTGCAAACCTGCAGCACTACAGATGCTGAGTGGGTCTGGGGGCTTTGGGAGAAATTGGGGCCTGGGAACATGGCTCTGTGGGAGTGTTCCCTCCTTCCCCACCAGTCTAGCTGCCCCATTTCCCAGCCAGATGGGCAGTGGGGAGCCCAGGATTGATGGTGAACCCCCTGCATCCCACGCCTGGGGTGCCAGCACTGCTCTTGCTGAGACAGATTAATCTGGGAGAGCTTTAATCCTCTAAAACCCTTTCATAACAGCCCTCGAAAATAAGCCTGGAGAGTTCCTAATACTTCTTGAAAATTTGGAGATGGGATATTTATAGGCTCTGGCTTTGGATGAGAGGAAGCACACCCAGCTCTGCTGGGAGGGCTCTGAGGTGCAGGAACCTGCCCCAGCCCAGCTCTGTGCCACTCCCATCTCCTGCTGGCTCCATAACAAGCTTCCCTTGTTTGGGATTTTTTTATGATTTTTTTTTTTCCTACGAGCGTTTGAGGCTCCTCAGAAGAGCACAGACCGGCTCTGTGCCTCCAGCCCTTCAAAGGAAGGCGGAGCAGCAGCGCTTCCGACCAACACAAACAGCACTGACGCCCCCTGGGCACCCGGCTGAGGAACCAAGGGCAGCAAAACACACAAACTGACACAGAAAGTTCAGAATAAAACCCCAAAATGTGGCAGAAGTTACCCACAGCTACAAAACACAGAAGGTTTGGGTTGTTCCCTGCTGGTTTCCACCATTGGTGGCCACTGACGTCTCTGCCACACTGAACCTGGTAGGGACATTCAGGGCAGCAAAACACACAGACTGACAGAGAAAGTTCAGAAAAAATCCCCAAAATGTGGCAGAAGTTACCCACACCCACAAAAACCAGGAGGCTGGGGTTGTTCCCTACTGGTTTCCACCTGTGGTGGCCATTGGCATCTCTGCCACACTGAACCTGGCAGGGACATTCAGGGCAGCAAAACACACAGACTGACAGAGAAAGTTCAGAAAAAATCCCCAAAATGTGGCAGAAGTTACCCACACCTACAAAACACAGAAGGTTGGGGTCATTCCCTGCTGGTTTCCACCAGCGGTGGCCACTGACGTCTCTGCCACACTGAACCTGGCAGGGACATTCAGGGCAGCAAAACACACAAACCCACAGAGAAATTTCAGAAAAAAGCCCCAAAATGTGGCAGAAGTTACCCACAGCTACAAAACACAAGAGGTTGGGGTTGTTCCCTGCTGGTTTCCACCAGTGGTGGCCATTGGCATCTCTGCCACATTGTCCTGGTCCATTGGCATCCAGGGCAGCAGCACAAGAACCAACTGGCAGCTGGTAAGAGGCAAATCATTGTTCCCACATCTCTCCAACTTCAACAGATAAAGGGAAAAATATCCTCAAAAAAGCTCTTATAGCCCTTTGCCACGTGGTTTTACAGAGATGTCCCCAAAGATGTCCCCAGGGCAGAATTCTCCCAGCCCCAAGGCTGCAGAGCCCTCAGAGAACTGGGGGTGAGAGGAAGATGAGAACCCCCCAGGATCTCAAACAGGTAAAACCCACCCCTCATCCAGCAGTTCCTGCTGCAGAGCAAGAGGCAGTGGCAGATGTTGGGAGCAGAAAGGCTCAGACTGGAGGCAGAGGGGCACCAGCCTGGTCCCCAACAGAGCCCCCAGCTCATCCCCTGACCAGGAGTGAGCAGAGCTGGCCCAGAGCTGCCAGCTCACACCTGTGGGCCAGAGGAATCCAAAACTTCCCCAAAAGAAGAATCAAGGATGCTCAGCTCCCTCAGCACCCCGAGCCCAGCCCCTGCTGCCTGAGCAGGGTCCAGCAGCTCCTGGCTCCAGGCAGAGCCAGGCACAGAGCAGGGCTTCACCTCAAAATGTTTCCTTTGCAATTTCCCAGTGATCTTTCTTATCAACTAATTAAAAAATTTCCATAATTAGGCCAGGGAAAATCACGACTCGGGAACGTTCCCATTTCAGAGCAGCACAGATCTGTTCTGTATCAAAGGGCTGGGAGCTCTCACCAGAGCCAGGTTCCCCCAGAAGCCTCCCCCAAGACCAGGATTCCTCCTGAGCCCACCCCTGCAGGGCCCCAAGCCCACCAGCAGCCCCTCTGCCAGGAATTCACCCTGGGGAAAAGGCAGTTTACATTGCAGGGGGGAAACTGGTGGGGTTTATATATTAAAAAAACAATAATTGGGCCCTCTGACAGCCAGGGATTCTCTGTGCCTTCAGCCCCTGTGAAGTCAGGAGTGCTTGGGGAACATGCAGAGCAAAATTCCCCCTGTGCCCACAGCCTGGTGCCATGGCCAGGGCATCCTGATGGCTCTGAAATGCCAACACCTGCACCAGGGAAGCTCCCAGGGGAGCTGGGGCATCCCCTGCTCACAGAGCAGCTCATGGCTCCTCAGTCTGCAGGTTCCCTTTGGCATGTAAATTGTATTTCTAAGAGAAATGGAGCAGTTTTACAGGTAGGGCATCCTCTGCTCACAGAATGGCTCATGGCTCCTTAATCTGCAGGTTCCCTTTGGCATGTAAATTGTATTTCTAAGAGCAAGTAAATTGTATTTCTAAGAGAAATGGAGCAGTTTTTACAGCTGGGGCATCCTCTACTCACATAGCAGCTCATGGCTCCTCAATCTGCAGGTTCCCTTTGATGACTGGCAAGTAAATTGTATTTTTAAGAGAGATGGAGCAGTTTTACAGCTGGGGCATCCCATGCTCACAGAATGGTTCCTAAATCTGCAGTTCCCTTTGCAAATAAATTATATTTCTAAGAAAGATGGAGCAGTTTTTACAGCTGGGGCATCCTCTGCTCACAGAGCAGCTCATGGCTCCTCAATCTGCAGTTCCCTTTGCAAGTAAATTATATTTCTAAGAGAGATGGAGCAGTTGTTACAGCTGGGGCATCCCCTGCTCACAGAATGGTTCCTAAATCTGCAGTTCCCTTTGCAAATAAATTGTATTTCTAAGAGAGATGGAGCAGTTTTTACAGCTGGGGCATCTCCTGCTCACAGAGCAGCTCATGGCTCCTCAATCTGCAGGTTCCCTTTGATGACTGGCAAGTAAATTGTTGTATTTCTAAGAGAAATGGAGCAGTTGTTAGGGTGCAGCTGCAGCCTGGGTTTCCTTGAGAGCACAGACATAATTCCTGACAGGGGCTTTCTGACACAGAAATTATGGAGCTATTTTGGAGGCAATCTCAGAACATCATACTAAGAAACAGCCTTTGTACATCACAATATCGTTGCTAAATTGACAAATAGACCCTCATGGGTTTCATTATTCTGCTCTGGGAGCACATTTTTGCATTTTTATCATCCCTAGAAATGATGAAAGAGCTGCAGAACTGAGGGCTCTGGCTTTGCAACACTCAAACTCCAGTCCTGACTGAGCTGAGGAGAAGCAGCTGGAAGGGCTGCAGGGCTCAGAAAGGGAATTTTTGCCCTTTTAATGTGTAAGCCTGGCACGTTTTGGAGACTGTCTGATGCTTCCACAGCAGGTGTGCTTTTAGCCCTGGAAATTCACCAGTGTAAAAGGATGTGACATATCCAGTGCTGGGTTGGGAACATCCCTGCAAAGGTTCAGTCAATAGCAAACCTGGGCTGTGCACTCCTAGAAACACATTGATCTCCCCAGGAACATTAGATAAAAGCCAAACGGGAGGAAGATCCCCAGAAATCCAGCAAATAAGAGCCCAAGAACCAGGGTTCCTTTAGGAGCTGATGTCTGAAGGTGTTGGGGCAATGCTCAAGGAGTGTTTGTGGAATTTTGGAATTGCTGTGGATGGTCCCAGCATCACTCCAAGCTCTGCACATTGCTGGCAGCCCATGGGGATGAACAGGAGGCAGAATGAGCTCTGTCCCTGTCCCTGTCCCTGTCCCCAGTGGCACTTTGTCCTGGGACAGCTGGGAATGGTGGGCAGAACATGAACCCCATAAACAGAGCAGAGAACATCAGGGAGGTGGGGAGGGATGGGATGGGGTGGGATGGGATGGGATGGGATGGGATGGGATGGGATGGGATGGATGGGATAGGATGGGATAGGATGGATGGGATGGGATGGGATGGGATGGGATGGGATGGGATGGATGGGATGGGATGGGATGGGATGGGATGGGATGGGATGGGATGGGATGGATGGGATGGGATGGGATGGGATGGATGGGATGGGATGGATGGGATGGGATGGGACGGGATGGGATGGGATGGATGGGATGGGATGGGATGGGATGGGATGGGATGGATGGGATGGGATGGGATGGGATGGGATGGGATGGGATGGGATGGGATGGATGGGATGGGATGGGATGGATGGGATGGGATGGGATGGGATGGATGGGATGGGATGGGATGGGATGGGATGGGATGGGATGGGATGGGACGGGACGGGATGGATGGGATGGATGGGATAGGATGGATGGGATGGGATCCATGGAATGGATGGGATGGGATCCATGGACTGGATGGGAAGGGATGGGATCCATGGAATGGATGGGATGGGATGGGATCCATGGAATGGATGGGATGGGATGGGGTGGGATCAGATCCATGGCATGGCATGGCATCCAGGACAATGGAACCTCCTCACCTGAGCAGCCAGACCCCAGCCCTCACCCAGCATGGCCAGGACATGCAGCCCTCCACAGCCCAGCACTGGGGTCCAAGCCCTGAGGACAGTGAGCCACCAGCTCCCAAAATGTTTATTACTTCTGGGGCTATTAAACAGCCTCCCAATCCTCCATGCAGAGGCTGCTGCTCTGTCAGAGTTTAGCAGCACTTGGGCAGTGAGAGAGAGCAGCTGCTCTGGAGCCCCAGGCAAAGAGGAGCTCTGAGATGGGAATTCAGGGATGTGAAGTCAGGGATGGGAGCTCAGGGATGGGAGCTAAGAGATGGGAACTCAAGGATGCCAGCTCAGGGGTGCCAGCTCTGAGATGGGAATTCAGGGATGCCAACTCAGGGATGGGAGCTCAGGGATGCTCAGGGATGCTTAGGAATGCTCAGAGATGGGAGTTCAGAGATGCTCAAGGATGCTCAGGGATGCTCAGGAATGGGAGCTCAGGGATGCTCAAGGATGCTCAGGAATGCCAGCCCAGGAATGCCAGCCCAGGAATGCCAGCCCAGGGATGCTCAGGGATGTGAGCTCAGGGATGCTCAGGAATGCCAGCCCAGGAATGCCAGCCCAGGAATGCCAGCCCAGGGATGCTCAGGAATGCGAGCCCAGGGATGCTCAGAGATGCTCAGGGATGCTCAGGATGCCAGCTCAGGAATGCTCAGGGATGCTCAGGGATGCTCAGGGATGCTCAGGGATGCCAGCTCAGGGATGCCAGCTCAGGGATGCTCAGGGATGCTCAGGGATGCCAGCTCAGGGATGGGAGCTCAGGGATACCAGCCCAGGGATGCTCAGAGATGCTCAGGGATGCTCAGGGATGCCAGCTCAGGGATGCCAGCTCAGGGATGCTCAGGGATGCTCAGGAATGCTCAGGGATGCTCAGGATGCCAGCACAGGGATGCTCAGGGATGCTCAGGGATGCCAGCTCAGGGATGGGAGCTCAGGAATGCCAGCCCAGGGATGCTCAGGGATGCCAGCTCAGGGATGCTCAGGAATGCCAGCCCAGGGATGCTCAGGGATGCTCAGGGATGCCAGCTCAGGGATGCTCAGGGATGCCAGCTCAGGGATGCCAGCCCAGGGATGACAGCCCAGGGATGCTCAGGGATGCTCAGGGATGCCAGCTCAGGGATGCTCAGGGATGCCAGCCCAGGGATGCTCAGGGATGCTCAGGGATGCTCAGGGATGCCAGCCCAGGGATGCTCAGGGATGCCAGCTCAGGGATGCCAGCTCAGGGATGCTCAGGGATGCCAGCTCAGGGATGGGAGCTCAGGAATGCCAGCCCAGGGATGCTCAGGGATGCTCAGGGATGCTCAGGGATGCCAGCTCAGGGATGCTGCTGTACAAGGCTCACAGCAGGAAGGCACAGCCTGGCGTGACGTCACAGCCCTGCTCACGCAGATCCTGCTCTGTGCATTCCCAGGCACAGCCACAGCCACAGCCAGGGTCACAGCAGCCTTTTCCCAACGCACGTGGCAGATTACAGAGCAAGCACAAAATCCACAGCACACGGGATCCTCGCCCTGCCCTGAATCCTGCATAGGGCAGGAGAGTTTCTGGCTGGCAGAGTCACACTGGCAGCTACCAAGGGACCAACACAGCTCCTCCATCCCCACGGAGCCCTTCCACACAAGTGACATTCAGCAAAGCCACTGGGCTGGATGCTCCACTGGAAAACACCTGCAGTCACTTACAAAAAAGTCATTGGTGGTGGATTTGGATGGTGGTGGCTGAAGAAACTCCCAGCCAGGCTGGCAGCCGGGACAGAGCCTCATTTATCTGCAGGCTGTCTCACACACTGCCCATTGGTGCTGTTTTCAGGCACCGTGCCCCACGTGCAGACACAAACATCTCCACTCCCCACTCAGACATCCCAGGTAAGCAGGGGGTGAAGCCAATGTGTGCACAGTGCTGAGCAGGGCAGGGCCAGCTCCTGCCTCACATTTTCACCCAAAATTGCTCCCTGTAGAGCAAAAGTGCTGCCACACCTCGTGGGGCCCACAGACACATCCAGCTGCAGAGGCAGCTCCAGCAGCAAGGTTGAATCACTTGGAAGCCCCAAGAGTGCAATGCCAGGCTCTCGACCCCTCACCCTTCACACAGAATCGTCTCCTCTGTTTAGGCAGCACTTTCAAATTTTGCTCTGCAAACAAATCTTGTGCCAAGCCGCTGTTTTGCCACCCGCCCATCCAGCAGGACCGGCGCTGCCAAGGGCAGGCACGGGCACGTCCCCGCGCCGGGATCCGCGGGCTTTGCCCTGGGGCAGAGCAAGCCCCAGCCCTGCCCACCCCGATGCAAACTCCTTAAAAGCTTCCAGCATAACTCACTGCTGCTCCAAGTTAGCAAAGTCTGTTGGAAAAGGCCAGGGCAGAGCCTCAATCCGCTTCTGCCTCCACATTCCTGGAGCAGGGCACCGCGCTGCTCCCACCCCGAGACACAGCCAACAGAAAGAGCTTTTGTACAGCTCTCTGAAGGTCCTTCCGTAAGAGCCAAGAGTGCCGTGGAGGCAGCCAGAGCCACGGCTCCATTCCCAGCGCAGCTCTCCCCGTCCGGATCCCAGCAGGGCGCAGCTCCGGGCTGGGCTGCGCACGGTGACAGCACGGCCGGGCCCGGAGGGGCCCAAGCGCGGCTCCACCGGCCCCTGCCCCACCTGGGCCGCACCCCCGACCCCTCCTGGGCCATCGCTGCCCATGCCCAGGCGCTGCGGCAGAGCCCGGTCCCGCACACGCCCCACGGTGCTCGCCCCACGGTACCGGGGGTACGGGACCAGCCGGGGTGACCGGGTCCCGCTCGGAGAGGGAACCTCGCTGAAGTTCCGCTCAAGAAGTTCCCGTCCCTCCTGACCCCTCCGGGCCGGGGTCCCGCCGCCCCCGCCCCGTGTCCCGCTGCCCCGGGATGGAGCGCGGGGAGCGGGGCGAACACCCGGCCCCGACCCCGAACCCCGGGGCCTTCCCAGCGCATCCCCCCCCACCTCCCACAACTTTCCTAAGCCTGCAACTGCCCGTGCCCACAGCCCGGCCCCGCGGCCGCCGGTACCTGCCCAGCCGCCCGGCTCCGCCGCCGTCTGCAGCATCCTGCCGCCGGCTCCTCGCTCCCGGCCGTGCGAGCGCGCTCTCGGAGGAGGAGGAGGAGAAGGAGGAAGAGGAGGAGGAGGAGGAAGGGGGGGGATGAAGGCAGCGCGCGCGCCGCCGCGGTCCAACCCCCCCTCGGCGCCGCACGGAGTGGGAGGGGGAACGGCGGCGGCGCATCCCGGTGCTGCATCCCCGTGCGGCATCCCGGAGCTGCAGCCCACAGCTGTATCCCGGTTCTGCAGCCCACAGCTGTATCCCGGTGTTCCATCCCGGAGCTGCACCCCGCAGCTGTATCCCGGGGCTGCATCCCGATGCTGCATCCCGGTGCTGCAGCTCCGGGATGCTGCACGGGGCTACATCCTGGAGCTGCATCCCGCAGCTGCATCTCTCAGCTGCGTCCCTCAACCGCTTCTCGGTGCTGATTCCCGGCGCTGATTCCCGGTGCTACATCCCGGTTCCGCATCCCGCAGCGGCTCCAGCGCCTCTGGACCATCCTCCCATCGCGCACCCCTCGGTCACGGCTGCCCCGGGATGGGATGGTGGCACAGAGGAGCTGCCCAGGCTCTTTCCAGGGGGTTTAGGGGGTCGCTGAGGTGTGTGGCTTCGGGCGCAAAGGGGGGTGACACCACGGGGCGCCACCGGGGGAGGACACCTGAATTTCAGGGCACTGGGATGCCGTGTGTGACCAGCGCCCCGGAGAATGAGGGGTCAGGTCTCAGACCCGCACCCTGAGTGGCACAGAGAGTCCGGCCCTGCAGGGAGGTGACATCCCCAGGGAGGTGACAGCTCCAGGAAGGTGACAGCCCCAGGGAGGTGACATCGCCGGGGGCTGCAGTTCTTTGCCGATAGCAGAGCCCCTGCTCCGACCCAGGGACAGAACCACGGCCGTGCCCGGCTGCTCCAGGATGGGGAGGCAGAGCCCAGGGGCGGGATGGAGGGAGGGGATGGCCGGAGACGCTCCTGGCTCCTCTGTGATCGCAGCTGGAGCACGAGGCGCCGCCAGGCAGAGCCGCCTGTGCTCAGCCTTGTGCTAAGATCAACAATTTTAAGTGCAAAAGTCTGAGCTGGGCTGTCGCTGTCATCGTTGTTAAATATTTTAGCAGCTCCCAGAACCTTTCAGCGGGGCCACACAGTGCTGACACAGGAGAGGAGATAGAAAAGCCTCCTGCTGCCCGCCCCGAGGAACTCGCTGTCTAGACACGTTATATAATCACATTTTGCCCTCCTCCAGGACACTTTGCAGAGGCTCTCAAAGCACTTCCCAAAACTGCTAATTGAGCTTCGGGAGGGAGCTGCTCTGGCCAGGAGCCCTGTGCTCTGCAGCAGGCACCCAGGGGCTCCTGCCTCCCGGAGCAGTTGCCTGCTCGCTGCTTTTCCATAAAAACACAGAACTGGTGCCAGGAGGCAGAGGTGGGATTGGTCCCCTGCTGCCCCTGGCAGAGGCTGGAGGATGCAGAAATTGGGGCAGAGCTGCTCCAAACGCCCTCCATGCCTGCAGGAGGCTCCAGGGCCACCAGCTGCCAGCGAGGAGGATGCCAGGAGTGAGGAGTCCCAGTCTGAGCTGGGTCTGGAGCTGCTGGAACACCAGCAGCAGATCCCTCCTGCCCACACCAGAGTCCCTTTCCCTGCTGCTGCCACAGCCAGGTCCCCACTGTGGCACCCCTGAGCCTCAGCCTGGCTCGCCATAAATCACTTTGGGTTTCCAGAGCCCTTTTGCCAAAGCTCAGTGCATTTCTTGGCTGTGCCATCTGATTTTCACGGTGTAGGATGGGGTTTTTTCCGTCCCTATAAATAATTACAGGCGCTCTAATGGATCTCAAACTTTACTGCACCTTGGCTGTCAGGAGGCTGATGATGATGGTGTAGCCTTCCTCTCCAAGGAGCTGAGGCAGGGCTGGGGCTTCTCCACACTTTTTTCATTTACTTTAACCCTTTCAGCCTCATCCTGATATAAGAAACAGATATGTTCCCCCTGTGGAGGGAGTGACTAAATTATCTTTTGTCTCGTTTTTATTTGAGCTACAAATTAGAAATTCAAGGTGTAAAATTTGAGAACCAGCTCAATACTCCCCTTCCATGGGGATCAGGAAGTGCAGAGATGACCCACAGCTCCCAGAATTCCAGCACTGGGGATGCATGGATGCATTTCTTCCCCTCCATGTGAACTCTGGCTTCTCCCTTCCAAGGGCAGCCCTTCATCCCTGTTTGTGCCAAGATCACGGTCACTCTCAGACATTTTGGATTGCTGCAGATATCTCCAAAGCTGAAGACAAAACTGTAAATAAAGAGAAGGTCGTCTCCAGCTGCAGCACCCTGAGGTGCCAGGGGACAGAGCAGCAGAGGGCACAGCACACCCAGCCCCTCCATCACGCTGGAGCTGCTCATAAAATTTCTCCCAAGCCCATTTTCAGTTCTGTGCAGCAATTTTGTGCACTTGGAGAAGCAGAAATGAGCCTCTGGGGAACCAGGATTGGGTGCTGCCAGGAAGGAGGGAGCTGTGAGGGAATGGGCACTGCCAGGAAGGGTGGAGTGGGCACTGTCAGGGCAATGTTTCCTTTTTCTTCATCTTTCTGGAGCCCAGCAGCTCTGCTTTCAGTAAACAGGGAGTTTGACAATTAGAGCAATGTTCTCCATCCTTTGGCAGCTTTGACATGGCCCCACACAGGGAGGTGCTGGCACTGGTGACACCTCTGCAGTGACACAGGTAGGGGTGACAAGCTGTCCCATGAGACATTGCCAATCCCAAATGTGGAACCACAGCAGCCCAGGGAAGGAGGATCCCCCCTGCAGCACCCACTGGGGTTCTGTCAGAGCCCAGGACATTGCTTTGGCTGCCCTGGGTAGCTCAAAACCCTGGCAAGGAGCTCAGAGACCTTGGCACAGAGTCACAAACACCTTTTGTGCCTTTGATTTTAACCCATGGAAACAATTACCAACTTTGTGTGAGGATTTACAAGCCGGAAGACTTTGAGTAGAATGATAATTAATTTGTCACCGGGTGATAAAGTAGAATTTTGGGGGATTTAGAATGGGGGTTCAAGAGGCAAGATGGAAGAATCTGGGTGTGTCCTGTCCTTCTTCTTCTTCTTCTTCCTCTTCTTCTTCTTCTTCTTCTTCTTCTTCTTCTTCTTCTTTTTCTTCTCCTTCACCTTCTTCTTCTTCTTCTTCTTCTTCTTCTTCTTCTTCTTCTTCTTCTTCTTCTTCTCCTTCACCTTCTTCTTCTTCTTCTTCTTCTTCTTCTTCTCCTTCACCTTCTTCTTCTTCTTCTTCTTCTTCTTCTTCTTCTTCTCCTTCACCTTCTTCTTCTTCTTCTTCTTCTTCTTCTTCTCCTTCACCTTCTTCTTCTTCTTCTTCTTCTTCTTCTTCTTTTTCTTCTCCTCCACCTTCTTCTTCTTCTCCTTCTTCTTCTTCTCCTTCTTCTTCTTCCTCCACCTTCTGCTGTGATGGTGGCACTTTTGGATTGGTTTAGAGTAGAGACAGACTGTCTAACATAGGTGATAGGTATTGGAAAATTATTGGAAATAAACTACACATAGTTCTTAGTATAAAACTTTAACACCACCCCAAGGACAGGGACTGTGCCACAACCTGACTTGCTGGACAGATCTCAGCAGGTCAGAGACAGAACGTGACAGATAAGAGAAAATAAACAACCTTGAAAACCAGAACAGAAGAGTCTTGGCTTCTTCTTCGGTTGTGGGGCTGGGAAAAAAGAGATTTTCTAATATTTTGGGAGGCATTTCAACCACATAAAACCAGAGAGGGTCCCACACCAGCAGCTGCCTGCAGTGCCCATCTCTCCAGGTGCAGGTAGAGCTGACCCTGGCAGGGATAGCAGCAGTCAGAACTCAGATTTCTGGGCACTGGAGACAGGTGGGAGAGGAAGGGCCGTGCTCAGGGGCCAGGCCAGCCAAGGAAGGTCTGTGTGGGGTGATCAGACCCAGCAGCACTTTCCAGGAAGCCTCTCTGGCTCCTCAGCCAAGCTGCTCCAGCAGCTGCCGTGGCCATTCAGCAGCTGTTGAGCTGTAATTGCTCATTGAGTCATAATTTATTTTTTTTTCCCCACTGAAAGCAGCACTGTCAGGGAATTAAAATCTTTTCAAAAGCCCATAAAGATTTCATAAACGTTTCAGAGCCAGATCAGGGGAGGGTTTAGCACCTTCAGAGCCAGGATGCAGGGAGGGCAATGAGCAGAGCAGCAGTGGAACACTGCACAGCTGTGACTGGGGAAAGGAACCCCAGCACTGGGCAGCAGCAGCCCAGGGGGAGCTGAGTGAGCCCAGGTGGGTTCCAGGTGGTTCAGTTCACCCTGTTTGCCATGACACTCTGCTGACATGGCTCCTGGGGTGCTGGGGTGAGAACCACAGCAGCTCCAGAGTGCAGAGAGCACAAAGCTGCCATGGGGGAGTGCAGCTGCAGCTCTTGGCTCTCACCTGTTTGTCATCAGCTCAGTCAGCTGGGACCCAGCTCTGGCCACAGGGGAAGTTCAACCCCAAACCAGTGTGGGTGAGAGGCCCTGATCCCACAGACAGCCTTGATTGCTTTTGAGAACACCTCAGGCTCATCTGAATTCAAAGATTTGCACCCTGGAGCTGCTGTAAACATGGAATGAGGTTTGCCACTGCTGCAGCACTTCCACATGAGCAGGTGTTTGCAGGTGGCACAGGAGCTGTGTTCTCAAAGCAGCCCCTGCACCAGCCTGGGCACCTGCTATTTTTAGTGTGAGCTGCCTTTGATGGTCTCTGTGAGCTCTGTAAAATATCTGGGCCAGGCACACGCAGCTCCCACAGCCCCACTCTGCCACAAGAGGCTTCTCAAGGAAGGAATTGGGGATGCTGGGTGAGCCCAGCCAGGACCCACATGCCTTGAGAGATTTAAGGGGGAGAATCTGTGCCCTGAGAGCCTGACAGAGCTGGATTGTGGTTTGCAACCAAGGATCTGAACAGCCCTATCAGCAGGGAAATTATAACCCTAAAACTAATTATAATCCTAATCTGAAACCCAACCCTAACACTGACACTTACCATAGCATTAACCTAACCCTAACCCTAACCCTAACCCTAACCCAAACTCTAAATTTCGTTCTAACCCTCACCCACACCCTAATCCTCACCCTAACCCTAACCCAGACCCTGAAACTCAACCTAACCCTAAACCTAACCCTGATTTTAACCCTAATCCTAACACTGACCCTAACTATAGCACTAATGCCAATGCTACCTCCAAAAGTTAACCCTAACTCTAAATTTAACACTAAGCCTAACCCTCAACTTCACCCTAATCCTTATCTTAACCCTAAACCTCACCCTAACCCTAAACCTAACCCTGATCTAAATCCTAATCCTAACACTGACCCTAACCATAGCACTAACCCCAATGCTACCTCCTAACTCTAACCCTAACTCTAAATTTAACCCTAACCCTAATCCTTACCCTAATCCTAACACTGACCCTGACCCTAATTCTTAGCTGAATCCTAACCCTAACCCTGATCCTAAACCTTACCCTAAACCTAGACCTAACCCTAACCCTAATCCTAACACTGACCCTAACCATAACACTAACCCCAATGCTGCCTCCTAACCCTAACCCTAACTCTAAATTTAACCCTTACCCTAATCCTAACCCTGACCCTGACCCTAAACCTCACCCTAAACCTAAACCTAACCCTAATCTTAACCCTAATCCTAACACTGACCCTAACCATAACCTTAACCCCAATGCTACCTCCAAAACCTAACCCTAACCTTAACTCTAAATTTAACCCTAACCCTTACCCTGAACCTAACCCTAACCCTAACCTTAAGCCTTATCCTAACCCTAAGCTTTACCCTAACCCTAATCCTCACCCTAACCCCACCCCACAGGCACCTCAGCCCCATTCTCTGACTGGGGTGCAGAAACAAGAGCACAAAGGGGTCAGAGCTGAGCTGAGCCCCCATTTGGGCACCCATGGGTGCAGGAGTGAAGGAGGGACCCCAACACTGGGCATCCCTTTGAGAGGCACCAATAATTCCCTGTCAGGGGAGAGGCTGCTGTTATTTTATGGCCCTTGTTATTTCCTTTCTATTGTAACTTTTAATTAAAATCTACAGAAGGCCGATAACTGCTCCCTCTGCATAATTGCAGGGAGTAAATTTTATTATATAGGAAAGTGGGTTTAATTTTTCATGGATTTATTTTTAAGGGAGAGCAACACTTTGGTGGGATCTGTGAGCCCCAGTGACATTATCAAAGAGGAACAAAGATGGGTTTATTACCTGTTCCCCATAAAACTGTTATTTCAGGGGAGTTTTGTGCTTCCTCCTAATGAGAGATGAATTGCACCAGCTTCATTTGCTGTAGGAGGAAAATTAAAATGAAACTGATAAGAGCCCAGGCTCTAGCTCCTGACTTACCTCCCAATTATAAATGAAAGCTCACAGGCATTCCAGAGATGGGGC
Source organism: Setophaga petechia (assembly GCA_024362935.1). Classification (NCBI taxonomy): domain Eukaryota; kingdom Metazoa; phylum Chordata; class Aves; order Passeriformes; family Parulidae; genus Setophaga; species Setophaga petechia. The sequence goes on along the minus strand of JANCRA010000044.1, from coordinate 2,345,364 downwards.
TTGATGTCTACATTAATTATAAATAAATTATCTACACTTAATGTTTAAATGAAATTTCAGATAAAGCTTTATATTTAGAAAAAGTGTTGCATCAGTGCATAAATATTTATGCAAGGAGTCTGGGTGTGCTGCTGCTGCTGCTGCTTCAGCAGAGCTGGAGCAGGGAGCCTTGCCTGGCTGTTGGGAGGAGGTGGCACTGAGGGGAACAGTCCTGGGACAGGGTTTAGGACAGTCCTAAAGCTGGGGTTTGCTTTTCTGGGGTTTGCCAGGGGAGGTGATGGGACACTGTGCATGTGTCAGCCTGGTGTTTTCAGAGCAGCAGCCCACAGCCAGTGACAGTGACAGTGACAATTCTCCATGCTCTCATCTTTCTCCACCCTCAGGACCTTGTGACAATGTCCCACAGGACCCTTGAGGTGGTGCCAGGGCTGGGGTGAGCCTTTAATGCAGCCAGGGTGGAGGAGGAGAAATCTGACAGGCCCAGCTGAAATCTGTGTGGAAAAACAGTAAAGGAGGACAAATCAAATGGATTGAAATCGTTCAGCCCCAGCCACTCGTGAAGGAGCCCAGGTGAGGTCCAGGCAGGATCCAGCACCCTGAGGTGGGATATCAGCCCTGGGACACAGAGAGCTGCCTGTGCCCACACTCCTGGGATGCAGCATCTTTCCAGGGCCAGGAATGCGTTTGTCTGATTTGTTTGTGATGCCTGAGACAGAGCACCCCTGTCAGGGAGAACATCCTGGCCAGGGCAGAGCATCCCAGCCAAGGAGAACATCCTAGGGGAGATGTTCTATTGCCAAGGAAAATATCCCAGACAGGGAGAACATCCCAGACAGGGAGAACATCCCAAGGGAGATATTCCATTTGCCAAGGAAAATATTCCAGACAGGGAGAACATCCCAGAACATCCCAGGCAGGGAGAACATCCCAGAACATCCCAGGCAGGGAGAATATCCCGGGCAGGGAGAACATCCCAGGCAGGGAGAACATCCCAGACAGGGAGAACATCCCAGGCAGGGAGAACATCCCAGACAGGGAGAACATCCCAGAACATCCCAGACAGGGAGAATATCCCAGAACATCCCAGACAAGGAGAACATCCCAGACAGGGAGAACATCCGGGGCAGGGAGAACATCCCAGAACATCCCAGGCAGGGAGAACATCCCAGAACATCCCAGGCAGGGAGAACATCCCAGACAGGGAGAACATCCCAGACAGGGAGAACATCCCAGAACATCCCAACCAAGGAGAACATCCCAGGGGAGATGTTCCATTTGCCAAGGAAAATATCCCAGGCAGGAAGAACATCCCAGGCAGGGAGAACATCCCAGGGGATATATTCCATTGCCAAGGAAAGTATCCCAGGCAGGGAGAACATCCCAGGCAGGGAGAAGATCCCAGCCAGGTGCACACAAGAGCCACCAGCGAGGGCTGAACAGGCAGAGCCAGGCTCAGTTTGCCCAAGAATTTCAGCAGGGTCACCTTTGGTATCACAGCACTGCACAGTCCTTGCTCTGCAATGGGAGCAGTATCTCATTTCTTCCTCAATTAGCTCCTGATTATCAGTGTCCCAGGGCCCCTTTCCAGTCTCTGTTTAATGCACCATTAATAATTCATTTCTCAGATAGCAGGAACGCAGCGCGAGGTTGGGGCTTTGTGACTAATAAGCACCAGAGCAACTCTCTCATCTCCAAGGGACAAATGAAGGCAACAAAAATAAAGTGGAAGAATCAAAGATAATATGTTTTGTGGCCTTTAATCAAACACTGCATAAAGGGCTGGATTACTCAGGTGAAGAACACATGCTCACACACTGGGCTCCCACTCCTCACCAGCATCATCCCCATGCCACCTCCTTCCCTGGCGCAGAGGGAAATTGAGGCACCTCGAGTCAAAACTGGGGCTGCCCTCCTTCTAGGGTTAGAAATTCAGATACCAACTAGACCTTTCCTCAAGCTGGAAAATCCCAGGAGCAGATTTCCCGTTGCCCAGCAGAGCTGAGGAGTTGCACGCGGGCTGGCAGCTGCACATTAAGTGTGACGGGTTTCTGACAGATCCAATTATAAAGCCAAGCCTCAGCAGAATTGCAGCCCTAAGATTTAGTGCATGAAATTCTGTTTGGGGAATTTTTTCGGATATTGAAGCTCGTGCCAGGGGTCCCTGCAGGTCCCAGACTGTGCCTGGGTCTCACCCCACCGTGCTGTGTCCCCTCCCTGCCACATCCTGCCAGTGCCAAGCCCAAATTGTCACCTAAAAATGGCAAGAAGGAGAGTGGCCACACCAAGCAGAGCTGAGGAAGGGGGGATCTGCAGCCCCCCTGCCCCACACAGACGTGCCCTGGCCCAGGGACTGTCCCTGCCCCTGCAGGGGTCACACACGGGCTATGGGCTGTAAATCATTTGATTCCCAGGAGCTGAGGATCTGCCCAGGCCTTTCCACACAGCCCTAGCATGGTATTTTTAGCCCTTTCCTAGAAAAACAAGGTGGGCATGTGTGATGGTCTTGTTCTCAGCTGACCAGGGACTTGGCTGCCCTGGGAATGCTCCTCAGAGGAAAGCAGCCAAGAAACCTCCAGGGACCAAAGGATCTGGGCCAGTGAGGACACGGGGATGTGAGTCCAGCTGCTCCCACAGTGCTCTGGTCTGAAGAGAACTCAAGTCTCTTTGCCAGGCATGGGGCTGTTGTGCTCCAGCCAGCTCTGCACGAGCAGTTCCATCAGAATCCCAGGATTATGGGGTTTGTTTTACTTTTTCTAAGTGGCTGAGAGCACAGGGCTGTGCCCTGCTGCTGAGAGGGGGCCCTGGGATCACAGGTGGGCACGAAGCTTGGGATGAAAGCTGGCAGCCTGCAGCACTGCTGCTAGCAGATCAGAGCAGCAGCTCCATTCCCTGGCTGGGGAATCCAGGAGCTGTTGGGAAAACAGATTTGCCTTTACATCTGCGAGGCTGCTCCGTGCTCTGCCATCCACAGCTGAGCCCGGGCTGGCAGGAGCAGCCACAAGAACGGTGCCAGGGGGCTCAAGGACTGTGGGGGGCTGGAGTCTCCCCCATCCTGGCTTTGTACCCTCCTGGGGACACCCAGGGAAGGGCTGCAGCCCTTTCCCTCTCGGGTTTTGGTTGTTAATTGCTGCCCTGAGACGTGCAGGGTGTCTCTGCTTCAGCCGTGTGGCTGAAGAACGAGTCTGGACTCTTCACTTTTCTGTCTTGAGGTTGTTTATCAATTCTTATCTAAAAATTTTTCTTTCTGCCCAGCCGAGGTCTGCTCAGCAGGGCAGCCACAGGCACTCTGACCACCCCTGAGGCGGTGTTGTCCTTTCATACTACAAACTACCTATAACATATCTACACTTAATTCCCAACACCTATCACCTGTGTTAGACAGTGAACTTCTACTCTAAACCAATCCCAAAGTGCCAACATCACTGCAGAAAATGGAGAAGGAGAAGGAGAAGGAGAAGGAGAAGGAGAAGGAGAAGGAGAAGGAGAAGGAGAAGGAGGAGGAGGAGGAGATGACGAAGAAGAAGAAGAAGAAGAAGAAGAAGAAGAAGAAGAAGAAGAAGAAGAAGAAGAAGAAGAAGAAGAAGAAGAAGAAAGGCTGGACACGCCCAAGTTTCTCCATCTTGTTCCCATAACCTCCATACCAAAAATCCTAAAATCTACATTTCCACCCTGTGATAATTTCATTATTATACTATTCCAACCTCTGTGACTTTCAGGTCCTCATACAAAGTTGGTAACCTGCTCCAGGGTCCAAATCACATCCCCAGGTGTTCTGGGCTGCGTGCCAGGGTCTCTGAGCCCCCTGGTGGGGTCCTGGGCAGCTCTGGACACCCGGAGGGATGCACTGAGTTCTGACACTTCCCCAAACTGGGATTGCCCCTTGGCCCTGGCACCTCATGGCTGGGCTGGTGGATCCACACTGGCATTCAGGGGGTGCCAGAGTGCCAAGCAGCAGGGGCACCTCCCTGATTCTCCTGGCATGGGCAGCCCCTGGTGTTGCCATCCCCATCCTGGCGCTCCTGCTGGCTGTGCCACTGGCTGGGCTGGCACCACACACCACGTGCCAGGGAGGTGTTTGAACCCCAGCAGAATAAACCTGCGCTGATTTTTGTATTTCCTGCCTCCCGCTCGGGGCGCGAGGGAAATTGTTTGATGCTAATCCTCTTGTTTAATCCAGCAGCATCCTGAGATGCCCACAGGCAGGATTAACTCCTGCAGCAGGACAGGGACACCCTGCACGCTTCACAGGCTCCCGTGCAGAGACAGAACAGGGAGAGGGCTCCTGGGTTGTGCTGTGATTTCAGGGTTTACCTCAGAACTGTGGGAGCTCAGCACATCGCTCCGAACATCCAGAGTCACCGGGAGAACCCTTGGGGGGCTCGGAGGTCCTGCAATGTTGCCAGACATTCTTGGTGGCTGGACTTTGACCCTTCTAGGGATGTGTGTGAGGACATGGAAGTCACTGGAGTTTGAGTGGTGGAGGGATCACACATTTACAGGTTAAATATGGATTTTAGGATTTTGGTACAGGGGGGTTATGGAGACAAGATGGAGGAATCGGGGCGTGTCTCATGCTTCTTCTTTCTTCTTCTTGTTGTCCATCTTCTGTGGTGATGTTGGCACTTGGGGATTGGTTTGTGGTGAAGGTGCACTTGTTAACAAGGGTGAAAGGTATTGGGATAAAAAGTAAATATGATGTACGGAGTTTTTATTATAAAAAGACACGACCACCCCGTGGGTGGTCAGAGTGCCCTTGGCTGCCTTGCTGGTCAGATCTCGGCTGGCAGAGAGGAAAGTAAGAATTGTAAGATAAGAATTGCTCAGAGAATGGTTCTGGCTGCTGAGGAAAGGAGCAAAGGCAATTCCACATGCATGTATATATAATATATATATAATATATACAAATATATGTGTATATACATAGATATTTTATATATATATATTTATATATTTATATATATATATATATATATATATATTTTTATATATATATATATATATAAAATATATATACATGTATGTATATATATGTATGTGTATATATAATGTGTATATATAATATATATTGTATATATATTATATATACAATATAAATATATATTATACATTATATAAATCATATATAATATAGATAATATATAATATAATATATATTATATTATATTATATTATATTATATATATTATATATTATATATATTATATATATTATATATAAATATATATTACACATTATATAAATCATATATAATATAGATAATATATATATTTATATTGTATATATAATATATATATAATATATATTATATATACACATTATATATACACATATATATATATACATACACGTATATATATTTTATATATATAAAAATATAAATATATATTATACATTATATAAATCATATATAATATAGATAATATATATTTATATATATATATCTACTATATACATTATAATATATATTATATACTATATACATTATACTGTATATACTGTATATTGTATACAATATATTATATAAAAAAATAAAAATTATACACAATTATAAAAATAATAAACAATCTGAAGACTGAAATGTCGAGGAGTCCAGACTCGTCCTTTGAACCGCGGCTGCCCCGAACCATTCTGAGTGTGCCTGAGCAGAGACAACAGCCAGGTCAGACACAGAACCTCAGTGTTGGTGTTCAAAAACACATAACACAAAAAACACATAACACAAAAAACACACAATCACAGCAATTATATGTGGTGCTTTTTATTTCAGAGCTCTGGGAATCGGGGTATTACAACCCAAATCTTATTCCAACCATACATTTGAGGTGAACGTGTGTTATACTCTATAATTACATAACTTTCATGTTAATTATTAAACTTATATTGTTTTATTGTATACATAGATTTCAGCTAAACATAGTCCCCCTTTAAATTTCCAACATAGTTTCTCATGATTCTTCTTATGGTTATATAATAATTATACTTAATTACTAAACAATCATCACATCTAACAATTATATCATTTATCATACTGCTTACACAGGTGCAGTGATCTGAGGAAACACAAAGCCCAACATTTTAGAGCTCTATCTTTAACATTTTCAGGGGTCCACTATCATCAGGTCCCTCCCCTGGGCCAGGAACACGAGGCAGGATGGAGCCACCCTCAGGGCAGGACCCCCACCCTTATTTATCTCTTTGATAAAGGTGCCTGGGGTCCTGCTTCAGCTGCTCTGTGCCCTCCTTGCTGCAGACCTGCCCCGGATTTCAAATTTCAATTTGTCTGGCTTTATCTTTCAGCCCCAGTTCTCATCATTCCCCTCTGTGTGCCAAGTTAAAGAGCCCTTTAATACCCAGCAGTTTTCTCCCCAGGAAGACGCTTGCATGCTGGAATCGAGTCACATCTCAGGCTCCTTCCTGATCACAGGCTGAGCATTAAATCCCACTAAACTCCACCCTGGGGAAAGGGCTGACCTGAGGCACTGCCAGGTGGAGGAGCCAGAGGTTTTCCAGCTGGTGCCTCCAGAGGGGAATCAGAGCTTTCTGACAGAGCACTGCTGACAAATGAAATGAGCTGTGAAAAATAAATTGCTGCGTTGCCCTGACTCTGTGAGCACATCCAGGGGCACGGGGGGTGCTGGGGCAGGAGGGCACAGGAGCTCCTGGGGCTGTGCCCATCCTGGCAGCCCGTGGGCAAGGGGCAAAGCCCTTCAGGGCGCTTGTGCCAGCAGAACTTGTTGCAGCAGCTGCTTGCTGTGCTGCCCATCTCTGTTTACAGCGATGGCTGGGACATCAGTGGAGCTGAGATAAGCAAAGGTGCTCTGAGCCACAGACTTCTCCCAGCCTGGGGATTGGGCCACGGGCTCTGAAGGGTGCCAGCCCTGAAGGATGCTGGCTCAGGAGGATGCCAGCCCTGAAGGACACAGAGCAAGGTCACAGCAGCAATCACTGCAGCTCAGCTGCTCCCTGCTGCCAGGCCCAAGGTGACCGAGCCCCTGGGAAGGAGAAATTTAATGCAGCTGATGTTAAAGCAGGGATGCAGGGGGAAGAATAAGCAGAGGATGGATACAAACCCACCTGCAAAACCCACAGAGACTGAGAGTGCTGTCCTGGTCTCATATTCCATAACACCAGCTGCAAGCCCTCAAAAAGGGGCAAGTTTTGTTACAGAAATTCTGGTTTGGGGCTGTCCCAAAAGGACAGACAGCTCTGCCAGGGTTCTGGGCACCCACTGGGCTAACTCACAACCTGAATTCTCCAAGCACAAATCAGGGCAATTTGAGCTGAGCAAAACGCTCTGGGGTCCCTGCGGGAGGGATCCTGCCTAGGGAGCGGGAGGAGAGGCCATCCCGGCCCACAAGGAGCTACAAATAACTCAAACGGCCTCATTACCCAGTTTCTGATGCACAGGAGCTCGCTTTCCCCGGGGCCATGTCCACCTGGGAACGGGCTATGTGTGCCTGGCACCGCGGGAGCCTCTGCTGCCCTGCTCATGTCCTTGTCCTCCTGCAGCTCCCCCTGACCTGCCGAGCATCCGCAGGGGGGTCCCCGGGCCGGCACCAGCACGTGTGGCAGGGTCCCACGGGGAGGGGACACCCGTGGAGCCGCGGGTGCGAGCGCTGCAGCCCCCTGCGCTGGCCGGGGCATCCTTCAATCCCCTGAGCATCCCCCGCTTCCCCGGGTATCCGCCGGCACTTGCCGGATCATCCTCCCAGTTCTCCGGGCATCCTTTGGTCTCCCCAGACCGTTTCCCAGTTCCCCGAGCATCCCCCGGTTCCTCGGGCATCCCCGGGTCCCCTCCGATCGTTTCCCGGTTCTCCGGCATCCCCGTGTTCCCTGGCCATCCCCCAGTACTCGCCGGATCATCTCCCGGTACCCCGAACATCACCCGGTTCCCCGAACATCCCCCGGTTCCCTGGGCATCCCCCGGTCCCCCCGGATCGTTTCCCGGTTCCCCTAACATCCCCCGGTTGCCCCAACATTTCCTGGTTCTCCGGGCATCCCCCGAATCATCTCCCGGTTCCCCGAACATCCCCCGGATCGTTTCCCAGTTCCCCGAACATCCCCCGGTTCCCCGGACATCCCCCGGTGCCCCCGGACCCTTTCCCGGTTCCCCGAGCATCCCCCAGCCCGGTCCGGGGCTCCCTCTAGCGGCCGACGGCGGGACAGCACGGCCGGTCCGGGGCTGCACATCTCGGTACCGAATGAATCCCGTGATACCGAATGAATCCCTCGGTACCGAATGAATCCCTCGGTACCGAATGAATCCCGTGGTACCGAATGAATTCCCTGATACCGAATGAATCCCGTGGTACCGAATGAATCCCATGATACCGAATGAATCCCTCGGTACCGAATGAATCCCGTGGTACCGAATGAATCCCTCGGTACCGAATGAATCTCCCGGTACTGAATGAATCCCTTGGTATGGAATGAATCCCTAGGTACAGAATCCCCCGGTACCGAATGAATCCCCTGATACCGAATGAATCCCCCGGTACCAAATCTCCTGGTACCAAATGAATCCCCCAATACCAAATCCCCCGGTACCAAATTAATCCCTTGGCACCGAATGAATCCCTCGGCACCCAATCCCTCGGTACCCAATCCCCCACCCCAAATCCAGCCCGTTCCTGCACCCGATCCCGGTCCCGGTTCCCGCTGCAGCCCCGCGGCTCTCCCGCAGCTCGGACACTCCCCAGGGCACTCCCAGGTGAGACCAAGGGGATGCCCAGAGCCCCCTGGGGCTGCCCCAGAGGGGTTCAGGCTCGTTCTGCACCTCGGGAAGGGTCGGTCTCGGGTGGGTGGCTGAGATGGGTGGCTCAGGGCACTGTCTGTGGCTGGGGTAGGGCAGGGGCAGCCTCAGAAGCTGCTCTGTCCCCTGGACATCCCTGTTCTGCTGGCACAGGGTACAGCAGGTTCTGGCTCTGGGGCAATTTTCCCCCCTCAAAGCCTCCTGTACCCACCCAGCTCTTGCCACGAGTGATGCAGCCACCCTTTCCCTTCAGTCTAGCACGTGTGTTTTAATGGAGAGCCATCGAGTTCATAAATCAGAGTGTCCTGGACCCACAGAAACGATGGTTCTCCTGGCAGGGCTGTGGAGGAGAAGGCAGCAGCATGGGGAACAAGCTTTGGGTGGTTTTCAATCGCAGCATCTCATCCTTTCTACACGGGTGCAGCAAAGGTCCTTCAGCAGCCATGGGCTCCAGCTTGGGACATGCTGCTGGGGCTCAGATCAGCAAGGAAGAGAGGAGTGAGCCATGGCTCTCTGTCCAAGGGCTGAGGAAGCCTCTCCTTTTCATGTAGCACCTTGAAAGCACCCTGTGAATGGTCCTCTTCTGAACAGAGCCCATGCTACAAGGACAGGCTGTAGGTGCCAGAGCAATATTCCACATAGTCAAAGGCCTCGATGGGGAACGTCACAGCCCCCCACTTCTTGTACCTCCTCTTCTCTGCTGGTGTCTCCACCACAAAGTTTTTGATGCAGAGGACAGGCAGCTTCACCTGGCGGTACAGCATCTCCATCCCCCAGTCCTGTGTGGGCAGGGAGGGGACAGTCACCCGAGGCACACACGGCATCCCCAGGCTGCAGGGCCACAGGGAGGGGACAGTCACCCCAGGCACACACGGCATCCCCAGGCTGCAGGGCCACAGGGAGGGGACAGTCACCCCAGGCACACACGGCCAGGGCCACAGGGAGGGGACAGTTCCTTGCTCCCAAGGCATGTCCCTCCACAGGAGACAGCCTGTGTCCGTGTCCCACAGCACACACACGGCACAGTTCACAAGGCTCAGCCCTTCCTGTCCCTCCAGCTGTGCCTAGGCTGCAGACACAGGGGAATTGTGGCACTCACCTGTCTGCAGTCCTTGCAGGAAATGCGGCAGCCGGGCTCCCAGTCCTTGAAAGTTCTCTGGAACTGTATTTTCCCAGAAGAAACTCTGTAATACGACCTGGAAGGAAGGGGCCACCAGGGTTGGGGTGAAACACCACACACCCAGCCAGCCAAAAGTGTCTGTGGGATGAAACACCACACACCCAGCTGGCCAAAGTGTCTGTGGGATGAAACACCACAGTGCTGCTGTTTGATTCAGCAGCAAGGGCCAGACAAGCTCAGGCACACCCCAATGGCTATACTGGTAATATTCCAATAACTCCCCTTACCCCTGTGCCTGCCCACGAGCCCCCTACCTGAACTGGGGGTTGACATTGACGTGGTGCACGCCCTCCACGGTGCGGATGTCGCTGCCCCGGCACACGGCCCTGCTGCAGTTGATGCAGTACAGCTGAACAGCAGACGCCTGGTGCAGCTGCCTCCGCTCGCTGATCCTGGCCTCCTTCAGCAGCCAGCTGGCCACGGCCTCCCTCTGCAGCTCCTGGATCTGGGGGGACAGAGGGGTATCACTGGCTGGAGTTTTTTTTTGTTCGTGGTTTGTTTGTTGGTTGTTTTTTTTTTTGCTTTGGGACGTGCTTTGAGCTGTTTTATTTTTCAGCATCACTCTCATTACACTGTAATGACAATGGGAAGGAAGATGCCACCAGCTCACATCCCAGGCAGCAGACAAAGAACTTAATGTTACAACTTACTTCGTAAGTTTTTTGACCAATCACACAAAGCAAAAGCACATTGACAGTAGTTCTGTCCAACCACCATAAGCACACATACCTTTGGTTAAAACAATGCTTGCTTATTTTGATTACAATACCTGCTTGTAAGCCTTAAAACAATGCACAGAGCTCCATTATTAAGCTTCAAACTTCCTAATATCTTGCTAGATAAACTTTTCTGTAGCTTAGAGAGTGATTCTAGACAAGCATTAATACACAAACCATTGTTCTATTTGTCTTTGCTTTTCTACTTTCTAAATAATTTTTCTGCTGACCAATCTCATGGCTGCTGCTTAGCTCTCATCACAGTTCTGCTGTCTCTGAGGCCTGCCTTTTGCAGCTTTCCCAAAACCTTCTGATTTTGTCGATTCCCACGGGGGGGGACAGGGGTCAGCACAGGACAGATGGCAGACATGGCAAGATCCATGGATACCAAGGGAGGCATCATCAGCACAGAGCAGGAGGGCAGGGCAGGATGGGCACATGCTGGTGAGGCCCCTCACACAACCCCATCCCAAGATTTGGGGATCTGGATCTCTGCTTCTCTGAGACAGAGAAGCACACTGACCCTGCCACCCACCTTTTGGAAGTACTCCTGCTCAGGCATGGCTTGCACCGCCTGAATCGCCCTCTTCATGAGCTCCACCAGGTCCTCATTGAGCAGCTCTCGGGTCACCTCTCTGGTGTTGGCTTTGGCAAGGACAGAGTAGATGCTGTTCTCAGCACGGGCACGGCCCCGGGCCTGCAGGGCAAGGTCCAAATGTTGCAGGCAATAGATGAGGGACACAGCCAACCTTCTGTGCCGCCCTGTGAGGAAGGAGCCACCTCCACCCTCCCCTGTGCCTTGCCAAGGAGATGGGCTCATCCCCAAGGAGCTGCCTGCAGGGAATGCAAGAGCCCCCATGTCCCACCCCTGCAGCTCTGGGGGATCCTGGCAGGGCCAGAGGGAGCCTGGGCAGCACCTGCATCATGGCAATCTCGTTGGTCATCAGCCCATAGCGGACCACGATGTTGCACTCGGGGATGTCCAGGCCCTCCTCGGCCACACTGGTGGAGAAGAGCAGGTTGAGGGCTCCCTGACGGAACTGCTTGATCACATCCTGCTGCTCATTCTGGGTAGACAGAGAGCTGATGCCTCAGCAGCTGTGTAGGGCTCTGAGACCCCCAAAATGTGCAAAGTGGGGTCGGTGCAGCTCCTGCCCACCCTCCCTGCACTCACCTGTGTCATGTGCCTGGTCTGGTTGCTGTAGCCGGCGCCGGTGAGGACGGCAGCCCTGATGTGCTGCCCACGGAGCGTGGCTGTGCTCTGCAGCCAGCTCAGCAGGCTGTGGGCACTCTGCCTTGTCTTGGTGAACACAATGCCACGAGAAGTGCCCAGGGGCTGAAAGTGCTCACGCAGGATCCCCTCCAGCTTGGCCAGCCTGGGGTTCTCATAGCGGCGATCCCCAGCAAGCGCCTGCAGGCTCGCCCTGTTCTCTGCACGGGTGACAGGAGTGTCAGGGACACCCCAAACGCAGCCAGCATCACCCCCCTCCAGACCCCCTGTTACCCTCAAACGTGGTGGTGAGGAACTGTTCGGTGGGGTCCTTTTTATCCCTTTCAGAGCTGTAGAACTGCTGGAGGCACTGGAAGGCGTCCACCATCCTCACGGTGTCGTTGATGAGCAGAGCGTCGTTGTACTTGCGCAGGTGCAGGGCGCACACCCGCGTCTTGCGACAAAACATCTCTGCAGCTGCCAGGGCAGGGGACACGGCAGTCACAGCCTGTCCCCATGGCTCAGCCCTGCCACACCCTCCCTGCCACAGCCTCACCTCTCTTCTCCAGCTCCACAATGCGCTGCTCGTAAATCTGCGTGCCAAACTCCCGCGGGAAATCCGGCTTCTCCATGAACTGCTGGATCTGCACCATCATCTTCTTCAGCTGCTCACCAAAGGGGTCCTGACAGCAGAGAGGGGCTCAGGACCCAGGAATTGTGGCTGCTTGCATGGCCCAGACAGTTGTGGGATCCCCCAGCACCAAAGCTCTGGGTCAACTGATTTTTCACATTGAGCAAAGCAGATAAAGGCCTCTCACACAGCAGGGTTCAGGGGGTCTCATCTTCCACCCAGTGAGCAGCCCTATGCCTCTGAGCAGCCATCCCTCACCTGTGGTCTCTCCTGGCACAGGTCATACTGCTTCTTGGGCTGGGGGACATGGCTCTGCAGGTGCTGCAACTCGTCCTGCACCGATGTGATCTTCTCAGTGTCCAGGTTGGCACAGATCTGAGAGGGAAAGACCCTGCTTCCACCCTGAGCCCAGCTGCCCAGGACAATGCAGCACGTGCTGCTCACCTGGTGAGTTTGGGGATGACTCCTCCAAGCTGCCCAGCACCCACACACCTGGGCATCAACCCCCATGCCAAGGAACACCCTGCTGAACCCCAGGGGAAGCCATGCTGAAACAGCACAGGGAGCACAGGACACACCTGCAGGATGTGCTCTACGGCCCCCTCAAAGGATGTTGCCCCCCCAGTGCCAGGGGATGCTGTCAGCCCCAGGACCTGTGGCAGGCCCTGCTCCCCACGGAGCTTGCGCTGGAGGTATCTCAGCATGATCTTGTTGTAGACGGCGTCCTTGTGCGTGTGGTGGCACTCATCTATCACCAGCAGGGAGAAATCTGCTCCAGGCCAGGGAAGGGAGCAAGGTGAGATGGTTGGGGCTCAGCCACGGCTGTGGGGCCAGCAGTATTTGTAGCCTGGTGCCCACCTGTCAGCTCCACGTGCACGTCCTCCTCCGTGCTCACCAGGGCGTTCTGCAGGATCTGCGCTGTGCAGATGACAACGTCGCTCTTCTTCACCAGGTCGGCAAAGAAGGTTTTGTGGCTGGTGTCCCCACTGATGGACGCCACCTTGAAGGTGTCCTGCAGCACGTGGAACTCCTTCTCGGTGTGCTGGTCCACCAGGTGCACCTGTGCCCACAGGACCACACTCAGCACCGGCCAGGATCACCAGCGGTGGCTGTGGTGGTCCCGGGGCAGGGCAGCACCTTGTTGACAAGCACGGCCACCTTTCCGTTCCTCCGGCTCTCCAGGTGCTGCCGGCAGACGTGCACGGCCACGCGGGTTTTCCCGGCCCCCGTGGGCAGCCAGACGATGCTGTTGCGGCCGCTCAGGGCCGGGGCCGCCGCCTCCCGCTGGTACCCCCCGCAGCTCCATTCCCCGGAGCTCCATTCCCTGCAGCTCCACTACCCGGAGCTCCGCGTCCCGGAGCTGCCGCAGCCGTCGGGAAACGAAACTGGAGGCGGCGCTGAGACCGGCGGGCGGGGCACGGGGAAGGGAACAGCAAGGGGGGGCCACGCTGGCCGAGCTGGGGAAAACTGAGCTGAGCCGAGCCAAGCCGAGCCGAGCCAAGCCAAGCCGGCCGGCTCAGGGATCCCCCGGGAGCCCCGGCTCTCAACTGGAAGCGAAACCAAAAGCGAGTGGAGCTCCACAGAACCTCCCCGCACCCAGATCGCCCCTGCGCCCTGTCAACACCCTGCACCCCAACTAAGCTCAGCACCCCAGTTCTGCCCAGTTCTGCCCAGTCCGTCCATGGGGATCTTCACACTCTCCCCATCCCGAGCTGTGCCTCTTCCCCTCCCCAACACCCTCCAGAATATCCCAGGTTGCCCTCCCTGCCCACCACGCTGGGGTGAGCCCCAAGGATGGATCTGGGGCTGCACAAGGACATTTATTAAAAAAACAAACAAACAAACAAACCAACGAAAACACCAGTCAAGTGAAACGGGGGAGTGGAGGGCAGGGAAAGGGGTGGGGAGCAAGGGAGGGACAAGCAGAGGTGGCTGCCAGCCGGAGCAGGGCAGGGAGCAGAGCCAGCACAGCACCGGGCAGCCACCCTCCCTGGCACTCAGAGGGGCAGCCCCACACTGCCCAGCTGGCAGCGAGGATGGACAGGCAGGGAAGGCAGACCTGCCCCGGGAGGGGAGGGGAGGGAAGGGCTGACAGAGGCAGCAGGAGCTGGGTGAGCAGGGCAGAGCCCCCTGCCCAGCAGGACCCCGGCCCAGGAGCAGCACCGCGGACAGAGCAGGGCTGAGCCCGCCTACATTCAGTGTGAGGGGCAGGGGCTGCCTGCACGTGGACGGAGCAGAAACCAAAGCACTTGTGCGCCCCTGCCCTGTCATGGGGAGTCAGGGCAGAAGGCACGATCCCAGGTAAGGGGGATGCACAGGGCTCAGGGGGCTCCCCCTCCCCGGGCAGAGGCGGGAGCTCAGTGCTGTCCCTGCCCCGGGCAGATCCTGATGAGGCAGCTCCAGCCTCACCCCCATTCCCTAGGAGAGGCAGCCAGAGCACCTCAGGGATAAAAGCACCAGCCCCCCAAGCCCCTGTGGCTCCCCAAGAAGGAAAGCCCAGCTCCCCAGGCTGCTCAGCAGCACCAATCCCTCCAGCAGCTCCTACCAACACAAACAGTGGGGCTGGATCCCACAGGAGCCCTGTCCCTCCCACAGGAAGGCCGGTGGCCACAGCAGATCCAGGCCAGCCCCCTCTACTTGTCGATGAGCCCCCCCTCCTTGAGCTTGAAGTAGAAGAACTTCTCAAGGGTGTTGGCACACTTGCAGTAGTCGCTGTCGGGCGGGTTGTACTCGCGGCAGTTGGTGATGATGCGCTGCAGGTCGGCGATGAACAGCTTCTTGGTCACATAGTAGCGGTTCTTCAGCCTCTCCGTCATGGTCTTCAGGTCTGCAGGTGGCACAGGTCAGGACCCCTCCCCAGGCTTCTGCACCCCCTCCACCCACTGAGCTGGACATCAGGCACAGGTCTCAACTCAGCCCTTTCTCATTCTGGACTATTCTGAGGCTCCCACCGCCCCAAACATGAGTCCCCAGCACAGACCCCACGATTATTGTGGGGTTCCCAGCCCCCTCTGCTGATTAATGTGGGGTTCTCAGCCCTCTCTGCTGAATAATGTAGGGTTCTCAACCCTCTCTGTTGATTAAAGTGGGGTTCTCAGCCCCCTCTGCTGATTAATGTGGGGTTCTCAGCCCCCTCTAATTATTATTGTGGGGTTCTCAGCCCTCTCTGCTGATTAATGTGGGGTTCTCAGCTCCCTCTGCTGATTCGTGCAGGGTTCTCAGCCCCCTCTGATGATTAAAGTGGGGTTCTCAGCCCCCTCTGATGATTCATGTGGGGTTCTCAGCTCCCTCTGCTGCAATCCTGTCCTGCTGGACACACCAACCTACCAATGGGGAAGCGGATGATTTCATAGTAGTCTGGTGCCTCTGACTTCTTCACCGGCTCCATGAAGGGCCACGCACTGGGGTGGGTCTGGGGAGAAGTGGGGGGCAGTTGGAGCAATGAACACACAACCCCTGTCTGCTCCAGCACCCAGGGATCCTGCTCTCCCCCCCACACCTGGGTCACCCCAGCAGTCCCCAAGGGCAAGGCCCTGTACAGCCCATCCCAAGGCAGGCAGCTCTGAGGGCTGTCACATGCACAGGCACCCCAGAGTGAGGGTCCTTTCCTGCCCACACCTTGATCTGGGCCAGGAGGTTCTTCAGCATGTTGTAGAGCTGGTCTGGGTCCTTCAGCTCCTTCCTGCAGGACAAAGCCAGTGCCCATCAGCCTCTCACCACTCCAGGGCCAGGAAAACACCAAGACTGAGGCACAGCTTGAGCTGAGCCCCCAGCCCTGGTGCTGCAGCAGCAGCACCGCCCCACGCAGCACTCACCCCTTCTCCTTCCCCAGTGGTTTCCATCCTGTTTCTCCTGGAACAGAAGTGTCAGTGTCACCATGTCTGCTCTGCAGCCATGGGGAGGGAGGGCTGAGCCCCCCTGCCAGACCCTGCCAGGACTCACGGATGCCAGGGACGCTCTCGATAGGGATCTGCCTCACACCCTCCTTGAAGCAGGTCAGGCCCGGGTAGACCTTGCGGATCTGAGCCTGTTTCCTCTCAATCAGCTTCTTGATGATCTGCAGGGAATGGGGGTTGGAAGGGAGCAGGTGAGGGGGGGCTGCAGGATGCTCCAAGGGCCCCACAAACCCACCGTGCAGGGCCAGAGACAACCCCAGTCAATATTGATGCCACCAGTGCCCCCTTGCTGCCCTGCAAGGGCCAGCACAGCCCCACACCTCTCCTCTGCTTTTGAGGGGTGGCTGGCAGTCACCTACCCTTGTGCCCACCCCTGGGCCATACCTCCTTCTGCTTCTTGATAATGTGTGAAAGCTCAGTGTAGGGGATGCGGGGGTTCAGCTCACACTCCATCAGGGTCGCCCCCTCGTAGTCCTTGATGTATCCCAGGTAGCGGCTCTTGGGGACCTTGATGTCCTTGGAGAAGCCCTAGGGGAGAGGGGCAGGTGGGAAGGGGTAGGTGGGAGGGGGTAGGAGAGCTGCAGAGCTGGGAGCAGCTCCCAGGGGAAGGAGCCCACCTGCTTTTTGAAGTAGCCAATGGCGTACTCGTCTGCATAGGTGAGGAAGTAGAGGATGTTGTGCTTGATGTGGTACTCCTTCAGGTGGTTCATCAGGTGTGTCCCATAGCCCTTGGGGAAGCACCATGAGACAGAGACCCCCTCAGGCAGCCCCAGTTGGGATAAACACCCCTCCCACCCAAGGAAACGGCAGCTGCAAGATGACCTGGAGCAACTACCACAGCTTGGGGCTGGCCAGTGCTGAGCAGGTTTGGCTGCCCAAGGGGCTACAAAGAGACCATCCTGCCCATGCCAGGCTTTGTGGGGGGACACCTGTGTGCCCACCTCCCTTCTCTCACCTTCACTTGCTCATTGGAGGTGACAGCACAGAAGACAATCTCCGTGAAGCCTTGGGTAGGGAACATACGGAAGCAGATGCCCCCAATCACTCGTCCATCCTTGATCAGTGCCAGGGTCTTGTGCTTCCTGCGGGCAGCAGGGCCGAGGGTGAGGGGAGCCCCCCACACCGGCCCCCATGCACCCCCCAGCCACGCACGGGTCAAAGACGAGGCGAGTGATGTACTCCTTGGGCATGCGGGGCAGCTGGTGGGAGAAGACGTTCTGCAGCCCCACCAGCCACATCAGGATCTTCTTGTTGGATTTCTGGGAGAGGGAGTTGCCGATGACGTGGAACTCGATGATGCCGCGCCGCTCCTCCAGCCGCGCCGTCTCGTCCCGTGCCGCGTTGGCCGACAGCAGGCTGGTCTGGGGGCACAGAGTGGGGGTCACTGGCACTGCACACCCTCTTTGGGGGAGCTCACCCCACCCTGGCACACTGGGGAAGCAGCTCTGTAGTAATTCGGCCTCTTGATGGGTGCAGGTTTGCCCCTGAGCAGGCTGCATGGGCCAGATAGCTCAGTCCTTTAAGGGTACTGACTGCCCAATAACCCAAGCAGCTCTCAGCTGCTGGCAACCATGGCAAGCTTAAGGGATATCAGCTCTTTTAGTGATTATCAGCTCTTTTAGTGATTATCAGCTCTTTGTGATTCCAGCTCTTAGCTTGCAAGGTGCCACAGGCAGGCAGACTCGGGGCAAGAGAGGAGAAGGCTACTCTGGCATTCCACAGCGATGTCTGCAAAGGGTTCCAGGGACAGCTCTTCTCCAGAACCAGGCTAAAACAGCCCATTATACAGGGTATAAGGGGATCAGAAATTTTCCAGTAGCAGGGGTTAAGGAGAAGTGACTTATAGGGTTACAGAGAGATAAGCTGGGGTCCAAAATGCAGGAGAAAGGGCTTCCAGCCATTCACCGTGACATGGCATTTCCTATCTTTAGGCCTCTGCTCTCCACGGGGCCCTGGCAGGCCCTGTGCCTCCTACACTGTAGGCCATGGAGGCACCCCAACATCCCCAGGCCTCACCTCGGGGCCAAGCATGGCAGCAGGGTCCGTGATGGTCAGCATGACCTCGTTCACCAGCTCCATGGGGATGTCTCCCATGACACGGATCCGCTTGGCATCCTCCAGGGTCAGGCTCTCAGGGAGCTTCCTCTTCTCTCCTGGCATGGGAGCAGAGCGGCACATGCAGTGCTGAGAGGGACCATGGACAGTTCCAGCTTTCTGGAGTGGGCTCAGGTGATCTTACCTGGCAGGGGCTCTGGGGTGCTGGTGTCCAGGCTGGTGGCTGAGCTGCTGCTGCTGAGCTTCTTGCTGAAGAGAGGAGTGGTGGGCACGGCAACGGTGCTGACTGCAGCTGCAAGAAACCCATGGTGCCCATGAATGAAAATACCTTGTCACTGCTTAGCCACACCTTGACCCTTTATCCCTCAGCCCCCAAATAAAGGGAGGGGAAAATCCTGAATTATCCTGAAATACCTGGGCGAGACACCAGCTGGGCACCCTCTGCAGCTGGCACTGTGAAATCAGCCTCCCAGATGGGAGAGTTCTCACCGTAGATCTCCTCCTCCAGCATGGAGAGGAACCTGGCAGGGAGGGAGTGGCATATCAGCATGCGAGCATGACAAAGGAGGAGTGCCCTCCAGCAGCCATCTCCACACTGGGCACCTACTTGGGGAAGTGGGTGAGGATCAGTGTCCGTTTCTCTGGCACCAGCTTGTCCTTCTCCACGCGGAACTTCTCCAGCAGCTGCCGGCGCGTCACCGTGAAGATGGACTTGAGGAGGCTGCGCCCAAACACGTGCGTGGTCTCGTAGCGGGGCAGGCTGTCACAGCTCTGTGGCACATGGCAGTAGCACAGCCACCTGTGGGACACCAAGGGGCTCTGGAGACAGGGCTGGAACCATGTCAGAACCCAAGAAATTCCTCTGGCTGCCCTGGAGGACTTGAGCCCCTGCCCAGGGGGCTCAGAGACCTTGGCACAGAGCCCAGAGCCCTGTGCCTTTGATTTAGCCCTTGGAAAAAACAATTATCAACTTTATATGAGGATATACAAGCCACAAAAGTTTAAGTAGAATGACAGTGAATTGATCACAGGGTGAAAAATAGATTTTTGGGGTTTTTAGAATAGGGTTCAAGGGGCAAGACAGAGGAATCTGGGCATGTCCAGCCTTTCTCCTTCTTCCTCTTGGCCTCCATCTTCTGCTGTGATGCTGGCACTTTTAGATTGGTTTAGAGTAGAAGCTCACTGTCTAACATAGGTGATAGGTATTGGGAAGTAATTGTAAATATTGTACACATAGTTTTTAGTATAAAAAGATAACACCACCCCAGGGAGGCAGAGTGCCTCTGACTGTCTTGTTAAGCAGACCTCAGCAGGTCAGGAGAAAGAATTTTATAGATAAGATACAATAATCAACCTTGAGACCGAGAAATGAAGCGTTCTGACTCCTTCTTTGACTGCCAGGCTGGGAAAAGAGACTTCTTAACACATCTTGGGGTCACTCTGACCAGCAGGAGAGAACCACAGACCCCAGAGCAACCATATCCCTGCTGGGACAATATTACTAGGTGCAGGATGGATGAAGGCACTGCTGACATTTAGAAGCACTGGTATCATTAGGTGCCTGCTCCCCTAGTGGACTGACAGTCTGGGACACCCCAGGGTGGCTGGTTCAGGGTCCCCCTGCCCTCCTCACCTGGTGTAGTTGACCTTGTAGGTGGCCACGTCATCATTCTGGGAGCGCTGACGGAACTGGGATGGTGTCTCCAGCTTCCAGTAGTTGAGGCACAGCAGGAACATCTTGGAGAGCTCATACATGGTCTGGCGTTCCTTGGGTGGCAAGTGGCTGAATTTGTACTGCACAAAATTCAGGACTCCCTGGGGAGAGGAGGGCACAGTGGGAGGGTGCCAGGGGCTGAATTTGTACTGCACAAAATTCAGGACTCCCTGGGCAGAGGAGGAGGGCACAGTGGGATGGTGCCAGGAGCTGCTCTGGGCTCTTCCGTGCTGCCTCATAGAGAGTGAGGGGACCGTGCAAGAGCAGCAGAACACAGGACAAGCCATCAGGGCAGTGCACCAGCCTCACCTGCTCAATGTTTGGTTTCTCAAAGGGAGGGCTCCCCAGGGACCCCTCGACCACAGGCTGGCTCATCTGCAGGATGCACTTCCGCAGCAGCTGCAAGGACACCAACAGACATGGTCAGAAGAGGCCAGGAACTGGATATTCCAGGAATGGTGGAGGTGGCTGAATGCTGCCATGGGGCTGCTCCAACTCCTACAGCCAGGAAGGCACTGGTGCTGCCCTTGGAGCACACTCGCTCATCCCATAGAACTGCCCCCCTAGGGAATTCCAGGCCAGGAGAGCAGTCACTCCAGAAGAGAGTCAGCATTCCAGCTCTCTGGGCTGTGGGATGGTTCACAGCTTCAGCACCAGCTCCAACAGAGCACAAACAGTAGAACAGCAACCCCACAATGACCAGAAACTCTGCACAAGTCCCCCCATGAGTGAGGCAGCGAGACCTGCCCAGCCCCAGACTCACCTTGAACAGGTAGAAATACACCTGCTTGGTGTCTGTGTCCTCCTCCTTGTGCACTGACATGAAGAGGTTCTCCACATCCACCACCATGCCCAGCAGACGGTTGATCTCCTCCTCTGAGACGTTCTCCAGGTGGGACACGTGGTCAGCTGTGCCAGGGAGAAAGCCAAGGGATCATCACCACAAAGAGAACAAGGGATCATCACCACAAAGAGAAAGCCAAGGGATCATCATCACAAAGAGAAAGCCAAGGATCAGCACCACAAAGAGAAAGCCAAGGGATCATCACCACAAAGAGAAAGCCAAGGGATCATCACCACAAAGAGAAAGCCAAAGGATCAGCACCACAAAGAGAACAAGGGATCATCACCACAAAGAGAAAGCCAAGGATCAGCACCACAGTATAGGAATATGCTTTTTGTTGATGGAGTGACAAAACTATCTCTTGTCTTCTTAAAAACGAAATAAGCTTAGAAGTTTTTCTCTTCAATCAAGTGAAAAGACACCTTATAGGATTTGGGGGACTTCACCTCAAATTTAAGGATAGCTAATTGGACAGGACCCAAAAAGTTTTGCTTGGGGAATGTACTAGAAAAAGAAGAGAGCAAAGAAACTAATTGCTTTTGTGAAGTGTTTTACTAAGGGCAGGAGAGCTTTTTGTCCTTAGTTTTCCTCCGTAAAGAGTTCATTATTTTGCCTTTTATTAAAACCTTTTTGTTTCCAACACTGCAACAGAAGCCATCCTGCTGATCTTATGCCTTCTAAGGTAGCTGACCTATCTTGGGTGTGAAATAGACCTCCAAAACCTTATGAGACCTGGCTCAAAGAAGCTCCTATTTCACCACAGTGAGAACAAGGGATCAATCAGCACCACAGTGAGCTGAGGGATCAGCACCACAGTGACACTCAGGGATCAGCACCCCTGGCCCTGCCCAGGGGGTGCCACAGGAGTTACCCAGAGCATGGCCACAGCTCCGGCAGGGCTCACTCAGGTTGGTCACTGGCTGCTGCAGGTCCATTCGAGGGGCTGTGGGGGGGTTGGGGTTCTTCCAGCCATTGCACTTGCAGGCATCGTTGGCCTGGGAAAAGGGACAGCAGTGGCTGTTGCAGTGGGTGCCACCTTCTGTGGCCAAAGACTTCCCTGGCTCCCATCTACCCCTTTTCACCCTGCCCAGCTTTTCTCAGCCCCCACCACCCCAATACTCACCCGTGCAGCCCCAGGACTCGGCAGACCCTGCCCAGTGACATCCCTACACCTCCCTTGGGTAACTCAGCACCCTCTTCCTGCACCCCCTTCTCAGCATCCCTGTCCTGCACCCCATGTACATCCCAAACCCGCATCCTTTGTCCATTTATTCCTTCCGCTCACCCTCCTGCATCCCTAAATCCCCCTCCCACACCCATACCCGTCCTTGCCACACCCTCCTGCATCCCCCCTCATGTCAGCATCCTCATCCTTCATCCCCAACCCATGCACAGCCCTGAACCCCCACTCCCGCATCCCCTGCACCCCCACCATGCCCGTCCTTGCATGCACTCCTTGCATCCCCCACTCGTGCACAGCCTCGAACCAGCCCCTGCCCTCCGTGCCCTCCCGGTGCCGCCGTCCCCACCTTGCAAGCCGAGAACACCCCCAGCTTCTCCAGCTTCTTCCCGCGGGGGAACCCCCGCACCTGCGCCTTGCGCTGGCTCGCCCGCTGCTGCTGGCTCAGCCCGGGCCGTGCCGGGTCGCTGGATCCCGCTCCTCCAGCCGCTCCCCCGCTCGCCCCCGCTGTGGCCGCCGTTGCCGTGGCCGGGCCCGGCGGGGGCCGCCCGGGCTGCGCGGCCTCCGGCTCCGCCATGCCGGGCCCGGCGTGCGCCCCGCGCGCACTGCGCCTGCGCGCCGGGAGCGCAGGGAACGCCGGGAGTTGTAGTTCGCGGCGGGGGAGGCGGGGCCGCTGCTCCCGGGACAGCGCTCCCCGGGCCGGTTCACGTCACCCGCCGCCCCAAACGGGAGCAGAGCTCCCACTCGGCACTGCGGGTGGCGTGAACCGTCCAGAGAAGATCGAGGCCTGGTCATGACGACCCACCGCGACAGTCCCTCACAGGGCGATGCCGAGCCGGCGGTGCCCGGCGGAGCGCTCGCACCCCTCCGGTAACCGGTAGCGCTCCGCTGCCTCCCGCAAATATGGAGCATGGCCACGCCCTGTTCTCCAAACGCGGTGTGTGACCCGCCCTCCGCCTGCTCGCAGCCGGCTTGGGCTGCCGGTGCGGTGCGTGGCCGCGCCTCCGGGCCGGTACCGGCGAACCGGCTCCGCCCGCAGGGCCATTTAGGAGAGACCGCGCCCCTCTCCCCGCGGGGAAAGCGGATTAGCGCCGGGCTGGTGCGCGGAGCTGCGGGAACAGCCTGGAATGTGCCAGCACTGGCGGGGGGGCAAGCACGGGATTGTTCCAGCAGCATCCCGAAGATGGAAATCATCGGTCCCAAGGCTGCCCAGGCGGATGCTCAGGACCTGCCGGGGATTCTCGGCGCTGCTCATGGCCTGGAGACCCTCGCACATCCTCCTCTGCCAGGGCAGAGCTGGGCAGAGGTGCCCAGGCCATGCCCGGTGCCAGCACAGCCCCGTTCCCCCGGCAGAGGTGCCCGGGCCATGCCCGGTGCCAGCACAGCCCCGTTCCCTTGGCAGAGGTGCCACGGCCATGCCCGATGTCAGCACAGCCCCGTTCCCCACCCTGCCATCGCTCTGCGTGGGCACAGGCAGGAGCACTGCAAAGCACAGGGCTGGGCAAGACCAGAAACACCAAAACCACACAAATAAAAGTTAGGAATATTTATTATATATCAAAAAAAGCCGCACGTTTCGGGCACACACCACGCCCCGGGCCATGGCGCGGTCCCGCTCTGCGGCCAGCAGCTGCCCCCGTTGTCGCCAGGCTCAGCCTGGTTCCCGTCGCTCCCCTTCACGCCTTGGCCCGCTCGGCTCCCTCCTCAGCGCTGCCAGCTTGCTGTGCCACCGCCGGCCCCATCTGGATGGGCACATTCCTCTCGGGAGCGGCCGGCAGTGCCAGCTTGGGGGCCTCGATGCGGAGCTGCCCATCCTTGGACAGGGAGCAGGTCAGCGCCTCAGCATCCACCTCCTCGGGCACGTCCCACTCCCGCTTCAGCACCTCGTACTTGTAGGAGAAGGAGCCCTTCTCGTCCGTGCTCTGCGTCTCCTTCTGCCCCACCAGCACCACCTTCCTGCCCACCACCTTCACCGACAGCTGCTCGGGGGCAAAGTCCTTCACGTCCTGGCACACAGAGAAGCCGTCCCCGGAGCTCTGGGGCAGCGCTGCGCTGGTGCTGGAGGCGATGCCGAGCCGGCCGGGGCTGCTGCCGCTGCTCAGGTACTGCTCCACGCTGCTCATGAACTCCCGAGCCCTCTCCATCTCCAGGCGCATCTCCCGCTCCAGCTCGGCGAAAAGGGTGCCTGGATGTGGCCAGAGGGTGCGGACGGGTCCAAACCACGGGAACAGCGAGCTGGACATGGGTGGCATAAAGTGCAGGCGGCAAAGCATCTCTGCTGCGAGCGAGGAGTGCTCCTGGCTGTGCTGCTGCTGCTGCTCGGTGCAGGGCTGGAGCCGTGCTGGGCTGGGCAAGGGGAGCCGCGGGTTTTATTCTCCCCTGCCCAGGGGTGTGTCCCTTCCAGAATGCTCTCTCCCCCCACGCAGCCTCCTGGAGCCATCGCCTATTTTTGAGAGGCTGATTATCCACCAGCCAAAATAGCAGCGCCTGTTTCTGGGGACAGGTCACATGCCACAAATAGGGAGCCGCAGTCACCGCCGTGAGCTCGGGTTTCTGCAGAGCCATCGTGATGCAGCAGGGCCCGTGGGGCCGTGGCCGGGGGGCTACAGAGCCCTTCCCTGCCAGGGGCTCGGTGGAGGAAGGCTCCACTGTGCCAGGAGCTCATCACTCCTGCCAGTACAGGAACTAATCCCACCCCTGTACATGTCCCATGGCATCTGCTGCCGGGCACTTCCTTTACTTTCTGGGACCCCTTTCCCTGCTGGGCACCCCCATCCTGTCCTGACCCCTCAGCACCCCACCTGAGCTTGGGGACCCGGACTGACCCCTCAGCACCTCACCTGGGCATGGGGACACAGACTGATCCCTCAGCACCCCACCTGAGCTTGGGGACCCAGACTGACCCCTCAGTACCCCACCTGAGCTTGGGGACCCAGACTGACCCCTCAGCACCCCACTGCACCCCACCTGGGCATGGGGACATAGACTGACCCCTCAGCACCTCACTGCACACCCTGCCTGGGCATGGGGACACGGGTTGACCCCTCAACACCCCACCTGGGCTTGGGGACATGGGGTGACCCCTCAAAACCTCACCTGGGCATTGGGACACAGACTGACCCCTCAACACCCCACTGCACCTCACCTGGGCATTGGGACATAGACTGACCCCTCAGCACCCCACTTGGGCTTGGGGACATGGGCTGACTTCTGGTCTCACCTGAGGGGACCCACCTGGGCACAGATGGGGGGAAATGGAACACAGGGGAGGGTGGGGGGAGGCAGGGAGGAGACGAGCCCAGACTCACTCCGTGCCTGGGAAATGCAAAGGGCACAGATTTTTGGCAAGGGTGGCTCAGGCATCCCGCTCGGAGGCTGAGGTGATGCTGCTAATTATAAGCCAGGAGAGCAAAGCTGTAAGAGTCAGGGCGAAGGTATGCCGGGCACGACGTCAGCCCTGCCTCTCCTCACGGGTGAGTAACAAGAATGAGCTGGAACGGGCTGGAAAGAGCTGAGCTTTTCTCCCGAGGCTGACGTAATGTGCGGGACAATGCCACGCCTCCAGGGAATCGGGTATAAAAACCTCGGGCGGCAGCAGCGGGGCAGAACGCTTCCAGATCACTGGAAACAGAACAGAAGCAGCAGCAGAAGCAGCAGCAGCAGCCACAACAGCAGCAGCAGCGATGCTTTGCCGGATGCACCTCGCACCCTTCGCCTCCAGCTCCCTGGCCAGCCGGCTGGGCACAGTGAGAACCCTCTGGCCACACGCTGAGACCATCTTCACCGAGCTGCAGCAGGAGATGGAGAAAGCCCGGGAGTTCATGAGCAGCTTCGAGCAGCTCCTGAGCAACCACGGAGCCATGGCCATGGAGCACAGCCCGAGCAGCAGCATGATCCTGAGCCAGAGCTCTGGGGACGGCTTCTCTGTGTGCCAGGACGTGAAGAACTTCGCTCCCGAGGAGCTGTCGGTGAAGGTGGTGGGCAGGAAGGTGGTGCTGGTGGGACAGAAGGAGACTCAGAACGTCGACGAGAAGGGCTCCTTCTCCTACAAGTACGAGGTGCTGAAGCGGGAGTGGGACGTGCCCGAGGAGGTGGATGCTGAAGCGCTGACCTGCTCCCTGTCCAAGGATGGGCAGCTCCGCATCGAGGCTCCCAAGCTGGCACTGCCAGCTGCTCCTGAGAGGAGTGTGCCCATCCAGGTCAGCCCTGCTGCCCCACAGACCGGACCAGCTTCTGAGAATGGAGCCACCAAAGCCCAGGTGTGAGAGGATGGGACCCGATGGCCACGGCAGGACCGGAGCAGTCAGGAGCAAGTCTCGGGTTTAAGCCCAGACAAGCTTCATCAGCAATGATGACATTTTTTTCACTAAACTGGAATGTTTTTGTATCCAATAAAAATACTTTTGCATTGAATCTTCTTTTGTGTTCTCTGGGCGTTGATTAATGGGGAGGCTGCACCCTGCTCTTGGTGCCAGAGCAATGGGATGCACAGGGAGGGAAGAACTTCAGGGCAGCACAAAACGGGGTCAGACAGCAGACCCAGAGGGGTCTGTGAGGGAGGGGAGAGGATCTGGGAGGAAGGGCAGTCCCACTCACCTGTACAGGAGCAGCAGGGGTGCCTCACCCCTTCCTCACACTGCTGCCAGCATCATCTCCAGCTCCACAACCCCAGCCCCACACAACAGGCAGGGAACCACATCGGGCTGCCTGGCAGGGTGCGGTGTGAGGCTGTTGTAGCCACATTTTCCCCTTCCCAGCTTGGCAAGGGGCTGCTGGAGTCCACCCTGAGCTCCCAGGAGCAGGGAGGGAAAAGCCCAACCCCGGGTGCGGTGCGTAACCACCACAAACACCCGGCTCAGGCCCGGGCAGGCAGCAGCTGTGTGGGCAGGCTGCAGGTATGCAGGGAGCTACGCCTGTTTGTGCTAAAGAACCCTGAGATCACACACACCAGGAACACCAGCAGGTCCCCAGCCTCGATACTGAGCCCCTGAGCACCTGCTGCAAGCAGCAACACCCTCCTAAGGGTACCATAGGTGCCTTCACAGAGACTCCCAGCCTAGGGAGAAAGCAGGGAGAGGAGCCAGCAGATGGCAACAGCACCGCACACAGAGGCCACTGAATGGTTCTGAGTGGGGTCAGGGAAGCTCTTCTCCAAACTGGTCCTTCTCTGGCTGCCTGGGGAAACCAGCAGCATCAGCCCACCCCACACAGCAAGCACTGGGTGGTCCCACAGAGCTCCTGAGCACCTCCAGCAGCTCAGCAGTGCGGGCACAAACAGCACCACACAAAGGAGCCCACACCCCACAGGCAGCCCAGGCTCCAGCATGATCCCAGGCACTCCATCACCAAATCACTCCAGATCCTTCCTGCTCCCAGGATTTTAAAGAAATCCAGCACGAGAAAGAGGCAGTGAGACCTTGGGTAGCAGATGAAGGGCACACAAGCCAAGGCTGTTCATACAACTCTACTCACAGGCTCTGTGACCCAGCCCCTCAGCTGAGGGGGGCAGTGGGTTCCAAATGCAGCACATCTCCATCCTCAGCCCCTCCTGAGCACAAATGGTGCTGCTGGCAGCACAGCTGGTAGGGATGGAGCTGCAAGGGGCTGCTCCTTCTTCCACACTGACTCCAGGTCCCAGGGTGTTGGGGTCTCACAGTCCTTGCAGCAGTGACAGGAGAGCAGCATCTTCCAAGGCCATTGTGCTCCAGGGACAGGCATTGTGTTCATGAATTCTGGAGCACCATCCCAAGCCTGTCCCACTGCAGAGCAGAGGTTCTCCACACACTGTTCCCCCACCCTTTCCCATCTTGCATTGTAGAGTTTCCCCAGAAGTATCAAGCAAGGAATAACTCCCACAATTATTCCTTCAAGCTTCCTTGAGCACACTGGAGCCAAGTGAACAGCAGCAGCAGCAGCACTGTGTGCAGGAGCAGCTACACAGCCCAAGCTCAGGAGCCCCATTTCTCCCTCCTCAGGAAGGAAGGAAGGGCCCCATTTCCCTACCAAGATGTGGGACATACCAGGAGAAGCCCAGCACAGCTCAGCTTCCACCAAGAACTGTTGTGCTCAGGTCCAGTCCCTGCTGCATTAAGAAACATGAACATTGTTGTTATGATAGGTTTATAAAAATTTTGTTTTAATCACACAAAACTGAAGTTTGTGATGAGGACTAAGTCAACAGTTCCTCTTAAATACCAGGATGCATAAGACACTGCATTAGGCACTAGGCAGCAGCCAACATCAGTTAGAGTCTGGCAACAGAAGCCATTTAATACCTCCCTTCATTCTTTGTGGAATTACAGGCTTTTGCAATACATGTCATTCCCACCAACAGGTTACCCAAGGTTTCCCCCACCCCACCTCTGTACATCAGTAAACCTTGTGTATTCCCACCAGAGCAGGGTTAACAATATTAGTGGCATCACAACCATCAAGAAAAGGACAAATTTCTATACAAGATTTTTTGCAAAAGTTGCAACAGGATTAGTGCATTACGACAGAACCGAGAGAAAAGAAGAGTTGGCATGCTGGAGTCCAACACAAAGAAAGACAACAGGCAGCTCGTTGGATGTACTATATTGACAAGATACTGATTGGTTACATGGAGAAACATACAATACAAAATACAGAAGAAACCAGTTTTGCTTCCCTCTGCCCCACCCCAAATACTCATCATTGATTTGGTCAATAAGTGGCCCAAGAGCCGGAGTTTGTCTCTAATGCTACAGTTTAGTGGTTGTTCTGGGCACATCGTACGGGATCAGCCTCAGCTCTTACAGACAGGGAACTTTAAACACGTGTCCCAATATCCCTTTGTTTCCCATAGTGAACTACAGTGCTGTGGGACCTGGCTGCTGCTGGCCTCACCTGCGGGACGGCCACGCCGGCTGGGCAGACACCAGCTCCTGCATCCACCACCACCAGGAAGAGGGAAGAGCAGAAGTTCATATATTAAAAAAGTGACTTAAGACTTAGAATTGAATTAGTATTTGTACAGAAAGGTGCAGGTGGAAGAACTCCCTCCAGCCTATGATCAGAAAGGGATGGAGAATCACGGCGGCGCCGGCAGCAGCCGCCCTACGGTAAGTGCGATCGTTAGCGTGGGTTCCAGTCACTCCTCCAAGGGCTCGTGGGCTGCAGCAGCTGCTCAGTTGCTGCAGCACTGGCTTCTGCTGGGCTGGCTGCTCTCCTGAAGGTCCACCACCCGATTCCTGCCCGGGCCACCAGGAGCGTTCTGGGGTTCGTTTTTTGGCAGTTTCTTGGCTAGGAAGGAACGGGATTGTTAGCAGGGTTCTCCAGAGAGGCCAACTGTCACAGGCACTTTTTGTGAAAAATCCTTTCATTAGGAGTTTTTCTCCTGAGAAACTGAGAGACCTCAGAAAGAAAATGTAAACAATAATTATCTGCTGCTGTGGAATGCAACAGGTGAATCTTTGATTGGTCTCATGTGGTTGTTTTTAATTAATGGCCAATCACAGTCTGGCTGTCTCAGTCTCTGGTCACAAGATTTTATTACCATTCCAATTCCATTCCTTGCAAGCCTTCTGATGAAATAATTTCTTCTATTCTTTTAGTATAATTTTAATACATCATTTACTTTCATTATAATACCTATCATAAAATAATCAATCAGCCTTCTGAAACATGGAGTCAAGATTCTCATCTTTTCCCTTGTCCTGGGACCCCTGAAAACACCACCACAGGCAGCTTCCTCACACTGTGCATGCCAGGCTGGGTGCAGCCTGCTCCAGCAGAGTTTGGGACAGCACAAACATGCAGTTTGTCACCCCTTCCTTGGCTCTGGCTGGCATCACACCTCCTCCCATCTCCATCACCACCCCAGACCCAGGGAACCTTTGCAAGGCTTAAGGCTCCACACACTCAGGGAATGACCCACCACACCAGTGTGGCAAATCGTAAGAGCCACCAACCCTGCTGACACAGGACCCTCCTGGGCTGCAGTGTGGCACTCAGAGCTGCCCCAGCCCCACACACAGCTGTACCTATTGCCATGAAGATTTCATTCACATTCATCGCTGTCTTCGCTGACGTCTCCATGAACAGCAAGCTGTTGTCATCTGCATATGTCTGTGCATCCTACAAACAATCACATCAGAGTGCTAAAAGCAGCCTGGCAGGAGGCCTGAGCAGACTTTGTGCACTTCACTTGTCAACACACCAACTGCTGGAGAAACACTATGCCCCACCCTGGGCCAGAAATTCCCTCCCTTGTCCCTGCTCCCACCTGGCCTGGACAACCCAGGGAGATGCTCCAGCAGCAGCCAGTGTCCCACAGCTGGGCTGGGGCACAGCCTGACTGAGCCACACAGCAGCTGAAGGGAGCTGGGTCAGCTGGCAGTGTGCCACCCATTGCGAGGGCACCACGAGCAATCCTGTGCAAGGGCTGGGCAGGAACCTCTCCTGAGCGCTTGCCTCAGATGAGGTAAGAGCTGTGAAGAGCAGAGAACAAGCTGGGAGTGATTCCTCATGTGTCTCATACCCAGAAGATGCTGTTTCACACCCTGCAGACATCCCCACGTGAGTAAGGCAGCAAAGGAGGATGAGGACAGAAGCTTGTGCTCTGTGGGCCTCCTCCTCCTCCTCCACATTCACAAGGACCTTCACCAGTCAGGGTCACACGTGTTGTTACAGAAGCAAGGGCACAGACCCTGCTCAGTGGCATCCTGCAGTCCTCAGCACAAAACCTCACTTTCATTCTCCCTCAAATCACACTTTATATAGCTGCCACCTCCCTCACTTAAGCAAATATATCCATTCCTGACCTGCTAGAGTAACAACTTCTCTGAATTCTCACTCACCTGGAAGTCCACAGCTCTCTTGTTAGCAAGGTCTGCCTTGTTTCCTGCTAGTGCAATTACAATATTGGGGCTAGCCTGCCTCTGCAACTCTTTCACCCAGTTCTTGGCTCGTACAAATGTGTCCTGGAAGCAAACAGGAGGCAGCAGTCAGGAAGGGCAGCCATGTAGGAATCCAGAGGGCAGATATGATTAGAACAAGGTTTTCCTGTGAGAAGAGTCCTGCCTCTGCAGCACTTGGCAGCAGGATCCTTTACCAGCTCCCAGCCTTGGCCGGAGCTGAGGAAGAGGCCGTGAGCAGCTTTCAAGAACTTGGCAGTCCCAGGCAGGTACCTGCAGGGCTCTGACCAGGACAGAGCCCCAAGGAGCAGCCCCTGGCACAGGGAGAAAGCCCTGGCAGCCCCCCAGCCAGCCGTGCCCAGACTCACTGTGTTGGTGATGTCGTAGACCACGATGGCAGCCTGGGCCCCCCGGTAGTACATGGGGGCCAGGCTGTGGTATCGCTCCTGCCCCGCCGTGTCCCAGATCTCAAACTTCACCGTTGTGTCATCCAGACACACTGTCTGTGTGAGGAAGGCAGCTGCAAGACAAGGGGGGTTGCCTCAGATCCAGCAAGGTCCCTCAGAGCAGCTCTGCTGCCACACAGGAGTGAGCTGAGCCCTGGACAGGCCGGTGCCACTCATTGTGGCAGCTGCAGCTCTGCTGTGTCACAACCCAGAATCATCACACAGTGACAGGAAGGTGGCCCAGAGGGCCCAGGCAGCAGCCAGCCCCTGGAGCATCCACAGTGCTTGTAATTGTGTAATTCCCAGACCCTTCCAGCAGCCCTGACAGGGATCACACAGTCTGTGGCACCACCAAGATCAGACCTGGGGAGCACCAACAACAGCACCAAACTCAGCCCACTCACACCACACAGCCCAGTTTAGTAACTGGTGGCTGTCCCAGTGAGTCTAACACCACGTGTTACACCCAGCACAGAGGCACAGACACAGACTGAGGCAGAGCACAGCCCTCCACAGAGACATTAGGCCCTGCTTGCCAGGAAACCACACTTTCAGCTGTGCTTGCTGCCTGCACAGGTGACAGAGAAACAGCTCAAGCCTTTTCTCAGGACACCCCACAGTTTTGCTGCTCAGAGATCCACGTGCCAAGGAGCCTTTTGTTGATTTGTGACACCCCGCTAATGATTTCAAGTTAATAAACTACTAGACCTCAAAGCACTGTGAAAGCAGCTAACAGAATCAGGCTAGAAACAGCCCCAAAATCCCAGGTCATGGTCTGAAAAGATAATTAAAGGCTATAAACCAAGCTAAAGGCCTCAGTTCCAATTAGAAGCTGGAGCTGAGGTACTGGAAACAAAGCCTCAGAGGCAAAGTGTGGGGTTGCCATAGCGTTATTCTCTGCTGTGCTGATCATTACACCAACAAACAAATTGTGAACCAAGAGTTACAGCATTAACTGTTTGACTCTATTTATAGCAAAAATCCAAACCAAAATAGCCAGTCTCGTTTCCGACACCCCAGACTGCCCCAGCAAGGTCAGCACCTCCTGGAGCTGGCACTCACCTCCAATTGTGCTCTCCTGGTACTCGTGGAACTGCCCCTTGACGAAGCGCAGGACCAGGCTGGACTTCCCCACTGCTGACTCTCCCAGCAGAACAAGTTTGAACTGGCAGATTTTGTTCCCAGCAGCTGGTCCATTCGGTCGGGCAGCTCCACCTCGACCTGCCATCGTGGTGGTCTAAGTGCAGGAGTGCCTGGAGTTAAGGATGCTGCAGGTTCTCCACCTGTAGGCAGGTTGCAACTGGAAGAGGAGGTCAGAGTTAGTGACAGGCTCAAGGGACCAGCTGTACCAGTTCTAGAGGGTTGGTTTGATCTGCAGCCACCATCAGCACACACTGGTGGTGGTTCCTTCCCACAGTGTGAGCACCACAGAGCAGTTCCTGCCAGGCAGCAGGATCTCAGCCTGCAGAGCCTCCCTGGCAAAGAGGTGATGGTGATACAAGCTCTCCTCCCCACCAGCGGGCCCTCCAGCACTTCCACCCTGCGTGGATGTTGCACACACCTTGTGGGGTGAGGCAGGTAAGGAGCACCCAGCACACAATGGCTGTTACTAGAGCTTTGTCTACTCAAACAGCAATTACTCAGTTCACAGAGGTACCTGAGCCTGACCTTTAGCTCCCTCCTCCTTTCCTGAGTTCACAAGGAAGCAACTTCAGACCACAGTGCTGTACAGAGCCATCCCAGTGCCACAGGGGCAGGAGGCAGCTCTGCAGGTCAAGAGGCATTTAGACAAAAGGAATTTCTAGAGCTGTCTGTTTGTCCTGAGGCACTTACACCACAACATTCTGCATGTCCCAGAGGGCCCAAGGATGGCCCTGGAGCCAGGCAGGTGGTCTGCTACAGGGGGGGCACCTGAGGAGGTGAAAGGCACCAGACAGCAGCTGCTCTCTGGGCACAGGCTGTGCCCTCAGGGCCTGACAGCAGCTCCCCTCCCATTCCTGCTGCACACCAGGAATTCCCACAGCCACCCCAGTGCCTCAGCACCTTTATCCCACAGCATTCCAGGTCACCAGGCTACTGTTCCTCACATGGACAGACAGCATCCCCTGGGATCAGCACTGCCAACCACTCCCCAGCACCAACCTCCAGAGTGCTGCAGAAGCACAAAACCACGGCAGGAACAGCAGGACAAGCTGATCTGCATCCAGAGTTTCCCACAAGTGAATCCCAAGGCCTCCCTAAGCACTGAGCTCTGCTGCCTGCAGAGAACAGGAATGCTTTCCAAGTACACAGTTACAGATTTAGGCACATTTCCTGTAGCCTTCACAACTCCCACTTCCCTGTGGATGATAAATGCTACAGCTGACTGCATCTGCTGTGGATCACCACTTTCCCTTCTACTGTCCTAAATCAGGCTGTGTGTTGAAAGAAAATGCCCCAAAAGCCAATTTCTCCTCATCTTGAGAGTACCCCCAAAGAAATTCTGTGTACATCCTGCATTTTCCCAGCAATTAGATACTCACTAATAAGTTTAAAACATGTCAAACTGGAGCAATCTGTGAACAAAGCTCAAGCCTCCTCAGCACAGAGAAGAGTTTCAAACAGCTGTTTTCCAGGGCAAGGCCTGTCCAGCTGTGACTGCTTGAGGTTACTTTAACTATGCCTCAAGTTTAAACAATCCCACAGCTTGACAGGGAACCTGCAGCCATTTCAGAGCTACTCTGCAGCCTGTGAGTGCCAGCAGCTTACACAACACAAAGCACTTGAGCATACACTGACCTAGAGACATCTCACCTCAAGTTGCTCTGAGCAGGAGGCAGTCACACACCAGCTGTTATCTGGTGCCAGTCACCAGAGCTGGCAGGTGGGACAGAAACAGAGGAGTAAAACTTCTGAGTGCTGTGGGATGTTTTAGGAGCCAGAGCTGTAAAACCATTGCTCTGAGCCTCAGTTATGGGTTAAACAGTGAAGATATTGTAATTGAGAGCTGGGTCCTTGCAAGTAGCACAGTCAGGACTCCTCTTCCTCTTCTGAGGAAGGGCAAACACTGCTGGACAGGATGAGAAAGTTTGATATAAAACAGACCAACACTGGCTTTGCTGGAGAGTGAGGGTGGTGCTTTGCTTGCTCTGGCCAGGAGCAGCTTGGTCATCACCAGCTTCAAGAAGCTCAGCAGCAGCTCTGCATCTCTACCAGCCTGAAAAGGCTTCCACCTTTTAGAGTTCCCCCTCTAAACAGAGCTTGCAAGGGAACAGCTTTGGTTTAACCTTGTATTTGTAACTCCCAGGGCAGTCTATCAGCTCCACTGCTGCTCCAGAGCAACATTGTGCACAAACACTGTGTGAAATCACTGTGTGCCTGAGTTATGGCCTCCTGAAATCTGATAGTGGTCATTCCCAGAGCAAAACAAGGAAATGAGCTTGTTGACATCCTCAAGTCTTAGCCTGACCTATATTTCACAGATCTTGGTGCATTTTGCCATCTGCTTGTGCTACAGGAGCTCCAACAGAATTAGGTGAGCACATCTGTGCTGAGCTCACTGTGGACAGACACTGGTCAGTGCAGGCAGAGCAGCAGAGCTGCTGCAGTTATGGAGAACCAGATCATCATCTAAGGGTGGTTTCATGCTTGGACACAAGATTATATGGTTTCATGGTCACATAAGAAGTTGCCAGATCTTTCAGATGTTTGAAGTGGAATTTAAAGACCCTAACTGGTGGCCTTGGGCTGAGGACACAGCCAAGACCTGGATGAGCAGCTGATGGTCACAGGAGGAAGCAAATAACCAAAGGAAGTGCCACCAATGCTGCAGACAGCAAAAGGACAGGAACTTTCTGCCAAGATGTCTGAGGATTCCAGTCAGGCAGAACTCAGCTCTGCAGAGGCAACAGGCAGATCTTGATGCATTTTGCCATCTGCTTGTGTTACAGGAACTCCAAAAGAATTAGGAGAGCACATCTGTGCTGAGCTCACTGTGGACAGACACTGGTCAGTGCAGGCAGAGTAGCAGAGCTGCTGCAAGTATGGAGAACCAGATCATCATCTAAGGCTGGTTTGGTGCTTATATGGCTTCATGTTCACATGAGAAGTTGCCAGATCTTTCACGTGTTTGAGTGGAATTTTGAGACCCTAGCTGGTCACTGGTGGCCTTGGGCTGAGGACACAGCCAAGACCTGCAGGAGCAGCTGATGGTCACAGGAGGAAGCAAATTCCCACCAATGCTGCAGACAGCAGAACAGGACAGGAACTTTCTGCCAACATGTTTGAGGATTCCAGTCAGGCAGAACTCAGCTCTGCAGAGCCAACAGGCAGCTGAACTGCACGGCCTGGAGCTGAGCTGGATCAGCCCACACCCACCACTGGACACTGCCCTGAGCAACAGGGAATGTGTCCTGCTGTGTGAAGCCATTTCTTTCTGTTCATCCTCCCAACTCTTCCAGCAGAGGATTGGGCATTCACCCTCCCTGCTCCCCACGAGAACCCCAGCACTGACACTCGAGCCACAGGTCAGGCAGACCAAAATAACCACAGCAGCACCACACAGGCAAGGGAAAGCAGCTGAAACCCCAGCTTGTCTTGCTAATTCAAGCTGTCAAGGCCATGAAAAGGAAGGGGTACTCATGTAATCAAGATTAACAGGCATTCATTTTCCTCCTGGTTTCTTTTAACTAGTGAAACCCAGCAGTTGGGAGATCACAACTGCATTTCAACCCATGAAAGGGCTCTTGCTGTGTGTTTACCTGCCCTACCCACCTCCTGCTCACTGAAGCACACACAGGAGCTCTGCATCCCACAGCAAAAGCACTGATTTTTTTTATTGTCAGCTCATAGCATAATTTCTTGTTTGCTTTGAGATCAAAGCCAAGTACCAATTCCTGATGCAGTCCCACAAGTGAGAGCTCCAGGTCTGTCACTTCTGCACTTTGTGCTCCTCCAAGCCCTCCTCTGCCTGCCAGGGTTTGCTGGAGGGGGCTGTACACAGCCAAGAACATTAAATTCAAGAATTTGAGTGCCCTAAATGAGACAGCACATGCCATGGGTGCTGCACTCCCTGCCTGCCCAAGTGCAAGAGCATTTTCCATAACTCTCAGGATGCTGGGGAATAGCACCAGAGCTCATTTCAAACAAACCCACCCAGGACAAGAACACAAATCTCGACATGGGAATCACTGTCAGATCCCCATGCTAACCCCTGCAGGAAGCTGCTCACTTAAGGTGTCAGAAGTTAGAGAATCTGATACTTTTGCCCTGTGTTCACCCAGTAGCAAAACCACTCTGAAAGCTGAGGATATTTAGAAACCCAGTCCTGAAGACTCTGATTACCCAAACTACTGCTGCTGCTCTCAGCTATGCAAGGAGTTGCTTCACTGGAGATTTGCTGGCTCAGAACCAAAATACTCAAGACAAAAGCCCCAGTGAAGTATTTATCTCGTTAAATAGCTGACAGTGTTACATGAATTCCTTGGCAAAGGAAGCCCTGAAGTTACCCAGTGGTTTTGCTTCACCTCACACTGCACAGGGAGCTGGCCCAGGGCTGCAGATCAGCTTCAGGACATGGAGTCAGGAGCAATTTGCACAAGCAGGACCTGCAGAAAGTGTGGGTCCCACCAGAGCCAAACACAGAGCACACTAGCCCAGCATGGAACATCAACCTAATATTCCAACTCATCAAAATGATAAATCAGAACAAACCTCCTGAGCCTGACTGCAGGAGGGTCCAGGCTGCAGAGAAAGGAGGAACAGACCCAGCTCTAACAGAGGAGAAGAACCAGGAAACATTTAACCTACAGAGCTCAGTCCCATCAGTCCCAGAGCCAACCAGGCTCATGCTTTACCTGCTGGCCTCACTCCAAGAGGGCATGAGCTTCAATACTCTGCTTTTCCACAGAAAATACTCCACATTTCCATAGAAAATACTCTGCCCTTCCACAGACAATGCCCTCTGCCCTTCCACCTCCTCCCTCCCCAAAGAACGAGCCCTCAGAGCCCTGATCAGCAAGGACACAGCCTGGAGCTCAGGAATTGCTCTGAACTGACCTCTCTGCACTTCAGCTGGCAGGAGCTGCACCACAGCCCTGAACTGCAGACTCACAGACCCAAATCAGCTCAGCCAGCACTTTCAGCAGCACTCCCATGGCTGTGACTAACTTATGACAGTGTAACAACTGCTCTGTGCAGTCCCACGTCCGAGACTCACAGAGACTTGGACACACTCACTTTCATTTAGAGGTAAATAGGATTTCCATTCCAAAATTGAACTATCCATTCAGCTACAGACCTGAACTAGCACCATCTCCCTCTCATGCTGTTATACACACATCTGTTTCCTGACATTTGCACATCCATGGCCTCTGGAGCAGAGAGCTGTTTTCCAAAGCAGCTTTTCCAAAACAACTCCATCCCCAGAGATTTCAAGGCCACCACCCTGCTGTGACAATCCCTCCAGCACAGACTGCAAATGGAAAACTCTGTGGAAGAGTTTTACATCACCTCCATCTCCCATCAGCTGCCCACTGGATCCCTGTCCCACAGTGGCTCCCTCACCCCTTTCCAGTTATCCTCAGCACAGGATCAACTCCTGGATGCAGCCTGGACTGACTCAAATGCAACAAAAGCATCAAGGTTTTAATTCTTCAGCAAAAGTTGTTTAACTCCTGTGCAGATGCCCTCAACAGACACAGCTTCACTTGGAGCAGACACTCAGCATGCCTTGGATAGCACCCACTATTCAGTCAGTCAGCAAGAAGGCAACATCAGCAATGCAAAGCAGCAAAGTGCCACCTGCACTGCAAAGAATCTGTGACCTTCAGAATATCTTTCCCAGACTGCACAAAGATCTCCTGCCTCAAGCAGCTCCTTATTTGGAGTGCTACCAAACCAAAGCAAACATGAAAACCAGTGTTTTCTTATCTGTTTATGCAGAGTTGCTCCAGCAGCTCATTCCTGTGCTCCAGGGGAGGACAGCATTCCCCCCAGAGCTCAGATGGATTTTGTACCTCCTCAATTCTGTCACATCCAGGAAGGTTTCCTGTTTCTGGCCACTGTCTAAGTGTTTTCAGTGTAATTCTGACAACTTCTCAGGACTTGCATAAGAGGCTGCAAACTTCATACCCCAAGGGAAGAAAACAGCTGACTCCAACATTTCTACATTCTATCCTCTTTTAAGTCTGCTGACAGGAATACTCTGGGCTACACCCACTTCATTAGAAGCGTTCCCATTTCATTTCCTGTGTCTGAAAGGGTTGGATTCCTTCCCCCTCCCTCCTCAGGGAGATGCCATGACCACCATGCAGAACTGTGCAGGAGCTGAAGAAGTTTGGATGCAGAGCTGGTGGGTGGCAGGGCCCAGAGGAACCCTGGAGCTGATCCCTGTTGAGATGCAGGAGGGCTTTGCTGGGATGCAGATAATCCCACAGGTCAGCACAACAATTTGGCCAAGCACACACACACACATCACCAAACAGTTCCTTTATACACTGCCCAACTGTCCAGTTGGCTGGGAAATCTAAAAATTGGTGAAATCTCAAAACCACTACACCAACAACACATCACTGGTTTCACAGGAAAGCGAAATAATCTACCAATACAAAACTAGATAAATGTTTTATCTTACTGCATTCATATCCACATGCCAAGCCAGCCTTTCCCTCCTGCTCCCCAATAACTCAACCCCTCTCCAGGAGTCCATCTCACCTTGCCTGGGTTGTTCCATCACCTGGAGAGGCATCAGCAACCCTTGAAGAGCCTACAGAGACCCCTCACTGCCTGCACAACCTGCAACCAATGTCAGCTAAATCAGCCAGAGCATCTTAGCAGAGAAGGCCACCCCAGAAGCAGATTTTTGGGCTGAAGGTATTGACTGTTGCAGCAAACTGTTGTGACTCACGAGGGGTCTGAGGTGATTTCAACACTGAGACCCAGCTATGACCCCAAACATTCCTGTCCTTGAGCTCCCAGATCCAGCCAGGCTCGTGCTTTACCTGCTTGCCTCACTCCAGGAATGCACCTACAGCTACAATCCTGAATTCTCAGCCCTTTTCAGACACAGTTCTTTCACCTCATTACCCAGATGAGCTGAAAAGAAATGTAAAATACTTTCAGAGTCAAGGCAGAGTGAACATCAGTGGGTATTTGCAGGAAGCACCCTCAGACTCCAGGGCAAGCCAAGACAATGGCCTGAGTTGGCTTTTTTGGCCCCAGCCAAGGCTCAGAGGTGGCTCAGGAGCCCCAGCAGAGCACAGGCCCGGTGTGAGGCTGTAAACAGGGCAGCTCAAGTGTGCTGACCCTCCACACAAAAAGCTAAGAATAGCAGATGCAACTTGTTCCACAGCAGACTTAAAATAGTCCCTCGCCATGTTCTCCTCCCCAGCCTCCCTGCAGGACTGAAAACAGCCAAGGTCAGAGCTCCAGCAGCCACATCTCAGCTCAAGCTCAGCTGGGCTGGGGTCAGAGCTGGGCTGGGCTCCCTGCAGCTCCCAGCACCACTCCCAGCCCCAGGAGCTCTGAGCATCACCAGGAACAAGGTCTGAGCAGTTTCCCCAGGATTTAGCAGGGCAAACCTGTTGCTCACACTCCTGCTGCAATCCCAGCTCACACTGCAGGGTCTGTCCTGCTGTGACAGAGCTCCAAGCACAGCCTGGCTGGAGATTCCCTTCCAGACAAGCCACAAAATGTCCTGTGGGCCTTCCAGGGCCCTCCAGCCCCATGGGTTTCCCTCCACAAGGGCCCTGGAGGGGGACAGGGCTGGGGTTGGCAGCAGCAGCGACCCAGGACAGGCTCCCCTGGAGAATTTGCACAAACCAAGTCACCTCCTTCACTTCAGCAGCTCCAAATGTCCCTGCAGCCCATGGGCCTTGCTCAGGACTCTTCAGCCCCATGGATTTCCCTTCACAAGGGTCCTGGAGGGGCACAAGGCTGGGTTTGGCAGCAGCAGTGACCCAGGACACGCTCCCCTGGAGAATTTGCACAAACCAAGCATCTCCCTCACTCCAGCAGCTCCAAAATGTCCCTGCAGCCTGTGGGGGCTTTCAGGACTCTCCAGCCCCATGGATTTCCCTTCAGAAGGGCCCTGGAGGGGCACAGGGCTGTGCTGGGAGCAGCAGTGACCCAGGACAGGCTCCATGGAGAATTTGCACAAACCAAGCACCTCCCTCACTCCAGCAGCTCCAAAATGTCCCTGCAGCCTGTGGGCTTTGCTCAGGACCCTCCAGCTCCATGGGTTTCCCTTCACAAGGACCCTGGAGGAGCAATGGGCTGGGTTTGGCACCAGCAGAAGGCTTGGACAGGCTCCCCTGGAGAATTTGCACAAACCAAATCACCTCTTTAACTTCAGCAGCTCCAAAATGTCCCTGCAGCCCGTGGGCCTTGCTCAGGACCCTCCAGCCCCTTGGGTTTCCCTTCAGAAGGGCCCTGGAGAGCCACAGAGCTGGGTTTGGCACCAGAAGTGATCCAGGACAAGTTCCCTGGAGCATTTACAGCAAACCAAGCCACCTCCCTCCCCTCAGTTCATGGAACCCAGCTGGGCCTCCTGGAGCTTCTATTCCCCCCTCAGGGGCTGAGGAGCTACAAAACACAATCCCACCATAAAACCCAGTCTGTGCCGGCACCACACCTTCCACAGCCCCATCCAACTCCCACTCAGCCACGGCTGTGACAGACGGAACCGGGGCACAGCTCCCCGGTACCGGCTGCCGGTGCTCGGTCCCGCTGTGCCGGCAGCCGCTCCTGCTCACGGGAGGAGCCCGAGTCGAGCACCCACAGCGCCGCCGGGACGCCTACCCCGAGCCGGGCACCGTGCCCTGGGCTCCCCGGGCTCCCGTTACCGCTCAGCACAGCCCGGTACCGCCAGGCCGGAGCCGCCGCTGCCCCGCCTCGCACCGCACGCAGGGCCCCGCTAGGCCGGCGCACGGAGAGGCTTCCCGGCCGCCCTGAGCCCCCGCCCCGCCGGCGGCACCGCCCGTCCGCTCCAGCGCCGGCACAGCCCCACCCGGTACGGCGGCGCCACCGAGCCCCCGCTCCGCTCCCGCCACAGGGCCCCCCAAGCGGCGGGGCGTGGGTGCCGCCCTCCGCCGGGGGAGATCCCGGGAAACGCGTCCGCACCCTCGGGTCGGGCTCGGTCGCCTCGGGGCGAAAGGCGCGGGCGCGGCCGCACTCACCGCCCGCAGCGCCGCTCCCGCCGGTGCGTCTCGCAGGCCCCGGCCCTCACTTCCGCCTTTTCCCGTTCCGCTTCCGGGACCGACCACCCCTTCCGCCCCCCGCTCTGCGGCCACAGGCAGGCGCAGCTGTCAATCACCCGCTCCCGCCCCGCCTCCGCCCCGCCCTGTGGGCGAGCTATGCGTGACGTCATGGAGCTCCGCGGGGCCTGCTGGGAGTTGTAGTCCGGGTGTGTCCCGGTGAGACCGGCCCCGTGGGGGAATCGGGGGGGCCCGGACAGGGCGGGGCGGAGGCGGACGGAGACTGAGCGGAGCCGGGGCTGGAAAAATAGAGCCTTTATTTCTCGGTGCTGCGGGGAGCGTGGGAGAGGCGGGGCGGAACAACACAAACTTCAGCCGCGGAGGGGCGGCAGCGGCCGTGAACCCCGGGCAAACCGGAGACCCCACCGGAGACTCGTATACTACCCCGCCACGTCCCACAGCCCCGAGAGACCCGAGCAGGGCTGCATAAAAGGCCCCGAGGGCCAAGAGTATAAAACCGTATCAAAATCCTCGCGTGTGTCCGGAGCGCAGCGTCCCGGGGGTCTCCGGGAGCACGGTCCCGGGCAGCGTCACCCGGAGCGGAGAGCCCCGGTAACCCCCGGGGACACGGACCCGGGCAGTGTCACCCGGAGCGGAGAGCCCCGGTAACCCCCAGGGACACGGACCCCTGGCAGTGTCACCCGGAGCGGAGAGCCCCGGTAACCCCCGGGGACACGGACCACTGGCAGGGTCACCCGGAGCGGAGAGCCCCGGTGATCCCCCGGCAGTGTCACCCGGAGCGGAGAGCCCCGGTGATTCCCGGGAGCACGGAGCCCCGGAGCGGACAGCCCCGGTGCGGCTCCCGCCGGTGCCCGCGGGGTCAGTGCGAGCTCGTTGAACCGGAGCGCGGCTGCGGGCGGGCGCGACACCAAGCGCCGGCCGAGCACCCGGGGAAGGAGCGGGCGGAGCGCGGTGGCAGCGGCGGCGGCGGCGGCGGCTGCGAGTCCGAGCCCCGGCGGGGGTCGGGGCCGTCCGCCCGCGGCGGGCGCGGCCCCTCGGTGCCCAGCCAGGGGTGCAGGGCGGCGGCGTGGGCAGAGCGGCTGCGGACCGGGCAGCGCTTGGCCCGGGGGCTGCCGGTGGGCGAG
This sequence comes from Setophaga petechia, assembly GCA_024362935.1. NCBI lineage: Eukaryota > Metazoa > Chordata > Aves > Passeriformes > Parulidae > Setophaga > Setophaga petechia. The sequence goes on along the minus strand of JANCRA010000044.1, from coordinate 2,302,547 downwards.
CTGAGCGAGCTGGGCGGCACCGGCGGCGAGGCGGGCACCGGGACGGTGGCGGGCAGGCGGCAGGGACAGGCCGGCGGGTGCGGGGTGCCCAGGTGAGCCCTGAGCAGCTCCATCATGCTCTGCAGCTGCCGGCTGAGGTGAGAAACCTCCTGGTTGAGGTGGTTGATCTGCAAGAGGACACACAGCAGTGAGCAGCGGCCGGTGCCCGCGGGGTTTTTGGGGACATGCACCCACCTGTGGTCCCCAGCACACCTCCTGGTTGAGCCTGCTGATGTTCTGCTTTATCTGCTCTGCCTCCATCACCAGGGCTGGGCCGCCGGGGTCAGTCCCTGTTGGGGAGGATGCAGACAGAGGTGGAATGCAGTGCCAACCCCCAGGGCTGGCACTTTGGCCTTGCCCAGCAGGGAAGCTCGCAGGATGGAATATACTGGAGTATACTGGAGTACCCTGCCAAGTTCGACATGGCCAATAGGAAGGGTAGGTCTAGGTTGAGGTCTGCCAAGGAGAATGGAAGGGGCAGTGGGGTTCAGATTGAGATCTCCAGGAGTAAGGCTGGTATTGGGGTTGCAATAAATAAGATTGGGGAGGATGTTGATGGTTGAATAGGTTCTTTGATAAATAGTTTTACACCGTCTACTAGGGGTTGCAGGAGCCCAAAAGGGCCAATAATGTTTGGGCCCTTTTGACCTTGTATGTAGCTGAGGATTTTGTGCTCTACTAGCATGAGGAAGGCTGCTGCGATTAAGATTGGAAGGGCATAGGAGAGGGCTGTGATAAGGTTGATTAAGAGAGGGTAGTTAGTCATGGGGGATGGTTTGGGTTAAGCTAGGGAGAGGACTTGAACCTCTGAGTTAAATGAACCCACCACACTCCTGGCAGTACCTGAGCTGGGGGAGTCCCTCGCCGCACTCAGCGGCTCCGTGCTGAAGCAGAAGGTTTGTGACTCTGAAGTGCCTCCGTTGTCTTCAATCCCATCCACGACCCTAGAGCAGGAGGGAGTGAGGCCTGCCCCGTGTCGCCCCCTCTGTGCCACCCCTGAGCAGCCTGGCTGGCACGGATAACCCACCCGCACATCCCCGCCGTACCTGGGGCTGAGGTCGGGCGGGCCGTACGAGTGCAGGGACGGGATGAGCAGCTTGGCCGGCCTCCTGCCCACGCCACCGCCCCTCTCCAGCAGCCGGCTGTCCCTCCGGCACTGCGGAGAGGGGCTGCGGCTGCCGCGGGCCGGGGACGGGCAGCTGTGCCGCAGGGCTGAGACCTGGCACAGCTCATCGCCCAGGAGGCTGCTCAGGGAGCCGCGCCGCACCGAGCTGCTCAGAGCCGGCAGCAGCAGCTTGCGGCGGGAGCTGCTGGCAGGGGACTGCTGGAAAACCTCGTCGGGTTCCTCCTCATCCTCCACGATGGAGGGAAGGGGTTTCTCCGGGGCAGCGCCGCTCTCCGGACGAGGCTGCAGGAGGGGAGGAGGTCAGGACTTGTGGCGTTGTGATTTCAGGGTTTACCTCAGAACCTCGGGTCCCTCCCCAGAAGATTCCCTGCCAGGTGTGTCAGTCACCTCTCCTTTCCCCTCCCAGCACTGTCTGTCAGTCCTGGAATTCCAGAATGATTGGCAGATTCAAAGGATGCTCTCTACCCCTGGAGGGACATTGAGCCATCCAGGTGTCCTTTGTCCCTTTTACCTGGTTGGTGGCTCCCTACCCCTTCCCTGCCTCTGTCCCCGGGGTTAAAAGAACAGCAACCACGGGGTCAGGGAGTTCTGTTGGAGCTGGTGCTGGATCCAGAGGCCTGTGGGCCAGAATAAAGCTCTAGATCCAAACCCTCCATCAGAACCAACTCCTTTCCTTCACCATCACCTTAAAGCTTCTCTGCCAGAGGTAAACCAGAGGAGCAGACCCTGTTATGGGGGGAAGCTCCATCCTGCAGCCACCAGAGCTCCTGCAAGCCTGGACTTGTCTCCAAGTATCCAGCCAGCCAAGAAACACCCCAGGTGTTTCTTTGAGGTGAAACACCACAGTGCCGCTATTTGGCTCAGCAGCAAGGGCCAGATAAGCTCAGGCACCTCCCGATGTCTATATTGGTAGTATTCCACAAAGGACTGGTCCCAGCCACAACCACCCCTGCCTCGTCCTCCCCCATGGCCTCAGCGAGGGACTCACCTGTGGCGCCTGCGGCAGCCTCGGGGTCCGGGAGTAGCGGCAGAGACCCTGCGGGGAGAGCAGACGGTGCCAGCTGAGCAGCAGGAGAGAGCCCCAGCACAGCCCCTGCACAACCCCTGAACAGCCCCTGCACAGCCCCTGCGCAGCACCTGCACAGCCCCAGCACAGCCCCCTCAGCCTCTCAGTGCTCCCCCAGGGCAGCCAAACCTTCCCCTGTCACAGACATCTTTTATGGAAAATCCTTTCCTTAGGATTTTTCCTCCTGAGAAGCTGAGAGGCCTCAGCAACAAAATGTAAACAATGGTTATCTGCTGCTGTGGAATGCAACAGGTGGATCTGGGATTGGTCTCATGTGGTTGTTACTAATTAATGGCCAATCACAGTCAGCTGGCTCAGACAGAGAGTCCGAGACACAAGCCGTTGTTATCATTCCTTCTTATTCTATTCTTAGCTAACCTTCTGAGGAAATCCTTTCTTCTATTCTTTTAGTATAGTTTTAATGTAATATATATCATAAAATAATAAATCAAAACTTCTGAAACATGGAGTCAGATCCTCGTGTTTTCCTTCAACCCGAGACCCCTGTGAACACTGTCACATTCCCCAGCCCCAGACAGTTCCAGCCTCCTCAGCCCCTCAGCCATTCTCCTTCCTGTGCTGCTGCCATGTCAATGGTGAGCTGCCCAACCTCAGCCTGATTGTCCTGAGGCAGAGCTGCACCCCAAATCCCAGCCCTGGCTCAGCCACCAGAGCACCAGCTCTGTCTGGAGCGTGCAGCCAGCGTGGGAGGGTGATGCAGGTGCAGAGCCTGGTGCACACCCCTGGCATTCTCCTCTCTTGGTTTGGTTATGCCCCTCCTGTGTTATGGACATGGTGGGTCTTGCTAGGGCTGTTTGGGACCTCCTGCACCACCTTCATCAGGCTCAGGGGAAAACTGGGTACCAGGGAGATGCTCCAGGGGAGCTCCAAGCCTCTCTCAGCAGAGCTGGGGGAGGTAAAGTGCAGCAGAGCCATTTCTGCAGCAGAACATCCCCTTGGATGCTGGAGCCATCAGCATGACTAAACCTAGCTGCATGCTTCACTCAGGGGGCTTTGCCCTGGCTGTCTGTCCAGTTCTCTCCAACCCCATTTCCAGGCCTTCCATCTACCTCATCCTCCTGCACTACAAAGGCTCTCTCTGCCAATTCCCTGGGTTGCACAGAGCCAGGACAGGACATACCTGCATGCCAGGGTGGCAGAGCTGCAGCCCCTTCCCCAACCTTGCAACCTGAGTGCACAGACCCCCCTTCCAGGGCTGTGAGCACAGCAAGGGGCTGAGCAGGAGGACACGCACCCACCTCCATCTCGCTGCCCTCCCGCAGGTTGAAGGTCAGGTCCTGGTGGATGTCAGCTGTGAACTTGCTGGCGTACTCGGGGTAGAGCTGCAGCACCTCGCAGAGCCCCCGCAGGCCGATGTGCTGCAGGTCACAGTAGGTCAGAGCCTTCACATCCGCGTTGGTCTTGATCACCTGGTCCGTTCTGCACAGGTCGGCTCCAATCAAATCCCCTTTGCCTGCAGGAGGGGCTGGGCTCAGTGACACGAGCCCCTCGCTGTCACAGACATGTTTTATGGAAAATCCTTTCCTTAGGATTTTTCCTCTTGAGAAGCTGAGAGGCCTCAGGAACAAAATGTAAGCAATGGTTATCTGCTGCTGTGGAATGCAACAGGTGGGTCTGTGATTGGTCTTATGTGGTTGTTTCTAATTAATGGCAAATCACAGCCTAGCTGGCTCGGACAGAGAGACCAAACCACAAGCCTTTGTTATCATTCTTTCTTTTTCTATTCTTAGCCAGCCTTCTGATGAAATCCTTTCTTCTATTCTTTTAGTATAGTTTTAATATAATATATATCATAAAATAATAAATCAAGCCTTCTGAAACATGAGTCAGATCCTCGTGTTTTCCCTCATCCAAGACCCCTGTGAACACCATCACACCCTCACCCCTCACCCTGGGGCAGAGCCCACTCCACCTGCCCTCACCCAGGATGGCCAGCACCACGTTGTCCTTCAGCACCTCCAGGGAGCCCGAGCAGACGTAGTAGTTGGCCTGCAAGGCGTCTCCCTGGCGCAGCAGGTACTCCCCCGGGGCACAGAAGGAGGTTTTGATGTGCAGGGACAGGGAGCGGAGGCAGCCCCGGCTGGCAGTCTCGAAGATGGGCAGCTGAAGGATGTCCTTGTTGAGGTGCATGGCCACGTCCGCACGCAGCTCGTCAGGGAAGTCATGGAGCAGCTGGGGACAGAGGAGCCCGGGGTGTCACACTAGCTTTTTAAAATTTTCTAAGCCTTCTGATGTTAACATCCTTATGGCAAGCTTTCTCACACACTTTCTGTGAATAACTCATTGTTTTGCATTCCTTTATAGAAGAAGATTGTTAGTTTGTCCAGTGTCATTGGAGAGGTGGCACTGTCACCCTCCAATCCACTGTCACTCTTGGAAAACTATAAATGTTAGAGTCAAAAAATAAACTTCCCTTTTTCTTCACCTTGAGAACAGCGGTGTGTGCTTGTGTTCTTTCGTGTCCTATAGTGACATGGGGGCTGTGGGCACGAGGAGCAGGGAGCAGCTTCCCTGCAGCCCCAAGAGACAGGTTCCCCTCCAGAGTGGGGAATTTTGCTGCTGAGCCGCCCCAGTGTCTCAGCAGAGGTGGGCACTGTGGCAATCAGCTGTTTCTGCTCCATATGCCTGTCCTGCTCCCCATGCTGGCAGCAATTTGCCCCAGAGCTGGTCCCTCCAGCACCACTCTGAGCTGGCCCTGCCAGTGTAGCAGGCTCAGAGCTTGCTATGGCCCCGTGGAGGGCCGAGGCTTAACGATAGGAATTGCTGAGTTATGATGAAATAGCAAAATAAGCTCCTGTCTTCCACCTTTCAGACCCCAGCTTGTCTCTGTAACCCCATAGGTCACTTTCCCTTAACTCCTGCTATTGGACAAGTTTGGATCCCCTTACACCCTATAAAAAGGGGCTGCTTTAGCCCATTTGGCAGAAGAAGAGCCGTCACTGGAACCCTTCACAGACTCCTCAATAAAACCATCACTGTGGAACCCCAGGATGTTTTCTTCTCCTCTTTCACATCTGCTTCCCAACTAGCCTGCATGGCGCCTTAGCAAGCAAAGAGCTGGAACCCTAAGAGAGCTGATAACCACTAAAGAGCTGATATCCAACAAGCTTGCTAAGGTAGCCATGGCTACCTTACGATATCCAATAAGTGATACAGCTGATATCCACTAAACTTGCTAAGGTAGCCACAGCTACAAGCAGCCTGGGTTCTTGGACACTCTGTCCCCAGGAAGGATTGAGTTATCCAGCCCATGCTGCCTGCTCAGGAGCAAGATCAGCCCAGCAGGCAGTTGGGTTTATGCCAGCCCCATTGCCCCCCCATAAGTGCAGGCTGGGGCTGGAGGATGCCGGCCAAGCCCCACCAACACCTCCTACCTCATTGGCATCAATGCCGTTGTTCACCGACCAGGTGGTCTGGAAGTACTCCAGCATCCTCTGCTTGAGCTGCTGGGGCAGGTGGTGGACTCGGATGAAGTCCTTGAGGTCCTTCATGCGGGTGTGGTAGAGCGAGCGGCGCGAGTACATGCGCTGGATGATGGCCGTGACATTGCCGAACACCACGGCGTGCATCAGCGCTGGGGGCAGGAGGGAGAGCAGCCTGATTGCTCCTCACATTTCTCATTACAGAGAAAAGTAAGGCACAAAATTCCTCCCGAGAATATTATCTGGGTTTCACATTCTCTGAACCTCAGAGAAAGGAGAAACAATTCTTATCGTTTGCTGTGTTGCGAGTACACGCACTGGATGATGGCCGTGACATTGCCGAACACCACGGCGTGCATCAGCGCTGAGGACAGGAGGGAAGGCAGCCGAATTGCTCCTCACATTTCTCATCACAGAGAAAAGTAAGGCACAAAATTCCTCCCAAGAATATTATTCTGGGTTTTGCATTCTCTGAACATCAGAGAAAGGAGAAACAATTCTTATCATTTGCTGTGTTGCAAGTACGCATGCTGGATGATGGCCGTAACATTGCCAAACACCACGGCGTGCATCAGCACTGGGGACAGGAGGGAGAGCAGCATGATTGCTCCTCACATTTCTCCTCACAGAGAAAAGCAAGGCACAAAATTCTTCCCGAGAATATTATTCTGGGTTTCACATTCTCTGAACATCAGAGAAAGGAGAAACAATTCTTGTCGTTTGCTGTGTTGCAAGTACACGCGCTGGATGATGGCCGTGACATTGCTGAACACCACGGCATGCATCAGCGCTGAGGACAGGAGGGAGAACAGCCTGATTGCTCCTCACATTTCTCCTCAGAGAGAAAAGCAAGGCACAAAATTCCTCCTGAGAATATTATTCTGTGTTTCGCATTCTCTGAAACCTCAGAGGAGGAGTGTCACAGACATCTTTTATGAAAAATCCTTGCCTTAGGATTTTTCCTCTTGAGAAGCTGAGAGGCCTCAAGAACAAAATGACAATGGTTATCTGCTGCTGTGGAATGCAACAGGTGGATCTGTGATTGGCCCATGTGGTTGTTTCTAATTAATGGCGAATCACAGTCAGCTGGCTCAGACTCTCTGTCCAAGACACGAGCCTGTGTTATCATTCTTTCTTTTTCTATTCTTAGCCAGCCTTCTGATGAAATCCTTTCTTCTATTCTTTTAGTATAGTTTTAATATAATATATATAATAAAATAATAAATCAAGCTTTCTGAAACATGGAGGCAGATCCTCATCTCTTCCCTCATCCTCAGACCCCTGTGAACACGGTCACAGAAGGGAAAACAATTCTTATCTCGTTTGCTGTGTTGCCTGTGTTTGTGCAAAAGCAGAATCCAACGTGGAGATTGTTTACCCACAGTGATGGTGTTTTGTTTCCCTGGCCTGTCAGGGCCAGGTGTGTGTGTCAGGACTGTCACTGACATTCATGAGTTTTATGTGCAGTTGTGTGCAGAGTTGAGTGCTTGGCAGGTTCAGTTTAGATGTAACATAACATAGTGTAATATAGTATGGAATAATATAGTATAATAAAGTAATTCATTAGCATTCTGATAAGATGGAGTCAGATGCATCATTCCCTCCCTCCCCTCGAGGGAATATAGCGTAATATATATAATAATTATAGTAATTATAATAGTAATAATATAGTGTAACATAGTGTAATATAGTAATAATATAGTGCAATATAGTAATAGTGTAATATAGTATACTAATATAGTATAGAATAATATAATATAATATAATATAATATAATATAATATAATATAATATAATAATTCATTAGCCTTCTCATAGGATGGAGTCAGATGCATCATTCCCTCCATCCCTTCAAGGGAATAGAGTGTAATATAGTAATAATATAGTAATAATATAGTAATAATATAGTAATGAGATAGTGTAATATAGTATAATATAGTGTAATATAGTAATAGTGTAATATAGTATAGAATAATATAGTATAATAAAGAAATTAATTAGCCTTCTGATATCCATGGAGTCGGATGCATCATTCTCTCCCCTCCTTGGGGGTGTCTGCAAAACTATGCGGGGCAGCTGTGGGCACAGCATGGGGGTACTGCTCCCCAAACCCAGCCCAGGACTCTCTCTCAGGTCTCTCTCACAACCCCACCACCTCCCCCAGCACCTTGCCAGGGACACAAGGCTCTGGCAGCCCCAGGTGAGCTCCCTGCCCAGTCCTGCTGCCCTCCTCACCCCCAATGAGCATGGTGCAGATGGAGAAGATCTTCTCGGTGTCGGTGTTGGCGCAGACATTCCCAAAGCCCACGCTGGTCAGGCTGCTGAGGGTGAAGTAGAGGGAGGCGATGTAGGCGCTGCGGATGGAGGGGCCCCCCACGGAATTGTTGATGTAGGGAGCCTCCAGCCTCTTGCCCAGCTCATGCAGCCAGCCTGCCAAGCACAGCCCAGGGTTAGCGCTGCAGGAGCCAGCTGAGGGAGCTGCACCCCTGGTTCTGCTGCCCCATAACACAGGGGGGATCCCAGTGCCCCGAGCACACCCTGTCACAGACATCTTTTATGGAAAATCCTTTCCTTAGGATTTTTCCTCCTGAGAAGCTGAGAGGCCTCAGGGACAAAATGGAAACAATGGTTATCTGCTGCTGTGGAATGCAACAGGTGCATCTGTGATTGGCCCATGTGGTTGTTTCTAATTAATGGCCAATCACAGCCCAGCTGACTCGGACAGAGAGCCGAGCCACAAACCTTTGTTATCATTCTTTCTTATTCTATTCTTAGCTAGCCTTGTGATGAAACCTTTTCTTCTATTCTTTTAGTATAGTTTTAATGTAACACATATCACAAAATAATAAATCAAGCCTTCTGAAACATGGAGTCAGATGCTCATCTCTTCCCTCATCCAAGAACCCCTGTGAACACTGTCACTACACCCCTTGCAACCATCCTGCCAAGCACAGCCTGGGGTTAGCACTGCAGGAGCCAGCTGAGAGGGCTGCACCCCTGGATCCGCTGCCCCATAGCCCAGAGGGGATCCCAGTGCCCCCAGCTTGTGCAGCCAGCCTGCCAAGCACAGCCCGGGGTAAGCACTGCAGGAGCCAGCTGAGAGGGCTGCACCCCTGGTTCTGCTGCCCCACAGCACAGGGGGGATCAAAGTGCCCCCAGCTTGTGCAGCCATCCTGCCAAGCACAGCCCGGGGTTAGCACTGCAGGAGCCAGCTGAGAGGGCTGCACCCCTGGATCCGCTGCCCCATAGCCCAGAGGGGATCCCAGTGCCCCCAGCTTGTGCAGCCAGCCTGCCAAGCACAGCCCGGGGTTAGCACTGCAGGAGCCAGCTGAGAGGGCTGCACCCCTGGATCCGCTGCCCCACAGCACAGGGGGGATCCCAGTGCCCCAAGCTGCCCCCAGCCCTCACTCACCGATGTCCCAGGTGCGGGGGTCGTTGCTCTCCAGCTCCTGGCGGCCGATGACGTACCAGATGCAGGCCATCCAGTGGGCCAGCAGGGCAAACATGGACATGAGCAGGGTCAGCACCATGGCGCTGTACTGCGAGTAGCGGTCCAGCTTCTGCAGCAGCCGCAGCAGCCGCAGCAGCCGCACCGTCTTCAGCAGGTGAACCAGCGAGGTCTGGGGGGCAGGCAGGGAGGGGAACCTGGGGTAGCTGCAGGTAGGGATGGAAAGGGACCCCAACACCATCCCCAGGGCAGGAACCCGTTGTGAACCCCGCAGCTGCCAGGAGGGTGATGGGGAGCAGGGCAAGGCAGAGGCAGCTCATCCCCAGTCAGCCTCGCAGCCCTGTGCCCAACACCCAGCAGGCAGCCAGGGCCGTGTGTTGTGGTGTGATGTCGTGGTTTGACTCAGGGAGATACCCCGGGTTTCTCCCTGAAGATTCCTTCCCCAGGTGTGTCAGCCACCTCTCCTTTCCCCTCCCAGCACTGTCTGTCAGTCCTGGAATTCCAGAAGGGCGTTGAGTGATTGGTAGAATTCAAAATATGCCCTCTGCCTCTGAAAGAGGACATTGGGCCATCCAGGTGTCCTTTGTCCCTTGTACCTGGTTGGTGGCTCCCTACCCCTTCCCTGCCCCTCTCTCTGGGGTTAAAGGAACAGCAGCCACGGGTTCAGGGAGTTCTGTTGGCACTGGTGCTTCATTCAGAGGCCTGTGGGCCAGAATAAAGCTCTGGATCCAAACCCTCCATCAGAACCGACTCCTTTCCTTCACCATCACCTTAAACCTTCTCTGCCAAAGGTAAACTTGAGCCCCTGCAAGCTTGGACTTGTACTCAGCTGCAGGTCACAGCCAGCCAAAGGTGTCTCTGAGGTGAAATCACCACAGTTGCTGCCTTTTGGTCAAGCAGCAAGGGTTAAACAAGCCCAGGCACGTCCCATCCAGCTACATTGGTAATTATTCCAATACTCGTGGCTTGTCAGCACACCGAGTACCCCCAGGAGATGTGGGTGTTGGAGAGGGGCAGGGAGGTGGGCAGCAGCTTTGCTGTCGAGGGCTGTGTTTGTGCCAGCAGCACTCACCACAGTCACGTTGAAGATGTAGAGCAGATCGAAGGGCAGAGCAGCAATCAGATCCACGAAGAACCAGGTGGCCACGTAGTGGATGCAGATGGAGCGAGGGTCGTACACAACCTGGCCTGACTGGCTGACGTATGTTGTCCGGAAGTTGAGGATGATATCTGCCCCAGGAGAGCAGGACCAGCCCTCACCACCCCTCCTGTGGCTGGCAGAGCTGAGCCAGCATCCACAGCCAGCATTGGTGTCACTTCTGGTGTGCCCAGGACCAACAGAAGGGACACAGCAATTCCATCTCCCCTCTTGTTCCAGATTGCAAGGCAAGATGTGTTCTATTACCAGCTGTATGGCAGTTGTCTTTTGTCAAAATTCTCTTTTGGGCAGTTTTCCTTATCTCTCTCTGAGTGATCACACCCACTCCTCCCTCCTGGGGAGACATCTGCTGATAGCAGCTATTGAATGTCCCTGCATGGCTGATAAGAGCTACAGCATCCCATTGGGAGATGTGAGCCCAGAGGGAGGAGCCAAGCATTGCTACCCGGATATAATCTGGAGATTCTGGAACACCAGCCAAGCATTCCTGCCTGGATATAACCTGGAGATTCCAGAATTACCAGTAAGGCTTCTCCACTGGATTTCCCAGAGGAACAGCAGCTGCCTCTTCTTCCCCTGGATCTCCAGAGGAAGAGTTTGCACCCTGTTCTACAGGATCCTGCTCCAGCAGAACCACCCCTGACACTCCAACAGGGCTGCAGCCAAAATTCCAATGGGACTGCTGGCAACACCCTGACCCACAGGGTGTCAGGTTGTGTTCTGACTCTGTCAGTGTTGTTTTGGTGTACTGCATTGTTTATTTTATCCTTTTATTTTCTTCCCTGTTAAAGAACTCTTATTTCCTACTCCTATATTTTTTTTTTTGCCTGAGACCCCCCATTAATTTAAAATTTATACCAATTCGGAGGGGGGGAGTAATTTTCAAAAAAAAAAAAAAATTCCATTTCAGGGCAGGTTCCTGCCTTCCTTAGCCTGTCTTTCCAAACCAAGACACCTTTCCTGATCCCTGCCCCACCTGTCCTGTACACCCTGGCTCGGTGCTCAGACCTACCCAGGATGAAGAGCATCTCCACGGCGATGTCGCTGACAATGGTGCTGCGGGCAGCCGACAGGCTGTCCTCCGTGCCCGTGAAGCAGACATTGTAGGGGACAGTGATAGCCACGTAGAAGGTGGCCAGCAGGATCAGCCAGTCCCAGAGAGCCTTGAAGATGCTGTAGTGGAGCAGGATGAAGCGGGATTTCTGCACCGAGGCCACCTTGTACTCAGGGATGGACGGTTTGTTCTCAAACACGTTCTGCAGGGGGAAACATGGGGTGGAACAGGGGTCATCCCACACAAGGGGTGAAGGCCACCCCAGCCACCCCTTCCCCTGAGCCCTGCCAGCCAGATGGCACCCCCTGATGCCAGGGTGATGATGCCCTTTTCCTGCACTGTGGGATGGGCACAGAACCCCTGATTGCAGCACATCAATTAATGCAATGTCATTGCTATTAACAGCAATCCCCTGGCAATGCCAGCTGCTGCCTGGAACCATCTCAGGTGCAGAGATGGTTCCAGGCACATGGAATTCACATGCAGGGGCAGAGGAGGGGAGAGGTGAGGGTAGAGCCAGGGCCATCCCACCCAAATCCCCAAAATTCAAGACTGGTGCACTGCGATCCTTTGCATGCTCACCAGCTTAGGGACTGAGCAACTCTCAGACCCTCCTTCTGGCGCCATAAATGCCCCTGTACAGGGCACAGGAACTGTGCAAAGGGGCTGGCACAGGGCTGTGCCCATCTGGCAGCTCCACAGCGCTGGCACCCTGGTAACAGCGCTCCCCAGAGCCACTGTGGCTGCGCTCAGAGCCAGCACTGGGGTTTCCTGACAGTGAGTGTGTGAGGAGAGGCACAGCTCTGCCAGAGCTGCCAGCTCTTCTGTCTCAACAAGCAGCTCTGGGCACCCACTGGGCTCTCCTGCTGCCAACCAAACACAAGTGCAGCCTGGGTACGGTGTGGCTGCCAGAGCTGGGGGGAATTTCAGTGCTTGGCAGGCCAGACAGAGACGTGCACAGGAACAGCATCCCAGCGAGGCTGGGCTCAGCTGCGGCACTGCCAGCTCACCACAGCCCCAGCATAGCAGGCACTGAGGGTCCCCCAGGTCCTTACACGGTTGATCTTCATCTCGCCGCGGTCCCTGCGGACAAACTGGCTGCTGAGCTGGTGCAGCATGGTCCGGCCCTGCCTCCGTGCAGCCCTCAGGTGAGAGCTCCCAGGCTTCTTGCTCCTCTGCTTCTCACTCCTCTGCTTCTCTACAGTGGACAAAGCATGCTGAGTCAGTGCTGTTCCCCACCAGGGAGCAGGGAGCCCCTCTGCCAATGCCCACTGCTCACACTGCTCCCATTCTACAGCCACGGCTCACCCTCCTTCTTGTCACCAGGGCAGCTCCTGCCTCGGCTCTCTGTGATGTCCTTGAAGGAGAAGAGGAAGAGCACCACCTCCCCCTTTTCATTCTTGATGGGCATGATGTCCAGCAGGCACCAGAAGGCAGCTCCTGGGTGCAGGAGAGAGTTGGTGAGAGCAGGGCAGCTCCCTCACTGCTCAGCAGCTTCCCCCACGCCATGTGGTCCAGATTGCAAGGCAGGATGTGTTCTATTCCCATCTGTATGGCAGCTGTCTTTTGTCAAGTGGGCAGTTTGCCTTATCTCTCTCTGAGTGACCACAATCACACCTCCCTCGGGAGCTGATAACAGCTATTGAGTGTCCCTGCATGGCTGATAAGAGCTACAGCATCCCACTGGGAGATGTGAGCCCAGAGGGAGGAGCCAAGCATTGCTACCTGGATATAATCTGGAGATTCTGGAATACCAGTAAGGCTTCTGCACTGGATTGCCCAGAGGAACAGCAGCTGCCTCTCTTCCCCTGGATCTTCAGAGGAAGATGCACCTTTCTCCAGGATCCCTGCTCCAGCAAAACCACCCCTGACACTGCAGGAGGGCTGAGCCACAATTCCAATGGGACTGCTGCCATCACCCTGACCCACAGGGTGTCAGGCTGTGTTCTGACTCTGTCACTGTTGTTTTATTTTACTGCATTGTTTATTTTATCCTTTTATTTTCTTCCCTAATAAAGAACTCTTATTTCCTAGTCCATATTTTTTTGCCTGAGAGCCCATTAATTTAAAATTTATACCAATTCAGAGGGCTGGGGAGGGTTCACATTCTCCATTTCAGGGGAGGCTCCTGCCTTCCTTAGCACACTCCTGTCTTCCCAAACCAAGGCACCACGAAACCACAACGGGGCTAAATCCCAGCCGGAGCTGCGGCCGGTACCCAGCCCCACGTGCCACTCACCACTTTTTTTGTAGAAGCAGACCTCAGTCTGGTACTCCTGCCTGCTGTCCAGGGCCTTCTCGATGCCCTGCAGGGCGGGCTCGCTGGTGTCAGCCCCGCAGAGGAAGCGACAGCTGCAGTTCTTCTGCATGACCTCGGTGCGCGCGAAGCCGGTGAGGTCGCAGAAGCCATCAGAGCAGTACACGATGGGGAAGCCGCAGCGGCCCTGAGCATTTGCCAGGATGAAGTTGCTGTCTGAAAGGAGACACAGCTGCCCCCGAGGCCTTGGGGCCACCTCAGGGGGCACAAACAGCAGCACAGCACTCCCAGCCCCACTCTGGGAGGTGAAGCCAGAGCTCCATGTGGCTGCTGGTTGTCCCTAGGTGCTCCCAGAGCTTGTTCACCCCCTGTCCAGCCCAGGCAGGACCCCGGCCCGGTGCAGTGGAAGGGGAAGGAGGCTGGATCTGTCTCCTGGCCCCCATCACCCACGCGAGGCAGCTCACGCCTCCCCCTCACCATCTGCCACTCTGCCAGGGCTCAGAGAGCTTAGTGGGAGCAGCAGCTCCCAGCTGGGCGTGCCCAGCCCAGGGGTGCCCAGCTGTGGTGCTGAGATCCCCAGAGGTGTGGGGTGCTGAGAAACCAGCTGAGAGGGTGGGAGAAAAACCATCAAGGGGCAGCACCCAGGTGCTGTGAGCCAGGGATGAACTGCAGCATCCTCATCCTCTCAGCAGCACAGAGCATCCCCAGCATCACCCAGCCCGGTGGTGGGAGGTGGCACCAGCCACAGCAAAGTGCTGCCAGCCCTGTGCCCTGCCCAGTCACAAAGGAGCTGTTCTGCCCCCGAGCCCTGCCCCACGGTGGGACAGAGGGGCTCATGTTAGCAGGGTGCCAAGGAAGAGGGTGTGCAGCTGGCATGGACTGTGGTGGAACCATGGGCAAAACAGGGTATTCCCAACCCCAAATTGGTCTCTGGTGCTGCCCAGCACAGAACCTTGTATCACACAGCCAGGATCAGGTGGATGTGCTCTGCCCCTCTCACAGAAGAAATGAGCCCACAGTGATGCCAGCACCCACATACCATGGGCAGAGTGGTGCCAGGTGGGTGTGCTCTGCCCCTCTCACAGAAGAAATGAACCCACAGTGATGCCAGCACCCACATACCATGGGCAGAGTGGTGCCAGGTGGGTGTGCTCTGCCCCTCTCACAGAAGAAATGAACCCACAGTGATGCCAGCACCTGCACACCACGGGCAGAGTGGTGCCAGGGCCGGGCAAAGGCAGCAAGAGGCTGTGGGAGGGAGGGGAGGCAACCCCAGGCAGCCCTGCCTTTGGAGGTGCCGTGGGGCCACCACAGCACAGCTCAGCCCAGGATTAGCTCGGGGAAGCAAAAATAGCCTGAAGCTGTGACTAAGGCCAGATTTTGGCTCTGGGAAGCCGGGATTATGGTGATATCCAGGATGTGTTATTAGAACAGAAAACAAGGGTTTGCATTTGGGAGTGGCAGGCTGAGCTGGAGGATGTGGCCCTGGCAGGCTGGCAGACCCCAGCCACGGTGGGCACTGTGCCTGGTTGGGTGCCCCGGGGCCCAGAGCTGCAGCTGCCTGGGACAGGCAGGGTTAACTCCCCACGGAGTATCAGTGCCCTAAACCCCTCTCCATGGCAGATAAAGCCGATAAGAGGCACATCAAACCTGCAAAGCCCTGCGCTGTTTAAAAGTGCCTGGCAAAGGTGGTTGGGCAGCCTTGGATGGGGGACTGCCAGGGCGCTGGAGGCAATGCCAGGCTCTCTGGGGCAAATTCCCAAGGGTTTGGTCCTGGTGTTGCAGGCAGTTTCCTTTGGAGAGCCTGATCCATGAGCTCTGCCCCTCTGGAGGGACAGTGGGATCACCACCATGAGGCACATGTGTCTCTGCCCTGTCACCTCCAGACACAGCTCAAATTGGGGAAGAGATTTCTCACACATTGCAGCCCAAGGATAACATCCCAAATTTCAGCTTCCCTGAGTAACTGATCCCCTGTGCCACCAGGGCTGCCTCGTGTCACTCCAGGCTCGGAGGCATCTCAGCATGGCAGCAAACACATGCTCAGAGTGCTCCGAGTGCCTCGATAGTGCCCTGCGAGGTGGCTGCAGGCTCCCAGTGCCATCTCCATGCCAGTCACGCTCAGCAAGGAAGGAGATGCTCAGCCATGCAGGAACCTGGCCTGGGACACACCTGCTGCAGGTGTTTTTGAGAGGAAGCTGAGATCAGTCATGAACACGGCCCATCCCTGGTGGGCTTCATGGTGCCAGCAGTGCTGGTGGCATGTGGTACCTGGGTATCACCCATCCCAGCTTCAATCCATCCCAGCTTCAACCCATCCCGGCTTCAACCCATCCCGCTTCAACCCATCCCGGCTTCAACCCATCCCGGCCCGGCACATGGACACCGAGAGCAGCTCAGCGCCCGGGGACACCGGCACCACCCGGGCACGGGACAGGGGTCTGAGGATCCCGGCTCAGCCCGGGTCTATTGAGACCGACCGCGCCCTGCCCGGTGCTCCGCAGGCACCGGGATCTGTCCCTGGTGCTGAGCGCGGCTGCGACGACACCGAGCGGCACCGGCAGGCCCGGGACGCGGGCACGGGGAGTACCGGAGCACCGAGCCCAATACGGGACGGTCCCGTACAGCGCGTGGGTGGCCGTGGCACCGGGTCAGCGGGGCCGGGCGATCCCCGTCCCGTTCGCCGTCCCCTACGGAGCACCGGCTTTCCCCACCCGGTTTCCCCCCACGGTCCCTCCCCGGTCCCGTCCCAGCCCTACGTGTGCCATCGAAGCGGGTGGCGATGGTGTCCAGGAAGGTGTTCTGCGGCGCCAGCAGCCCCTTCATCACCGGCATCGTCCCGCCCCACCGGCCGGCCCGGCCCGCCCCACCGGCCGGGCTGCCTCCGCCGCCCCCGGCCCCTCCGCAGCACCGCGGGCTGATCCCGGCCCGCCCGGGGCTCCCGCCCCGCCCCCGCCCCGCCCCGGCACCGGGAGGGGCCTCGGCACCGTCGGGCACCCGCGGGCACGGCGGGCTGGCCTGGGGGGGGCTCGGGAGCCGCCGCACCGGGAGGCACCGGGAGCTGCCCGGCCACGGGAGCCGCTCAGCCCCGGTCCTGTCGGGCTCACGGGGGCTGCACAAGGAGCAGACGCGTCGCACCTCGGTTAAACTCTGTCCTGGTACCGCACACGGGCACACATCAGGGCAGCGCCGTGGATAACACTTCATGAGCCCACGGAGGAAGGAACTGGCTCCGGCACCGAGCTGCCCTCACACCGAGTTGTCCCCGCACCGAGTTGTCCCCGCACCGAGTTGTCCCCGCACCGAGCTGCCCCCGCACCGATCTGCCCCTGCACCGAGTTGTCCCCGCACCGAGTTGTCCCCGCACCGAGCTGTCCCCGCACCGAGCTGTCCCCGCCCGACCCCTCCGCAGAGACACAGAGAGCCGGCTGACATCAGGCTACCATTTATTGTAAAAGGCCGCGGTGCCCGCGGTGCCCTGAGCAGGCCGGGCCAGGGCCAGGGCAGGGAGGAGGTATCTAAAAGTGCTATTTACACCGAGCTGTGTGTCCCCGCAGTCCGTCCTGTCAGGGATCCCCTCTGTGTGTCCCGCTGCCCCCATCCCGTTCAGTAAAAGCTCCTTGCAGCTCCCTGGCTGGTGCTCAGGTCCTTCCCTGGGTGTCCCTGGCACTCCCTGGTGCTGTCAGGGCTGGTGGCAGCACCTCGGGGCACCGCTGTCGGCTGGGCGACCGTGCCCGCAGCGCAGCCCAACACATCGGGGCAGGCGGTGCCCGAGTGCTGCCCGCGTTTGCCCATGGTGAGGATGCCCGCGGCGTGGTTGCCGGAGCCGTGGAGCAGGCGGTAGAGCCGGCTCTGGAAAGCCAGGGGGACGCTCTTCCTCTTGCCCAGCGTGAGGATGCCGGCGGCGTGGTTGCCCATGCCGTGCAGGAGGTCGTAGACACGGCAGGAGCAGGTTTTCTGCCGGCAGCAGTGGGGCAGGTTCTGCCGGGCAGCGGCCAGGGAGCAGAGCAGGAGCAGCAGCAGGAGGCAGGCAGCTCGCCGGGGCTGCCAGAGAACGGGCAGCGTTAGGGCAGGGCGGTGACAGGGCAGAGATGGGGACTGCCCGACCCAGGACTGTCCCCTCTCTGCGGTGTTCAACTGCCCCCCGCCCTCCTGGCTCAGCCCCACACCCGAGGTGCACCTGGAGCCTCACCCTTCGCTGCCCTGCACCTCACCTGTGTCCCAGCCAGATGTGGATGTGCTCACCCTGCACTGCCCTGCACCTCACCTGTGTCCCAGCCAGATGTTGGTGTCCTCCCTGCACCCCTGCCCTGCTCCTCACCTGTGTCGCAGCCCAATGTGAGTTTCCTCACCACAGCCCTGCCCTGCTCCAGCACACAAACTCCCTCCTCTCTCTGCCCAGTGCTACAGGACAAGCACTCAAAGCACCCACGCTGCAGGAATTGCATGCCCAGCTCCCTCCCAAGCAGTTCCCTCATCAGTCAGGGATTCCCAGGGATTCGCTGCACACTTGGAGCTTCCCAAGAAACCAGCCAGGCCCTCCCACACCCCCAGCCCAACATTCTGACCTCCCACCCATCGCTGATCTCTCGTCCCCAGGGGCTGCAGCACCCCAGCCCCACCTTGTTGTTGGGCACCTCCATCCTTGCTGGGGTCTTCATGTGGCCGAGCAGCTCTGGGGCATGTCCCATCGAGCAGCACAGCACCCTGCTCTGCCACCACCACTTTATAGGGCCCAGCACAATGGGGCTGCCAAAAATACCTGGGCCAGCGGGGAGCAGCGGGTGTCTGGGAGACGTGGTAGCCCGGAGACCATCCAGGCCTTTCCCCTCATTTGCAGCTCCCCATTGTGAGGGTGCTCACTGCAAGGGGTGCTTGGCACTAATGAGGCCATAATTGCCCATGGGCTGCGCTGCTGGGCTGGCACAAAGGGGCTGAAGGTCAGCGCTGGCCGCTGCTCAGAGCCCCATTAGGCTAATTAACCCCCCGAACAAAGGGGTGCCAGCAGCTGCACAGCTCCCTCACTGACGTGGGGAGCCGTCACCCTGTGCTTGGCTGGTGCCAGGGAGGGATAGTGCCACCAGGGTCCTCTATATCCAGTGCCAGGGAGGGATAGTGCCACCAGGGTCCTGTGCCAGGGAGGGATAGTGCCACCAGGGTCCTGTGCCAGTGCCAGGGAGGGATAGTGCCATCAGAGTTCTGTGCCAGGGAGGGATAGTGCCACCAGGGTCCTGTGCCAGTGCCAGGGAGGGATAGTGCCATCAGAGTTCTGTGCCAGGGAGGGATGGTGCCACCAGGGTCCTGTGCCAGTGCCACCCTCCATCCCCTCTATGCTGTGCTGCATCCCACCGTGGTGCTGTGCCTGGAACAGAGGGAGCCACAGGGCCCCAGGGAGCCTCCTGCACTCCTTATAATGCTCCACAGCCCCAGCCTGACCCCAGAGCACCTCCAGCCTTTGCTTGTGCTCAACTCCCCTGCCCTGGGGATGAACCCAAACATTTCCCTGATGCCAGCAGCCACATCTGCTGTCCAGGGACAGCCTGGCCCTACATCCGCTGCACCAGAGAGCCTCCCAGCCCCTCTGCATAGTGGGGACCCCAGGGATGCTGTGGAGGTGACAGGAGCAGCCAGGATCCTTCTGCCAGCCAGCTTTTCCCCAGGGCTGGCGGAGGCCAAACCTGCAGCCCTGGGGAGGGTGGGCAGGAGCCCAGAGCTGGGGCTGCTTTTCCAAGTGGCACAGCAGGCTGGGGGTACATGCACACGGGTACTGGGGTACCAGCATCCCCACTGGCCCCTCGACAGAGAACTGGCTCCAGAATCAGATGGAGGGGACAGATGAGTCCTCTGGGAGCTTTGGCAGGGCAAGAGGGAGCAGGGACGTCTCTCCCGAAGCTCTGCACTGAATTCTGGAGCAAGCCCCTCAGCAGGACAGGGCACCCAGCCTCACAGACACTGCCCCGGCAGGCTGGGGCTCCCTGCCCCCGGCCCCTGCGGCCAGGGCTGCTCAGTCCGGGCCCCGAGCCCCAGGCCGGGGTCAGCAGGACGCGGTGTCGCCGCCTCCGTCTGTCTCAGGGATCGGCTCCAGCGGCGCTGGCAGCCGGGAGGGCTCGGGCGAGGCTGATCCGTTCCGGCCGATGCCGCAGGACTGTCCCGCGTTGTGGATCTGCCACAGGTTGTCCAGAGCCTCCGCCTTGGCGTGCTTGAGGAGGTCAGCCTGGCCCTGGGGCAGGAGATACCGGGGGTGTGATGAGGGGGAGGCAGGAGGGTGAACGGGAAGGGAAGGGAAGGGAAGGGAAGGGAAGGGAAGGGAAGGGAAGGGAAGGGAAGGGAAGGGAAGGGAAGGGAAGGGAAGGGAAGGGAAGGGAAGGGAAGGGAAGGGAAGGGAAGGGAAGGGAAGGGAAGGGAAGGGAAGGGAAGGGAAGGGAAGGGAAGGGAAGGGAAGGGAAGGGAAGGGAAGGGAAGGGAAGGGAAGGGAAGGGAAGGGAAGGGAAGGTCTGCTCCCGCAGCCCTCGCCGCTCACCTTGAGGACAGTGATGTTCCAGGCGAAGCTCTCCAGCGCCTTCTGCAGTTTGCGGCCGCGCAGCCCTTCCTTGGTCTCGATGCGGTGCAGCTCCTTGTGGAAATCCATCCCTGATTGACGGCACAGGGGCTCAGGGCGTGCAGGGACGTTGGCACGGGGACAGCCACCACCCACGGCCAACAGCGACCAAGCCAGAGGGATGCCCTTTGCCCACCATGGCATTGTAGGCTGGGTGGGCTCCCCACTGCCCCAGCAGCCTCAAGAATCCTCCACAAATGAAGAGTCCCTCAAATGATGGGACCCCCAGACCATCCCAGCACCACGGTCAGCTGCACCCTGGGGCCGCTCTGGACCCAGACACCGCGAGGTCTGGCAGGGCAGTGAAGACCCTGGGCAGAGGCACAACTCCTGCACCCCATGGCCCATCTGGGGGGGACTCAGAGCCCCCCACGGCTGTGCCCCACCCCCTGAGTGGGTGCTATATTTACCCCTGGTGACGCAGCAGCGGCTCGGGGCCCACGCCAGGGCTCCCACGCAGCTCCCTCGCCCCGGTGCTGCCAATCAGCCCGCCCACAGCCCTGCAGCTCCCCGGGGCCCAGCTCCTGCCAGCCGGGTACCAGCACCACAGCAGCTCATCCCCAGCACGGCCAGGGTGAAAGCAGGCACCACCAGGGCACGGGGCTGGGGGCTGCAGCTGCGACATTGCTGCCTGGCACCACACCGAGGGGCTGCACAGCCCAAAATGCCTCTGCTCCTGCAATGCAGGAGGGCACAGCACCAATCTGTGCCCTGCAGCCTGTGCCCCACTGCTCCACTCCCCCAGGGCTGGCAGCAGTGGCAGAGCTGAGCCAAGAGTTTGGGGAGATTCTGTCTGCAGCGTGGGCAGGGAACGAACACGGCTGCTGGCAGCAGGGCTGGCATGGCAGGGACAGCAGAGCAGGGCTCTCTCCTTCTTCCCAAGCCTCTCCGCTCCTGACGCTCTCCCAGCCCCACAGGGAGCCCCCAGAAGCCCCTGGAGCTGGGGGGACTGTTCCTGTGAGGTTCCAGTGGGGTCAGAGGTCCCAGGTAGATGCCAGAGTGGGGGCACCTGCAGGGAGGACCAGGGCAGGCAGCAGCAGCACCTGCCTGTGTGGGTTCTGCCATGTGTTTGGGAAGTCTTAACACTCAGTTGCCATTTCTGCTGTCAGCCCCAGCCTGTTATTTCTGGCACTAATTATGTTCTGGCGTTTGACAGCTAATGACTCTTCCCCGCTTCCTCATCAGCTTCCCCCACTCTGCTTGCTCCCTACCACACAGCTCTGCAGCCCACCCACCCACAGCCTGCCCCAGTGCAGGAAGCCCTGAGCCCCCCAGGACGTGCCAGAGCCGTGGTGGAGCCAGGGCTGCCCTCCAGGACCCACCTGCCTGCTGTGCCTGGATCAGCTTCCCATACACGGCGTCGGCAGACTCGATCAGGGTCCTGCTGGTCTGGATCATCTGGGGAGAGGGGCAACGTGAGCAGCTGGGCAGCCCTGGCCCTGTGTCCCACACAGGGCTCAGCAGGGGCTGTCCCCTGAACCAGCATAGTGCCCGGGGTCTGGCCTTCCCACCCCATGGGTATGGTGTGATCAGCACGTGGCCAATGGCCAGGTTCCCTTCAACACAAAAGAAGGAAGCAGCTCTGGCTGTGGATATTAATGGGATTTCTCCCACCTGGTGGGATCAGGGCAAGGCACAGGCAGTGCAGGCACAGGGCTGCAGTGTCCCAGGGTCAGACTGATCAGGGCAAGCCTGTGCCTTGGCATGACTCCTCCCTGGGCAGCCCTCATGCAGCCCCCTGCCCCAGGATGGGTACAGTGACTTCAGGGTTCCCCATCCTTGGACCTTCTGACCCATCCCACAAAACCTGCCTGGGTTCATCCCATAAAAACTACTCAGGTTCACCCCATAAAACCTGCTTGGGTTTATCCCATAAAAGCTGCACCAGCAGTGGGTGCTGGTCCCAGTGCCAGTGATGCCAGGGAGCCTCCCCAGGGAGCCAGGCCCTGGCAGGGTGGCACTTACCGTCTCGTAGGCAGTGAGGACCTTGCGCAGCAGGTCGGGGATGGGCCCCTGGGCCTCCATGGGCGGGTACTGCTCTGCCAGGTTCAGGGTGACACTGGGCGCGCTGTCACTGTGCAGCAGCCACGTGGACACCGTCAGGATGCACTGCTTCATGTTGGCAGCGGGTGTCAGCCCACACAGCTCCTTGAAGGACACCAAAGCATTCTGCAGAGACCAGTGCCCAGTGTCAGGAGTTCAGCTGGGAGGACGCCCATGAACACCCCCATTTCCCACAGCTCTCTGCTCCAGGTAAGGAGGGACAGCCTGGCTCCCCACCACTCTCAGCCCAGCCCCATCCTCCCTTGAAGAAACCAAGTCCCCTGTTGCCTCTGCAGGCTCCTACCTGCACATTCTCCCGCAGGTCCGTGGCCTCCCGCAGCGGCTGGGTGGCCGTCCTGAAGACCTCATCGATGGCTTTGATGCCGGTGGCCTTGGTGGAGGTGTACTCCCTGACCCGGCGGCCCCGGCGCCCCGCCAGCCCCCGGCGGTGCCCCTTGCCCCCGCCACGGCGGTCGGTGATGGCCACGTGCACAAAGAGGGTGGCGTGGGGCAGGGGCTCCCCGGCCAGCGACTGCAGGGGGACGTGGCGGTAGCCGGGCTGCAGGCACTCGAAGGGGATGGTGTACTGGGCAATGAACTCGTCCCCGATGTAGTCGTCGTCCAGCACGACGAAGCGCAGCACGGCCAGCTCGGGCAGGTTGATCTGGAACTCCAGGCTCTCGTCAAAGATGGGGTTGTCCCCGCTCTGCAGGGCGGTCTTGGTGCGGTGCTCGGCGCAGTCGGCCGGGATGCCGTGGATTTCAGCGCACACGTAGGGCTCCACCACCTCCCCCTTGGCCCCCGAGCCCTTGGGCTTGGGGAGATTCTGCCCGCTGATGACTTTGAGGTGTAGGAGCTGGGCAGGCACGCCGGGCAGGGAGTCCTTGGCGTTGGCACTGAAGTAGGAGACCTCCTCCCGCATGATGGCCGGGCGGAGGACGTAGCCACAGGCGCCGTTCTGCCGGAACCAGCCCGCATTCAGGTCCATCATGAGCCCTGGCGTCTGGTAGTTCATGGCCACCATCTGGCAGCCGCACTTCCAGAAGTCCTGGGGGTTCATGTTGCTGGCGTCGATGCGCATGGGGCTGGGGTAGACGCGGGACAGGAAGCGCTTGTTGTAGCTGACCAGCTCGGCCGGACACTCGTTGGCGAAGCGTCCCGCCTCCACCTCGCTGAAGGAGCACATCTCCCAGTAGCGCTGCCCACGCCTGGAGCTCTCAAAGTCCTGGAAGGGCACAGCCTGGCAGAGGCTCACCAGCTCCGAGAGCTCGCGGCTGAGGCGCACCCGCCGCAGGCCGCCTCCCTCCGGCGCCTCCCGGTCCTCCTGGCCCAATCTCCGCGCCAGCTCCCAGCCTTCCTCCTCGTCCGACACCTCCCCCTCGCTGTCCTCGCAGGTGGGCGGCAGCTTCTTGCCCTTGATGAGGATGCGGCCCTTGAGCTCCTCCGGGGAGGGCAGGTACGAGGCCACGGGGTTGGGGGGCTCCAGGTACAGCTTCTCCCCGAGGGTCTTGCGCAGGCACTGGGCAGCGAGGCGCTGCTGGGGGGCCGAGCAGCGCACCACCAGGCACAGGATCAGGGGGTAGGCGGAGGCGGTGAAGGCGTGCTGGTCGATCAGCCCCACCACGGCACGGAAGGGCACGCAGGAGGCGGCCGAGGGGCTGGTGTAGACCACGGGCTCACCCTCGGGGCCATCCCACAGCACCAGCTCGATGCTGCGGCAGCCCAAGCCCAGGGCGCTGATGTAGCCAGTGATGTCTGAGCGGCCCCAGAAGTTGTCCTCCAGCAGGCAGGCGCTGTGGGCAGAGCTAATGTAGTAGTGGGAGAGGGGCTGAGCCATGTCCTGACAGACCTTACGGTGCTGGGGGTCAAAGATGGAGCAGTCAGCAGAGAGCAGGTAACGCGTGAAGCCGTCGATGGCCAGGTAGCCCTTCTCCCGGCCCTCCTTGGAGGGTTCGTACTTGCTGACAATCTCCAAGCACTTCTCCTCTGTCACCCCCTCCATGCCCTGCTCCACCTCCAGGAACATCAGCAGGTCCTTCACACCCAGGTATTCCTTGTTGCTGGAGAACTGGACCAGCAGGAAAAAGATCTCAGGGCGGGTGCAGAGCTCGCAGTATGCCTCCACAAAGAGGTCACAGGCCACCTCCGTGCCAGGACGCTCGCTGGCCTTCTGCAGCTCCTTGAACTTCAGCTCGATGGTGGAGGTCTTCATGCCAGGGTTGAGTGCTTTGATGAGCTGCACGGCCCGGGACACGGGGATGCGACCAGACTTCTCCAGATCAGCCAGGTCAAAGACAGAGGAGATCCAGGACGTCCGGAGGCTGGGGTGGCCAGTCCCGGGCGCCTCAGGGCTGTGCTTCCCATAGGACACCAGATAGCGCAGCCCCATCACCCAGGCACTCACCACATCTGCCGAGCTGGCCACCAAGTCCAGGGACTCGTAGTTGTCCCCGTAGATGATGGAGAAGGCGCACTCATCAGGGAACTGGTCAGAGAGCCCATTGCTGCGCAGGACTGGTGTCTTCTTGCCCACCCTCACCTCTTTGACCGATTTGATCTCAATCTTGGCTTTTTCTGAGTCCTTCTTGGAGGGCTCCCAGCGCACGGAGCGCATGTCGGCGTCCAGCACGAAGAAGCGGCTGTACATGCGCGAGTTGGAGCGCACCTTCTTCAGCTCGCAGCCCTCCAGCATCAGGGAGATGCAGGCAGCTGTGCTGTTGATCTTGCGGTCATTGGGCATGGAGCTGAAGGACACTGTCTTCTTCTTGTGTGGGGGCCGCTGCCGAGAGCCGTCCTGCCAGGGTGGGAAAGGGGCAGAGCCGTCAGTCAGGGACAGCCAGGCGGCAGCAAACGCCCCACCAGCTCCTGGCACCCTCCTGCCCCATGGTCCCCCCACCCCAGCACTGCCCCAGCACCACGCTGAGCCCAGTCCACTCCAGTCCGCCCCTCTTCTGGGGGCTGGGAGCCAGCTCCAGCCCTGGCTTCCCTCACAGCTCATTGCCTGGCTTATTTTAACTCTGCTTTCCTTCCTTCCTTCCTGCTCCTGGCCCTGAGCTGGATCCTTCCCCGCTGCTTGCTCACCCTCACAGGCACAGCCAACCAGCACAGCCCCTGTCTCCTCGGCCTGGGGAGCAGAGGAAAACAGACACCCAGCGTGTGATGCACCAGCAGAGCTGCTCCCAGGGAGCCCAAGAGAGACCCCCCCACTCTTCTGTGAGGAGTGGGGCAGGACAGCCCCTGCCAGTGCCACGTGCTGGGGACAACCACGGCCGTGTCCCACAGAGCACAGGGTCACCATGGCATGGGCTGTTTGCTGCCAGCACCTCGTGCCCACACTCTGCCCTGCCTCCCCACGGGGAGGGGAGACCCAGCTGCCACGGGGCTGGCAGGGGATAAGGGGGAACAGCAGGGCCAGGAGTGTATTATGGGATGGATTTCATTAAGTAGCACAGTAGGAGGAGATTTAATCCACTTCTTCAAGATTATGGTGAGTCACCTCTAATCTGGTGGTGTCTCTGTCACAGGCAGGTCCTGCTCAGCTGCCCAGGTTGAAGGTGAGGGGTTGCTCCCCGCCAGTGCTCTGAGAGCTTCCACAGCTCCCACACAGGGCATGCACATCCCATGCCTGGTCCTGTAGGGTTGGGATCTGCCCCACGGGGTCAGGCAGTCACAGCCGAGGGCATTTGGATAAGTCACACAAATGGATGTACAGTTTCCGCAGGGAATGGGGAATCCTCCAAGGATGCCCGGGACACAAAGGCCCAGGGAAGGAGGAACCAGCACCAGCCCTCAGCCCCTTGTTAGAACCAGGCACATCCTCCTGTCCTGGAGCTCGGATGTGGGGGCTGTTCGCATCGTCTCACTGCCAGATTGCTCCAGGGAGCTGGCCGAGCTCCAGGGCTCTGCCTCGGTGCCAGCCACCCCGGGTCGGCCGGCGCTCAGCGGCAGGTCCCGCCATCGGCCAGCCCTGCGGGGAAGGACCGGGTGCCGGACGCTTCCTGCAATTCCTGCGTGCTGCAATCTGAGCGCCCCACTGAGAGGCAGCCGCAGCCCCTCCGATGGGCACCGACCCCCGCCCCTCGTGGACCCGCTCCCCGCCCGGCGCACCCACCCCGCGCCGCTCCGCACCGGGCCCCACAGCTGAAAACAGGAAATCCATCCGGAAAGGAAACACGGGCGGGGGGCCTGCGTGCACCCAGCGGCACGGACCTGCTCCAGCTGTGCCCGCTGCAGGCAGCCAGACACACCCCAGCAGCCGCCCGAGCACCCTGGCTCGGGGTGAAAGCCCAAACGCCCTCCCTGCAGACCCCCACCCTACCAGGCTCACGTAGGGGATGTGGTGCCCGCTGCAGCACTTTGGGGTGCGGATGTGTGGCACAAACCCAGGAGCACCCTGCAGGTTCTGCTTCTCCCCCTGCACGGGCGAGCAGCGAGCAGGGGATGCGGGGAGTTTCCCGTCTGCAGCTGCCCTACGCTCCTCAGTGCAGCCTGGGGAAGGCAGGGAAGTGCCTCTGCTCCCTGGCAGCCCCTTCCAGGCTGTTTCAGGGGATTTTCAACCCAACAAGTGCTGGGCGAGGCGCAGCAGGAGCAGGCGATGGGTAAGGCAGCAGTGGAGCGGGGAGGACACAGCACCCATGGCCGTGACAGCACAGAACACCCCCAAACAGAGGGCAGAGCTGGGGGATGGCAGGGAACAGTCTCTGCTCCCTGGCAGCCCCTTCCAGGCTGTTCCAGGGGATCTTCAACCCAACAAGTGCTGGGCGAGGCACAGCAGGAGCAGGTGATGGGTAAGGCAGCAGTGGAGCAGGGAGGACACAGCACCCATGGCCGTGACAGCACAGAACACCCCCAGACAGAGGGCAGAGCTGCAGCCAGAGCAGGGATCCTGCTCACGGTGCCACCGAACTGGCAGGGAGTAGGCAGGGCTCAAAGCACAGACCATGGCACCGATGCCAACCACGATGCCAGTGGTGAGCGTGGGCTCGCACGGAGGGCACGTTCCAGCCCAGCTGCCTGTCCTGCCCAGCTCTGCAGCATGTGTTAAGCACCTCTTCAGCCAATTATCTCCTGCATTAGTGCCCTGATGAGTGCTGATGCCCTAATCTCAGCCTCCACGTGACAGCCACGCTTACCGGGCCACACAACCCGCTCTCAAGGCACGGGATGGAGAGGAGCCCATCAGTTTTCCCTCCCTCCCCTTTATCCCCCGGTCTGGCCGCGGTGTGATCCACCTGCAGCTGAATTCCCCAGGTCCCGGGTGTCCCCACCACCCCTATCCCA
Organism: Setophaga petechia; assembly: GCA_024362935.1. NCBI lineage: Eukaryota > Metazoa > Chordata > Aves > Passeriformes > Parulidae > Setophaga > Setophaga petechia. The sequence continues at coordinate 2,275,034 of JANCRA010000044.1, read as the reverse complement.
GGCTGGGCAGTGTGGGCAGGAGTGCAGGCAGGCAGCAGCCCCGGAGCTGAGGCAGTGGGAGACCAGGCACAGTCAGGGCTTTTCTGTCGTTTGTTCGCTGCCAAGAAGAGAGCGACTGACACATCCACCCCCCGCGGCACCAGCTGCCACTCCCGGCGAGGGGCCACGGAGTCGGATCCCGGCGGAGGCACCACGGAGCTCCCGGGGCTGGCACACGATGGAAAAGGGGCTCAGGGGACAGAACAGCACAATGCTAGGGAAGGGACACATCCTGCAGATCCAATACCCTCTCCAGCATCCTCCCAGCACGCAGGACCACCAGCCCCCTCTGCTTTCAGGCTGAGAAGAAAGAAGGGAGCAGGTTCTCTAGCCAGGGCACAGGGACACTGTAGAGGACAGCTCTGAGCCCCGTTGCCCCAGGCCCTCCTGTGAGTCGCACTTTCAGATTCACTCCTCCAGCCTTTTCTGGAAATTCCAAAAAACAACAGAGCCGGCAGCTCTTTCCACATGTGTCTCCACTGCCTCTCAGACCCCGGATGGGCTCGGAGATGCACAAGGGATCAGCACAAGCTGGGGGCACCGCTCGGGTCTGACCTCCCCACGGGCCAGCCCTGACCCTGGGCCACCCGACCTTCACGTGAGGCCACATCCCGCGGTGACGCAGGTGGTGACAGCGATGTGCCCGGCCCGGCAGCAAGCGAGAGGTTCAGCACCCCCAGCCCGCCGTGCCCACGGATGGTCCCTGGGCAGGGAAGGATGCTGGTCCGTCCCAGGAGGAGCAGGAGACGCTGGCAATGTCCCCAAGGAAGGCGGGCACAGACGGAGCATTGGCAGCAGCCTCCGGCTGCACGGGAGCACCGGCAGAGCTCCGTGCCCGCCCCGCGTGGGCAATCCCGGCCGCCCCCGCAACAGTTTGCAGCGAGAGCCCGGGCAGAACTCGGGGTCCTGACAGTGCTTGCCCAGAAAATCGGATCCCGGGGATGGAACAGTGGGGCTGGGGCACCACGGAAACAGCCCCCTCACGGGGTATTAATAGCACCGGAGCAATCCCAGCTTAAAATAGGCTGCCGGGAGCAGGGAGGCGAGTCCCGGGCGGACGTGACCTATTGTGTCAGCGAGTACCGCTGGCATCAACACAATCAGGGGCGTTCATTTAGGAAAGCACACGTGTGATCCGCTGCCCACCCAGGTGGGAGACCCCCGAGACCCTCCCTGGAGCCCGGCCCCAGCCCGGCCCAGCAGCACCAGCGCCGGGTGTTGGGAGCAGACTGCAAGCTGGTCAGGCCAGGCCCGAGGCTCAGCGCTTGTCAGGAGAGCCCGGGAGAGCAGAAGCTGCTCGAGGGGCTGGAGCTGGCATCTCCTCACGGGAACCCAGGGGTGTCCTGAGCGGGAGCGGGTGATGCTGCAGCGCGGCCGTGGCACTTGACAGCGCGACCCACGGACGCTCACAGAGCCGGGCCGGGCCAGACTGTGCCCTTGGGGACCCTGGGTCCGGGCAGGGCGCGGGGACGCTGTGTCAGTCCCGGTGTGACCGGCACCGCGGGCAGGTGGCGACCCTCGGTCGCCCGGGGATGCGGCTGCTCTGCAGCTCCTCGGAGCCGCTGCACGGGCACCGGGGGAGCGAGGAGCGGCAGGCAGAACGGCTGCGGGGGGACGCGGGGCTCGGCGCGGGGACTCGGCTCGGCGCCCCCGCGCTGCGCAGGTGCCGGGCCCGGGGCGCGGGGGGGGCCGGCCCGGTGCGCTGCCGGTGCGGGGCTCTCACCTTCATGATGCTGGCCCGGGGCGCGGCGGGCGCGGGGCTCCGCTCCGCCGAGTCCTCGCGGCTGCTGCTGCCCGAGCCCGAGCCGGGGCTGCCGCCGCCGCCGCCGCCGCCGCGGGGCCCGTTGGGCAGCGGTGCGGCGGGGCGGGGCGAGCCCGGCGGCGGAGCGCCCCGGGGCCCCTCCGCCATCCCCCGCGGCCTCAGGGCAGCGGCCGCCGCGGGGCCCCGGGGCGCCCGGAGCCTGCGCCCGCCGCCGCCGCCGCTGCGGGCTCAGTGGCGGAGCGGGCGGGAGGCGGCGCGGCCGGGAGGAGGGGACGGGCCGGGCCGGGGGCGGGGACGCGGCGGGGATGGGGACGGGGACGGCGCGGCCCCCTCGCCCCGGGATGCAGCTGACGGGCACCGGGTACCGGCATCTCCCACCGCCGGGGCATCCCCGGCCTCCGCCCTGCACCGCCGCGCCCGGGCCCGGGAGCCGCCCCATCCCGGTGGGACCCCGCCGACCCTGCAGACGGGCACGCAAACCCAGCCTGGCACCCTTCAGCCGGGCACCCGCACCCTCCAGCCTTGGTAGCAGCAGCACAAATGAGCCTGCACCCAAAACAAGCTGCTCCCTGCAGCCGGGCACTCAAATCGACCTTGCACCCAGAGCCAGTCGGGCACTCAGCAGCCTGGCCCTGCCCAGCGGGTCCCACCCCAGCAACCTCCCCTCCCACCGGGGTGGTACCCAGGCACGGCAGGGCAAGCAGAGCCGCCCAGCGCTGATCCCCGCACGGCTCTGCCTCGCAGGGAGCTCGACGCTTTGGTTGTGGGGTGCTCCCAGTACAAGGCAAAGCTTCTCCCCGACCTGGAGCAGAAATGTTGCTCCAGGTTTTTCCAGCAGGCCTCAGCCAGGTTCATCCCTGGTGGGGGATGCTTTGCTTTGTGCGAGCCTTGCTCAAGACATCATCTCCTGCCCACCAGCAGCTGCTGCGGCACAGCAGGTGCCCCACACGCCCTCACCAGCCCTGGAAATAACCCTTAATGAGCAGGAGGGGAAATGACCAGTCCCTCCCGATGGTACACATGTGCCTCAAAGGCACAAAGAGCCTGGTGGCCCCAGAGGGCTCAGCTGGTTAAATATTCATGGCTGCCCCTTCCCCAGGACCCCTGAGAACAGCAGCAACTCCTCAGCCCCCAGAGCAGTCAGATTGCTTGAGCAATCTCTTTAATGAAGATTAAAAATAATAGTCTAAAAAAATCAATCCCAGAGTGCGGTCCTTTATTTATTTCAAAAAGATAATCCTCCTTTATTTTGCATTTGGTTTTCAAAACATTAAAAGCAGCCCTCACCGGAGCTTACTCTTAAACCAGTGAACATGCACTGCAGCCCAGCTGGGGCTGCTCTGTGACACTGCCACCAGCAGCCACCTGAGCCCTGCCTGCAGTGTCCCTGCCAGGGGACAAAATGCCACAGGGTCCCAGTGCTCAGTGATGAGGCACAGCTCTCCTGCTCCTGCTGCTCCTGCAGGTTTCCACTGAGCCCTCTGCCTCAGCCATGGGCTGTGCTGCACAGAGGTCCCTTGGGAAAGGCACACACTCCACTGTGGCTGCAGGTGCTGCCAAGGCACTGAGTGAGGGGGTCCTGCAGCTGCCCCCTGAGGCTCCCAAGCTGCTGCTCCACCTCCACAGCAGCACTGAGTGGTGCCAGCTGCTGCCACGGATCACTGTCTCCATTTGCTCCACTCAGGCAAACCCTTGGGGATGAGCACCTTTGTCCCCACGCCCTCCCACCCCAGGGACACAGCCCCTCCTCAGAGGGTACATGCCAGGGAGGAAGGGCTGTGGGGCCCCAAGGCTTCCCTAGGAGATGACTGCTCCCTGGATGAGCTGCAGCAGCTGCTCCTCACGCAGGACCCTGGGCATGGGCACGGGGCAGCCCAGTGCTTCCCGCAGGCGGGTGAAGCTCCTGGGCCTCACCAGGTGCAGGCGCAGGGGCCCAATGCTGCCCTTGAAGCGGAAGGATTTGTAGATGGGGAAATCCTCCTGGAGACACTGGTCCAGCTGCAAAGAGAGGGCAGCTGGCTGTGCTGGTCCCACTCTGCCACACCAGCATCCTTCAGCCCCAGAGCTGAGCCCATGTCCTGCTCACCTTGTAGCGCTGCACCTCTGACAGGTCCCGCAGGCCCTGCAGCTCCAGGAACACCTCGTAGTGGGGGGCACAGGGCCCTGAAGAGTCACCTGGAGCAGAACCATGAGTAGGTTAAAGCTGACAGAATCCTTTGCTGCAGCTGCAGACCCCCATGCAGTGTCAGCTACACTTTTAGGGGGACTTGGACAGCTCAGAAGAACTCACCCAGCAGGCTGCTCTCCACACAGACGTAGTCAATCAGGCGAGCACCCGGCCACAGGCTCAGGGTGCGGCACAGGCTCTGGCAGAACTGCTCCTCAGGGATGCTCTCACCTCTCACACTCAGTGTCTGGCTCTCCCTGAGGTGCAGGGACACAGGGACACCAAACCCTGCCTGTAAATGAGCTCAGCTCCCTGTGGTGAGGGACAGGCATTGGGGTGTCCTCACCTGCGCACAGGCTCCACCACGGGACACTTCTTGTGGAAGCCGGTCACCTTCAGCACCTCCCCAGTACGGCACCTGCAGGGCAGGGGGGTGTGAGGGGGAGATGGGTGATGGGGCTGGGGCAGGCAGCCCCCCAGGGCTACACAGCAGGGAGGAGGCACCTGTACTCTCCTGGCTGGGCTGTCACAACCAGCCCGTACTCACGGCCCTCCCAGAGCTCATCCAGCAGCACCGTCCGTGGCTCCTTGCTGGCCAGGCAGGGCAGGAACTCGCAGAAAGCCCAGTCTGGGCACAGGACAAACCGGGGCACTGGCTCTGCTGGCCACAGGTTCACACCAAGCAGGGCTGGGCAGAGGCAGCACGTGGCAATGTGAGCTACCCAGACCTCCCCATCCTGGCCTACAGAATTCTCACCCCGCTGCAAGGGGCAGAATTTTGCTGGTGCCAGGACTGAGGTGTTTTCAGGCTGCAGGAAGGGAATGCAGCACAGAGATGGGGCAGGGAGATCTGTGCTGCCATATGGCAGCAGTTCCCTGTGGGCACCGTGGGGACACTCCAGAGTGGGGACCACTCACCTCCTGCTGCCTGGTAGAAGGGGCAGTAGAAGGGCAGCCCCCGGCAGTCGGCCTGGCGGAGGGAGTCGCAGTAGAGCCGCTCTGTGCCATACATCGTCCTCACCACCACCACCTCCAGCCGCGGCCACAGCCGCAACGCGATGCCCTCAAAGCCGTGGGCACACTGATCACGGATCTCGGCTGCCCGGGCAACAGCAGGGCTGAGCAGCGCCTGCAGCTCCTCCCGCAGCTCCTCGGGCAGCCCGGGTTGGGGGCTCAGCCTGCCCAGCTCCAGCTCCTGGGCCAGCCGGGGCCATTCAGCGCGCAGGGTCAGCAGCGCGTCGTGCAGCTCGGCTGCCAGCCCGGCCTCCAGCACACGCAGGGCGCGCTGCCGCAGGGCAAAGAGCAGCTGCAGCCGCAGCGCCGCGGCCCGAGAGGGCAGCACGGCCGCCGCGGGCGGGGTGCAGTACAGGGTGGGCAGCGGCCACCCCGCCGGGGCGCGGGGACAGCCCGGGCTCCAGTGCAGCACGGCCGTGCCCCGGCGGGTCAGAGCCCCTGGAAAAGCGGCGCCGAGAGCATCCAGGTAGAGCAGGGAGCCCTGCGGGGGAGGGTGGGTGGGTCAGGAGGGCAGACCCGGCGGGATCCGCGCCCACCCCGCCCGCCGCTCCCCGTACCTGCAGCCAGGGGTCGGTGTCCCAGCAGCCGGGGAGGAGCAGAGCCCCGAGAGGCAGTGAAGGAAGCGGAACGCCCGGCGCTTCGTCCGGACAGGGCTGCCCCAGGGGATGCTGCTCCTGGAACTCCTCCCAGCCTGCCGGGAGAGGCGCAAACTGGGAATGGCGACCACGGGACCGACCCCTTCCCGCGCCGCTTCCCGCAGCCCCGCGCTCACCGCCGGCCGCGCCGGTGCCGGTGCCCAGCAGGCGCCGCAGCCGCCGCTCCTGCCGCAGCCGCACGTCGCTGTCCGGAGCCTCCAGCCGCCGCCGGTACCGGTCCCCGACGCGGCGCAGCGCGGAATGGACTAAGCGATGCCGTAATGCGGGGACAGCCATGGCCACAGCCACGGCCACGGCCACGGCCACCAGCGCCACCAGCATCGCGGAATGCGGACACCGCCCCGGGCAGGGACCCGGCCCCGGACCCCCCTCACCCACGCCGGCTATTCCGCCTCCGGCAGAAATGACGGAGATTTATCGCGCCCGGCGCCGCCCCCCTCCTCGCTCCAGTTTTATTTTCATTTTCACCCTTACACAGCACACCCCGGGCCCCCCGCTCGGCGAGGAATTCAACGGCAATTGAACCCCCCTGTACCAGCGCCCTCTACCCCTCCATCAAGAGCAAGCTCCTTCTTTGGAAAAACAGAGCAATTGATCCGGTTTGTTTTGCTTGTTGCCCCAACCCCAGCCCAGCCCCTGCTCCTCAGGGCAGCCCTCCCGCCCGGACAGAGCCCCCGGATCCGCCCAACTTGTGCCAACGGAGGCCCGACGACCCTACCCTAGGGAATAGGAACCCTGAACACCGGGCTCAGCCCCAGCATTCACCTGGTGCACCCGAGATGAGGCGCTCCCCAAAGGGACCCACCTCTGTCCCAAGACACACGTGGCACGCAGAGCTTTTGTGTTACAAAAATATTCCGTGCTTTATTTACTCTGTGATAGAAAAATAACATGGCCAGGACCCCAGAGTTTCCCGCCCAGGCGAGGGAAGAAGCAGCGGGCAGAGGGCTCCGCTCCCCCAAACCCCCTGCCCACCCCACTGCCCTCGCTGGGTGCCCTCGCACACCCTGCCACCCTCACACTGCACCGGCTCCAGAGGGGACACCGAGGCCGGGAGCCGGAGGAGCTCCTGCATCCTTGGGGACAGAGGAGAGGATGAGGCGCAGGGACCCTGCCACTGTGGAGCAGAGCACCAGCACGGGCAGGGGGAGCCCTGGCAGAACCCCTCCTCTGCCCTCTGCCCTCACGCAGCCCTGGGAACGGAGCCGCGGGGGACAACAAGAAGGCGACATGTACATTCTTAGTGACGACTGCGAAAGCGAACCTGAGGCCGGGCTGGGGGCCCCCAGCAGCCCCACGGGGGGGTCAGGGGCTGCAGGGCCAGTGCTGGCAGAAGCGGAAAGCCGAAGCTGGGCCTCTTAAAAGGAACATACAGGAAAACCATGCGACAAATCCGCTGCCGTTTATACAAGGGCATTAACACCAAAGAGCTGGACGCCAGCCTGTGTTTCGGGGCAGCACAGAGCAAATCCTGGGGGCAGGGCCCACCCGCTGTCCCCTGGCACAGAGACACGAACACAGCACAGTCCCCGCAGCGCCGGGGCCAGGGGCAAGGGAGCAGGCGCCTGCCTGTCACGACTGGGCGTGGGGGATCCACTGACTGTCCACGGGGCGCCGCAGCAGCTCCTCCACGTGCCTCGCCACATCCATCGTGTCTTCCAGGTCAAAATCACCCTCGGGGTCCAGCACAGGGTCGGGGCTGTGGGAGGCAGGCGGTGAGGGGAGGAGCAGCTGCAGCAGTACAGGGGTAGGGGTGTGATACTCACTTCTGGGTGTACATGTTGTAATGAGGCTGGGAGCAGACGGCAGGCGAGGGGGCCTGGTCCATGTAGGTGGCCCCTCCAGGGGCAGAATCTCCTGATGCATTGACAAACCTGTGGGGATGGGTCTCATGAGCACTGGTGCCCTGTGGGTGAAGTCACCAAGATGTCTCACAAGGCTCAGCATCAATGTGGCCATTGATGGTCCATGAGCTCCTCAATGTCCTGGGGTGCCACCCAACCCAGCCAATTCAATGCTGGGAACCCATGGCAACCACTGCCCAGAATCTCCCTTTGGGGTCACACTTACTCTGGCACCACTTGCTTGATCTGTGGCTTCACGTATCCATCCACAGCTTTAGCTAGAGAGAAGGAAGCAGCACTGAGGCTCCAAACTCCAGCACATGCCACGACCCCAGGCAGTGCTGGGGGCTCACACGTGGCCAGACGCAGAACCCCTGTGGGGCCGGTGTGGCCCTGGGGCAGGGGGAGGCTGAGAGCACCAGCTCCATCCTGGCTGGATGCACAAAGGAGAGGACACATGTGGGGTGGAGGGACAGCGCTACCTGGCGTGGACTCACAGAGAACCGGCGTGTAGTACTTGGAGAACACCTCGTCCTTGGGCCGGTCGGGGAACACGTAGATGAGGTAACTGAGATCCCCGAGGCGGTCAGCCAAGGAGCGAATGGAGAAGTCCCTGGTGGTGAAAGGCATCAGGTTCCAGAACATCCTCTCAGCTGCAAGACAAGTGTGAGGATCATGGTGAATCCCGGAGTTTGCAGCAGCTCCTGGCTGTGCTCTGGAGATGGGGCTGAGAGGTCACATCAAGCAGCAAACAGCATGTCCCACACTGCATCCCTCCCTAGAAACAGCTGAGGATAAAGCACAGGTTGCCAGGAAATGGGATAAGATAGGAAACACAGAGCAGCCAAGGCAGGTCTGGCCTCATCCTGACATGTTCCCCAACCATGGGGCTCTCTGGTGTTTCTCAGTTATGTGGCCCTCCAAAGGACACTCTTGTGAACAGCAACAGACTCCTGCATGGGGTCAGACCACCCCTGACAACCCCTGCACTGGGGAGCACCACCGATGAACTGGATTTTGTACAGTCCACATCATTCCCTAGGACTGAGTTGGAGGGTTCAGCCTGATCCCTCCTCTGCTGCCAGCATTAGGGCCTGACACAGCCATGGCTGCAGCGAGCGAGGGCAGCGCCGCTCCCCATGGCTCAGCCAAGGCATTCTGGGGGCTCTGGTGCTCGCCTTTCCTCAGGGTAACTCCAGCCTGCCTGCTGTGGCAGTGCCAGTACCCCAACGGCAGGAGGTGGCCTGGCTGGGGCCCAGAGATGCCAGTGCCTGGCACACACTCACAGGAATCGAACTTCCAGGCAATGGTGATGCCACCGATCTCCGAGTCGCTGAAGCGCAGGAGGAAGGTCCCGTCGGGCTTGTTGATGAGCAGGTCGTGCGCCTGCTGCTTGTTGACGAAGCCCAGGATGGCCCTAGGCAGAGTAGGGCGTCAGGGCTTGGGGCTCGGGCCAGGCTGCACAGGGCAGGGCGGCTCTTACCCGTCATTCCAGTGCGGCTTCAAATGCTTCTTCAGCACCTCCATGACCCCGTCAAACCACTGCCAGAAGGTGTAATTCCTCCCAGGCAGGTTTTCCTGTTGAAATCTCCAGATAATGAGCACTCCTGTCAGCAGCCTCTGAGCCACTGTTACACAGCACAGACATTGGGCGCAGCAGCAGAGACTCAGGGTGAGGTACACCCCCATCCAGCCCCACAAACATGAGCACTGGGGGGCTCTGGGCAGAGCCCAGGCCACTTACCCGGTTGAACTGGGACCAGGACACTGTGGTGCTGCTGTAGTCCTCCAAGTGAGAGCTGGTGCTGTTGAAGAGCTTTTGTGCCAGGAACACCAGGTTCTCCTTGGTCAGCCCACGGTTGCTCTGCACCTCTGCCTTGAACTTCATGTTGAGTGCCTCGCAGAGCTGTGGCCACTGCACCTTGTCGGGCACAGCGAAGGGCACGCGGCCCTGGGGGCAGAGAGCATGGTCAGCACCAGCTCTGCCTGATGTTCCACCGGGAGGCAGAGCCCTACTCCCACACTGGGCAGATGGGGCCTGTCGTGCCCCCACGGCACTGGCACTCACGGGCTCGGCAAAGGCGTTGTCCCAAAGCACGGTGGCCGTGGCATTGTTGTCCTGGCTCCCATGCACAATCACCACCACAGGCAGGGACAGCGTCTGCCAAGAGGAAGGAGACCGGAATGGGCTGTGGGGCACCAAGGGAGCATCACCCACGGGCACCCATGTGGCCCCAGCCCAGCCCCACTCCTGTGGGCACAGTGCCCATGGCTTGCCTAGGGCCTGCAGAAGGGACACAGTGGCTTTACCTTCACCTGGAAGACCAGCTCATTCCCACCGACACTGAACTGCGACTCGAACAGGATGGTGAATTTCTCCTCTGTCACTGACTCAGCCCCGCGGCGATCTGAGCGCTTGATCCGCTTCAGGGACTGCAGGGACACCAGGGGTGAGCATGGAGGAACAGATGGGGACGCAGGGGGACACAAGGGGACAGGATGGGGAACAGGGGCACTCACCATGTTACGGAAGTGGGCGCTGAGTGTCCCAGTGGCCTGGTGATACTCCATCACACAGCAGTTGTTGAGGATCTCCCCGCTGCTCTCACTGCCACAGGAATGCACACAGTCAGGGCACACCAGGACTGAAGCTGTGCAAAGTGCAGCCCTTCCCCTGCTCCCCACTGCCTTGGCAGCCCCAGCCACACACCCCCAGCCCCTGGCATTACTTGCGGGTGCTCTCGTTCTTCAGCAGGGCCTTGGCTTGCTGCTCGCTGATGATGGTGGCCTTCACTTGGGGGGGGTTCATGTGCACATTCAGTTTCCCACCCACCAGGAGCCTCACAGTGGCTGCAAACTTGGTCTGTGTCTTCAGCACTTGGGGGGGCTGCTTCTCGATGATGAAGGTGCTGGGGGAGCAAGGGAATCAGGGGGCTGGGGAGGGGGGCAGGGCCAACCTGACCCCCCACCCAGCTGGGCCCAAGCTGTACCTGGTGACCAGGGCAGAGATGATGTCAGTGATGGTTCCATTCAGCTCTGACAGCATCTCCTCCACTGGGCCTGGGATTGGCAGCTGCTGGCACAGGTGCTCGGCGCGGCGGATCTGCTGCCGGTTCTGCCAGATGATCTCTGCCAGCTTCTCACACCTGGAGGGAGCAGGGTCAGCACCCACTGGGCTCAGCACCCCATCCTATCCCACCCCGCCAGGCACTCACCAGGTCTGCAGCACATCCAAGGTGCCTTCGGGTGGGCCCCCATTCCCCGCCAGCTGCTGCCGACGCTTCCACTGGATCAGCTCATCATCCAGGATGGTTGTTTGCTGCTTGCGCAGCAGCTGCAGCGTTTTCTGGTGCTTCTCAGCCAGGTCCTGCGAGGTGGGACAACATCAGGGTTGCAGGGACAGTGTCTCAGGGCATCATGGGGACAGCATTGTGGGGAACCAGGTGGCATCACTCACCACACGGTACTGCTGTAGTGTCTGGGCCTCACGGTGCAGCCAGGCCTCCAGCGATGCCTTCTTCTGCTGCAGCGTCGTCTCCCGTGACATGCGCTCCTGGGGGCCCAGCTGGGAGAGCTGGGAGAACTGGGCTGGGGGACAGGGCATGGTGTTAGGGCTGGCCCTGCCAGCACCCCAGGCCCATGCCCCTTGGCCCCCCACCCACCTTGGAGTCGCATGTTCTCCTGGTACTGGATGATGAAGTATTCCTGTGTCTGTTGCAGCTTTTTGAGCTCATTCTCCGAGTCCTGAGTGATGAGCCGCAGCTCCTCGAAGGTCTGGTTGATCTGCAGGTGCTTCTGGGACATGGCGTCCACCAGGGAGCCAGATGGGGAAGGGCTCTGCACAGGGCACAGGGTGCACTCAGCACAGTGAGGGAACCCTCCCCATCACTGCCTCAGAGCTGCTCCCATCACCATGGAGAAGAGCCCCTGAGCATCCCCCCAGCCTCTCCCTCTCCTCACCCCTCCCAGCCCACACTCACATTGTTTGCCTCCCGCACCAGCCGCTGCTCGTGGTAGAGGATGTGCCGGATGCAGCGCACGAGCTCCATGGGGCATCGGTCATACGTGTTCTGTGGGGAGAGCACTGCCTGAGCCAGGCACAGGGCAGGGACCCCCGTTGCCCTGCACCCCTGCCCACAGCCCCCCACTCGCCTGCAGCTGCGTGGCGTAGTGCCCCAGCTTGATCTTCAGCAGGAAGCCGTCCTCACCCACTTGGTGGTCTGCCTTCTTCTGCAGCTCCTGGATCAGCCCCTCCAGAAGCTGGGTTGCCTTCACATTCTCCTGGGGGTTGTCAAGGTCGATGGAGTCCCTGTGTGCAGATCAGAGCAGTGTCAGGGCAGCTGTACCCTGGGGCAGCCACAGCACCCCCAGGGAAGGGCACACCCTGACCTACCATGCCTGGCTCTCGATCCACTGTGACAGGTAATGCCGCACCTCGATGGGGAAGTGCTGCCCATAGAGCGCCTGCATCTGCCGCAGGGCTTCACCCTGGAGCTGCTGGGCCTGGATCCACACCGCCATGGTTCAGCACCTGTGGGGGACACACTGTCAGGGCACCAGCAAGGGACAGGCAGGCACTGTGCTGCAAGGGGTCCAGCCCTGGCTGTCCCCACACCCTCTGCAGGAGTGCCCGAGTTCCTGGTGCTGCCAGCGCTGCCTCCAGCTGCTAAAAGAAAGGGCATGCGGGGGCAGTGGACCCTGGCTTTGAGTCACCCCCTCTTTTCTAGGAACAGCCCTGGGGGTGCCCAGGGCCAGGGACGTGCCTCTGCATGGCCTCTCCACATGGTTCTCATTTCCCCTCAGTGCACCACGGGATCGCAGCCATCGCTGGCCACGCGAATGAGGAAACAGGCCAGGGGGAGGAAGGGCTGCCCAGAAATCCAGGGTGACGCAGAGCAGAGCCCCCCCCTGCATCCACCCCGCTCCTGCCCACACCCTGGCAGCGCCAGCAGGCAGCAGCAGCCCCAGCCCCACGAGCCCACGTGGCACCACAGTCCCTGACGAGTCCCTTGTGTGCCCCAAGTCCTGGTGGAGACACACAGACCTTCCCAAAGCAGTTTAGGGGTGGCTCTGCCTCCATGCAGGGATTCCAACCCCACTACACAGCCTTGGTTCCCCCAGGGGCAGGCAGGGATGAGAGGGTGGTGACAGCACCTCTACTAAAATCCAGTGTGTCCCCCGGGTCACCTGTGGCTAGAGGGGGCTGGAGAAACAGCCTCCAGGTGACTGTGTGAGGGTGATGTGACAGCAAGTGACACAGGAGGGTCTGGGGGGCTCAAGGTCCCCCCTGAGTGAGGAGGCAGCAGTACAGTAAACAGCATTTAGATACACTCACACTCTATCCACCTGGGATTTGGCACCACACAGAGGGGCCAGGCAGGGGCACAAGGCCTTGGACGTGTCCCAAGGCCGGGTGACCAGGCCAGAACCTGATCACTGCACTGGCTGGTGACAAGCAGAGGGGCTGAGCCAGTGGGGCTGCACTTCACCCTCTCCCCAGAGCATTTTGTTCAGCCTCAGAAACACCCAGAGGCCCACAGGGCTCCAAAAGAGCTGGTGCTGTCACACAGTGAGGGGCACATGCTGGGGGACAGTGGCAGCAGGTCCGAGTGGAGCAGCCACAGCCAGAGCCCCCGAGCCATGCACACCCGCCCCTGAACAGGAAGAGGAACAATAACCCAGAGCTGGCTAAAAATGAATTTTTCCTCTATAAAAAGGGAGGAACATTTCCACATTCACAGAAATCACCAAGCTGGAAATGCTGCTGGCAAGGAGGGGCCTGAGGAGGCAGAAGAACGCCAGCAAGGAGGAAAGGGAAGGTGGGATGGCTGACAGCAGGACATGCTGCTGTTGGAAATTGTGGATGTTTGATAAGGGGCAGAGCCAAGAACAGCCATGCTAGTGCCACTGCACCACAAAGTGACCGAAGCCCCAGTACTGTGGGGACATCTGCACGGACCCAGAGCAAACAGACACTGCCCTGCCTGTTGATAAAATGGTGATCTCTTCCCATCTCACAGTGACAAAACACTTCCTACTCCACTCTAGCATGTTGTTAAGCAACGAGTCTCTGGCTGCTCTGTGGTGAGCTGGCAGGCACTGCATTTGGCCAGGGCCAGCCTGGGAGCAGGAGCACCAGCACCACAGCTGCCTCTGCAAGGGGCTGTGCAGGGGCTGACAGTGGCAGAGCTCACCTGGTGTGTGCCCCAAAACACCATTTGCACCAGGCTTGAGCACAACCTCCACAGACACTGTCAGTGCAGCAGGACATGCAATTTCTCCTGAGGGAAATTTGTCTCATTTTTGTCTCACCTGGGGATAAACCAAACCTCCCCATGGGCTGCAGGGTACCCTGACCACCCCAGCACAAGCAACCAGTGCCACCTGCCACGGGCAGACTTTTGGCCCCGAGACTCAGCACAGCTGGGGCAGCAACTCTGTTTCAGCACAAGCTGCAGCACCATGGTCCCACTGTGATCATTTTCCAGGCAGCCCTGCCTCCTCCATCACCTTCCAGCATCACACTCCTCGGTGGCACCACCAGCTGAGGGATGGGAGCCCAGGGACAGATCCACCCCCACGTCCAGGGACATTCACCCACCCCAGTGCCATCTCCAGCCCCAGCAGGGCCACTGCAGCCTCAAGCACTGCCATGGGTCAGCCACCGGCCCCACACGCACTCCAACAACTGCAAGAGGCAGATAATTGTGGTGGTTTAGGCTACTTTGCATTTACTCGCTGGCAGTGAGCTGGAACCCACCCGTCACTGCAGCTCGGTTAACCAGCAGCACTCGACAAGCCACAGCGACGTGCTCACCAGACTCACTGCCTGTGAAGGGGCACAGGCAGCAGCTTCTCGGGGTAGGACCAGTGCTGAGGAGAGACCCCAGACCTGTGGGGAGGGACCCCAGCAACACAGGGACCGAGCAGAGAGAGGGACATGCCAGCAGACATAATTTCTGCCTCTTAGAGCCTCACTGCCCACTGCTGATGGGGAAGCACTGCAAAATCCAACGCAAAACAGGAGAAACCCACCCAAAAATGGCACTCAGAAGGCCAGAGGCAGGAGCGAGGAGAGGAGAAGATGGCAAAGGTGGCAGCTCTGCTGGGGCTGGGGGCAAGCAGGGGACTGACATGATCACACCGGGAAAGGGTCGCAGGCACAGTGGCAGTAGGCACCAGCAAGTCCCAAGCTGCAGGAGAGCCAGAGCACATCCGTGGGCACACAAAAGGAGGGAAATGCCTCACAGGATGAGCACGGCAGCAGCAGCTTCCCATGGCATCAGCAGCTTCCCATGTGCACGGCAAAACCCAAACACAAGCAGCAGCTACCCGGAGCACGCTCTGCACGGGATGCTCACTGCAATCTGCCGCGGGACGCTCCTGCACAGAGCCAGCCCAAATACCTCCTCATGAACAGGACACCCCTGCCCTGGCGCTGGCACAGCCCCCGACAGCAGCCTCTCGCCCAGAGCCATGCCCTGAAGGGCCAGGCAGGGGCCAAGGGCTAGGCAACGGCCTGGGGGGACCACTGTGCTCCGGCTGTACCCCCCGCCCCACTCCCTCGACCCACGCAGTCCCTCCGCTCCCGCACTGCCCTTGGCCCGGCGCTCCGGCAGCCCGGGGGTCTCCGGAGCGGTGTCTTCGCGGGGCTGGGCTCCGGCAGCAGCGGCCCTGCCCCGCTGCGCCTCCCGCCGCAGTAAACACGGACACGTGGTTTCTCGGCACCTCCGGGAACCCGCGATCGCTTCCAGGTCAGAGCCGGCCCCGCTTGTGGCCGCAGGGCCGGACCCTGCACCCTGCGCTGGTGGGGCCGAGGGGCTCCGGTGCTGCCGCAAGCACTGCTGCCGGCAGGCCCGGCGGGAAGCTGTCCCGCAGCCCTCCAAGCTGGGCGGCTCCAGGCAAGATCCCTCCAGGGCAAGAGCCGGCCCCCAGACGGGCCCCGGGCGCGGTGGAGGTGACAGCCGGGAGCGGCCGCCAGGCAGAGCGGAGGGCTCCGGTTACCCCCGCACACACAGAGCCACCCCCCTGGCCGCTCCAGCTCCGCCAGGGCCCCGCTGGAGCCCGGTGTGGGGAGCCCGGTGCTACAGCCACACTCACCGTCCTCAGACCCCGCTGGAGCCCAGTGTGGAGTGCCCGGTCCTGCAGCCGCACTCAGGCCCCGCTGGAGCCCGGTGTGGAGAGCCCGGTGCTACAGCCACACTCACCGCCCTCAGGCCCCGCAGGAGCCGGTGTGGAGTGCCCGGTGCTACAGCCACACTCACCGCCCTCAGGCCCCGCTGGAGCCCGGTCCTGCAGCCGCACTCACCGCCCTCAGACCCCGCTGGAGCCGGTGTGGAGTGCCCGCTCTGCAGCCGCACTCACCGCCCTCAGGCCCCGCAGGAGCCGGTGTGGAGTGCCCGGTGCTACAGCCGCCCTCAGGCCCCGCTGTGCCCCCGCGCCCCTCTGGCGTCCGGCCCCAGGACAGCCGGGCTACGGCTCGGGGCGGGCACAGCCGGGCTCCCGGGCGGCCGTTTCGCTGGCTGCGCACTACAGGAAGGAGCAGAGAGCAGCTATTTCCTTCCAAAATGTCAGGTGCCTGCGCGGGACAGCCTGCCCCCGAGCGCTGGCAGCCACCCGCACACTGCGCCCCTCACAGTGCCCCGGGGCCAGGGCAGGCACACCGCTGTCCTCGGCAGGCACCGAGCCCCTGTGGCTGCTCAGAGCCAGGGATGGACCCCAGGGAGCCATGCAGGAGTTCGGCATGGGGGGAGATGGGACCCCCTGACCTGCACCCCCGCCTTCGCTCACATCCCCAGCCCACGGCCCTGGCACCGAGCCTGCAGCGGGAGCACCCGGGTGATGGTGAGCAGCCCCCAGCCCTGCTCAGAGCTGTGGCACCAGCACGTTGTGGAGCTAGAGCAGGGGGCCAAGGGCTGCTCGCATGTTTTCCACCAGCCTGTGGTTTCCAGCTCTGGCTGGCAGGCGGCAGTGCCCACCGGCACAGGAGCGAGCTCCTTCTAGAAGCTCCGTGCTTTGATGGGGTTTGTTTGTCTCCCACAGAAAGTGGCAGCAACCGATGGCTTCGCCCCGGTGAGGAGGCAGCCAAACCATTCAGCCCACACTGGAAACATCTGTACCATGGCACTCATGAAAGAGGCACGGCTGGCTCTGGTAATCCAACGTGCCCCCCAAGAGCAGAGGTGACAGACCCCACAGCAGCAGAGTAGGTAGGCAGAGGTGGAAATACTAGTACCAAGACTGTCCAGGTGTCCCAGCAACTCTGGGAGTCAAAAGCAGAGAATTCACACCGTGAATTCATGACCTAATGCTGCCCAGAGAGGACACCAGCCCCACACGGGCAGAGATGCCCCAGCTGGGGACTGGTGCCAGGGGCATCAGTGCTGGGGGCTGCCAACAGCTCATCTCACACCACAGGCCAGGCTCTCTGCCTGCCAGCACTTGCCACCCTTGGGAAAGGTTTTCCTCCTCACTTCACATTTCTTCCAATCAGAGAGGCCCAGAAACCTGCGTCAAACCAAAACCACCGAAATACCCACCAAAATCCCTTGAAACCAACGGCTGGAACCTCAAGAAAACCTCAGTGCACCAAGAGCCACCTTGGGGCAGCCACAGCCAGACACAAGCACTGCCCAGGCACCAGTGGGATTCCTTCAGACACTGAGCATGCAGCAGGACCAGCACTGGTGGGCAGGACACATGGTGCAGCCACACCAGCAGAGCCCAGTGGCCAACCAGCCCCATGGGCACGAGTCCTGTGTGGCTCCTGCAGGACATCCACTGTGGGGAGCCCAGCACTGGTGCTGCCCCCACCAAAAACCCCCAGACAGGATTAGAGAGGCTGGGCAGAGCTTTAATTACTCCTGGCTCCCTGGGGCCAAGCAGCCGAATTAACTGGCTTTGGGGCTGGCACAGCAGGGAGTTGCCAGCTCAGAGTTCTGGAGCTTCCCCTGCCTTGGTGGGGGAATCCCAGGGTGGGCACAAAGCCACTGACCACCTGCAGCATCCCAGACTCTGGCCTTGCCCGGGCAGGGATGTGCAGCTGCCCTGTGCCAGGATGCTCAAGGAAGGGATTTTCCCTCCATGCTAATAATGCCCAACCCCAAATCCCTGTAATGCCACGCTGAGGGCACAGCCCTGGGGTCCCACAGGTTCTGTATCAGCCTCCTGCACCGAGGCCAAATCCATCCCAGCCCCTGGCTCGGTGCTAATCCCTGCTCAGACCTGTGCCAGCCCAGGAGGGACAGGCCAGGCAAAGGACCTGAGGATTAAGCTCATTTCAGCATCGAATTAGTCCCGATTGGGGTCTGGAGACACAATTTCATTTTCTCTGCCATGCTCCAGTGAGCACACACAATGGCACTAATCCACCCACAGCCAGACTGGATTTGCTGGGCAGGACCCAGGTGGGCTGGGGGAGATGTGGGCAGCACGGGCACCAACAGCATCCATCCCCTCGGGTTGATGCCATGCTCCAGCTCTCCTCACCCCTGGCATGACTGTCCTGCAGGGCCAGCCCAGTTGGCACAGTGCAGGTTTTTGGATGTTTGTGAGCAGGGAGAGCCAGGGGGACACCAGAGCAGCTCCTGCATCCCCCCAGTGCACTCCCAGAGTTCATCCCCAGCAGCTGCAGCAGCTCTGCACACAGAGATGCTCTCACACCAAGTCGGCAGAGCAGGATGGAGTAAAGCCTTGCCTTTGGAAGAGGGGATACACAGACATCCAGGGATGCTGGCAGGAGGGGGGACTAGTCATACAGAGAATAAAACAACCAACACCAGTGGTTTGTGAAACAAAGTCCTCAGTCAAATCGAGAGAGGGATGAAGCACAGCATACATCCATACACACACAAATATGTCCATGTGGGTTTTGGCTTTCCTGGCCCTGGGATGGGCTTTGCAGCCCCTGAAGCAGCAGCAGAGCCCCTGCCCCTGAGCTGCACCATAAGCCTCACCACAGCATCTCCACAAGCAGGGCCAGAGAAGCTGCACCCCTGGGCCCACAGCCCAACAGCACCAGGGTCGGGTATTCACACCAGAGAGGACAAAGATCATTTTGCAGCATTTCCAGCTGGTACAGGAACTCAGAACTGCCAGCAGGAGCAGCCTCTTCCTCTGCTAAAGGCTTTGCAGGGCCACTGAGTGATAGGGACGAGAGGCCAGACAGAATGAGCACCCAGCACATGGTGGGCAGGGCTGGGTCACTGCTCTGGCTCTTTGAGGCAGTGCTCTCCAGCACCAGCCTTTTCCCCAGTTCCCTCCCCAGCAGAGCTGTGCTATAAACCAGCTCGTAACACAAAGTTACACTGAAAGTGGAGATTGCAAAACTCACCAGTGACTGTTTGAACCGGGAATGGGCTGTGACTGTGCTGTGGTTCAGCTATGCTGCTGTGGCTGTCCCAGCTCGGCCGCACATCATTCCTGATACAGCGGGAAGCAGGACCCAGCACTCAGGGAAGCACCGAGTGCCTGCGAGCAGCCCGTGCTCCTGGCCCCTCTGGTGCAGCCAGATGGGTGGATTCTGCTTTATCAGCAAGTCAGCTCAGCCCTATCGGCCAGGAAGCCGTGTTCACTGTGTGCCTCCCCCTCGACGTTTCCCAACGCGGCGGGAGCAGCGGCGTGCAGCAGCCTACCTTTTATCAGCCAGCAGATGTTGCTAGAACTGTTGCTGCATGTGAAATTCAGGCATGCCCAGCACCACTTGGATCCCTGCACCAGCCATGCGGTGCCAGGGTAAACACCCCCGCCCCCTTCCTCCCGGGATCAAAACACTTGGGGGTTGCAAAATAGACACCCCATGAAAGGAAAGGCACGCCACAGAAACATTACAGCTGTCGAGGCTACTTCTGCCGGAGCGTGCCGGAGCCCCGGAGCCAGCACAGCCTCCCAGGCTGGAGCTGCCTGCATGGCTGCAGAGCTGAGTCCTGACCCGTGCTGGCAAGGTGGGGACTCTAATCCTGACCCTAACCTTAACCCTAGCCATGCCCTGGCTTCCCTGCAGTGGCTGCTCAGAGGGCAGCACTCACAGTGTGTGGGACACTGCAGCCGGGCAGGCAGAGGGATGCTGCCACCAGCACAGGTACCCAGGGATGCTGATGCCAGGGAGGTCCCATTCACCCTGCCTGCCACCCCACTGGCATCCCAGGGCTGTCGTGAAGCCTGTCGAGTGTGACCCACCTTACAGTCATTCCTTGCAAACTACAAAGTAATTTCCCAGCCGACGGGGCCGCTTCACTGTACTCGGCCCAAAGCAGTCGCCACTCGCCGCCCACAACGTCGCAGGGTGCAGGGAGCAGGGATTTTTTACAAGCAGGGTATCTGAGTTTTGCTATCACTCGAGAGAGAGCTGGGAAACCCCATGGCAAAGCCTTCACCGTCACTTTGGAGTCAGCACTTCCCCTGCAGCGAGAGGGGAAGATCCCTCCAGAGGCTCTGTGTGTCCTGTGCTGAGCATCCCCAACTGCAGCTCCCTGAATGGTGAGAGCATCCCTAACCCTGCCCCAAAGCATTGGCCTTGGCACAGGGCAGGTGCAGCAGACTCAGTGAGGTGGCTCTAGTGACAACTGTAGGGACCCAAGAGCCCCAAAGCAGGGCACTGTCAAAGTGCCACAAAACACAGAGTGGGTGACAGCCACCTGTCACGCCCTGCTCCCAGCCCAGCTCTGCCATGTCCCTACCAGCACACAGGCTGTTGGCACCTCTCAGCCCACACCAGAGCTGCTCCTCCTCCTCCTCATGATGCACCCACAGCACAGCACAGCAGGGCACAGCAGGGCACAGCACAGCAGGGCACAACAGAGCAGGGCACCAACAGAGCCCTCTCCAGCCCCAGGGATGAGCAGGAACAGTTCTAAAACCCAGAGAGACAGTCTCCATCTTCACATCCTTGGAACCACATCAGGTCAGGCTGCAATCCTGATGGCTTCAGGAGCACAAGGACCTGGGCCAGGAGTCGGGACCTGGAGGGGAGAGCTCCCACCGTGGAGGGCTGGATCCTAGTGCCCATGGCAGTGGTGAGGCTCTGTGGAGCACCTCATTGTGCCTGCGCTAATTCCCCCCTCACATGCCACTGCTGGGGCTCACACTGGTGTGGGCACAGGCAGCCAGCCCAGCTCACAACCAGGAATGTCCTGCTCCAACCAAGGGCCCGGCACGCCAGGGACATCGTGTGCCATGCCCCTGCTACGGGCAAACCACGCGGGGCTACACTGAGCCCAGCGCCGTCTCCCCTCCGCAAGGCGCCCCAGGCACTGTCACCAACCGCGGCTGGTCACCGGCCCGATGCCACGGGGTGCCCAGCACGGAGATCGGAACGAGCCAACAGCCCCGGCCCATCGGTCCGAGCGGAGCACTGGAGCCCCGGAGCCGCTGGGCAGGAGCTGCCCGGGGCCGGCCTGGCACTGGCCCTGGGCTGGCCGGGCACGCAGCCCTGACAGCTCCGTAACCCGCCGGACAGGTGGCCGCGGCTCCCGCGGGCTCCCCGGCACCGGCCGCGTCCGAGCTGGGTGAAAGGCCACCGGGCGCTGCGGTCCCCGCGGAGTCGCCGCTCCCGCCGGGGAACGATCCCACCCGCGCCGCGTGTGCCGCCGACAGCAGCGGGGCTCGCACTCCCGCCGTCCCGGTTCGGTGCGCTGCCTGCGGCGGGAACCCCCGCACCGCACGGGACGCCCCGCGCTGCCCCGGATCCTCCCCTCGGCCCGGGACCGGCACTCGGAGCCGCCCTCCGCGGCCGGCGGGGCCCGCGTGCGAAAACCGGCCCGGCTCCGGCGGGGCAGGAGCGCCCCCGCCCCGGGATGCGCCGCGGCACCAGGACGGGCCCGGGACGTGCCCGCCGCCCCCTCGGAGCGGCCCCACTGTCGCCTCCGCCCGCCCAGGGGCCCGCGGGCCCAGCCGGGCTCCCGCCGAGCTCCGCGCCCGGCCCAGCTGCGCCCCCCGGGGTTACGAAACACCCACAGCGCGGACCGGACCGGACCGGAACGCCCCGACCTCGCCGCACCCCGCCCGGCCCTGCTGCGGAAGGCGGACGGGGTCCGGGCCCGCTCGGCTCGGTCCGGTTCGGTCCGGTCCGGTGCGGTGCGGTCCCGGCGGCGATGACGGCTCCGCGCTCCCGCCCTTGCCCACCTGCGGCCGCGGCGGCGGCTGCGGCTCCGCTGCTCCCGCGGCTCCCGGCGGCTCCCCGCGCTCGGCTCCGCCGCCGCTCTGCCCCCGCCGCGCCCCGGCCCGGCCCGCGCGGCCCCGCCTCCCCCACGGCTCCGCCCCCGCCGGGCCCCGCCAGCACCGGGACCGGCCCCGGGTAACGGGAGCGGTACCGGGCACTGGGCAACAGCACCGGGCAATAATGGCACTGAGTGACAGCACTGGCACCGGGTAACAGTGCCGGTACCGGGCACGGGGTAATGGCATCAGGCAGTGGCACTGGGTGACGGTACCGGGCAGTAGCACAGGTTAACGCCACCAGCACGAGGTAATGGCACAGGGTGTCATCAGTGAGTAGTGGCTCTAGCACTAGAATTCAAAACAACTTCAGGCTTCCACACCAGCAGCTCTGGCAGGACACAAACCAGCACCAGAATTTGGCAGTAAGTACCAGGGGAGCCCAAAGCAGCACCAAGCCTTGGTTCTGGGAGCAGGAACGACCACATCAGTACCAGGTGGCCACAGACGTGGCTGCAGGGCTGCCTTGTGCTGACACCGGGCCCTCTGTGTTGGTGCTCATTCCCACCTCAGGCCTGGGCTGACACTTTGCAGCCACATGCACGGCCAAGATCTCCAGTGCTGCCACAGCCTCAGGCACCTGCTGGGACAGGACGCTGCATCCCCTTCTTCCAAGCTGCCACATCCCCTGAGAGCTGTGAGGACACCCAAGGCACTGTTGCTCGAACAGGGAAAGTTGACAGCAACCATAAGAAAACCATCCTGAGGAGCCCTTGCACAGCTGGCAGGCACAGCAGACTCCTCGTGGCAGCACTGGCACCCCAGGGCAGGGGGTACCCCGGTGACGGGCAGCCCGGGGTGCGGCTGCCGTGCGGTGATGGGCAGAGGCGGCGGCAGGAAGCAATACTGGGTGTGCTCGTTCTGCCCCAGCGCTTGCACCCACCGCATGGGATCTCCTGGGCTTTCACTTTCGCTACCAGCTCGTCTTCTGCGGCCTGAAAAAACTCCGGAGGGAAATTCAGCAAACGCAGGTCCCGCTCATGCTCTGGGCTGGTGGGAGCACGGGTGACCCTTCTCCGGTGGGAATCCAGGGAGGAGGGACTCGTCTCTCCTTGTGCCAGCGCTGGAATGGGATCTCTCTCAGACAGCTGGTGCACCAGCAACTGCAGATCACTTGGCCACTGTGTCAGAGCACAGCCCCGAGTTCCCACCTCTCTGCTGCTTTTGTGCTCTTGTGCTAAAGTCCTCCAGCTCCAGCTCGGGCTCCTCACTGCCTCATCCAGCTCCACACTTCCAAGAGATAAATACCTGTGGGCTGGGCAGGCACCAGCCCAGCACCTGCTCCATGCAAACACCAGCCACAAAACGGTGCTTTCCAGCTTGCCAGCCCCACTCCGTGCCTGGAGCAGCCTTGGTGAATGACTGAATGAGTGACTCCAGCCCCAACAGCCCCCAGCTCCCACCAAATGTTTTGCTGCCTGTTCTCACCAGCTTGGGAGAATCTCACGCACAAAGGCTGACACATCGCTGCTGAGCTGCTGCCAGCAGAGCCCTGGCTGCACTTCCCAGTGCTCCTCTCACTCCAGACCTCACAGAGAGGTGAGCTGGGACCCTGGCAAGCAGAGACAGGCAGCCAACGTGAAGCCAGCAGCTCCCACACTGTCTGTATTCAATGAGACACAAGAAAAGGAGTGGAGAAGGCGCGCAGGGCCCTGGTGCCTGCCCACCCTGCTTGGCTGGGACGTTCTTGCTCTGGTGAGTTGCATCATGGACATGCAGCTTTCACAATCCCTGGCCCACATAACCCATTGGAGCAGGCAGCCAGGCGGGCACTGGCTGCTCAGGCCAGAGAATCAAGGTCACACACAATGTCTGTGCCTGCTGGGGCTCTGTCTGGTCACCACGGATCCAGGGGTGGCTGGAGGATCCCAGGGACACAGCGCTCCCTGTGCCAGAGACCTGCACAGCTACACGTGCTTGGGAGAGCTGGGAGATGAACACAAAACACCCCCTCATTTCCCTCCTTTCTCCCTCCCCTTTCTGCTACGAAAGGGGGAAAAAAGGAAAAAAAAAATAGTGTTGGGAGAGAAAGTGGAGAGTGCTCCTTGCTGAGAGGGCAAATGGAATCCAATAAAATCCAATCCAATCCAATCACAATTTGTTTTTGCCAGGTCCCAAGGAAAACTCCGAGGTGGCTGGTGAGGATGTTACCAGGAGAAATTCTTCCTTTTTAGAGGAAGAGAACAGAGGAACAGTGACTGCAGCAGCACGGATGGAGAGGCTGCCCCTGGAACTGCCCCAGCTCCACCCCAGCGATTCCCCGAAGTGATCTTAGCTCTGCCCTGGCTCTCTTTGTGCCTCAGAGAGTCTCGGAAGGCTCTGGGAAGGTGAGCAGGATCCGGGCTGAGCCGCAGCCGGACGCATGGGCACCTCGCATGAGCTCAGCAGGATGCCGAATGACGCCGCGCATTCCGGGGACGGAGGGAGTCTGGAGCTTCGTAATGGATTTCCGAGAAAATTGCCTCTGTGCTTGGAGCGGGAGAGCAAAGAGTGCAGGCGGAACGGCCTTTCTCTCTAAGTGGCATCTCAAGGGTCTTAATTATTTCTCAGGAGTGGAAACATTTATTTAGGCGGCTCTGGAGAGGTCCTGACGCTTTTGGCTACTGCCCTCCGGGCACATCCTGTATGCGAGGCTCCTCTGCGATGCTCCCGGGATGTGCAGAGGGCTTGGGCAAAGCACAAACACCCAACCACGTCACCTGCGGGCAGGACACGGCCTCGGCTCCATCCCCTCCTGCTTACCGGGAACCAGGAGTTCTCATGGGAGAGCCCAGCCCCAACCCATCCCTGCCCTGCATCCCTCACACTCCCAGGTCTCAAAACAAAACCCCGTTATGATAATGCAGCCCGGCTAATGTGAAACAGATGAATCCCCACATTAGTCACAGATTCACATTTTCCCACAAAGGTCCCACTGGAGAGCCAATGTGGATGGGCCCTGCGGGGTTCCAGCCCTGCTGCTGGTGCAGGAGGCAGCCTGGGAAGAGTGAGGGGGACAGGGCAGCAGCACAGACCCTGCCAGAACCCGGCCACCCGTGGGCAGCACACGACTTGGAGCCGAGGGCAGGGCAAAGTGGGGGCACCGGAGATGTTTGGCACTGGCACAGGCTCAGCCTGGTTGGTGGTGCCCAGTGCCAGGAGGAGGGGATGATCTGCTCCAGCAAATAAAAACTACGGAAATGACATTTTGTCCAAGGGGGAATTTCCACAGGAAACCTCTGCCTCCAGCCACTCGGATAGGGCTGGGAACAACCCAGCAAACGCTCAGCCTCAGCAGCCAAGCAGTGCCATTGCTTGGGCAAAGATTCCATAGCTCCTCCTGCTATGAAAGAACATCCAGTTTCTGCTACTGGAACACCCAGGAGAGTGAGAGCCCGACTGGGTCTGCAGAGGGCACCAGAACCCCCCCATCAGCTCAGTGAGTATCTCTGCACCTGAGGGGGCACGGGGGGCACCCACAGCCCAGCTGGCACCAAGGGCACAATCCTCTCCTGCCCACCCCAGTGCCAGGGCTGGCTGGGGGCATCAGGAGCACAGCAGCGGGGCTGCACTTGGCCCTCACCCCACACTGGTGCATCCCAGCATCCCTGCACATCCCTGTGCACCCCTGTCCTCTCCCTGCATCCTGGCACATCCCCATGCACCCCTGTCCCCTCCCAGCATCCCTGCACATCCCCGTGCACCCCTGTCCCCTCCCAGCATCCCTGCACATCCCCGTGCACCCCTGTCCTCTCCCTGCATCCCTGCACATCCCCGTGCATCCCTGTCCTTTCCCTGCATCCCTGCTCTCTCTTGCAGAGCTCAGGTTGCCACAGTAACCACTCAGTCCCAGCTGCTCCAGCCACCGACGTGCTGCCACAGGTCAGCCCAGTGCAGCGGCTGCAGCAGGGCCAGAGCCCTTCACCCCATGTCAGGGTGAGCAGAGCCCTTGGTGATGGTGCCACCACTGCACTGTGAGCCAGGATGGGACACCTGTAGGGAAACAGGCAGGTTGTGCCCTCCTGGAATGGCTGGAGGTGGTGTTTTTGGTGATCACATTGTGCTGGAGCTCTGAGTCTGACCTCTGCCACATGTGGCAGTGGAAGCCACCACTGCCTGGCTCTGCTCTGCTGTGTATTTATCTGAGTGTGATGCAATATTTATTTGACTGTTGTGTTCTGAGCACTGGAAGCAGGCATTGGGATGGCTCTTGGCTTGGCCAGCAGTGGCATGTGCTCTGCAGCTCAGCACATGTTGCTGTGGGAAGATCCTGCCCAGCACCTGGGAGGGCAGAGGGGACCCTCAGGATGGTCCTTGGGCTGAGTCCTGGGAGTCTCTGCCTCTCACCCCTCACTGCAGCCCTGCTCATCCAGCTGCTTGGCCCTGGAGCTGCAGATAAACTGTGTCCTCTCTAATCCCTGTCTGCTGCCTTATTCCCAAGGACTGTCAATATTGCACAGCTCAGACACCCCAGGTACCAGTGGGACCCTGCCTGAGCCCCAGCTCTGGAGTGCCCCTGGCCCAGGGCTGCCCTGGCAGGTGGCTGCCCATCCCCACAGGGCTGCCCTGTGCCCGTCACGCATCCCAAGCGGATTATCTGCATTTGGAAACCCCTAATCCGTTTGCACGCTTGGCTCAGACACTGTCCCCACTCCTCCCCACTGTGCTGCGGGCCTGGGCAAGGAGCAAAGCCACCCTGTGACCTCCTTTTGGAGCCACAAACAACCTCCTGCCCCAGCACAGGCAGATAGCAAGGGCTGCAGGGCTGACTGGGGCAGGAGGAGGGGGACAGGATGTTGGCAAGTGTCCCTTGCCCCAGCTGCTGCTGGTGCTGCAGGGATTTCTCCAGCCCTTCACAGGAACCTTCCCTGGGCACTTTTTCCTGCTGCCCACCAGGCTCCAGGAGCTCCCAGCCTGCTGCTTCCCAGAGCATTGACAGCAGGAGCTCTGGGGTGGGAGCAGTGGCCCCTTGACCCCATCACTCAGGGCTGGGGCAGGTGCCAACAGGGGCCAGGGAGGTAAGGAACCCCTGATCTGCAGGAACAGAGAATGAGACACAGTGTTCCTGGCACCACATGCTTGTGGCAACCCCAAGGGTTGCAGATGGGTAAGAAAATTCCTTAGTCCTGGGTTCTCAAGCCCATCCTGCAGCTGCCAGAGGGGAGCTGGTACATGGCAGGGCAGGAGAAGGGGGTCTGGGCCTCATTCCTTTGTGAGCTGCCCCCCACCTGCAGCACCCTGGGCTGCACCACTGGGATGGGAATGATCCAATACAGCTGCCTTGAGAGCAGGGATGGGTTTGTGGGGCCTGATTTGGTTTGACAGTGAAATGCAGTGGGGCTGCTTCCCAAAGCAGGGATATGTTCAGCTCAGCCCTGAGCAGGATGCTCCAGGGCACACAGAGGGCACAGAAGGCTCCAGTGCACCTCCAGCGCCTCAAATGATGCAGCACAGCCAGTTCCACATGACCTGCATCAACAATCCCCCTAATCCTGCTCTGACAGAGAAATAATCTCTCCCTCTTGGCCTCATCAGAGCACAAACCCTGGAATGATCCTGTTCATGGCTCCTCTCCTCACATCCATGTGGTATTGCAGAGGGCTAGGGGTACAAATGCTGGGGTGGGCTCCACCAAGGCTGTGTGTGCAAAGCGTGTCCCTGTCACCAGCCAGCACTCCCAGCCTCACACACCCATCCAGCCGTGCCTGGCAGAGCCTGGCACCCCCTGCCCGTCACCCCCAGGGCAGAAGCACTCACAGGGCCCCTCTGCAGCCCCAGCTGAGAGCAGCCAGAGCAGGGCCCCAGCGCTGCCGTGTCCTCCCACGCTGGCACCGGCATTTCCTTTACACAACTGGAGGAGACCCGGGCGCGTCTCTGGGGCAGACACAGCAACCACGGGCTGGGGCAGGCCCGCTGCCCCCTGGCTGCCCTGGGAAGGGCCCCGCAGCCCCGGCAAGGGGCAGCTGCCCACGCCTGCCGGGCAGGAGCCGGGGCCGCTCGCGCCGCACAAACCGCAGCGGCGGCACCGGGGCCGGGCTGCGCCGAAGGAGGCCCCAGTTCCCGGAGCAGGGTCAGGCGGGTGCCGCAGGCAGAGCCCGGCTCACACCCCACAGCACGTCGCTTCAGGGCCTTTATTTCGGAGAAAGTTAAAGCCTGTAGATACAGCAATAAAATATACAAAAAAATAAAATTTTTTTACAGTATTGAATGCTGCCAGGGACTGCGGCCGGAGGCAGTGAGTGAGCAGAGGGGCAAATGGCCCTCATTGCCCGTGAGCAGCCCCAGGGCCAGCCACGGACCCCCTTCCTGCTCCCACACAGCTTGGAGGGGCTTGCCCAGACCCCACAGCCATGGGGATCTTCCCCCCTGCCCTCTGGTTCCTTGCCACCAGCTGTGATGCAACTCAGAGGGAGCAGCTCTCCCACTGCCTCCCCCACGCCTCCACTGCTCATCCGTGTCTGTTTGCCCACGGCATGGAAAGGGCAGGAGGGCTCCCCTAGTTCTGTTAAATGCAGGACCAACCCCCCAGAATTCAGGACACTGCCCTTCCCAACACCCCTGTCACTGTCCTGCACTGCCCCACAGCAGGTTCCTCTCCTCCCATCCACCTGCTCCCTTCAACTCTTGACCCTTCCAACCCTAACTGTGAGGGCCAACCTCCAACAGAAATGCCACATGAAGCCCCCAAGTAGCTGCAGACCCCATGCCTGGCCCCTCACAACCCAGAGAGAAAGGGACAGGCCAGGTGCCCCACTGTCAGCCATGCTGGTTCCTCCAATTCCCCAGGGTCCCACTGCTCTAACTCAGCACAGTGCTGGAAGCAAGACCGTGCTCCCAGCACCAGCCTGGCCACAGGGAAGCCAAGGCAGCCCCTGTGGCTTCACCCAGTTCCTAAAATGGGCCACAGCTGCTGTTCACACACAGGTGCCATTTACTGGATAGCAGCACTGCCCTACCCCAGGGACACCAGCCATCCCAAAAGGAGCCCGGGCTGCTGGCACTGGCCGGGTCACGGTGCCCAAAGCTGGAAGCTGGGGGCAAGCACAAGCAGCTCCTGAACCTCTGGGCTGCCAGCAAACCCAGGCTGAGTCCAGCAGGGGCAGTGCCTGCTGAGTCGGGGGTGGGAGCACCTGGATATATCCACCTGCAGCTCCCAGCCCTGTCCTGGTCATCCTGGCCAAAACCAGGGCCAGGTGGGTGCAGAGAGGGGACTCACCCCAGCACCCTGTGAGCTCTAGGAGGTGCTGGGAGCAGGAGACCCTGCCAGATGGCAAATCCCCTCTGCAATTCCAGATTTGTGGGTTTGGGTGCGGGCACAGTCAGGGCAGCAGCTTCCAGCAGCGGGACCGGGGCTGTGGAAGCGTTTGTAGGAACTGTGGCTGCAATCGGAGGCAAATAGGCACTTGAATGAGCAAAAATAATAGAAAACTGTTATGGAAGGAAATAGAAAAAGGTTCATCCCCCTCCCCCAGAAATGAGCTGCACCACCCCAGAGAGGGGCTGGGTTAGGTGAGGACCTGACCCATGCAGGGACCCTGGCCCCCAGCAGTTCCTGGAGCAGCTGCAGCCAAGTGGGACAAATCCAGGGGAGGCTCTGGAGGTGGGAAGGCTGAGCTGCAGCCCCTCACATGGGCGAGGACGCGCACTCTGGGGTCAGCTCCATGTCGAAGGTCAGCGACTCTGCGGGCAGACACAGGCAGGGTTACGGGGCCCTGGGTGAGGGGTGGCAGCCAGGGCCCCCTGGAGCCCCCCCAGACTCACCAAACTGCCCGCCCGCGTTGCTCTCCGCGCCCTCGCTGCTGGTGCCGAACTGCATGAGCGAGTCCAGCGTGCGCGGGGACATGGGCAGGTCGATGGTGTTGCTGAAGGAGGTGCTGTCCGAGGGAGAAGCAGCACAGAAAGCTCCACATCAGGGCCTGGCCAGAGCTCTCTAACACCCCCTATACCCGCTGAGGGGCCCCCAGAGCTCTCCAGAGGAAAGGGGCCCCGGAGGGGAAGAACGGGGCTGTGGTTTGGGCAGCAGCCGGAGCCTGGCTCAGCCCCCACCGTCACCCCAGGCTGGGAACCCCATGGGAACCAAGCAAAGCTCAGACAGAGGTGGAAAGAAAGGAAGGAAACCTCTCCCTCAGGCAAGGCTGAGCACACAAACACCCCCCAAGCACTGACAGACAACTCCCAGGAACACTCACGGGGTGACACAGATGAACTTGGTCTTCAGGTAAGGAGCAGCACCTGCAAGGAGGGAGAAGCTTCGTCAGCAGCCACCCAAGGATGAATCCTTTCCTCTCCCCAGAACACAGGCAGTGCCCACCCTCTGCCCCACGGCTGATCCCACACTGTGGCTATGCCCTCCAAGGAGGACAGAGGT
Source organism: Setophaga petechia (assembly GCA_024362935.1). Taxonomy (NCBI): domain Eukaryota; kingdom Metazoa; phylum Chordata; class Aves; order Passeriformes; family Parulidae; genus Setophaga; species Setophaga petechia. The sequence continues at coordinate 2,244,991 of JANCRA010000044.1, read as the reverse complement.
TCCTGGCTGGGCCAGAGATTCCCTGTGACAAAGGAGCCACAGAAAGTCAACGACTACCTGAGTCCGTGGCTTCCGAGTGCTCCTGGCTCTCAGAGCGGCAGTACTTCCCAAATGCCTCCTCCTTGGGGATGTCTGGGTACAGGTACACCAGAGGGGACACCAGGATGTTGGTGGCATCCATGATTTTGTAGCCCATGATGATCTCGGCAAAGGACATGTTGTTGAGCTGCTGCTTGGTGTAAGGCTCCACCGACTGGATCTGTGTCTTCCCTGTGTAAGGAAGGAGAATTTGGGCACAGAGCAAAGGCAAGGCTGACTGCAGACACCCCCAGAGCAGCAGGGACAAGATGGGCCTGGGGCTGTGTTTAGCCCTACCAGGCACACAGCAGATCACAGGGCAGGACTGGCACCTGACTCTGTTCAGTGCCATAGAAAACCGTGCCCATGGGCAGCACGTGGGCACAGACACCCAGAAGGCAAAGACCAGCTAAGGGCAGCCAAGCTCAGGAGCTAACCCACACAGACAGCTTGCTGGGACAAGGACAAATGCTTATCAGGGCATCCAAGCCCGCTCTGGAAGCTGAAATGCCAAGCCAGGCACCCAGGACAGAGCTCGTACCACTGATGTCCTTCTCCACCCAGGTGAAGGTGATGCCACCCTCCTTGCTGCTCTCACTGAAGCGAAGCAGAAAGGTCCCTGGGGGCTTGGTGCTCAGGATGGCTCGCTCCCGCTCCTTGCTGATGAAGCCCATGATGTACCTGGGCAGGAGGAAACAAGAACAACAAATGGGGGTCAGGGCACAGGAGCAGCTCCTGCAGGATGTAAGTCCAGCCAGCTCTGCTCAACAGCACAACTCAGTCTGGCCACTGACATTTTATGGATTCCCAGGTGAGTTTTCACTCTGAAACAGCAAAAAGTATCCCAGAACAGCACACCTGGCACGTGGACAAGCATCCCACACCATCAGGGTGGAACCTGTGGGACCCTTTCAAGGCCCAGCCTGATCTCAGGCTCTGGGCTGGCACTCACCCTTCGTTCCACAGTGCCAGGATGTACTTCTTCACCAAGTCAATGATGTTGTCCAGCCAGACCCAGAAAGAGAAGCCTTTGCCAGCCATGTTCTCCTGGGGAAAAGGCAGACAGGCTGCTAGCACAGCTTGGAAAAAGGGAACAGCCAAGGGAAGGTTCTCAGTAAGAGAATAAATTCTACCTTGCAGAACTTGGCCCAGGTGATCTGACAGCCAGAGTAATTCACACCTGGTCCTGGAAGAGAAAAAAAAGAACACAACCATTTAAATGGAGCTGTCCTTCCAAAGACACCATTTCCAGGGTCTGTGCCCTTTGGGAGAAAACCAAGCGCCTGAAAATGACTCAGGCCAAAAGCTCTCAGGCCAAACACAGGACCTCACTCTTGGATGACATGTACAGGTGGGGAATCACACCAGGGGACAAAGGGATAGGCAGGACACCCTCCCACATCAGCCCTCTCTTACCCAGCAGTTTCTCTGCCAGCGTGGTCAGCTGCTCGATGCTGAGCCCGCGCTTGGTGGTGGAGGAGAACTGCCAGCTCAGCACCTCTGCCACCTGGTCCCAGGTGCCAATGGGGGGCTTGGTGAAGAAGTTCACGTTCTGCACGAGGGAACACACAGCCCTGAGTGGCACATGGGACAGGAGCAGGGCCAGGTTCTGCCTCAGCCCCGCTCCCCAGCCTCAGTTTCCCTCTCTCACTGTGTCACCTCCATCCTGACACCTGCCCTACTGCCCTCCCACACCAGCCCTACCTTGGGGTTGTTGGTCAGCATGTTGTACCACAGGATGGATGCCCAGGCATTGGGCATCTGGCAGATGTTGGAGATGACCACCACAGGCAGCGAGTGGGTCTGCAAAGAGAAGATGTCACCATGGGTTGGGACAACTGCCAGGGCTCCACCCAGGCCTGTGGCCGTGAAGGCAGTGACCCAAGCCTCACCTCCAGGTCGATCTTCAGCCCCTGGTGATACACCTCTGTCTCAAAAGTGATGAGGTGCAGCTCCTCAGTGACTATCAGCGAGGCCTGGAGCAGAAGGACACACCATGAGCACCACAAGACACCCAACACGTGACCAGCAGACCCAGCACAGCTGCTGGGGCTGGCCTGGCAAGCTGCCCATGTGCCAGTTGGTGCTGGTGGACCCCCTGCACCCCCTTCCTGCTCAGCTGCCCCTGTCAATGGCCAGGCCTCCTCCCAGGGCCCCTGACACTCACATCACAGTTGGCTCGGCCTCCGTTCCCACAGCGCTGCTCCCTCAGGGTCTGCAGAGAGAGGGACAGGCTGCAGCAGCAGCACCAGGACACCTGGCTGTACAGGAGCAGCCCAGGAGCCCATGGTACCCACCAGATGTTTGAACTCTGCTGAGAGGCTGCCATTGTTTGACTCCTCCATGTTCATGACCTTGGTGTTGGTCCCCAGGATGTTAAACTTGCGGGACCTGGCAAGAGGACAGAGTCAGGCTGACAGGGCAGTTTTGGAGTGAATGTGTGGTAGGATGTTTGCCAGGAATAAAAGCAGAAACAAGAAATAAGGACCAAGCAAACAGAGCACTTACCCTCGAAGTGCTGCAACATCCCCAGAGTCCCTAGAAAAGGGGAAACAGACACCAGATCATGGCAGTGGCCCTCCCACCCTGATGCAGACGAGCTGGTGTGTGGTGCCAGCTGCATCCCAGCACAAGGCCCATGAGCCCCACAGGCCTTCCCCCCACGTGGGGGTGAACCCTCAGGACTCAGCACCACCCTGCACCCTCCTCTTTAACTGGGGGCCACACTGGCCCTTGTTGTGGAGATTGAGCCCAATCCAGGGGCAGCAGGAATCAGTCCCATTCCAGTTACCCCACCAAGTGCCACAGGAAGGGCAGCACAGGACTCACTTGTCAATGCAGACTTTGATTTTCAGCTGATAGTTCAGCTCTGGAAACTTGACCAACAACCTGCAAGAGTCAGCAGACAGAGAGCATGAACGTGCTGTGCACAGAAAGTGTTCCTGCTCCACAGGGCACCTGGCACAGCCAGCAGCATGGACCAGCTCCTCTGGCAGCCCTGGGCACACCTTCATACAGCCCTGGCACCTGTCCCCAGAAGCAGAGAAGTGCTGGAACTCCCCTGAGCATCCCAAGGAGCTTGTTTGGGCTGCTGACAGCCCACGCCAGGCTCTGAACAAACACCTCCACACCACTGTGGGCCAGAGGCTGCCATGGAGGCACAGCTGGGAAAGGGCAAGGAAGCTCCAGGCAGAGCCTGGTGTCAGAGCATGGCAGGGAACACGGCCCAGGCTGAGCAGCAGCTGGCCAGGGATGTGCTGATGCTTCCCACCCCCACAACAGGATTTACCAGAACCCAGCAGATCCCCAGCCAGCCCTGCACTGAGTCATGTGGGCAGCACTCCAGCCCTCTGGGATCAATCCTGCTGGGATCCATCCCTTCCCAGCACAGGGGCTGCATCTGCAGCAGCATCTTCAGAGAGTGACCCCAGGCTGCCCTCCCTGCTCAGCTCCCCTCCCTCACCTGTGGGGAGGCACCCACCTGACTTTGGTGGTGAACTGCACACCTGTCTTGATGACCAGGGGCCTGTCAGGGTGCATGGGCATGCAGGGCTGCCTCTCCACCACAAAAGCACTGCAGGAACAGCACAGAGACCACAGTCAGACCTCACTGCCTACCCTCCACCCCAGCCATGCAGCTCCTGGTTGCCTCCAGCACCTTTTCATCAGGTTCCTGAACAGCTCCACAATGCGCTCCTCCAGCATGGGCCGGTGCTGCACGATTGGGTCACCCTTATAGGACACTTTTTGCTGCAGTTCTTCCAACTTCTTGATCTGCTGCCGGGTCTGTAGCTGTGATTCAGCAAGGGAGGTTATCCTGGGGGAGCAGGGAGAACCAGCATTAGCTCTGGCTGCCAAGCCCACACTGTCCAGCCCGCAGAGCACTCCTCTTCCCGTGCAAAAACACAATCTCCATGCCAAGCTAGTCGAGAACTGAGTGTGTCTGTGGCTCCAAGCCCAGAGTATTTTTCTAGGCCACACATTACAAACAAAACCTGATGTGCACAGGTGACTCCAGGGCCATAAACTTTCCAGCAGCCTCAGAATCCCCCAGGCACAGAGCTGGGGACAGTGTGACACCTTTCCAACACCATGCCCACCATTGTGGCTCAGTCTAACCTGGAGGCTACATTGACACGTGCAACCATCAGAAATGTCCATTCTGCAAGGACATTTCCAGAGAGCAAGAGCTCATTTCCACAGCAGGTGTCTGAGTGCCACTGCTCTGGGCACTGACACAGTCCCAGGCAGCTCTCACCAGTTCTCAAGCCTGTCCAGGCAGATATTGGGTGGGCCACCAATGCAGGCAATCTGCTGTCTCCTCTTCCAGTCTGCCAGTTCCTCATCTGCCAGCATCTTCTGCACATACTCCATGGCAGACAGCAGCCCAGCCAGCTCGCTCACTATGCCCTGCCAGGAGAGAAAGCAGAACCTGCAGCACGCTGTGACTTCCCCCACAGACCCACAAGTTTCACATTCACAGGCAAGGAAGAAGTCACTCAGAGCTGTGCTTGCTGCACTGCTCCTGGTTCTGGCCATGCAGGAACTACCAAACTCCAACCCTGAAGAAGGGGGATCTGCACCTATTGCCAGCTGGGGGCTCTGTACAAATTACAAATGGGATGGAATTGCTAAGGAATGTGCTTTGAGCTGTTTTATTTTTTAGCATTAGTCTCATTACATGGTTACAACAATGGGAAGATGCTATCAGCTCACAGGCAGCAGACAAAGAACTTAATGTTACCACTTAATTTAAAAGTTTTTTGACCAATCACACAAAGCAAAAGCACATTGATAGTAGTTCTATCCAACCACTATAAACACACGTACCTTTGGCTAAATTAATGCTTGCTTCTTTCAAATACAATACCTGTAAGCCCAAAACCCTCTGATTTTATAGATTCCCATATGCACCCAGAGGAATCTGGAGGGCCAGCTGCCCCTCTTACCCTGCGCATCTGGTCCAGTGCTGTCAGCATTTGCTCCAGCTGCTGCATCTTCTGCCGGGTCACTGACTGGTTGTTCCCATTCAGGTCCTGCATGTCTGTGCAGAGGTGAGAAGCTTCAGCCACACTCTTCACACCTCCTCAAGTGCCACAACAACACAACACTTGCACAGCAAAGTGCAGGCACCCTACAGCCAAGCAGGAATCTGGCACAGCACCTCCGTGCCTCTCCTGCACCCACAGAGGCCAATCCCTCCCCACCCCACTGCTGTGCTCACAGCAAAGCTCAGTTCAGCTCCCCCAAGGGCAGCATCCTTGGCAGAAACAGAAGACCAGGTTTATCCAATTGCCATGCAAATGCCCTGAGAATGAGCACATTCCCTCTGGGAGTGGAGGTTGGAACACCTCTCCAAGAAGTTTCCTTGCAGGAACACACTGTGGTTTGCAGATGCTAATGAGCTGTCATTACCTCCTTGGCTTTTCAAAGTCTTGTAGTTAAAATCAAAGTCATCCTGGAGATTTTCCACCACTTTCATCTTCTGCTCCAGATCCTGGAAGGCAAGAAATGTGATTTCACTCACAGCACTCAAGAATTGTGGTGGGAAGAGCTGAAGGTGCCCAGGCAGACACATACCTGCACCCTCTTCCTGACATCCTGCAGGTGCTGCTCCAGCATCTGCTGCTTCTCTGTCACCACAGCTGCTGTTGGATGTGTTGCCTGGCCCCCTTGCTGCAGAGGGGACAAGAAGGGCATAAGGACAGGGCTGTAACCTGGGGATGCTCCCTTCCAGCCTGAGGAGGTTCTGCAGGGTCCTCAGCCCATCCTTAACACACACTGGCAGCTGGCTGCCCACTTCAGCACCAGCTCCAGAGCAGCAGAGGAGAGGAGAGATGGAGACACCCAGCCTGAACACCCAGGCTGTGTCCTGGCTGTCAGGAATCAGGATGGCCAGGGCCAGGAGACCCTGGGATACGTGGCCACTGACCTGGGCAGCAGTAGCAGCTGTCTGGAGGAGCCGGGACTCTTCCCAGAGGCAGCGAGCCACGATGCGGGCGATTTCCATTGGCTTCTCCAGGTATCTGCTCTGTAAAGGGTCCAACAGGGTCAGCAGGCACAAGGCAAGCCCTAGGATCTCCACAGCAGGGCTGTGGATGGTGAGCTGTGCCAAGGAATCACTCAGACCCTCACCAACTCCCCCACTGTTGGAATTCAGGATATCCCTCTGGCTCTCCTGGATTGCCCAAACCCCTGCCAGAGGGCTCAGAGACCCTGGCACAGAGCCCAAGACACCTGTGACTTCAATTATGACCCATGGAAAAAACTACCAACTTTATATGAGGATTTGCAAGCTATGAAACTCTAAGTAGAATAATAATTAGTTTGTCATGGGGTGAAAAATAGATTTTTTTTTGGTTTTTAGAATGCAGGTTCAGGAGGCAAGAAGGAGGGATTATAATAATAATTAGTTTGTCATGGGGTGAAAAATAGATTTTTTGGGGGTTTTTAGAATGGGGGTTCAGGAGGAATCTGGCATGTCCAGTCTTTCTCCTTCTTCTTCTTGGCCTCCATCTTCTGCTGTGATGTTGGCACTTTTGGATTGGTTTAGAGTAGAAGCTTACAGTCTAACATAGATGATAGGTATTGGGAAGTTATGGTAAATAATGTACATGTAGTTTTTGGTATAAAAAGATAACACCAGTGTGCGTCTGTCTGACCTGCTGAACAGACCTCAGCAGGCCAGAGAAAGAATTTTATAGATAAGAAACAATTAACTTTGAGAACAAGAATATAAGAGTTCTGACTCCTTCCTCGACTGCCAGGCTGGGAAAAGAGACTTCAACACATCTGAGGGTCACTCTGAGCAGCAGAAACCCCGAGACCCCTCCATGCTGGCAGCTCCCAGCTCACCTGCAGGAACTGCTTGATGCGGCGCAGGTTGTGCTGGTAGAGGACGTTGGACTCCTGCAGGAAGCGGCTGTACTGCTGGTCAATCTCCCCCAGCAGGTTGTGGAACACCAGCGTGGCGTGAGACTCCTTGCTGGCAGCATAGGCCCTGTGCAGGGGAGAGAGAGCCCTGAGTGTCTGGCATGGGGCAAGGGGCAAAGCTGGAGGGCTCTGCTCACAGCCAGCACCCCCTGTGCAACTTACAGGATCACTGAATCATTTAGGAAGGAAAAGAACTCTAAGATGGAGCCCAGCTGGTGACTAATCACCATCTGGTCAAGCAGACCAGGCAGACGGTGCACACCAGCACCTGATGTCTGTGAGCATATCCCACATGCTCATGGACAGGATCCAGCCATCAGTGCTCTGTGTCAGCCCCCTTCACAACAGAGGTCAGTGTCAGCCAGCCCTGGATGGGGACAGTCCCCTGCTTCTCCTGGCCCAGGGTCTAACACAGTGCACAAAATCCCCCTAAATTCACTCTCCTGCTTCCCTTGATGCCACATGAGCCCCAGAGAGAGGCCAGTCCCATCACCAGGGAAGCAGGGGAAGTGACAGAGCTCCTCCACAGCCCTCTTGAGCCCCTGCAAGTGGGTGTTATGAGCAAAGTCTCCTCAGAGGCATTTGAAAAGGCCTTACCAGTCCTGGCTTTCAATCCAGGGGGCCAGGAACTGCCGGAGCTCCATGGGGAAGCTGTCGCTGTAGAGCTGGTGGAGCTGCTCCAGGTAGCGCGTGTCGAGCTGCTGCAGCTGGTTCCACTGCGCCATCCTGGCCAGCTCGGGAGACCTGAGGGGTGGAAACACAGCTGGCTCCTGCCTCCCTCCTGCCAGGACCCAGCTGTGACCCTGAAAAGGGTTCTTCTCTCTGGACACAACCAGAGACAGCCAGGGCACGATGCTCCAGGACAGCTGGCACAGGCAGGCTGGCCAGTGGCAACAGGTAGGAATGAGGATTTAATCTGGTCTCAAAAACACCCCTGGCTGGTCCTGCTGGGAGGCAGGGAAGTGGCTGTGGAGCTTACAGTAAGTGTGGAAGGCGGAGACTGCCAGGAAGCTACAGAAACAGGGAAGGAGCAATTTTCAAGTTCACGACTTGTATCAATGGAAATCAAGCTGACACTAACGAGGGGACTCCAGCTGGCAAATGAAGGCACAGCTCTGCGTGACACCAGCAGTCACTTCCCTGCAGAAAGTGGCTTGCTTTTCCCAAAGGTCCCTGCACTGAGTGATGCAGCATCACTATGTGGCCTCCTCCCCCAAGGGACTCTTTCTCCATTTGTCTGGGTGTGAAAAAAAGAAAGTGGAAACATCCTCTGTGGGCTGAGACAGCAGGAGGGGACAGACATTGGCACTGACATGGGAGTTGAGAGGTTTTTAGTACTTCACAGCACTGAACAGCCCCAAAGGCAGGAGCAGGACATTAACCTTGAACTACAGCCTGCTGGTGCAATCCTCAGAGAAGTTCTCATGAACCAAACCTGCTTTGAATGGAGCAACAAGTGAACAAGAAAGGAGAGAGCCAATGGCCATGCAAGGTCCTGCAGACAACAGATTCCTACAGCCCTGGAGGCAGACCTGGCTGATGTGGCAGAGCCTGTGTGATGCTGCAGTCCAAGGGCTGGGCTGTGAGCCCTGACCCAGCACAGCAGAGCCCCCATTCCACAGGGGGTTCAGCCCTTTGTGGCCAGTGCTCAGCTGCAGCAGCTCAGGGAATGCTCCCTCTGCCCCACTCCTGCTGCATGAGTGCTGCTGCTGCTGCTGGGGGGCAAACCCACCAAAAGCACAGGGCTGAGTGGAAGCCCACCAGCCCCGCAGGGATTGCCCCGCCTGGACGGTGAGCTCAGCGCCCGCCTCCTATTGCGCCATGCCCCGGGGGCGGGCGGGCTGCACCAGCCCCTCCGGAAACAGCAGCAGCTGCTGCCCCAGCCCAGCTCCTGCCAGAGCTCTGCTCCCAGCCCTGAGGAGGACAGGGCTGCAGCAGCATGGCACAGGAGGCAGCTGGGCAGCCCCTGCAGCGCCCGGTGCCAAGCGGCTCACAGGCGGATCTGCTGCAGAAACAGAACCAGGTGCCACATCCGGACCCATGGTCCAAGATGTTCCACCAGAAAGCCACAATCTCGGCATTTCAGAGCGGTGCTGAGAACAACAAAGCTCCCAGGCTGCCACAGGGCAGCAGCACTTGGACGGGACTCAGCCACTTCCCACTGCCACAAACAGCTGCAGGGCAAGGCAGCTTGCAGCACTGAACTCCAGCTCCTCCTGGCATCCACCCAAGGCACTCTGACATTCCTGCAGGAAAAGGTCCTTAAGGCATTCCTTACAGCAGCAGCCACCACTCTCAAGGAAGCTCTGATCCTGGCAGCCCTGGAACCCCACACAGGAGCCTCTGCCTGGTCAGCCCCACCAAAGGGAAGCCACAGTTAAAAATCTGAGGGTTGAACCTTTCTGATTCTGCTGGGCTTGCCCATCTCTGTGGTTTGCCTCTCCTCCATCTCTGGAATGGAGCCAGAGAGCAGCCAGCATGGCAGGACCAACACAGCATGATGCAAGCTCATGGGTAAACATGCTGTCCAGAGCTCAGAGCAGAGCTGCTAAAAGTAGATCAAGAGCTAAAGTTCATCTTTCTTTATCTTCCTGCAAGGGTAGAGCACAAGAGTCAGGCCCACCTGCACAGTGTCACCCTCTGGGACAGCTCTGCACACTCCAATCACCCCCTGAAAATGGGGCTGCCATGGAAGAACCCTGTAACTGCTTTCTGCCTGCCTTATCTCTGGGACACACCTGGGAACACCCTGCACGTGTGCCCCTACAGCAGGCAATGAGCCCTGGGGCAACATGTATGGGGGAGTCACTGGAAAAAGCCTTAGAAGGACCCCAGGACTCCACATCCCCTGCAGTGACACGAGCAGGATGAAGCTCAGTCACTGACATCACTGCACAGGCCACATCATCAGGTGCCATCCCAGGGTCACGACAGATGCCATCAACATCACTTCACAGAGTCCCTGCAGCAGCAGCAGGCACCTTGCTGTCCCCTTTTCCACAGAACCATCAATAACCCGATGGAAAACTGCTCCACACAGCAGCCAGTCGCCCTGGCAGCACTTTGGAAAGGCTGCTAGAAGAACTTGGCTCTGCTTCTCTGGAGCGACTTCAAAGCCAGCCTTGGAGGTGGAAAACAGCGATGCAGAGATTTGCAACAGGAGGAGGGAGATGGGTCTGGGCAACCTCACAGCCACAGCACGAGTTGTGATCACCCCACAGGTTTGCTGTTCCTCATTGCAGCTCTCCAAGGTCCATCCCAGCTGAACTCCCAGCTGCAAGTGACACTGTCACCATCCACCCCAGGGCAGGGGACACGCAGGGCACCCCTCCTGTGCTCCAGCACTGCTGCTCCAGCAGCTCCAACAGAAGGAGCACACTGGGGGAGTGACAGTGACAGGGATCACCATCAGGGTGGGAGCGGGGTCTGCTCCCCGATGTGCACCCAGGCTGAGCCCAGGCCAGCCCACCCTCCCATCCTGTGTCCCTCGGACAGGAACGCGGGGGTGTCCGTCCCATGGCTGTGCGACAGGAGCCCCCCAGACACGGGCAGCAGGAGCGGTGAGCAGCACTGCCAGCCCCGCAGAGCTCTCGGGGGGCTCCTTCTCCCGAGCTGCAGAACCCGGCTGCTGTCACACCGCCACCCACGGGGCTGTCACACCGGCACCCACGGGGCTGGCACCGAGGCGAGCCCCGCTCCGGGCGGGAGGCCCCGAGCTGCTGCAGGCGGCATGTGACAGCCCTGAGCTCGCAGCCCCGCAGATCCCACCGGCGCCTCCAGCCCCGCTGTGCCCGGGCCCCCTTTCGGCTCCCAGTCCCACCAGCCCCGTTCCGCACGGGAGCCCCGGGGCCGTGCCAGCCCCGGCCGCACCGGGCGGGCCGCACCTCCCCCGGCCCTGCCGCTCCCGCCGCTTTTCGCTCTCCGAGAAGCCGGTTCGGGCTCTGTCCCCGTGTGCGGTGCCAGCCCGGAAGATCCGCCCGGGCCGCACAGACCGGCCCCGCTCCGCGGCTCGGCCTGCAGTGACGGGGAGCCGAGACAGGCCCCCCCCCCGCGCTACCCCGCGATGCCGGCCCCACTCCCGCTCCCGCCCTGTCCCCACACCGGCCCGGGGGACAACGGCTGCCGGCGGCGAGCAGCGCCCGCACGCCCCCCGCGCTCACCCGCGGTCCCGGCGGGCGGGGCGGCGGCTCCCGGTGACGGCGGCGATCGCGTCCGGCTTCGCCGAGGGACCGGACCTCCTGCGGCCCGGCCCCGCCTCGCCGTGACGTCATCGCCCCCGCTGCCAATGGCGACTCGGTGTTCCCGCGGCCCCGCCCCCGAGGGCTTCTGATAGCCAATCAGCGTGGCCGTTGCGTGGTGCGTCACGGCGCGGAGAGAGGGGGCTGCCCCCCCGGCTATTCCCGGATGGCACCGCCTCCCGCCGCAGGGCTTCGCTAGGCAGAGGCGGTGCAGGGGGCCGGGGGGGAGGGCGACTGCCGGGAACAGCCGTGCGGGAAACCCAGCTGAGTTCCGGGCAGCGCCGTGACGTCACGCGGTCGCCGCCGCCGCCGCCGCAGCCTCTTAAAGGGGCCGCGCCGCGTCGGGAGGGCCCGTGCGCCGTGCTGGGAGCAGCGCCCCCGCGTGGGGAAAGGGGGATCGGGCCTGTGGGGGTGAGGAGATCAATCCCATAGGACTGTGGGGATCGATCCTCAACAACTGTGGGGATCAATCCCTGTGGGCCTGTGGGGATCGGTCCCATAGGGCTGTGGGGATCATTACCATGGGGCTGTGGGGATCAATCCTATAGGACTGGGGAGATCGATCCCTGTGGGGCTGAGGAGGTCGATCCTATAGAACTGTGGGGATCGGTCCCTGTGGGGCTGTGGGGATTGATCCTATCGGGCTATGGGGATCAGCCCTGTGGGGATTCCCTGTGGGGATCAGTGGCTGTGGGGATCAGTGGCTGTGGGGATGAATCCCTGTGGAGCTGTGGGGATCAGTGGCTGTGGGGATGGATCCCTGTGGAGCTGTGGGGATCAGTGGCTGTGGGGACGGATCCCTGTGGAGCTGTGGGGATCAGCCCCTGTGTGGCAGCCCCTTCCCAACACTCAGTGCCACAGACAGGCCTCACACTGGTGGTTTACAAAAGAGACTTTATTGCTGCGCTGCTGCCTGGGCACAGCCAGGGACAGGTGAGGATCACCCGGGGGCCTCAGCCGCCCTGGCCCTGCTGTCCCAGCCCTGCAGCTCAGAGAAAACCTGCGTGAAATAAACGGCCTGTGGGCCCACAGGAGATTCTGTGAGGGCAGGTGAGCTGTGGGCTCACACGGGGATGGGAAGCACCAGCCGCCAAGAGCCGGTGCCTCCCCACACCGGGAGCCTCGGGGCCACCGGTGTCTCAGGGCTGCCTGCACCCGGCACACGGAACCGACCGCTCCCACCTCCTGTGGGGAGGGAAGCTGTGGCAGGACCCCGAGGCTGGGACAGCACTGTTTGAATGAAAATAATTCTTAAAAGGTAAAGCAAGTTTATATATTGAGTTATGTGAGCAGCAACAGCCTGTGCTGGGGGAGCAGGATGGGGAATGCTAGGCTGGGGCTTGCAGCAGGGCTGAGTATGTAAGAGGCAAGCTGGGCTGAGCCAGGCAGAGCCCCCAAGGCACCGTGTGCTGCCTTCCTGCTGCCTCGCTCAGGGCATGGAGTGAAGCTGCAGAAAGCAGGACACAGGGAGGAAAGCACAGGACATGGGCATGGGCATGAGCCTGAGCTGTGCCAGGACCCCTGCAGAAAGCAGACACTCAGAAACGCTCAAGGTCCTGTGCTGGGCAGGTGTCAAGGCCTCTTTCTGATGGTCTAGAGCCTCACATGGCAGCAGTGTATCCCATATCCCTCTGGAAACAAGTCCCTAGCCGTGATGGCTGCTCCAGCATTGCAGCCTGGGTGTGCCCCTCTCCCAGGGCAGCAAGCGTGGGCCCCACTGCCTGCTGCCACCACGTCTGCGGGTGTGGAGGGAGCAGACCCAGCACCCCACCTCCATGCTGCTCCCTGCCCTGGGACTCCTCCTGGATCTCTGGCAGATCCCTGACCCGTGTGAGAAGCCTGCAGCTTGCTCTGTTCCTGCCACAGCCCCGGGGCACAGCGGGGAGGAGCTGTGAGCCCCAGCTGTGTGACACCCCGGCTGCAGGGTGGCTTCATACAAAGGTCACCCAGCCCTTGGGAGGGCAGAGAGGAGCAGCCCCACCTGCCCCAGGCCAGCTCAGCTTTGCCATGTGCTGCCCAACAAGAGGATTTGCTCAGCTCTTCCCTCCCGATCACCGGCTGCATCCCAGTTCCTCTGGTCCCCTGAAGGAGCAGCCGGGTTGGGTGCTGGGAGTCTTCTTGCCTGTGAAGTGGCTGCAGAGCCTGGCATAGGGGGCCAGGTGGTGTGGGCTGGTGGGCTACTTGCAGGAAGCTTTCTTGACACCAGGTTTTTCTTATGGAGGACTCTGGAACTTGTAGCTGTACAGCTTCTTGGGATCAGCACTCTCCAGCTGGGTCAGGGCCCTGTCATTCAAAGCATATCTTCAGGTGTAGGGCAAGAAGGCTGCAGCAGGAATGGTCTCCGAGGGTGATTTAGTAGTGTAAGAAAAACAGTTCCGTGTTCCTAATGTTTATGTGCTAAAACTAAAATATAAAATACACCTTGTACAAGCAGGCAGGGGATCGGCATCGGCTCTGCAGGGTAAGAAGGATGCATTGTATACACTTCCCTGGGGCTGCAGGGCAGGGAGAGCTCGAAATGTGAGTGATATTGTGTTCAGCTGTCATCCACAGCCCTTGTGCTCTGCAGCCTGTCCTACTCGCTGTCACTCTTGTCCACCAGTACCGCGTCAGTCTCCTCCGTGATCTCCAGCAGGGTGTGCATGTCGGGGCTCTCCCCACGCATCAGGTCTGAATTTTCTCCTTCCTCTCCACCAACCTCCACCAGCTCTGTGGCTTTCACCTCCACCTCACCCTCTCTGATTTTCTTGACATGGAAAGTGAAGGGTGGCACTTTGTAGACGGCTGTCTTGGACCTGGCGTAGATGGTGTGGTCAGGGGTGAAAGACTTCCTCAGTTTGTCCCGAGAGCTCTTCATCTTCTCCCTCCTTTCGTTAGTCACAATTTTAGTGCCCAGTTTGTTCATCCTCTTCTCCAGGTTGTGGCGGGTCTTCTCCAAGTTGTGGCGGGTCTTCTCCAGGTTTTCCTTGGTCTTTAGCTTAGTCTTTTCCATCTTCTCCTTTGAGAATGCCTTCTTAAAGTCATCCACCCTTTTCATGCCGCTCCTTTTGATGCGTTCTGCCCGTGACTCTTCGATAATCTCCTCAATCTCCACCTCCTCATCCGAGGAGAGCTGGATGTGGTCCTCCTCCGCATGGTCCTCACCCACAGGGACCTCCTCACCCTCACCTTCCTTCTCCACCTTTTCACCTTCCTTTAGGGACTTGCTGATGCTCAGTTTAGATGGGAGCTTCACTTCATCCTGCAAGACACAGAGCGGAGCCAGTGAGACACACAGACACTGGCAACCCCGGAGCCAGCCCGTCCTCCCTCCCACACATAGGCCTCCACCCAGATAAACACACCCAGGTACCTCAGGCCTGGGCCCATCCTCCCTTACTGCAGCTGATAAAGTCATGGTGAGGAGGATCTGCTCAGGACTCTCCTGTACCAGGACTGAGGCACCAGCTCTGCTCACCCTAGGCCAGCTCCAAACTCATCTGTGATGCCAGAAGTACAGGAAAGGCAGCCCAGCACTGAAACTGGAGCCTTTTCCCTTCTTCCTCTGTCTGTGTCACAGTCCTGTGCCCTCCAGTTTCATCTTTGTCCTGGACCTGCAGCTCCTCACTCCAGGGACATGTGGACCACCAGGGCAGTGCTCTTCAGGATTCCAGCCTGGCCAGGTCCAGCTGTGACCCCGGGCACAGCACAGGGCTGCAGAGGCTCAGCCAGAGCTGAGAGCCTGGCCACAGCACCAGCATGCACACTCTGTCTTGGCTGCCCCCAGGCTGCACTCAGACTTTCCCAAGGCCTCAGGATCCAGATGTGGGGCAGGGAATCTCTTGGGATGCAGCAGGCTGCCCTGTTTTTCCTATTTCTCCACTGGGGAATAAGTTAGAGAATTTGCCCAAGTCCATATCTGGAGATAGTGGAGACAGTGGTCCCAACTCACACAGCCTGGTCTGCAAGCAGACACAGCTCTACTTGGATTCATTCAGCTTCTCCACGAGCCTGAGCCAGCCAAGTTCCTGATCCCAGTGGCAGAGGACAAGCATGTGCCTGGGAGAGGGGCACAAGTCTGGAGTGGGATTGGTTTTCATCTGAGCAGCACATAGCAGGCGTCCCTGCTGCAGTGATTCACCTCTCTGTTCCCAGGACAGGCTGGAAATAGCCCATCACTGTACAGAGCCTCACAGCTGCAGGGCTGTGCTCAGAAATTTATTGCCCAAGCAGTTCTAATCTACAGAGCTGGGTGGGAGAGGTGGGAGCTGCCAGGACCAGCCTGTCAGGAATCCAGCAGCAGCCAAAGGGCAATGTGTGGAACGGGCACTCAGCATGCTGAGCTGCTGGGCTGAGGTTTGGTGAAGAGCCTGGGCAGCAGGACAGCCAGGTGCCATTCTGAGCCCTGGGGCAGGCAGCAGCAGAACAGAGCAAGGATGGCATTCCAGCCTTGCACAGGAAATCAAGGGGCAGCCCCTGGTGTACCCCAAGTGCCTGAAGTGCATGGCAAACCCTGGAACACCAGCAGTGATTTGCTTGCCCCTGGCTTGGGGACGTGCCCAGGGTGACTTTGCTGTGGCACTTCCCATGCTCTGCATGTCACAGCAGCTGCACAGGTGCCAAGAGCCAGGACAAGGGGGAATTGTCATTCCCCCAGGCAGGAGGAGGGGTGTTCCTGGTGCTGTTGTGGGACAGAACATCCCAGTCCCTGCTCAGAGCCGGAAGGGACGGCGTGTGTGCACACCCTCACCATGAGCACTGTCCCACCCCACACCACTGCCCTGCCTCACCAAGGTCACTGCCACTCTGTGGCTCTGGCCTGAGCCCCTGGAGATGCCCTCCCTGCAGACAGGGTGCTGTCCCCAGCCCTCTGTGCTGTCCCCAGCCCTGCCTTCCCTTCCACCCCTGGAGAAGTGACATAATTCATCGAATACGTGACTCCAGCACAGCTTCACCTGCGTGAAATCCAGATGCTCTCAGCTGCTTTCTCATTTTTTCCCCAAGCACAGGTATTGGTCCTTGGGCCAGATGAAGTTCTGGAAGCACAAGGGCATGTGGAGAAACTTTTGTGAGCAGTGGAAAGCCAGCTCCATGGAGCACTGGGCTCAGTGGGGATGGCACAGGCTGCAGTGTCTGTGGTGAAAGCAAAGAGCTTTCATTCTGGGTTTTCTTCGGAGCAGAGAACTGTGCAGGGTGAAGCTCTTCACCCTCCAGATCACAGGTCAGGTCTCATACACTTTGTGGAGATTAAGGTGAAGTGGCCAACATGTGTTTTCTTCATTTGATGAGCCACTTCAGCAGAAAACAATACACACACTCTCCAGAGGGCCAGGTCAGCCCAGGGCAAACCCACATCAGGGGGAAGGCAGGGATCCTGTTCTCCACAACAACACCTGCCAGAGCAATCCCAGAAAATTCCAGGGACCCTGCCCAGCCAGCAGAACATCAGGAACTCCAGCCACTTCCTTCCCTCTGAGGCAACACAATGAGCCAGAACAAAGGCATCCCCCTCTTGCCTGGCACAGCTGTCCCTGGAAATGGGCCATATCCTGAAAACCCTGATCCTATCAGCCCCTTGTGAGCTCCAGAATATGTGTTTGCAGCAAGAAACACCACCTCAAATCTCCACGTCTGTCACATAAATAACAACCTTTCCTCACCTTTCCTTGTGCTACACCAGTATATCCAGCTCTTGACTGAATTTTCGGATGGGATGGGATGGGATGGGATGGGATGGGATGGGATGGGATGGGATGGGATGGGATGGGCCAGCAATGCTCCCATCCAGCCTCAGCAGCATCCTGCAGCTCTTCCCTCACAGCCACAAAGACATGGCCAGCAGCAGCTTTGGGTACATGGCACAGTGGGAGCAACAACTCCTCTTGGGGTGCCTGCAGCTCTCCCAAACCCTGCACTTCACCTGGAGAGCAGCAGCTCTGTGATCCCACAGAGCACTCTCCCTTCTCCCACTCTGCCAGCCCTGCTCCAGCCCCAGAGCCCAGCCCCAGCCTGGCCGTGCTCACAGCTCTGCTGGTGCCTCAGTCAGGAGGCACCTCATGGATCAGACCCAGAGGCACAGAGGGAGCACAGCCCTTCCCATACGTGAGGATCCCAGCCTCCTCCCTTGGGACTGTTTCCAAGAGCTTTTCTCCAGCTGTGTTTGGGAAACCCTTCATGTCTTGCTCCTGGCCTCTCTCTCCCCTCCCCTAGGCATAATTCCTGCATTTCCCACCTCTTCCTCACTGACTGCTGGTCAGTAGATACCCAGCTGGGGGACCACTGGAGGATTTTCAGCAGTGTTCTAAGGGACAGTCCCCAGAGTCCAAGCTCACCTGCATTCAGGGAGCATTCCTGTGGGTTCAGGCACAGCACAGCTGGTGTGAGAACATCCACAGCTCTGGCACATCCTAATGGGGACCAGCCCGTTCTGCTGAGCATCCCTTGCATGTACCCACCCCCTGCACCCAGGCACTGCCCAAAAGCCACCAAGAGTCTCCTCCTCCCTGCCCAGGAGGTTTCTCCAGTGGAGAAGGGGAAGGGGAACTGCCTGCTGTGGGCAGGACCTGCCTGCAGACACAGGCGTGCAGGATAATGGGATGTGACGGAAACATCAAGAACCATCCCAGGCCCATGGCTGGCTGCTGCACAAATCCCTGCTCTGTCCAAGCAAGGCACTATGCTCTCTGCACTTCATTTTACTCGTGACTCATCCAGTTGAGCCACATTTTTAACACCAGGCATTCTATTTTTACTCAGAAAACACTGATCCTGAAGTGGGCGAGTCCGAAATCCTGGGTCTTGGCATCCCTGCCTCTTGGGGTGTTCAAAACCTGGCTCCCAATCAGCAGAGGCAAACCAGTCCTGTCCTCTCTGCTTGCATCCAACTGGCACAAGGACAGCGGGTAAACAACATTTTTCAGCAGATTTTGTTACCAGCAGCAGCAGCAAACTCCGTGTACAGTGCAGAGCTGCACCCAGCAGCAGGACAGGGACATGGAGCCTGAATTATCCCTGCAGCTCCAGGGATGAGCTGTGTTTGGGAAGCTCCCTGGCACTGGGCCTGTCCATCTGTGGACTTTGTGGGCACCCAGAGGGGCCCCAGTGCCCACAGCCAGCCCCAGGGGCAGCTGGCTGCCAGCTGCTCTGTGTCCTCCTACTTCAAACAACCCCGAGCTGTGGATCCTCGGCAGTCTCTCCCCTGAGTGGGCTTTTATCTGACATTGTTTTCGAGTTCCCTGGCAGTGAGTCACCCGCAGCCCACGGCCATGGACACCAGCCTGGTTGCTACAACACATGTAAACACTTCCCCTGGCGTATAAAAAGGCCAAGGAGACGCAGAGCTGAGCTGCATTCCCAGTCAGTGTGTAAGGAACTGAGTCCCAGCACTCCCAGCCGCTCTGCTCTCCAGTTGGAAGGTTTTAATGGAAGGTTCTCACATGCACATGCAAATCACATCTGCAATTCATTTCACTCCGTTATTTTTACACAACTGCAACAGCACAAACAGAGAGTTTGGTTGGTGTTCGCAGCAGAAACATGCAGAAAACGACCAGCTCGCATTCCTGGGCTCCACTATGACCAAATCAGGCTGATCCCAACACTTTGTGAGCCAGAGCCCCTCCTGCACCCACCCTGGGCAGCACAGCCTGGCCCTGGCCTCGGGGAGCCCAGGGGAGGATTAGGAGGAGCTTGGGCAGCAAGCAGCCCTCCAGGTCAGGTCAGACTGTGCCAGAGAACAAGTTCTGCTCCCGTTTCCATGATAACTGCTCTGCTGTGCCAGGCCTCAGAGGACACTGCTTTGTGCTGACCTTCCAGCAGTGTCATGGGAAGGAGGATTCAGCTATTCCTGAGTAACAACAGCATGCCTGAGGAGCACCCTGAACATAGCAGGGCTCAGGAGTGTCCAGATGTCCTGCACAGAGGGGACTGTGCTTTCCTCTCTGTGCCTTGGTGGCACAGATCTTTTCTGTGGAGACTGAAATTGCTAGTTTGCTAGATCACCAAAAAAAAAAAGGCTTTTCTTACATCTGACGTTCTCCTTGAAAAGGAGAAGTTTTCCCTGGCAGCAGAATTCCTAGACCTGGTTCACCCTCACCTGGCTCTTGGAATATTCCTGTGGCCATTCCCACTGGACAGTGCTGCAAATGCTGCTGGGTGACCCCCAAAGGGCAAGCTGGAGCTTGGGGTGTTTTATCCAGCAGCTGCACAATGACAGGGAGGCAAGAGGCCACTGTGGCCTCTGTGGACTAAATGTTACATGAACAACAGTTTAAGCCACCACTGCAGTGCGTGGACTCTGTGCAAGGTGGCCAGACAGAAATGGGAGATGCTGCAGGGGCTGCCCAAAACATTGGAAGTTTATGTCACAGTTTGTGCTCTCTGCCTGTTTCACCTGTTTAAAACAACAACTTCAAACCATACCACAATCACAAACTAATGCTCACAAGAAGCCTGAGGAGGTTCCAGGGCTGCATTTCACGGGGAGAAACGGCAGCTCAAAGAACAGGTGGGATTTGCCCAGTCACAGCAGAGCCAGCTGCCCCTGGCCACCTGCCCTTTTCCATGCAAGCCACACAGCAGCTCCCCCGGAGGGAAAATCCCAGCTCCTCACACCCACGCTCATGCAGCAAGCACATTAGTCAGAGCAGGATCAGCCTTGGAGGTCTGAGAGCCCCAGGCAGCCCCAAGCAGGAGAGAAGCAAAGGCTCGGAATCAGCAGCTCCCAGAGCTTCAGAGGAGGTTCAGAGTGATCTTCAGGGGGTGCCGCTGACGAGGCCCTAAACTGCTGCCTCCTCCTGTGTCTTCTGCTGCCCTGGGCCTGTCTCCACGGGCTGGGCTCAGAGGGCAGTCCCTGGCGAAGACTCAAGGCATACCCGTGGCATCTTCTCGGGCTAAGATGAGGAAAACTGCGTTTCAATGGCCGGGGAAAGGAAGCACAATGGAAACACTTACCTGTTCCTTCCAGGAGTCTGAGTGAGAACAACAGTGATCCGGGTTAGCACGAGAACAGGCAGAGATAAAAGGCACAGGGGTATGTTTTAGTCAAGGGAGAAGCCAGGAAGCAGAATTTCACAGAAAAGAGAGTCAGCAAAGATCTGTGAGATGGAAGAGTGTCTGTCTCTGATTCAGAAGGTCCCAGGAGACACAGGATCCCAGGCACTGCCACAGGGCCAGACTCTGCTCAGGATCACAGGGCTTCAGTGTCACCTGTTGGGGACATGTCTCCCTTTGCTGTGGTGCAGCTGAACTCAGTTTGCTTGTAAGTGTAAGATCATGAAACAAAGGGTGGTGTGTCATGGACGTATTTTATGAAAAATCCTTTTGCTAGGATTTTTTCTCCTGAGAAGCTGAGAAGCCTCAGAAAGAAAATGTAAACAATAATTATCTGCTGCTGTGGAATGCAACGGGTGCATCTTTGATTGGTCTCATGTCGTTGTTTCTAATTAATGGTCAATCACAGTCTGGCTATATCAGACTCTCTGGTCAGTCACAAGATTTTATTATCATTCCTTTCCTTTCAAGCCTTCTGATGAAATCCTTTCTTCTATTCTTTTAATATAGTTATAATATATCATTATCTTTTAATATAATATATATAATAAAATAATAAATCAGCCATCTGAAACACAGAGTCAAGATTCTCATCTCTCCCCTCAGCCTGGGACCCCTGTGAACACCACCACAGTGGTGATTTTAAAGCCCTGTGTTTATGGATTGAAGTGCAGAGGCTGCAGGGATTGAAGCAGGCGGGTGCAGCTCCAGAACTCTATCCCCTGGGTTTGTCACGTACTGACCTTACCCCAGAGCAGCGCCAGATAATTCCCAGCAGCTCCCAGATCTCTGCACCCAGTGACACAGCAAAGTCAGGCATGGCCTTGACTCTTGGCTTCCAAGGGTTGGACAAAGTTTGTGACCAATAGTGCCAAGAGGTTCATGAAAAGAGAAGCCTCAAGCCTTAGAGATGAGACTTTTGAGTCCTGCAGTAAGAAGTCACCAAGGAATACTGCTGAGATAAAAAGATCTAAAATATGAGGGGAGAAAGCAAATCAGGTTGGGATTAGGTAAATGTTAGAGGGATAAACAATTCATTCTCTAGGTAGCATCTCCCTGACTAGCAGAGTCCTCCCAGCCTCTGCAGTTCTGGGTGTTGTGCAATCTGCCTGGCACTTCTTTCTATTTCTATCAGGCACATCCAGTTACCCTGTGTCCTGGAAGCTGTGTCTGAAAAGCTGGATCTGCCTCATGAGCTGTGAGAAACAGCCACCAGAGCTGGTGCAAAGGAAGGGAGGGAGGGTGGGGAGAGGAGGAGGCTGTGCTTGGAAAAATGCTTTTGCCTTTAGTGAGTCAGAAGAGAGGGAGAGCTGTAGGAAACAGAGAAGTAAATAGATGGAGAGTGAAAAGGAGCTTTTTTTTCCCCTCTGACAGCATTAAGAAGTTTTGATGCCATTATCAGTCTGTTTGTACCACCGGCTTTGCTCTCAGATCTGCTCCTCCAGGATAAATCTGCCTGAGCTGATTGATGACTCTGAACAGCAAAGCAAAGATGGGGTTTGTATTACAGATCCTTTGCAGACACTGACATTTGCATCCTCACATAAAGCTGGAGACTAAACATCCTGAGACTTTTTATTCCAAATATTTGATTTTCCTTTACTGATACTGCACATTTTGTTTCTGCTCTTTGTCCATCTCACAGCTGGACAGTGGACCCACAATTCTTCAGGTGCTTTGTAACCTCTTGCAGAATCAAGAGGACAATCCCAAATAAAAAGAGGGCTAAGCCTGTTGCTGAATAGTTTATAAGTCATTGCTGTGCCTTGTGGGTTGTGCACATGAGAGGCCTGAGGGAGGAATTGGTGACAGGAGGGATATTACCTTGGGTTTGTTCTCATGAGCCACTACTCATCCAACCTAACCCCATCCCAATGGCTGGGCAGCCTCTGGCCCTTTGCTCTGAGACAATTTGTGGCTGCACAGCTCAGCCTGGAACTATAATGGTGAAAGGATTTTAGCAAAGCAAACAGTTCTGGCACCAACTGCTTATAAATAATAGCTGAGCAATGAAATATTAATGCTGCTGATACTAGATTGCAACAGAGAAATCCATGCTCCAGAGCTGTCTGCTGGTAGGCTGGTAATCTGCACTAAAAGAAATCCTAAGAGTCAGAGCTATTAACATCCTGATGTTTTTTAAGGCTCAGTCTTCTCTGAATTATTATCTTGAAACTCTTATAGCTCTATAATATGTAGAGAATATGCAAGATTTTTGTACATCGGGATGTTCATGTGCTGCAATGGAGGCAGCACTGACAGGAGCTGGTTTTGGCTGGATTTGCAGTGCAAGTGAAACATGCTTTTTATTTTAAAGTGTTATCAGAAAATGAATACAGTGGCTGCTGCAATGCAAATCCCTTCCCAGTGGGAATAGGGATGGATGTTCCAGCACAGAGAGCTCTCAGCCATGTGGAGCCAGCTGGTTTTGCAGGAAAAGCACCTGGATACCTGGTGCTGTGCCTATCCCAGTGCTGTCACCCAAATTGCTTTGGAAATTCCTCTTTACTTTTTAATGCTGGAGCTGGGCAGGCAGCACTGAACTGCAGGCACGTCACCCAGCCAGGCTGTCCCTCAGGGCTGTGGATCTTCCTGGCTCTTGTCAGTGCTCCACTGCCATTAAACTCATCATGAATGAGTTTCTGAATGATTAATTTGAAACAAAACCATGGCTCAGGGCAGCTGCCATTCTGTTTGGGTGGTGGAGAAAGGCTGTAGCCTGGGGGCAGTGGGTTTGTATGCCCTGGGGTCCCTGCCCTGTGCTGCTCCTCAGCTCCCTGAGCTCATCTCTTTTCCCACACACTTTTTGAGGAGCACAAACCCAAAACAGAGGCAGCTCAGGTCTGAATCTGTCACATTAACGAGTGGGTTTGAAATCTCCCCCTCCTTCTCTCCATGTACAGTCTCCCCATCCGTATAAGGCCCACGCCAGCACAAAGCCAGGCTGGGCTATTTATATTTCCCTGCCCAGTCCTACCCACCCAACACTGCATGGCTGGGATCCAGGTCCCACCCAACAGCACAGCCCTTCCCACAGAAACTCACATCTCACACAGCTCAGAGCAGCCACCAAAACCCCCTGAAGAGCAGATGAGCCCCAAGGGAGCATCCCGAGAGGACAGCGTGGGGAGCACACACTCACACCCCTCAGACAAAGCTGCTCTTCCCAACAAAAACACTGCAACAAAACACTACAACTTTTCCCAACAAAAACATCCCCAGAGCTCAGCCCACACCAGCCTCAAAATAAAGGACCAGCACAATTTAGAAATTTAATACTCCGTTGTTGCGGTGCGCCCCCAGCACTCCGTGTGCGTGCCGAGTGCTGCAGGGGTTTGTCCAGCTGTAACAAAATCGGCCTCTGGCATTTGCAGGAATAAGTTTAATTGTCAAAAAAACAGTTTGGAGGAAAATGCCAAGCTTACATAAAGTGCCACGTGCTGCTCTCCAGCTCTCACAAAGTCTGGTTTCAGAGCAGTAGCTGCTTGCACAGGACATCCATTATTTAACCATGAACTGCAGTAACCAGCCCCATGTTGAGGATCCTAAAACCAGGAGATTTGGGATGAAGTCACTTTAGTTTGCTTTTATTAGCAACCACTCTCACGGAATTTTTTGGTGTCCTGATTTCTCTGAAAGACAGGAGCCCGGGACAGAGGCACAAAGGAAGCTCTGAGCTCTGCTCTGAGGCTGCTGAGCAGTGCAGGCACTCACTGACATCAGACTTTTTAGGAAGGTAAATTCTGCACTGAATGTCTGTGTACACACTGGCCCGTCAAAGCTGTCATGTCTGCTTTGGCTCAGCAAGTTTTCAAAAGAGAAAGATGGGGCAATTTGGAGGGGTATGGTTATTTTCGAGTATTATTCTAAAGAATTTATTTAATTCCCTACATTAAGTCTATACAAAAACTCTTAATTCAGAGAAATCAGACCAGCTCCTGGCAAAATCAGCTCAAAGAGGGAAAGCAAGTGAGAAAACACAAGCATGGACAGGACTGAGAGTGATGCCTGTAAATACCTCCCCTCAGCCAGGCCATGGGAGTGATGTCCAGCCCTGCACTTTCTCCCCCAGATTTTGAAACCACTCCAGCAGATATACTCAGGATCATGCCACAGGTCAGACTTTCCCTGATAAAAATTTGGTTTTCATCTCCTCCTAATCTACAGCGAGCACAACACAATTCTCACTGGCAGTCTGACTTCTCTCCAGGGTGCAAAAGTTCTTATTTGCACTCCTGAAATAATCCCTCCACAATGGCTGAAACCTCAGGACTCAATGGCTGAGAGAATAATCAAACATCAAGAACCAGCAAAGAGCTCATTTATCTTCACCTCTTTTATTTCATCCAACTGCAGAACTGAGCAATATTGAACCCTATTAGAGCAGGACTCTTGCTCTGCTCAGATCTCTCACCCGAAAACACCCACGCTGCTGTGAAAAATTATGGAATATTTTACATCTCTAAGGATTTATCTCTTGTTGTCCGAGAGAAAAATTTGGCCTTTTTGCCACAGCAACTGGAAACACACAGGAGTCACCCCCAGCTTGGGAAAGCAGCTTTCCCTGAGTCAGAGAGGAGCAATAATGTGCTCAGCACCGCAGAATTAATGACATGACCAGTAAAATACCCAACAGACACTTGGGTAGGTGGGGGTCTGAGAAGTGACACACCGAATTAGAGAGTTATTTTGTAATTATTTGGTTTTAACGGTATACACGGTTAGGGAAGCGCAGTGAATGGCTCAGTTAACCCCAGGGTGGACCCCATGTTTTCCCTCCAGGGCTGGGTCTGCTCCACTCCCATGGGCACAAACAGATCCATTTCACATGGTGCAAACCCTGGAGAACTCCTTACCTGTGCTCTGTGACATTCCAATCACACTAAATTTCATGCTGGGAAATCATCCCAAATCCCAAATCATTTCTTCCCCTAATACCTCCACGATTCCTCAAGCCCCTGGCACAGCCCCTGGCCAAAGGACTCTTTCCAAGGCTGCCCTGTCCTCACCACAGCAGCAGGGGCAGGCCCCAAGGCTTTAGAAACAGGATTGCTCTTTCATAGCAGAAAAGAAACTCTGCTCAATATCAAAAGGCCACAGCAAACCAACACAAACTGCTCATGAAACACTAACCTGCAGATGTTTGGGATGCTTCCCAAGGACCTTGAACCCTGCCAACTTCCTACCTATTTCCGTAACTGACATGGAATGTTATGTTTAAACAATTCCCTCCACTCCTCTCATTTTGCAGAGGTCGTTGTTTCTAATTTATTTTTCCACGGATAGATTGATACAAAGAGCTTGTAATAAATCCACACACATATATCTGGCTATAACTGGTTGTGCTTCCTGTATGATCTAAACAGGCTTTCAGCCTTTCAAGTCTTGGTAAAACAACAAATGCTCAAGCTCTGAACCAAGAAATCCCACAGGTACGTGTCTGACCCCTGAGCCTGTCACGAGCCACTCGCCCTCAAACCCCACAGAAAGGACCATTCTCCCTTTTATTCTGCTTTTCTTCTCTCTCTTCCCATGATCACCGCTCGAAGCTTCCCCATTTGTTCCCAGCGCTGGCTATTATTAACCCAGAGGCTTTCAACTTAGCATTAACTGTTTCACTCACTTTTCTCCCATGGCCCAATAGAAGAGTTTGCTCTGGTGCAGCAAACTAACTCCAGGCAGGAAACCTGACAGAATCATGTTCCTCTCTCTCTCTCCTTGTTTAATGTTAAGTGAAAACTCCAGCACTTAGTTCAGGGGGTGAACATCAAGCAAACCAAAAGCTGTTATTGAGACCAAACAACAAGGAGGTTCAAGGCTTGCAGGATGCAGGAGAAAGAAGATGGGAATTGTACAAGCCCTCAGCAAAGGCCACCCCAAGCACTGCCAAGCTCAGGGGGCTGGGCTGGATTTTCTCTGACAGCTCTATCTGCCCTGGCTGGACAGATTAACCCTGAGGCTGGGGTTACTATCACTTGTTACCAGATGCATGTCACAAATTTGAAATATCATCGGTCTCCACGTAGCCGTACACATGGTGTCTCTTGGTAGAAGGCACGTTGGCAGATGGATTTCCAACACCCCCTTCTAGATCCCAGAGCACTATTGGTCTTTGTTGAGCTAAGCAGTTAAATCAGGTTATTTTGATACTTCTGGCTCATTGCAGTGAGTTCTTATGGCTGGGAATTCACGATTGATCCGTATCTGCATTAAAATTCCTGTTAAATGGGACAACTCTGTCAAACTTTGTCTTAGGACACTCAGCAAATGTTAAACCACAAATGCGGTGACAGGGGACGCGCCTCAGCTTGGACTGCCAGAAAATTTGGGGAGTTTGGGAGAGGAACATGCAGCGTGACGGGACCCTCAGCAAAGAAAACACCCACTAACAGGACGGAAAGGCATCATGAAACACTTTCCTTACCTGATAGATCATGACTTTGAAGTTCCTGCGTTTCAGGAGCTCCGCTTCGTTGGCCTCCAGCTTCTTGATCTGCCCGGCTTGCTTCTCCAGGTTCTGCCTGACGGTTTTCACGTTGACGCTCACCTTGCGCACCTTCTCCAGCATTTTGTTGACGGTGTTGCTGGTGGTGGTGTGTGCCTTGGTCAGCTTGGTCAGCTCTCCCTGGATGCTGGTCACCGCGCTATCCATCTCCTGCTGCCTCTCCTCCAGCTGCGTTTGGGTCAGCTGGATCTGATCCACGGCCCCGATGATCTTGTCCAGCAGGGTCAGCACCATCACGCCGTTGATCTGGTCGGGTTTGATGGGCTCCTCGGGCGCTTGCTCCTCCGAGGTCTCAGAGACGGTGGGCGGCTCGATGATTTGCAAGGTGGTGTCCTCCATGGTGGCTGTCAGTGCAGGGAGAGAGCGGGGAAAGCTGAGCCCGAGCCTGGGCTAAACTCCGCGCTGGGAGAGCAGCCAGGAATGGGGAGCGCAGCGAGCGAGAGGCTGTGCTGAAATTCAAATGGCACAGCCCCGCACGGCCGGCCAGGGGAACTGCCCTGCAAAATTTTCCAGCCTTGCAGCAGGTCATTGGCTGACTCCACCTCAGCTATAGAAAAGGAGCCGCTGCCAAATGCCTGCTGACCCACCCTTTTGAAATGATTAAAATAGTTGGAGGGGAGACGAGGGCTCTGCATGCAAACACAAGCACGGCTCAGCCAGGAATGCGAAGCTCTGGAACTGCAGCCGCCCCTGCTTTACTCTCAGTCTAAAGGCGCTGAAGTAACAGGAGGAAAAAACAAAATCCTTTAGTGAACGGCTCGGGAAGCTGCTGGGAAGAGAGTGGGAAGCAAGCAGCCCCATCTGGGCACAGCTGTGTGCTCTGAAAGCTTTAAACAACTTTTTAAAGGTTTAAACAACTGCACATGCTGAAGTTCAGCTGGAAGTTTGGACCTTCTGACAATACTTAGGTTTGGGTGGGTTTTTTTCCCAGGACTATGAAAGCCTGAACTGCAGTATTTTAAAGAAATGCCACCATTTGAATTCAGTAGTTACAGCATGAAAAGTGGACAGGAATCTAAGATACAAGTCTGTTATCTTAGGAATGCCCCTCTCCCATGTACCTGAATGTACAGGAGGTACACATGGTACATGCAGGGTGGAACAGATTTCCAATCTGTTAAATCTCCGCACAGATTTAACTCAGAGAAGGATAATTCCCTCCTCTTAGGCAGCTGGGCACTCCCCCTAAAGGAGCTCTTCCAGCTCTGCAATCCTCGAGCCTCCTGCAGGTCCTGTCACCAGACTTTAAATGCGGGACAGTGCTTGTAAACAAAGCCCAAATTACTCGTGGATTTAGTGGTAAAATCCCTAAATTATTCAAAACGTGGGAGGTGCCACCAAACCTTGCAACAACCCAGCTGAGCACGCCAGGAATGTGGAGAAGGAAAGTTCAGATCTTGGGAGTGACCCTGGGCCAGAGCCTTCTCTGGTTCTGGCGTTGGCTCAGCCAGAGGGAACCAAGTGCCCATGGCCAGAGCTGCCTCTTGGGAAGGCTGTGGGCACACTGGCAAGGTGGCAGCTTTGGCAAGGGGTGTTCACCCTCAGCACTCCTGCCTGGCCATGCCTGCTCTCAGCCTTTGCCACTGGGCTCCTCCCAGAAATGATCCAACTGGGCAACCCCAACATCCCACGGATGCAGAGGGACATTGTTCATTGACAATGCCCACAGCAGTCAGCACTTTCCCTGCTGTGTGCCTGCCCCGTGACTGCTCGCTGTGCCCACTGACCTGGCCCTGCTGGCTCTGGGATCACAGGATTGCACCCTGTGCCTCCACAGCAGCTGTGAAAAATGCATATTTTATGATTGCCTTTTGGCAAATATTAAAATGAATATTATATGTGTTGTGCTAGAAAGTTATGCTGTATTAATTCTCTTAAGTAGTGTGTTAAATATGGTTTTAGGTTATAACATAATGTTAAAATAGAAACTATGCTATGTAGGATACTTTTTTTCCTAAAGAAAGGACTCGCAGCGAGATAGCAGTTGCAGGGCACCTGAATCTTTCAGATAAAGAGAATTTATTGCTCCATTAGCAGAAAAAACTAAATTCTTCCTGCCTCACACAGCCAGGATGATGCTGTCAGGATTCAGAGGAAGAAGTTGACACTGACCAGACAGAATCCTGTGTTTGAATGGAATTTATGCATCATGTATGAGGTGTATGAATATGCAACAGGCCGTTGCTTTTAAGGGTTAATCCTCTGTTAACGTGGGTGCTTTTTTGGGCTTATTTTGCCCAGAAAGAGGTACCCGGATGTCCATAACTCTTTGTTTTTATTGTGTCATATTGTCCTAATCCTAATTGTCCAAATTATTATTACTCTAATTATATTACAATTTTTATAACCATTTTATTACTATTAAACTTTAAAAATTATTAAAAACAAGCGATTGGCTTTTTTCCCACACCATGACGTCACAAATCAGCTCATGACGTCACTCCGGGACGCTGTGTGCCGCCTCTATCGTCACTTCCGGGGCGGGGCCGAGCGCGGTCTCCAGGAGACGTGCGCGTGACGCGGAGACGGGAGCCGGCTCGGGTCAGGCGGCGGCGGCGGCGACAGCGACAGCGACAGCAGCAGCGGCGGCGGCGGCGGCGGCGGCAGGTAATGGCGGGGAACGGAACGGGACGGAACGGGGCTGGATATGATGGGAACGGGATGGGATTGGATGGGGTGGGGACACCAGGCCGGGCTCCAGCTGCAGCCGGGCTGTAGCGCGGCGGCGGAGGCGGGAGGGCCTCGCTCCGTACGCCTGGCCCGGTTCTCACGGCTCCTCTCCGCAGAGGCCGCGGCGGGAGCGGCGCCGCCATGGGGGAGCTGTTCCGCAGCGAGGAGATGACCCTGGCGCAGCTGTTCCTGCAGTCCGAGGCCGCCTATTGCTGTGTCAGCGAGCTGGGCGAGCTGGGCAAGGTCCAGTTCCGCGACGTGAGTGTCCCCGGGGCGGTGGCGGCGCCGGCAGCACCCCGGGATCGGGACCGGGAGCGGGACCGGGCCCGGTGGGGCGGGCGCTTGCTGAGTGCCGTGTCTCTCCCCGCAGCTGAACCCCGACGTGAACGTGTTCCACCGAAAATTCGTCAATGAGGTGCGGCGGTGCGAGGAGATGGACCGAAAGCTCCGTACGTTCCCGCTGGGTGGATGTGGCTCTGACTCTGCAGCTTTTGGTTAAAAAAGTAAAAATAAAAACCCAGTGAAAGCAGGCTGAAGGTGCAGGGCAGCGTTTGGAACAGAGCAGAGGGGCGTTAAAAACGCCAGTCACTCGTTTTTGAAAGTTTAATAGTAATAAAATGGTTATAAAAATAGCAATATGATTAAGTAATGAAAATTTGGACAATTTGGATTTAGGACAGTACGAGACAATAAAAACCAAAGAATTATGGACAGTCCAGGGACCTCTTTCTGGGCAAAATAAGCCCAAAAAAGGACCCACATTAACAGAGGATTAACCCTTAAAAGCAACAGCCTGTTGCATATTTATATACCCCATACATGATGCATAAATTCCACTCAAACAGAGGGTTCTGTCTGGGCAGTGTAACTTCTTCCTCTGAATCCAAAAGTGTCTTCTAAGCAGGAAGAAGTTTGTTTCTTCTGCTAATGGAGCAATAAATTCTCTTCCTCTGAAAGATTCAGGTGTCCTGTGGCTGCTATCTTGGTGGGAGTGCCTCACTCCTTTCTTTAAAAAATATCCCACATACACAGTTTCTATTTTAACATTATATTATAACCTAAAACTATATTTAACACCCTACTTTAAAAAATTAATACAGTATAACTTTCTGACAGAACACATATAATATTCATTTTAATATTTGTGAAAAGCCAATAATAAAATACACATTTTTCACTGGGGTGAGGGTGCAGACAGGGCTACATCTCTGGAAAGATAGCTGGCTAAAACAGACAGCTTGGAATAGGAGATGAAGGAATCAGCTGCTGCTGGGGCCAGGTGCAGGTTGGGGAAACTGTTTGACACAGAAATATCTGTAATTAACGCTTTGAATGTTGTCTCTGCAGGGTTTGTGGAGAAGGAGATTAAAAAGGCAAATATTCCTATCATGGACACAGGTGAAAACCCAGAGGTGCCTTTTCCCCGTGACATGATTGATCTGGAGGTAATGATGTGTTAAGAGTTAAACTAGTATTTGATTCTGGATGGAAACAGGGGAAATTATCTCTGTGGGTTGATGCTTGCAGGATTTAGTGGCAGGGGGACATTAACTCAGTCTCCAGCTGTCCCTGGAAGCTGCTCTGCCAGCTGACATTCTCCAAATACAGAAGTGAGAGTCCTCACTAGGAATTTCACCACAGAAATGAGCCAAAAACTGCTGGAACCACCTGGTTTATGATGGTGTGTCATAAAGTTTATCACGGTTTTATTATTTGAAGAAGCTCTATCAATCCAGTCCATAAAAGTCTGGCTGAGTGTGAGAAGTCTGCAGTTGCCTGCAGATGTGACAGATGTGGATCTGTGCCACAGCAGGCTGGAGATGCACCTGTAAATCCTGTAAAACCTGTAAAATGCAAATTGGGTGGGGATGTGAAGCATCTCACTTGCCTCTGTGTTCTGACAGACTGAACAGCACTTAATTATGGAATTAAGTCCTTTTTATTTCTCCTTTTCACATCTTCCAGGCAAACTTTGAGAAAATTGAAAATGAGCTTAAAGAAATCAACACCAACCAGGAGGCTCTGAAGAAAAACTTCTTGGAGCTGACAGAATTAAAGTTTATACTGCGTAAAACTCAGCAGTTTTTTGATGAGGTCAGAATACCGGTGGGGTTTGACACTTGGGGAGCTGGTTCTTCTCATAGAAATTACCATTTTTATTCTCAAATATATTTTAGTTGCTGTTTTGGACAGCAGGGTCATTTTATGCTTTGTTTGAGAAAGCTGCACAAGTTGTTTTCCATTTTTCATGCAGTACACATAGCTACCCATAATTTACCTCCCACAATGCTGATTTGGGTTGTTCTAGTTAAGCAATGGTGTGTATGAAAATCGTGTAAAATAATTAAGATGTGAGTGCTTTTGAAAGCACATCAACAGCCCCAAAACCTGGTGCTACAGTGAGCACTGTCCCCAGTGGGTCACAGGTTCTTTGGTGCACGTGCAGAGGAATTAAAATGGAGCTGAATTTCTCTTCAGCCTTTAAAGTGTTATGTGGGGACTCATCAGGGTCACAGTACAAAGTCCACTGAGGTAACAGATTAATTAATTAATTAATTGAGCCTTTGATCAAACCCTGAAGCTTTCAGAGGTCAGTTGTGGAGCAAAGCTGACATTTAAAGTCTTGGACATTTTGTCAGATACCATCTGGGCCAGGAACTGGCAACTTCCACTGGACCTGAGAGCAGCTTCTCCAATGTCATTCATGGCACTGACATAAATCCTGCTTGGGAGAAGACATAACCCTTCCTTGTAAAGCTGAAGTATCTCAAGAGTCTTGGCAGTTGTCTCAGAGAGCTCCTGTGTGTTTTTCAGGACATGTTTTTGCTGAACAGATGTCCTGTTTCCTCTAACCTCAGGATTTGATCAAAGAATTCTTAACGGAAGTGGCTCCGGGTTTTTACAAGGGCTATTGTCAAGTGGAGCTGGACTCCTGCACGCTTCAGGCCATTTATCTAACAGTTTGTTTTTTGTTGTTTTGGCACAAGATATTGCCTGTTCAGGCACCAAGGTTGGTCCTGTGCCAGTCATAGTCACTGCTGACACAGATAGAGCTGCTGGTGTGAGGGCTGCTGGGTTGTGGGGTTGGTTTCAGTACAAAAAACCCTTTGTCTTCGAGTGTTGGATGTTCACTTAAGTGTCCCTTGGACAAACAGGATTAACCTGATAATCCACTACTTTGCTGTGTTAAAGTAGCACTGCCTATTCTGATGTAAAACCAAGTGCTGAGCACTTCTATATCAAGAATGAATCCCAAACTGGTTTGGGGTGGGAAGGACCTTAAAGCTCACCCCCATCCACCCCCCTGCCATGGGCAGGGACACCTTCTACTAGATCAGGTTGCTCCAAGCCCCATCCAACCTGGCCTTGTTCATTACTGTCCTCTCTGCCCACTGCTCTTCTTCATCTGTGGTGGGATCAAGCTAAATTTAAAGATCAAAATCAATTTTCTAAACAGTCCATGGCAGGTCACCCACAGCCTTACACAAAGCAGCCACAGAAAGCTTAGATATGTCCTGCTTCTCTTTCTTAACATTTTTCTGTAGTGATAAAACAAAACACACCAAATAACATGTGCTGCTCTACATAAAAGCAAACAGAACAGCTCACAGGTGATGTTCAGTAAAATGTAAGTGTGGACAATTTAAACCTGCCTCAGCTTTCTGTGCTGGGGGGAGCCCGAGCAGCCCAGAGCTGCCTCTGCTCACCATCCCAGAGTGGCCAACTTCCTCCATGCTGCCCTTGCACAACACTTTCAACACTTGAAGACTACAATAACTTGTAATTAAGACTGTGTTATTCATAGTAATGAGTTGCACAAGAAATGGCTGACTCTCCAATTCCTTCATGCCTGGCTTTTGCTCTTCAGACTTTGAACACGGTGGGAGGGAGGGTGGCAAAATGTCCCCTTGTTCTTCCTGTGACCATTCCAGCCCAAGCAGCCATTTCTTGTTCCAACACACCATGTTGATGATTATGCTCCTTTTCTCAGTCTTCTTGTCCTTGCTAATGAAGAGCCATATGAGCTGGAGAGATTTCTCTGAGAGCTTTGCCCAGAGTGTGAGCGTAAAAGAAGACTGGAAAAGTAACGGTTAATGGCATGCAGTCCCTTCTTCCTCCCTCTGACTCTTCTGCCATCTGCTTTTCTCTGTTTGCTTTGCATCTGTCACTTCTGTCTGGCTCTGGGTTAATAGATGGTGACATGAATCCTTTTTAGTTCTTGTGAACGTTGATTTTTGTCCTGTTTGTGACCTGGAAGGGGCTTGAATTGTATGGGTTTGCACTGGGCATCCAGAACTGTCACAGGGCAGGACTGCAATCATCAGTGGAGAAAATGAACCCTTTTTGAGATTAAAGGTGCTGATCTGGAAGCTGATCAGGGGATCAATAGGCAATTTTAAAATGTTTAATTATGAAAGCTCTTATATTATGCCTCTTGATTGCTGTCATGGAAATGCTTGGGAGATTCCAATCCTGAACGACCTTATCTAGTAAAAACTACTCCACAATAACTCTGACATTTCACTCCTTGCTGGCAAAAACTCGTATTCAAAGTAGATTTCCCAGAATCCTGGAACTGGATAGTTCTTCCATTTCCACACAGTCTCAGTTTTTTACTTCTATTAAATCCCCCAGCAGTGTTTTAGTTATCCTTCCTGCTGCAGAGCTGCTGCTGCTGTGCCATTTCATTCCTAGAATCGTGCTCATCACATCAGTTGTTGAGAAATGAATTTAAGAAACATGGAGTTTGTAATGCAAATAATCCTTGCAAAAGAAGGTTTTCTTTTAGTTAAACAGTCTAATCCACATTTATTTTAAACTGTTTTGCTTTGTAGTTCCACCCCCTCTAAGCAGGACTTGTCCTGAATAAAGGACACGTAGTCCTAATGGGCCAAGCTAATTTTAAACACATATAACAAATTCTCTCTCAGGTGAGGCAAATCCAAAGGTGTCACATTGTCCTTCTTTTTTCATGAGTCATCTGCTAAAATGTGCTGCACGGAACAAAAGATTACCACCAACAGTGTCTTGGTTACTGGAAATACAATACAAGCCTCTAACAATTGTAACTCACTGTTCTTCAACATCCTGAAATTGAGATGTCAAACAGTCACTGGGATGTTTGGTCTGTGTGTTTTCATTTTCAGGTACCAAACTTTCTTATTTTAGTTGTGTTCTCTATGAACTGAATTTCCATTCAGTTTTTGATGTTGCAACAAGTCTCCTTTAAGTCGAAAGGATCAGGAATTCCTGTGTTGCCTTTCCAAGCTGAGTGAAGGGATCCCTCCCTCATGTAACATTCCAAGCTGCAGCAAGTGTGTGTCCAAGCAGTTGAGCTGCTTTTGGTGTCAGCCTTGCAAAAACTCTCTTGTATATGGCAAACACTTTGATTTGTAAAGTGTTGGGGAGATTTTCACTCTGACACAACTATTGCCCAAATACAGAGACTGGGGCTAAGTCACTGCACTTGCCACAGGTTTTGCAAGGCTGTGCTCTGTGTGTGTGTGGGTGTGATGTGTCCTTGGGTCAAACTCTGCCTTCCAGTGTGACTTAACAAGTTCCCTAGATGGCTTTGTGGAAAAGACCTCCTGCATTGCACAGAGGGTAGACTTTGGCCCTCTGGTTGTGCTCAGGAACTGTAATCTTTGGCATTTCATTTTATAAGCTGCAGAAGTAGAACTAAATGTGAGGTGGGGTTGAACAAGTGTGAAGATGGTGCACAAGAGGACATGATTTGAGCATCTTTGACCTGAATTTCTGACGCTTACAAGCCATATTCCTAAGAATTTTAGCCTGAAAATTGGTTGCAAAGAAGGACAGTGTAAAACTGTCCTGTTTTAATGCCTTGCTGGCCAAGAGATGAACCATGCTGCCAGCCTGCTCTGAGCAGTGTTTATGTCTGATGGTGAACCATAAGGATAAATTAATTTAATATCTGGGGAAATACATGAGTCAAGTGTGTTTCTCTGGTTTGTGCCATTAAAAATGGTTCTTGGGAACATCACTTGTGTTTAAAACTTGAATTTTTTTTTTGAATTCTGCCTTTCTTCAGACTTATATATCTCCCAACCCCTTTGTTGCAACAATCCTCAAGCCTTTTTTGTATGGAAGCCCTGCTGAGCCATTCCATCTTTCCTCTTGTTTTTCTCCTTCCATGTGTGATTCTTGCTGTCTTTTCTGTCATCTTGTTCTTTTTGCTGTCTTACGTTTGCTCTTCCTTTTCTTTTCTTTCCTTTCTTCTTTTCTTTCTTTGTCTCCACAACTATCTCCTGGCTCCTCATTCCCTGCATGCCACTAACTGGTTTCATTAGATATTAATTGATTTGTGAATTCAGGCTGAATTGCATCATCAGCAGATGGCGGATCCAGACCTGTTGGAGGAATCCTCTTCACTCCTGGAGCCGAGTGAGATGGGAAGAGGTGCCCCGCTCCGACTCGGGTAATTGCACTTCAGGGTTGCTGGATCAGGGATTATCAGCCCTTGGAAGCACCAATGCTTTGAGCACAGCTGTGGAAACTTTCCACACCAAGCAGATGAAAGCTGATCTAAAGCTGGCTGTTGCTCTCTGCTCTTTTTGTGGGGAAAAGGAAATATTCGCTTCCCAGTTCGTGTTTGTGTTTCACAAGTTTCTCTCTGCAGTTAACAAACTGTTTCTCTCAAGTTTCTCTCTGCACCAAACAGTTAACCCAGTTTGTTCTGTGTAAGCCTATCTGTTTGTTTCCTCAGACATTCTGAGATCTCAGAGCTTTGTTGGAAGTTGTAGCTACTGTGGGCACATAATGATCTGAAATAACTGTGTAATTCTACATCCTCTTTATCAGCTGCTTCCAGGCTTCCTTGTACGTGTGGAATACTTTATCTGGACATGGGGCTTGGTCCAGTGAGGTCTAAGTATGAGCCCAGGACATTGTCACTGCCAGCCATGGCTGCTGTAACCCTCACAGCCAATGTACCAGGACTGTAGGGGAATGAAAGCTAGAAACTGGATATCTAAATGCATTTGTTTCTCCTATAAACTGGATATCTAAATGCATTTGTTTCTCCTATAAGCTGTGATTTACATATTTTTTAAAAGATTATTTCATTCTGTTAAAAAACAGGGCCTGTGCTGTAGTACAGTTGTTTTGCAGTGTATTTAGAGGACCTTCCATTTTACTTAATTCACAGAATTAACAGAATCACTGGGTTGGAAGAGACCTTCAAGATCATAGAGTCCAAGCTCTTCCTGACACCTCAACTAAACCGTGGCACATCCAGTCTTTTTTTAAACACATCCAGGGATGGTGACTCCACCACCTCCCTGGGCAGACCATTCCAGTACTTGATCACTCTTTCTGTAAAAAAATTCTTCCTAATATCCAACCTATATTTCCCTTGTCATAGCTTGAGACTGTGACCTCTCGTTGTGTCAGTTGCTGCCTGGAGAAAGAAACCAACCTTCAGGTGACTACAACTACCCTTCAGGAAGTTGTAGAGAGTGATAAGCTCACCTCTGAGTCTCCTTTTCTCCAGGCTAAACACCCCCAGCTCCCTCAGCTGTTCCTCACAGGGTTTGTGTTCCAAGCCCCTCACCAGCCTCATTGCCCTCTATTGTATTTGTGTGGCCCCCAGACAGAGGAGGGAAATGATGAATCTGACTCCATGTTCTCAGAAAACTAATTTATTATTTTATGATACTATATTATATTAAAGAATACTATAAAAAGGATACTTACAGAAGACTAACAAGATAATAATGAAAACTTGTAACTCTTTCCAGAGTCCCGATTCAGCTTGGCCCTGATTGGCTGATAAGTCAAAACAATTCACATGAAACCAATGAAACAACCACCTGCTGGAAAACAATCTCCAAACACACTCCAAAAGAGCAAAACACATGAGAAGCAAATCAGATAATTATTGTTTTCCTGTTTCTCTGAAGCTTCTTAGCTTCCTAAAAGAAAAATCCCAGGTGAAGGAATTTTTCAGAAAATACGAATGCGACAGCCCTCCTCAAGAACTAACATTAAACCAGGATTATTATAGCTTTCATTGTGGTGCCAGCCCCCAGCTGGCAGCTGTGCTGGCTGTGGGGGGGTTCAGGTGCAGCCCCTCAGGCCGTGCTGTCCCCCTGCAGGTTCGTGGCTGGCGTGATCAACCGCGAGCGCATCCCCACCTTCGAGCGGATGCTGTGGCGCGTGTGCCGCGGGAACGTCTTCCTGCGCCAGGCCGAGATCGAGAACCCCCTGGAGGACCCCGTCACGGTAAGGGAGCTTGTCCTGCTTTGGGGTAAATTTGGGAGAAAGCCTCCAAAACGGGACCCACACGGCCCCTCACACGGCTAGCTCAGTTAGAGCATGAGACTTTTAATTTCAGGGTTGTGGGTTGGAGCCGCACGTTGGGTGCCAAAATTTGCTCTGATTTAGGGCAAATTTGGGAGAAAGCCTCCAAAAGGGGGCCCCTCCACATAGCAAACCCACACAGCCCGTCCCTGCAACCACCTAGCTCAGTTAGAGCATGATACTCTTAATTTTGGGGTCGTAGGTTTGAGCCGCACGTTGGACACCAAAATTTGTCCTGGTTTAGGGCAAATTTGGGAGAATACCTCCAAAAGTGGGCCCCTCCACATAGCAAACCCACACAGCCCGTCCCTGCAACCAGCTAGCTCAGGTAGAGCATGAGACTCTTAATCTCAGGGTTGTGGGTTCGAGCTGCACGTTGGGTGCCAGAATTTGTCCTGGTTTAGGGCAAATTTGGGAGAATACCTCTAAAACGGGTCCCCTCCAGAAAGCCAACCCACACAGCCCCTCCCTGCAACTGGCTGGCTCAGTTAGAGCATGAGACTCTTAATCTCAGGGTTGTGGGTTCAAGCCCCATGCTGGGCACCAAAATTTGTCCTGGTTTAGGGCAAATTAGGGAGAAAGTCTTGAAAAGGGGGCCCCTCCACATAGCAAACCCACACGGCCCGTCCCTGCAACCATCTAGCTCAGTTAGAGCATGTGACACCTTTAATTTCAGGGTCGTAGGTTTGAGCCGCACGTTGGGCACCAAAATTTGTTCTGATTTAGG
Source organism: Setophaga petechia (assembly GCA_024362935.1). Classification (NCBI taxonomy): domain Eukaryota; kingdom Metazoa; phylum Chordata; class Aves; order Passeriformes; family Parulidae; genus Setophaga; species Setophaga petechia. Next base: position 2,206,488 of record JANCRA010000044.1, on the reverse strand, counting down.
GTAAATCTGGAAGAATACCTCCAAAAGGGGGCCCCTCCAGAAAGCAAACCCACACAGCCCGTCCCTGCAACCAGCCAGCTCAGTTAGAGCATGAGACTCTTAATCTCAGGGTTGTGGGTTTGAGCCGCACGTTGGACACCAAAATTTGTCCTGGTTTAGGGCAAATTTGGGAGAAAGCCTTGAAAAGGGGGCCCCTCCAGAAAGAAAACCCACACAGCCCCTCCCTGCAACCAGCTAGCTCAGTTAGAGTATGACACTCCTAATTTCAGGGCTGTGGGTTTGAGCTCAGTAACAACCTCTCTTTCTCATATGAGGCTGATGTGTTCCCTTGTCCCCCCAACCACTCGTGGCTGACCTGTGCAATCATCTGTCTGCTAGGACAGACTTTGTTCTTATTGTGCAGAACTTCCTTAAATTGAGGTTACACCTAATGTAATTATTCTTGAAACATTATGTTAAAATTTCCTAAGTAAGGTAGAACAATAACTTGTCAACAAATGCAGGAAAGGGGCCCTGGCTGCCCCCACAGACACAGCTGTGCAAGGAATGTGCCTCTGGTCTCCCTGGGAACCACACTGGTTAAAATCCACTTTTTTTAATCTTCATTCACTCTTTTGGCTTGATTCTGTAGGTGAGCTGACTGCACTAAGTGCTGATAAAATCTTTGTTATTTTTGGAGAGCTTGCCAGGTTTTCCTATTTACTGGATTGTATAGAATCAATAATGGATAACCTGGGGCATTTTGCTTCAGTGAACACAAATACAGTGCAAGTATTCTGTACTGAGGCTGAGAAAATTGCTCTCCTTGTGACTGTTCAGTGTTAATCAGGAACATTTCTTGACCTGCTGTGTATATCTGAGCTCTGATGGACAGACTCAGTGAAAGGAAAATTAGAATTCTGGTAATTAGCCAGTGCTAATTTCTACAATTCTCTCCTTTGTTCTAGGGGGATTACGTGCACAAGTCTGTATTTATCATCTTCTTCCAAGGTGACCAGCTGAAGAACAGAGTCAAGAAGATCTGTGAAGGGTATGAAAGTCTGTAATTGAGAGCTGGGCAGCTCTCAGTTATTTGAAACACACTGCCATGACTTTATATCGATATTTCTCAACTCCCTGTTTCACAGTGGCTGCAGGAGCAGATATTAAATGTGCCAGAAGTAACTGAAACACATTTTACAGTCAGACTTGCCACTCCCCAGCCTGTAATGCTCAAAGTACCCAACTGCTGTGCTAGGGAATGCAAAAAAACCAAGGCAGTGGTGATTTCTGGGGCAGGCCTGATGGACATCAGTGGGAAATTCTCACAGTGGAGACAACAGTGACTGCTTCTATCAGCAGTTGCAGTGCTGTGGCAGCATCTCCCCTCAGCTGGATGGCTGCCCAGCCTCGTGACAGTGCCTGGAGACACTGGCAGCACAGGGAGCTGAGGATTCTCTCCCACTTCTGTTTTCTTTAGCACTCAGCTTCTGCTTTGGCCTAAAGCACTTCTACTTTTCTGTTTTGATTTATTGGCCCCCTGTGATGTATGGGCTGGAGCTCTGCTTGGCAGTCTCTGCTGATCAGAAACTTCTCTCAAGGTGCCTGTGGCTGACCCCTGAATGATTGATTTTCTTTCCATCTCTGTCACTGAGGTGCTTCCCTGTCTTCCAGGTTCCGGGCCTCCCTCTACCCATGCCCAGAAACACCTCAGGAGAGGAAGGAAATGGCTTCTGGTGTCAACACCAGAATTGATGATCTTCAGATGGTAAAATAACTGGGGATTATGACCTTTCTTTGGTTGGTTGTTTTGGTTTTTTTTTTATAATGTGGTTGAAACTTATATTGAGAAACTTTGGATCCTGTTAAAACAGGAGGATTTTGCCCCTCTGAGATGACCATGTTTTCACCTTCAAGTAGCTTGAGACCAGCAGTGCAAGAGAAGTGTTTGGGGACTGCTCAGTTGGTTCTGTGTCAGGATTTGGGATGGATGGAGGGCTAAGCAATTTAATATAAACAAATAATTACAGACAACTCCATACCAGGGAGAAAAGAGGAACTCATGTAGGGAGATCCCATAAGGCATGTTGTGTAACTGCCTGCTTCATCTGCAAGTACTTTGAAAACATTTAAACTTTTTTCAAGCTGAGATACAACAATGCTAACATTAACTTAGCTCTTCCTTTTTCTGCCTGTCTTTATATTTTCACATTGTGCTGTCCTGAAGAGCTTCTGCTTTACAACTAATCTCTGCCTGAGTGTTGGTAAAATGTAATTAGTACTCAGATCTCATGGGTGCCACCTCTGAAATACCTGGTGCTTGCTTCAAGGAAGAAAGGCAGTATGTGATAATGTAGAAAGATTTAAGGGATTTGAAACAAAAATTGAGAAAAAGTTCAGAAGCTAAAAGGAAAAAGGGTTGAATATGACCTACTTATTTGATACAGAAACTGTCTCAAGTGGGGAGTTGTGCAGTGTAGCTCAAAAGATATTTTAAGGTATTTTAAAGACAGGAACTCAGAAGCAATGTAACTGCTGTAAACTTTGTGTGCCTTCTGTCCTCACTTTCCCTGCAATCTAAGACTTTCCACTCTGGAAATCTGACTTGGCCTGAGTTTGTTATGTTCCAGTTGGAAAACACCCTCAGTAGGAAACACTTTCTCCTGTTCCCTTCAGTAAACAAGACTTTCAGGGTAATTAGTGTGTTTTTTCAAGGCAGCACACCCTTTACTTGCAGAGCTCTTCTCTGCTCTTTTAACCTGGGTGGAGGTAAAATTGTTCCCTGTGATCTTGGCACAGTTCATTGTTTGAAATAACCACTGACCTTGGAGCTGGAAGAGGAAAATAATCAGAAAGTGTAAAATAAAAAAGCTCTTAAGCTTTTCAGCAGAGCTAATTACTATGGGGGCTAATTACTACATCACAGACTGCAGGCATGGGGTGGAGGAGCAGGCTGGTGGTTCATCCTCTGTGGGAAAGCTTCTCTTGTTGGTGCACCTTGATCTTTGGGCCATGATTTGGCCTCATCTTTCTCCTGCTTGTCTGAAAGGTGCTGAACCAAACCGAAGATCACCGGCAGAGGGTTTTGCAGGCAGCTGCTAAAAACATCCGCGTGTGGTTCATCAAAGTGAGGAAGATGAAGGCCATCTACCACACCCTGAACCTGTGCAACATCGATGTGACACAGAAGTGCTTGATTGCTGAAGTGTGGTGTCCTGTTGCTGACCTGGATTCCATCCAGTTTGCTCTCAGGAGAGGCACTGTGAGTAAATGCTGTGCCTGTGGCAGCACCACATGGGTTCGTTGTTCATTGCCTTTTCTGGTTTGTGAGCCTCTGAGCACCATCCCTTGGGCTGCTGGAATCACAGAGGACAGCTTATTTAGCATGCAGGAATGATGGCTTAGAGATAAAAGAAGTAACAAATACGTTGAGAGAAGCTTAAAGTTCCGGTGAAGGCTGGAATGGGGAGGATTTTACTGTGTATGAGGCTTAGTTACCCTGGCTGGGCTCTGTAGTCCTGGTGTCTGGATAGAGGAGCTCTCCAGGATGTTGGCAAACTCACCCTCTGCTCAAATAGTCAAGAGAGTTGAGTTTCTTGAAATCCTTCCACCTGCAAGATTTGTTTTCTTGTCTATCCTACACAATACTCACCTTTACTCCTGCTGCACAAAGTGGAGAGCTGTGGGATCCTGGCAGCCTTCCTGAGGTGCTGCAGTGTCTCATTGTGCAAGCACACTGCAAACACTCAAGTTTTCAGTTTTCCAAATGGGGACAGCTGTGACTTCATCCTCCAGTGCTCTGAGGGTGGGTTTGCTGATCTTCCCTTTGTTTTTCTCTAACAGGAGCACAGCGGATCCACTGTCCCATCTATTTTAAACAGGATGCAAACCAATCAGACCCCACCCACATACAACAAAACTAACAAGTTTACTTCTGGCTTTCAAAACATTGTTGATGCTTATGGCATTGGGACATATCGGGAGATAAATCCAGGTAAATTCAGATGCAGAAAAGTCCAAGACTTCTGTCTCATTTTTTTTAGTTGTGATGTTTGTCTGTATTACCTGTCCTGTGTGGAAATCTCTAATAGAGAATTCTAGTAGAGACTCATCAGCTTTCAGTAACAGAGGGGAAGCTGAGGAATTATATTTGCTAAATTGAGAATGTTGTCTTTTCCCTTACAGCACCCTATACCATCATCACCTTCCCATTCCTGTTTGCTGTGATGTTTGGGGATTTTGGCCATGGAATCCTGATGACTCTGATTGCTGTCTGGATGGTGGTGAGGGAGAGCAGGATTCTGTCCCAGAAGAGTGACAATGAGGTAAAGTGGCAGATTGTGCTGAGCTCTGCATTTCAGACAAAGAGCTGCAGCTTGGTTCACTCCCATCCTTTTCCCCTTGAGGTGACAATGCCCATTACTCCTCCTTTGGAATTTTTGAAGCACGTGGGCAGGCTGGGAAGCCTGAAGAGCACACACACACACTAAGTAGTGTAATTTCATAAAAGTATTGAGTTCCCTTGATTTTTCCTTTTGTATATTTATAGGAAATTATTAATTTCAGTTGTCTGAAGGAAATTATTAAAGTGTAGTAGGTAAGTTGGCATAAACAAATCACCCCAAATTTAGCTGGATCATAGTGGGGTTTAGCCACTGCAAAACTCCCAATTACTGTATCTTTATATCCCATCCCTGGAATTTTTCCTATTTGCTGCTCAAGGTTGGTTTTGCTGGCTCAGGGCTGACAGGAGCTGAAGCAGAGTTAAGATACACTGGCAGGGCTGGAGGAGACTGGCAGGGTCTGTGCTCCTGGTTCCAAACTCATGCTGCCAGCTGGGAGTTGCATCAGGCTGTGCAGTTTGTCCTCTCCAGCTGCTCCTGGGTCCCCTGTGGAGTTCCATGCTGCCCCTTTATCCTCATTATCTGTGCTGCTCTGCTCCCTCTTGCACCCTTAATCCCTGCCAAGGGGAAACAGAGATTTTGGGCTCTTGGTTCATGTGGCCAATGTTTGTCCCACAACAAACTGATTTCCCTGGTTTGGCTTTAGGAGTGACCTTCCCTTGTTGGTTCTCTGCTTGTTTTTTCTACCTCCATCAGGGTTGGGATTGAAGGCACTTGAGACAATAGCTCATGTTCAGACTCAGGTGTTTATTGTTTCTTACCAGTGTTACAGTCTCACAACCCTGAGTTCTGCAGTCTTTCATTAGCAAGACACAAAATGGCCAACAATCTCTTGTAACAAGGTCTTTTAAGACTAAACTATCCAATTAAGAAATGACACCTAGATTATTTTTCCTTTTAACCCAATAACTGATCACTCAAAGTCTGCAGTGTAGACTTTCCTGTCCAATTACAAAATACCACCCAAACCCATGAAGAAGAAGGTAGAAGAAGGTAAAGAGGAACAACCTGTCTCCACCCTAAAACCTCCATCTTGCTTCATATTTATTTCTATATTCTAAATCCCCAAACTCTTAAGTTTTCCACCCTGTGATATTACACATTTCTAACCAACTACACACCCATAATCCCAATGCTGTTAATCAATTCTGGAAGCCTTCTCCACAGCCTCAGGTCAAATGCAATGTTCTCTTGTGGGTCATTGCCTTTCAGCACAGAAAATTTAAAATTCTCAGCATCCAGAGTTCCAACATTCCCTGTTCTCATGGACTTTTTGTTCCTTTTTGGGTTTTTACACCAGATGTTCAACATGGTGTTCAGTGGTCGATACATCATCCTGCTGATGGGGCTGTTCTCCACCTACACAGGCCTCATCTACAACGACTGCTTCTCCAAATCCCTCAACATGTTTGGTTCCTCCTGGAGTGTCAGGCCCATGTTCAATAAAGCCAACTGGTCGTGAGTAAACCCTTGGTAACTTTGTAGACACAGTGTGTTGGTTTGGAAAGCCAGGTATCTGCTAAGCAAGGCAGGAGCCTCCCCTGAAATGGAGAATGTGAACCCCTTCCCTCCAAATTGCTATAAATTTTAAATTAAGGGGCTCTCAGGCAAAAATTATGGGAGCAGGAAAATAAGTTCTTTAATAGGGAAGAAAATAAAAGGATAAAATAAACAATGCAGTACACTAGAACAACATGACAGAGTCAGAACACAGCCTGACACCCTGTGGGTCAGGGTGTTGGCACCAGTCCCATTGGAATTGTGGCTCAGCCCTCCTGCAGTGTCAGGGGTGGTTCTGCTGGAGCAGGGATCCTGTAGAACAAGGTGGAGTCTTCCTCTGGAGATCCAGGGGAAGAAGAGGCAGCTGCTGTTCCTCTGGGGAATCCAGTGCAGAAGCCGTGCTGGTGTTCCAGAATCTCAGATTATATCCAGGTAGCAATGCTTGGCTCCTCCCTCTGGGCTCACATCTCCCAGTGGGATGCTGTAGCTCTTATCAGACATGCAGGGACACTCAGTAGCTGTTATCAGCAGGTGTCTGCCCTGAGGGAGGATTGGGTGTGGAAAGGATAAGGAAATCTGCCCACTGAACAGAAGCCAACTGCCATACAGTGGCAAATAGAATAATACATCTTGCATTGCAGTCTGGGACACACAGGGAGAAGCAGGTGACTTGTCCTTCCCCATTGTCCTTCCAGCCCAGGAAAGCAAAAATTTCTGACCTCTGTCTCAGGTAGATTTGGAAGAGGGGTGTAAATATGCCAAGATTCAAAATGGCTTTTTTTCCCAGAAAACTTACAAAGATGCAGTTTCTCATCTATTTCCCCATAGACATTTCAAGATTCCTGTCCCCTGCACCTGTCTTCCTTGTGACAGAGTAAAAACTCAAGAAACAGGGTTTTATCCATTTGGGAAAATCTCTAGAACCATCCAGCTTCTATAACCTTGAAGCTCTCTCAATTTAAGCCATTCCTTGCTCTCACAAGGGAAGAGTGTTGTTAGTTTTTACAGAAGGAGGGTGGCATTGCTGTTGTTAATGTTTTATAATCTTGTTCCCAAACAGGGATGCTTTGCTGCAGACCACCCCCCTGCTGCAGCTGGATCCTGCCATCCCAGGGGTGTTTGGTGGCCCCTATCCCTTTGGCATTGACCCAGTAAGAGCTCCTCCTTCCTCTGCAGGCTTTTGGGCAAAATCCTCTGTGTTAGGAGAAAGAAAAGTACCTGTGCACTGTTCTGTGAAAGATCCCCCAGCCCAGCCATTCACTTAGCAAGTCCATCAATGGTGGGAGTACTCCAGAATTATTGAATTCCTACTGAGATGCCAAATTTGTAATAGAGACCCTTGTTCTGACATCCATTAAAGGCTGCTTTCTCACCCTTTCTAACCTGCAGTCCTTTAATCAAATCTGATTAGCCTTGAAAATCACTTTCTGAAGTTATTTTCTTACCTTGGACAAAGTTGTTAATCCCTTTTTACAGTCACCCTTGGAAATTTACATTTCCCAGTAATTCTGTCACTTTGTACCTGCCTGCCTCAACACCTCTGCTCTTAACTCTGCTTGTAATATATGACAAACCTCGTGTGGGTTCCACAAAGTGCAGGAAATCAGAGCTGTGTGTAATTGTTCCTTTAAATGGATGATTATATTCTCTCTGTTAAGGATACAGCCTCTTTTCCCCTGCACCTTTGAGGTACCATGAAAACAGATTTAATTCCTGCTCAGTGGTGGGCTCAGTTGCTGTCAGGCTGTTCCCAGCTGAAAGCTTGTCTGCTCATTTCCCCAAAATAAATAGGACAATCACATTTTTAAAAACCTGCTTTTTCAGCCTCACACTTCCTGACTGGTTCATACTGTTTAGCTTAAAGGGAGTGTTTTCCTTCTCCTGATTTCCTTCCCCTGGTATCTGACTAGGTGTTGTTTTTCCACAGATCTGGAATATTGCCAGCAATAAGCTGGCTTTCCTCAATTCCTTTAAGATGAAGATGTCTGTGATTCTTGGCATTTTCCAGATGCTCTTTGGTGTGGCATTGAGTCTCCTCAACCACATGTAAGTGCTTTGCTCTGGTTTTCTCATGGTGGGGGCAGTGGAATGGCTTTGGGTGTTGTGTGCCTCCTGATGGAAGGTGCAGTGCAGTTGTGTCTGGTTGTGTGGAATTGTGCCTGTCAGGCAGTTCCTGTGCTCCAGGCCCAGCTGTTGTTGAGCTGCTGAGCCCCTCCACTCTCTTCAAACTCTTATTAAAAGCTTTTGCCCTAATTCTAACCAAATCTAATATAAACTTTCTTTTTTTTTTCTTTCCTGTAGCTATTTTAAGAAACCACTGAACATATACCTTGGATTTATCCCAGAAATGATTTTCATGTCCTCCCTCTTTGGATACCTTGTTATTCTCATCTTTTACAAGTGGACAGCCTACGATGCTCACACATCCAAGGAAGCACCCAGCCTCTTAATACACTTTATCAACATGTTTCTGTTCTCCTATGAAGACACCAGTAATAAGATGCTTTATAGTGGGCAGGTGAGTGCTCTTGCTAGGACAGAATCAGAGATGCTTCGTGGTACTGGAGTGTTTCATTGGCCTTGTCATAATTGTGAAATCAAGCATGAAACATCTTTACACTGTGACAGAGCATTTCTGAAGGCTGACACTATGTATGGTTGAAGAAGGAAGGAATAATCCCTTTACCAGGAAATTTTATTTGTCTGATCATAAGCCAGCTGTGGCTTCAGAACACGTGGATCCTGATTAATTGTGGAAAGCAATTAGGAATATTGTCCCATGTCTGCAGTGTGATTCCTCTCAGCCTAGCTCAGACACCAACTCTGTTTCCTCCCAGCAGTATCAGACATCTTCCAAATTCTCATTTTCTGCAGGATCTTTCATATTTTTCCCCATTCTAACCCAGTCTCAGCATTAAATGCTGTGCTGAGTCAGAGGTGGCAGCTGCAGGCGTTAAATACTTAATTGCTGTTCCCAGAAGAGAGGGAGGTAGTGGAGCATCCCCATGCTGGGAATTCAGCCATTCTTGCTGGGTTCAGTGTGTGTTTGAGCAGGGCCTGCAGCTGAATCACCTGAGATTTGTGTTTTTTGCAGAAAGGGCTCCAGTGCTTCCTCGTGGTGGTGGCCTTGCTGTGTGTGCCATGGATGCTGGTGGCCAAACCCCTGGTCCTTCGCCAGCAGTATCTAAGGAGAAAACACTTGGTGGGTGACTCCCTTTGATATTTTACCTATGAAAACTGTTTTTGGTTGAAAAGCTGTGTTCTCCATCCTGAGCTTGGATTCATGGGTTCACACTGCATTGAAACCTGTAAAGTGTTTTTGCATATTCCTGGGCATACCAGCAGGTGGGTGTTACAGAGACAGAGTGTTGCCTGCCTGCTTCCCAGATCTGGATCCAGCATCAAACCTGCTTTTAAAAACCCCTTATGTTGGTAATGATCAGAACAGTGTCTCTGGCTTGGGCTTTGGTAGCTGGTTTAGGAACAGCCTCCCTGGCTGCTGGATGCACTTCTGTGGCTGGCAGTGGGAAACAGAGATGGAATTGGCCAGCAGATTTCTCAGCTACATTTGTTAAAGCAGCTTGGATGGTTAAAAAATAACAATTTAAAGAGACTTGGAGAGTGATGTGAGAGGCTGTGTGCTGGGGTGCTCTGTAGGTTTCCAGCTGTTTCCAGCTGTGTGTGAGATGCAGGAACGTGGCGCTGCAGAGAAGTGCGAGCGCTCCCTGCACGCTGCGGGGACGTGCAGCGAGTCAAAGATCAGCTCAGTTACAGACACTCCCTCTCCCTTCTCTGACCACCTTTCATCCTCCCATGTCCCCTCCATTCGTTTCCCTTTCTCTTTTTGTTTTCTTCCTCCTCCCCTCTCTTTTCTTGCATCCATCCACCCCCAGGAAGGGCAGCCCGAGGAGGCCCAGGGCAGCACGAACGCGCAGGCGCTCGAGGCAGCAGCGGCTGCAACAGTGAGTGCACCTCAAACTCGCCTGATGCATTGCAGATGGGAGTTGGCTTTGTGTCTGGTTCTTATCAAGGGAGCATGGAATGTATCTGAATTTCATAAGGGAATGGCAAGTGCACCTTTAGGGTGAAAAAACCACTGTCTCTTGGAAAGAGCAAAGTTCAGCCAAATTGATACATTCTGGATGAACACCCAGGCTGGAGGATGGTAGTTGTGCGTGCACAGAGACACTTCCTTGCAGGAGTGCTGCTGAACCCAAGCTGCAGAGCAGCACAGGATTTCCTGCTACCACATCCCCCCCGTGTTAAATTCCCTTTTTTTCTTCTGCTTATCTATTTGTTTAAGACAGATTAGGATTCTTCTCAGTGCAGCATTTCTGTTTGCATTACGTGTTCCCAAACACACAGTGATGTGATGGCCTCCAGCAACTCCATGTCAGTAATCATTGGATTTGTGACACATCTGTCCTGTACACACTTTGACCTAAAATTATTATAAAATGGTTGTGCAGAAAAAAACCCTTCTTGTTGCCAGTTGTTTTGACTTACATGTTTCTAAGTTTTCAGATGGCTCTTTGCTGCCAAAGCTTTCTGCTGAGGATTGTGAGAGCCCCAGAACTTAGTCCTTTCCCCTGTTTCAGCTACCTTTTAGTTCTTTCCCCTATTTCAGCTGCCTTTTAGTTCTGAATCTGCCTGGCTGCCTAGGAGGTGTGAATCTCACTGATTGTGTGAAGCACATCATGCTCTCCAGGTGCCAGGGGTGCTGGGAGGGACATGTCAGCTGCTTCTCTCATGACATTGTGGTCTCCTCACAGAAATGTCAGAAATTAAAATGGATCTTTTGTGCAGGATCCATCCAGCATATGAAATGCATCTCCATCAGGAAGCTGTGAGGGGAGGCCTTGTGTGAAGGGTGCTTAGAAGGATCAAGTAAACAATTGGAGCTGTTGGAGCTGTGTTTAGGTTGGCTGGGTTACAGGGAATGGATATGAGTGGAGTTTGAGGGAAAGGCTGCTCAAGTGCAAGTTCACACAGGCTAGAAATACATAAATAGAATATTGACAGCAGTCACCAGTGACTTGTGGTGTTTCAGAAATACTGAAAATCCTAATAAAAGCATTGTCTTAGTTGTTAATATGGAGGGGAGTTTAAATTTTATTTGTTTTCAGAGCATAAACGCCTACCTGATTTGTTTTTAGAAACCTGGCAAAACCTCTAATTCATATCTGGCATTTTAAGCATATTTATAATTCAGCCTAAAATAAAAGCAGGCTTCTAAGGACAAAGGAGGTAGAAGAACTCAGAGAAGCTGTTCTGGTCTGTGCAAGCACCAGGTCATGGCACCTTCAGCCTCTTTTGTCTGCATGGGCATCCCTGGACTTCTGCAGTCCAGATGTGGCAGGTCAGGTCACATCCTGTGTCACAGGTGACCCAAGACAGTGCTGAAGCTGGCCACAGGGTTTATTTCCATCTGTGGGATTGTAGTTTGTCTCTCTTGGGGTCAGACTCAGGGGTCAGGTGAGATCTGCTCCCAATTTCAGCATTTCAGCTCAGTCTGTGTGTTGTTCTTTCCCCTTTGGAGTCCTGGAGATGCAGCTGAGGGTCAGATGCTGAATGTCAGAACAAATGTCTCTAAAAGGCCCTGCTTGCACAGCATAGAGGGAAAATCTGGTTTTCCATGCAGTGTTGGTGTGCCTGAGGCTGGTGGGAGTAAATGTGTGTGTGTGTTTGTGTTCAGCTCCATGACCTGCTCCAGTACCCAGCAGTGCTGTGTCCATGCTGGGCAGGATGTGGGGCCAGCAGATGTCCTCTGAGAGATGTGCCTTTATTGTCCTCATGGTTGCAGTTACACTGTAGAAATGTACCAAGGATTCACTCAGACAGACTTTTTTTTTTATTATTTTTTCCCCCAACCCCAGCAGGAATCAGCACCTTTCCCATCCAAGCTGGGAAATAGAATTGTACCTGCCTTAATCTGGGCCTTAATATTTTATATTTAATATTTAATATTTTTTTTCCTCTGTGAGCTGCTGCTGCACATATGGAATCATGAGAAACCTGCACTTTTGCACTAAAACCCAAACAACACTTTGCTCTTTCTTTTCTGCATGTGTCAGGGCACGCACAACTTTGGTGGGATCCGGGTGGGCAATGGCCCAACAGAGGAGGATGCTGAGATCATTCAACATGACCAGTTATCTACCCATTCTGAGGAGGGGGAAGAGGTAAGCACCTGAGCATCCTCGCTCTCAGGGCACTGCAGGCAGCAGGATGAGCTCGCTGGGACTGGATTTATTGTTTCCAGGCTGTTTAAACAGCAGCATTCCCAGTGAAGTGTGTTCCTAGCAGTTTCCTCACTCACTGTCTCTTGGTCACTGCCAGGACTCCAGAAAAAAAGCAGCATAATTTGTATATGCTGGGAGATGTGGCTCTGTTTGTCCCCAAAGTGTCACCATCTCAGGGGTGCACAGCACTCCCTGGTGCCACAGCTGCTTCTCCCATGCCAGTGGAAATTCAGGGGCTGTATTTCTGCAGCACTGAAAATTTGTTTATATATTGATTTTGACTGCTGGGGGTAGCATTAATTACTTCCCTTTCTCTGGGAGAGGAGAAAACCAGTGGATCTCATGTAGTTGGGTTTTTTCTGATGTTTTCTGATGCCTCTGAAGGACTGCAGCAGATCCTGCCTCTGCAGTGCATGGGATGTATTACTGCTTTCTGTGGCCTGCCTAGGAGGGAATTGCTGAATGTGTTCATGATTGATGTGATCAAAACACTGCACTAAATGTAAATTTGTGTTTTCAAGCCTACAGAGGACGAGGTGGTAAGAGCACAGCAGCTTTGCCTTCATGTGTACCTGGGCCATTTCCCATGGGTGTAAAACGTGCTGAATGGAACTTGTTATGTCACAGCATCTTGTTTTCCAAAAGATCTTGCTGTTTTCATGTTACAGCCATTTTTAATTCATACACACATATATCCACAGACTTTTAATGACTTCATCTGTACAGCTTGTCTGTCTGATCCCCTGTCTGCAGATTGTTCCCAGTTACCTGGGTAACTGTTCAGCTGGAGGTCTGAAACTGAAAAGTTTTCACTTTTGAGCCTCCAAAGAAGCTTTTTTTATGTTGTGGCTTTCTTAATTCTGTGCTGCAGCAAACTGTTGAAAAAGATTTCTTCCCACAAACTATCTGCCATGTTAAGGGTGATGCTGGTTGACCCAGGGAGCAAATGCAGCACAACCAGACCAGTTTCATGTAGCTCAAGAAACTGAACTGGCCAGAGGCTTTGTGTAGAAGAGAAGCTCCATTCTGAGAAACTGCTCATTCATAAGCACTTGTAACAAGTATTAAAAAAGTGGGGGGTTAATATTGATGCAGGATTGAGTGTAGTTTCAGTACTAGCAGGTAACCAATTTTACTACCAAAAAAAAAAAATACAAATGGCCTGAAATCAGAACAGCTTGACCAGGGCACTGCTGCTGAAAATTGTGCTGAGAGTGGTTTGCTCAGAGCTCTGCTGTGCACAGGCCTGTGTGGAACAGGGGGAAGGGGAGGGGGTTCCTGTTCTGGTGTCTCCCTGAACCTGGGGAAGATGTGTCAGCCCACAAGGTCTGTCCCACAGCAATCCCAGTGCTCCCACTCCTGGCTCAGTGCTTGCTCTCCCTGGCAGTTGCACTCAGCTTTGGAAGGTCATTGTTTAAACATTTCCCACATTCCCTCCTGTGTCCAGAGCTGGAACTCTTGGCTGGGGCAGCTTTTAGTGAAGAACTTCACAGCTCATGTTCTGTGGAGAAAGGATTAGGATTTTGACAGCTAATTTAACTGAATTGTTGGAAATATTTATTGCCTTGGATATACTAGAGGAGAATTAAGAATATAAATAGCTTTGTGTGCATGCCTAGAGCATTAGTCACTGGATGTATTTAAAACATCATGTTCACTTAAATCTGAGCAGTTTCTGAAGCATGGATTAAATCCAAACTGCTTTCCCAAGCTGCAGGATAAGAAACTGCCCTACATGGCAGACTTCCTTGTAAATTCTTTTATTATTGCAGAAAATTACCAAAGCACAGAGGCTTTGCCAGTGGATGGTACACAGATGTGACTTCTTCAGGGTAGCTTCATGCATTATTTTTGCTTTCAAAAAGGGCAGGTTCATGTCTTGCAGAATGCTCCTGTAGCAGAGGCACACACAGCACAGCTTGGGGCACTGCCTCCCTCCTGCAGGGAGTGCACACCAGCACCACCTTCTGCTGAACAGTCTTTTCCTGGCTAAGCCCACGGATGAATTTGGAATATCTGACTATAAGAAAACAATATTCACATCACAGCATTTGTCATTCTGCAAAACCTATCAAGAAAAGTTTCATTTCTCAATTGTGGCCCTGGCGTGCTAAACCAGGAGAAGACAGTGTCAGTGTGCAGTGTCACACACAGTGTCCCTGGTGACAGCAGCAGTCCCCCTGCCCCTGGCCCCACCCAGCCCATGCTCCCAGCTCCCCTCTCCTCTGTTCCTTTGCAGTTTGACTTTGGGGACACCGTGGTGTACCAGGCCATCCACACCATCGAGTACTGCCTGGGCTGCATCTCCAACACAGCCTCCTACCTGCGCCTCTGGGCCCTCAGCCTGGCCCATGCACGTGAGTGTCCCTCAGGGAGCTGGGCTGTGCCTCTGTCTGTCTGTCTGTCTGTCTGTCAGGCCTCCCAGGGCTCCCCTGGCACATTGCTGGGTGTGCATTTATTACCAATCAAAGCTTCTCTGACATTGGTGAGGGAAAGAGAATGATGCATGTGATTCCACGGGTATCAGAAGGCTAAATACTGACTTTATTATACTATATTATATACATTTATTATTCTATATTATATACATTATATATATTTCTAAACTGAACCTGCCAAGCACTCACTCTGCACACCCTGCACAGAATCTCGTGGCTGTCAGTGACAGTCCTGACACACACACACACACACCTGGCCCTGACAGGCCAAGGAAACAAAACACCATCACTGTGGGTAAACAATCTCCATATTGCATTCTACTTTGGCACAAACACAGGCACAGCAAATGAGATAAGAATATTCTTGGGAAGAATTGTGTCTTGCTTTTCTCTGTGAAGAGAAATGTGAGGCTACACACCTGGCCCTGATAGGCCAAGGAAATAAAATGCCATCACTGTGGATAAATAATCTCCACATTGCATCCTACTTTGGCACAGCAAGTAAGTTAAGAATTGTGTTTTCCCTTTCTCTGAGGTTCAGAGAATGTGAATCTCAGAAATCCTTGGGAAGAATTGTGCCTTGCTTTTCTCTGTGAAGAGAAATGTGACAACATGCATTACCCAGGAGCAGTGATCTCCCACACCAGGGTCTGCACCCACAGCTCTGCTGAATGGGAGGAATGGAGTTAAAATCACAGAATAAAGCAACGAGCTGCTGAGCAAGGACTCTGCCCTGTCCTGTGTGGCAGCTGTGGGCAGTGTCCTGACACACTTGGCTGCAGAAACTCTTGTCCCTCAGTTTCCACCTCATTGTAGCAGGGCTTTGCCTGACTTTAGTTTTTGCTTTACCAGTGAACACCCCGTGTCCTGCTGACCTGATCCTCTCCCCTTTCTCTGCAGAGCTCTCAGAGGTGCTCTGGACCATGGTGATCCACATTGGCCTCAGTGTGAGGAGCCTGGGGGGAGGCTTGGGCCTCTTCTTCATCTTTGCAGCTTTTGCCACGCTGACAGTGGCCATTCTGCTGGTCATGGAGGGGCTCTCAGCCTTCCTGCACGCTCTGCGCTTGCACTGGTGAGTTACTGGCACATCCAGAAACCTGGGGAGCTCCTCATAACAGCAAAACTGATGTCACCTGTTCTGTGCAGAAATGCCATCTTCTAGAAGGCAGAAAGTCTTAAAAAGGCTCAGAGATTTCAATTCTGTTTGTAGTAAAACACCTCCCCCAGCTGTTGTTTCAAGTTCTGCTTAGAAACAAGCACTAAAAGATGAAAGCTTAGGGCCCAAAGCTTTGGGACCAGGGGCTGGGGAGGCTGTGCTGGTTGGAGCAGTGTGCTTTGTGGCTTTCAGCAGAACTGTCTTGTTCCATTTCTTGATCTTTCCCTGTTTCCTCTGTTTGTTGTTGTTTGTGTGCAATAGCCACTGACTGCAGGTTCCTCCTGGTGCTCCTGTTCATGGCTGTAAAACCTTCCCCTGGACAGGAGTGGCTCTGCCTTCTGCCCTTGGGGTACTTTGGGATGGCTGCAAGTTTTTGCTGGTCTTGCTTTTAGAATTTGCTTTTGCAGGCCCTTTGCTGTCATCATTAAGCTCCTGTGTACGCAGCCAGCAAAGCAGAAGGGATTACTCTGCTCCCAAGTATGGAAAATATTCAAGAGTTTTTTCTCTAATCCATGTTTAAGAGCACTCATTGTTCCACTTCAGATTCCCTCTTAGTTAGTGCACTGGTGGGATCAGAAGAGCAACTGGGAGCAGGATTTTCTCAGCCTGAAGTGAAGGAGAGTCTGTGCCTCTCTGGGCTTCAGGCTGCTGATTTCCTGGGGCAGGGGGTTGTGAGAGCAAAGAGAAGTCTCTGAACATCACAAGAAATACTCTTGTCTTGCTTAAATGGGAAGAAAAAGTTGGGAGCACTCTCTGAAAGTAATTCTGTAAGTGGAAAAGGAAGCAAGTGCCTCTAAAAAAAAAAAAAAAACCAAAATAAAATCAGCCTTTTTGCACTTTTCCTCTCCTTGTGGGGAAGAAAAGCTTTGGCCTTTTGCCCTCTGCCTTGGCAGCTAGTGAGGTGCAGGCTGAGGGGGCAGGATGGAGGGTCCTGGGGTGCAGGATGGAGGGTCCTGGGGTGCAGGATGGAGGGTCCTGGGGTGCAGGATGGAGATCCTGGGGTGCAGGATGGAGGGTCCTGGGGTGCAGGATGGAGGGTCCTGGGGTGCAGGATGGAGGGTCCTGGGTGCAGGATGGAGATCCTGGGGTGCAGGATGGAAGGTCCTGGCTCCTGGGGGTGCAGGGTGGAAGGTCCTGGCTCCTGGGGATGCAGGATGGAAGGTCCTGGCTCCTGGGGATGCAGGATGGAGGGTCCTGGCTCCTGGGGGTGCAGGGTGGAAGGTCCTGGCTCCTGGGGATGCAGGATGGAGGGTCCTGGCTCCTGGGGGTGCAGCCTGGGGATTCCTGGCTCCTGGTCCACCTCTGTGTCTCTGTAGCCAAGTGATCCACACTGACCCTGGGGTGAAGCCATCTTGTGCTGAGGGAGCTGGGGGGGCACTCCTGGAAATGGCTGCTGGATGGTGCCTCTGTTTTTCCTGGCATCCAGCCTGAGCCCTGCAGAGCAGCCAGTGCAGAGCTCCTCGCTGGCTGCCCAGAGTCCCTCATCCTGTCCCTGCTGTCACAGTGACAGCAGGAGCCCCCCAGACCCTGCTGGGCACTGAGGAGTCCAAGGGGAGCAGAGGGCAGCAGTGCTGTAACTCCACATCTGGAGAGTTTGCTCTGTAATTCCTTGGGGATTAGAGGATTTCCAGGCCATTTCTAAGCAGCAGCAGCAGGGGAACAGCTCTGAGCAGCTGCTCTAGACAGGCTCCATGGAGCAGAAAACACATTTCTGGGGAGGTTCCTCTCTTGTGTTAATCACAAACTGCACCTCCTGATATGGCTCAGACACCTGGAACAGGTGTGAGCTGGAGGTAATGGTTCACATTTCCCTAAAGGGCCTCAGAAAAACCATCTGTGTGTGTGAGTGAAATGGCAAACAGGCAAACCCAGGGCAGCAGCAGTGAGGGCAGGGATCACTCTGCCTGTGCAGGGCAGCTGTGGGACTGGAGTGTTTGACAAAGTCCTGTTTTCCCTAAACATTTGTTTCAAACCTTCAAGCCTTTCATGCACAGTCTCTGAGAGAAAAATCTCTTCAGGCTCAGAGCCCAAAAAGCAAGTTGAAGGTTCTATTTCAGACTGCAAGTGATCTGCTGAAATGATTTTGAGGTTGCTGGGTGTTGGTTATCAGAGGGAGGCACCTGCAGTGGTTCCAGAGAGCACACTGTTCACATTCCTTTGTGCTCTTGAACTGAAAACAGGGTGTTCCAATGGCAGGTGCTCCCTTTTTAGGAAGAGGAAGGAAGAGTGGAGGTCAAATTCAGCTGTCCTGGGAGGAGCAGATGGGAATTTCTGGCTGTGAGAGAACCGTCACCTATCAGGAATTTGAGGTGTGGGTGGTTCAGCCTTCCTGGAAAGGAGAAGGAATTGAGAATGTGTTTTACTGGTCAGGGAATTCACAGGTTGTTCCACATGCTGTGCCTGGCAGTCCCAAATGAGGGAGGTTTATTTTGTGCTTTTTCAGGGTGCATTCTTTGAGCAGGTTGGGCTTTTCAGGCCATTCTGGGGTGGAGGCAGCCCTCTGGGCTGCTGCCAGGATTGCAGGGTGTGAATTTGGGCTGCACTGCAGCTCTGTACATGTCTCAGCTGTCATGCTGTCAGCTTCTTTTGCTGTACCTCTTCTGAAATACATCACCCTTCTGAAATACATCACCCTTCTGAAACACATCACCCTTCTGAAACACATCACCTTTCTGAAATACATCACTCTTCTGAAATACTCAACCTGTCAATTCATTGCTTTTCAGTGATGTAGTTCAGCATGAACATTCAGATTAAAGCAGTTTCTCCTTTTTTAAGCTACTCACCTCTTCTAATTTGAGCCAGAACAGACTGTGCCCAAAAGAAAAGGTTTGTAACTATTCAGGGTGCTGTTCCTGAGAGCTGTGGGTGTGTTGGAGCTGCATCCCACTCTCTGTGCAGTGGTGGAGTCCAGCTGCTCACCCACCTGCCAGGATTTGATTTTCCTTTGTAAATGCCCTGAGCCAGGACTCGCCTGCAGGATGGAATATCCCAGACACAGATATGGTGCCTCTGCTTGTTTTGGGAAGGAGTAACTGCAGCAGCCTCTGCACAGACACCCCAGTGGGTTCTGTCTGTCAGGTGTGCCACCCTTGAGGCGTGCCTGGTTTACACCTGACCCCAGGCTCTGGCACCTTCAGGGACACAAACACAGAGTGGGAATTTGCAGTTGTACTGGGTGACAGTTGCCTTTTTTGTCTCCTGCTTTTGTGTTTTTAGGAGACTTTTGTCTCCTACTCATGGGACTGTGTGGTGGTGTTCGCAGGGAATCTTGACTCCATGTTTCAGAAGGCTGATTTCTTATTTTATGATATATATTAAAATAAAATTATATACTAAAACTATACTCAAATAATAGAAGAAAAAGATTTCATCAGAAGGCTTGAAAGGAAAGGAATGATAATAAAATCTTGCGACTGACCAGAGAGTCTGAGACAGCTGGACTGTGATTGGCCATTAATTAAAAACAACCAACATGGACCAATCAAAGATGCACCTGTTGCATTCCACAGCAGCAGATAATTATTGTTTTTCTTTTCCTCTGAGGTTTCTCAGCTTCTCAGGGGAAAAAATCCTAATGAAAGGATTTTTCATAAAATATGTCTGTGACAGGACTGGAGCTGCCTGGTTGCCAGTGTTGTTATCCTCTGTGTGGTTGGAAAGAATGACAGCTGACAAACACTGTCATTATTAATGCAAAAACTGCAGAGAGGTTCTCCTGGAGCACTGCTGCTGCCAGAGCACTGCTGGGCTGTTTGCTGACAATGCCAGTGTCTGTAAATCCTCTGCAGAACTTGGACACACAGAGGGCTCAGCAGTAAACTGGGACACAAAACAGGCAGTGACAGCAACAGCAGTGCTTCCTGCTGGCTTCTGGGTGTTCTGGAGACACAGAAAACCCCACTGACCATCCACACTGATTATTTAAATACACTTTTCTGGCTAGTTTTCTAACCTTAGAGCAGCCTCTCTCCCAGTGTCAGGCCTTCAGTTGTAGCCAGTTGTAATGGAATGTCCAAAGGGAGGGTTTGGATGCTGAGGCCAGCTGGAATTGTGAATCATCAGGGTTAACATGTCAGTCACAGTGAGCTTGGGTGACTCACAGATCTCAACCCTCTGCCTCTCATTTCCCTTTGCTTACAGAACAGTCACTTAGTCACAGGATACTTATGGAGATTATCAGGGTTCCTGAAAAACTGGAGCAGGTTGGCAAGGAGCCCTTCCTCCCACATGGAAAATCCTGCTCATCCTGGGGATCCCTTGGCCTGGGAGGCAGCAGAAGATACAGGCTGAAGCTGGTTTTCCTGAGCATTTCCCTCCTGGGCTCTGTGGGGAAATCACTTTTTGCTAGCTGAATCCAGCAGCTTTGGGGTTTGCCATGGTTCCCCATTTGGGGAAAAATAATTCCAGTTTGTCTCTTTTTTTTCTGAAAAAAACCCCTCTCCTGAACTGTGTTAAAGGCTCCCCAGTTTGCTGTCACTTGCTGCCTGCAGGGACTTTGTACAGTGGAAAGTGTCTGTGAAGCCTGAACTTGCTTTTGCTGGGAATCAGGGGGATGAGTTTTCCCTGTCCCTATTTGGCTGTCGCTGACTATTGGGCAGTTCTCTGGAATAATTCTTTTTTTTTCCTGCAGTTCATTAGGGGCAGCAGCAAATGGGGCTGAGCTAATGCTCGGCTGGAGCTGTTGGGCACGTCCCGGTGCAAATGTGCTGCAGGGAATCAACAGAAATGCCTGTGGGGAGTCTGAGCTCAGTGTCACATGGCTGAGGCTTCATTGTGCTAATGAAAAAGGGAACTTGAGCAGCTGCTGTAGAAAATGCTGTCTCTGCTCCCTGTGCTTCCTGGGGCACTGCGGTCAAGGCCAGCCTTCTGCTCCTCCTGCCATTTTTTGGCCCTGAGGGTGGGATTGAAGTCTCTGGGCAGCTCCACACATAGATAGGGGGGTTGTGCCCAAAGATACATTATGTTATAATACCTCCTGTTTCTCCTTAAAGCTTTTTTAGCCAGTAATCCTGCTTTTAATGGAGTAGGATTACTACTCCCTACTTCTAATTGTTCCTATTGAGAGCTGCCTTCCTAATGAGTAATCACTCTTCTGTCTCTTGCAGGATTGAATTCCAGAACAAGTTCTACACTGGCACTGGGTTCAAGTTTCTCCCTTTCTCCTTTGACATCATCCGTGAGGGGAGGTTTGATGACTGAGGCCCCCCACTCCAGCAGTGTTAAATGTTGTGTGTGTGTGTGTGTGTGAGACCCCAGCACCAAGGGTGTGGCTGTCCCCTCCCCGTGTGTGTAGTGACAATAATTTATTGTGCAGCACCCCTGAGCGTTACCATGGCACCCCAAAGCCAAAAGCTTTGACGTTCTGGGGTAACAACACTGGATCACAGAAACTTTTGGTTCTTTCAGTTTACTCCCAAAGGTACCAAATGCATGAGGTGTCTGTTTGGTGTGCAGTCGTGTGCTCCCTGTGTTGTGCTTTCCTTGGCAGCTGATCAGGGCAGAAAAGAAATGGCAGCTGTGCTGAGGGGACAAAAGAGCACATGGAGAAAAGGCCCAAGGAGCAAGGAGTGAGGGCTGTTCCCCTCTCATTGCTGGAGGCAGTGGTGAGGAGCCTCATGCACAGGGGCTCAGCTGCCTGACTGTGGCCTGGGGCAGGATGGGGAGGGATGAGCCTTGGTGCAGACTGTCACTGGCCACTGGCAGTGACATTTCTTGGGCTTTCTGGTTTGAACCCAAAGCCCTCGAGGCACATCAGATAGTGCCTGTGTGTGCTTGGCATTGCTGGAGGCAGCTTTTGCTCAGGTGGATGTACCAGTGGCTCACACTGTCCTGTGCACTCTCTGGGGAGCCCTTTGAGGGAGAGCAGTGGCCCCATCTTGCCAAAACAGCTCCATGGCAGGGGGGTCTCTGTGCTGTGTCCCTGCATTAGCTGTTGCTTTCTTTCCTGTCTGAGCTGTCAGTATTTCCTTGCACTCCTCAACTCGGTGTAGCTGTAGCAGCAGTGGGTGTGTCAGTGCTGTGTGTGACTGTCGTGTTCCATTCCTGCAGTGGAGCTGGGTGTTTGTGTAAGAACAGATTAGAACAATAACAAGACTCATTAACCTGGAAGCAAAGGAGGAAATTTCTTGAGGTGCCAGGCTGCTTAAAATTAGGTGAAAAGGTTATGTGTGCTGCAGCACTGTGCAGTGGGGCACAGGGACCCTTGTGCTGCACCTGGGCAGGCCCTGGGCACTGGAGGCTGTGCTGGGCATTCACAGAGGTGTCTGCAGGCTGAAGGGTCAAATCAAAGCGTGGCTGCACGTGGAGCTTTGACACTGGTCCTGCTGTGTTCTGCTGCCTGGATGAAACATGTCACTGTCACTGTATAAATTAAATGAACTCCACAACAAACACTGTGGCCTGTTTTCTGCTGGGGGGGCTCAGGGGCAGCCCCTCATCCCTGACCTACCCAGAGCTGCTGGGGACAGCTGGGACTTCAGGCATTTCTGTCAGGATCTGTCGCCTCCCTGACCAGAACCACGGGGTGGGCAGGGCTGGTTTGTACAGCAGGACCAGGGTGACCCTGGGCTGTGATGCCTCTGTGCTTATCGAGGGATATCCTGAGCAAAGGCCGGGCTGGGGCCGTTTATCCCAGGGCCTCCTGCCCTCCATGATAGACCCAAAAAAGTTAAACAAGTTTTTTCGTTTAACCCGGGTGCTGTGGGTACCATTCCACGGGCAGTGGGGGTAACACGCTCTGCGTGCCCGGGGCTGCCCTGCTCCTGCTTTCCCCGCTCCCCCCGAGGGCTGTGTTTACTCAGCCCCTTCCTGCCGGGCAGGGTATTTATTTCCACATGTGCGGGAGCAGCGGAAGGGTGGGTTCTGTAGGGATTTGGCCGTGGTGTTGCTCATGGTGTGTTTCCCATCTCCCGATCTCTCCGGGATGGGGAGAAGCCGCACTGAGCTGCAGCCCCAGCCTCTCGCACCTTTGGGATGAGGAACCGGCTTCCCGCGGGTCCGGGGGATGCTTTTCCTGCAGCTGGAGGGTACTAGCGGGCCGGGGAATGTTCTCTGTCCCTTTCACCATTCTCCCGTGCAATCACAGCATTTCCGCCCGTTTCCATGGCTCTGGGCTCACAGGCGCAGCCCTGGCGCTGGCAGGACACCCCGGCCCGCCGTGGGCTGCACTGGGGGTGCTCGGGGAGCCCCGAATTCCCCCGTCCCTCCTCTGGGTTCCGTCCTGAATTGTCGGCGGGTTCGCCCTGCGGCTGGGAGAGACCCGGGCAGCCCGGGCCCGTTCCCGGCGGGGTTCGCCCGGGCGGCCGGGGCCGGGACGCTCCGGGTGGGTTGTGCTGGGCTGCCGGGACGCTCCCGGCCCCGGGGCACCCGCGCTGCCCGGTCTCGGAGCGCCCCCGGCCGGCCGGAGCGGGTCCCGGTCACTCCCGGAGCCCCGGGCTGAGGGATGGGCGGGACCGGCGGCGGGCGGGGCCGCACCGGGAGAGGCGGGGCCGGAGCAGGAGCACGCAGCGGCGATGGCGGCGCGGCGGGGACCGGAACCGGGGCTGGGCCCGGTACCGGGGCTGGCGCTGCCGTTCCTGCTGCTGCTGGCGGCCACGGCGGGGCGAGCGGGGGACCCGCGGCAGGAGGAGGCGGTGCGGGCGCTGGCGCGGCGCCTGCTCGGCGCTCGAGCCGCCGCCGTGTCGCTCTCGGTGGACCCGGCGCTGGCGGCTGGCGGGCCCGACATCTACCGGCTGTGGTCGCCTCCCGGCACCGGGGTGGCCGTCGCCGTAGAGGGCTCCAGCGGCGTGGCGGCGGCCGCCGGTCTCTATCGCTACCTGCGAGATTTCTGCGGCTGCCACCTGTCGTGGTCCGGGGCGCAGCTCCGCCTGCCGGAGCCGCTGCCGAGGCTGCGGGCCGAGATCCGCGCCGCCGCCCCCGGCAGGTAACGGGGACGCGGGGCCGGGCGGCGCTCACGCCTCGTTAGCGCGGGACAAGGCGCTGTTATGTAACGGGGGGCCCGGGGGGCGCGGGGGGCCCGGGCGCAGCCTCCGCCGCTCCCGCAGGTACCGCTACTACCAGAACGTGTGCGCCCAGAGCTACTCCTTCGCCTGGTGGGACTGGGCGCGATGGGAGCGGGAGATCGACTGGATGGCGCTGAGCGGCATCAACCTGGCACCGGCTTTCGCGGGGCAGGAGGCGGTCTGGCAGCGGGTAAGGAGCGGGCCGAGGGGCGGCGGGGACCGGCAGGATGGCGGTGGGGAGCCGCGGGACCGGCTGACCCCCGGTTACCGGTGCAGGTTTACCGTAACCTGGGGCTGAACCAGTCGGAGATCGACAAATACTTCACGGGCCCCGCGTTCCTGGCCTGGAACAGGATGGGCAACCTCCGCCGCTGGGCCGGGCCGCTGCCGCCCGCCTGGCACTTCAAACAGCTCTACCTGCAGGTACCGGGGCAAACTCCTGCCACCCCCCGCTCCCCCCGAGCTGCAGCAGCGCCCGGGGTCCCCTGGTGGGAACCTGGGGGCTTCTCTCCCTCTGCTCCCTCCCTCCTTCTCTCTCCCAGTACCGCATCGTGGAGCGGATGCGCTCGCTAGGGATGACCACGGTGCTGCCGGCCTTCGCGGGCCATGTGCCGCAGGGGATCCTCCGGTAGGTGCGGCCCCTGCCCCGGGGGCTCAGCCCTGGGCCTTTCCCGGGGTCTGATCTCCAGCAGCACCTCCCTGTGCAGCTTCCCCAGTCTCCACACGGACACGGTGGTCCTGTCCTGTTTTCCTCCTGATCCCCATCTCTGCCCTCTCCTGCAGGGTCTTCCCCCGTGTGAATGCCACTCGCCTGGGGCACTGGAGCCACTTTGACTGCGCCTACTCCTGCACCTACCTGCTGGACCCAGAGGACCCCATGTTCCAGGTGATCGGGACGCTGTTCCTGAAGGAGCTGATCAAGGAGTTTGGCACAGACCACGTCTATAGTGCAGACACCTTCAATGAGATGACCCCCCTCTCCTCCGACCCTGCCTACCTCTCCAGAGTCAGCAATGCTGTTTTCAGGTCAATGACAGGAGGTGAGTCTGTGTGTGGTGCTGGCCTGGCCACAGGGCTCCAGGTGGGATAGCAGGGGCTGGGGCAGGTGGCTGTGGGCCCCATATAAGTGCAGAACCCATTGGTGCCAGATCCCTAAAACCCCCTTGAGGGGGGGCTAGTGGCCACAGGGCCTCATGAGACACCTGTGGGCCCTGCCTGGAGAAGGTCTCACTCAGTCCTCTTCTGTCCCCAGCTGACCCCAAGGCGCTGTGGCTGATGCAGGGCTGGCTCTTCCAGCACCAGCCTGACTTCTGGCAGCCAGCACAGGTGCGGGCCCTGCTGCACGGAGTGCCCCTTGGCAGGATGATTGTTCTCGACCTCTTTGCTGAGTCCAAGCCCGTCTACCAGTGGACAGAGTCCTTCTACGGCCAGCCCTTCATCTGGTGCATGTTGCACAACTTCGGGGGTAACCACGGCCTCTTTGGCACGGTGGAGGCCATCAACCACGGCCCCTTCGCTGCTCGGCGCTTCCCCAACTCCACCATGGTGGGCACGGGGCTGGTTCCCGAGGGCATCGAGCAGAACGACATGGTGTACGAGCTGATGAACGAGCTGGGCTGGCAGCAGGAGCCCCTGGACCTGCCCAGCTGGGTCACCCGCTATGCCGAGCGCCGCTACGGCGCCCCGAACGCTGCCGCGGCCGGCGCCTGGCGCCTGCTCCTCCGCAGCGTCTACAACTGCACCGGCGTCTGCGTCAACCACAACCGCAGCCCCCTGGTGCGCCGGCCCTCGCTGCGCATGGACACCGAGCTCTGGTACAACGCCAGTGACATCTACGAGGCCTGGCGGCTGCTGCTGAGCGCTGGTGCCGAGCTGGGCTCCAGCCCCACCTTCCTCTACGACCTGGTGGATGTGACCCGGCAGGCAGCCCAGCAGCTGGTCAGCGATTACTACCTGAGCATCCGCCAGGCCTTCCAGAGCCACGCGCTGCCCGAGCTGCTGACGGCCGGCGGCGTGCTGGTGTACGACCTGCTGCCGGAGCTGGACAGCCTCCTGTGCAGCCACAGCCTCTTCCTGCTCGGCCGCTGGCTGGAGAGCGCCCGCGCCGTGGCCACCAGCAGCCGGGAGGCTGAGCAGTATGAGCTGAATGCCCGGAACCAGCTGACGCTCTGGGGGCCCAGCGGGAACATTCTGGATTATGCCAACAAGCAGCTGGGGGGGCTGGTGCTGGACTACTACGCTGTGCGCTGGAGCCTCTTCGTCTCTGTGCTGGTGGAGAGCCTCAACTCAGGCCGCCCCTTCCATCAGGACCAGTTCAACCAGGCTGTCTTCCAAGTGGAGAGAGGCTTCATCTACAACAAGAAGCGTTACCCAGCTGTGCCAGCTGGGGACACGATGGAGATCTCCAGGAAGCTGTTCCTCAAATACTACCCCAGCGCCCTGCGACGCAGCTTGGCTGGGCCTGCCTGACTTTGGGTTCTGCCTCCAGAGCCTCCCCCAGAGAGGGTGGACAGAGCCCCTGCACCCTCCCCCATCTGGGCCCCTGGCCTGGTGGCTGTGTCCTGGGAGAGGGGCACAGTGGTCCTGGTGGCCCTCAGCCAGCCTGGATGGGCATGATGTGCCCCAAGAGAGGCTGGCACGTGGACAAGGGGCTGGCAGATGGGTGGGGGGCAGGCTGTGCCCCAGGGTCCCATCCCACACCATGCTCTGTGCTCAGCTCTGCCCAGCTGCCCTGAGCCTGTTCCCAGGAAACCTGGGCTGCCTCAGTGCTCACAGCTGGAAGCTTGGTGGGACATTGCAGAGGGACAGGACAAATGTGTCCCTGCTGTGGGGCCTTGGCTGGCTAGCAGGGCAGTGATGGGTGAGAAGCAGACAGGGAGGTGGCAGTGGGCAGGGGGACAGAGCAGCATTGGACCCCAGTGCCTGAGGGGAATGGCACTGCATGGCCCTGCCCACATTTGGTGCCTTTTGTGTCATAAAAGACTTTGCAGCGTTGTTGCCTGCAGTGTTGCTGGATGTCGTCCCCAGGGCGGAGTTTTTGAGGCCTTTTCCACAGCTGGGGCTTGGGCAGAGCCCAGCTATGGATGGAGCAAATACAGACTCTTTTCTCCCATGTGTGTCCAGCTCCTTTGCTAGCACAGGACTGTGTGGAACACGGGGGCAGAGGAGCAGCTCAGCCCTGAGCCTGCCCAGCGGGAACAACACCCTGCCAGACGTGTCCTGGCACAGCAAAGCACAGCTGGGGCCGCAGCTCCCCTCGTGTCCCAGAGCCTCCTCCAGCAGGGAGGTCCTGGCTCAGTGGAGTCTTTATCACAGCACCTGCACAGGATCAAGGCACAGGGAGCCCCAGGCATGCACAGGGAGGTGGGTGGAGGGGATTGAGATAAGGCAGCAGACACAACACGGCGGCGTGGGGCGGGGGGATCCCTTTCCCAGCCCTCTTAAATGGGGTGGCCCCGTTGGGCAGCACTGCCAGGCATGGAGAGAACCACGGTGCTGATCACGGGCTGCTCCTCAGGCATTGGCCTGGGGCTGGCTGCGCACCTGGCAGCCGATGCCGCTCACCGCTTCAAAGGTAAAGGGGCAAAGGGGTCAATGCTGCCCTGGGGTCTGTCAGCCCCAGGTGGTCTCACCAGGGAGAGGCAGAGCCTGGGGTGGGCTGGGGTGGGTGCAGCACTGCTGCCCTCAGCCATTCTCTCCCCAGTTTATGCCACCATGCGTGACCTGGCCAAGGGTGAGCGGCTGCTGGAGCGCCTGGGGGGCTGCTGCCCCGACACGCTGGAGCTGCTGCAGCTCGATGTCACTGACCCCTGCTCGCTGGCAGCTGCTGCACAGCGAGTGCAGGGACAGCAGCTGGATGTGCTGGGTATGGCTCTTTCTGCGGTCCCCAGTGTGGTTGAGGGGACCTCTGTGGGGTCATAACACCCCCCCAGGGCACCAGGAGGAGAAGCAAAATTATGGGAGGTGCAGGCAGTCCTGGGGCTGGGACAGGATGTGTTTAGCCAGGCAGAGGTGCAGTAGATGGACTTGGGGGTGCCAAGGGATCATCAGCAGGGAAAGACCCCTCCACATTTCTCCCTTCTTGGTGGTGTGTGGGGCTACAGTCACAGGCTGACTGCAGCGTGCCTGGCAGTCTGCAATGCAGGGGTGGGACTGATGGGACCGCTGGAGACCTGCTCCGAGCAGGCCATGAAAACTCTCTTCGATGTGAACGTCCTTGGGGCTGTCCGCACCATCCAGGCCTTCCTGCCTGCCATGAAGAGCCGCAGGGCCGGGCGCATCGTTGTCTCCAGCAGCATCGGGGGGCTGCAAGGTGGGACCCCCAGCGCCCTGCGGCACACGGAGCTCCCTGTGGGGAACAGCTCCGGTGCTCAGGTGTGGCTCTGCCCCAGGGCTGCCCTTCAATGCTGTGTACTGCGCCAGCAAGTTTGCGTTGGAGGGGCTGTGCGAGAGCCTGGCCATCGTCCTGCACCCCTTCAACATCCAGTGAGTGCCGGTGATGCCGCGAGGGCTGGATCCTGCCCACCGGGATGGGGGAACGCCAGGGCGGGGGTACGGTGGCCGCTCATGCTCTCCCTCCCGCAGCCTGACGCTGGTGGAGTGCGGGCCCGTCCACACCAGCTTCATGGCCAACCTGCAGCGCCCCGACCCTGAGGGCAGCGAGATGCGGGGCCTGGACGCCGAGACACAGGGGCTGTACCGCCGGTACCTGGGGCACTGCCAGAGCATCTTCCGCGACACGGCCCAGGAGGTGGAGCAGGTGCTGCCGGTCAGTCACGGCGGGGCGGGGGCGGCCGCGGGGCCGTGCCAGGGAGGGCTCTGACCCGTCTGTGGTGCCAGCTGTTCCTGGAGGCCATCGGCAGCCCCTGCCCTCCCCTTCGCTGCGCCAGCACCCAGCTCCTCGCCCCGCTCTGGCGCCTGCGGCTGAGCAGCCCCGACGGCTCCGCGTACGTCCGCGCCATGCACGACTTCGTGTTCGGCGGCACCGAGACCGGCGAGGACCAGCCCTGAGCGAAGCCACGCCGACACCGGAATCGCTGCCCTGCGAACCCCCGGCCCGTTCGCCGTATCCCCAATAAAGTCCTTTGCAGCCGCACGGCTCCGGCTCCGTCCCCGTCTCTCCGCGGAGCCCCCGGGCTCGTTCCGCCCCGCGGGGCTGCACCGGGCCGGGCAGGGCCGGTCTCCTCCCCCCGCGGGCGGAGCCGGGCGCGCCTCCCGCCCGCGGCGGGGCTGCCCGGGAGGCGGAGCTGTTCCGGTGCCGTCGCCGGCCCCGTTCCGGTCGGCGGCGCTTCCGGCGGGGCGATGCCGCCCTTCGCCTCCGGGCTGCTGGTGCTGACGGCGCCGCTGCCCGCGCTGCCCCGGCGGGCGGCGGGGCTGGTGGCGGCGGCGGCGGGGCTGGTGGCGGGGCCGCTCTACGTGCACCTGCAGCCGGGGCTGCGGCTGGGCGGCCCCGCCGCCGGCCCCGCCGCTCCTCCCGCGGGCCCCGCGCTGCTGCGGGCTCTGGCCGCGCTCTACACGGCGGCGGCGGCGCGGCGGGGGCTGGACCTGCGCGTCCTGCTCGGGCCCGGCCGCCGCCTGGCACGGCAGCCCCGCGTCCTGCTGGCGGCCGCCGCCGAGGCGCCGGGGCCGCCGGAGCCGGTGCAGCTCGGGCTGCAGCGCCTGGCCGCGGCCGTGTACGGCTGCCCGCCCAGCCTGCCCGCGATGCTGCTGGGCGAGGACACCGCGGGCGGCGACCCCGACGGGGACCCCGAGCAGGATCCCGAGGCGGCGCTCCCCGAGTTCTTGGACGTGGCTGTTGGCGGCACCTTCGACCGGCTGCACGGCGCCCACCGGCTCCTGCTCAGCGCCTGCTGCCTCCTGGCCCGGCGGCGGCTCCTGGCCGGGGTGGCGGACGGAGAGCTGCTCCGCCGTGAGTCCGGGGCGGCCGTGGCACTGCGCGGGCACCGGGGCTGAGCCCGGGGCTCCCCGGGGCAGGGCAGGGGTCTGGGGGCTCGGTAACGAGTGAAGCCCTGGCAGTCACCCACCCGAGGTAGTGCCATGCAGGCAGAGCATCAGTGGGGTCCCCATGTCGTGCCCACAACCAGCAAAGCATACAGGTGCAGCGAGGGCAAGGGAAGGGGGAGGCAGCGTTCAAAGTCCCATCTCTTGGTCTCTCTTTTCTCCCATCTCTCGGTCTTGCTTTTCCGTCACTGTTCTGCTTCTCCGCCCTCCTGGCACCCGGCAGACAAGGTCCTGCCAGAGCTGATCGAGCCGTACGAGCTGCGGGCGGCGAAGCTGCGTGAGTTCCTGGAGGATGTGAAGCCCTCCTTGTGCTACGACATCGTGCCTCTGGCCGACCCCTTCGGCCCCTCAGTCACAGACCCCGACCTGCAGTGCCTGGTGGTCAGCGAGGAGACCCACCGGGGAGGGGAGGCTGTGAACAAGAAGAGACTTGAAAACGTAATTCTCATGCTGGAATTACCCCTGTCCACCCTCTCGCCCTGCCTGATACTGCCTGGGGGCAAATTTGGTTTTGATTCACCCCTTCCCTCTGCTGCATTCTCATGGCTGGGGCTCCCTTCTCCCATCAGGGGCTCCCCGAGCTGGCTCTCTATGAAATCCAATTGATGAAGGACCCCGAGCACAGTCAGAACGAGGAGGAGAAGATCAGCTCCTCCAGCCTCCGGCAGAGGCTGCTGGGGACCCTGCTGCAGCCCCCACGGGTGAGGGGGGCCTGGGAGGAAGGGTGGGAGTCTCAGAGAGTTTGGAGAGGCTGCCTGCTGCTCTGCAGGCCAGGATCCTTCTCCAGCAAAGCCCAGTTCTCCCTCTGCTGCCATGGCTTTCCTCTTTCCCTCAGCGAGACCCAGCCCTGCCGCTGCGCCCGTACGTGATTGGGCTGACTGGGGGCACTGGGAGTGGGAAAACCTCCATGGCCAAATTCCTGGGGCAGCTGGGCGCCTTTGTCATCGACGCTGACCAGCTGGGCCACGCCATCTATGCCCCTGGTGGCCCGGCCTACGAGCCAGTGGTGGCAGCCTTTGGGGCAGGTAGGGTCACTGGAGGCTGCAGGGAGGAGGAAAAGGAGGGAGGGGTGTCCTAGTGTCCCAGACAGCCCTGGCCTGTGCCCCCCTCCCTCCCCACCGTGGGCTCCCCAAATGTTGTGTGTCCCATGCCAGAGCTGCTGGTGGGGAATGATGAACCAGGCTGGTTTTTGTTTGCCTGGGAAAAGCTCTTCCCTGTCCTTTTCAGGAATCAGGTGAAGAGCTGCCAGGTTTGGTGTTCCTATGAGCTGTTGAGAGCCCTGTCCCAAAGCCCTTTCCCCAACCCAGGCTTGCCACAGGGATGGGAGTTGTCCCTCCCAAACCTGTTGTGCTTCTGCCTTGCAGAGATCCTGAACAAAGATGGAACCATTAACAGGAAAGTCCTCGGGGCCAAAGTGTTTGGAAACCAGGTAAAAGCAGGTTTATTGTAAATACTTAATGCTGTGAGTGTGGGCTGCTCTCTTGTGACAGGGGTTTTGAGTTTCCAGCCCTTTGAGATGGTGACACCTTCCTGGCTGTATTTTCTGGCAGTGGCATGGGGACAGGGTGGGGCAGATTGCATCTCTGCAGATGAATCAGCAGCTGGGCTGGATTCATTGCTCTTGCCCTGCAGCTGCTGCTGCCTCCCTGTTCCCATCCCTGTCCCTGTTCCCATCCCTGTCCCCATTGCCATCCCCATCTCCTCCATACCGTGCTTTTCCTTCACCCAGCTCAGAGGAACAGACCTGACCAACACAGCCAGGGGTCTCTGCCCCTTGTACCCAGTGGCACCTGGCCTTTACAGGTGCTCAGCCTGTTGCTCTGCTGCTTCCCCAGCCAAGGTGGAGGCACATCAAGAGCTTCCCTGGATGGACATGTCTATTGTGGGACCTGCTGCACGGGGAGCTTGCTGTGCTGTGGTGCAAAGCACCTCTCACAGCAGAGACTGAGAGCTCTGCTAATAGCAGGGCCTTAATGGCAGAAAATAATAGGAAAAAGCACCCTGACCCTGGCAGCAGGAATGGGAGCCTCTGGCCAGGGTGAAAGCTTTCCTTCCTGGTGCTCAGTGATGAGCTGGACCCACCTCCCCACCTTCAGTGGCTCCTTCCTGGGTGTCCCCTGACTGCTTACACCCCCATTCTCCTGTCTGCCTGCAGAGGGGGTTCTGAGGACCAGGGAGTGCATCTCAAATCCTGCTGTGGTCCTTTCTAGGAGCAGCTGAAGAGGCTGACGGACATTGTGTGGCCCAAAATAGCCCAGATGGTGAAGGAGAAGGTCAGGGAGGCTGATGCTCAAGGTAACTGAGGGCAGTGAAGCATCAGGAAGGTGAGAGTGAGCCCAGGCACTGAGGAATGCCCTTTTTTGCCTTTTTTCCGTAGGGAAAGCTGTGTGTGTGCTGGACGCTGCAGTGCTGCTGGAGGCCGGCTGGCAGGACATGGTCCACGAGGTGTGGACAGCCATCATCCCAGAGGAGGAGGTGGGCGATGCCTGGGCCCCTCACTTGCTGCCAGGGCTGCTCCTCAGCCTCTGCCAGGCTCCTGAGTGTCCCCTGTGTCCCCGGCAGGCTGTGAGGCGCATTGTGGCCAGAGATGGGCTGACCGAGGAGGCCGCTCGGCGCCGGCTGCAGAGCCAGATGAGCAACAGGCAGCGGGTGGAGCAGTCCCAGGTGGTGCTCTGCAGCCTTTGGGAGCCTGAGATCACCCGCCAGCAGGTGAGCCGGGGCTGCCACAGCACCTGCAGGGCTCCGTGTGTGCTCAGGGGGATGTGACAGCACCTGCAGGGCTCAGGGGTGCTCAGGGGGATGTGACAGCACCTGCCAACAGCACCCAGCCTGGGTGCTCTGCTCACCATCGAGGCTGCCACAACAGGTGGATTTGGGGATGAGAATTCAGAATTCAGCCGGGAGGGAAGAGCCGTGGGACTGTGCTATGGCGCTCCTGCCGCTCGCCTCCCCTCGGGCTCTGAGGGCTGCCCGGTTCTGGTGCAGGTGCACAAGGCCTGGGACCTGCTGCAGCAGCGCCTGAGCCCCGAGCCAGGCCCGTGACGGCACCGTGAGGGCCCCATGACGCTCCAGCCACCAGTGCCCGCCGTGAGCCGGAGCAGCGTGGGACCGAGAGCACCGGCCCCGTCCAGCTCCGCCGAGGGTCCGGGGGTGTCCTGCGGTCCCCGGTGAGGGGAGCCCCGCAGGGCTGAGCCCCGCTGGGTGACAGTAAAGAGGCTGCTCCTGCCGTGCGTGTCCGTGCGCCCGTCCCGTCCCGTCCCCTCCCCGCTCCCGTTCTGGGCCCGGGCCCGTCCGGTGTGGGACTCCCGGTACTCAGTGTGAGACTCCCGGTGCTCAGTGTGAGACTCCCGGTACCCGGTGGGTCACTCCTGGTGGGTCACTCCCGGTGCCCGGTCGGTCACTCCCGGTTCCCCGTGGGCCACTCCCGGTACCCGGTCTGGGACTCCCGGTTTGAGTCACTGCCGGTACCCAGTGGGTCACTCTCGGTGCCCGCTGTGGAACTCCTGGTGCCGGTGGGTCACTCCCGGTGCCTGAAGTCACTCCCAGTGCCCGGTGGGTCACTCCCGGTGCCCAATGTGTCACTCCCCGTTCCCCGTCGGTCACTCCCGGTGCCCGGTGGGTCACTCCCGGTGCCCAATGTGTCACTCCCCGTTCCCCGTCGGTCACTCCCGGTGCCCGGTGGGTCACGGCCATGACGTCACGGGCGCCCCCTGGCGGCGGCGGCGGCGCGCGCTCCCCGTCGGTCACATGACCGGGCGGGCGGAAGATGGCGGAGCCGCCGGGCGCCGCCGAGGACTCGTGGGGGAAGGTGGGGCCGGGATCGGGTCGGGCCGGGCCGCCGGGTGCCGCGGGGGCGCAGGGCGGCGCGCCGGGACGGGGCTCGTGGCGGCCGGGCAGGGTGAGCGCCGGGCCGGGGGCGCGGGAGGCGGGAGCGGGCACGAGTCGGTGCCGGGGCGAGGGGCGGTGGTGAAGGCCCCGGCGGGGCCGCAGCTCGGGGGTTGGCGGGTGCTCCTCGGGCCGAACGAGCTCCTGGCGGCGGGGGGCTCCGGGGCGAGGCCCGCATCGCCGCCCCAGCCCCGCTGACGTGTCTCCTCCGCCCGCCGGCCCCGCGCAGGTGGACGCGGCCTACGGCGACAATGGCCTGGACTCCGGTAGGTGCCCGGCCCGCGCCAACCCCGTCCGTGGGTGGCAGCGGCTGCCCGGGGATGCCCCTCACGTCCCCGCGCCCGGTCACACCCGAGCTGGGCACTGACCCCGGGTCAATCTTAATTCCAGCTCTCTTCATGGAGAATGCCCGAAAAGGCAGCATAGTGTCCCGGGCCAACAGCATCGGCTCCACCAG
Organism: Setophaga petechia; assembly: GCA_024362935.1. Classification (NCBI taxonomy): domain Eukaryota; kingdom Metazoa; phylum Chordata; class Aves; order Passeriformes; family Parulidae; genus Setophaga; species Setophaga petechia. Next base: position 2,172,425 of record JANCRA010000044.1, on the reverse strand, counting down.
TGCCTCTTCTGTCCCCAACACAGGTGGGGTTTGCTCTCCGTGACAACGCGGTTCTGCTCGCTGGGGAATCCAGCACATGCCGGGCTTCAGGTCTGCCCTGCACCAAGGGGGCGAGCGTGGCTGGGCAGGACTCCTGTCCTGATGAGGAGGAGGAAGGTGGTGGGAGCAGCGTCAGGGTTCTGTGATTTCCAGCAGGGTTTAGAGTCGAGAATCACTCTGGTTTTGAAACCTTCCCAAGGGAGCTGCCGGCATCTGCCTCCTACCAGCTCCCTGAGGAGACTGAAAGTGTTGCTAGGGCTCCTTGGAAGGCTTTTCTGCCCAGCCTGCTGTAGTTGAATGGGGCGGGGGCTATGCTGGGCCTGGCTGCAGCTGTATGCTCCCTTGAGCTGTCTTGTGCCCCTCGTGGTGCCTCTGTGTCCCACACCCAGCCCCACTGTGTCCCCACAGACGATGAGGACAGTGACTGCGCTCAGGAGTCCCCCAAGGAGACCTACAAGGACCAGCGGCGCCGGGCACACACCCAGGCCGAGCAGAAACGCCGGGATGCCATCAAGGTGAGCGAGGCACGGGGCAGCAGGCAGTGCTGGAGGGCTCTGCTCTCCCTGCTCTGTGTGTGCTGGGAGCTGCCCTGGCTCTGCGTTGTGCTCCTGGCCTCCCAGGATGGGTGAGCCCACCACACTCCGTGGCTCTGCTTCCTTGCAGAAAGGCTACAATGACCTGCAGGCCATCGTCCCCACGTGTGAACAGCAGGATTTCTCCATCAGCTCGCAGAAGCTGAGCAAGGCCATTGTGCTGCAGAAAAGTGAGTCCCAAGGGCAGGAGGGAAGGAGGTGCTGTCAAGCCCCAAAGCTCCGCCCTAGAGGTGTGCAGGGCAAAGTTCAGCACCTTGGAACCTTCTGGTGTGATGAGGCTCTGGGGAGCTTGGGTGCTGCTCACCTGCACTCCAAGGGAACTGGGTCAGTGGGAGCTGATGGAGCCCTGGCTCAGGCACCTCCTGTGGGGATCTCATGTGTGCTTCCAAATCCTCACTCTGTGTTTTTGTGCTCAGCTATTGACTACATCCAGTTCCTGCACAAGGAGAAGAAAAAGCAGGAAGAGGAAGTTTCTACCCTCAGGAAAGATGTGATGGCCTTAAAGATCATGAAAGTGTAAGGGAAGAGCTGTTGGGGTCATGTCCTCCACTTCCTGTTGTTCCCTCACATCCTTGTGGGGTCCTGCAGTGGTTCTGCATCTGGGGACAGGCCTGGAGCTGGGAACCAGAAGCAGGAGCTGGAGTGGGAATTGAGAGCTGGGAGCAGGAGCTGGAGTGGGATTTGAGAGCTGGGAGCAGGAGCTGGCAGTGGGACCTGAGTCACGTGTGGACACTTCACTGCTGACCTTGGTGTGCCATGCTTGTTTCAGGAACTATGAGCAGATTGTGAAAGCTCATCAGAACAACCCGAACGAGGGGAAGAACCAGATCTCTGACGAGGTGAAGTTCAGTGTTTTCCAAGGCATCATGGACTCCCTGTTCCAGTCCTTCAACACCTCAGTCTCTGTAACGAGTTTTCAGGAGCTCTCAGCGTGTGTCTTCAGCTGGATTGAGGAGCACTGCAAGCCCCAGGTGAATGCAGAGGGGCTGGTGGCATGGCTGAGGGGGCAGAGACAGTGGCACAGGGGTGACTGTCCCTCCCCAGACCAGCTGACCCTGTCCTCTCTCTGCTACAGACGCTGCGGGACATTGTCATCGGGGTCCTGCACAAGGTGAAGAGCCAGCTCTACTGAGCCTCCCGTGCCACTTCTGTGCCCGTGGGGATGGGGCACTTCTGCCAGAGGCCAGGGTGCCAGGCACCACCCTGGGCCCTCTCCCTTGGGGCTGTTCTTAAGGTTCTCTGAATTATTTATTGTATTCCTTCTGAAGCCCAACAGTGGCTGTGCAAACGCTGCTGCTCCACTCGGTGCCACCAAATCTTTGCAGGGACTGGGCAGGAGGGGAGGGAGAGGTGGGGGCAGAGTCTCTGGCTCAGGCAGTGCCATGGGGTTGCCTGTGCCACTGACTCTCCTTGCAGAGCTGACCCCAGAGCAGCTCCACTCTGTGCTCTCAGGCCTGTGACAGCCCTGCTGTCCCCAAGGTGGGCAAGTGTGACAAATGCATACTAAAAACAATGGGTTTCTGGTGTAGCAGCAGGAATTGCTTTTCCCTGACCCTCTGGGCTGTGCCCTGCCCCTCTGAAGCAGCTGTTTTGAGTCAGCTGTTGCATTTTGGAGGAGCCTGGCAGTGCTGGCAGCAGGATGAGCCCATCAAGAGCTGGGAGCTGTGGCCCTGGCAGCACATGATGAACCCCAAGCATGCTGCAACCCTGGGAAGGATCAGAGGAAGTTCCTGCAAGTGCTAGAACACCTCCCCTTTTCAGAAACTGTGGCTGTATTGCACAGGAAAGTTCTGCAGCTGTAGCATAGCATGGCCATGTGCACTTGCTGTTCCTCCTTAGAACTTTTATACACACACATACATGACCAGCCTTGATTGGATTTTTATTACTGTAAATTTTGAAATGGTCCCAGAGTGCGTCCTGTGCCAGCTGTAGAAGCAGCTGCTATCAGGGACACATTTGACCCTGTCCCATGCCCAGTTCAGGTCACAGCTCTGCCCAGGTGAGGGCTGGGCACTGTGCAGAGTGCCCAGGGTGCTGCCAGCAGCAGGGTTTGTTCTCCATAACCATGTTTGTGCTCCTGCTCCAGGAGCACATCCAGGGAATGTTTATTTCAGGCAGTTTTTCCAGCACTGAGGAGGGAGCGCTGCCTCCTGCCTTGGGAAGAAGACGTGGAATTTTACAGACCTCACACGTGAAAGTGATGTATTTTTCTATTGTGAAAAGTAATTAAATAAATTTCACTGAATGTTTTAATGATTTTTCTGATGCTGAGTTCCTGGAGCTGTGCCCTAGAGCTGGTGGGTTCCAGAAGCCCATTCCACCCCTGTGGCTCAGGTTTCCTGGCTCCTGCCCTCCCCACTCCTGAGGGCCTAAACCCTTCCCTGACACCCTCTGAAGAGACAAACACCACAGGGATGTGCAGCTGAACCAAAATCCTGGTGTTTAATGGATCATATTCTCATGTGACCACTCAGGCACGCAGCAGGAAGCAGCAAGAACACATCCAGAGCTCTGCAGCCCACACAGTCCCTCGCTGCCTTTCCTTACCACAACACCAGGGACACAGCACCAGTGCCCCCACGTGTCCCCCCTGCCAGGCAGCTCTGTGCACTGGGGGCAGGAAAAAACAAAATTCCACTGCAAGGAGAGGGCCAGTGCCAAGTTACTGCTACCCACCACCCTTCCAACTGCAAAACATTTTAAAACAAACCCAAATAAATACACAGGACAAATTCCAGTCCTGCAAAAAGAGAAAAAGAACAACCCAACAGCCGAGTTTCAGAGGCAGCTCTGCAGCAGCTTCTCCCCAGAGCAAAGGCTCCCCCAGCACCTCATGTGGTCGCTGGCAGCTCCACACCGTGGTCCTCATCTGTCTCTATCCCAACCTCCTCCTGCATGGCACCCAGCAGATCAGAACAGGCTCAGGGTCTGGCTCAGCAGCCGTGGGCACAACCCAGCCTCGGTACTTACAAAGAATTGCTTCTTGCTCTTGGGATAACCCTCCAGGATGGCATCCAGCAGCTCGGTGGCCTGGTGAGACAGGGAATGTGAGGGCTGTGGGCAGCAGATCCGGCGGGGCCCTCACTGCCCACCCAGCACAGCCGGTACCATCCCCTTCCTCCGTACCATCCTCTTCCTCCGGCGCCACTCCCGGCGGTACAGCTGCTGCTCCCGGCACACCTGCAACAGCCCCGGGTCAGAGCTGCCCTGCAGGGCTCTCAGCAGCCCCGGGCAAGCAATGCCTGTAAGGGAAATGCTGGATCCTGGATCCACACTGGCCCGGTTCGGACACAGCAGCCGTTCACCTTCTCTTTTTCCTCTGGAGACACGTGGTTGGTAGCAGATTTAATCCTCTCCAGTTTCTCCGTGTAACTGGCACAGTCCTTCCTCAGCACCTCGATCTCCCTGGCAATCTCAGGGGTTGTCATGGAGCTGTTCAAGTCCTTCAGCTCTGGGAAGGTGGCACCGATCACCGCCCGGGCTGGCAGCAGGGCACGGCTGGGGATGCCGCGGTGGCTCGGGGCTGGCACACTCACTCACCCGCCTCCATGTGCCGGCAGCTCTGCTGCAGCGCTTGCAGCTGGCCGGAGCGCTCGGCAATCTCCGCGTCCAGCCCGCGGAGCTCCGCATCGCTGGCGGCCGGGAGCTGCTCCTGCGGGGAGCCGGCGGGTCAGGGCTGCGGGGCACCGGGGCCGGCGGGCGGCGGCGGAGGCCGGGGCTTACCTGGTCGGCGAAGTAAATCTTCTGCTTCCCGTAAACCTTCTCGCGAACGCGGCCCTGCTGCGCCAGCTGCTCCAGCGCCTTCACCACGGCCTGCGGGACGCGGCGTCAGCCGGGCCCGGGCCCGCCCCGCCCCAGCCCGGCCCGGCCCGGCCCCGCTCACCGCCTTGCCCAGCCCGTGCTCCCGCTGCAGGTTCCCGAAGGCATCCTGGGCGCTGTACGGCCGGTTCTGCTCCCGCAGGTACCGCAGCAGGACAGCGCCGGCGCCTCCTGCGGGACCAGCCCCGGTCACCGCGGCCTCCCGGGGCCGCCCGGTGCTCCCCCTCCCCTCCCGCACTCACCGCCGGCCGCGGCCTCCCGCCCTTTGCTCATCCCGCGCCTGCAGCCCCGCTCCGTTCCCGGTTGGCGCCGCTCACGCACTTCCGGCGCGCCGCCCGCTCCCCGCCAATCGCGACGAGGGCGGGGCAGGCCGTGATGGGCGGGGGGAACGTGCCCCGCCCGGTACCGGCCCGCCCCCGCGGGAACGGGGCCCGCGCACAGCCCAGGGAGGGCTCAGCACTCCCCGGCCGGAACCGGCGCTCCCGTTCCCTCGCCCCCCTCACCTCCGCACCGGACTCGGCCAGCGAAGGGGCTCCAGCCCGTACCCGTTACCGACCCGGCCCGAACAACCCGTTACCGAGCTCCCCTTCCCGGCTGAGGCCGCTCGCCCGCCCCCGCCCTCAGCCCCGGCACGGCGGACGCAGTGGGACAAGCAGAATCAGACAAACAACAGCCGGTAACGGGGTCCCTGACGAGGTACGTTCTTGGCTGCACAATCGTGATCAGAACCGGGTCTGTATGGCTTAGGAAAAGTAACGGGGGCACTCGGTGGGTACTCGGTGGGCAGAGGGGGCTGGCGCTCCCTGGAGTCTGCTGGTTTGTTCACAGGCACGACCTCTTCAGTCACTGCTGGTCTGGGCTGCTGTCTCTGTGCGGTTCCCACTGCTGGGCTCTGCCTGCACAAGGCTGGAGGCAGCAAGGGCCCAGGGACACACCACGGCCCTGTCAGCCCTGCTCCACCTCCTCCTTCCTCCAGGAAAACGTGCAGCCTCGGCCCTGCCCACGGGAACGCACTGGAGCAGCACAGGGGTTTCTAGCAAAGTGTTAGTTGGCTGTTAACAAAAGCTGTTAGTTCAGAAAAGCAACACAAGAGCAGGGGCTACACGTGGATGTTCTTGTAGGTGGTCTGATGGTCACAGCAGGTGTCTTATTGCCATTGAGCTCTTACAAAACAGCATCACGAGGAGCTGGAGCCGAGGGAGCAGCCAGTGCAAGGAAAACATTGTGGCTGCTCAACATCCACAGTGGAGCAAGGGGCTTGGTTCCACCTGGAGCTGGATATTGCTGGGAGAGAAGACTTGGATTTGTGCACATATTAGGACTGGGGAACAGCTGTCTGAGACAGAACAGCATTGAGGCTCAGACACCACATCTGAGGGGCTCTGTCCTGTTCCCCTTGTTACACATCAGTGCCAGAACTCAGTGCACAATTGTTCCTGGCGATGCTGTCAGTCCCACTGGACTTGAGAGCTGCAAACACCAGATTTATTGTCTGAGAGATAAAAGTTTGGAGCAGGCAGCATCATGTCAGACAGTGCAGGGTGATTGTGGAGCTATCCCATCAACGCCTCTTCCCTACAGATTGCCAGTGTCCTTTATTTTAAGATCCACGCGAGGCTATGGAGTCACAAGTCACAGTGGTGCACCCAGCCAGGAGTGGCTGTCACATCACCCAGACTCCCAGGAGACGATTGAGAGAACTGTGCAAAGCTTTTCCTTCCAGGATTCACTCCATGATGCGCAATAGAAAACCAGAGGGAAGGGACAGGATGGTTTACTGGCCCCGGGAGCCAGTGGGATCCAGCTGGTTCAGCTCAGACTGATCCAGCAGTTCAAAGTCATCCCCTTCAGCATCAGTGTCCAAGTCCAAACTGGCTGCTCTGAGGTGAGTCTTTGCCCCTCTCTGGGGATTGGTGCTGCGTGAGGGGCCTGCCTGGGAGCCTCCTGACAGTGCCAGCTGGATCATGCCCCTGGTGACAAAGCCAGCGATGTTGTTGGTGAGGTTCTGCACCGATGGCAGCGTGCCAAACTCCTCCTGCTCATACGGGAGCTGCAGATCCTCTGTCCCTTGGGGGCGGTACGCCAGGCTGGGGATCCCGATGCTGGTGTCATCCTCATCATCTATGCCTGTTGCTTCTGGGTTTATGGAAGGGAAGTCAGGCAGATCCCTGGCAAAAGATTCTTCTGGGTCACTGTGACCATCCAGGTCTGGAAGAGGAGAAAGTGCTGTAATTGCCAGTACTCACCAGCACACCCAGGCCAGGCAGGAGCTGGGCCAGCACCCACCCTGGAAAGACTGTTGGGAGCTCACGGATCACACATTTTTCAATGTTTCCCTCCCCTCATCCCCAGTGTTCAGATCCCACTGCCCTCCCAGCTCACTCACAAGGAACACTGGTGCTGAAGCAGCCACCTGTGAGAGGGGAGCACCAGCACCCACAGCCAGACTGGCAGAGCCAGAGCTGCTGCCCTCGCTCAAGCACCACAGGAATGGAGGAGGAGGTTCAGTTCTGAACAAAACAGGCAGCTGTAGCTCACTTCCAGCAGCAAGGCTGACATCAAACAGCCAGACTTCAATGATGGGAGGTAACACATCCTCCCTCTAGCCTATCACACTGGTGTCTGCTTGGCATTCCACACCTTCCAGAAGCTGCTCCCTCTCACCTTCTGATCCCTCTGTCAGGGGTGTCTGGCCCCTGGAAAGGTTAAACATCCCATTTTCAGTATAGGAAACCTCAGCATCTGAATGCTCAGAGTCAGAGATGGTCAGTTCCTTGGCGACCACAGAGTCATCCAGCTTTGAAATAGAAAATAAAATTGAAAACATCAGCACTAGAAAGGTTATCCCCATGCCTCAAGACGAAACAGATGATGGAGTGGCCTGCAGCTAAACCTGGACCCCATGGGAGACTGGAACCTGAGACTCATTCACATTTACTGCACAGGCTAGGAGACTGCAGCTGGCACAAGCAGCTCTGGACATTCTTTAGTGGAACAGAGTGGGAAAGACCCATCTGAAAGGACAGTGTCCTCATCTGTTCTCCTGTCTCTCTCAGCTGTGCTGCCAGTTGTGCTGCTCACATCTCAGCCAGATGCTGCATGTCCCCCCCAGTGATGTTTGTTCTTTCCAGCTGAGCTCTTCCCTCTCCAGAAGCTCCATTACCTTGGGGCAGAACGCAGCCAGCTCCTCTTCACTGTCACTCCCATCATCTGTGGCTTCCTGACCCAGGGCCCGGCCATGCACTGTTAGAAACCACACACAAAGCTGTGACTGCTGCTGGGCAAGGCTCTGTGCAGGACCAGAAACCCCCAAACTGCACTTAACAGAGCAGAGCCAACTCTGTTCCACAGCAGAGCCATGATCATTTGCAGGTTTTTTGCTGAAATGAACATGTTCAGAACTCCCTCGCACAGAGGGAGTTGTTTTTCCTCCTTTCCTTCCTTTTTCCAGAATAGAGAACACACAGTTCTGACAGCCAAGAACTGGAGCAGCCCAGTGCTGTGAAAAGCCCACAGCAGCTGCTTCCTAGGAGATGGCTGCAGAGGAGGAACTCCCTCTCTCTCTTCCCAAGGCAGTTCCAAGGATTTGCCATGCCAGACATGCAGCCCCTACCGCCCACCAAGGCTGGAGCTTCTGTTCACAGCTCATTCCAGGGATCAGAGATCCAGGTGTGAAACCTTGGGGGCAGAAAGGTCACAAGACTCTATTGGAATATTACCAATATTGCCAGATGGGACATGCCTGAGCTTGTCTGGCCCTTGGTGCTGAACCAAATAGTGGCACTGTGGTGTTTCACCCCACAGACACTTTTGGCTGGCTGGGTGCTTGGAGACAAGTCCAGGCCTGCAGGAGCTCTGGTGGTGCTGGGATGGAGCTTCCCCCCATAACAGGGGCTACTCCTCAGGTTTCCCTCTGGCAGAGAAGCTTTAAGTTGATGGTGAAGGAAAGGAGTCGGCTCTGATGGAGGGTTTGGATCCAGAGCTTTATTCTGGCCCACAGGCCTCTGGATCCAGCACCAGCTCCAACAGAACTCCCTGAGCCCATGGTTGCTGTTCCTTTTAATCCCGGGGAGAGAGGCAGGGAAGGGGTAGGGAGCCACCAACCAGGTACAAGGGATAAAGGACACCTGGATGGCCCAATGCCCCCCAGGGGTAGAGAGCATCCTTTGAATCTGCCAATCATTCTGGAATTCCAGGACTGACAGAGAGTGCTGGGAGGGGAAAGGAGAGGTGACTGACACACCTGCCAGGGAATTATCAGGGGAGGGACCTGAGGCTCTGAGGTAAACCCTGAGATCACAACAGGACTCACGCTGCCTGTGGCGCTGCCTCGCTGTCACGTATCCCCGCACGCTGAAGTCCAGGCGCTGCAGCACGGGCTCCAGCCTGTGGCACACCCGCTGCCCCAGCCTGTGGTACACGGCCAGGGGCCACAGCAGCACCAGGAGCACTGCAGGAAGCAGGAATGTGGGTTAGAAAGGTGCTCAGGATGCTGCTTGGCAAACATCCTGCCCGTTTCCTGATGCAGCACAACACACAGAGCTCCGAGCACTCAGGGCAGTGCTGTGGGAGGCTGTTGGAGCAGGTGCCATCACTATAGCAGTGTGTTTCTTGTTGATGGAATGACAAAACTATTTTTATCCTTTTAAAAAGGAAAGAAGCCTAGAAGTTTCTCTCCTTGATTGGGTGAAAAAAGCTACCTCATAAGTCACGGGGATTTCACCTCAAACGTAAGGATAGCTAATTGGACAGAAGCCAAAAAGTCTTGCCTGGACAATTTAGTAGAAAAAGAAATGAACAAATAAACTAATCACTTTTTTGAGGTGTTTTACTAGGAGCAGGACTTCTGGCACCTGGCTCAGTTTTTCTCTGTTTGTTATTTTGCCTTTTATTACACTTTTTTGTTTCCAACACTGCAACAGAAGCTATCCTGCTGATTTTTATGCCTCCAAGAGTAGCTGAGCTATCTTGGGTGTGTTATAGCCCTTCAAGAGCTTATTAGACCTGGCTCAAGAAGGCTACTGTATCACATCACCTCTGCCAATTTAACAAAATGGAGAGGCCAACCTGTTAGTGTTCAGATCTGTAGTTACTAAGCACCCAAACATCTTCTCTCCAGACCAGACTTCGAGTCCTGGTCAAGAACCACCCCATTCCTGGCAGAATGTATTGTTTTAAATTTTAAACCCAATCACACAAGCTTTCCTTTTGAGCCCCATTCCTCATTCAGCACTACTCATCTCCTTTCACATGTAAGTCTGTGTTGGCACAGAGATTTACTTACACAGCAGGTATGAGAGCAAGAGCCCAGGGATGTACTGGCCCAGGACAGCCAGGAAAGTGAACACTCCACACACTAGAAGGCAAAACTGAAGACATGACAGACAGTGAGTTTCCAGGGTTAAGCAGTAGGTGCACTCACTTCTTGACCATCTCAGCCTCTGCAAATTCTGGGTCAGGTCGTTGTTCCAAAGAGGGTGAAGCCTTCACAGTGTCCAACCCCTGCTCCAGTGTGGGCACAGGGGTACCTGCCCCCAGAGCCACAGGCAGCTGAGGAGCTTCCCAAAGCAGGGACACCAACAGCAAGGAAGAGGTTAAACTAAAAAACTCTTCAAGGTGAAGAGCACAAGGACAATATCACTGTGCTACAGGTTTCTCTTTCCATAAACTCAAAGAAAGAAGAAGGAAAAAGCTTGACACATTCTCAAACTGTTAAAATCCAGTGAGGAGACAAATTTGACAGACACTTGAAAAGCCAGAAACCTACAGAAGGAGCAGCCATGCTCTCACTTCAGTGGTGCAATCCACACACTGACATTCACTTTCTCCTCCCTCCTCCACAACCTGATTATTCTGCCTGGGTTTTCCATTCCTCCCCACCACATAACAGGCATGGTGTTTGTGGGAGACCTCCCATGACAACCTCCCATCAGAAACGTGTTCAGCCAGTGCTGGGTGCCAGCACTGGAGGATCCTCGTGGTCAGCAGAGGCTCCACACCAACCAGGTAATTTCTGAACTGCACATTCTTACCTTGCCAGGACTTTGCCTCTTGAAAACGAAGAGATTACTTAAGAAGTTGGTTCCAGTCACCCATCCTTCAGCCAAATGATGACAGAGCTCTGGCAGCCCGAGCAGCCGAGGGTGGACATATCCCCAGCTGCAGGGAAGGCAGAATTTGGGAAGATATTGCTGCATCAGTGTCAGGGCTGAAGACCCTCATTACAAATATTTGTCTTAAAGCTTCCTTCTGTCCCCACCCAGCACAGAGCTCTAGAGGTGAGGGCCACTTGCCCTCCAAGCAGTGCCCTGCCCAAAGCAGTTCATCTACAGCCCCTCTAGCAGCATCCCAGTGCTCCCACAGCAGCTGACGAGCAGGAATTTCAGTCAATGCACTGTCAAACTTCAGTTTCCATGCTGCTGGAGGGAGTGCACAGTGCAGAGGAAAATCAAGGGAATCCATTTACTTTTTCTGTGTTTATCTGGTCAACTGCAGCCTCCAAATGTTCAGCATGAGGTCTAGAAGCAGCCTTGCACCTCACTTCATGTGCTCAGTTACTCTGGAGGCCTTGAACTGGTCAGTTTTGTTAGTGTTGCCTAACTGCTAGTCAGGAGTACCTGAAGGTCAGAAAGAGCAATTCCTTTTGTGCTTGGGCCTCTTAAAAAAAAAAAATAAAGACAATTGTCTTTTGGCAGCAGGTCAGGTGATTTAATCAGGAACTGACATCCAGCACAGACTGGCAGTGGGGCAGGAAGGTGTGCCCAGAGAGGCAGGTGTGAGCAGGGAGGCAACACCTCAGCATTTCTCAACCCATAATTAATGCTGCAGTCAGATCATAACTATGCAGAAACAACTGCTGGAACAAGCCTGTTAAATATTCCCTATCAAGTCTCAGAAGACTTCATTAATTCCCACAGAAATGCTGTTTTCCTGCTACTGGAGACCCACACAAGAGGAATTGCTCTTAAGGCAGCACTTCTAACTTCAGGGAGCAGGGAATCAAGCAAGCATATCTGGAGGCTGGTATGAAGGCAAAGTATAATAAAATGGCTGGGGCAAGTCAAAAACTTCTCACGGCCACCTGGCTGCACCTGGGTCTCCACCTGCCCTCTGCTGAGCAGCTCCCAGCTCCCTCCTCCCCCTCTTCACCCAAAGGTGCCAACATCCCAAGCATGTGCAGGTAACAACACAGTATCACAGCAAAGTATCACAGCAGAGCAGTCAATTAGTTTCCTACCTCTCATTGTCTAATTCATCAGGTCTTGCCACTAAAATATTAAGAACAGACACTACATTAGTTGCAAGGAATTTGCCATGGGAATGCTTAGCTCTTGGGATTTAAGTAAAGCTTTAATAAGCTGGGGAACACCTGGAAAAGACATTAAGTTTAATTACAGGATGGAGAAGCATCACTCCATAACAAATCCTGAGTGTGTACGTGTGACAGCACAGGACTGCAGGAGTCTCCCTGGTGCTCCTTGATGTTTGTTGGACTCCAGAGGCTGCCCACCTCCCTCTCCCCCACTCCCTGCACACACCAGCTGGGGAGCAGGAACAGCCTGCAGACTGGAGGCATCAGGGATTTATCCTTTAATACCTTCCCACCCAGGCTGGGACTTGAAAGGGATGTACCAGCCACCCTGAGAGATCAAATCAGAGGGATGAGGGAGCTGGACAGACACTGTCTCCTAACAAGGAGCCTGAGCCAAGCTTTGAAACAGGAAAGCTTTAATGTCTTCCCAGGAACCAGAGAGAACATGGATTGAAGCAGAAAGCTGGGAGCTGGACTTGCTGGTTAGTCAGGGAACCAGCCCTGGGAGCATGCAGACCCTCACACTGCTCCAAACTAACCTGTCCATGCAAAGCCAAGGGACCCTGAGCTGCTTGGACTGGGGGTGTTCATCAGTGTATTAATGTCACAAAGGAGAAATACAACTGCTTTGGTTACTGAAAGCTGAAAAGTAACTTCATTGCAGCTGTTCAGATGCCTCTTCTCCCAGAGACATTTCTGATCAACAGCCAGGCTGGGACTTGTCTTCATCCTAAACTGATTATGGATTCTGAGGGGCAATCCAGACGAGTTCCATATGCTTCTGTTTCTCACTCTGGTACTGAATGCTCACAAAGTGAATCACTGTCTCAAACCTGCACTAGGTCACGTACATCCTGTGGTCAGGATTACAAGACAAATACCAGTGTCACAAGCACAAAAAGAACTTGTGTTTACACAGGTTAGAATATTCCAGCTCCAGAAAGAGCATGCCTGCAGTACTCCTGCTGGCTTCTAGACCCTTAAAGCAAAAAGTTGAGGTTTTGACAAGGTAACTGCAGGCAGTGCAGAGCCTGTACTTGTAGGGCTGGAAACTGGGCTTGATTTGCTGCTATGAGCTCAGAATGCAACTTACCAACAATTTCTGGCCAGATTTTGTGCTTCCACTGGTCTAGACACACTACTACTATGAGGGTGACAGCAATCAGGAACAGCAAACGAAGGGAAGTCAGAGCAAAGAACCTGCGGGGAAGAAACCAATGAGTCGGTACTGGCCAGATATTTGTGAGACAAAAAGGGGGTAACACAAACCAACATCAAACCACTCACTCAGGGGGAAAACTCAGCACCTGCTACTCAGTCACACACAGCGTGCCCCGGGGGCAGCTGCCGGGTGACGCCGGTTCGCTCGTGTCAGGTGTCCCGGGACAGCCCCGCTGTACAGCCCCTGTCCAGGGCAGGCTGCCCTCCCTCCCCTGCCTCAGAGCAGGCTGAGTTTTCCCGGCTAGTCTGATGCTCTCATGTACAAGGAGAGTACGGAGACGGGGCTGCAGCAGCCCTAGCGCTCCCGGTCCCTCCTGTCCGGAACGGGGCACGGAGCAAACCCGCGGCCCTTTACGGACCGTTCCTTCCCGGGGGCAGCTCCCCCAATCCCCCGACCGTCAGTGACGGAGCTCGGCGGGGCCGCTGCGCCACCCGATCCCGACCCCGGTCCCGGTCCCGGCCCCGCCGCTCACCAGAACAGGCCGTGCACCGCCACCCAGCACAGCGCGCTGCGACCCGGCCGCTCCCACACCAGCGCGGCCTGCACGGCGCCCAGCAGTGGCTCGTAGGGCCCGAGGCGGCAGCGCAGCGCCGCGCTCAGCGCCTGCACCCGCCGCTGCCGCTCGCCGGGCCCGGGCCCCACCGCCGTTGCCGCCGCCGCCATCGCACCCTCACGGCGTCAACATCCGCCCGCCCGCCGCGCGCGCGCGCCCGCCGCAAGCATGGCGGCCCCCAGCAACCAACTGCGACACCAATATGCGCGCCGCCATCTTGACACATGCGCAGCCCGCACCTCCTGCCGGGACGCACGCGCGTTGCCGGGGCGGCGCTGCCCCGGAAGCGAGCAGCGCGCACGCGCAGTGCCGTTGGCGCCGGCGGGAGACGCGGCGGTACCGGAGTCGGGCGGGGCGCTGAGCGGAGCGGAGCCTCGGCCGCGATGCCGCGGGAGATCATCACCCTGCAGCTGGGCCAGTGCGGAAACCAGAGTGAGCACGCCACGGCCGCGGCGGGCCCGGGGCAGGGCGCACCGGGCGGGGCTGGGATGCTGTGGTGGGGGGGGGCCCAGTTAGCGGGGCCTGGCGGGTGGGGCGGGGCCTGGCGGGAGGGGGCGGGGCCTCGCGCGAGTGGGGCGGGGCCTGCGGGACGGGGCCCTCCGGGCCTTGCCCCGGTACCGACCCCGGTGCCCGGCCCGTCTGACCGCGCCTCCCCGCAGTCGGGTTCGAGTTCTGGAAGCAGCTCTGCGCCGAGCACGGCATCAGCCCCGAGGGCATCGTGGAGGAGTTCGCCACCGAGGGCACCGACCGCAAGGACGTCTTCTTCTACCAGGTACCGGCAACCCCGCGCCGCGGAGCGTGAGCTGCCCTGCTCCCCGCGGGGCTCCGTGCCCCGGCAGACTCAGCTCACTGTCCGGGTCCGTGCCCGTTCCACACCCCCGCGGGCACGAGCGGCTCTCAGCCCGGGCACCCGCTCCCAGCCCGCTCCGGGCTCCCGCCCGCGCTCCCGCTCTGTCACTGGAGCGCTGTGGAGGCGGAGCAGAGGCACGAGGCTGGGGCTGCCATAGATAGTGCCTTATGTAAGCACCGGGAGTTCCTCCCCCTCGCCGGCTGCGAGAGCTCTGGGGCACAGAGATGCTGCACTGAGGACGGGCTGCACAGGAGCAGCCTCTCCCCCGTTCCTGTCACTGTGTGGGGCTCACCTGCAGCCAGGGGTGGCTCATGCACAGGAGCAGCCTCTCCCTCCTCCCTCTTGCCCCCACCTGCAGCCAGGGGTGGCTCATGCTCTGGGAAGGAGGTGGCACCAAGCTGCAGCAGCATAGAGATCCTCTTGCTCCCGTTGTAGGCAGATGATGAGCACTACATCCCCCGGGCTGTGCTGCTGGACCTGGAGCCCCGAGTCATCCACTCCATCCTCAACTCCCCCTATGCCAACCTCTACAACCCAGAGAACATCTACCTGTCTGAGCATGGAGGGGGAGCTGGCAACAACTGGGCCAGTGGCTTCTCACAGGTACCACCAGCCCTAGTGCTGCTGGGTGAGGCTCTTCAGCCCTGGGGTTTGTCCTGTATCCCTGCACTGAGTGGCACAGGACCACGCTGCCAGTCTGACTGAGCTTGAGCAGCTCTTGTCCACTTTCTGTGTGGGAAAGGAGCAAAACCAGTCCTGATCTCTTTTGCAGGGAGAAAAGATCCACGAAGATATTTTTGACATAATAGACAGAGAGGCTGATGGGAGTGACAGCTTGGAAGTAAGTCAACAAGGGATTTGGAGCTGGTGGCCCTGCCTGGTGTTTGCCCAGCTAGGTTGCTCTTTGTAAGGTTCAGCTCAGCACTGTGGTGGGCACAGACTTAGCTCAGTGAGCTTCTGAGCACAGGACATGTAGAGAGGGGATCTGGGGACAGGAGGTCTGTCCATCCCCACTCCATCCTGCCCCAGAATTTCTCTCACTGTTTGTTTGTGGGGTGTTTTCCTTTACGCTGTCCATGTGAACCCATACCCTGTCTGCAGACAGACAGGGCTGCCAGGTGCTCGTGTCAGGCTGTGACATGGCAGCAGGGGAAGGGAGAACATCACTTAAACAAGCTGGCAGGAGATTCAAGTGTCTCTTGTGGGAGCTGAGCATGTGGGAGCTGCCCTGGAGCCAGGCAGTGGGAGCTTGGCCTCAGTCATTCTGGAAGGAGGGAGGGATGTGAAGGACCCAGGAAAGAGCTGAGAACATGCAGTTCCATTTCCTGTGCCAGACTGGACCCTGGAGGTGACATTGGAGCTGTTCCAATGCTGCTCTGGGTGGGAGGAACCTGAGTGCTCTCCTAAAGAGCAGCTGTTGCATTTTGTGGGGTGTGCAGAGATGTGGATCCCACTGTGTGGGCAGCAGTGGCCTGAGGAGCTGCAGCTGCTGCTGGGCTCTGGAAGAGCTGGGGTCAGGAGGAGCTGGGGTCAGTCTCTGCTGTGAGAAGCTCTGGCCCTGTCTGGCAGGTCCCTGCTGGAGGTAGCAGGGCTGACACATTGTCTGCCTGCTCTGGGGCTGAGCTTCACCTTCAGCACCCGCCTGCTGCTTCCTTCCAGGGCTTTGTGCTGTGCCACTCCATTGCTGGTGGAACAGGCTCTGGGCTGGGCTCCTACCTCCTGGAGAGGCTGAATGACAGGTGAGCACAGCCCTGGACAGGTGAGCACAGCCCTGTCCCCTGCCCACACCGCCCAGCCCGGGCAGCCTGCCTGGAGCTGGAGAGCGCTGACTCAGAGCCACCACCCCCACCCAAACACTGCCTGCTGCAATCCCTGGCACGCTGCCTGCACAAGGCTGGCTCCTGATATGCCTGGGGACTTCAGAGCCTCTGAAACTGGACTTGATCTGTCCAAGCTCTGCCTTCCCTCAGTGTTCTTATCAGGCAGCTACCTGCGGACACCCTGACGGTGCAGGGGAGGGTGGGAGGCTCTGGCTGAAGGCTGTGAGCTGCCATCCTGGCCTGTTGCAGCTTGCATCCTCTTGAAAAGACTTGTAAGCAGCTGCTTAATCAGCCTGTGGATGGCTCAGCCTCCCTGTAGCTCCTCTGGCAGCCAGTTTCTGTGCTGCTGGGGTAGGCATTGCTGGGACACATTCTCTCCCTCCCTGGGAGCCACTCTGGCTGCAGCTTTGGTGACTCACCCTGTCCTGAGCCCTGGAGACTGCTAAGGCAGCTTGTGGGAGGGGAGAGAGCAGCTTGATGGTGTTAACCCTTGAGATGCTGCACTTCTCACCAGGTATCCCAAGAAGCTGGTGGAGACCTACTCAGTGTTCCCAAACCAGGATGAGATGAGTGACGTTGTAGTCCAGCCCTACAACTCTCTGCTGACATTGAAGAGGCTGACCCAGAATGCTGACTGTGTGGTAAGAGGCCCTGAGGAGGTGGCTCTGCCCCCACAGCTCAGAATTGGGGAGCAGCCCATCCTGGGGAGATGAGCAAGCTCCAGGTGCAGCAACAAGCACGCCCCAGACAGAAGGGCCAGGCAGATGTGGCCCCAGGGACCCTCACTGGTGCTCACCCCTGCAGAGCTGCCTGGCATTTCTGCCTTGGCTCCAGCAGATCTTGCCAAGGCAGTGAGGACTGGCTGTGCTTTCTCTGTAGCTGTGCTGCAGCCCCTCCTGAGTGCAACATTTGCAGCACCCACAGCATCCCCAGCCAGGCAGCACCTTCAGTCTGCCTTCAGTCACATCTGACCAGACACTGCTCATCCCTGCAGCTGCTCCCTGCATGTGGCAGTGCAGGAGCAGTTGCACTGGAGCTGCTGCAGTGGGGCAGAGCTCTTGGGGAGAGCATGGGGAGCTCAGCCAGGAGGGAGGGAAGGGGCTCCATTGATGGTGTCAGTTACGTGCCGCATGAGTCAGCTTGTGGTTTCAAGTGTCTGCTACTTGTGCAGAGGGCTCCTCTGAGGGCCTGTGCTGGACCACCAGTGCCCTGGGACACGTGGCCAGGACTGGCCTTCCTCAGCTGCCTCAGGGGCCCTTCAGAGCCAGGTTTCTCTTGCAGGTGGTTCTGGACAACACAGCCTTGAATCGGATCGCGACAGACCGGCTGCACATCCAGAACCCGTCATTCTCACAGATCAACCAGCTGGTGAGAAGGGCTTTTCCCTCAGGAGAAGCAAGCACAGGGTTTCCCTGCTGTGTTCAGTTTAGTCTGAACCTTCTTCATGGGCTGGGCTCAGGGGTGGGCAGCCTGGAGCTGTGAGTGAGGGGAGTGAGGGCCCTGTGCCCTTCCCTTGGCCATGCCAGCATGGGGCAGGTTTTGACACGCTCTGTGACACTCTGCTGAGCCTGTCCTCTCCCCTAGGTGTCCACCATCATGTCTGCCAGCACCACCACGCTCAGGTACCCCGGGTACATGAACAACGACCTCATTGGGCTGATTGCCTCGCTGATCCCCACGCCCCGGCTGCACTTCCTCATGACGGGCTACACGCCGCTCACCACCGACCAGTCGGTAAGGCAGCCCCAGGCTCTCCTCCCCATCCCCAAGGGCACAGAAGCTGCCACACTCACCTTGCAGCATCTGTCAGCCTCGTCTCTCTGTGAGCTGTCACTGCACGTCCCAGATCCCAGGCTCATGTCCCAAATCCCAACCCACGTGTGCTCACACCACGTGACGGCCGCATGTGCAGTGAATCAGACCTGAGCAGGCAGCTGTGCTTGTGCCAGGCTACCTGCTGCATGCATCTGGGTCTGGACTGGCAAAAGCCACCCTTAGCAGTGATGAGAGCAAGGACAGGAGAGTGGCCTTGCCAGTCCTGCCACCCCCATGGGCCATCAGCTTCGGCAATTTGGGTCCAAACACTAATGCTTGTTGTCACTGAGGGTGGGCTACAGGTCAGACCCTTCCTGAAGCTCACTCTGTGTCTGAGAGTGAATTTGCCACCCCTCTGCACTTCAAGTGCTGCTTCTTGTGTTTGGCTGGTCCCTAACCAGTGTCCCCCAGCCCCCTGGTGCCAGTGGGGCAGTTCTGTTTTGGGATGTCTCACCTGCACCAACTCAGAATGGCCCGGAAGGAACTAACAGCTGCTCTTCTCCTCTCCCTGCGTGCATTTCCTCAGGATGTTTCTCAGAGAAGCAAATCTGAAAAACTGCTGGCTCTGAAAAGGGTATCAGTGTGTGATCTGTCCTCCAAGGGAGGAGTGTGGGCAGGCCTCAACCAGTGCAGGAGGGGGCTGCCACCTCACACAGCTGTCCCTGCTGTGGGCAGGCTGGGTGCTGGCCCTGGCTGTGCCCCCCATGGCCAGGGCCCCTTGCTCAGAGCTGAGCAAGGCAGGGAGGGCATGCAGTGGGATTTGCTGTTGAACCCTCACTTCTTCCTGCCCGGCAGTGGGACAGGACCCATGTTTGACAGCAACAATATAAAACAAGTCCTTGTCCCTCTGTTCTCGGCTGAGCTTCACCCCCAGCCCCTGCTGTGCTGCAGGGTGTGGGTCAGACAGCCCCCATGCTGGAGCCCCCACTGACACTTTGTTTCTTGGCCTGGCTGTGCCTGTTGTGCAGTGTTGGGATTTCCCTGTCCTGCATGTGGCTCTGCATGTGACTCCATCCCCGGGGTGAGGGCATTTCTGTCCAGTTGCCCCCTGCTCCTCTGTAAGTGTGTACCAGGCAGCAGGAGGGCAGGGAGCAGCAAACCCACTCCCTCTGACCCATGGCTGGCCTGTGCAGGTGGCCAGTGTGAGGAAAACCACAGTCCTGGACGTGATGAGGAGGTTGCTGCAGCCTAAAAACGTGATGGTGTCCACAGGGCGAGACAGGCAGACCAACCACTGCTACATTGCCATCCTCAACATCATCCAGGGGGAGGTGGATCCCACACAGGTGAGTCCCCGTGGCTGTTCAGGTACTGATGGCCATGGTGTGGCACAGGAAAGAGCGTGGTCAGTGTGCAGGGATCCTGGGGTGAGGCTGGGCAGTGCCTGAGAGCTGGCTTCAAATTGCTGCTGTTTGGGCTTTGGCCTCATGGAAACGCAGCAGTCATGCTGAGATGACTGAAATGACTCTCCATGGCTGTGAGGAGCAGCTCCTGGGTCTGCTGCAGACAGGCTGTTTGTCCCTCATCCTGCTGTCCCTTACTGTTCTCATCCTTGCAGGTTCACAAGAGTCTGCAGCGGATCAGGGAGAGGAAGTTGGCCAACTTCATCCCCTGGGGCCCTGCCAGCATCCAGGTGGCTCTGTCCCGCAAGTCCCCTTACCTGCCATCTGCTCACCGTGTCAGTGGCCTCATGATGGCCAACCACACCAACATCTCCTCGGTGAGTGCCTTCCCTGCCACGCCAGGACCTGCAGCCCCAGACCTTGTGATGTCTGGGTATTGTCCATCTCTGTGTCCCTGAGCATTGTCCATCCTCCTGTCCCTGGGCATTGTTCAACTCCGTGTCCCTGGGTGTTGTCCATCTCTGTGTCCCTGGGCATTGTCCATCTGTGCCCCTGGGCACTGTCCATCTCTGTGTCCCTGGGCATTGTCCATCTGTGCCCCTGGGCACTGTCCATCCTCCTGTCCCTGGGCTTCATCCACCTCCTGTCCCTGGGCACTGTCCATCCTCCTGTCCTTGAGCATTGTCCATCCTCCCGGAATTGTCCATCTTTGTGTCCCTGGGCTTTATCCATCCCTCCTGTCCCTGGGCATTGTCCATCCCTGTGTCCCTGGGCACTGTCCATCCTCCTGTCCCTAGGCACTGTCCATCCTCCCGGAATTGTCCATCTTTGCGTCCCTGGGCTTCATCCATCTTCTCTTCATTCTGGGCCTGTCACAAAGCCAGAGATGGGGGTGGGTGGGTCCCAGCAGGGCTCAGATCTGGTCCTGTGTCCTCCCAAGTCCTGCTGGCTCCTCTGGGAAGGTTCCCTGGGGATGTGTGGCCGCCCTGACCCGGCGCTGCTCCCCAGCTGTTCGAGCGGACGTGCCGGCAGTACGACAAGCTGCGCAAGCGAGAGGCTTTCCTGGAGCAGTTCCGCAAGGAGGACATCTTCAAGGACAACTTTGACGAGCTGGACAACTCCCGGGAGATCGTGCAGCAGCTGATCGATGAGTATCACGCAGCCACACGCCCCGACTACATCTCCTGGGGCACGCAGGAACAGTGAGCGCCCTGCCGGGGGACAGGAAGGTCCGTGGCCGCCCCCACGCACGCCGGCAGGGCTCGTCTCTGCCGTGCCCACGTTTGTCACCCCTCAGCGCTGCCTGGCGTGGCAGAGCCCTCGTGCCAGTGCTCCTCTGTGGAAAGCTCTCTGCGGGGAGCTGCAGCTCCTCAGCGGGGCACAGCCCCCGCCCCACCGTGTGCCCTGGCCCAGGACAGGACTGGGGCAGCTGCGCGCTCTGCTGGGAGGGAACCTCTGCCTGTGGGAGCAACGCTTGCTGGGAGGAGGAGGAGGAGGAGGAGAGTGACCCTGGGGCTGGGAACAGGCCTGGCCCCCTCAGTTTGGGTGCACACAACCCCCGTGGCCAAAGGCTCCGTGTGGCTGAGCTAGTCCTTGCCCTGGGCGGGAGCCTTGTTCCTCCTTGGCCAGATCAGGCCTGGGGCACGGGCTGTATCTATATTTTTGTAGGTTATTTTGCTTTAATAAAGGCTGTTCCTGCACTGATGCTGCCTGCATGACTCCAGATTGAACAGCCAGGCAGGGAGGCCAGGAGTTGGTGCCTGCTTTGTCTGGCTGGCCAGTCAGCCCCATTGCACAGGAGTGCCATGGCCACTGCTCACCAGCATGCCCTGGGGTGTGCAGGGCCAGCTCTGCCCTGGCTGGCAGTGCCATGGGGCCCAGGCAGCACTGGGCAACTGCTGCAGCAGAGCCAGAAATACTGGCAGGACCTGCCTGCACAGCTGACCAGGGCTGGCACTGGCACCGCCCTGCCTGCAGAGCACACAGCACCCACATGGATCTCCTACAGCAGGGAGGCCCTTGCAGGGGTGGCCATGAGGGGCTGGGGGTGCCCTCACCACTCAGGATCTAAGGCAGGGGACAGCAACAGCAGGAAGAACACAGGTGGGAGGTTGTGCAGTGTCAGGAGATATGGACACAGCAGTGCTGGTCCTGACCTGTGGGAGCTGGGCTGTGGCCTGGGGACAAGGGGCAGTGCTGGCACCATCCCAAGCCCAGGCAGCCCAAGGTGAAAATTAGCATTTTCCTCTTACCCTTTGGGGCACAGAGCAGGTGACTAAAAATACAGCCACGGTGGCAGCACGGGCTCCCACGCCCTCTTTGGCAGCAGCCCCTGTGGCTGGGGCAGTTCCCCCCGCCGGGGCAGCCAGTGCCAGGGGCTGCCGGGGAGCTGGAGCTGCCTGTGCTCTTGGTGAAATGCCAAAGGTCGCCTGGCAATGACCAGAGGGACAGCAGTCCCTGCCCCCAAGGACACACTGTGCTGCTCCTCCCCGCTGCCTGTTCCAGGCCCTGCTGCCCTGGCTGCCCCAGGGATCCGACTGTCCCAGCCTCCCACTGTCAGCCCACGCTCCAGGACAGCAGGCCCAGCCTTTCCTTTGTGCATTTATTTAGAAAAACAACCAACCAACCCCCCCACCCCATCCCAAGACAGAACCAACAAACTCTACAGAGGCAACACTGAGGGGCCGAGCCCCAGCCGTACCAGCTGCCACTCCACCATCCACCCCTGTGACATCAACCTGGCCACAGGGCCACCGCAGAGCCCAGCCACTCGGGCAGGAGGAGCCCGTGGCTCCCCAGGGCAGCTTGGCCAAAAGCCGCCCGCAGCTTTCCAGAAGGGGTGGGTCCAGAGGACGGACAGACAGATGATGGCACAGCACTACTGCCTGGTACCCTCTGCTTGCCCAGGGCACGAGCAGGGTGGCCAGGCAGCACAAGTGCTGGAGGCAAAGGCACCAGGGTATAGGGGACAGGGACAGGCCTGGGGGCAGTGTTGGGGACCACAGCAGGGTGGCCCCGCTGCCCACCAGGGAAAGTGCTGGGAGACGTGGGGCGCGCAGGCGTCTCAAAATAAATTAAGGGAATAGCCAGAAAGGCAATGGCAGTGGGGGAGCACGACCCCCTGGCCCCCTGCTCTCTGGAGCAGCTGGGGGCCAGCACGGAGCTGCCACTCGCTGCCAGGCTTGGCTGCCCTCCCACGCTGGCCATGGAGCACCTGCGTGGCCACAGCAGCTGCTGGGCTAGCTGTGGGAGGAACCCACCGGTGGCCGGTGCTGCCAGGGCCCGGGAGCAGGGCAGAGCCCCTGGGGCAGCACAGTGGGCTCCAGACTGGGGGCACTGGTGGGAGGCTCCTGGGGCCGGGGCAGCCGCTGGGTACCCGCAGAGGCGAGGTACGTCTTGAGGAGCTGGGCGATCTCATCCACCTGCAGGTACAGGGGGCACAGGGGGTCAGTCTGGGGCACCCTTGGTGAGAGGGGAGGGTGGAAGGATGGCAGCTCCTTACCTGGGAGGTCTCAAAGAGCAGGTCTCGATCCTCCACGGAGAGGCGGAAGGTGCTGCTGTCAGAGGCACCAAAGGAGGAGATGCGGCCATAGCAGAAGCTGTCCAAGGGTTCAGGCTCTCCCGGCTTGTAGAGCGAGACAGCCTTGGCCCCGATGCCCAGCCACAGGCGCTGGGGCCCGGCACCCACTGGGCTCTGCAAAGGAGAGGGCTGTCAGGCTTGCCCACTGCCAGGGCTATACCCCTGTACCACCCCCAGCCGGGGCCTCACCGCCTGCAGGTCCACATCGAAGAGCGTGGAGCCAAAGCCAGGCCACTCCCGCACCAAAGCCACGTAGGCAGCCATGGCCTCGGGCCGGCCCATGCCCTGCAGCAGCTTCCACTTCTCCACGATGGCAGCCATGGTGCTGGCCCCCTCCTCCCGCAGCCGGCCCCGCAGGCGCTGGTCCCGCTCCGCCCGCTGCTTGGCCAGCGCCTGGCCCCAGAGCCCCCCGGCCAGCAGCCCCGCGCGCAGCCGGGCCCCGCGGCACTTGGCCGGGGGCCGGTGGGGCAGGGGCGGCAGGCGGGCGTGCAGCACGTGCGGAGGGAAGAGCTCCTCCAGGCGCGGGAAGGGCGCGTGGGTGGAGAAGTCGCTGTTGAGGCTCTGCAGGCGCAGGGCCGCCAGCGTCTGCAGCGTCTCCTCCGATGTGGGCACGTAGCCCCGCAGCACCATCTCGTGCGCCTGCCCAGAGAGCGGGGTGAGCTGGCACGGCCACCACGGTGTGCCCACCATGGCACGGGCACCCCGGCGTGCCACTCACCTGCTCAAACAGGAGGGCAAACTCCAGGCTGTCCCGTGGGACGTTGTCCGTGTCCAGGAAGCCGTAGTGCTTGAAGCAGAGGCGGCACGGTGGATCCTGCTCCCGGTCCTCTCCAGCCAGGCTGCAGCAGACAGGAGC
The DNA here is from genome assembly GCA_024362935.1 of Setophaga petechia. Classification (NCBI taxonomy): domain Eukaryota; kingdom Metazoa; phylum Chordata; class Aves; order Passeriformes; family Parulidae; genus Setophaga; species Setophaga petechia. The sequence goes on along the minus strand of JANCRA010000044.1, from coordinate 2,148,620 downwards.
GGCTCCATCAGCTTGTGGATGTGCCCCATACCCATCTGTCCCCTCCCACCCGTGGCCCCCCAGCCCCTCTCCTCCATAGGCAGCAGAAGAGGACATTTACTTTTCAAACCTGGTGAGGACATCAGCCAGCAGCGTGGCACTGCCCACTGGCTGCTCCCGTCGCCGGGACTGCTCGTAGAGCGCAAAGAGGTTGGGGCTCTGGGACAGCCCCAGGCGTGACACAAGTTCCTGGGCCACCTGGGCGAGACAAAGGCAACCGATGGTGACCACGTGTTCCTGGCCACGGCACTCAGGGCTGTAAAGGGACACAGATAGGTCATGGTGGGCAAAGGCAGACAGCCCCTGGCCCCTTTCCACCATGGCTCAGCTGGGGGAGACCCTGCTCACTTGCTGTGGCACACTGCCCACCCAACCCTGTGCATCAAAATGTCCCCAGCCCCCCTGCCTGGCACAGCCATAGCCCCTCACCTCCTCGGCTGTGGTGTGGGAACTGATGGCCACGCTGCAGGCAGGTGCCCCAGGGCAGTGCACTGTGCAGATCATCTCCTGCCGCTGCATCAGCACCAGGATCTCCTCCAGAGAGGGCACACACTCCCTCCCCTTCGTCTTTCCCAGCGCCTCTCGGATGAAACAGGCATACTTGGCCATCTCCGAGGCAGGGAAACGGTTCTCTGTCCTGCAAGAAATGCCAGGAGGATCAGGGTGACACTGATCTGAGGGTGCCCGGCACCTGGCGAGCTCCCTGGTGCCAGCTAGCACCCCTGGCACTCACCTGTCCAGGTGGAAGCGCAGGAAGCGCAGGACAGGCGGGGAGGGCAGGAAGGTGCAGCTCATGCAGGTGAGGAGCTGCCAGTAGTGCAGGTCGCCCTGCCCGCCCGGCGCCGGCGGCTCCGTAGTCTGCTTCACCAGCTGGCAGTAAATCTCATCCACCAGCGGGGGCAGGTCCAGGCAGGTCTGCAGGACACCCTGCATCAGCGGCACCGGGTCCCGCTCTGACTCCAGCTGCTGCAGCGAGTTGAAGAGCTTCACAGCCTCGTCACGCAGCGTGGTGTAGCCGCGGGGGCCAGGGGCTGTGGGATGGGATAGGGGTTAACAGCCCCGTGGTGTAGCTGTGGGGCCAGGGGCTGTGGGATGGGATAGGGGTTAACAGCCCCATGGTGTAGCTGTGTGGTCAGGGGCTATGGGATGGGATAGGGGTTAACAGCCCCAGGGTGTAGCTGTGGGGTCAGGGGCAGTAGGATGGCATGAGGGTTAACAGCCCCATGGTCTTCCCCAGGATGCCCATGGTGTAGCTGCGGGATGGGATGGGGGTTAACAGCCCCGTGGTCCTCCCCAGGACCCCCTGCCAGCAGCTGGGCACTGTCCTCACAGCCAGGGCCAGCTGAGCCCCTGCCCAGTGCCCACCTGCCCTGCACAGCATCCATCCCAGCCATCACTGCTGCCAGCCTGGAGTGCAGGACCCAGCTCTGTGCCCCCCCTGTCTGCCACTCACCGCTTTGGTCCAGGCTGCCATAGGGGAAGGGCAGCAGGGGAGCATAGAGGGGGCCACTGGTATAGCGCAGGATGGGGTTGCACCGATAGATCTGCTCCAGAACCTCGGGGCTGTCTCTGTGCTCCTGGAGGGCAAAGCAACAGCTGCAGAGGGGTAACCTGGCATAAACCCCCACCACCACCCTGGGGCGTGTGAGGCCCCAAACACCCACCCCAGTGCTGCCTACAGCCGTGGGCATGGGCAGCCCGGTGCCTGGGCTCACCTCAACGTCACGCATGAGCAGCTGGGTGGGTGTTTGGACAGGAGCTTTGCTGTCAATGACCTTCTGCACGGCACACACCCAGCGCACAGCCTCGTTGAGGTGCTCGGTGTACAGGCGGTAGCAGTGCTTCCTGCCAAACACCGTCACGCTCCAGTAGCCTGCAAGGCACAGACCCACTCACCCGCTGCCCACCAGCACCCCAGCCAGGCTGGCTCAGCGCCCCAGGGCTCAGCACAGCCTCTCCTCTGGGCTAAACAGGCCCTCAGGGCCGGGAGGGTAACACAGGGTACAAGCTGTGCCGCGAAGATGAAGCCCGGCCAAGGGCACGGGCACCTCACCCGTCTCCTTGTAGAGCTGCTTGTCTGGCCAGAGCACAGAGCAGAGGCTGGTGAGCACCAGGGAGCCCAGGCGCCTGGCCCCCTTCTCGTTGCTGCTGTAGTAGTCCAGGGAGTCAGGGGTCAGCACGAACCAATACTTCCGAGGGCGGATCCAGGGGGTCTTCATGCAGCCCCGCATCTCCCGCTGCAGCCAGCCTGGGAAGGGGAACCCTCAGCCTCACTGACATCCACCCCACCAGCTTCTCAGCACGGGGAAGGGTCTGCACAGGTCTGACCATCCCGCTGGGGTGGCACCAGCCACAGCTGGGGCACAGTCCCACCTTTCACCAGAGCGTCAGGCTCGTCCTCCACTGGCCCTGGGCCCTTCTCCACGATGAGGCTGCGCATCTCCTCTGCAACGAGCAGGGACCTGAGGACAACATGGGGCTGAGCTCAGGCACCCACGGGGGTCTCAGCCCCTGAGCAGGGAGCTGGCCTCGGGGCTGGGATGAGCTGGGTGCCGAGGGGCTCTGGGCACCCCACAGCCCTGCGGTGGGAACAGAGTCATTGGGTGCAAATGACCCCGGCTAAAAATAAGCTGTTTGCAGTCTTGGCCCTGCCAAGGAATTCGGAAAATGAACAACCAGGAAGGAATGTTGGCAGCAGCGTCAGAACTGCGCGTACAGCGAGCGAGCAGGCCCCTGTGCCCCAGCACCCCATCTTCCTCAGCACCAAGCACCCCAGGGCACAGCCTCTGCTGATGGACACAGCCTGGCAGAGCCTCCTGGTGCAGCAAGAGTCATGCACAGCCCCACCAGCTAAGCCTGAGGCAGTCAAGCTCTCCAGCACGGCAGGGGGATGGACACATGCCTGAGGATGCGCCAGGGATGGGGACAAGCACGGCAGTCCCGGCCCTGCCACTCCCTGCTCCACCCGACAGAGCAGCACAGCCTGGTCCTAGCTCAGTGGGCAGGATGGCGGAGCACACACCAGCACCAGGGCAACCTCCCACAACACGCCAGTCCCCCAGCTCCTGCAGCCCCACACAAGGGACACGAGGCAGGGGAACACTCACCGCTCCGAGCCACTGCTGCTGCGGGTGGGCTGGCTCAGGCTCACCTCCAGGGATCCCTGGGGAGGAAGGAGACATCTCAGCCCCACGGTCATTACCTGGCAGCCCATGCAATGAGGGTGAGGCATGACTGTATGCCGCCTCCTCCTCCTCCTCATTAACCCAGCTCTGTGCCCAGAGAGACGGGCTCACACCCTGCTGCCATGGGGGCAGAGGAGCCCTGGCACCCACAAGGGCACGGCAGGAGCCAGGGCTGCAGCTGGGGCACCCCGGGTGCGGGGGCAGCCGGCGGGCGCGCTGGCCGTGTGTCCTGAGCTGACCCAGCTGGCTGAATACCGTGCAGAATTGCACAAGGTCAGTGCTGAGTAATACGCTTACGGCACAAAGTCCCATTGTAATGGGGCCGCTGACTTCCTGCCCGCGGCGGTGGGACGCAGCACTGGGAAGTCCCTGGCCCTGCAGTGGGACAGGGTCAGTTCCTCCTCACGCAGCACAGCTTGACATGGACAGTGGGGCTCACGTGACAGGCCTGGCACACATGCTGGGACACGAGGCAGAGCCCAGGCACAGGCAGGCACCGGGTCGGGCACGGTGCCCGGCGCAGCGGGGTGCGGGGACATGGAAGCACCGGCAGTGCTGTCCTGGGAGATGCACGGGAGCTGCTGCCAGCTGCAGCCCAACGGGGCAGCCAGAGGCTCGACAGGCCACAGCACGCAACGCCAAGAAAAAGAGACAGATGCTAAAAATAGTGACGAGGAGGGGGGAGCAGCCGCAGGTATGGCTGTGCTGTGGGGCAGGGCCAGGCGCCACTGACCTGTGGCATTAAGGGCACCTGTCACACAGTGCTGGTGCCCATGCACAAGGCCAGCAGCTCCAGACGCTGTCCCACTGGGGAGGGCCTGGAGTGGGCCTCAGGGCTGCAGGCACGGAGGCAGCGCCTGGTTTCTGCCCAGGAGACAGCGGTGGCAGCCGGCTCTTTCTCAGGGATATAAATAAACAGGAGAGGAGCTGCGGCGGCAGGGCCGGGGGAGCTGCTCCCACGCTCCCACCAAGGGGCGGCTGACACTGTGGCTTTCCAAGGACCCCCTGGCCACAGCAAAGGGCTCTCGGGGGAGCTGGCGTCACCAGTCGCCCACGCCAGCCCGGAGCCAGCACGGCCCATGGGATGCGGGAAGCCCAAAGACGGTTCCTTACGTAGTTGTGCCCTTGGCACTGCCACCAGTCAGTCCCCAGAGGGCCCAGCTCCAGCCCTGTCACTGTCCCCACGGGCTGGCACTGCTGTGAAAAGGGATCTGCTGCTAAAGGGACCGACGGAGCCAGGGCCGTGCTGCGGCCCCCGCAGAGGGCAGGGGAGACGGGACACAGCAAGCGGGACCGGGCAGTCAGCACCCCCTGCATCCCCCGAATCCGGGCTGGGATCCGGCCCCACGGCCCTCGGTGCAGGAGAGCGGCGGGACAGCCCCGGGAGCTGCCCCCGCACCCCGCGCTATCAGCCGCGGCACACGCAGCCCGGCCGGAGGAAGCACCGGTTTCCGCCGCTCCGTTTCCCTCCAGAGAGGAAGCAGCCGGAGAGGGGAGATCCAGGCCCGCTCCCCGCTCCCGGCACGTGCTCCCGGGACCGCCCCGGTCCGCTCCGGCGGGGCCCCGCCGCGGGTCTGGCACGGAACGCCACGGCTCCGGTGCTAAGGAGCGGGCAGCACGGGCGGGAGCACCCAGCGGGACGGTCGGTCCTGCCCCGCGGGACCGGGACCTCCGCGCCCGCCCGGAGCTTCCCTGGGCTGCGGCTCTCCCGCACCCACCGGAGCGACCCGCCCTGCACCCTGCACCCCGCGGGACCGTCCCGGTGGCCGCCCCAGCGCCGGTGCCGGCCCCACCTGGTCTCCCTGGGCGCGGAGCTCGAAGGACGCCTCCTCCTCCTCTTCGGCCTCGCCGTCCGCCTCCCGCTCCGCCTCGCCGTAGTCCCGCCGCAGCAGCGTGAAGCCCCGCCGACAGCACAGCAGCCACCACAGCCCGCCCGGGAACGGCATCGCCCCGCCGACACCAACGGGACGGCACCGGGACGCGACGGGACCGGCCCGCCCCGCGCACCGGCCGCCGGCCCCGCCGCCGCCCCGGGCGGGCCGGGCCGCGCGTCACCGGGCGCCGCCAATCGCCGCGCGCGGCCCGGGGCGGAGCTCCCGCCCGGGGCGGCGGGGCCGCCGGTGCGTCACGGCGGGGCGGGGGCAGCGCGGGGCCGGGCTGCGCTGGGGACGGCGCTCCCGGAGCTGCCGCCGCCGGTAGGGTGCACCGGGTACCCTCGGCACATTACGGGGGCACCGTCACTGAGCGCCGCCTGCTCCCGGTGTGGGCACCGGCACCGGGCACGGGCCCCTGCCCTGCCCCGCGGCGCCCGCACCGTGCGCTGCCCTCCTGCAGCACTGGCGCCTGTCCCAGCATGGCGACTCAGCCAAGTTTGTGCCAGCGGGCAGCACCGTGGGCTCTGTGCTCGGGCAGGAGGGCACCATGGGCAGGAGGACACCATGAGCCAGGAGGACACCCTTGGCAGGAGGGCACTGTGGGGCAGGAGGACACGATGGGCAAGAGGGCACCGTGGGGCAGGAGGGCACCGTGGGCAGGAGGACACTGTGGGGCAGGAGGACACGATGGGCAGGAGGGCACCGTGGGGCAGGAGGGCACCGTGGGCAGGAGGACACTGTGGGGCAGGAGGACACGATGGGCAGGAGGACACCATGCCCGGGCAGGCCTGTCCTGCAGGCCCTCATAGCGACTTTCCACCAAGGAGCTGGTGGAAGGCGTTCATGGTGGTGTCACACCCGGTGCCACAGCTGCGTGGCTCAGCTCAGCCCCGGGTCTGCCCAGTGGCACCCTCGAGCCATGGGTGCCATGGCAGTGTCCAGGCTCTGGCTCCGCTCCCTAAGCCCCAGGAGCTCAGGCTCTGGCTGTGCCTCAGCTGTTGGGTCAGCGCCGTCCCTGGGAGCCTGTGGCTGCTGGGATGTGCAGGCAGGAAGCTCCGGCTGCCAGCTCGCCTCCCACGCAGCCGGCTCTGGATTGTGCCTGGGGCTGAGCCCCTGGTGCGGGCCCGGCTGTGCAGCCACGAGCATCCAGCAGAGCCCACCAGCTGTGGGGGCATCGGAGGGCTGGAACGGGACCACCCCAGACCACAGGCTGGGTGGGCAGCAGGGGCAGCTGTGCTGTCTGGCCAAGAACTGCCCGAATCTGGCTCTTGCTCCCTACCGAGGGCTGTGGGGGACAGAGGCCCATCACCCTGCCTCCGCGGCTTCTGAGTCAGCAGTAACCTGCTGCTGGCCCAGCAGTAGGTGAAGCTTCTGGAATGGCTTCTTCCAGTCGAGCCCGGGGCTTATCCCAAACAGAGCAGGGGTGAGCAGGAAGTAGCCTGCAGCCCCGGCAGGACCGGGAGGTGCTTCTCTGCATGAAGCAGCTGCACCACAGCCAAGCCCAGTCCTGTTCCCTCACTGTGGAGCGTTTCCTTAGCCAGGCCGGGTGATGGGACACGGCCCCGACTCTGCCGGCCCATGGCACCGTGTGCCCGCCCGTGGGACAAGTGTCGCTCGCCATGTCCTAGCCCGTGCTCATGTGTTAGTCGCCACGTGTCCGGGCCGGGCCAGCCCCAGCGCAGCAGCCTGGTGCCGCAGAGCCTCGGGGCCGGGATGTGCCGAGGCCCAGGAGCTCGTGGGGGGAGTAAGGAGGGGAAAAAACCTCCCTCTGCCCCCGCCATGGGGTGCAGGACCCAAAGAGGGATTTTCCGAGGATCTCTGCTGTTCCCCAACCAGGGGCTCCGTGTCCCTCCAGCGGCGGGGACGAGCGCAGGGTGACAAGGAAGCGCGAGCTTCTGCTGCCTCCTGCAGGCATTGCCCGCCGGTGCCCGTGGCCACGGAGCCGCCCTCGACCCCGCAAAATCCCTGCACGGAGACCACGCTGGCCCACCGGGACTCGTTCGGGGTTTATTGTGAGAGTGGGAACCAGCTCGTTCGGGGTTTATTGTGAGAGAGAACCAGCTGCCTGCCTGGCCTCAGTGTTGCACCCACCGAACCGGTTCACCGGAGCACCGGCCCGCGACGCGGTGACATTGCAGGGTCTCTGCGGGGACCGCAGCCCCGCGGTTCGCCGGGCAGTGCGGGCACTCGCGGGCGTGCAGGGGTTGCGGGGCCGCTCTCCCCTCTGCCCAGGCGTGTGCAGGCGCCGTGCGGGCTGTCCGGTGCTGCCCGTGTCCCGGTGCCCACCGGGGCAGGTCTGCGCACGGACGGGGCTGCCCCCGGGGAGCGGCGGAGGCACCGAGCCCCGCGGCACCGGGCTCCTACACCACGTCCCAGCCGCTGGAGAGCGATGCCCGCCGGCGGGGGCTGGGGCGGCCGGAGCAGCGCGGGCCGAGGGACCCCACACAGTCGCTGGCGAGCAGCCGCAGCTCCCGGCGGAAGCGCTGGCCGAGGAAGGCGTAGAGCAGGGGGTTGAGGCAGCAGCGCAGGTACGCCAGCCCGCCCGTGACCAGCAGCGCCAGGTCCTTGCGGCGGCTCTGGGCGCAGCTCATCTCCCAAGGGAACAGCAGCTCGGCCGCGTCCAGCAGCACCATCAGGCTGTGGGGCAGCTGCAGGGCCACAAACACGATCACCAGCGCCAGCAGCACCCGCAGAGCCCGCTGGGGCTGGGAACCGCGGGCCGCCAACAGCGTCCGTGCCACGGCTGCGTAGCAGCTCGCCATCACCAGGCAGGGCACCGCGAAGCCCAGCAGCACCTGCAGCAGGTTGGTGGCACCGCGGGCTGCCCGTGAGACCTCACGGGGAAACACCACCCGGCAGAGGCGGAGGTCGTGGTGCTGCTCTGCCTGGCTGTAGATGAACTGGGGCAGTGCCAGCAGCGTGGCCGCCCCCCAGGCCAGCCCCGCTGTCCGGCAGCCGAGCCGGCGGGCCCGGGGGCGCAGGCGGCAGGCGGCCGGCACCCGCACGATGGCCACGTAGCGATCCACGCTGATGAAGGTGAGGAAGAGGAAGCCGCTGTAGAAGTTGAGGGCGTAGAGACCCTGCAGCGCCTTGCAGGCGGCTGTGCCCGGGGACCAGCCCTGCAGCGTGTCGAGGATGGCGAAGGGCAGCGTCAGGAGCAGCAGGAGGTCGGACAGGGCCAGGTGCAGGAGGCAGACATCGGTGACGCTGCGTGCCTGGCGGTAGCGGGTGTGTGTGAGCAGCACCAGCCCGTTCCCCGCTGTGCCCAGCAGCGACAGCAGCAGGTACACGGCGGGCTGGAAGGTGCGGGCGAAGCCCTGCACTGCCTCCTTCTCACAGAGCTCAGGCAACATGCTGGCCTCGCCCGAGTACACGTCCTCCCAGGGGTAGAAGTCAGTGGTGGCCATCAGCTCTGTTGAGAAGGGGCTGGGAGTCACCTGTGCAGAGGGAGGCTCGGCAGGGGTGCAGAAACACATCTGGGACAGCCCCTCTCCACCCAGTCCCACACGGGGAGCCCAGGGCACACCCAGGGCAGCCCTTCTCCACACAGCCTCACCTCAGGGAGCCCAGCCCAGGTGGGCCACATCTTTCGGTCCCTGGGCCTACGTGTGGGGTTTCAGAATCACACCCACCCCGTCACAGTTAATTTTGCAGTTTTCAGTCATTGCAAGAGCAACCACAGAGGCTTCCTGAGCTGTGTCTGCAGAGCTGGTGAAGGGACATGACCCCAGCCACAGCATCCCCAGTGCAACACCTTGTCCCGCAAACTCACCCTGCACGTACCAGGAGAGATGCTCGGGGGTGCAGCACCCAGCCTATGGCCCCAGCTGCCCTGGGCAGTTGGGTATTGGGGATCCACACCAGCATCCCCAGGTGCCCAAAGCCCCCACGCACCCCCCTGGAGACCCCAGAGTGGGCACAGCCTTGCACTGCCCGGTCCTGTTCCCAGACAGGGAGCTCCTGCCCCACACAGGGAGCACAGTGCTCCCCCCTCCCAGCTGCTCACCCCTCTGGGGCAGCAGGACAGTGCTGCAGCCTGGTACCGGCCAGTTGGGACCCCACTGACCTGGAGATCAGGATCTGACACTCTCTGACTCATCATAGCCTCATAACAGCAATTTCACTCTGGGTCCTGTCAGTGACCCCGGGAGCTGGGCTTGGGCCCCTCAACGGTTCAGGGGCCACAGCTGGGATCAGAACCCAGTGCCAGGGCAGGTTGACTCCCCAGCAGCTCCTCTTTCCCCTTTCCTGCTCAAGGCCTGGAGCACCAGGCACTGCCCCGATTCCCCAGGGGTTTGTCTTTCAGTCTAAACCCACAGGACCCACTAAAAAATTAAGAAAAGCCAGTGATGGGGGGGTTCCTGCCTGGCTCCCAGAAAACCCCTCACCCTGCAGCCCCCTTACCTGCTCTGTCATTGCACAGCAGAGCCTTTCTCCTGGCTGCTGGGTCTGAAGCTGTTGGTGTCTCAGCTCTTTCTAACATGTGGTCTGACCACACGTAGCTCCCAAAAACAGGCCCAGCCCCGGGGTGGAAGGCAAGGTGGCAGGTGTGACCCCACTTTGTATAGTGAATCTTTTACATCTGCATGTTGGGGACAGAAATTGCAGCTCTGCTCAGTTTCTGTCATGTGGGTGTGCAGGACAAACCTGGGAGCACCCAGCCAGGGGAGCAGGGTCTGGCCAAGGGACATGCAGGAAACCCCAGCCCACTCCAGGGCTGTTGTTGGCTTCTGCAGGACCAGAGAGAATGGGGCCAATGAACGGAGTGGGGGCTGCTGTGGGCTGGCACTGAGCTGGGCACAGGCAGGGTGCTCCTCAGGCAGGATGGCAGAGCCCTGTCTGGTCTAGGGTTGTCTTTTCCTGATGGCAAACGTGCTGGTTCCAGAAGCTGGGGTGTCTGCTGGTGCAGGGCACTTACCCAGGGCTCCCAGCCTGGTGCTGCATCCCCACAGTGCTGGGCACGCCTGTTGCTGCTTGTTGACAACACAATTCCCAGCTCCTCATTAAAAAACAGATTAGTTCCTGTGGGGCAGAGGCCCCATTTCCTCTCCTCAGGGGGGAGAAGATTGATCCCTAGCTTTGATGGCTCCTGGCCATAATCCCTCAATCCCCCTTTCTCCCAGCTACAGCTGTCTTTGCCAGGGCTTATCTCCACTCTGCCCTCGGCCCTCCTGCTGCCTGCAGACAGGATCCTGGCTGCTCTCTGTGGGGCTGTGGAGCTGCTGGATGGAGAGCAGCCAGCACAGGTGCCCTCAGCATCCAGGGGACCCCCAGAGTTCTTTGCTGGGTGTTCTCTTCCCCTTCTCCTGCTCTTTCTGCAGTGCAGGGTTGCTAACTGCAGATCTCTGCCCTGTGCTGGCTCTGGGGGTGCCTTCCTGCCCCCTGCATCTGGGGGGAAGGGGAGGGAGGAGGGTCCTGGGGCCAGGCTGTGGGTGCAGAGCAGGGATTCTACACGTCCCTGCTGGGGCTGCCACAGGTCTGACCCAGCACAGGGTCAGAATGTGGGGCTGAGAGCAGGGAGCCCCCCGGGCTGCCAGGATGAGGCCAGGTGGGCTGTGCCTCTCCTGGGATGGACCTGTGGGCACTGCCAGGTCTGGGGGGACAAGAGAGAAGGTGGCAATGTCCCCAGCATACAGTTCCAGCTCCTGGTAGCAGAACTGGTGCACTGCCAGGTGTCCCACATCCCTGCCACACCTGGGGCTTTCTATTCTCTCTCCCTGCCCAGGCTCAGCCCCGGCTGCCCCAGCTGATGGCTGTGCTGCCCTGCCCGGGCAGCCAGCCTGGCACGTTCTGCCAGGCCTGGAGCCACCGGTGCAGAGCTGGGCACAGCCTGGCCGTGCTCCTGCTCCTGCTTGGAGCCAGCAGCTGCTGGGGCATCCCCGTCCCCCGGGACTGCTCCAGGCCCCCGGGACAGCAGGACTCCTGCTCCATACTCCTGTAGGGTATGTAGGGCACGCAGGCGCCAGCCCCTCCCAAACCCCTCTGTGGGCGTCTGGGGGTGGTTGAGAGCAGATACGAACTAAATCCCTTCTTCTGCACCACTGGAGAGAGCGGCGACCCCGAGACCTGCAGGCCTTAATCCACGGCTTGATTACAAACCCTCCACATCTGCTGCGGGGGGGCTGCGGGCACCGCTCCGACCCTCCCCGAGCGGCGGCTCGGACCGGGCACTGCCTGGGAACAGACCGGGGGTGCCCGGGGAGCTCCTGCACCGTGCCCCGGTACCGCACTCACAGAGCCCCGGTGCGGCCCGGGGCCGCTCTCCGTGCCGAGGAGCAGGGAAATCGAGCTCCCGGGCGGAGCATCTCCCGGGGGCGCGGCGGGGGTGGCCGGGACTCTGCGCCGCGCCCGGCCCGGCCCGGTTCCCCCCCGCCCCGTGGGCGGAGCCGCCGGCCCCGCTCCGCCGCGCGGCTGCAGCACCGGGAGCGGCGGCGCCGAGGGCGCTCGGGGCGCGCAGCATGAGCGCCCGCCGCCTCTTCGGGCTCTTGCTCGCCGCCTGCGCCGGCTTCCTGAGCCCCGGTCCCGGCTGCCTCGCACGTAAGTGGGGCCGCAGTCCCGGCAGCGGCCGCTCCGCACTGCGGGACCGCGCCCGCCGCCCCGTCCGCGCATCCCCGAGCGGTCCCCGCATCCTCCGCTCTCTCGGCCGTCCCCTCTTCTTCCCCGGGCACCCCGCGGCATCTCTCGGGATCCTCCGCTGCCCCCGTTCGCACCGTCCCCAAGGTCACCGCCGGACGCGGCCGTCCGGGCTCTCCCGCCGACCGCGCCCCGCCCGGGGCGGCCCCGCCGCAGCCCCCCCGCCGGCCGCAGCCTCTGGGGACACGGGACAAGCGGGACGCCCCGAGGATCCGGGATGCCCCGGAATGCCCCGGGATGCTGATGAGAGCGGGGACGCCCCGTGGGACCTGCGGGCTCTGCCAGCACCTCGGCCAGCGCCGCCGCCCGCCGGGCTGGCCCCGCCGCGGGGCTGCACCGGGCCCGACCCCATACCGGGGCTGGGGGCAGCCGCTCGGGAATGGGAATCGGCGAGGCCCTGTTCCCACCGGGCAGCTCCCCGTGGCCCCCTGAGACGGCGCCTGGAGCCCCTCCTCCGGGGCCGGGGCGAAGGGGCATCGAGGCGGGGGTCGGTGGTACAGGGAAGGGCAGAGTCGGGGGGCGGTGGGCCGGGGGTTGATGCAGCAGGGATCCTACAGAGAGAGCTGGGGATGCTCCTGGGCTCCCCGCGCTCCGTCCGACCCGGTAAGGGACCCTGAAAGAAGTTTGGGACCCCGGCCCCGCCGAAGGGTCTTCTGCCGGTGCCGCGAGGGTTCGCACGGGATTCCCCGGGACCCCACGCGGGATCGTTCCCCGCCGGGGCGGGGCAGAGCGGGGGTCCCGTCGCCCACGTCAGTGCGGAGGCGGCTGGTGCCGGCGCCGGGCCCGCAGAGGTGTGTCAGCTCCGCTGCAGTGGGAGGGGAGAGCAAAGCGGGCCCGCCGCTCCGCCGGCCCGAGGGAGCCGCGGGGTCCTCAGGGCTGCGGAGCTCCCACAGGGACACTGCCCAGCTCAGCGCCCCGAGACCGCCCCCAACTCCAATCTCCCCTCAGGACCCTGCTATGATGAGCTCGTTGCTCCCCTTTACTCCTATTCCATCGGTGCCTCCTCCAGATACAACATCTTCTACTCGGCCAGCTTCGCCCGTCTGCACAGTGAGTCCCCGCGCAGGGGAGGTGGGCAGGGGGTGGCCCTGGCCGGGTTTTGCCTCTCGCGGGGCTGAGGGGCCGGGTCAGGTGCTGTGGTGGGGCCGAGCAAGCAGCCGCAGGCGCTGAGCTGCTCCCCCCGCAGGCACCAGCGGCTGGTCCCCCGACCCCCGGGACAAGCAGCCCTGGCTCCAGATCGACCTGATGCAAAAGCACCGGATCAACGCCGTGGCCACGCAGGGAACCTTCAACACCTACGACTGGCTCACACGCTACATTGTGCTCTATGGAGACCACCCCACGAGCTGGAAACCCTTCTTCCAGCAGGGCAGCAACTGGGTAGGGGGGAGGCCGGGGTTCCCTGTGGGAGGGGCTCTCTCTCCCTGACTCGGAGCAAGGTGCTGACAGTGACCCTTCATCCCCAGACATTCTTTGGGAACGTGAACAATAGCGGGGTGGTGCGGCATGACCTGCATTACCCCATCCTCGCACGGTACATTCGCATCATTCCCGTGGCCTGGAACCCGCGTGGGAAGATTGGGCTGCGCCTGGGCCTCTATGGCTGCCCCTACCGTGAGTACCTGGCCGGGGGCTCCAGCAGCCCTGCCTGGTGGGATCCTGGCTCTGGCAAAGCTCTCTCAGAGGGGGTTGTGCCCAAACACTCTGCAGCCATGCCAGGGCACCTGCTGCTGCAGGCAGTGACATGGCTGGGGCTGCTCTGCTCTCCCCAGGGTCCCACGTGCTCTACTTTGATGGGGACGATGCCATCTCCTACCGTTTCCGAGCCAAGAGGGTCAGCACCTTCGAGGATGACATCTCCTTCAACTTCAAGACACTGGAGCAGGATGGGGTGCTGATGCACGGGGAGGGCTCCCAGGGTGACTACATCACAGTGGAGCTCAAACAGGCCCAGCTCCTCCTGCACATCAGCTTAGGTGAGCCAGGACCAGGGGCTGGGGGCGTGGGGCCAGGGGGCCATGGGCTGATGCTGGTCCTCCCCAGGCAGCAGCCCACTGCACGCCACTGAGGGCCACACCACGGTGGCCGTGGGCAGCCTCCTGGATGACCAGCACTGGCACTCCTTGCACATTGAGCGTCTGGGCCACTACGTCAACCTGACCCTGGATGGGGAGGTGAAGCGCTTCCGCTGCCGCGGCACCTTCGACCAGCTTGACCTCGAAACTGAGGTGGGTGCGCTGGGCAGGGCCTGCCAGGATGTTGATGGTGTCCTCCAGAGAGGGGTTCACATGCTCCCTCTGCTTGCCAGGTGTTCTTTGGAGGGGTGATCGACCACGACAAGCAGCACCTCACGTACCGGCAGAACTTCCGGGGCTGTGTGGAGAACATCATGTTCAACGGGGTCAACGTCGCCGACCTGGCCCGGCACCGGCGGTCCAACATTCGCTTTGAGGTTCAGCCTGGGGGGTGGCCCCTTCTCTCCCTGCTGTGGGGGGACCCCTGTCCTGGGTGTCCTTAGCCCCACTGTGGGGTGCCCCCTTCCCCGGGGCAGGGCTCCCTGCCTGCTGTGGGGTGATATGGGGCCAGGCAGCGGCCGTGCTCAGCCAAGCGGTACCGGATTGACCCTGCAAGGTTGTCCCTGGCCTGGGGTGCCCGCCTGGCTCTGCCAGGCATTGGAATCAATTGGGCATGATTGAGGCCAGCACTGTGGGGATGAGAGGGGGACATTCCCTTCCTCACCCCTCCCATGGTCACTCGCAGGGCAAGGTGGGCCACTACTGCCAGGACCAGCTGACCAGCCCCATCACCTTCGCTGGCATCAACAACTACGTGCGGGTGCCGGGGATCCCACGGAGGAACCGCCTGGCCGTCAGCTTCCGCTTCCGCTCCTGGGACACCGTGGGCCTCCTGCTCTACACCGGCTTCTCTGACGACCAGGGCTCCCTGGAGATGGTGCTGAGCGAGGGGCAGGTCAATGTCTCCATCGCCCAGCCTGGCAAGAAGAAGCTGGAGTTTGCTGCAGGTGGGCTGGGGGGTCAGGCTGGCAGTGGAGTGTCCCCAAGCACCTTCCTCTCTGTTGTTATTATATTGCAAGAGTTCCATATTGCTAGAGTTTCAAACCTCCTTGACGTTTCTCATAGGCACCTCCTCTAGGCACTGACTCTTCCTTCTTCTCTCAGTAGCCAACTGACACCAGTTCCCCTCCACCAACCAATCCACTCTTTTATAATACTCTTCTTATTATCAGCTACAGCTGTGGCCTGTTAAAATCAGGCCTGCTCCTAATCTTTAATAATTAACCCAGCTGCAACTCTTTAGGGGGTAAAATTTACTTTCTATACTACCTTTATTTACTTATATTCTATCCCCCTACACCTGTCCACACAGGGCATCACCTGAATGATGGCTTCTGGCACTCGGTGCACCTGGTGGCACGAGAGGGCTCAGCTGTGGTGACCATTGACGATGATGATGGTGCCGAGTTCCGGGTGGCGCACCCCTTCCAGCTACGCACTGGCAGCCAGTACTTCTTTGGAGGTGGGCAGCAGGGTGGGGTCCGGGGCAATGGGTGCCTGAGGGCTGCTCACCCCCATCTCTCTTGCAGGCTGCCCCAAGCCAGCTTCAGTCACTGGCTGCCGGTCCAACCAGACGGCTTTCCACGGCTGCCTGCAGATGCTGAACGTAGACATGATGCCCGTGGACGTGGAGCTGCTGGCGCTGCAACGCGTGGCACAGTACCACAATGTGTTCTTCAACGTCTGTGGGATCACAGACAGGTATTGACCGGGATGAGGGTGCTGCCTGGGAGTGGGGGACACTGCGGGGGCTGTGCTGGTGCTGTGACAGGAGCTCTCTGTGCCCCCAGGTGCACCCCCAACCTGTGTGAGCACGACAGCCGCTGTATCCAGTCCTGGGATGACTTCATGTGCATCTGCGACCTGACGGGGTACAAGGGGGAGACCTGCCACAAATGTGAGCCTGGAGCCTTGTGGGTCAGGGACAGTTGTGGCACCTGCAGCCCTTACTCCTGCCTGGTGCCTCCCTTGCACTGACCTCCTCTCCATACTTTTCTTCCAGCCCTTTACAAGGAAACATGTGATGCTTACCGGGTCAGCGGGAAGACCTCAGGCAACTACACCATCGACCCAGATGGCAGCGGGCCACTGAAACCCTTCACGGTGTACTGTGACATCCGAGGTGGGGGTAGCAGGAGAGCAGAGGGGAGCTCTGTCTGATGCCCCTGGAGCAGGGGTGTCCTAGGGGTCAAATCCTAAAGCTCCCCTTTCACTGCAGAGGACCGAGCGTGGACCATCATCCGGCACAACCGTCACTACGCCACGCGGGTGACGGGCTCCAGCGTGGACCAGCCCTACCTGGGGGCTGTGGAGTACTGGAACGCCTCCTGGGCTGAGGTCTCAGCCCTGGCCAACGCCTCTGAGTACTGCGAGCAGCGCATCGAGCTCCACTGCTACAACTCCCGCCTGCTCAACACCCCCTGTGAGCGCTGGGAGAAGGGAGTCGGTGCTGCATGGCTGCACTGCAGGGCTGTGGGTCGGTGCTGCATGGCTGCACTGCAGGGCTGTGACACGGGACAGTGTCCTGACCCTCCTCTGTGCCTGCAGCCGGGCTGCCCTTCAGCTTCTGGATGGGTCGGAACGATGAGCGGCACTACTACTGGGGGGGCTCCCGGCCGGGCATCCAGCGCTGCGCCTGCGGGCTGGAAAAGAACTGTGCTGACCCCCAGTACTTCTGCAACTGTGATGCTGACCATGCAATTTGGTGAGTGGTGGGAGCTGTGGGGTGGGGACTGCAGTCATGGGGGGCACAGATGCTGGGGCACTCAGACGGGTGTAACAGGGTTGTGGGCTGGCAAAAGGACAGGAACATCTCATGGCCCCTCTGATGTACTCACATTTGCAGGAGGACAGACAAGGGTCTGCTGACCTTTGTGGACCACCTGCCCGTCACCCAGGTTGTGGTTGGAGACACCAACCGCACTGGCTCTGAAGCCCAGTTCGTGCTGGGGCCCCTACGGTGCTATGGAGACCGTAAGTGAGCGGCCCCACAGAACATCCCCTGCCTGCAGAGTGCCTGCATGGAGGTGTCCCACATCGAGGGACTCTGTCCATCCCTCACTGCCCCTCCTCTTCCCCACAGGCAACACCTGGAACACCGTCTCCTTCAACAGGGGCGCAGCCCTGATCTTCCCCACCTTCCAAGCCAACCACAGCCTTGACATCTCCTTCTACTTCAAGACCACTGCCCAGTCTGGAGTCTTCCTGGAGAACCCAGGCTACCGAAACTACATCCGCATTGAGCTCAACAGTACGGGGGGAGCAGAGGGTGCAGGGCTGTTGGGGGCAGAAGGGCTGGGGTCTCTTCTCAGCACCGTGTCCTTGCAGCCACCAGGGATGTGGCATTTATATTTGACATCGGGAACGGGGACGAGAACCTGACGGTGCGGTCGGTGGTACCCTGGAACGACGACGAGTGGCACCAGGTGAAGGCTGAGCTCAACGTCAAGCTGGCCCGGCTGCGGGTGGACAAGCTGCCCTGGGTGGTGAGGCCATTCCCCCCACAGAGCTTCGTCCGCCTGGAATTTGACCGGCCCCTCTACGTCGGTGAGAACCCCTGGCCACGTCCCTGCACCCCCAGGTCCCCATGTGCCACAGAGCACTCAGTCTCAGCCCCACTGCAGGCGCAGCAGAGCACAAGATGCGCCCGTTCCTGGGGTGCCTGCGGGCGCTGCGGATGAACGGGGTCACGCTCAACCTGGAGGGCAAAGCCAACGAGACGGAGGGCGTGAGGGTCAACTGCACTGGCTACTGCCAGGACCCGCCGGTGCCCTGCCAGAACAGCGGGCTCTGCGTGGAGCGCTACAGCCACTACACCTGCAACTGCAGCGTCTCCGCCTTCACCGGGCCCTTCTGCAACCACGGTGAGTGCAGCGCTCCGCGGGGTGGGAGGGGCCGAGGAGCCGGCGCTCCCCTCACCCCGTGGGCTCTCCCACAGATATCGGTGGGTACTTCGAGGAGGGCACCTGGGTGCGGTACAACATCCTGCCCATATCGCTGTACGCCGCCCGTGAGTTCGCCAGCATTGTGAGCAGCCCCTGGCAGCCCCTGCCTGGCTACAACCTCACCAGCGAGGAGGTCAGCTTCAGCTTCAGCACCACCTCAGCACCTGCCGTGCTGCTCTACGTCAGCACCTTCGTCAAGGACTACATGGCCGTGCTCATCAAGGATGATGGTGAGGGCAAGGCCACCTGCCCTGTGGGTGCCATTTTCTGAGCCTAGAGATGGGCTGGACGTGCCCATTGAGAGGTCCAGCCCGGCTGACAGCCCTGTGCTGCCCACAGGGAGCCTGCAGCTGCGCTACCAGCTGGGCACCAGCCCCTACGTCTTCACTCTCACCAACAAACCAGTGACGGATGGGCGGCCCCACCGTGTCAACATTACCCGCCTGCACCGCACGCTCTACACCCAGGTTTGGGCTGGGGTACCCTCCCAGTGGGGCCTGCGGTCAGGCTGAGAGGGGGCATGGGCAGGGTGGCTCTGTGGGCACTGATGCTGTGCACCTTCCTCCCAGGTGGACTATCTCCCCGTCATGGAGCAGCAGTTTTCCCTGTTTGTGGACAGCAAGCTGGACTCGCCCAAAAACCTGTACCTGGGTCGTGTGATGGGTGAGCTGGGTCCTGCCCGTGCTGGGGTCTCTGGGGTCTCCTCTGCACAGCATGGCCCTTGCCCTCTGAGAGGGATGAGTAATCTCCTTCTGTGACCCCACAGAGACTGGCGTGATTGACCCCGAGATCCAGCGCTACAACACACCTGGCTTCTCAGGCTGCCTCTCAGGGGTGAAATTCAACACCCTCGTGCCCCTCAAAGCCATCTTCCACCCCACCAGTCCCCTGCGACCCTACAGCATCCGAGGGGAACTGGTGGAGTCGAGCTGTGCCTCAATGCTCCCCCTCAGCACCATCCTTATCCCTCCTGAGATGGACCCCTGGTACATGGCCACAGGTGGGTGCTGTGGTGGGACCCTGGTGGGGATGGAGCCCTCGTCAAGCACCAGCTGCAGAAGGAGAGCTCCAGCATGAGACCTTGCTGCAGCGTGGTCTCAGCTGCCTCCTCTGTCTCTGCAGAGTTCCCCCACGTGCACGACGACGGCTGGATTGGGATCATCATTGGGTGTAAGTGAAGCCCTGGCTGGCATTCCCCACTGGCACGGCCCTGCGGCCTCTCCCCAGTCCCTCACTGCCGTCTCTTCCCCGCAGTCGTGATCTTCCTGCTCCTGCTGCTGTCAGGGCTGCTGGTGCTGCTCTACTTCTACCACCACCGCTACAAGGGCTCTTACCACACCAACGAGCCCAAGGCCATCCAGGATTACGGCGGTGCCGCCAAACCGCCGGCGGCACGCAAGGAACAGAACCTGCCCCAGATCCTGGAGGAGCCGAGAGGGGACTAACGGGGCCGGGGGTGGGACGGGCTCACAGCCCCGGGAGCCGCCCGGCAATGAGCGAGCGCCGCGGGACCAAAAGGCCGAGCACACCTGAACTGCCAACACCCGCCTTCAGACTGACCGCACCGGAGCGGAGCGGGCGCCACCTCCTCCCCGCGGCCGCCACCGCCCAGCCCCGGAGCGCGGCCACGATCCGCGGAGCCCCAGCCTCGCTCGCCCCGGATGCACCGACAGCCCCCACGCCGGGGGCCTCCACAGCTGCCAAACCCTGCCCGGCCTCTGTCGCTCTGTCGGGGAGCCCCAGGCCCGGTGCCCACCCTCCCTCTGGCCGGGGGCACCCCTCTGCTGCTGCCACCCGTGTAGCTGACCCGCTGCTTTGCTCGCTTCGCCAGCGCCACGCGGAGCCACGAGCGCCGGCCGCGCTCGGCCGCGCTGCCCAGCAATACTCCACACACCGGCCGCGCATGCCGCCACCGCACCTTGCTGAGATGCTGCTTTCATAAATCAGGTACAGATCCTTTCTACCATTTTTGTTGCTGGATATTCTACTACACTCTGGTTTTTTTATTCTCTCGGTTTGTATAAAAAACCAAACGGAAGCTCCCGCGGGAGCGAGGCCCCCGCGTGTCGTGGTACGTGGTCTGTAGTTTGCTACTTCTCTGTACGAAGTGCCAGTCCTGCCGATTACCTCCAGCCCAGGGAAAGCTCCTGTTCACTTGCTGTGTTTGTGGTAAGACAATGTTACAGATATGCATTTATCTACCCAAAGGCCTGGCTCCACTGGGCACTTTATTTTTAAAAAGTCTGTTCTTTTGAATGAGATGTGAAGATAATCAAATAAAGGCAGAATGATGGCATTTGACACTCCCCAGACTTCACCTTGGCAGCCTGGGCAGATCCTCCCCTCCCACCCTGGCTCAGCCTGCACCAAGGGAGGCACCACATTGGCAACAGCAATTCCTGGTCCCAGAGTGAGATGCAGGGTGTAGGGAGCCGGGGCTAGAGGCAGCTGAGCTGCTGCTGCACACACACATCGTGTCCTGCTCTCCCCACCACCACCTCTGCCCCCTTCCCACCCCGAGCCAGTGTGATTCAGGCAGCTGGCAGCACAGGGTCACTCTGTCCCTCCTGGACCCTGGGAGCCACTTTGGGGACAGCTGGGCAGAGCCCAGCAGGCAGGGGACAGTTTGGGGACAGGCTGCTGCCCAGGGTAACAGAGGCCAGGAGCAGGGAAGGGTCTTTGCTACCACTTTATTATGACAAAGGCTACAAGCCATGTTATTTAAAGTGCATTATTATTACCATTATTCACCGTCAACAAACCACAGACACAAGCCTGGCATAGTGCAGATATGGCCAAAGTGGCAGAAGACGCTTAGGCAAGAGCAGGGCTGGCAGGAGCTGGGCAGATGGAGGTGGCAGGGAGCAAAGCTCAGGCAGGTGCTGGGATACAAGCACTGCTCCAGACACACCTAAACACCTCCATGCTCCAGGGGCCCATCATGGACAATGGGAAGGACAGACAGACAGCCTGGCCTGCCATGGCAGGGGGCTGGGAAAGTATGGTGAGGGCTGGGCCAGGGAGGGCTTGGCTCCCAGGCAAACCCAGCACCTCTGTGTGTTCCTGGAACAGTCAGCTGGGAGCGGGCTGGGGCCCTGGAGCCAGGTCAGGGCTCAGTCAGGCTCCCCATGTCATCCTGGGAACCCAGCCCTGGACATCGGGAGCACAGCCCAGCAGCCAGCACCAGGCCAGGCAGGAGGCTGGTGGCATATGTGGCTCTCAGAGGACAGCCCCAACCTTCAGGTCACCCCAGGCCCCATCCAGCCTGCCCTGTCCCAGCCCTGGAGCAATATCCCAGCAAAGGTGTTGACAGATGCAGGACACCTGGAATGCCTGCAGTCCCTCCACCCCAAAATATAGGGCCCAGCCACCAGCTGAGGGTTAGTTTAAAGTGCTTTTTTCTTTCCTTTTTGCATGGAGTGCAAGGCTAAACCTCACCCTGCCAGAGAATATTTCCCCTTTATTCCCAGGGCCAGGGGGTCACAAAGCCCAAGGAAGGTTTCTGAGAAACCCCCCCTGGGTCACAACGGGCAGGGATTTGAACATCATCCTCTACCCAGCTCAGTGGCACCCTTATTCAAAGTATCATATTGCATAGTGCTGCTCTCCCATCCCCAGGCATCCCTTGGTGCCACTCCAGCCACAGCTGGGCAGTCCCCATTTCCCAGCCAGCTGGGGCAGAGGGGATCCCACCCTGGCACAGCCATGGCCCAGGGGCTGCTTACACTCCTGCCCCGAGTCTCTCTGGTGTCTGGATGTAAAGTAGCACTTGTGACACACACAGCAGCAGGAACAGCAGCAGTCATGTCAGCGTGAAGCAAACATGGCATTGCTTACAAGGTGCAGCAGCAAGGTGTGCCAGAACCACCCTGGAGCTTAGATGATGTCCGTCTCCCTCTCTATGCCGACATACTTCAGGGCATCTGCCTGGCTGTACCTACAGGACAGAAGTCATGGCTGCAGCAATGCTCCCCCCACAAACCTGCACAGAGGTGGGGTCAACCCTGCAGGCCAAGGTCCCTGCTGGCCAAGGTACCTGTAGTCAAAGAAGAGCTCCTCTCCTGCCTGGATGGCTCTCTTGGCGAAGATGCCAATGCGGTGGTCTCCGTTCACCATCACAACTGCAACCAGAGATGTAACATCAGAGATGTGCAGCCCCAGCTTGGGCTGGAGCTCTCACAGCACCATGTCCTGCCTGGCCTGGCTGGGCAGGGGGACCTCACCTTTCGCATAGCAGTTGGGGTTCACTGAGTGGTTGGCAAAGCGGATTTTATTTCCTTTGCGAGTAGCGTCAACAACAAAATCTATTAAAAAATAAAAAAGAGAAGGAAACCATGATGCAAGGCCAGGCCTGTCACCCAGGCAAGAGGTGGGCTGAGCATGCCCACCTGGCCTCTCCACCCCTGGAAACCTCAGGAAATTACCATTGTTGAGGTTGAAGAGGAAGCTGGACATGTACTTGTCGTAGACCTTTCCTCGCCTGTCAGCCTCATCCTGTGAAATGAGCTGTAGAGGGAGATCACCTTGAGACCTTGAGCAGCTCAGGGCTGAGCCAGGCTCCAGGGCTCCCATCTGGGAACACCCTCCTGCTCTCCTCCCACCTCAGGAGCTTGCCATGGCTACCAGGGATGGGGCAGGGCCAGAGCAGGGCTCTCAGGCAGCAGCACACACACAGCACACTCCTCCACAATGGAGGGCCAGAGGTACTGAGACAGACAGCACAGGGCTCCATCTCCAGACCTGGTCAGAGCCCATGGGCACAGCTGATCCAGGAAAGGCAGCTGACCCTGCAGCCAAAGGAAGCTCTCCCACCACACACAGCCCCCGTGTGCCTGGCCAGCAGCCCCAGCACAGCACTGACCTCCCCGCAGTACTCGGAGATGAACTCGTTCTTCTGCACCGCCTCCTTGATGAATGTCCCCCAGCCAGCCACGTCTGATGGGGCCAGCAACAAATGCTGGAACCAAAATGAAAGGAAATGGGGAGAGCTGGCAGGTACAGCACCTCACAGCACACGTCCCTGGGAACAGCAGGGAGCCAGTGTCCATCCAGCACCCCCTTGTTACGGTGACATGGCTCCCTACAGACTTACACCATTACATGGAGCTGCTCAGGCCCTGACACACACTCATTTGCGACTTTCTCTGAATTTCCCTTTTTTTAAATGCTTAATTTCTTGCTCTGACCAGCAGAATTCAAGACTAAATCTTTCTCTAGAGTCACTTTATACATTTCCTTGCTCTCACCATTCCTCATGTAACTCCCATCTCCTGATTTTGACATCCACAACTCCTCCTGATTTTAACATCTACAATCCCTACTCCAGAGTAAGTGCTGCAGAGTCCCATGGCAGAACAGCTTCTTCTCCAGACCCTGGCACTCTGGAAGCTCCAGGAAAGCTGTTCCCCCCACACACACAGAGCAGCAGCAGCTGTGTGTCAGCTCTGCCCTGAGGCAGCCCCTGCCACGCTGCTGTCAATACCTTTTTGAGGCCTCGCTGGATGCTGCAGTTCTTGCAGGAGACCACCTTGCAGTCCCAGTGCTCTGAAGCCCCACAGGTGAGGCAGAGGTCAGGGTCACACTCCCTCACAGCCAGGTAGCAGGGGCACTGCTTGGTGTTGCACTGGGTCTTGCAGCGGCAGCCTGGGAAGCGGTTCTGACCTGCAGCAACACACACAGTGGGTTTGCACTGCGAGCTTTGGCACAGAACAGAGGGGCCATGCAGGCTCTCTGCCCCAACTGCTCCTCCCCAGCCAGATCTTCAGCAGGGACAGAATAAAGTCTGGCTGTTTTCTCCACTGGGAATGGAAGCCCAGATAGGATAAACAAACATGGCAGAGCAGTGATCCAATGCCCAGCCCAACTGCTGGAGGCACATCCTGCTCACCAGCAGCAGCACCCACAGGATACGGACACAGGGATGAGCACTAACAGGAGTGTCTCAGCTGCCAACAGCTGCATGGCAGCACAGAACCATCTCCTTTTGGACCTTAGCAGGCTGCTAACTGAACTGCTGTGGATGGACAGAGGAGCAAGTGCAGGAATAAAGTAGGCACCCAGCAAGCCCCAGCTCTGCACCCTCCCTGTGCTCTGTGCCAGGAGAGCTGGCTGCTTTCCTGCCCAAGAGTCCTTGACCTCTTCTTACAGTCAGGGTTGCACTGGCAGAACTTCTCACAGAAATTCTGAGTCATGATGCAAGGGCAGGAGCTGTCACAGGGATGCTCAGGGTGGTCACAGGGCTGGTAGTTGTACACCTGTGTTGGTGAATTATCTAGAACAAGAAGAGAAATGCCAAGATTGGAAGCTGAATGTTGCAGGAACCTTTTCAAAGCAGCAAGTGCAGGGCACTGGAGCCAAGAAGGTGCAAGCTGCCCCTCTGCCTGCACTGGGCAGGGAGCCTGGCAGCACCCAGCTCCCACAGGCACACACATGGCTGTGCTCACTGACCACAGCCCAGTCCACAGCAGGGCTGCACACTGCCTTCAGGCTGCAGCAAACCCTGCTGCACATGCAGCCTCAGTGGGCACTGGGATGGCCATGATGCCCCTGGCACCCCAGGGGCAGTCACTCCCCTCAGCAATGCCAACCTGCCAGGCTGGTGAGCAGGACACGGCCACCCTGCTGGAGAACTTAACCTTTGCAAACCTCCCATGACATAGCCACAGCCAACTCTACCTTTCTTCAGCTGGATCTTCCTGCAGTGTGCAGCCCACAGCCTGCAAAAGGAGCAGAGACGCTGTGTAAGTCATCAGGGAGAGGCAGCCAGAGCTGCTCAGCACCAGCAGCCAGCACAGCAGAGATGGGCTTGGCAGATTCATGCATTAATGATCAGCAGCCACCATAAAGTGGAGAGAGATGAGAGTGATGCAGCTGCAGCAGCAGCTCTTTAAGCCAAACACCAGAGCCAGAATTATATTGGACACATTGAGATCAACACACAAAGTGGGTTACAGGTCAGGGGCTGAGGCAGAGGCTGCTCTTAGGGAAGTGGCACCAGGACCAGCAGCCTGTGCTGCCCTGTCCTCGAGCTGAGCCTGGGGCTGCAGGGCCACTGAGCCCCCAGGCAGAGCAGCAGCCCTGGAGCTGGGCCAGGGCCAGCACCCAGCAGCAGCAGCCCCATGTGACAGCAGGACGTGCACACAGATGGGAGCCAGATGGGGATTACCAGGAATGCGTTGGCACAAAAAGCAGAGGATCTGGTTGCATTTTAAGAACAAAACAAGCTTGTCCAACACTTGCCTGTGCTTCCTTTTCTTCTTCTGGGATGGATTCATTAACTCATTTGTAGGCAGTTTTGTTATAAGCGATTCCTTCACTGCAAACTGAAAGACCTACCAAAGAACACAAGGAAAAAGAAGAAACAAGTTCAGTGCACTCAAGTTGTTTTATCAAAAGCATAAGAAGAGTGTGAGTAAGCACACCAAGGCTCCCAGGGCTGGGCCCAGAGAGCAGCAGCTCTGCCCCGTTTTCCTGCCTATGGCACACTGCTTCCTCCTGCCTGGAAAACGAGTGCCTGCACACCTGCCTGTGACACTGCCCATGGGAGGGAACCCACAATGCCAGCACACAGGGCTCACTCTGCCAACAGCAGAACTGCTGCTGAGTAACAGCCTGAGCTCCAAAAGCATTGATGTGGCACCTTCCTGTGGGGAGCTTTGTGGCAGAGAAATAAAACCAACAGGCAGTGGCTCTGGCTTGGCCCATCTCTTGCAGCTGCATCGCCTGCTCTGGGCACCCACCTGCTTGCAGGTCTTTGTCCCCAGCAGCCTGGCAATTGAGCAGAAGTTGTTGAAGTAGGTCCCATGGAAGACACGGAAGAGTGACTCCTCAGCTCCTGTCCACTCCACGGGCTCCTGCGGCGTCTCCACCGCAAACAGCTGGGAGGAGGCCGGGCTCAGCTTCTGCTTTGTGGGGGTTTGGCAGCGGGAGTTGGCCTCTGGCAGGAAAGGCACATGGTAAGCCATACACAGCCTGGCCGTCATGGTCCTGGGGGGCAGTGGTCACCCCCTAGTGCCCTGTAACCCCACACTGCACTCCCAGCCACACACTCCTGCTTCAGGCTTGGCACAGTGCTCAGGAGCCAAGGGCTCGCTCTGGGCTTTGCAGGTCCCAGCAAAGCTCTTGCTTTGCCTGGCAACATTCCTCCTTCCTGGGAAAGGACAGTGAATCCCACAGCAGCAAGGGCAGGGCTGGTGTCCCTCAGGTTTGCTGGGAACACTGACAACTAACTCCAAATTCTCCAGCTGTGCAGGAAGCAGAGGGGAGCCTGGGAGAACTCCAGTTGGGAGGAGCTGCCTGCCCTCACAGAGAGGAGTGGGGTGTCTCAGGACCATACCCGAGGAGCTAGAGGCCCACTCGTTGCCCGTGTCGCGGTCGCTGTCGCCCTCCCTGGTCTCAGTGACAGCCGGGGTGCTGGAGCAGGATGCGCCCACCACGTGGTGCCGCCGGCGGCGACGCCCGGAGCACTTGGATCGGGGGTTGTGCAGGGCAGCAAACTCCTTGGCTCCTTCCTGCAAGCAGAGCAGAAGACAAGACAGGTGGCAAATGACCAGGGAATGCAGGAAGGCTTTTCCACAGGCCCTGGGACAAGCCCTGTCCTGCCACCAGCAAGAGCAGGTAGAAGAGGCTGGCCACGTGTGGTCCCTTCAGCAAGTGCCAAACCAGCTGCTTGTGTTGCATGTTCCCACTCTGTTCCCTTTGGCATTGCTGCCCAGTCAGCAGAGGCTCCCTGGCCTGAACCCCCAGCCCACTCCTCTGGATCCTCCTGACGTCTCGCTCTGCTCTTTTTAGCATGGGCTTAATTTCTCTGACACTGCACTGAGTCCAGAGAAATCATCTGTCATACAATTTCCCATCTGCCAGCACTGCAATTAATCTTTATTGGAGATCTGCTATAATATGCATCTGGTAAGGTCTGCATTTGCATTCATGCTCCTCTGAATCCAACAAGGACCAGAACTAATTCTGAAAAATTCATCCAAGTTGTGCAAAAGATCCATAGAGCTCTGCAGAGCACAGCTGGCCAGGGCACTTCTCTCATGGTTTCTAAGGTGACAGAGAAACATACCAGCCACAGGAAACAGTCTGCGCCGCAAGGATCTGGCTCAATCTTGGTCTCTCTATTCTTTCGTTTGTACACATTAGGAGTAGCATGAAAAGCTGAAAAAGTAACAGTTATCTTTACTATTAGCATTCTCCAAGAGTCTCCCCCCACTCTGCAAGGGACAGGAAGCAGGAGCCTGTGTGGCTGAGGGTTCCCCTGGCAGCAGGGCCTGAGGTGACCAGACCCACAGGGTAACCCTGCTCCAACCCACAACGGGCAGTAGGCAGCCTGGGAAGGAGAGGCCAAAGGAGAAGGATCAGCTTTCACACTGAAACAAAAAGACCACGTCATATTAATATTATATCTTTTAATAAATAATTCACTGGAAAAAGTCCTGTGACTTCCCAAAGAAGCCCTTTAAGACCTGGAGAACAGCAGGTCCAGCAGCTAATCAGTATCCAAAAGGCTTTGGCAGGACCGTGGGAACATGACTAAGACGAAGCTGTAAGTTCCAGGGAGGCAACAAAACACAGGGGGCATGTCCAGACTTTGGCAGTGAAACATTCATGCCTTTCACTGAGGAGCTTCTGCAAAGCAAGAGCAAAGTCTGGTGGTGGCAGGACTAGTGCACGAACTGCCGGGAGCTCGCAGGCGGCGTGCTGAGCGCGGAGAGGGGACGGCCACGCGCGTCGGGTCTGCCGTCCGTGGGAGCCAGGAGCGGAGCCGTCTGTACAAAAGGCTTCTGGGCACCCGTCAGCTCCTAAGGCCCCACTGCAAACTCATGAGGCACCACCCTCCAGAGGCTCCAGCACGGACTAAGCAAGGCGTGCAGAGGAAAACTGAGGAGAAAGGGCTCTAGGGAAGCGTCCGGCTGAGGCGGCACTTACGATGCAGAAAGCAGTCGTACTTGAAGCAGCGGCGGCAGAAGAGGGTGTGGAAGGAGTGCAGGGACTGCTCCCGCTGCACCGACTTGGCGCACGGCCCGTCGATGTTGGGGGTGCACTGTGGTGGCAGCACGTTGGGGTCAGACACCTCCGTGAGCTCCCGGTACCTGGGGACAAACACAAACACCCAGGGATGTGCTTTCCCCAGCTGGGACAGCTTTATAGCACCATCAGGCTCTGGCCCGGGTACTGACAGAATTCAGCACATCCCTCTGGGTGTCCTGGATTGTCCAAACCCCTGACAGGGGGCTCAGAGACCTTGGCACAGAGCCCAAGACACCTCTGACTTTGATTATGACCCGTGGAAAAAATTACCAACCTTATATTAGGATCTGCAAGCCACAAAAGTCTATGTAGAATAATAATTAATTTGTCATAGGGTGAAAAATAGATTTTTTGGGGTTTTTAGAATGGGGGTTCAGGAGGCAAGATGGAGGAATCTGGGCATGTCCAGTCTTTCTCCTTCTTCTTCTTGGCCTCCATCTTCTGCTGTGATGTTGGCACTTTTGGATTGGTTGAAGGTAGAAACTCACTGTCTAACATAGGTGATAGGTATTGGGAAGTTATGGTAAATATTGTACACGTAGTTTTTAGTATAAAAAGATAACACCAGTGTGCCTCTGTCTGACCTGCTGAACGGACCTTGGCAGGCCAAAGGAAGAATTTTATAGATAAGAAACAATAAACAATCTTGAGAACGAGAATAGAAGAGTTCTGACTCCTTCTTTGACAGCTGGGCTGGGAAAAGAGACTTTCTAACACATCTGGGAGTTACTCTGACCAGCAAAAGTCCTGAGAAGGTACCTCAAGACCAAACCGCAGTTTGTAACACTCAAAACACACTCTGCACACAGAGCCTGCAGGTGCTGAGCTTTGTGGCACAGCCAGCCCACAGTGCTGGTCTCTGAAATAAAGATTTCAACTCTTGCTGAGAAAAGGAACAGACAACAGTGCAGGGATTTTCTACCTTTCCTTCATATCCTCTGGGAAGCCATACTCAGGAAACATGGAAGAAATAGCAGTGAATATCATGTCATTGGGGAACCTCTTCTTTGAACACTTCTTGTTACCTGCAAAGAAGAGGAGACACAATTCTTCAGAAAGCTGATGTGGATGGGTCTTCCCTCCTTGCACAGAGCAATTCCAGAGATTCTCAGGATTGTGTTTTAAGACAGAAATGTAATCCCATGCACAAGAGATAACCTTGTGATCTGCACCAGGCTGAGGTAATCCCAGAAGCAGTGCTAGGCCACTTGCAGTGCAGCACAATGTACTGCTGGGAGCACCAACTTCTCTAAAGTGCTATTACTATTTATTTCTGCCAAGGCAGAACTTGCAGACAATGCTTTTCTACATCCACAGAAGTGTTGATGTTTGTGCTGCCCATATCACTACAGATCAAGGACAAAGACAAAATTACCCATCAGCATTCAAAAGGTCATCGAGGACACATGAAAATCCCACAAACCAGAGCTTTCTCTAGGCAACAAGAGCTCCAGGTGGCACAGGAAAGGCAAGAGGAACACTAATACATGGAAAGCAGGTCTGGAAGGGATTTGAAAATGTCCATCTCCCTGCCTCCCACAGAAACAGATCCACCCACACCTCCCTGACAGGTGTTTGCCAGACCAGCACTTGAAAACATCCCACAGCCTCTCAGAAAACACCCAGCTCTGCTAATCTCACAGGAAGAGGGTTTCCAGATGACTCATCTAAATAACTTCTCACCACACTTTCGGATGGTGATTTCTTCCCCTGTCCATAGCAGACAGTGAGAACAAACCATTTCCCTTCTGCTACAGAACTTGTCAAGCTGGAACTGCTCTTGGCACATTAACAACCCAGGGATGGCAGGAGAGCAGTGCCCCAGTGCTCAGGAGGGGCAGGACAGAAATGTGACCAACATAATCTTCATTTCTCTGGGGGCAAACCCACCTTCCACTGCAATTCGCTTTCTTTTCCTTGTCACTGGCAGCTCCTCTTTTCCATCCTCCTGTTTCACCTCAGAATCATTGTGTCCTTCCTCTTCCTCGTCCGAGTACTGATTCAGAGCATTCACTAGCTCCAGGAACACAGCATCACTGATGAGGACTGACCCTGAGATCATTTCTGAAACACACAGAAGTGCCAGTGCCACCATCTTTCTCATTTCTCACCACAGCAAACCAGAAGCCTACAATCTCTGCTACCCACCAGAGCCCCTCTCTCAGTTTTTTGGGGTAGGTGGGATTTTAGCACTAAAGTCAGTAGTGGTGTATCATTTTCAGCAATCTGGGGACAGGCTACACCAGTTTTCCCTGTCATCCTCCCTGCTGGGTAATTTTATGATGGGGCAGGCAGCGCTTTTCATTGATTAAACTCTTGGCTGAGGCAACAAGCAGAACAGGGTTGCTGAGCTACTCCCCCTCTAGCACATTTTCAGCATCCCAGGATGCCTGTGAATCCCTGCACACAGGAGAACTGGCTCCAGAGCACTCCAGGCATTAAAATGGAGTGAGGTACCCAAAGGCAGGAATGTGCCCTTGCAAAGGAGAACAGCAGGCACCATCCTGTTTCCCTGCTCTGAGAGCTCCCACAGAAAAATTGGTTGCTGCTGCCACCTTTTGACTTCTGAACTACTTGGATATTTGCAAGAGACTGAATCGCATAATCATAGGAAGGGATGGTTGGAAGGGATCTTAAAGCTCATCTTGTTCCACCCCTGCCATGGACAAGCCAGGTTGCTCCAAGCCCCATCCAGCCTGGCCTGGAGTGGACAGAGCTGGTTGCTCCCAGGTTACCTTCCTCTCCATGAACTTTGCCATCATAGTTATTAATGAGTTCTTCAATGAAAGTTTCATCTTCTTCCTTCACCTCGTCGCCCATGTAAGGGATATTGCACAGAACTGTTTCATCCTCCACCTGAAGAGAGATCAGACACAGCTCAGAAAAGCAGAGTTTGCTGACCCCAACAGAGCTGTGCCCAAGGCTGCTCTGGTCCCTCAGACCTGCCAAAAACACACAGCAAAGCTTCAGATGTCTCATCACTGACACATCAGTGCTATCCCACTGTAACCCACTCACAAACAAAAGGACCTGCCTAAGAAATCAACATCTTCATATAAAGGGAAATAAAAATCTAAGGGAAAAACACAAACAAACAAAACCTCCCAAAAACCCCATATTTACTCCTTGAATTCTGTGAAACAATGGTGACTCTGTCAAGAAGCCACATGCAAATGAGACTACCTGGTGAGGTAGTGTGGACTCAAGGCTGGCTGGGATTCTACAAAACAAGCAACTAAAGCAACACCTTCCATCATCTCTCAAGCAGATGTTGCCTGAAACAAGTGGGATGAAGAGCCACTTCCCAACTGTGTAACAATCAGATGCTGACCTCACTGAGACCCCCATGCTTCCCACATACCATGAAATTCTGCTGAAGAGGGGACCAGGAGTACATAATGGGCACCAGTGCCACTGTGTTCAGGGTCCTCATGTACAGTGTCTGGCTTGAAAATCCTGGGAAAATGCTCTCAACAGTGCACTGGAATACAAGTACAGAGAAGGTCAGTGAGGAACCACTCTGGGAGGCTGCCACAGCCTGAGGAAAACTGAATTCAGGACAAACACAGAAGCCCCACATGCACTCTGTGCACTCCATCACAGGAAAAAGCCTTGGGGGTACTTTTTATCCATTTCTGCATTGCAGAAGTGTGAGGCACGGACAACACAGACAAAAACTCATCCATATCCCCACAGCTCCCTGCAGAGTCCTGGTTCCAGTCCCCACTTGCTGATGCTGCCCCTTTTCCTCTGCACACCTGTTTCAGGAATGGGTGCCCACTGACTGGCTTCATCAGCTGCACTGGCTGCACTCTAAGCTTCTTCCAGTCTTCATTAAGGATCTGAGTCTTTTCATGGACCTTCGCAAAGTTGGCCACAAAGAGAGCCTGAAAGGAGAGGAGAGAGGAGCTCTCAAAATTTAAGAAAACTCATTGCATTCAAAGGGTTCAGCAAGGAGATCCTGTAAAAACCAACTGGAAATGAACTCTCCTGCTGCAGTTACACCAGTGCTTGTTCAATGGCCTTGTGTGTGTGACAGCTGCTGCCCACACAGCTCAAGACAGAGCACGAGGAGAAGTGACATCTCTTCCCATTGATCCAAGTCAAGCACAGCTTATCAATTCACCTTGCTGACACCCTCTGGTATCACTCAGACACTCTGAGCTGAAATGAATTCTTTTTGGGGCATCTCAGCCCAGTCCTTGCTGTGGCTATACCTTTGCTCCCATGTTTGCCTGGAACCTCTTGAGCTGCCGCAGACGCATGTACTCAGACTTGACTTTCCTCTTCCAGTACATGATGCACTTGGATGTTGGAGGAGCAGTAATTTCCATTTTTCTGTAACAGTACAGAAAGAATAAACATTAAATAATGGCGAGCTCAACCCCGAAACAACTGATACTAGAAAAACGTCCCTGTGGATGGGAAAAACACTCTGTGCAACACAGACTTAAACCAAGCAAAATAACGCCGTCGCTCTGCAGTGCTCCTGACTGCGGAACACCCCCAGCCGAAGCGCACGGACAGGCCCGGGACAGCAGCGAGGGGCGGTGCTGACCAGAACCGCCCGTGCTGTCCCCCGAGCCCCCGGGGCGAGCGGGGGTCCCCGCCCTCCCCCGGGACACACCGCCGGGGAGCCGCGGCTCCACTCCAGCCGCCCTCCCTGCCGCTCCGGCCGGGCCCGAGCGCGTCCCAGCTCCGCCAACAAGAACCGGAGCGAGCCGAGGCCGGGCCGGGGGAGCGGGCCCGAGCCCCGCAATTCCCTTCCCCTCGGGGCCCGGCTGGTACCGCGGGGACCCGCTACCCCCCGGGAACCCCCGGGACCCCCCGGCCCCGCCCGCACTCACTGCTCGGCCATCGCGACAGGGGGAGGCCGCGCGCCCCCGACACTCTGCGCGCGCGCCGGCCCGCCCCGGACTCCGCCTCCGCCCCGCCCCGGGCCCGCCCCGGGCCCGCCCCGGGCCCGCCTCAGGCACCGGACCCCGCCCCGGGCCCGCCTCAGGCCCCGTACCCTGCCACGGCCCGCCCCAGGCCCAGTCCCTCACACCGCCAGGCCCGCCCCCGGTCCGTCACACCCCCCGAACCCGCCCCTCATCCACATGCCCCGCCCCTCTCATCCAAAGACCCCGCCCCTCTCGTCCACTGGCCCCGCCTCTCTCATCTACAGGCCCCGCCCCGCGCCACCGCCCCCGCCGGTGCCGGTGCCGGTGGGTCGGGGCGCATGGGCTGCCCCGGCAGAGCGGGCCCGGTCCAGCCTGGAGGAAACCCTGTCGGCTGCGGGGAACGGGTTCAGCAGCGGCTCAGTGCCGTGCCCGCCCACTCCCGGTGTGCCTGGGCCCTCCCGGCCCCTATTGCGGGACCGGCCCGGTCCCGCGGGAAGCGGGAGGGACAGCGCCGTTCCCGGTTCCACCGCGCTCCGGGCCCCGGGACAGCCCTGCCCGGCGTGGCCACGCTCCCCGACGAACCATGCCGGTGATCCCGGGTCCTTTTGGCCCCACCCCTCGCTGTGGCGGCGCCGGGCAGGAAGCGGCTGCTGGCGGCCGCTTTCCTGCCCCGGGGGCCCCGGCGCTGGGGAGCGGCCGGAGCTGCCTCTGCCCCGGCGGGGGCCCCGTGCACGGTGCGGAGTGCCGGCTGCCCCGGGGCTCCGGCAGGGTGACTGCGGGGTTCGAGCAGGGCCGGCCCGCCCGTATCTGGGAGCTCCGCCGAGCCCGGTGGGGCAGGGGCCCGGCGTCCCCCGACCCCGCCGGGCATTGGCTCGGGAGCGGGCGGACGGCCAGGGTCCGGGATGGGTGACCAGGGCAGCCCCAGCCCGGGCGCAGGGATCCCGCTGTCGGGAGAATGAGGATGCTCCCCGGGCTGCTCTGCTGCCCGCTCCTGTCTCTGCTCCCGCGGGTGCGGCAGAGGCAG
This sequence comes from Setophaga petechia, assembly GCA_024362935.1. Lineage (NCBI taxonomy): Eukaryota > Metazoa > Chordata > Aves > Passeriformes > Parulidae > Setophaga > Setophaga petechia. Next base: position 2,114,931 of record JANCRA010000044.1, on the reverse strand, counting down.
CTGGGGGTGCCGCACGGAGGCCCCAGTGCCACCACACGCACACTCGGAGCATCACAGGGATGTGTCCCCAGCCCTGCAGGCTGGCCTCATGCTGTCCCGTCCGCAGCGCCTACAACGAGCTCTCCAGTGGCACCCAGCTGCTCTCCTGTCCTGGCCTGGGGCCATCGACACCTTCTTTCTGCGGGTCCACGCTGAATTCTTCACCAGCTGCACAGAGGCCAGGCTCCCCAAGCTGGGCAGTTGGTCCCTAGTGTGGCTGTGGCTGCCTCGTGCCCCTTGCAGCTGCCCTCACACTCAACAGAGCTCAGAAAAGGGTTCAAATCGCAGGGAGAAGCTGTCCATCTCCTGCTTGCCCCCAGATCTTTGAGGGGCCAGCGACAGCCTCCTTCCCTCCCAGCCCTGGCAGCTAGTGGGTGGGGGAACAGGGCTGAGGGTGAGTGTGACAGGTCAGAGCAGGGATGGGGAGCTTGGGATTCCCTGGGCATGGAGAGGGTCCCATGGCACGAGGGGAGGCTGGGCATGGGGCTCCAGATGCTGCATCTGCCTGGGGGAACACTGGGGGAAGAAGAGCCCCACACAACTGACCCCGCACCCCAGGCGGGGGCTGGCAGGGAACGCCGGGGATGCCAAGCTGGGTGGGGAGCCCTTGGCAGGCAGCCACCGTCCTGTCCCTGCCCATCCCCTCCGGACGCCCCAGGAGGGGGGCGGCCGTCCCAGCCCTGGGGCCGCGCTGAGATCATTGGGTGTCTCCCTGGCAGAGGCCCCTGCCACCCGCCTGGAGGCTCCGCCGGCTCCACCAGAAACAGGGACCAGTGGCTCGAGCCCTGCAGGCACTGGAGTGCCGGGGATGACTTCCAGATGTAGCCACTCGCCCGCAGAAGGTGGCTGCTGCAGTCCGGGAAGCATCGGCCAGCTCTGCCAGGACCTTTGCTGGGGAGCTGCGATCCACAGCAGGGAGAGTCCGTCCGAGCTGCCCTGCCCTGCGCTCCCGTCCCTGCTCTGCAGGCTGATGTTAAAGGGGAGGCTTTGGGCTGCGCTCTGCCCCGACCAGGCGTGAAAGGTCCCGTGTAGGAATGCCGCGGGCTGAAGTCGCCCCCAGTGGGGGAGACACGGGCCCCTGGGCAGGAACTGCTCCAGGAAGGGGGGCTCTGGCACAGTCAGGAAGGCGCCAGGCTGGACAGAGCAGGAGGAAGGCACTGGGGCCAAGGACTGGCAGGGTCGGCCAAGTGTCTGCCCTGTCCCCACCTCCTCGGCCTGGTGCCTGGGGGTGGATTGTGTCATCACCCTTCCCTCCTTGGCCATGGGCAGGAGCTGGGGCTGCCCCTATGGGGCAGGTGCCCGGATGAAGCAGAAACTGCGGTTTTGGGGCCGTGGGTCCCCCTGCCGCCCCCATTGCCGGGCGGCAGCACCGTCCGGGGACATTGTGCTTTCCCGTCCACTCCCCCCGCTGCTGGGCTGCCTGCCCTCCACGCAGGAGACGAGGGATTTCACAACCCAGCCCAGACAGGATTAAAGAGAAATACACAAGTAAACAAATCGCGGCCTCCTAACGCTGGACGTGCCGTTCAGGGAGCGGATCCTGCAGGCCGGTGGGTGAGGCGCGGGCGCCGTGGGCGCCGTGGGTGCCGGGGTGCGGGAGCGATGCCCGCGGGGGCCGGCACCGCACGGGACAGTGCCGGGTCCCGCCGGGAGAGCCGCTTCAGAGCAGCACTGAGCAATCTCATTTTTCACACGTCTCCTGTAGTCAAACTGCCCCTGTCAGAGGAAAGGAGTTGCTTCCTGTTATTTCCATTGAAATCCTTGTCCCGCTCGTTAGCCGGCAGGCTTTGGCAGGATGGCACCGCGCACGCACATCAGCTCCGGCCGTCTCTCCCAGGGGCTCCTGCTGCTCTGCGGTAAGTGCGCGGGGCGCGGCCCCGGGGGCTCCGCACCCCGAACCACCCCGCACGTGGCCGCCCTCCCACTCGTGGGGCCCGGGGCCAGGGTCTCGGCTCAGCCCGCCCCCCATCGCTCCACCCCAAAACGGGACCAGCCTGTCAAGGGTGAAGTTACAGGGGGCAGGCATGGCCGGGGGGCACGGCAGGTGAGCACCAGGTGCTGTGGGCAGCTCCCACCGCGATCTGGCAGGGCTGGGACAGGAGCTGTAGCATCGCACATGCCCGGGCAGGGGGGCTGGATGCGGCCATCAGGGGCAGAAATTGGGACAGGGTGGGCTGCCCTTAGCACAGCCAGTGTACCAGCCCAGCAGTGCCCTGTGGCCAGTGCCCAGCTGTGCCAGAGCTCCCCACAAGCAGCCCAAGGAGGGCACAGTCCGGCAGGTCAGCACGGAGCCAGCGTCAGCGCCCCACAGCCGAGGGTGGAAGATGGATTGGGCAGTTTCCCTGAGCCATGGGGCTCCCGTGGGCCAGGCCAGACGTGCCCCACGCCCAGGACGTTCCTCCTGCTTGGCAGGCAGTGCTGGGTGTGGAGCTGATGGCAGGCGGAGGGGCTCTCCAGCAGCTCTGGGCTGGGGCCACTGCTTCCTCTTCCTGCCCCAGCCCTGTCCGGCTGACATGCAGCACCACGCTGGCTCCCCGTGGCTGGGGGTCCCAGTTTGCCCCCATGCTATGACCATGGCCCAGGGTTTGTAGCCCCTAAACAGCCCCTCTGAACCTTTGGATAGCTGCCTGCAGCCTGGCTAGCCCCTGCCCACATGGGGGGCTGGACACCTCAGCCCCAGCATGTGCCAGGCTCTGACTCCCTGTGCCCCACCTGCCAGCTCCAGTGCCAAAATGAGCTATTTCCCAAATCCAAAATCAGTTATTTCATCTAGACCCAGCCTCTGCCAGGGCAGCTCCTGCACATGGAGCCCTGTCAGCACCCTTACCTCCTGCAGACCCTGTGTCCCCTCTCACCCTGTGTCCCTCCCTCTGCAGTGCTCCTGGGACCTGGCCTTTGTCACATGGAAAACGTGACAACGAGCTTCAGCCAGGACACTGGGACAAGCCCACCCATGGCCGCGTCCAACGGGACAGCCCAGTCCATGAGTGAGTGTTGGGGTTCAGTGAGGGCCAGGCGGCACTGTAGGACAAATGGTGCCCTGGCCAGAGCTGGCCCTGTGCCACAGAGTGATCCCTTCTTTCCCCTGCTATCCCAAAAATAGCTGGTCTGTGCCACAAAGCTCTCCCTGCCACTGTCCACAGTGGGGGCAGTCAGCACAGCCTGCCCTCCCTCTGTGCCCCTGGCATTGCCCTGGGCTGCTGCAGGCTCCAGGCAGCACCCAGGGCTGCTGCAGGGTCCATCCCTCACTGTGCTGGTGGCTCTGCCACGGGCCTGGGCAGGGCTCCTGGTGCCAGGTGTCACCTGGCAGCAGGGCCAGGCAGGGATGCACTGTGGGCAGAGGCGTGCTCAGCCCCTTTCCTCACAGAGGGGAATTACACCGCCATCACAAAGCACTGCTGGGATTACTTCGTCTACCTGATGAGGAATGTGCTGACATCGGAGCTGTGCGAGTGGAAGGTCATCAGCAGGTACGGGCCAGCAGCACTGTAAGAGCCTAAATGAGAGATGCAGGACTCCAGGTGGCTCTTCAAAATGCAATTTATTGTATCCAAGATGTTACAGCAGTCCAGGGCAGGCCTGGAGACCCTTAGTTTAGGTAACAATGCATGATATATTTTCTTTTGCTTACATTGCATTACATACTTTTCTTTGCTGAGCATCTTCATACAGCAGGAGCAATCTATACCTTAACTTTTATCTGTAGCCCATCATAACTACTGTAATTACCATATTCATGTTACTGTTCTCCAGTCACTCAAAGTTAGTACATCACAGTTTAAGCTAGAAGTTGTTTTTCAGTTTTCTTGCAGTAGAAAATTCTGAGACCTTTTTTCTACTTGCAACATCAGCAGGCTTGTTTGCCTGTGCTGTCTTTCTGTTTAGTAAAAACATCTTCTTGCTCTAAGTCCTAAAAACCCCTTCTAACTAACACACCCTTTACCTTCTTGGTTATCCAGTAAGACTGGCTCAGCAATTCTTTTCTTCTATATCAAAACGTGCTTCCATCTCTATTCCTTCATCAGACTGTACATTTAAAAATCTTTATGCTAAGCATCTGTGAGACTTTCTTGTCAAACTTTCATCCTTTCCAACACAGCACTTTCCTCTCTAGAGCAGGGGGCAGGGGCTGGGCACTCCACCAGGGTACTGCCGGTGCCCGGGTGTGTGTCCCCGGTGTCCCATCCCCTGCCGGTGTCCCGGTGTGTCTCCTCCAGGCCCTACAGCGAGCTGCAGAACTGCCTGGAGGAGTGGGCAGAGCGCCTCAACTACAGCTACCCCAACGCCCTGGCCGAGCAGTACATCTTCCAGAGCCACCACATCTACTTCCACAACTGCACCCTGGAGCACCCGGTGTACTTCGACCCGCCCGAAGATGTGCTGCTGGCCATGATCATCGCGCCCATCTGCCTCATCCCCTTCCTTGTCACCCTGGTCATCTGGCGCAGCAAGGACGGCAAGGCGCAGGCTTAGAGCTGCCCGGCTGCGGGACCCCCGGACCGCCCGGTGGGCTCTCGGTGCCACCGACCCGCGCTGCGGAGGCGGCCGGTTCCTCCTGCGCCTTCCCCACCCCGCGGCCCGGTATTAAACGCTTCTTCCCCCACGCCTGGCGCTGGTTCTTCGGCTGCTCCATCCCTCCCGGGCCCGGCCCGGGCCAGCTCCCGCCGCCAGCGCCCTCCCGGCAGCTCCTTGCTGTAGGGAACGCTCCGGCGGGACACCGGGACCAGAACCGGCACCGAAACCGGGGCGCCGTGCGGGAGGGGCGGGGCCACAATGAGAGGGCGTGGTCTCACATGGGGCGTGGTTATGCGGGGAGGGCTTGGTCTCATGGGAAGGGCGTGGTCTGGTGAAGAGGGCGTGGCCTGGTGAAGAGGGCGTGGACTCGTTGGGCGTGGTCTCATGTGGAGGGCGTGATCTCATGGGGAGGGCGGTGCCTAGCGGGGAGGGCGTGGTCTGTGGAGGGCGCGGTCCGGTGGGGTGGGCGTGTCCCCGCGCGGTGGGCGTGGCCCGCGGCCGTGCCGGAAGCGGGGCGGAGCGGAAAGCGGCAGCGGCGGTTCCGGTAGCGGCGGCGGCGGCGGCGATGAGTTTCGTGTGGCCGTGGCAGTACAGCTTCCCGCCCTTCTTCACGTGAGCACGGCCGGGGCTGGGGTTGGGGGAGGCGGGGCGGGGCGGGGAGCGCGGGAACCGGGAACCGGCGGTGCCGGTGCCCATCCGCCCCCGTGCTGACCGGGCCCCGCAGGCTGCAGCCGAACGGCGAGACGCGGCAGAAGCAGCTGTCGGCGTGGTGCGCGCTGGCGCTGGCCTACAGCCAGGAGCACCGGCTGCCCGCCATGACGGTGCGGGAGGCCCAGGACATCCCGCTCTTCGCCAACCACCGGCTCCAGCGTATCCTTTGTGCTCCCGGTGCTCCCGGTGCCCTCCCCAGCCCCTGCCCACCGCCTCCGCCAACGCCTCCTTAACCCGCAACCAGGGAAGCTGCCGCTGGAATCCATCCAGGTGGTGCTGGAGGAGCTGCGCAAGAACGGTGCGTGCCCCATCCGTCCGTCTGTCCGTCCGTCCGTCCGCTCCCTGTGCCCGACCCGCGCAGGCACCGGGCAGCTCCGTCCCGTGGGTGTGGGCTGTGCCCCCGCCTCTCCGAGCCAGCCGTGCCTCAGCAGGCAGGGTTGGCTGTGCAGGGAAGGGAGTATTGCTCTATACATTGAATATTGAGTATTGCTCTATACATTGAGTGTTGCTCTATACATTGAATATTGCTCTATACATTGAATATTGCTCTATAAACACGGCAATATTCAGTGTGTAGGGCAGGGCTGGTCTGTGAGGCTGCCTCTGGGTACAGTGTCTGGCACATGTCCCGAAATCTGCGTGTTTGATCATGTGACAAACACCAATCGCTTGTTTTTAGAATTTTAAACGTTTAATAGTGATAAAATGGTGATAAAAATAGTAATACAATTAGAGTAATAATAATTTAGACAATTTGGATTAGGACAATATGAGACAATAGAAACAAAGAGTTATGGGCAGTCCGGGTATCTTTTTCTGGGTAAAATAAGCCCGAAAAAGGACCCACGTTAACAGAGGATTAACCCTTAAAAACAATAACCTGTTGCATATTCATACATCTCATACATGATGCATAAATTCCATTCAAACACAGGATTCTGTCTGGTCAGTGTCAACTTCTTCCTCTGAATCCTAACAGTGCCTTCAAGGCAGGAATAAGTTCATTTCTTCTGCTAATAGAGCAATAAATTCTCTTTCTCTGAAAGATTCAGGTGTCCTGTGGCTGCTATCTCAGTGCCAGTCCTTTCTTTAAAAAAAGTATCCTACATAGCATAGTTTCTATTTTAACTTTTTTTTATAACCTAAAACTATATTTAACACCCTACTCAATAGAATTAATACAGCATAACTTTCTAACACAACACATATTTATCTTATATCAATGAGATACTCATCAATATAATATTCATCTTAATATTTGTGAAAAGCCAGTCATAAACCACGAATTTTCACAATCCTTATTTCTGACTTCTCTGCCTCAATCTCTGTTCCCTATTGCTTCTAGGCAACCTGGAATGGTTGGATAAGAACAAAACCAGCTTCCTGATCATGTGGAAGAGACCAGAAGAATGGGGAAAGCTCATCTATCAATGGGTGAGAGCACACCCAGACCAGGCTGTGTCCATGGGGATGTGGGGTCCTGGCAGCCACTTGGGAAAGAGCACTGCTTGCACACTCAGTTTTGCACACTCCAGGAGGTGTGAGAGGTTTGGACAAGGATGTTCAGCCACGTGGATGAAATTTGCTGTTTTGCCTTTGTGTTTCCAGGTGTCCAAGAATGGCCTGACCAACTCTGTGTTCACGCTGTATGAGCTGGTCAGTGGAGATGATACAGAGAATGAAGGTAAAGCTGGGGCTCGTGTTCTGGAGCATGTAAACAGCTGATTGACAGACTGCAGTTTTGTAGATTAAATATTCTGAAATCTCAGGTGCAAACTCACCCTTTCCCACCATTGGCACGTGCTGCTCCAAAGGCTTTTTCCACTTTGAGGAACATCCCCCTCTGTAATTGCATTTTCCCTTTCTCACTGCCTGGAATTTTATCTGGTGTGGTGAGAAGTGTTTTGCTTTCAAGCCAAGGCTTTGCCTTGCAGGTTGCTGTGGCTCATCCCTGCTGACGTCCAGGCTCTGTTCCCTCAGCAGAGATGATGAGCCTGTCAGTGTGTCCATCCCTCTGGATTTATGGTGCTCTGAGAGCCCTCAGCATTGCTGCCCCCAGTCCTCTCACAAGCCTGTTTGTTTCCTGATGTTATTTTTTCATCCTGTTGATGGGGATCTTTGTCCTCTAGAGTTTCATGGCTTGGATGAAGCATTTTCCCTTCCTCCATGCCTAACATTTTTATCTGGTGTGGGGAGAAGTGTTTTGCTTTCAAGCCCAGCCTCAGCTCTGCCTTGCAGGCTGCTGTGGCTCATCCCTGCTGACCTCCAGGCTGTTCCCCAAGCAGAGATGATGAGCCTGTCAGTGTGTCCATCCCTCTGGATTTATGGTGCTCTGAGAGCCCTCAGCATTGCTGCCCTCAGTCCCCTCACAAACCTGTTTGTTTTCTGTTGTTATTTTTGTTATTGTTATATTTTTGTTTATGTTCTTGTTAATTTTGTTTATATTATTGTTGTTTTTTCCTGCCTGTTGATGGGGATCTTTGTCCTTCCCTAGAGTTCCATGGCTTGGATGAGGCCACGCTGCTCCGTGCCCTGCAGGCCCTGCAGCAGGAGCACAAGGCTGAGATTATCACGCTGGATGATGGCCGAGGAGTCAAGTTCTTCTGAGAGCAGCCTCCTCCCCTTCCCTGCTGCAGTCTGGGCTCTCTCCCTTGCCAAGCCTTCCTCTCTGGGCCTGGCCTCAAGCTGTGACTGCAAGTAGCTGCATCTCGGGGATTTCTCGGGGCAAGATGAGTCTGAGAACCCTTCCAAAGACTTAGGAATATCCTGAGCTCCTCTGTCTGTCTGTTCTCCCTGTTGATGTGTTCCAGAGGCTGAAGCTGCTCTAGGCAGTTCTGGGAGGGACCACCCAGAAGTGGAACTGGACTTGCTGCTGCTCCCTGTGCCTGTGATGGCCTCAAAGCAGCCCCAGCTGGGGTCGAGCTTGGTCTCCAAGGGTCCCCCTGTGTCCCTGCCAGCCACACGTGCCTGGGTCCTGCAGTCCTGCTGCAGTGCCAGGGGATGAGGCAGGAGCAGGGGACTGGCTGTGGAAGCCCTCAGTGGCAGAAAGAAATGCACTTGCTGCCAAGCAGGCTGGGGGAAGCCAGGGAACTCATTTCAGGTGATTAAAATGAGATGTATTTATAGAGCAGCCTGGCTGTTTTCATCTATCTTTATTTTTCCATCAGAGACAGAACAGAGCACTGTACCAGATTTTTGCCCTTCAGTCATGTTTCCTGTGTGCCCCAGGGAAATGCAGTGGTTCCAGGGTGGGAAACAGCACAAAAATAAAGGAGAAGGGGACGCTTGCTGCCCTTCTCAGGACGACATTTACTTTAAATTTGCATGTGCAGCCTGCTGGAAGCCCCTGGGTTTGTACAGGGGTGATGGGGTAAGCTCTGTAGCACTGTGGCTGAGAGAGGGATGACTCAGCTTTAGGTGATAACAAAGTCAGAAATTGTGATAACAAAGTCAGAAATTGTGATAACTTGTCAGAAACCATGGCCAGGTGCAGTTGCTGACCCTGTGAGCCCTGGGGAAGCAGATGGCTGTGCTGGGGCAGGGTCACATTTCCCTGATCATTGTCAGAGGCTGGGGGCAGTGCTGGAGTGACCTCAGGTGCAGCAGAGCAGGTGGCACTTGCACCCCACAGGCTGCCCCTGCCTGTCCTTCCCTGCCCTTGGGGACAGCCTGGCACTGGCTCACCTGCTCCTGCCAGCTGATGTCAGCATTGAGGAATTCTCAGTGGAGGTGAGATTCTGGGGGCTGTGAAATGTGAAAATTCGTTCTGTAGCAGGAGCCTGTTGAGCTGGACCTGGTGGGATGTGCTGCCGTGGGGTGGGCACCTTGCCCTGGAGCCCAGGCTTCCTCTCTGTGCCAGGCTCAGTACTCTGTGCAGGAATTCCTGAGTGCCAGCACTTGTGGGCTGAGCAAAGGCACCAGCAATGCCCACAGTGGGCTGTGGGGGTTCATTCTGAGGACCCTCACCCCTGGGAGCTCTGTCATGGTCCTGCCACTGATGGTGCTGAGCAAACCCAGCAGCACAGGCTGTGCCATGGCACGTGCCATGTCCCCACAGCTGGCACAGGCTCTGCTTGATCAGGGATCATCCCTCTGTGTCTGCAGCCACCAAAGTCTCTGTGTAGGATTTTTATGTGGCCGTGTTCACAGGGGTCTGAGGATGAGGGAAGAAATGAGGATCTGACTCCATGTTTCAGAAGGTTTGATTTATTATTTTATGATATATATTATATTAAAACTATGCTAAAAGAATAGAAGAAAGGATTTCATCAGAAAGGTAGCTAAGAATAAAAAAAAGGAAGAATGAAAACAAAGGCTTGTAGCTTGGACTCTCTGTCCAAGCCAGCTCCCTGTGATTTTCCATTAATTAGAAACAACCAACATGAGATCAATCACAGATGCACCTGTTGCTCTCCACAGCAGCAGATAACCATTGTTTGCATTTTGTTCCTGAGGCCTCTCAGCTTCTCAGGAGGAAAACTCCTAAGGAAAGGATATTTCATAAAAGATGTCTGTGACATTTTTATGCTCCCAGCCTGGCTTTGTTTCCATGTCCAAGATCTGCCTCCCCTTTCCTCCTCATGCCACCTGCATTGCTCCTTCCCTCTGTGGTGGCTCTGGCTGCCCTGCTGCTCTTGCAGCCCTGCAGAGAGCAGGGTGCTGTGCCTGCAGGTGTCTGCATTTGATCCCAAACAGTTTGATCCCTTCAGCAGCCAGGCTGGAGTGTCTGTTCTCACTGCCTGTGTGCACAATCCCGACCTCCCAGCTCTGTGTTCCAGGCTGGGAGTGCTCTGTGTAACCTGGCTGTCCTTGAGGGAGTCTGTGTTCTTAATTAAATTTGCTCCCTTCTTAGGAAATGGCTGATGTGACATTAGATAAGCCCAAAACCAGCTTTTCATTCCAAGCCACTCCTGGCAGCAATTCCCTTCTCTTTTTCAGCTTCCTATTTAGTTGCTTACTCAGTGAGGGTGGGGGGAACAGGAGGAGGAGGAAGAGTACGTCCCCTCTGCAGAGTGGACATTCTGTGAAATTCCTTTTCCTCACCCTCTGGGCTGCTTACCAGAGGCCACATCCAGCAGTGCCTGTGAGGAGCCTGTGGGACCAAATTTCCTGGGCTGGGCAGTGCTGAGGCTGAGGTGTCCCTGCTGGGGCTGAGATGGCACTGCTGAGGCTGAGATGTCCCTGCTGAGGCCATGGTGGCACTGCCGAGGCCGAGGTGCCACTGCTGAGGGTGAGATGGCACTGCCAAGGCTGAGATGGCACTGCTGAGGCCATGGTGGCACGGCTGAGGCTGAGGTGGCACTGCTGGGGCCATGGTGGCACTGCTGAGGCTGAGATGTCACTGCTGAGCCTGAGATGTCACTGCCAAGGCTGAGGTGGCACTGCCGAGGCTGAGATGTCCCTGCTGAGGCCATGGTGGCACTGCTGAGGCTGAGATGTCCCTGCTGAGGCCATGGTGGCACTGCTGAGGTCAAGGTGCCACTGCAGAGGCCATGGTGGCACTGCTGAAGCTGAGATGTCACTGCTGAGGCTGAAGTGGCACTGCCGAGGCTGAGATGTCCCTGCTGAGGCTGAGGTGCCACTGCTGAGGTCAAGGTGCCTCTGCTGAGGCCGTGGGATGCGTCCTGGGAGTGGCAGAGCTGGTGCTGCCCCCCTGGATGGAGCAGGTGTCCCTCTGTGCAGGTGCTGCCCAGCCCAGCCACACAGCCCTGCTGCAGGAGGAGGGGTGGGGATGGCTGGTACAGCCCCCTCCTCCAGCCTGTGGCCCCTCAGAGGCCCTTGCCACGTCTGGCTGTGGTGATTAGGGCTGTCTGGGCAGGGTGAGGCAGAGCTCAGAGGGGCTGGTGCCAAGATAAGGCTCTATCAGGCTGGGCACACTTGGATCCTGCTGGTGAAGGAGGAAAGATTCTGAGAAAGATTTTTCTTAATGCAGCTGCTTAGGAGCAAGAAGTGTTTCAGTTTGATAACTTTATATGTCGGGATAAACGTGCAGGTGGGTCCCATCTGTGCCTCTGGGCTGAGGAAATCCTCTGCAGTGATCTGCCCAGGGCTCCAGCCACAGCTGAGGTTTGGGTGCCTCTCCTCCTCCCTGAACTCACATGGGAGACACAGAAGGTCCCATGGGCGTGGGGTGGTGAAGCCAACAGTGAAACAAGCCCTGGGTGTCCCTCCTGGGACAGGCACCCTGTGCTGTGCATGCCCAGCTGTGCATCCCCTGCATCCAGACCCATCCTGGCCCCTCTGTGCTCCTGCCCCAAGCTCTGGGATCACACAGACAATTCCTGGCAGGGCTCGGTGGAGCCTGGAGCTGAGCAGGGCTTTGATTCATGATCTAATTCTGAGGAGAGCGATTACACAGTCCCCTGTACTCTTTCTGGCAGCCAAATGCAGGCGAGAAATGGGGTTATGTTCCCTGATTGTGGCGGTTCCTCAAAGTGAAGCCTGGCACTGGCACCTGCAGCCCAGAAATGTCACCCTGATAAGGCTGGGGAGCTGCAGTGGGCTCCTGAGTGTGGAACATGAGCCTGCTGCTTTCAGGCCAAGCTGGCTGCAGATTGGTGTTCCTGGCCAGGTCAGGAGAGGACCTGTTCCCCTCCCCGAGCTGCCACCTCCCTAAAATGTTCTGCTGTGGAGTGGCATTTGGAGGGATCATTTAGGGAATTTCTCAGATCACTCACAAAGGGAGGTGTGGGAGGGCAGCACTTGGAGCAAACTTCACCCCTAATTTCCTCTCCTGTCTGCAGGGGCCTCACTGGACTGGAATACTCCCCTGCTCCTCTGGGATCTTCCAAGGCATCTTATTTCATGATGGAAACCCTTGATAAGGAGACATTAGCCTGCCAGGGACCAAGCTGAGATCCCTGCCTGGCTCTGTGTCTCCTGTTGGAGAGCTGGGGCTCCCTGCCAGCCTGGGCAGTGCATGGGACCCCTGGCAGGGACATGTCCCCCTTTCTGGCCGTGCTGAGAAGGTTCTGGGCAAGGCTCACCTGAACAAAGAGCGTTGTTTAACAGGGCTGAGTCAAACCATGTTGCATCCTACAACCCAAAACCCATGGCAGGGCCAGTGCAAGCACTGTGCCTGTGGCCTTTGGGCTCAGTGGCACCTGGTGCCCAGCAGCTGGCAGAGGTGCTGGACATGGTGTTCAGCCAGTGCTGCTTGTTCAGCTGGGACCAAGCCCCTCACATGCTCCAAGGGGTGCAGGGCTGAATGGGGATGTGGCTGCTGCTCCCTGCTCACCAACCAGAGCAGCTCAGGACAGGGAGGCATCGCTCAAACTCCAGGTTGGGAAGGACGTTCCTGGCTCCTCGGGCAGGAGGAGGTGGGTCGGGTGGGGGTAGCAGAGCAAAGATCGGCCGGGAACATTTCATTAAATGCTTGTCCCTCCCTCTTGCCAGCGGGGATTTGTGGGGAGCAGCCGTGCGGGACGTGGTGCAGGTCAGCAGCTGCAGCCACCCTGCGGGTGCCAGCCTGGCGTTTAGGAGCCCATGACTGCCTTCCCTTGTCGATCCACTCCTTAATGTTTCCGGTATCGTTGAGTAGAAACAATCTGACCTCAGGGAAAAGAAATCAGCGGTGGCCTCAATTGCTTTGTGTTTTGTGTAAACAGCCTCACCTGGCAGAACAACCTTCTCCTTCAGCCCGGACAGACAACACGCTCTTGTCCGGCCGCTGGCTCCCGCGGGGCTGACACACACCTTCGACTCTTCCTATTTGCCTGACCCTAATTTCAGGATTTCGGACCGTAGTGACCCCGAGCGGGATTCTCTGGGGCAGCGTGAGGGGGAACTCGCGTCCCGGCAGTGGGACCAGAGGCAGAAACTCCGAGGAAATGTTTAAAGCAGGGACGTTCCTGCTCCGGCTGCGTTTGTCACAGCAGCCCCGGAGCCCCACGGGGGTGGCGGCAGGGAAGGGGCTGTCCTGCGGGGAGGGGACAGCGAGGAGCCCCGGGATGCGGGTGGGCGCCGGGCGGTGTCCCCCGGCTGGGACGGGACATCCCGGCAACCCGGGGTGACCGGGAGCGGTGCCTGGGCGCTCTCCCGCTGCTCGCGGCGTCGGTGCGGTGCCCCTGCCCGGTGCCCCTCCCCAGTGCGGGGTTGGTGCGGTATCCGTGCCCCTGCCCGGTGCCCCTGCCCGGTGCGGTGCCCCTCCCCAGTTGCGGGGTCGGTGCGGGGCCGCTGCCCAGTGCCCCTGCCCGGTGCGGGGTCGGTGCGGTGCCCCTGCCCGGTGCCCCTGCCCTGTTCGGTGCCCCTGCCCGGTGGCGCAGCGCGGCCGGGGGGCGGCGGTCGCTCGGGGGCGGACCCGGGCGGGGCGGGGGCGGTACCGCCGGACCGGGCGGGGCCGTGGCGGTGCCGGGGCCGGTGTCCGGACCGGGTGTCGGCGGTCGCTCCCGGTTGCGGGCTGGCGGAGGCCACGGGTGCGAAGCTGCGCGGGAGCGGCCGCTCCCGCCGGGCTGGAGCCGATGCTGGCGGCCGAGCCCGCCGCTACCGGAGCCATGTCCCATCCCGAGGCGGAGCGGGAGGACGGCGGCTCCCCGCCGCAGCCGGAGCCGGAGCCGGGGCTCACCGGACGGGCCCCGCACCGTAATCGCAGCCGGCGGCCCTCGGGGCGCGATTCCCGACGGGCTTCCTCCCGCTTCAACCGGCGGAGCTCGGCCGAGCTGGAGCTGCTCGGGTACCCGGCACCGGACGGGGAGCGCGGGGGATCGCCGCCGCCGCCGGCCGCTGCGGGGCTCCGGGAGCCCGAGGAGACGGAGAGCGAGGAGGTCGAGACGCGGGCGGTCGCCACCTCCCCCGACGGCCGCTTCCTCAAGTTCGACATCGAGATCGGCCGCGGCTCCTTCAAGACCGTCTACAAGGGGCTGGACACGGAGACCACGGTGGAGGTGGCGTGGTGCGAGCTGCAGGTACGGCCCCTGCCCGCGCCCACAGACCCCAGCCCGGGCCAAGGGGCTCCAGACAGGCACCGGGACCCTCTGCCGTGCAGTTTCCCTGCTGTGTGCTGCCCTCCCCGGCCCTGACCCTGCCTGGCTGCTGTGTGGGACTCGCGGGGCACCTCCCCGGGCTCCCTCAATCTCCGCTTCTGCCCGTCACCGTGGTGCCACAGCAGCGGGCAGGGCACGGTGCGGGCTCCCCTCGCTGCCCTGCGCTGTGCCCATCACTGCCAATGCCTCGTGGGTCCGCTGGCCCGGACCCAGAGTCCTGCTTGCTGCCGCCGCTCCTGGCCCTCCTGCTCATCACGTGCTGTTTTCCATTTGCTTTCTTGCTGCCTGCGCTATGGAGCATGCCAGGGTGCCCACGTTCTTGATGCCAGCCCCTGCTCTGGCACTTTACAGGTGGATCTGGGGCTGAGCATCCCACTGTGTTTCTCATGCTCAGCAGCTCGCAGCTTTCCCTCCAGGAGCACGGCGAGGGCAGCAGTGCCCTCTCTGCCTGCCTGCCTGTGCTTGTGTTGGATCTGCCTCCCAAAGTTTGCTCCCATAGCTCTTGGTGTGCCCTGGGGCACGAACCTGCAGCGGGCTGGGGCTGGCTGTCAGCTGGGAGCAGGGTACAACACGACCTTGGTGCTCTCTGCCTGCTTGACCTTGGCTGGAGTGGTGTACAGGGTCACCTGTGAGTGGCCTCTGTGGTGCTGCCAGGGGCTCTGTGCTGGAGGAAGCAGCTGGATCTGTGCTTCCAGGTCTCTGAGGAGCATCCCCATCTCCTCTCTGCTGCCACACTCCTCCATTCCTTGGCTGTCCTGCAGCCTGACAGCAGGATGCTGAGAGCAGTGGTGGCAGCGTTACCTCCACAATGCCTTTGCCCCCTCAAGTGCTTTTGATGGCCTGATCTTGCCCATGGAGGTGCCCACAGAGATCTGTGGGGCTGCCTTTTCTCCTTGGAGCACCTTTTGGTGAAGTCCAAAGTCTCCCTCAGGTTCCTGACCATGGGATGGCTGCTGTGGTGGGAAGGTCCAAGTCCTTGTTGACACAGAAAAACATGTCTTGCGAGTTTGTTGTCTTGCTCCCAAAAGCTCAGTGCAGTTACAGGGAGCTGCCTGGGCTGGGTCCTTGGGGTGGCTGCAGCCCAGCAGAGCAAGAAGAGATCCTGAGAGACTGGTGGGTGGTTTCTAGAGGGCTCACTATGGCCTCTTACTGAGGATGGTGAAGATTTGCCCCCCATCCCCATGGGTTGCACAGTTGTTTCAGCTGTTGAGAGCTCAGTTCAGAGCCAGCTCAGCTCTCCTGCCCTCCCAAAGCTCCACAGCTCATCCAAATGCCCCTGAGCTCTCTTGAGTCCCTTCAGGTGGCAACCACTGACTGGAACAGGCTCTCCTTGGTGAGTCCAGGCCCTTCCTTCCCTGGATGAGTCAGCTGTCCCCAGCGCTTCGTGTCCCTCCCCGTGGGTCTCAGCCCCATGACACAGCTGTGCCCCAGCTCTCCTGCCCTGGGGCCTGCAGGGCTGGCAGCAGGTCTTGTTCCTGCTCCTCCCTGCCTGCAGGCCTGTCTTGGAGGGGCTGGGAGGGGATGAGCCTGCCCCACTCAGGTGGAGGGGAACAGGGAGCTGGGCAGAAAATGCTCCTGTGTCCCAGCCCAGCAGGAACACGCTGGCCCTGAGAGCCAGGCAGGAGTGGCAGAAGCACTCCCTTGTCCCCTGGGGGTGGTTGTGTCCCCTGCCAGGGACCCTCCTGTGAGTGCCCCATGGTGCTGGGGACACCTGACCAGGTCCCTGTCCCTGCCCTCTCCCCTCCCCATCCAGGGCTTGGCTCCATTCCACTGACTGCTCTTTATCCAGTGTCTCTTGTACCCAAATCCCTGTCCCACAGGGGGCTGAGAGCACAGACACAGACATTTAGGAGTTTGTTGGTTTTGTTTTTTTTCAGCAATCATGCAAAGAATTGGACACTGTGACACAAATACAGGATTTGGAACCACAAATAAAAATGGTTGTGGTTCTGCCATTTTAAAAATAGCTTTGTCCTGTGCACTTCACAGTTCTCCTTCTATTGCCTTTCAATTCCAAATGAGTACTTAACCTCAGGCCTGACCTGTTCTGCACCAGAGAACCTGGTTCAGCTGCTGTGATGGATCCCAGTCCCAAACCCCAGCTCTCCCTACTGTCCTTGCCCTGACCTTCCCTCCTCGGAGCCTGCTGAAGCAGAGCTTGGTTTTGCCTGTCTTCTGTCTCCCTGAGACCCTCAGGGGACCTGCCCATCCCTGTCCCCTGTCCTGAAGGCAGCGTCTGTCTGTCCACAGCCCCACTGTTTGTGCTTTCCAGCTTTAGCCTGGCACTATTTCTGTCCTAGGTGCTGCGGGTGGTGGGGAAGGAGGAAGCAGGGAGGAAACCAGAGGCCCAGAGTGGGGTCTGGCTGTAAATACCTGACTGTGAGATTTTCCTGTGGAACCCCTTGGGGTTCCCCAAGTGGGCAGGAGCAGCAGGCAGTGCTGTGCCTCCCCTGGCTCTGGCACCTGGGTAACCTCAGCCAGCAGCCCTGGGGCTGCAGGGCACCTTGTGTGTGTGTGGGTGTGCTCACAGCCATGTGAGCAGCTCCTGCTTGGCAGGGCAGACCCACGGGGAGGGCAGTGAGTGCTGGCACCCAGTGCAGACAGAGAGCTGGGGGCTTGGATGTGGCTGTGGACGTGGCTGGAGGGACAGTGCTGAGCACTGGCTCTGTGCCCCACCATGGTGTTGCTCTGAGTGCCAGTGCAGAGGCAGGGACGGGAGAGCCCTGTGAGTGCTGCAGAGAGCACAGAGCAGTGCCAGGCTGGGGACAGCCTCCTGCTGCAGGGACAGCAGCCATCCTCACCCTCCCTTCTCCTGCCACTGGCCTCAGCTCCTGCTGCTGGCTGTGCTGGGCTCCTCAGCAGCCAGCTCCTGGCTCACAGGAGGGGCTGGACCACTGCCACCATTGCCACCAGCTCCTCGTGGTCCCCATGCCACCGCCCCCAGCGTCCTCCTCCGCCCTGTGGGTGCTGTAAGGAGAGGACACGGTGTGCCCATGCTGTGTGCCATGTCTGTGCTGGCAGCCCTGCCTGCCCTGCCCCTGCTGGTGCTCCTCCAGCCCAGGATGGGCTTTGATGCCCACACTCAACGGGGAGAGTATAACGGCTGGGAGCTGCTGCCACTTGGGTCATGTGGAAGGAACGATGCCAAGCGAGCCCACAGCCCTGGCACAGCTTGGAGGACAGCCTTGCCTCCCCCAGACCTTATTCCAGGTGCTCTGGGAGAGGTGGCCTTGTGCTGGAACTGGGCATGGCATAGTGAGGGCTGTGCTGGCACAGCTGCTCCAGCTGGGGTCCACTGGCTGAGCTGGGACAGCCCAGGCCACCCATAACTCCCCAATTCACAGCCTGTGCCAGCTTCCTCATGCCCTTGCAGGTTTGTGGGGTGCAGTGAAGCCTCTGGATACCTCCCAGTGGATAGCAGAGGGCCAGAGGGGTGGTGGTGGCCCTGGCACTGGGCAGGGAAGCCGGAGTGTGCTGCTGGCCCTGCAGGGGTTCGGGTGCTGTTTTCCTCCTTCCCTATGAAAGGTCCCATTCATGCAGCTGCAGCAGGCTCAGGTTCTCCTCTGGGCAGAGCCTGTCCCTGAGCATGTATTAAATGTGGGGGGATTATGGAGCAGCTCCAGCCAAGCCTTGGGGCCGCCTGTGATGCAATGAAAATGTTACGAAAGCCGAGGGGATTGATGGATGGTGGCCACTGGCCAAGGGGGCCGAGACAGCTCTGGCAGCTCTGCTGGTGGGGCAGCTCCAGTTTCCTTGGCCTCTGAACGTGGGCTGGGCAGGGGTCCCAGCTCGGAGGCCCCCAGGCTGTGCAGCAGCTGAGCTCTGCAGGACCCCAGGCTGTGGTGGGGCTGTCGCTGCTCCTGCTCCTCCTGCCCAGGGCTGGGCACTCCCTCGGGGCTGGAGCTGCCTCCTGCAGCTCTGCCCAGCCAGCTCCCCTCTCCCTGCACCCCGGGGCCGTGTCCCTCCAGCATCAGGGGGGCTGTCCCCTCCGCTGGCCCCTGCCCCAGCTGCAGTCAGCACCCTCGGCTTGTGTTTCCACTTTAATTAACTCGAGCAGGAGGAACATGGAAAAACCTGGGCTGGAGCCTCCCCCGCCTGCTTTCCCCAACAAAGGCCTCATTGAGGCTGGCCCAGCACAGAGCCCAGGGCTGCTGGTGCCCCGCTGGGGGCAGAAGAGCCGTGGCCATCGTGTCTGCACAGGGCAGGGTGGCAGCAGCCTCTGCAGAGCCCCCAGATGTCCCCTCCAGCTGCAGGATGGGGTTCCCTGTCCCCAGGCAGCGTGGTGGGCTCACCTGGGGCCTGAGTGAGGGGAGTGGGGATGGGTGGGCTCAGCACAGGGCAGTGGGGAACTGCTTGGGTTCCTCATTGTGCACCCACCCACAGTGGTGGGCTGGGGGGGAGACCAGTCCAGGGTGGCCCAAACCACGTGTGTGCCACTGTGCTGGGGCCACAGAAGCCTCCTCTGCCTTGTATGGGGACATGAGGGTCTTTTGTGGCCAGGGCACCCCCCTGTGCTCGGCAGGACCCCCCTCACACCCCCCCTGGCTCCCACAGACACGGAAGCTGTCCAAGACGGAGCGGCAGCGGTTCAGCGAGGAGGTGGAGATGCTGAAGGGGCTGCAGCACCCCAACATCGTCCGCTTCTACGACTCCTGGAAGTCAACCATCAAAGGGCAGATCTGCATCGTGCTGGTCACAGAGCTCATGACGTCTGGCACCCTGAAAACGTGATTGGGGCGGGCAGGGGAGGGAGCGGGGTCCCTGCTCTTTGTTGTGGGGTTATTTGAGTCCGGGTGGCGACAGGAGGAGGGTGGGCTGGAGCCAAGGCTGAGCCCCACAGGTCTGAGCCCTGTTGGTCCCTGGCAGGTATTTGAAGCCCTGTTGGTCCCAGGCAGGTGTTTTGAACCCCTGTTGGTCCCTGGCAGGTGTTTGAAGCCCTGTTGGTCCCAGGCAGGTGTTTGAAGCCCTGTTGGTCCCAGGCAGGTGTTTGAAGCCCTGTTGGTCCCAGGCAGGTATTTGAGGTCTTGTTGGTCTCAGGCAGGTGTTTGAAATCCTGTTGGTCCCTGACAGGTATTTGAAGCCCTGTTGGTCTCAGGCAGGTATTTGAGGCCCTGTTGGTCCCTGGCAGGTATTTGAAGCCCTGTTGGTCCCTGGCAGGTATTTGAAGCGCTTTAAGGAGATGAAGCTGAAGGTGCTGCAGCGCTGGAGCCGGCAGATCCTCAAGGGTTTGCATTTCCTGCACACTCGCTCACCCCCCATCATCCACCGTGACCTCAAGTGTGACAACATCTTCATCACCGGCCCCACGGGCTCTGTCAAGATCGGGGACTTGGGCCTGGCCACGCTCAAGAGAGCCTCCTTTGCCAAGAGTGTGATAGGTGGGGGCTCCTGGGGGCTGTGGGGGCTGCAGGGCTGGGCAATGTGGGGGTGCTGAGCTGCCCTGCTGCCCCCAGGCACCCCCGAGTTCATGGCCCCTGAGATGTACGAGGAGAAGTACGACGAGGCCGTGGATGTCTACGCCTTTGGGATGTGCATGCTGGAGATGGCCACCTCGGAGTACCCCTACTCTGAGTGCCAGAACGCCGCCCAGATCTACCGCAAGGTCACCTCGGTGAGGCCCGGCCCCAGCTTGGGGTCATGCTGCCATGGTCAGCTGCCCATTCTTGGGGGGACCACTGCCCAGGGTGTGCCACTGTGCTGGGGTCACAGAAGCCTCCTCTGCCTTGGGTCTTTTGTGGCCAGGACACCCCCCTGTACTCAGCAGGACCCGCTGTGTGCCCTCCTCACAGCCCCACTGGCTCCCAGCTCCCCAGTGGAGCTGCCAGGCCCTGCTGCTCACAAAATGTGTCACTGTGTGGGTTGTGTGAGCGGCTAAAGGCAATGAGGGGTTGCTCTGCCAGGCCATGGAGTTGTGGTTGGTGGTGGTGGTGGTGGGGCATGGCTTGGCCAGACCCCACATCCCTGGCTCTGCACCAGTGTGTTAATGGGGTGGAACAAGAGCAGTCTGCTCAGTCACCCCAGCCTGGGGCACTGCAGCTGCCCTGACCGGTCCTGGCCAGCTCCTGCCAGCTCCTGCCTGTTGAGGTGGAAACTCTGAGCCCTGGGGCATCCTGGCCACATGCAGGCACACGTGGCCTGGCCACAGGGGCCACTGCAGAGCTCGTGTGGCCCTGGGCTGGCACAGGAGGTGCTCACTGTCATTACCCCCAGGGCCTTAAGCCCAGCAGCTTCTACAAGGTGAAGGTGCCCGAGCTGAAGGAGATCATCGAGGGCTGCATCCGCATGGACAAGAACGAGAGGTGGGAGCAGAGCAGGGCCCGGGTGGCAGGGCAGGGACACCCTGGCCCCGAGCCCACGCTGAGCTGTGCCCTCTGCAGGTACACCATCCAGGACCTGCTGGAGCATTCCTTCTTCCAGGAGGACACAGGGGTGCACGTGGAGCTGGCTGAGGAGGATGATGGAGTCAAGTCCGGGCTCAAGCTCTGGCTGCGCATGGACGACACGAAGAAGCTGCACGGCAAATACAAGGACAACAACGCCATCGAGTTCCTCTTTGAGCTCTACAAGGACGTGGCAGAGGAGGTGGCTCAGGAGATGGTGGGTACAGAGGTGGGGGAGCCCTGGGGCGCTGTGGGGTCCCTACACAAGTGACAATCTCGCTCTGTGCAGGTGGTGCTGGGCTTTGTCTGTGAGGCTGACTACAAGCTGGTGGCCAAGGCGGTGCGGGACCGCGTGGTGGCCATCAAGCGCAAGAGGGAGAAGCTGAAGCGTGCCCAGGGCGCTCCATCACCCGCAGAGCCAGAGCAGCCGCCAGGTGTCCTGCGCCTCCTGGAGGAGCTCAAATCCCCGCTGCCACCTGGTGGCCCCACGCCCGCTCCGGCCACCCCCGGCTCTGGGGACTCTGCCTTCAGCAGCACCTTCCCCCTGGAGCCCGAGGAGCCCGAAGCTGACCAGCACCAGCACTTCACCTACCGGCACACCAGCTACTCCTCGGCCACCTGTGCGTAGGCACCGAGGGGCAACAGCCGGGTGGGCAGCAGGGATGGGAGGTGGGTGGGGGGGTCCATCAGCTTCTCCCACCCTACAGCCCTTCCCCAGCTGCCCAGCCAGGGAAGGCACTGCCTTTGCTTCATGCCAGCTCTCCTCCACAGCCGACTGTGAGACTGATGGGTACCTGAGCTCCTCTGGCTTCCTGGACTCACCAGACCTGGCCCATCGCAGCTTTGTGGCTGTGGACCCCACCAGCCCTCCCCCCAGCCGGCCTGTGCGCTGCTTCCCCACGGTGAGCGCGGGGTCAGGGGGGCTCGGGGCAGCTGTGGCACTGGCTCAGGGCAGCTGTGGCACCGACTCAGGGCAGCTGTGGCACCGACTCAGGGCAGCTGTGGCACTGGCTCAGGGCAGCTGTGGCACTGGCTCACCCCAGCTGTGGCACCAGCTCACCCCCTCCTCTCCTGCAGAGCATCGCCGTGCAGCTGCCCACGGAGCATTTGCCCCCTGCCAGTGGCTTCTCCTCCTCGGTGGACAGGTGAGGCTGGGGGAGCTGGACAGGGAGGGTGGTGCTTGGGAATGGCCATGCTGATGCTCTGGAGCTGGGGATTCCTGCAGCTACACCTCGGATGTGGCATCAGGAATGAGTGATGGCTACGAGGGGCTGTCAGCCAGCGAGCAGAGCACCAAGCTGCCACCCAAGAGAGCCTCGGGGAAGCTGCTGCGGCGCCGAGCCCGCTCCAGGCTGCGCATCACCAACGTGAGTGCCACCAGAGCCAGGCTGGGGACAGGCAGGTGCCAGGTGGGTTATCCTGGTTATCCTGAGCCAGCCCTGCCACCCACAGATCTCCGACAAGAACGACCGAGTGGTGGAGTGCCAGCTGCAGACCTACAACAACAAGATGGTGACCTTCAAGTTCGACCTGGATGGGGACAACCCGGAGGAGATTGCAGCCGCCATGGTGAGGGCAGGGGGAGGGTGAAGGTGGGGTGTGCCTGGCTGGGCTGGGCGCTGACTGATCCCTCCACACCCTCAGGTCCACAATGAGTTCATCCTCAAGTCGGAGAGGGAGAGTTTCATCAGCCGCATCCGGGACATCATCCACCGCGTGGAGACCCTGCTGCGCAAGGACCGCGGTGGCACCGAGCTGCCCAAGGGCCCCGAGGCTGACAGTGCTCTGGGCAGCCCTGTGAGTGCCAGCCTGGCCCTGCCAGCGCTGGGGGAGCTGCTGCTGCTGCTGCTGCTGCTGCTGCTGCTGCTGCTGGGCATGGCTTGGGGTGCTGCCTGGCCCCAGGGAGAGCAGGGTGGGCGCTGGGGTGCAGGGTCCTCACTTGGCCGCTCCTGTGACAAGTCAGGGTGGTCACCAGCACAGAAGAGACTCCAGTTCCTGTCCCCAGGGTGGGGCCCAGTGGGGGCTTGGCATGGCCTGGCTGGGGCCTCTGCCCCAGTGCTGGGCTCAGCTCACCCTTCTCACAGGTGGACCTGCAGCTGCAGGGGCTCTCACGCTCCATCTCCTCCTCATCCTCACTCAGTGGTACGTCTGTGCCCCTCTGCAGGCCCTTCCTGTCTCCCCCAGCCCCATGCAGGGCAGCTGATGGCCTCAGCCAAGCCCTGAGGGTCTCAGAGGACACGTCCTGCCCTGGCTGAGGCTGGCTGTCACCCTGTGCCACAGACCTGAGCTGCGCCAGCCCCAGCCTCTCTGTCCAGCCCCCTGTGCTGCCGCTGCTGAGCCGCTCCCCATCAGAGACCAACCTGGGCAGTCCTGAGGAGCCTCCGGCAGCCCCGGTGCCACTGGGGTCCCCCTCAGGTACCAGTGCTGGCAGGGTGGGCCTGGGGGCTGCCAGCTGCTCCCCTGGGCAGGGCCAGGAGGGGGCCCTGGGGGCTGCTCCTGATGCTGCTCTCCCTGCAGGCCCAGCACAGACCTGGCCCCTCGCCTCCATGGCTCCCTCCTGGCTCACGTCGTCACCAGCACTGACACCAACGCTGACTCCCCAGGGGACCCCAGGGGGGCCTGTGCCCCCAGCCCTGCCCCAAGCCCTCCTGTCCCCCCAGCCTGTCCCCACAGCCCCTGTTCCCTGTGAGCCCAGCAGTCCCCTGAGCCCCGCTGTGACCAGCACACCCTTGTCCCCCACTGCTCCCCTCTTGTCCCTGGCCAATGTCTTCTCCCTGGCAGTGATGACTGTGGCCCACACTGTCTCCTCCATTGCCAGCTCAGGTGGGCACCTGTACCCACCCCTGCTGCCACGGCCGCAGAGTCTTGCCCTGGGTGCCCCACGATTTGTGTACCCCGACCCCACCAGCACAGACAAGCCAGTCCCACCTGGCAGTGGGACCCCAGAGTCAGTGGGAGCTGCCATCCCCACTGCTGGGGTGCCCATACCCTCCCTTCCCTTGGCACCAGCCCCAGTGTGCCCCCCGGGCAGCGAGGTCATGGGGAGCCCTGTGCAGCTGCTGAGCACATCCACAGCTGGGAGTGCAGAGGGCAGCACGGTGAGTGTGGGTGCACAGGGGCTGTCCAGGGCTGCTCCAGGTGCAGCTCAGTGCCAGCAGGGCTGGGTGCTTGCTGCAGATGCTGCACTGGGGTGGGATGGAGCCTCATGGCTTGTGGAGCCACTGGGATGAAGGAAGGGCTGGGCGGGTGGCAGATTCCAGGGCGAGGACAGGAGATGTGGTGGGACCTGGGGTGGGGCTGCTGGTGGTGCTCAGGTGCTCACAGGGGAGGACAGGAGATGTGGTGGGGCTGCTGACGGTGCTCAGGTGCCCACAGGTGCTGCCCGGTGCCCCCAAGCCCAGCCACTCTCTGATCATCTCGGAGGCACCGGCCCCCAGCGTGCCCAAGGCGCAGCTCTCACCCATCAATGAAGGTAAGGAGGGGCAGGGCTGAGGCTGTGCCAGGCACAGCAATGCCCCTGCCAGTCCCTGTGCCCACCAGCTGCCCCTGTCCCCAGCAGAAGCCAAGCCCCAGGTGCTGGGCCGGTTCCAGGTGGTGCCAGCCAAGGACCTGGCCGTGAGCTCCGCGGGGCCGGGCAGCAGTGACGGGGAGCAGCTGGGCACGGAGCCGGCAGCGAGTGCCTCCCCGCCTCCCGCGGTGCCCGACACGAGCCGCAGCTCCAGCAGCGACTCGGACGTGGCACCGGAGGCACCCAAGGCTGAGGAGGTGCCGGCCGAGGGGGGCTCTGCGCCCGCTGCGCCAGCGGGGAGCGACCCCGGGGAGGGCCCTGGGGAAGAGAGCACAGAAAATGTGCCGCAGGCCATGCTGAGCCAGGTGTGGCTGAGCTACTCCCGCAGCCTGTCCTACGTGAGCAGCGATGACACCGAGAGCGAGGACGAGGAGATCTGGGAGGAGCTGCAGAACCTGCGCCAGAAGTGAGCCGGGGCTGGGCTGCACCGGGGCGGCCACAGCCAGCCCGGGGGGACCTCTCTGTCCCTTCCCCAGTCCCCGCTGCCAGCCCCTGTCCTCTCCTCTCCCCAGGCACCTGGCGGAGGTGCAGCTGCTGCAGAGCGCTCAGAAGAAGGAGATCGAGGAGCTGTACCTGCGCATGGGGAAGCAGCCGCCGCTGGGCATCGTCTCGCCCGCTGCCATGCTGTCCGGCCGCCAGCGCCGCCTCTCCAAGGGCAGCTTCAACCCCTCCCGCCGCAACAGCCTGCAGCGCCTGGAGCTGGCACCGCCCGCAGGTACCGGGCCCGCTCCCCCTTCCCCACCGGGCAGGGCTCCGGGTGAGCGGCACGGCCCCGTTCCCCACCGGGCAGGGCTCCGGGTGAGCGGCACAGCCCCGTTCCCCACCGGGCAGGGCTCCGGGTGAGCGGCACAGCCCCGTTCCCCACCGGGCAGGGCCCCGGGTGAGCGGCACAGCCCCGTTCCCCACCGGGCAGGGCCCCGGGTGAGCGGCACAGCCCCGTTCCCCACCGGGCAGGGTTCAGGGTGAGCGGCACAGCCCCGTTCCCCACCGGGCAGGGCTCCGGGTGAGCGGCACAGCCCCGTTCCCCACCGGGCAGGGCCCCGGGTGAGCGCACAGCCCCGTTCCCCACCGGGCAGGGTTCCGGGTGAGCGGCACAGCCCCGTACCCCAGCCGGGCAGGGTTCAGGGTGAGCGGCCCAGCCCCGTGCCCTCACCCGTGCCATCCCCGCAGGCATCATGCGCCGGAACTCGCTGAGCGGCAGCAGCACCGGCTCGCAGGAGCAGCGGCTCAACAAAGGCGTGACCTTCGCCGACGACCTCGGGCGCATGGTAAGGGACAAGGGCGGGTCCCACGTAGAGCCCGTGGTGTTCCCGTGGCACTCGGTTCACGGCTGCTTCTTTCCCCAGTAGCCGGCTGGCCAAGAATGACTCCATGAACTACCTCATCCAAGTGCCTGCTGCCCCGGGGGGCAGAGCCAGCCCTGCAGAGCCCGCGCTGCCCTCGGCTGGGGTGCAGGCCTGTCCCCAGGGCTCTGCCCGCTGTCCCCAGCCCCTCTACGGGAGGACACGAGCGAGGTGTGTCCGTGCTTGGTGGCTGGAAGGAGCTGAGCCCCCCTGAGGGCCCCCCAGCCCCACGGCCGCCTTCAGCTCCCGGCGGCCCTGTCGGATCCGGGAGGAGTTTGATATGAACTGGCGTTGGAAAAGCGTTTTCATAAACATGGATTGAATACAAACTGGCTCTGCGTGTGTCTGTCGGGCAGGACGTGTGGCTGCTTGCCTCACTGTGTGAGGATAAACAGCAAAAAGCAGAAAATCCCCCCTCAGGCGGGCTCAGCCCAAGAGATCCGTGATAACGGGCGCTGGGCGGTCTCCAGTGAGAGAATTTATTGTGAGGAGTGGTGGCACCCGGGCGCTCCGTCCCTCCCAAGGGCACGGCCCCGGGGCGGGCTCTGCCCTGCCTGCGGGGAGCCCCCGGGGCCTTCTCCTGGCCAAAGCAGAGCACGGGGCAGGCCCGAACCCTTCAGGCGCATCTGCCTGGCGCGGGCGGCAGCTCAGTCACGGGCCGGGCCGGGCCGGGCCATCCCCGCTCAGCTTGCGGTGCCCTCCGCCCGCGCCCGGGCCCGCGCCCGCGCCGCCTCCGCCTCCTGCTCCAGCTCATCCAGGAACCGCTCCTGCGACACCGAGTAGAAAGTGTAACCGTCTGCGGAAGAAGTTAAGGAAAACCAGCGTGCGCGGCCCCGGAGCCCCCCGGCCCCACCGTTCCGCGGCCCCGGAGGATACAGATGCCAAATGTCACCGCGCCGATGCCGAGCGCCAGCAGCACGTTACGGCTGCGGAGCCGGCGCTGCAAGGCGCGCTGGCGCTGGGCGTGCTCCACCTGCGCCATGAGGCGGCGCTGCTCGGGGCTGAGCCCCGGCTCCCGGGCCGGGTCGATGCGCCGCGCGAAAGCCGCCTCACCCGGCTCCCCCGGCGCCGCCATCTTGCCCCGCCGGCTCCGCGCGGCGATGTGACGTCACATCCGGCGGGGCTCGCTGGCCAATCGGAGAGCCCGAGCGGCGCGAGGCGTCGAGCGGGTACCGCCGATTGCGTCATCGGCGGCTGCTGATTGGAGGGGTGGGGGTCACGTGATGGAAACCGCCCACGGCCTGAACCGGGCCGGGGCCTGAACCGGGCCGGGGCCTGAACCGGGCCGGGGCCTGAACCGGGCCGGGGCCTGAACCGGGCCGGGGCCTGAACCGGGCCGGGGCCTGAACCGGGCCGGGGCCGCCCGCGAGCGGCCGGGAGGAGGCGGCGGAGCCCAGTGCCGGTCTCTTCCCGCAGGGCCGGTGCAATCGCTGCCGTTACGGCCTCGGCCTGCCCCGCTCCATGGGGACTCAGGTGCCCCTGGGAGGCCGGGGCCGTGACTCTGAGCCCATGTTCAGTGGGGTTGCTCCTGAAATTATCGAGGACACCCTGATCCACTTGGCCACGGAGAACGAGCAGTACCTGAGCGAGCTGCCCGAGCAGGCTGGGTGCTTCAAAGAGACGCGGATTGTGGGTGAGGCTCGGCACAGCAGCTCCCGGGGCAGCTGTACACCGAGCTTCGGGAGCCTGCAATGAGTGCCTGCTGTGTGCTTTTTGCAGAATTTATATTCCTTTTGTCTGAAAAATGGCACTTGGACCATTCCACACGGTACCACGCAGTGGAGTTACTTGAACGGTAATGAGGGTCCTAAACACTCAGCACATTTCCCATCCCCTGGTGGGGTTTTACTGCCCAGCCCTGTCCCACTCTGTCCCAAAACCAAACAAGATTAATGAGCTTTGTCTCCTCTTTCATTTAATCTGAATTATTACTTCTACATATACTCCTATATATACATACATATATATATACACATACATAACATATAGATGTATATAAAATATATATACACATAATATATATGTATGTATTATATTAGATATATACACATATATATGTATATATAATATATATAATGTATGTATATATATACACACACAATATATTATATAGACTATATATTATATACTGTATATTATACACAATATAATGTATACAATATACAGTATATACACTATAATGTATAAAGTATATAATATATATTATAATGTACATAGTAGATATATATCTATAAATATATATTATCTATTATCTATATTATTTATATAATAATGTATAATATATATTTATATTGTATATAGAATATACACATTATATATACACATACATGTACATATAATATATATAAAAAATACCTATCTATATACACATATATATGTATATATTATATATATATATTATATATACATGCATGTGGAATTGCCTTTGTTCCTTTCCTCAGCAGACAGAACCATTCTCTGAGCAACTGTGGCTTTTGTAGGTTCATGATCAAGCAGGTAGAGCAGATGTGTGATGACAGAGGGAGCACTAAAGGGAGCACCCAAGGCCAGAGGAGCAGCTGGAGCTCTGTCAGGGATCAGATCACCAACACCTTTGTCCTGAGACTCGTGTCCTGTGTTCAGCTTGCCAGCAAACTCTCTCTGCACTACAGTGTAAGCCAGCTCAGCCTGTCCTTGCTTTAGGACCATGGTTAAATCTGCAGTGTATTAATCTCTCTTAAAAATAGATTTCCTTTTTGGAAGCCAGTAGTGATAATGAGATGCCAAGGACACCACATTCCCTTTAGGGTAGGTGAATTGCTGCTCACCCAGTCACAATTTGCTGGGAAGTGTTCCCAGTTCTGGGCTGGGGGGAAGCAGGAAAATCTCAGTCCCGTGGTTGTCACAAATTGTGTGTCCACACCTGCCTGGGGATGGTTTATTGAGCTGAAACCTGTGGGGAAGGTCAGAGGGATTTCCCATGCCAGCTCAGACTGGTGCTCAGCAGGGCAGAGAGGTGACAGCACTTTGTTCCTGCCTTACTCCTGGAGGACATTTTGTCTCTTTTTTTTCCCTCTTCAGAGAGTGACCAGTGACACAGCTTTAACATTTCTGCAGTCCATAAAATACTCCTACACTAAACAGGAATTGCTGGAGTCAGAGCTTGCTGTTTTAAACACTCTGCAGTTCCACATCAATGTGTCAACTCCCTTGGCCTACGTGGAATTACTCCTGGAGGTTCTAGGTGAGAGTATCAGTCAGGGAGAATGGGAAGGAAGTTTTTTAGTAGGGTCACAGAGCTGTTGCTGCTCTGAAATGTCTCATATTACAGATTTTTTGCATGTGGAACTGTTCAGATTGTCCAGAGCTTCCCTTTTTAGATGAGAACTTTGTTCTTTGTAGAATGTTGTTGGACAGCCGGTCATTCAGTAAAGTATTAAGAATTTAATACAGGACTCATTCAGTAAAATATTAAGAGTTTAAAGCCCCCAAATGTGGTGCCAGGCCACATTTTCTACAATCACTCAGCATTTTCTTGACCCAGTGTGGAGACCCAGGGAATATTTCTCTGTCTGCTCTGGGGTGCCCTGACCCCCAGGGGAGCACTGACTTTGACTCTCGTTCATGGAGAAAGTTTCCCAGACTTCAAGATAGACTGGAATCCACAAAAGTGTGAAATAGATTATAGAGAGCAGTGTAGGTGGATCACTGGGTGAGAAATTGAGGTTTTGGGATTTTTAGTGTGTTCTGGATGGAAGCAAGATGGAGGGCACAGGGTGTCATCCTGGGTTTCTTCTTCTTCCTTCTTCTTCATGGGTTTGGGTGGCATTTTGTAATTGGGCAGACAAGTCTGCATTGGGATCAGTTATTGGGTTAAAAGGGAAAATAATCCAGGTGTCAGTTCTTAATTGGATAGTTTAGTCTTAAAAGACCTTGGAACAAGAGATTATTGGCCATTTTGTGCCATTTTTCTAATGAAAAGCTGCTGAACTCACAGTGGTGAGACTGTTTCACTGATAAGAAATAATAAACACCTGAGTCCAAACACGAATTCTCTCTCAAGTGCCTTCAATGCAGACCCAGAAAAACCAACAACTGGTACCACCACAGCCCAGTTCTGACAGCCTGAATTTCAGAGTGAAATTACATTGAGGCTGAGGGATCCTGTGGCATTCAGAGACAGGGGCAGTTGTCCTCAGAATTCCCTCTCCCTTATGGTACCTAAGACTCAATGTAGTTACCCAAAAGGTGGCACTGATGGTGTGATCTCTGCCAGGATACAATGGCTGCTTGCTTCCTGCCAAACCTTTACTCCAGCTGTGTGTGCAGCTCCTGGACCTCTGCTACCTGACCAGAGAGACCATCTATGACACCCTGCTGAAGATCACCATCGAGAACTCCACACCAAGCAAACTGCAGATGTAAGACCTGGCAATGACTTAAAATAATAAAAATAACCCTTTGAAATGAAAACCCCTTGAAAAACTTAATAAATAGCAGGATATGCTGCTATTTATACCATTTTGGGGCATAGCATATGCTGCTATTTATGCCAGTTTGGGGCATTTCTCATTATGCAGTTTTAAAAAATAATTCGTGGGGACATTCATCATTGTTTCTAAATACACCAGTTCAAAGCAACATGCTTTTCCACACCTGCTTCAAGGGCAAGGAAAATGTTTCATTTGGTTAAAATCCAGCCTTGCACTGTCAATTCCAGTGGTTTATTCAGGCTGGCCTAAATAAACCAGCATGTCCTGGGCAGTGGCAGCTGCAACAGCAGGTGCTTTTGAACTGTGAAGCATCTTTTACACCTGAACACACTTTTCTTCCTTCAGAGCCAAGTTTTTAACAGTGAAGGAAGATTTCATGCTCCTGGCTGTTGGAGTCATCAGTACAGGTGTGTTCATCCTGAGCTCCGGGCACTGGGAGCAGGTACAGTCACTGCTGAAGGCGTTGGCTCCACGGGAACACCGTGCCAAGGTGGTTTATCTGTGGTGGCTCCAGCACAGCAACTGGGCTGCACTGGGAGGGGACACCTCTGTCTTTTAGCACAAAGCATGTGGGTTTCTGTCAGAGCTGTCTGCTGGCACTGGTGAGTGTCTGATGTGTTGTTTTTTGAGTTAGGTTTTATGAGCTCTAAGAGAAACTGGTTACACTTGAGATAGTTTAGCTACTTTGAATGGTATAAAATTAGTAGGGTGGCTTTTGAGTGTTGGAAATAGAAAAAGGTTTAATAAAAGGCAAATAACAAAGCTCTTACAGAGAAAAACTGAGTTAGGGGTAAGAGGTTCTTTCTCCTGCTAAAACACCCCACAAAAGCAATTCTTTCCTTTTCTAGTGAATTACCTAGGCTGGACCTCTTGGACAGCCCCAGGTCTGAGGTGAAGTCCCAAAGGTCCTATGAGGTATCTTTTGTACCAAACTGGGAGAGAAACTTCTGGGCTTTTTGCCTTTTTAAGCAGACAGAATAATTTAGTCACTCCTTCCACAGGGGGCACATTCCTACAAGTGTCCTCACCTTTAGTGCTTCACAGAACAAAACCCCACAGGCAATATTTCACTGGCAGGTAGAACAGTTACTCTTGTCAGTCTGTGAACTCATAGATTTAGGTGATCTTTTCTTTTTTTCCAGGCTGTGGAGCATTTAAACTGCATCACTGGCATTACTCCCCAGAGCATCCTGGAGTTCTCCTACGCCGTGGTCAGGCGCATCGTTGGCAGCCCCACGCCTCAGCAGCACCGTGGCACCAAATCTCCTCAGGACAGAATTCCTCCTCAGAAATAGAACCATCCTGTACCTCCAGCCACTGGCCCAGCAGCAGAGCTGTCACACTGCTGACAACTGTCCCTGCTCTGTGACACTGCCCAGCACAGCTCAGGGTTACCTGAATTCTCTCGTGTTAATTAGCAAAGCTCCTCCTGCTGGGCATCACAGTCATGCTCTGGAAGGAGGCCCAAGAGCACCACAGTGTTCAGAAATGCCCTAAAAGCTTTATTGTAACAGCTGCATCTTTGAAGTTTTGTATCTAAGCTCCCTTTAATCAGAGATCCCTCAGAGTGGTTGTGCTTGAAAAGTGCTGCCATGGCTGGTGGCACCAGCTCTCACAAATGGGGCTGCTCTGTCTCCTCGTGCTGCTTTTGTAAAACCCCTGTTTTATAAGAACAGGGATTGTCCCCTCTGTGCCAGCACTGTCACCACAGCATTGCCCAGCCTGGCTGTCCCTGCCAATGCCAGGGGTTTGTGCTGTGCCAGGCACTGCTGGCTGGAAACACCTGGAATAATTTCATTGTTTCCTCAGCACAGCCCTGTGCAGGAACAGCCTGCAGGAGGGATTACAGTGCTCTAATGGTATCAAACCTTTAAGTGCAGCAGCACAAAGAAGTGCTGATATGACTTAGAAAATATTTTATTTTAAACTCTTTAATGACCAGGCAGAGTTCTGGCAGTTTTCCCACATTATTCTTTGTGTTTGTAATGTCCTGCTTTTCCAACCTTGCATTAGCTGTAACAGCAGCATCAAACTGATGCTCATTTGACAATGATTTATGTACATGGCCATAAAGCCCAAAAATAACAGTTTAGAATCCACTTAATAGCTGGGTTTTATTCTGTTCAACTCAATGATACAATTTTGCATATTGCTTTTCTACAAACTACTTGTAATAATGGCATTGTAAATAAAGTGTCTTGTGGATTTTTGGTATTGTAAACATTTTGTACTGGTTAATATTAAGAGACATCTTCATTTGCCTTTCTCCAACACAATGCAGACACTCCATGGCTGCCAGGCCAAGTTCTGATCACAGTTACTTGTTATAGAATTGGGATGAGACCCAGGCCAGGCCCCATTTCAGGTTAGTTAACATGAATTTTAGTGCTTTTGTCCACTGCTCTTCCGAGTTAAATTGTGTTTTAATTGAATAAGAGCCACCACTGCCACCTGTGTCTTCGATCTTTCCCTTCTCCACGTCCATCCTGTATCACACACAAGTTTTAATTAGTGTATTCCTACTGCAAGCATTTAACCTCAGTATGACACCAAGCACTACATTTTAAATCTGACAAAAACATTATCCTGTTTTTAAAGGGATTTGAGCAAACTCAGGACTCCACCCAAGGGGCTGGCTCTTAAGTTTCAATGAAACTATCAAACACATCATAAAGAATTGCAGATGATTTCTGAAAAATCAGGGCTGAAACAATGCTAGGAAAAGCACATGGGGCTGAATTTGACATTTTGTGGCAACACTCACCTGTAAGGCAAACAAAACCGAGTTTCACCTTTCTCCACTTCCTCTTTGAACTGCTGCACACAGTCCAGGAATGCCACCATGGCGTGATCAAACTTATTGTCCCAGAAGAACCTCAAGCCTCCAGAGCAGTACAGAGGAAGCTCCTGGAAAAGAGATTTGTATCAGGAACACCATGACCTTGTTTTTGATAGGGTTACTGCAGCTTTTTAACCTCATATGAGGCTTAAATTTATCATGGGATGCTGAGAAATGGATTGTGGCACAGGGCAGGTGTGACTTGGGTTTGTGCAAGTCCCTACCAGGTGCAAATATATTTTCCTGACTTGCAGCAACCCCAAATCATGCCATTTGTCTGCCAATCACCCCAAAGCATGCCTCTGCCTCTGGCCAGATGTGTCATTCAACAGTTCTACTGCTGGCTGGCAGCACCAGTGGCTTGATACAGGATGTGAGATATCACCATACTGGAGGAGCTGTCCACTTTCCTGGACTCCAGATCTACAGAGACCAAGTTTTTCCTGCATCCCCAGTGTGATCTGGCACTCAAGATCAACGTCCCACGGTTTGTATGGGATCCCTTACCTTGGATTTGTCCGTGAGGGACTCCAAATAGGAGTGGTTGCCATAGGGGACAAGGCGGTATCTGAAAAAAAGGAGACAGAACTCACAGGCACCCGAGTCTGCCTGCCTTCCTCTGGGCCATAAATGACCTGTGGTGGTATTTGCAGGTACCTCTGGAACTTGAGGCCCATTTTGTTGGCCAGGGCATGCAGCAGCAGCACAGTCTGCCCCCAGGCAGCGTTGATCTCGTTCCACTCCACAGGAACGCTGGGGAGGCGGCCAAGCCTGAAGTTATTTATTGTGCCAAACTGCCCACTGTGCCTGTGATAAGAAGAATTATAAATAAATGTGCTAGGCTGGGAAAAGCTCATGGCCTGATAACCAAATAGGGGCTGTGTCCCATGAACACAGCACACACAGTGCCAGCCAAGCACAAGGAAGGTTTGGGGCTATTCTTAACAAGTGTATGTAAACACCAAACACTTGTTGTCTTTTTGTCATAAAAACACAACAAAACCCCTCCAGCCAGCCTCTCCAAGCTGCCTGCTCTGTGACCCCTAATGCCACTGTCACTGCTGGCTGGCACAGGGTTCCCAAAGTGTTTCTGGGACTGGTGAAGGAGCCATTTCCCAGTCCCACAGCCTGGCACGCTTTACTCAGCTGCCACTCCTGACAGGTGGCACTCATTGCTTTGCTGGGAGGTAACTGTGAGCTGGCTTGTACCTTTCCTACCAAATGCAGTGACTTAAAAACCTTCACACTGCAGATTCCAAGAAAATGGATACAACATTCCAGTGTCCACGTTACCAGATGTGAAAGGTAGCATTGAACACGTTGGTTTTCTTTAGTTTATCCAGCTGCATCTGGGCATAGCGCATTTGGTTGTCCACACTTTTCAGCTCATCATCCAGCTCCAGCTGCTGCCTCTTGAACTCACAGTATTCCTTCTGGTACCTTTGAGCACAAACAAGAAAAGAAGTGCTGAGTGCTGGTTTCTACCTCAGAGTGACAGCTCTGCAGGCCAGTTTGGTCTCACTTTCCTTCTGCACAGAGCGAGCCACTGGCATTTGGGCACATTTACAGGCTTCTCATGTTACCATTTCCACGTTTCTCATTTATTTTTTGCCTCCAAGCCCTGCCACTCACTGAGCCTCCTCCTGCTCCAGCCGCTCAGCCTCTGCCCTGACTTTCTCAAAGTCCTCAGCCACAATCTTGCGGTTCTTCTCCACATCCTCCAGCTCCTGGATCAGCCGCTCTTCCTCCAGTGCCAGCTCCTTCAGCTCTGCCTGCAGCTTCTCTTTATCATCCTCGTTCATCTGCTCCAGTATCTCCAGGCATCTCCTAGAGGAGAACAACAGGATTGCCAGCACAGGTATCCTGGGAAGTCCTGCACAGGCAGCCCCTGCAGCTCTTGTCAATCCTGAGCTCTCCATGAAACATAAACTTGAGGAAATTTAGAGGAGCTAAGATTTTAGTTAGAGATAAGCTTTATTGGAGTTAATTAAAATAAATGGGTAGGCCTTGATGAAGTTAAGAGTTAGTAGTTAACTAATAATTGATTGCTGGTCAACACAATGTTTAGTTAGCTGGGTTTATAATGAAGAATATAGAAACTATAAATAGCTTTAGGGAACATAAGAGAATTGTGGTCTCCTCTGTTCTGAAACCAATTGAGGACAGGGTATGGGAGTTCTACCAAGGGTTCACTTGTCATATTTGCATTGAAAAGGCCGAAAGGTCAGAACAAGGAAGACTTCATTTACTTCCTCATTTTGGGACCCCCGACCCATTCCAAGGAACAAACTGTGCATGCTCAATAGTTTTTGAACTAATTACCATATGAAGTGGGGAGTGGGATGTACCAAAGTTATGAATATGCATTTGTATTTTGGGTATTCAATACTTGTATAGATAAAAGGACTCTGTAATCACCTGTAAATTGTGCTGTGTATTTGGGAGTTATCTCAAAATAAACACACACTTTCTGACTTTAAACTGTTAGAGAGTTTTTGTCTGTCACAGTTGGATATCAGTACTAGATCAACATCCATATTTTTTAATAAATCATCCACACTGATTGTGCCTCAAGCCACAGCAGCTCTGTCACCTCTGCATCACTCACTTGTAGTTCTGGCACTCATTCTCTGTGATGTTGAGCTGTGTGTCCAGCTGGTCCAGCAGAGTGTCTGTGCATTCCTCACACAGTGGGTGATCCACGTCTGTCTGCCCAGACATGATGTCAAAGAGGTCTCCAGTGACCTGGAGGAAGGGCTCACATCAGTGCAAGTGAAACCACAGGCAGCTGCCTGCTGCTTTTCAGCAGCTTCAGTTAGCAGGAATCTTCTCTGCAGACCAAATATTAATTAAAATAATCTATCTCTGCTCAACTACTCACCAACCACCCCTGGAAGACAAATGCTATGGGAAACTTGGCAGTTTAGTTTTGCAGAGCATCAGGAAAAACTGAAGCTCTGTCCCCAAGGATCTGAGTTTGCCAGCTTGTGACCCACTTGCCTTCAGTCTCCTGCTGAGGTTTTCCATGGTGCCACCATCCGAGGCCTCTCCGATCAGGGTGAAACTGTTGGCACTTTCTGTTGACATCATTCTTAGAAAGAA
This sequence comes from Setophaga petechia, assembly GCA_024362935.1. NCBI lineage: Eukaryota > Metazoa > Chordata > Aves > Passeriformes > Parulidae > Setophaga > Setophaga petechia. The sequence continues at coordinate 2,078,981 of JANCRA010000044.1, read as the reverse complement.
CATTACTGACATGAGTGATAGGTGCTGAGGAGAGGCAGCTCCAGCGCCAGACCACAATCTGGGGCTGGCTCAGGGAAAAAGGGAGAGCAGGAGGCTGGGAAACCCGTGTTTTGGGGGCTCAGTTGGGTTTGCTGACCCACAGTGCCCCAAGGAATGTGCAGTTCTGTGTGAAAAGGAGCCCGAGGGCCACGGGGATCCTGCAGGGGAAGCTCTGGGGGCTCACACGAGCTGTTCAGTGTGACCCAGCCCATGGGACATTTCTGAGGGGCTGCCCCACGCTCAGGCTCCCAGCTGGGCCGGGCCGGGCCCGGCGGGACTGCGGCTGTACCTGGCAGGCGGGATGAACCTCCTGGACACGCCATCCTGCCGGTTCTCCACGAAAGCTTCCTGGAGGCAAGGAAACACCGTTACCGGCAGAGCCGGGGGAGTTGCTGCCGCCGAGCCCCGCCGCCGGGCCCCGCCGTACCTCCGTGAGGGCGCTCTCCTCTTCGTGCAGGTCCCCAGGCCTGGCCGGGGCGGCGCTCACCAGCGGGGCTGTGGGAGAGACGGCGTCAGCCAGGCCCGGGCCTAGGCCCGAGCCCCGGCCGCCCACCCAACCCCACGGCGCCCGGTACCGGTGAGCTCCTGGATGGTGAGGCGGTCGAGCACTTTGAAGGAGGTGTCGAGCTTGAGCGGCTGGCAGCAGCGCTGGCACACGAAGCTGACGTGCGCCGTGCCGCCGGTGCCGCCGCCGCCCGCCCGCGCTGCCTCCATCGCGCCGCCCGGGCGCGCCCCGCCATCGCCGCGCGCCGGACGTGACGCAGGCGGGGGCGCGGTCCCGGCGCCGCCATTTTCGGTGTCCCCGCCCCGGGCGGCGCTGGAGCGGCCGGGGCCCGGCGGCGCGTGCGCGCGCGCGCGCGCGGTGGGGGCCGGTCACGCGGGCGGCGGGCGCGCGCGGCATTGGCGGGCGCGCGGCGTGAGGTCATTTCCGGTGTGGGCCCCGGGGAAGCGGAGCGGCCCCGAGCCTGGACCCGCCATGGCCTCGCTGCTCAAGGTGGACCCGGAGGTGAAGCTCAAGGTGCGCCCCAGCCCCGCCGCTCGCCCCGCCCCGCCTGGCCTCGCCCGGCCCTGCTCCGGCTCCGCTCGGCGGCCGCCTCCGCCCCGCCGGCCCGCACCGAGCTCTGCTGGCGCCGGCCCGGGGCGGGGCGGGCTTGGGGCCGCCCCACGGTGCCTCCCGGCCGTTCCAGCCCGGCCGCCGAGCGCGGCCCGCCCGCCCCGACGAGCCCCCGGTGTCTCCACCCCCGCCCGGCCCTGCAGCGCCGGGGGGCGGGGATGCGGCCGGGGCTGGGCTGCGGCCGCCCCCGAGCCGGGCCCGGGTGCCCCGGGGGGGCGGCCCGGAGGATCTGAGGATCTTCCCTCCCGGTTTCCAGCTCCCCGCGGCGCCCGGGGTCGGGGCGGGCGGACGGAGCGGCCCCGGGCAGCCCCCGCTCGGTGTTGGCGGGCGCGTCCCGGTCCCCCGGGAGAGCGGGAGCTGAGCCGGGAGGGTCATGCGGGGCTCCGCGCGGCCTCCCCGGCTGTTCAGAGCCACCCTGACGTGTCCCTGTTTGGTTCTGTAGGTTGACTCCTTCAGGGAGCGGATCACGAGTGAGGTGAGTGCCGCGGGCCGAGCAGCAATGGGGTGTTTTGGCCTTATCTTTCTGACACACTCGGCTGTGGGTTGAGCCTGCCCTGGAAGCTCAGCAGCACCCAGCTGATGCCCTCCTCACTGCAGTGAGGCTCCTGAGCCCCGTGGCTTTCTTCCCACCTGGGCTTTGTTTGGTGTTGGCAGCAGGAAGCACTGGGTTCTCTTTGTTTCCTGCTTGTGCACAGATGATTTCCCTGCTGTTCTTGCCTGCTGCTGGGAGCCACGTGGCCTTCTCGCACATCACTGCTTGTTCTTCCTTTCTCTCTTAGGCTGAAGACCTCGTAGCAAACTTTTTTCCAAAGAAGCTGTTAGAACTTGATGGATTCCTTAAGGTAGGATGTGCCTTGTATCCTTTTCTACTTGCAGCTATGTTTTGAAAGTGTTGTGGCAGGTCTGTCCAGGGCTGTTTTCTGAGCATCTCGCCTTGCTGCAGGGACACAAGGCAGCAGCTGCAGTGCTGTTGGCTCTGGAGGGGTGCTGCCTTGTGAAGTTTGCTTTATGTGATCTCTCACATTTATTTTTCTCCCCACTGGGCTGTTCCTGGCTCTCACACGGACATCACAGCCTGGACTCATGGGTGGGGGGTCCACAGTCTTATTTCCAGGCTTTTTATCTTCATTCATCCTAATTTTGGACAAGAAGGAGGCCTGAATCTTTTCTCTTGTTGTGTTTGGTGTGCCAGAATTTGTTAGCTCGTGATCAAGTAACAAATGTGCTTTATTTTGCAGGAACCCATCCTGAATATTCATGATCTGACTCAGATCCATTCGGACATGAACCTCCCAGTGCCTGACCCAATTCTTCTCACCAACAGCCACGATGGACTGGATGGGGTAAGGTTACTCTGCTGGCTGTGATCCCAGCTCCTGTTCCAACTGCATGGTTTGCTCACTGCTGGGGTGGGATATTCTTATTTAACACCAAGCCTTGGCTCAGGGGCTGTTAGAGATTGATCTCTCAAGCCTGCAGGTAACACTGCTCTGCAGCTCTTCCTGGGATTTAAGAGGAGTCCTCAGAAACCAGGAGCATGGCAGGGCTCTAAGTTTCCCTTTTTTTTTTTCCCCTTTACAACATTTCTACAGCTTACAACTAGTTTGTGAGTAAAACATTTTGTATATTTTAGCCAAATATGAAAAAGAGGAAGCTGGAAGACCACGAAGAGACCTTTCAGGGTAAGACTCCCCAAGTCCCCTGTGTTGCTGCCTGCCCCATGAACTGCTGCACTGAGCCTTGGAGATGCAAATTGTGCAAGCCCCACTTGCCCTGCCCTGACAGCAGCTGCTGCTCATGCAGGCCAGAGCCTGACCTACAGATGTTTTGATGTGGAGGAGTCAGGTTCCAGCTCTTAGAAGCATAATTAGTACTTCTCTGATAGACATAAGTAGTGCTTGGCTGGGTCTTGGCCCATTGACAGAGGCAGCTGATCTCCTGGTGGCTCTGTGCAGTTCCTCTCTTTGTCTAGAAGAACATTCCAGGCTTTGCATTAAGCTGAGACAGAAACTTCTTGGTACACCAGGAAAACCCTTTGTGCTCAGCATCCTCGAGCTCTTCAGTCTCATCGTGCTCTGTGTTTTTTCCTTCCCTTGTGGTCCCTGCTTGTCCCATGTCCCTTTCCCCTTCCCTACAGGTGGCCACAGCCTGGCTCAGCCCATTTCTGGCCTTGGTGGGAGTTGAGTGAGGCTCATGTGTCCCCTCAGTCCATCCCTGGTGCAGCTGCTCCTGTGAGTCCCTGACACTGAGGGTTTGTCTCTGCCACAGGTACCAAAGTGTTTGTGATGCCCAATGGGATGCTGAAGAGCAACCAGCAGCTGGTGGACATCATTGAGAAAGTGAAACCAGAGATCAGGCTGCTCATTGAGAAGTGCAATACGGTGAGCCTGGAGCAGGGGGAGGCAGAGGGGTGGTTTTACTCCTGCAGAGGTGGAGCTGTGGGAGGAGCAGGTCCCTCTGTGCTGCAGATGAGGAAAGGCAGGGCTTTGTCCTGTGTGCCAGGGCTTGGGGAGCTCTGTGGTTCACCTGAAGGAGAAGGATGTCTGATATCAGGCCTCAGGAGGCTTTTCCTTGCCCTTCTTTTGTCCAGGCACAAACTCCTGCCAGGAGCTCCTGTGGCATGGTGAGGAGAGCTGTCCATGGGAAGCTGGGCCTGTGCTGGCTGGCATGGCATCCCAGCCATGTGGGAAGTGATCTTGGAGGTGTTATAGGGGCATAAGGGCCCTGCAGCAGTTGATCATGAGCTCTGTTGCAAAGGCAGGGTCCTGGGAGCTCTTGCTGACATTCCTGAGAGAAATCTTTGTGCAGATGTTGGCGTTGGTCAGTGCTGTGATCTCTCCACTGCAGGTCAAAATGTGGGTGCAGCTTCTCATTCCCAGGATAGAGGATGGGAACAACTTTGGTGTTTCTATTCAGGTAAGGCACTGCTCTGTGCTCCAGGGGCTTGGATCTCTGGGCTTCCTCTGAATCTTTCAGTTCATGATACCTACCAGCTGCAGTCATGGGGTTGGCTTAGATTTCAAAACCCAAACCTGAACTTGGTGTGGTGCTGCTGGGACAGTGCTTCCTGAGCCCTGAAGGCCTCAGCCTACTGCAGCTAAGAGTTTCCTTATCTCCCCTGCAGGAAGAAACAGTTGCTGAGCTTCGGACTGTGGAGAGTGAGGCAGCATCTTACCTGGACCAGATTTCTAGGTGGGCATGCAAAAACAGACTTCTTCTTTGGCATCTCCTTGGAAGAGGAATGATTCTGGGAAAGGTCCTCCAGCTGTTGTTGGAGGGCAGCTTGGACCTGAAAATAATCCTGGTTATTTATCTGAGCTTTAATCTCTCTTTCCCTGGCAGATACTATATCACAAGAGCAAAGTTGGTTTCCAAAATAGCTTTATTGGAATCTTTTTTGGGATCTCCTTGGAAGAATAATGTTTTTGGGAAGGGTCCTCCAGCTGTTAGAGGGGGCAGCTTGGACCTGAAAATAATCCTGGGTGTTTATCTGAGCTTTAATCTCTCTCTTTCCCTGCCAGATACTATATCACAAGAGCAAAGTTGGTTTCCAAAATAGCCAAGTACCCTCACGTGGTAAGTCAGCGGGGACGTGCAGATTTCCATGTTGATGCTGGGACTCTGGGCTGCTTTGTCCCTGTCCTTTCTGAGCTGAGGGTGCTGGGGGAAGAGGGGAGGATCCTGTAAGGACTGAGCTGAGGTTGGGGTGCTCTGTGGGAGGCTGGCTGAGCTGAGCTGAGTGTGCCCCACAGGAGGATTATCGCCGCACCGTGACGGAGATCGACGAGAAGGAGTACATTAGTCTGCGCCTCATCATTTCAGAGCTGAGAAATCAATATGTGAGTGGAAACACACTGTCACACTGTGCTCCTGCTGCTGCTCCTCTCCCCTTTCCCCCTGAGCCTGCCTGCTTCCCACTTTGGCTCCAGTGAGGTGTTTCTCCACCATCTCCCAGAGATGCAGATGTTTCCAGCAGTGCTCACAGGGCCACAGAGCAAAATATTTGTGCCCCCTCTGTGAGAATCTGATCCTCAGCTCTTCAATACAAGGCAATCCTAGGGTTTCTAAATGTTTTTCATATTCTATATACTGGTTTCTGTAAGGTCTGGCTGAAGGAAGGCCTTACCTTAACCAGGTGTGTGGTTGCACACAAGGGCTGAGGGTGGTGCTGCTGTGGCAACCAGTGCTTATGGTGAAAGCTGGATGGCTGGCTTCCTTTCTGAGTCCTGTTCTTCCTTTTTGCAGGTCACTTTGCATGACATGATCCTTAAAAACATTGAGAAGATCAAGAGGCCTCGGAGCAGCAATGCTGAGACCCTCTATTAAGTGTCAACGTTTGAACTTGAGAACTGTTCAGTCAACTAAAGACCGTCATTGCCTTGGTTTGTTACGTGACTATCGAGATGGGAAACTGGCTGGAAATAGTATTGCATTCTTAGTTAAACTCTAAAGAAATTCTTGCCTAGTTTTGTGATTGGTTTTGTTCAGGTCTCAGGAGCTCTCCCTCTTCCTCTAGTCACTGGTAGTAGAGGCCATGCTGCACTGGACGCCCCAGAGGCTGCTGCAGCCAGGCAGGGACATTCCTTCATGCCTTGCTTCCTACCTGAGTGGGAACAACACTATAGACCAAGCCCTTGTCCTGTCCCATCTCTTGTCTGGTGGCTGCACTGGGGTCTCTGCAACAGGGGCAGCCTGGCAGTGCCACAGCAGGGAAGCTCTGTCCCCACTGCTGGCTGTGGCCAGGCCCCTCTGCCACCAGCTCTGCACTGACCAGGGACCCTGCCCCTTGGCAGCTGTGCTCTGGTGCCACTGAGCCATCTGCACTCCCTTTCAGCCTGCCCCACAGGTGTCTGCCTCACCACTCCTGTCTGGATCAGTGCAGAGCATGAGGCAAATGCTTGGAACTAGAGCTGGTGCTGTCCTGGCTGTCGTGAGCTCAGGTGGCTTCTGCCATTTGACTAGAGCCACTTTCTTGGCTAAAACCAATGTTCCTTCACATACATCCCAGTTGCCCCTTCAGCATGGGCTGTTTTGCCTGGGCTGAGGGAAGGGAGGGGCTGGAGATCTGATGCTAAAGTCCTAAAATATCTCTGTGCATGTGATCAGACCGAGTCCCCCTGTCCCTGGCAGTGCTTCCTGGTGCCTGGGCAGAGCAGGCTGGCTGCCACAGCTGGTGCTTGACGGTGAGGGTGGCTGATACCCACCTGGTACCTTGCAGACCTTGCAGTCTTTCCCCTGCAATGGGCACACTCCTGTGCCTCCTGACTCCTCCGAGCTGCCAGAACATTTCGTGGTCCATTACAAACCCCTTTGGAAATGACTGGTTGTACTGCGTCAGTTTTTGTGTGTGGCAAGTGGGCCCATAACGCTGCAGGCTTCAAAATTTTCTTATTTATAGTATTTCTACTTAAGTCCCTTAATCAGGGAACATTAAATCATTTGTTTCAGGAACCTTGCTGTTTCCCAGGTCTCGCTGTTACACCTGTATATTCTTATTGTGCAGTAGCCTTAAGAGTTGTGTTAATCTCATTGTAACAACAGTGACAAATGGAATGAACTTTCTTCCCTTATTTTTTTTTACTTTGTTTTTAGTTTGTTTTATTTTTTTCTCTGCTGCCACATCTAAGAGCCATGTTGTCTCTTGCTGGTTTCCCAGGGATTTGCCCAGAGTGTGGGGGGCTGCTGGCCCTTGCTATAGACTCTTCTGTTGTTGTTTGTAGTTAAGTCAACTCTTAGTCTTCCCGCTAATAAATATTCAGTAACAAACCAACTGTGCTGAGCTGCTGTCTGGGAGCAGCACTTCCCCTTGTGTTTCTTTGTATTGATTCCTTTTAATTTGTTCAGCTTTCTTTGCCAGATGAACCTATGTAAACTTTGACCATGTCAAGAAATTAAAATGAGGTACTTGGAATTCTTTCAAGGCAGCCCCTGTGTGTGATGCTGGGCTCTTAGGCCGTGCAGTTTTAGTGTCCAGTTCTGGTTCTGCCTTTCTCACATTCACTTCCTCCTTCCCTTCATTCTTTTCATTCCTCTTTCTTATAAACTAATCTGCTGTGTAGGTTCCATCAGCAATGCCTCACATTGGGCATGATTTTTACCCATGGGCTTGGGTTTGATGGAATCTGTCCCATCTCAGCCCAGTGTGGGCCTTGGGCTGTCCCAGTTCAAGCAGATGTGATGTTTCTCTGAGCCTGCAGTTGCTCCAGGGTTTCTCTGGCTCCTGGGCAGGTGCCTCTTGGCTGCCCTGGATGTCTCTGTGGGGCACACATCTCTTGCTCCTGGCTGCTCCCTGTGTGTGGTACCCAGCAGAGGCAGCTGCCCTGCTGTCCCCAGCCACAGTGCCCTCTGCTCTTCTGGGCATCATCCTGTTCCTGCCTTCCCTGCCTGCTGGGGCTCAGAGGCCTCTCAAGGGGCACTCAAAGCTTTCCTGAGTGTCCTGCAGGGCTGCAGCCCCTCTGAGCCAGCAGAGGGTGCAGGGTTTGGTGCCTGTTTGGGGTTGCTGCCCAGCAGAGGCTGTGGCTGGCCCTGGGAGCAGCTCCAGGCTGGAGCTGTGGCTGTGACACCTCCAGCTGCCCAGGAACAGGAGCAGCCCCTTGTGCAGGGAGGTTCCTGCAGTGTGAGAAAGCCCTGCAGGTGCCTGGCCCATGCAGGGAGGGGGGCACTGAGCTGCACACACATCCCAGGGCCAAGGCAGCTGGAGCAGAGCCCAAAGGAAGGACTTGCTGGCATGACTTGGTGTGGTGCAGCATGAGGGGCTCCTCCTCACCACAGTCAAAAAATCTGAGCTCCCAGGGAGCCAGCAGTGCCATGGGAAGATAGAGCATCCAGGACAATTGTCCTGGCAGGTGCTGGCAGGGAGTGGGCTTCATCTGTGGGAGCAAGGGAGGGTTTGTTGTGTGGGAACAGCTGCAGTGTGCAGCTTCACCAGCCCTGGAGACATCCCAGCTTAATGCAGGGGAGGAGAATAATGGCTCAGCAGCTGTGGGCAGCCACAGGCACTGCCAGCAGCACAGCTGGAATGGAGGAAGGGTCAGGCAGGTCCCACTGTTGTGCTTTGCATAAGCTGACCCCTGAGGTGAGGCACTGGGAGTGGGAGCTTTCTAAAGTCTGAGCTCTGCTTTGGGGCTTGTTCAAGCCTTGCTGATGTTTTAAGAGTTTTGGGGTTTTCCTCCTGTGTCCTTTCCTCAGCTGTCACAATTACTGTCTCTGAGTTTCCCCAAGGCAAAACCTATCTGCATCTGGTTTGGGTTTCAGTAAATTTCAGATGCTATTTTTTGCCACCTCTACCTTTCTGTGTGTGTGAAAAACAGCACTCCCATCTCCCTTGTTGTGTTTGGGGAGTGTGGGCAATTTAGCAAATATCAGATGGGCAGTGCCTAAAAGCAACCATGTAGCCAAAATAAAACACAGCTTTTAGCCAAAATAGCCTGAATAAAACATGGGTAGGAAGTGAGTTCTCCATGGGATGTGGGTCAGTGATGGGGACTGGCATGTGGGCAGCAGTACGTGCACTGGGCAGGTCATAAACAAGTTACAAGTTACAGAGACGTGCAATTTCTTTAATTCTAGGTTAGCTTTGAGCTGCTGCAGGCTCCTTTTGGAGAGCAATTCCATGGTGTGTGTGCCCCCAAAGATCCCTCATTGCTTTCCATCAGGCAGCTATTGACACAGGTTCTGGCTCTGCAGACTTGGTTAATTACTCTGCTTCATCAAATTTCCTACTGTAGGATGAAGGTGCATTTTAGGGCTGTTTTGTTTATTCTGAAACAGAGCTGGAAAAGTCCAGCAGAAACAGCCAGCACTAAAAAACCTGTTATGAGACAAGGCCTGCATGGCACAGGCTGTGCAGTGGGGCAGAGGCAGTGCAGAAAGCTCCATCCTTATCCAGCAGCCCTGGGGTGTGTGCTGTGGTTGCTTTGTCATGGGCATGTCAGTACAGATTAGGGTTTCTCTTTCTTTCCAAGCCCCCAACATGCAGAGAAGCAGGAGTGTTCCCACAGTCTATTTCTGGATTTCTCTCAGCCCAGCTGCAGGGTTGAGTTGTGATTTGTGGGGCAGGAAGGCCTGTGGAGTTTTCCTAAACTACTGCTGTGCTGCTTGGAAAGGGCCCTTCTGTAATTGCAGCCTGAGCCGTGGCTTTGAGGAGCTGCAGATGCAAACCCAAGGGGTGAAGTCAAACCTGGACAATCTCTTTGTGTGCTTCTTGAAAGAAAGGTCCTCATGAGCTTTGTCCTGCAGCCACGGGGGTTCTGCTGCAGTCTCACCGTGGCTGTGCAGGTGTGTGAGGCAGCAGAACACTTGTCCTGTTCCTGGGAGGCAGCAGGGATGTCCTGGCTGTGCTCCAGAGCTGGAGCAGGACAGCAGAGCTGCTGCTCTGTGCTCCAGACCTGACCCAGGACAGCAGAGCTGCTGCTCTGTGCTCCAGACCTGACCCAGGACAGCAGAGCTGCTGCTCTGTGCTCCAGACCTGACCCAGGAAAGCAGAGCTGCTGCTCTGTGCCCAGACCTGACCCAGGACAGCAGAGCTGCTGCTCCAGTCCTGACCCAGGACAGCAGAGCTGCTGCTCTGTGCTCCAGACCTGACCCAGGACAGCAGAGCTGCTGCTCTGTGCCCAAACCTGACCCAGGACAGCAGAGCTGCTGCTCTGTGCCCAAACCTGACCCAGGACAGCAGAGCTGCTGCTCTGTGCTCCAAGTGAAATGGGCACCATGTTCCAGGCCAAAACCAAAAGGGAATTTTTCTTCCAAGCCTAACCCCAGGTAATTCTTGGAACCTGACTGCCTAGGAAATCAGTGCTGCTTTGCCTTGTTTGGGGTTACTCAGAGCCATTTAATTCTGCTGATGAGAGCAGGTATTAGCAGGTATTTCTGCTACTGTGGCTGCTGTGTCCCATGCAGCCACGGCTCTGTTTTTCTCTGTGCTGTCCCTGCCCAGTGCTGTGTCTGTGCAGCAGTGAGCCCCTTTGCTGGCTCTGTGGCTCTGTGGCCTCATGAAGCAGTGCTGAGGCTCTGAGGCTCTCCTGGCTGCTGAGGCAGAGCCCTGTGTGCTGGCACAGACAGGATGAGTGTGTCCCTGGCCTCCACAGCTGCAGCCTGCCCTGAGGAAGGCTCAGGCTGCCAGTGGTGGTGAGGATAATGGAATGTGTCCCACAGCAACGTGGCCCTTCTGCCTCCCAGCCTAGTGTCTGAGCACAGGGGACACAGAGGGGCTGAGCCAGGCAGGATCTGCTGCAGAGGAACAACCAGGGGCTGGTGGGTGCTGTGTTCCATCAGGAAACTGATGCAAGGAGGAGAAGACGAGGGTGAGGTGAGGTGAGGCTGGCAGCAGGAGTGGAAATGTTGGGTTGAATCTCCAGCCTTGGTTCTCTTGGATGCCTTGTCCTACTCAGCACCAGCTCTGGGCCTGGAGCCAAGGTGGTGAGTCTTGTCTACCCCGAGCATCTGCTGCGTGGCAGGAGGGAGCACCAGGTCCTTCTGGCTGCCCTGCTCTGCCAGGGCTGTGAGCAGCACTGTGAGGGAGCAGGGAATGTCCTTGGGGTGGCACAGGGCACATGTGGCTGCCCAGCCTGGGCACTGATAGCAGGCACTGCCCTCAGCTGCTGCCAGGGGCAGGTCCAGGATCCTTCTCTCCTTGAGGGAACCTCTAGGAAGCCGCACCTCAATTTATCTGAATTGGAGGCAGAAACAAAGGCTGGATGATCTGTGGCAGTGCAGTGCTGGGGATTCATTGGCTCAGAGCTGTTGTGAGGTGTTCTAAGAGCTGGTTGTTCACAGCACATTGGGGGCTGATTCTCGTCTCCATTCCTGCCAAAGTTTTTCTGCTGCTACACAGGAGGATGTGTTTTCAGCAAAGGCTTCCATGTGGAAGACTGAAAAAAAAATTAAATAAAAAGTAACTCCAAGCTTGGAATAGTGTTGCCAGAGGGAATGTTTACAAGGAAGCAGCCTGATAAACAAGGAAAATCGGTGACTTGTAAAGAGGTGAAATTGTACAGTGTGGCAACAATTCCCAGCTTGTCAGAGCCTCACAGTGGTCACAGCCACCTCAGGCTGACTGCAGAGTCTCCGTTTTTACAGGCAGCCTCAGGAAAGCAGGCTGGACCGAAAAAGTAACGGAATTATGTGGAACTTGTCTGAGTCACTGACCCTACATCTCCACAAGTTCTTTCAGGGCACTGCCGTGAAGGAGGACCGGAGAGGCTGCAGCTGAGAGGAGATCTGCCCTTTCTGGTCACCGAGGGTTTCAGATCTCCTCCCCTGGCCTCTCCCAGTCTTTTGTGCTTTCTGTGCTAATCCATCCAGTGCAGCATACACTGACAGAGGCAGGAGCTGGAAAGCCTGCTCTGAAAGTCTCTGAATGCTGCTGGACCAGCCGCAGGCATGAACTTGAAACCCGTGCTCATCCTCCTTGGTCTGGCCTTGGCCACGATCTTCGCTTTGGTCTGCGTGCTGCTGACCAGGGAAAGGAGCCCCAGAAGCTGCCAGCACCTGCCCCCGGAGCAGGAGGAGACAGAGGATGGCCAGAGCCTGGTGTTTGCTGACCTGACAGCCGAGGAGATGTCGCAGGTGGTGCGGTACCTGCAGGGCCACCTCGGGGTGCCGCTGGTGGAGGCGTCGCGTGCCAAGCCCTCGGAGAATTGCATCGCCTGGCTGGATGTGCAGGTGCCCGCCAAGGCAGAGGTGCTGCGGTTCCTGGACTCAGGGGGGGCTCGTCCCCCCCGGGAGGCTCTGGCTGTGCTGTACTTTGGGAAGCAGGCGGAGCCCAACATCACCGAGCTGGTGGTGGGGCCGCTGCCCAGGCCGGCGTACCACCGGGACGTGACGGTGCACAAGTACGGGGGGAAGGTGCCCTACCACCGCAGGCCCACGCTGGCTGTTGAGTACAAGCAGATTGGGGGGTTCCTGAAGAGCCAAGTGTTCCCCTCAGCTCCAGCTTTCATGCAGCAAGTCATGGAGTATGATGGAGCCAACCTTGCCACCGTGACAGCTGCTCCCCGTGGGTTCCAGTCTGGGGACAGGGTCACCTGGTTTGTCCTGTTCCAGAATGTGAGCGGGTTCTTTCTGCACCCCGTGGGGCTGGAGGTGCTGGTGGACCACAGCAGCTTGGACATCTCACAGTGGGCTGTGAGCAAGGTGTTCTACAACGGGCAGTACTACAGGGACATGGTGCAGCTGGAGAGTGCCTACGTGCAGGGCCGGATCAGCGTGGAGAAGGTGAGGAAGGCACCACAGGACGGGGATTTCTCCTCCATGAAGCCTCGAGCGCCCGCGGCCGCGCCGTTCCCGCTGCAGTTCGAGCCGCAGGGTCCCCGCTACAGAGTCAGGAACAACCAGGTGCTCTTCCAGGGCTGGAGCTTTGCCTTTGGGCTGAGCGTGAGCAGGGGCCTGCGGCTGTTTGACATCCGACACAAGGGGGAGAGGGTTGCCTACGAGATCAGCGTGCAGGAGGCGCTGTCCGTGTACGGCTCCAACTGCCCGGCAGGGATGTCCACCCGCTACATGGACGGCAGCTTCGGCCTGGGGCGCTACACCTCGCCCCTGGTGCCAGGGGTGGACTGCCCCTACCTGGCCACCTTTGTGGACACACTGGCTCTGTCTGACAGCCTGAGGCCCAAGAAGAGGAAGGCTTCGCTCTGCATCTTTGAGCAGAACATGGGCTCGCCTCTGAGGCGCCACTACTCCAACTTGCAGTCGCTCTACTACGGGGGGCTGGTGAACTCTGCTCTGGTGCTCCGCTCCATCGCCACCGTGGGCAACTACGACTACGTGTGGGACTTCATCTTCTACCAGAACGGGGCCCTGGAGGGCAAGGTGCAGGCCACGGGGTACCCAAGCTCATCTTTTCTCCATGGGGATGGCCTGAGATATGGCAATAGGCTTTGGGAGCACACCCTGGGTACAATACACACACATTTTGTCAACTACAAGGTGGACTTGGATGTGGGAGGTAGGTCTGGATCTTCTTTTAATGTCTGCCATTGTTCTGATAAGCCCCAGAGCTTTGAGGTTCCATACAATCCCTAATAACTGACAGAGTTCTGCTTCTTTATTCTCCTAACCTCTTCTTTCATTGCAAAATTATTTTTCAATATATAAAGCAGTCTGTCAAGGGCACTGGGTGGAAAGCAGTGGGAATTTCTGGGAGCTCTGTGTTCAGCTCAGGGAAAGTATGAAAGGTAGCAGCTGAAAAATGTTTGTGTTTCCTTGAGGCCTCACATCTGGCATGGTGTGTGTTGCCATAGGCACGGGCGGGCAGACGGGGAGTTGGCCCTGTCTGAGCACAGCCACAGTGAGCCTGCTTTCACAGAGCCTGCTGCTGCTCCTGGCACTCCTTCTCCCTTGGGAAATCCTCCTGGGGTCTCACTGCCCCATGGAAAGCAGGGCAGCTGTCCTGGTGCTCCGTGGGGCTGAGCTCCTGCAGATCCCTCCCCTTCTTCTCTTGGGGGAACAGTCAATCCTGAGTTGTGACCCAGCGAGGTCCCCTGCTCCATGTGCAGTCACGGGTTGGCAGTGGGTGTCTGCACAGGGTTTTGGAGCCCAGGAGCAGCCCCCTGCTCACAGTGAGTGCTCAGCCTCAGGTGGTCAATTCTGCTCTGGTGCTCCGCTCCATCACTACCGTGGACAACTACGACTACGTGTGGGACTTCATCTTCTACCAGAACGGGGCCCTGGAGGGCAAGGTGCAGGCCACAGGGTACCCAAGCTCATCCCTTCTCCATGGGGATGGCCTGAGATATGGCAATAGGTTTTGAGAGCAACCCTGGGTATGATAAACACTCATTTTGTCAACTACAAGGTGGACTTGGATGTGGGAGGTAGGTCTGGATCTTGTCTCTCCTTTTGAAAAAGTAATCTCCAAATACTTCTCAAAGAACTTTACTTTTTTGGTGGTTATACAGGTTTTCCTTTCTGCTTGTGGGGCAGGGTGGTGTGCTTGCAGTGAGGGGGTGGCAGAACTGCAGGGACAGGGAGAAGGCAGATGAAATCAGATTGTCACTGTTAATACTGCCAGGGGAGGTGTGGGCTTAGAAGTTTTGTTCATGTGAGAAAAAGAAAGGAAAAGAGCTCAGCTGTGCCTGGATCTTCTTCTGTGGGGCTCAAAGCTTCACAGACCACGATTTCAGCTCTGAAATGGTTTTTATGGAAGCTGAGAACTCATGTGTTAAAGGAGCAGAACACAGAGGGGCTTCATGGTGGGATGGGCAGGAAGTTCTGAGCAATAACCCCTCTGCCAGAACTCACAGCCACTGGCCATCAAATGCTCTTTGCCACCTCATCCCCAGGTCAATTTGCTCTTGTTGCTCCAAACCTTGGGCCCATATCCCTTCTTTGTGGCAGGGCCTGAGAGCAGCCCAGCACTGCTCTTGTCTGTGATGTGCAGATGTGTGCAGCACCCTGGCTGCTCCAGGGGCCTCCACGGTGCAGGCTGGGCACTAACAAAGGTCATGCTCTTGTTAATTAGACTGTGGAGGCAAACAGGGAAGAAAATGGGAGGCAAACCTGGTTTTCTGCCCTGGGGTGAGGCTCATCCCTTGTCCCTTTTTGTCTGTGCTGCCCAGCCTGGACAAGTGTCCAGCCACAGATCCACACATGGGGTGTTGTCATGGCACAGGGAGCTGCACAGCAGCAGCTGCTCCTGGGCTGCTCAGAGCCCAGGGTGCAGGGAGAGCTGGCACTGTGGTGTCCTTGGGGAGCAGGGCACTGTGGGGACTCTCCTCAGTCACTTTGTTTTGGCTTCACAGGGGTGAAAAACTCCCTTATGGCCCACGACATGGAGTTTGAGATGACACAGGCTCCCTGGAGCCCAGAGCAGCAGATAGAGAGGCCACGACTCACCAAGAGAGTCCTGGACACAGAAGACCAGGCTGCCTTCCTGCTCCACTCCAAGATGCCCAGATACATCTACTTTGCAGCCAACAGCAAAAACAAGTGGGGCCACCAGCGTGGCTACAGGATCCAGATCACCAGTTCTGCAGGGGACCACATCCCTGAGGCCAGCTCCATGGAGAGGGCCATCAGCTGGGCAAGGTCAGGCTGCTCTGGCTGGCAGCGCAGGTGCCCAGAGACCCCCTCAGCCCTGTCAGCTGGGAAGGCATTGCTGGATGGCCCTGGATGGGAGGCACAGGGAAGCACTCTTGTGGGCTCTGCAGGCTTTCAGGAATTGACTTAGCTCTGCCCTGCCTCGGGGGGCTGCTCCCCTCTCTTTTCTTGTCCTCAGGTACCAGCTGGCTGTCACCAGGAGGAAGGAGGAGGAGCCCACCAGCACCAGTATCTACAACCAGAACGACCCCTGGACACCCACTGTGGCCTTTGCTGACTTCATCAACAACGAGACCATCACCAACCAGGTGAGCTGGGCTTCCTGGGCTGGATGTGACACCCAGCCAAGGCTCAATGGGAGCCCCAGGGAGCAGAGAGACTCCAGCAGCACCCCTGGGACAATGGGCCCAGCTTTGAGAGCAGCAGCCCAGAGGAAAGTGGGTTTGAGCATCCCCTTCTCTGTGTGTCTGCTTGGTACTTTGGTCAGAGAACAGAGAGAGTGTGTGCAGAGCAGAAACTTCTTTCTCTCTGTGGAGAAATGCTGGCAAAACATCATGAAAATCTCTGTGAGGCCATGGAGGTCAAAGCAAGGGTCCTTCCACTGGGTGGATACCTGCAGCCATGGCTGTGGCAGGTTTTGGGGAAGGGAGAAGCTCTTTCCCAGGAGAGGGGAGCTGGGTGTGTGGTAACACAGCAGGCTGGTGCCCATCAGGGTCTCTCTCCTTCTCTTCTATCTCTCCCCACTGCCCCATGTGTATTTTGGCCACTGCTGCTGCAGCTTCTGAAGTAACCCTGGGCTTGTGGCTCTTCCCTGCCTAGGACCTGGTTGCCTGGATAACTGCTGGCTTCCTCCACATTCCACACTCTGAGGACATTCCCAACACTGTGACCGTGGGAAACTCGGTTGGTTTTCTCCTGAGGCCCTACAACTACTATGACCTGGACCCCTCTATATACTCCCAGGATGGTGTGTTTTTCACCAGTGAGCAGGACTTTACAGCATGTGAAATCAACCCTCTTGCCTGCTTGCCCAAAACTGCCTCTTGTTTGCCAAACTTCCCCCCGTTCACTTTTGATGGTTTTCGAAATATGAGCAGGCTTTAATGCTACAGGATGGTGAGGAGATGTGGGCAGAGACACCAGGCTGACTGTTCTGCCTCCAATTTTCAGCTTTTTAGTGAAGTTGTCTCAATTTTCAGTTGTCCAGTGACTTCACGTTTTATCATTGCTTTTGAAATAGTGCTCTTGAAAAGGGAAACGTGATTTTCCTACTATGATGTGAGATGGAAATCTATGTTATCTGTTAATTCCTGAATTTGAGTCTATTGCCAGAGGAGAGTCAGGAGAGAATCTTGTTCCTCTGCTGTAGAAGCAAGTGCTGTGTAGTGCATATCTCAGGTTAAAATAATGAAAATGGTGCTGGTCCAATGCTCTCAAGTGTCTCGTTCTTACAACTTACAGCAGCATCTCCTGGGGAGTGGTGCTGCTCTCTGCCATCTTTCCTGTGCCCACAAACCATCCCAGCGTGGCTCTGGGTGTTGTCTGGGGATGTCCAGCTGGAGGCAGGAGGGACAAGCTGGGGTGGAGGTGGGCACTGGCACCAAGCCCTGTGGCTGCTGGGGGGAGGCTGGGTCATGGCCAGGACTGGCTGTGGCTCTCAGGCCCTCAGTGCTGGGCACAAGGGAGGGATCTGGACAGGAAATTGCAGGAAGGGGTCTCATGGCTTTAATGGTGTCACCTTTGATGGCTGCTGGTGATGCAGCAGGGCTGTTTGCCAGGGTGCTGGCTGGGCTCTGGTGCCTCTGTTCCCCTCCTCACAGCCCTGTCTGTGCCAGGCTGTAACTCAGGACCAGTGGGCACCTTGGCAAGGTGACAAACAGCTGTCCCCTCCCTCCTGGCTGCAGGGCCATGGGGATGTTGGCAGCAACAGTGGTGGCAGGGCTGTGTCAGGGTGGGGCAGGGTGCTGTGTTTAGCACTGCTCTGCACAGGGAAGGTTTATCTCTACAGCCTGCCCCGTATCTGCAGGGTTAAGAGAAAGAGGAGAAGTGAGAATGTGCTTATTTCCCCTAAACAGCTGCATCCATCCTCTCCAAGCTCTGCAGTGTAGGATCTGGGACCAGAGGGAAAGGACAGATGTACAAACATTAAGTTTACTTAAAATTATGGCTCTCTAGGGAAGCAGAGCATAGTTGCCTTTTATGGTTCCTAGCAAATCCTGGCAATGTGTGAGAACGTCCCCTTGCACCCTCCCTGCGGGTTCCAGGGGCTGTTCCCTGCTGAGGAAACAGGGGAGGAAAATAAACCCAGCCCCTTGTTCTAGTGAGTGGCTGGGAGGATTCCACAGCTGGAAACGTGTCCTGCCAGACTGTGAGAGAGCACTCAGTGCCTCAGCAGGCATGAGCCTCAAAACCGTGCTCATCCTCCTTGGTCTGGCCTTGGCCACGATCTTCGCTTTGGTCTGCGTGCTGCTGACCAGGGAAAGGAGCTCCAGAAGCTGCCAGCACCTGCCCCCGGAGCAGGAGGAGACAGAGGATGGCCAGAGCCTGGTGTTTGCTGACCTGACAGCCGAGGAGATGTCGCAGGTGGTGCGGTACCTGCAGGGCCACCTCGGGGTGCCGCTGGTGGAGGCGTCGCGTGCCAAGCCCTCGGAGAACTGCATCGCCTGGCTGGATGTGCAGGTGCCCGCCAAGGCAGAGGTGCTGCGGTTCCTGGACTCAGGGGGGGCTCGTCCCCCCCGGGAGGCTCTGGCTGTGCTGTACTTTGGGAAGCAGGCGGAGCCCAACATCACCGAGCTGGTGGTGGGGCCGCTGCCCAGGCCGGCATACCACCGGGACGTGACGGTGCACAAGTACAGGGGGAAGGTGCCCTACCACCGCAGGCCCGTCACGGGCAGGGAGTACGCGGAGATCAACGCCCTCATCCACAGGGAGCTGAAGAAGGCCCCGCTCTTCCTCACCGCCTGCTGCGACTCTGACGGCACCGACCTGGTCACCCTCACCACGGCTCCTCGGGGATTCAAGTCTGGGGATCGCCTGACCTGGTTTGTTCTTTTCCATAATGTGGCTGGCACTGGTTACTACCTGTCCCCAATAGGGCTGGAGGTGCTGGTGGACCACGGGGACCTGCAAGTGTCCCGGTGGCAGCTGCGCAAGGTGTTCTACAACGGCCGCTACTTTGCCAGCATGGGGGATCTGGAGCGGGAGTTTGTGGCTGGTGCACTGGAGGTGGTCAGACTGAAGCAGCCCCAGGCTGATGCAGTGCTGGGCTCAATGAAGCCCCAGCGCCCTCCTGGGCCCCCGGGCCCGCTGCAGTTCGAGCCGCAGGGTCCCCGCTACAGCGTCAGGAACAACCACGTCACCTTCCAGGGCTGGAGCTTTGCCTTTGGCATGAACCCCAACACTGGCCCGCGCCTCTTCGACATCAGGTACCGTGGGGAGAGGATTGTCTATGAGCTGAGCCTGCAGGAAGCCTTGGCCCTGTACGGCTCCAACTGCCCCGGGGGAATGTCCACCCGCTACCTGGATGGCAGCTTCGGCATCGGCCGGTTCGCCTACGAGCTGGTGCGGGGCCTGGACTGCCCCTACACAGCCACCTACGTGCACCGGCACTACCTGGCAGAGACAGACACTCCCAAAACCAACCAGAACTCCCTCTGCATTTTTGAGCACGACTCTGCCCTCCCTCTGAGGCGCCACTTCTCCGACTCGCAGTCCTTCTACTACGGCGGGCTGCGGAGGAACGCGCTGGTGATCCGCGCCATCTCCACGCTCATTAACTACGATTACATCTGGGATTTCATGTTCCACGCCAATGGGGCCATGGAGGTCCGGGTGCACGCCACGGGCTACATCAGCTCCTCCTTCCTCCATGGCCGAGGCACTGACTATGGCAACAGGGTCGGGCCGCACACGCTGGGGACGATGCACATCCACCACATCCACTACAAGGTGGACCTGGACGTTGATGGTAGGTCTGGCCACCTTCGTGCATGGCTGTGGTTTATTGTGGTCTGGGGTGCAGAGCTTGTGAGAGGGTTTTCTCTTCTGCTTCACAGGGCAGCTGAACTCCCTGGAGAGCCAGGATATGGAGTATGAGTTTGTCAAAGATCCCTGGAGCGCACAGAACACCATTGAGCGGCCGCACCTCCGCAGGGAACGGCTGGAGAGGGAGGATGAGGCAGCATTCCCACTCAATGTCCCCCTGCCCCGCTACCTCTCCTTTGTCAGCCCCAATCCCAACAAGTGGGGGCACCCACGCAGCTACAGGATCCAGGTCATCAGCTTTGCTGGGAAGCACCTGCCCACCAGCAGCTCCATGGAACGCTCTGTCAGCTGGGGCAGGTGGGTGCTGAGGCCTCAGCAGCTTCTGCTCGTGATGGAGGGAGGTTCTCACCCCTGGGCAGGCCTGCAGCATGCTGCAGGGGGGGGTTAAACAAAGGGTTAAATCAAACATGTGTAGCTTTTGGGTCTGAAATTTCCTTGAGATGTTGCTCAATAACATCTGCTTATGGTAGGTCACGGGCAGGAGTCTGACCCCACGTCAGACTAATTTAGAGCAGCCCCATGTGGTTTTGCCTTTGAGGGGCAGTAGGCTGCAGAAGGAATTCCTGAGGGAAGCACTGGCATTGCCAGGTTGTGATATCTTCCCACGAGGACAGAATGACTTTTGGAAAGTGCTTGGGATCAGCACAGACCAGTCTCAGTGCCAGGGTGAGCTCATGGAACTCATGCTGGGGATGTCTGTGTGGGGCAGAAGCAGCTGTGGCTTAGGGGAATGCACTGGGCACTGAGATGCAACATTTGCACCTGGATCCATCCATGTCCCAGCCATGCTGGAAAAGCCACAGGCAGAAAGGGATCCCCCACAAAGCTTGGAGATGCTGGGGCTGCTGCCCATTTCTGCCCTCTTGGCCCTTTCCCTGCCCACCCCAGGGCAGACTGGGGATGCCCAGCCCCAGTTTGGCAGTGCCATGGCTGGTGTGGACAAGCCCCTGTGGGCCCTGTGCTGGCAGGTACCAGCTGGCTGTCACCAGGAGGAAGGAGGAGGAGCCCACCAGCACCAGCATCTACAACCAGAACGACCCCTGGACACCCACTGTGGCCTTTGCTGACTTCATCAACAACGAGACCATCACCAACCAGGTGAGCTGGGCTTCCTGGGGTGGGGAGAAGCTGAACCTTGTGGGAACATCCTGGACAGGAGCTGCTGCTGCCCCAGAGCCAGCCTGAGCAGCTGCTGGGCTGGCAGAGTCCTGCTCAGCCTGACAGATGCCTCGTTCCTCCTCTCCCAGGACTTGGTGGCCTGGATCACTGTGGGGTTCCTGCACATCCCTCACGCTGAAGACATCCCCAACACAGTGACAGTGGGGAACAGTGTTGGCTTTTTCCTGAGGCCCTACAACTACTTCAACGAGGACCCCTCAGTGGATTCAGCTGACAGTGTGTACCTGAGCAGTGAGCAGGATGCTGGGGCCTGTGGGGACAATCCCCTCGCCTGCCTGTCCTCTGCTGCCACCTGTGCCCCCCACCTGCCCCCCTTCCACTTTGGGGGCTTCCTCAACCTCAGCCTGGCACCGCCCCTGGGTGGGCTCTGATGGGCCAGGGGCTGCTGGGTGGGCACTCAGGGGGTCTCTGTCCCACACCAGGACCTGCCCAGGCTGTCCTGTGCTCGGGGTCAGGTGTTGGGAGAAGCTCAGTTCTCGTTGCAGCAAAGGAGGACCCAAAGCCTCTGAGAAGCAGCCCCTGGGAGTGATTTTATTTCATCCTGGATGTCACCTTGTGAACTGTGGGGTTCCCACAGCCACTCCTCTCCTCTGGGATGGGGCTTCCACCTCCCTCCCATCACTGGTGCACACAGGGGACAGTGCTGGCCACAGCACAAAGCTGCAGCTGCCCTTGGAGCTGTGCTCCAGCTGAGGTTTTGCCCACAGTGGCAGCAGTGAGTGGTGTGGTGCTGCTGTGGAATGCCCAAAACCTCCTCCCCAGCCCTGCAGCACCAGGGCTGGCTCTGCAGAGGGAGGTGCTGCCCTGGGCTCGTTGGGATGCTGCTGGAGGAGCCCAGGCTGAGCCTCTGGATGGGCACAGCCCGGGCTGGGCACTGCCCTGTGTGTGCCCTTCCCAATAAACGGGCACTCTGTGCTTTTCCTGAACAAACTCCTGGCTGCTGCTCTGTCTCTGTGGCTGGGCCAGACCCCAGAAGGGCTGGAGCCCTGTGAGGGAAGGTCCTGGCTCAGCTCTGAGGGGCTCCCAGGGCTGTGGGGCTGCCCCAGAGCCTGGCACAGCGCCTGGCACGGCTGTGTGAGTTGTCCTGGCGATGCTCCTGGACCCCGGCGCTGGCAGGAGGTTCCTGCCAGGGAATATGGAGCAAACAAGGCAGTTAATGTTTAACACTTGTTCTGAGCTGTGTTAATCAGTTCTGGGCTTGGCTGCTGCCCAGCCTGCTCAGCCCCCCTGTGTGGGGACCCTTGGTTGCACACCCCCACAGAGCCCCTCCCCACCGTGCCAGGCTGGCATGGGGACACCAAGAAGCTTGGAGAGGTCGGTGCCACCCCTGGCACACGGCTGCAGGCACCGAACACTCACCAGAGAGTCCCTGGGGGCACGGTGGGTATCCATCCCCTCTGCCCCTCGCTGTAGTGGATGGGTCTGTGCAGAACTTGCTGAGAGGGGCTCGGGCAGCCCCCAGGGCCGTGGATGTGCCCCTGGGAGCCAGCTCAGCCTGCTGCAGCCACGGGAGACGGGAGGGGAGCAGGGGGCAGCTCAGGCCACGGCTCAGGGTGAGGCTGCAGTGGCCCCGGGTGCCCTGGGGTGACAGCAGGGGCTGTGTGACAGCAGCAAGGCCGTGCCCAGCCAGCTCCCTGTGCCCACACGGGCAGTGCTGATGCAATGACCACGCTGCCACAGCCCAGCCTGGACCTTGCAGCTGTCAGGGAACGTTCTGGAGCAAGCACGGGTGCTGCACGTGGCACGTTCAGCCCCCACTGGTGCTGTGCTGGCCAGAGCTGCACCCAGAGCCTTGGCAATCACGGGCACAGCGTGTGCCAGAGCCAGCTGCCCGCTGCCGTCACACAGCGGAGCCTGCTGAGGCACAAATTGGGTTCCCCCAGTCCTTCCTTGGGAAACCAGCCCGTGTTTGGTGCACATCCCTGCAGGGATGGGCAGGGAAGGGGTGCAGGGCATGAGCAGGGCCCTGAGCAATGGTCAGACCAGCCAGAATGCAGAACCTGCAGTGCCCACACAGCTCCTGCTGCCCAGGTCCTCACAGGGACTTTGGGGCTGGGGATTTCTGCACAGGGCAGGGCATGGAGCAGGGCTGGACCCTGGCACCTCTGGCACTGTCCTGACCATGTGCACCTGGCACTGCACAAACACACTGGCTGAGAGTGGCTGAGCCACTCTGTGCTTTGGCTGCTCCCATCCTGCTTCCTGCTCTCTCCCCACTATGGCCCCAGTTTTCCTGCAGTGACATTTTCCTAGAGGATTGGAGTGCTGGCCCCCATCCCCCAGCACCTTTTGCCCCATTTTCTGCTGTGAAATCTCCTGGGAAGGATTTATTGCTGATGGTTTCAAAATATTTTTGGAACAGAAGCCAAGTCTGTTGCATTCCTTCACGCTGGCCAAAGCCACTCTCAGTTGAAGACCCTGGAGTGAGCTGTTGGGGAATTTGTTTTGCAAGAGTCACTCAGTTTCTGTGCAAACTCCTGTTTTGTTGGGATGTTTTTGCAGGTCAGGAGCTCAGCCCAGGGTCTGGGACCACCTTCCTTGGGTGCAGCACAGCCAGGCTGGATGGGACATGCCTGTGTCTGTGGCCTTTGCCTGCTTTCCTCCCAAGGGGAGGTTTGCTGGTGTTGTGCCTGTCAGACCCCACGGCTCCCTGGGCTCTGCACGGGCAGAGGGGCAGGATGAGGCCTGAAACTGCTGCTGTTTGTCAGCAGGACTGAGTACTGGACACAGCTCTCCCAGAGACAAACACCACAGGGCAGGGGTTCAAGGATCCTGACATGAATTTTCTCAGGAGGGAGATAAGTGATGCGTTTCACTGGCTGTTGATCATTAATGCCTTGCTGCCTGCTCAGCTGTGCTGGCTGCTGCCTGGGCACCCCGTGCTGCTGCCCCAGGGCTGTGCCCAGGCACTGGCAGCTGTGGGTGACAAAGATGCAGTGCCAGCAGTGCTGGTGGGGACAGCAGAGTGCAGCTGGGGTGCAGGGGATGGCCATGGGCACTGCAGGATGGGTTCTGTGTTGGGCTCTGCACCCACAGCTGGGGTCTGATGGGGCAGGAGGGATTAACCCAGTGGAGCAGTGCAGTCCCTGTTTGCAAAGGTCCTTCAGCTCCCCACTAGAGATCAGAACACAGCTGGCAGCCAGGAGCATCCCAGGGACTGCATGTCTGGGACTGCAGGGACCTCCAGGAACGGCTCTGAAAGTTTCCCATTATGCAAAGTTAAATTAGCCTGGCAAATGAGGAGAGGTGGGCAGTCTGCCCTCTGCACCCACTGCATGCTCCTGGGCATCCTCACCATGCTCTGGTTCACAGGGGGATGGCAGAGAGACCAGAGCCATTGTCAGCCTGGCCATGGCAGCTCTGTAGGACTGTCCCACAGAGTGTGGGATCAAGGAGCAAGGGCTGTGGGTCAGTTGTGCTGCATAGCTGGAGGAGCCAGGGCTGCAGGATCCCCCTGAGAGAGGGGACGGTGCTGGGCTTGGAGCACTGCTCTCCACGTGCCCTCCAAACCTGTTTTCCCCTTTTACGTAAGCTGTTCCAAACATGTTTGTTACAACCCCCTGGTGATGTACCTTTGCAAAGAGTGGTTTTGGGTCCAAAGATCAGTGCTGGGACAGTGACCTGCCTGCTGCAAACAAGACCCTGCAGAGTATAAAACGCCAGTGGCACAGTGGAGCAGGGGACAGCCCGAGGAACGCCGAGGGCAGCAGAGGAGGATGGAGGCACACATGAACCTCCTGCATGATGTGGGCATCCAGACCACACACTGGCTGCAGCAGCGCTTCCAGGGCTCCCAGGACTGGTTCCTCTTCATCTCCTATGCTGCTGATCTCAGGAATGCTTTTTTTGTCCTCTTCCCCATCTGGTTCCACTTCAGTGAGGCAGTGGGCATCAGGCTCATCTGGGTGGCTGTCATTGGAGACTGGCTCAACCTCGTCTTCAAGTGGTGAGTGGCCCCTGAGCCAACACTCCCAGCTGTGCTGGCACACCTGGACTGATGTGGGTGCTCTCAGCCCCAGCTGGGCAGTGACCATGGTCACTCCTCCCCAAGCCATGCAGGAACAGCTCTCACTCTCCCCCTCTGCTCTGAGCAGAGATGGAGCCTCCTGCAAACAGAGCCTCCCATCAGCCAGGGCTGTAGTGCTGAGTGGGGGGATCTTTGCAGAGCCCCTCAGCACAGGAGGCAATATTGACTTGCTTCCAGGACGTTCCTGCTCTCAGGGCTGGGGATGGGGACACGGGCAGGCAGTGCCAGCTGTCAGAACCAGGCAATCAGCTGTGTGCTGTATCTGTCAGGATGCCCTGCACCACTTGTGGGTCCTTGGCTTCTTCCATCTCCCAGGACAGACCTAAAGCTGCAGCTGTGCCCTGGACCTCCCCAGACCCCTTCTCTTTTCTTTTCAGGATCCTCTTTGGGGAGAGACCATACTGGTGGGTCCTTGACACGGACTATTATGGCAACAGCTCTGCACCAGAGATCCAGCAGTTCCCTCTCACCTGTGAGACAGGACCTGGTAGGGTTCCTGAGCCATGGGAGGGGCTTGCAGCCAGGGGTAGGGGGTGCTTGCCCATGAACAGGCAAAGAGGGGGGTGCTGCCTGGTGCTGGCAGCCTGCAGGGAGCACAAACCCCTGCAGAACTCTGCAGAGAGGGACCTTGCTGCTGTGTGCTGGGGACACTGGCTGTGCCTGCAGGGGAAGGAGGCAGGCCAGCCCCTGCACAGAGCAGACCTTGACCCCTGGTGAAGCTCTGGTAGCTCAGCACAAACCCCTGTGGGTGCTGAGCTCTGGCCCATGCAGAGCCTGACCTGGGTCTCTCTTCTTGCCCAGGGAGCCCATCTGGCCATGCCATGGGTGCAGCAGGCGTGTACTACGTGATGGTGACAGCCCTCCTCTCTGCTGCTGGGGGCGAGAAGCAGTCAAGGACACTGGGATACTGGTAAGCTGAGTGCCAGAACCACCTGTGCCAGGCAGAGGTGGCTCCAGCACTGACAGGCACAGCCAAGCCCATCGAGGTGCAAGGCTGTGGGCTGACAGCTGGGGTCTGCATGGGGACAGGCTCAGCCAGACATTCTCTGGAGTACATGATGGCAGTGCCATGGGCAGTGCAAGCTGGCCCTGGCACCCACATGGCCACCTGTCCCTCACAGGGTGCTGTGGACAGTGCTCTGGATTGGGTTCTGGGCAGTTCAGGTCTGTGTCTGCATGTCCCGAGTCTTCATCGCCGCTCACTTCCCCCACCAGGTGATTGCAGGGGTGTTCTCAGGTGAGTGTACCTGACCCCCCTCCCTGTCCCTGCAGCACCCCTGTGCTGGACTGCAGCACCTGCAGCACTGACAGTGCTCCCACTTTGTTACTGGCAGGGATGGCTGTGGCCAAGACCTTCCAGCACGTCCGCTGCATCTACCACGCCAGCTTCCATCGGTACCTGGGCATCACCATCTTCCTCTTCAGCTTCACCCTGGGCTTCTACCTGCTGCTGTGGACATTTGGCGTGGACCTGCTCTGGACGCTGGAGAAGGCACAGAAGTGGTGCAGCAACCCTGAGTGGGTCCACATTGACACCACTCCCTTTGCCAGCCTCCTCCGTAACCTGGGCATCCTCTTCGGGCTGGGGCTGGCCCTCAATTCCCACCTGTACCAGGAGAGCTCCCGGTTAAAGCAGGGCCAGCAGCTGCCCTTCTTCCGCCTGGGCTGCATCGCTGCCTCCCTCCTCATCCTCCACGTCTTTGATGCCTTCAAGCCTCCCTCCCACGTGCAGCTGCTCTTCTACGCCCTCTCCTTCTGCAAGAGCGCGGCCGTGCCGCTGGCCACCGTCGGCCTCATCCCCTACTGCCTGTCCCAGCTCCTGGCCACACAGCACAAAAAGGCTGCCTAAGGCACCCCAGGGCTGGCTCAGGGGCAGCTGCCAGGCCCTGGGTGCTCCTCAGCCGCTGGTTTGCACTGGGAGCAGACCGTGGAGGCTGGGCCGGTGGTGCTGCTGGGTGGCTCCCACAACACGGACCCACAGTGCCAGTCCCGCTGGGCAGGGCTGGCTGGTGGCACAGAGAGAGAGCCCTGCATGCCCACGACTCCCCTGCTGTCCCTCCTGCACCCACAGCCGGGGGGCACCTGCCCAGGACCCAGCAGCAGCAGCAGTGAGAAGTCCTCCACTCCCTTGCAGCTCGTGGGGACAGGCCACCTTGTGCTGCAGGGCTGGGGACAGCACCACTGGCAGCAGGGCTGTCACCTCAGCATGCTGAAGATGCAGCTCTGTGACAGGAATGGACAGACTGACATGGAGATCGAGTGCCAGTGTGGGTGAGGGACCCCAGCCCTGGGACGTTTGGTGCTCACCCCTGTGATCAGTGTGGGGGGCACACATGGAGCTGTGCACATGGTGGGGCTGGGGCTGGGCACAGGAGGTGTTTTATTAAAGATGAAGGTTGTTTAGCTGGAGAGTTTGAGTGTCCTGCTGGCCAGCACCACGGGATGGGGGATCAGCTCCTGGATGCAGGGTTGGACATGGCCTGCAGATGGTAGAGGAAGGACATTTCTCCTGGGGGCTGAAGACACGTTCAAGCCACTGGTAAGGGCACTGCCCGGTGCCCTGGGTCTTTACCTTTTGTCCTGAGCTGCAGCTGAACCCTGACAGCACAGTGGGGACAATGAGCTGCTTTTTGTGCTGTTTATCCAACGTTTCTGGGTGCACTTTGTGCCAGGAGCAGGGACAAACTTGTGTCACCTCATTGCTTACAGAAATGAGCTCAGCTTTGGGACCAGGTGGCTCAGCTGGGGCTGTGCTAAGTCCCCAGGGTGTTGGGGACAGAACTGGCACTTTGCCATGCTGTGGGGTTGGGGTCATGCCCTTCCCACCTCAGTACCCCAGCCCAGGGCTCTCTCAGGAAGTCCTGTGGGCTGAGCCTGCTGCCCTCCAAGCTGTGCAGCTGCACAGCCCAGCTAAACCTCCTCAGGAAACATCCTCTCCCAGTCTGAGATGGTCCAAAATACACAGGGAGGTGCAGATAGCTCCTGCCAGACTCTGTGTGCATGTGTAGGATCACTCCCAAAGCACCAGCCCCTGCAGCTCTGACCCCACAGCCAGTTCCAGGCCTCAGTGGTGCTCCCTCTGTCCTGGTGCCATCCCAAGAGCTCAGCCAAGGCTGTGGCCACGCAGCAGTCACAGCAGCCACGGGTGGGAATCCAATCTGCTGGGGCTGCTTCCATCCCCTTGTTCATGACAGATAAACTTCCTTAGGATGGAGGCATCTTTTATTCTGTTTCTCTGTTTATTACCAGCATCTGGGGTAAACCTGTCACACCATTTCTAGCAAGAAGGGGAAGGTTAAATTCTCAATTACCTGTTGAGCCCTGTTGTGGCTCCACAGCGCCCTTTAGTTCCTCCAGAGGAGACTGCAGCAGCTCCAGGGCCTGCCTGGGCAGGAAGGGTGAGCTGAAGGAACAGCAGGGACAGCTCTGCCTGATCCCAAGGGAGTTTACAGCTGCATCAGCCCGAGAAACTATTGATGGTCAAAAAACGACCACTAACTGCACCCCACCACGGGAAAAGACTTGGTATATGGTGAGGAATGATCTCCTGTTTCTGGGGTACCTGCTCTCCCTTCCAGCTGCTCTCTGCCCTTGCCCAGCCCAAAGAGCTGGGGGGACCAGCTGCCTCTTGCTTGAGCATTCGTGCCAAGCAACCCCACCTCAGCAACTGGCACAAAGCAAAATGCCCCAAAGTACTGCCAGCAGGAGGCCTCTTCTGGGTTTGGGAACCCTAGAAACTGGTTAACTAAGGACTACTTTAATCCCTGCACCATTTGTACTGAGAAATGAGCCCTTGCAGCAAAGCCTTGATGGCAGATCCCCTCCCCATTTCCATGAGCAGCCCAGGCAGAGCATGTGCACACCAGCTGTTGGGTTCAGGTCTTTATTCTCAGGTAGAGAAGCTAGTGGAGCCTATGCAAACAAATATAAGACAAACCTACTTTGAGAATTGTCTCTTATGCTCCAGGGTTTTGATTGCTGATGAATTCCTGGAGCAGAGCTTGCACTTCTCCTCGCCGGCTCATCTTGGCTGCCTTGCCCTGGAAGCGGCCGCGCTTCCCAGCTCCTTTCCCTCCCAGTAGTTCTGCCACCCTGCAGCAGCAACAGCACAGGCTGGAGCTCAGGCTGCTCCAGCACACACAGATCCCTGCCTGGATCACACTGTGCAGCTGCTCGTCATGTCTGCAACATCAGAATTCTCATCCGAGTTAAATAATTCACTAAACACGTTACCTGGGACCTAAATTTTCAACTGCTTCAACAGGTCCAGCTAAAAGGAAGAGTCCTGCTTCTTTTTCATCTCCCACAGTCAGGAACAGCAGGGTTTCCTGTGGACAGAGATGGGCTTTGCTCTAGATAAATCAGTGCTTTCCACACTGGCCACAGGACACAAACAGCAAACTGACAATTTCAAAGTCTATGTGCATTATTGAGACTGAGACTGCTTGGGGTATCCCAAGTTAAAAGGATACAGCTGAATTAGGTGGTTGTGACTGAAACTTGCTGTTCTTTATATTCTACTCCTACCTAATCCTATCCTAACCTATTTCAGCCAGTGAGGCTCTGTACAGCTCTTGGGGGCTCTTCTCCAGTGCTCTGAATTCTCACTGTTGAGGACTGCCCTACAGACTGAGGCTGCTGGGCACAGGTAACCTCAGGTACCTGTCAAAGGAGCCAGATCTGCAGATGATGACTGTGGCAGAACAGCAGCCTGGCCAGCCCCTGTCCATGTAAAACTGAGCTGGAAAACCAGTGGTGCCAGTTTAGTCTTCATCAGTGACTCACCTCTGTCCCAATCTCATTAGCAATGATGTTCATAAATTCAGAATCACCCTCTTTCCTGTATGGATGGATAAAATAAAACCACTTCAGAAAGAAGCAAAACCCCCCTCCTAGAGTACAAAATCTCAATCAGAAACCAAGTGCCTGATTAGGGATTTTGGCCTCTTGCTCTTATTTGTCTATATATGTAAATCCTCACTGGGTACTCCTTTAGGAATTATCCAAGTGTTATCTTTAAGAAATAGAGCTCCCTGGTTTTACTTGAAAATATCAAGTGCAGAGGGAATTAGATGGACACAGCAATTTCTCAGCTACAGCATCAGAAGAATTTAGTGACTGAATTACAGATTCCTTTAATTACACAACTTTGCAGCAGGCCAAGGCAGTTTAATATTGTATTTTCTTTGTTTACATTCTTAAGAAAACAAGCTGCTCTCACAAGGTGTGAGAGATCCAAGAGCCATAAAATGTGAGGGATGCTGTTGGCCCCTCTTCCCTGAGCTCCCCCATACCTGTGCAATACAAACAGCTGCTTTGGAGCAGGTTTGCTCTTGAAGTCCCGGGCTATCAAAACAGCAATGTCTCTAAGCAGGTTCAGGTTATTCTGAAAGAAAAGAAAATTAACTGTACTGGAGCTGGAAAAGCCAGTGTGAACACAGTGGTGTTCCCAGAGGTTTGAGCACTTTTCGTAAAATCCACAAAAACTGAAGCCAATGATTTGACTCCCAGTTACCACAACTAATGGTTTACAGGAAATAGTGACAAACCACTTTTTCCAGCCATTCTTGTACCTTCTGGAGCAGTTTCACAGAGCTCTGCAGTCTCTTCACAGCCTCTACATGCTCACCTGGTCCATTTCTGAAAGAAATGAGAGATTTTGGATCACTGCTTTGAAGGACAAAGGAAGGATTTCCTAAAGGAGTAAAACAGACAACATCACACAGCCCCACAACATGCACCCTGAGGCTTATGTGGTGTTTCTCAGGAAGAGGAGTGAAGATGAAATAACAGAAGAGGAAAGGGGATTACTTGAGCAGGGAGGTTAGAGCCTTCTCAGTACTGTGACTTTGTTCGATTGACTTCAGCACTCTGTTTCCCACCAAGAAAACCAAGTTGGTTTTGTTCTTTTTCCCTTTTTCCACGCCAAGGAGTTTAATAACCTTCAAAAGTAAATCAACCTGGTCAGAACAGCATTTTGGTAATTCACATAGGCAGTCAGTTCCTGCCAGATTATGCCTTGTAATGAATTTTGACTCTCTGATAGTGAAAATAAATAGATTAAAATCAGCCATAAGGTCAATATACAAAAAAAAAAAAAAAAAAAAAAAGGGGTGATGGTACAGTGGAATTTATGCAATCTTCTAGCCATGGGATGTACTCTACAGGGCATCTGGATGTATCTGCTGAGAAACAGACTCCAACCAATGACTGAGAAAGTACAAATACTTAAAGGCAGGTCTAGGATTTTATCACCATTTCCCTGCACAGACTTCTCATCCATGATGAATGCTCAAAAATATCAGAGATTCAAGCAGAAGGAATATGGCCAACACCCCTAGCAGTGCAAAAACATCACTGCTGTACACAGGGCTGAGTTCTGCAACAAGGAAACAAAAGCTCCTGAGGCACCCAGCCCGTGTGTGACCATCCTGGGGCTCCCTCAGCCTGGGGCTCTGCCTCCCCCTTCCCCACCAGCACAGCCTGGAGCAGCCTGTGGATCCCAGGGACTCTGGCTGTACTTCATGTGGAGCGTGGCTCCCAGAGGCAGCCCAGCTGCAGGAGCCCACCTGGAGGTCACTCAGGTTGGAGACGTGAGTCCCACAGCACAGGTTGGAGTCGATGCCTTCGATGTCCACCACCCGCACCGGCCCCGCGTGGTCATCGGGCAGCCCCCGGCTCCTCACCTGGCACAGGAGAAGGGTGACAAAGCAGGTGACATCTGTGCTCAGTTTTTCCATGAACAACAGCAGTTCTCCCCCACCACTCACTGTTTCAACTTCAGGGTCATCTGCAGCCAGTTCCCTCACTGTTACAGGGACCCTGTCCCGGATTTTCTCGTTCACGCTCTCCTCCAGGGCCTGGAGCTGCTCTGCTGTCACCACGGGGGTGTCCAGCTCAATGACACTGCGCTGACGGCCCAGCTCCCTGCACCAAGGAGGAACAACTGCTGAGACCAGCTGGGAGGTGCCTTTGTGCAGCAGCAGCATCCCACTGCTGGCAATGTGGCGACTGAAACAAAACAGACTTCCCTCCTCTCCCTGTTATGTTCAAAGCACCAGGTGGAACCCAAACACTTAAGGAGGACAAGACAGAGCAAATACTTTGTACATCTTCTCTCCAGGTCAGTCACTTCTCCTGCAATGTCTGAGCTCAAATAAACCATCCAAATTGCTTTTGGTGTTCAAGTGCTCAGGCTCTGTGCAGGGTAGCATGGTGGCACGTGCCAAATGGGTCAAAAGAAACCTTTATCCTGCTCACCATGAAGTTGTCTTGAATCCAAACATCTGTTCTGCAACGGCACTGATGAGATGCTGTCCTGGAAGAGATGTGCAAGCACTAGCTCTGAGTGCCACTGGCATTTTCAGTCAGGTCGTGTCTTTCCTGCTGACATTCTCCACAACAGGTGAGCGCTGGGTGCTGAGGGGCTCCTGCCAGAGCTCAGGAGCAGCAAGGAGAAGCTCTGGCCTCGTGAGCCTCAGCTCCCGGTACTGCAGCACACGCTGTGCAAAGCAGGCTGAACTTTCTCTTCCAAACCTGTTTTTGGTGCGTTTACAAGCCAGGGAGAGCTCGCAGAGGGACACCTGCTGCCCCCAGCAACCCCGGGAACAAACTGCGCACACAGAGCTGGCGGATTTCTCCCCACCCTGACCGGGATGGGGCCACGGTGTGCGCTGACCGCCCCCCGCCGCACCGGCACGGCCCGCGGGCTGCTCCGTGCGCTCCCCGGTACCGGCACGGACCTGAATGCTGCTGCATGTGGTCGAAGCGGCGCTCCCAGTCCAGCGACAGCAGCACTTCAGCCCCCGGTTCCAGCGCGGCCGGCACGAAATGCACGGCCTCGGTGCCCCGCCGTGTCACCCGCAGCACCGGCACGTCCCCGATGAGGCCGCGATCGTCCGGCTGCGGACACGGGACATCAGCGCCGCCGGTCCCGGCCCGGCCCCCGCCCCGCCCGGCCCGGCCCGTACCTGCCCGCCGCCCTCGGGGAAGAGGATGGTGTCCTCCAGCACCACCTGGAACCCGTGCACCGGCTCCCCGCCGCCCTCGGGCCGCAGCTCGGCCGCCCGGCACGACACCACCCTGGTGGTGAACTGAGACAGAGACGGCGGCGCCGTGAGGGCCCGCCCGGGCCTGCCCCGCAACCCGGCCCCGGCCCGACGCTACCTGCCGGGCCCAGCTGTCCCGCTGGCACCGGAACACCATCGCGACCGCTCGGCACAAGGGAGCGGGGACTGGAGGAGGGACAGGGACACAGACAGGGACGGGGAGTGGCGGTAGCGGCCGCCGTGCGGCGAGCGGGCGGGGCCTGCACGGGGACGCGCGGGCGCGCTCCCGGCGGGGCCGGCGCGGGTGAGCGGCTCCCGGGGCCCGGCGCGGCACACGGCACACGGCTGCGGCAGTTCACGTTTATTGCCCCGTGCCCCGCCAGGTTAGCCGGCTGCGGCAGACCGGACCGCGTCCGCCGCCCAGGGTCGGGAGCGATGCCCGCGGCGGCGCTCGGGCTGAGGCGGCTCCGCTTCCTCGGAGAACCCTGCCCGCGCTGCTCCCCGGTGCGTGCTGCCGGTGCACCGGCTGACTCCCGCGGCGTCCCCAGGGGCCTGGGCATCAGTCATCCTGCGGGAGGGAGGAGCGAGGTGCCAGGGACGGGGCCGACACCGGGCCGGCCCCGGTGGCAGCGGGGGGCACCAGCCGGTTGTCCCGGGGAGCGTTCCTACGGGACAGGCGGCCCGAGGGGTGCAGCGGGAGGTGCTGCCGGTGCCCCGGAGCCGGCGGAAGGCTGAGGCTGGGTTGTGCTCGGCAGGTGGTACTTACATCCAGGTCATCCATGGCCGGCGGGGGGCCTTTTTCTGTCACCTTCTCCAGCATCTGGATGGGAAACAAACATCTGGATTCCCAAATTCCCGGCGTTCCCCCATCCCACACACCCATATGATGTGCCCCAGGATCCTGAGGCCGGTGGCCCAGCTCACCTCTGCATACTGTTCCACCATGGCCCTCTCCACCTCCTCGTCCCCTTCCCAGTCTCGCCAGTTGTCAAAGTCCACGGAGAGCCAGGCTGGCTGTGGGCACAGAGAGCATCCCCTGAGTCGGGGAGCAGCACTGCAGGGACCTGCAGCCCAGGGGCAGCTCCTGCACAGGTGAAGGGCAAGGGCAGGAAGCAGGAGTGTCCCTTTGCCTGCAGGCACTGGTCCTGATCCTGAGTGTGTCAAGGAAAAGAGGTGCCACATCCTTCCTGGAGGGCAGAAGTCTGTGGGCTAGTGGTGATTATCAGGTAGGGCTTTTTGGGAGCTCTGTCTTGGGACCCCTGTGGAAGGCTCTGTGTGTGTCCTGGGGGCAGGCTGGTTCCTAGGAGCCAGGAGGTGCTGAGTGGGGACAGTACATGTGCTGAGGCACCAAGCACCACACACACCTTGATGTTCTCCTTGGTGATGCGTGGCCAGGCCACTTTCTCCTTCCACTTCCTCATAAAGCACGTGATGGAGCGGTCAGAGCGCTTCTCCCGTGAGTCCTGCCAAGAGATTGGGGTGCCTCAGGGTCTGCCAGGCTCCTCTCTGCTCAGCCCTGTGCGGGCTGTGGGGTCACAGAACCACAGAGACAGGTTGTTTCTGGCTCAAGGCAGCAGCGTGAGCATCAGCCCCAGGGCTGGGGCTCTCAGGATGGGCAGCATTCAGTGTTAAGCAGTGTTGCTCAATACTGCACAGATTGGCTCTGACTCTGAGCCTGACAGAGGCTGTCAGAGAACAGTTTGTTGGCGGGAAACCTCACCTTGGAGTTGACTCTGGCGTACAGGTTGATCTCGTTGTAGAACTCCACACCGTCTGCATTTTTGCAACTGCCAAAACATTGTAACAACCAGGCTTAGGAGGGAGCTGAGTCCACGCATGCTGTCCTTTCACGGAGTCCTGCTCCTCTGAACCATCCCCAGAGCAGAGCCGTGTCGGTGGGCAGGGCAGCGGCAGCTCACCTGAACACCAGCCGGTGGTCCTCGATGACGACCTTCACGTCCGTGCTGTCCTCCACACAGAACTCCAGGTACACGTACCGGGGCCGGTCGTACCACAGCGTCTTTGCGGGTTGCCTTGGGGAAGAGCAGAGCGGCGGGTATCACCATCACCATCACCAGCGGGCATTTCCCGGTGCCCAGCGGTGCTCGGCAAGGGGCTGGGGGGGAGGAAAGGGCCCCGAGCACCGGCTCTGACAGTGCCGAGCCCCGGGACGGGCAGAGGGAGCCGGGCGGGTGCCGACCGCGGCTGGGAGCGGACACCGGCCCCGTGACTCTCCCCGCTGCCGTCCCACACGCCCCTGGCTGGTGGGTCGGCGGGGCCCGGCCGGCCTGTGGCCGCTCCCCTCCGCCCCTAGCCCGGCGCTGCCCGCTGCTCCAGATCGGAGGCTCCTGCCGGGCGCTGACTCTACCGGGCACCGGGCGCTTTACACGGGTTCCCTGCGCCGCCTGTCCCGTCCGGCCGTGCTCACCTCGCCATGGCGGTGCCGACCCCGCCCCGCGCTATTTCGGGCCGGGGGCGCGGCTGCCGGACCGGGCAGGCCGGGCCGGGCCGGGCCCGGGGCAGCCAACCCGCGGCCCCGTCACCGCCCCCCGCTCCCCCCGGTGCGCGCCCCCGGGGCCGCCGCCGCCGCCGCGCCGCGAGGGGGCGCGCTGGCCCCGCCCGCTCCCGCCCCCCAGCGCCAAGATGGCGGCGGCGTCACGGCGCCGGTAGCGGCGGCTATGGAGGGAGAGAGCGGCTCGCTGGGCCCCGGCGAGCGCTGGGCGCCGGTGGGCGCTGTGTCGGCGGAGGAGGACGAGGATGAGGAGGACGAAGAAGCGGCGGCTACCGGGGGAGATTCGGCGGAGTCGGTGCCGCAGCTGCGGGCCGAGCGGCGCCGGCTGCACGGGGCGCTGCTGGCGCTC
This sequence comes from Setophaga petechia, assembly GCA_024362935.1. Lineage (NCBI taxonomy): Eukaryota > Metazoa > Chordata > Aves > Passeriformes > Parulidae > Setophaga > Setophaga petechia. The sequence goes on along the minus strand of JANCRA010000044.1, from coordinate 2,043,629 downwards.
GCCTCGCACTTCGCTCAGGTGCAGTTCCGGCTGCGGCAGGTGGCCCGGGCCGGCCCGGCCGAGCAGCAGCGCCTGCTCCGCGACCTCGAGGACTTCGCCTTCCGCGGCTGCCCCGCACCGCTACCCCACGGTCTCGGCGCCGCTCCGGTGAGTGGAGCCTTTGCCGGGCATGGCCCCGCGGTCGGTGTGTGGGTTTAACCCCGTCTGGAGCGCATTAGGGCGGCTGCGGTCCCGCTGCCGGGAGCGGCTCGGCGGCTGCGCTGCCCGCGGTGCTCGGTTTGCGCGGAGCTCGCAGGCTCCTGGGGACTCGCTGCCAGCTCGCAGGGATGTGCCTTACAGCCCTGAGCGGTGTGTCACCGCTCCACGCCCTGGTACAGCACGGCTGACTCACAGGATCTGTGATATGTACGTGTTATTTGGCCTCTTTCTTCCTGGATCCTGGCCTTGTGGGACACGACGTGGGTGCAAGAGGTGCTTCCCCTGCTTATCAGATGAGGTGATGTAGCTGGTACCTCTGCTTGGTCCTCACATTTCTCTCTCAGACTGATTTGCAGTGCTGACTAGTGAAGTACATGAGCTGCAGGAGATACTCCTCACATCATAATCCAGTTCTCTGTGGCTTGGGTATGACAATAAGCCTTCAATTTTATTTGGTGATAACTTTTTTTCAGGGTGAGCGAGAGAAGCAGGAGCAAATTGAGGTCCAGAAGGAGAAGCAGAAGGAGCTGATCCTGCAGCTCAAGACACAGCTGGATGACCTTGAGACCTTTGCTTACCAAGAGGGCAGCTATGATTCCCTGCCACAGTCTGTGGTTATGGAAAGACAACGGGTAAGGCTCACAAATCCTCCTGTTGTATTTCCCAGCCTTTGAGTGTCTTACATACTGCAGGCAATCATCAGTCTGTATTTCTCACCAGCAGCTATAGAGTGTCAGGAGTTTGTCTACATATATGAACCTGTCGTGTTTTTTGCAGTTATTTCTGTGCAATAAAGGTGTCCTGTTTCTGAGGGAACCTCTGGGAAAGGAGTTATTTTTTCCTGAAGAATTTGAAATTGTTTTAAAACCAGTGCTGCCCCTCCTTGTTCTGTGCAATCCCTCCAAAGTGCAAGTTTGCTCCAGCCCAGCACTCTGTGCCTCTATGTTAAACATGAATCATTACCCTGCAGAGCTGGATCAGCTTCTCCCCTCTCGTTGATGTAAAAATTCATTTGATGTAAAAAATTATTTGAGAAAGCTCCCAGGCAGCAGTGCCACATGGTGAAATCACACTGCTCACTTGTGTTTTGCAGATGATTATAAATGAGTTGATAAAGAAGCTGGACATGGACTTGAGTGAGGATTTTGCAACGCTCTCTCCAGAAGAGCTGCGGCAGAGGGTGGATGCTGCCATAGCACAGATTGTGAATCCAGCCAGGGTGAAGGAGCAGCTGGTGGAACAGCTGAAGACCCAGATAAGGGACCTCGAAATGTTCATCAACTTCATTCAGGGTCAGTGATGAGTTTTTGAATGAGCAGACTGAATTGCTTTGTAATTCCCTGACGTAGTCATGAGGAGGAAAGTCACAGATGTCAGGAGATGCAGGAACAGCTTCTGGGTCACAGGAAAGTACAAATCTCTCTAAACTGATGAGGTGAGGAAAGGTATTAATAGAGTGACAAAAGAGGTTTAGAGGGGTCTGAGGAATGTTGACCTTAATACTTGGGATTTGCAGCTGAAGTTCACAAATGTGAAATAATGATGTGAAATCCTTTTTGTAGATGAAGTTGGAAGCTCTGGCAAGGCAGAAGATGGTCACTGTGACTGTGGAGGCTCCTACAAACCCAGCACCCGACCTCCTGGGAACAGAGGTGGGCACTGCAGGGCTCAGCACTGTCAGCTCCTCCCTGGAGCTTTGATCAGCACCAACCAGTCATTGTGTGCTTTTTCCTGGCACCTGGTTTCTGTGCATTGGCACTCTCTCTGCTGAAGGCCCGTGTCCTGTTCCTTTACCCTCCTTCCATGGGATCCCCAGGGTAGTCACAGAGCCTGAGCAAGTGGCGTGGAGGGTGGGCTCAGTTCTCAGTGGGAGGCAGGAAGAGACTGCAGATACTTGTTGCAAAACACACTGTAATTTGTGCTCTTCAGGCTGTGAGCTCTGTGAGTTGGGGGGGATCCAGTGTTCTTTAGAGTTTGAGACCTCCCTACTTATCTCTTGAACCTGCTGGAAATACAATAATGTAGCATGAGGCATCTGCTGCTTACTCAGAATGTTAACCTGAAGGGATTTTCAGATATTTGCACTCCCTTTGTGTGTATGAGACGAAGAGTTGTTGACTCCCTAATGAGAATATGTTTTTCTCTTTTCTAACCTGGTCAGTGAACCCAGAAGATGCCAGAAGGATGCAAGAAACAGGCCTGCAGCTCATGCGCCGCGTGCTGGCCGTGCTGCAGATCTTTGCTGTCAGCCAGTTTGGCTGTGCCACGGGTCAGATCCCTCGCACCCTCTGGCAGAAGGACCAGGACAACCAGGACTTCTCCCCCTTAATAGAGAAACTGGAGCTGTCGGTGGAGCGGGTGAGGCAGCTAGCCCTGAAACACCAGCAGGCAGAGCACGTTATCTGCTCCTCTGAGCTGCAGGACGTTCCCCTGGGCGGCAGAGACGAGCTGACCCTGGCTGTGCGCAGGGAGCTGACCCTGGCCCTGCGGGACCTGCTGGCCCACGGGCTCTACGCCTCCTCCCCAGGCATGAGCCTGGTGCTGGCTCCCATCGCCTGCTTGATTCCCGCCTTCACCCCCTCACCGCAGACCATGCACCCCTGGGAACTCTTTGTCAAGTACTACAAGGCCAAGAACGGACGAGCCTTCGTGGAATCCCCGGCTCGCAAGCTGTCCCAGTCCTTCGCCTTGCCCGTGACGGGAGCGGTGGTGGCCACCCCCAAGCAGAGCCTGCTGGCAGCCATCCACACGGTGCTCACGGAGCACGGCCCCTTCAAGCGCAGCGCGGACTCGGAGCTGAAGGCACTGGTGTGCATGGCGCTCAACGAGCAGCGCCTGGTCTCGTGGCTCAACCTCATCTGCAAGTCTGGAGCTCTGGTTCAGTCTCACTACCAGCCCTGGAGCTACATGGCCAACACCGGCTTTGAAAGCGCCCTCACCCTCCTCAGCCGCCTGAGCAACTTGAAGTTCAACCTCCCGGTTGACCTGGCTGTTCGGCAGCTGAAAAACATCAAAGATGCGTTTTGATGTGTTTTTATTGCCGTTCATCCATTTTTCCACTAGTAGGCAGCTGTTGGGCTCAAGATGCCTGGCTTTTGTAAGACCAAGTTTGTCTGTTTGGTATTTGCTTTTAGGGAAATCTTAGGGTCTCGTGTTGTTGGCAGTGTGTTGTCTGCTGGAGGCTGCAGGTTGGGCAGCAGCACCTCACCCTGCCCACTCCCTGCTGCTCTCGGGTCCTGCCCAGTGGCCAGTGACAGTTCAGGGGTTGGGGACAGAGGCCTGGCCATAGGGACTGCCCGTGGGATGTGCAGTGAGCTCCTTTGTGGTTGTATCACGCAGTCTCTGCTCTCTACACCTTGCACACACACGATCCCTCATGGAGGAGGGAGCTGGCAGGGTTTGAGGCACCTTGGGGACTGTCTGACCTCCCCCGGTAGGAGAAGATGAGGGTCGGGCCAGAGGTGCCCGCGGGCTCCTCCAGCGGCTCTGCAGTCTGTGTCCCTTGGGCTGTCCCTTTGTCCAACGGACCCAGCTCCTTGTTCCGGGCTTTTGTGGGGCGTCAGCGCCGCCCGCTGTCCCGCGGGGTATATTAAACACCGCTGTACTACCTGTGGGCCGAGCTCGCCGCTGTCCCGTGTGCTCTGTCCGTTACCGGGGCTGGGAGGGGGCGGGCGAGGCGGACACCCGGCATCGCCGGGGCAGGGGTGGCTGAGGCGGGCACGGCACCGCCGTGCCTGGGGGTACGGGGAAAGCGGACACCGGCACCGCCGGGGTGGGGATGACTGAGGCGGACACCGGCACCGCCGTGCCTGGGGGTACGGGGGAAGCGGACACCGGTACGGCCGTGCCGGGGCGGGGGCGGCTGAGGCGGACACGGCACCGGCGCCGGCAGCAGCTCCCGGCGGCGCGGCGGAAGTGACGCAGGGTGTCGGGGTAAAAGCCGGGCGCTGCCTTCCATTTGTCTTCCGGCCCAGCGCCATCGCAGCGGAGCCTCGGTGAGAGCGGGCGGGCGCGGCATCCGCCGCCATCCGCGGGGGTGGCGGCCGGGGCGAGGGTGGCGGGCTCGGTCTGACTGCCGGCTGCTGTCTCCGCAGAGATGGGGAAGTTCATGAAGCCGGGGAAGGTGGTGCTGGTGCTGGCCGGCCGCTACTCGGGGCGCAAGGCCGTCATCGTGAAGGTGAGCGTGGGGCTGGGCCGGCGGGGCCGGGACGAGCGGGAGACCGGGGGGCGGCACGGGCATGGGTCCTGCGGGGCCCACGGGGCCGCGGCTCTAAGGTGCCACCTCCGCCGCGGCCCCTCGGTGCGATCGCCGCCGCCGCGGCCTGTTTGTTTCAGAACATCGACGATGGCACCTCGGACCGGCCGTACAGCCATGCCTTGGTGGCCGGCATCGACCGCTACCCGCGTAAGGTGACTGCTGCCATGGGCAAGAAAAAGATCGCTAAAAGGTCCAAGATCAAGTCCTTCGTGAAGGTTTACAACTACAACCACCTGATGCCCACCCGGTGAGTGCTGCTGCCGGCTGCTTTCGTGGTTCCTGTGTTTTCTACTGAATACCGAGAGTTACCAGGGCTGTTAATGCCGTGGCTGAATGAATGTGAGGCTCAGGCTCTGCAGAAATGGAGCTGGGCTCTGAGGCTGAGTGGAAATATTAATGAGCTTTTGGGATGACACAGCTGCTCTTATTTCAGCCACACTGATCTTCCCTTTGCTCAGAGGGTGTCAGGTGAGCAGTTTGTGAGGGTCTGGAGCTGGCAGAGCCATTTCTTACTGTGCCTCAGGGCTGTCAGAGCAACTCCCAGGCACCACATGGAACAGAGCTGCATATCCCTCAGAAAGGGTATGGCTTCTTTATGGGCTGAACTGAGACTGCTTTGATGGTTTGGTTATTCCTGAGCTGAGGAGACTTTAGGAGCTGTAAGTCCTTGTTTGGACATTAGAATGTGCTTGGTTTTCAGCCCTGTGCCAGGTACCATGCTCCTTTTGAACTGTTCTGCTCTCTGCCAGGTATTCTGTGGATATTCCCCTGGACAAAACAGTGGTCAACAAGGACGTGTTCAGGGATCCCGCTCTGAAACGCAAAGCAAGGCGTGAAGCCAAGGTGAAATTTGAGGAGAGGTGAGTTGGGAGTTCATCTCAGTGCTGTTTGTGCTATTACAGGTGTGAGGGGTCAGTGTCACTGTGCTGCAGTCTGTGCATTTCCAAGTTGGCACTTCCACCCTGGCTTCTTTGCAGGAGTGTTTGTTGAGTGTGTTCTTCTCACCTGTGTGTGTGTGCACCATTGTGCCAGCACCTGTGGGGCCTTTCATGTGCCACAGGATGATCTGACAAGGTGCTGCCAGTTCATCCTCTCTCTTATCACTGGGCTGGGTGGGCCAGGGCAGTGCTGATGCTTTGTGTGGGAGTGCTTGTGTTCCTGCTCTTTCTTGATGGGTTTCTGTTCAGAAGCTCCTTCAGAGGAAGGAGCTGTGTGGCCTCAGTGGGACACAGTGTCTCAGGCAGCCCCTGAGCTGTTCTCCAAGGGCATCTCCCCCTGCCCCATGAGGTGTACAGTGGGATGGCCGTGTCCTGTGCTTGTACCCATTGAGGTGGAAACTGCCACAGTATAAGTGTCTTTAAACTTGGAACCTGGCACTTCCCTTGGTATTTCAATATTTAAAGTGGGTTTAGTTGTAGCCCAGGCCATAGAGATGAGGTGAATTACCTCTGGGTGAATTAGGTGCTACATTCTGTCTGTCTGGGACAGCTCAGGTGCAGGTTTGGTGCTGTTACCTGCTCGTGGACACCCTTTAACCTGTGTGTTCTCTTTCAGGTACAAAACTGGCAAGAATAAGTGGTTCTTCCAGAAGCTGCGATTCTAAGGGTGTAACGAGGTTACATCAATAAATGTTTATTAAAAACCATGCCTTTTTTGTCATTTAGCAAACAAGCAGTGGCCTTTGTGGTGTGGTCATGGTGCTTGCTCTGTGTCTCTTTGGAGCTCGGGAGGGAGCCATTGCAGTCCAGGGGAGCAGGGCCTGGGTCGAGTTCTAAATCCAAGAGTGGGGCAGGAATGGACCAGTTAATATTTAGTAGCTGGTCCATTCAGAGTAGTTTATATTTAGTAGCTGGTCTGTTTGGAAGAGTTTATGCCTATATTTACTAGTTGGTCCGTTCAGAAGAGTTGATTCCTATATTTACTAGCTGGTCCATTCAAAACAGTTTATTTCTATATTTAGTAGCTGGTCAATTTGAAAGAGTTTATATTTAGTAACTGGTCCGTTCGGAAGAGTTTATTCCTCTATTTACTAGCTGGTCCGTTCAATACAATTTATTCCTATATTTACTAGCCTGGTCCGTTCAGAACAGTTTATTCTTGTATTTAGCAGCTGGTCCGTTCCTGGCAGGCCCGGTGGGTGCTCGGAAGGCGAATCAGGCGGGGTGGGGATGGAGGAAGAGGAGGAGGCGATGAGGGACCGGACGGGGCTGGGCGGGCCCCGCGTTCCACCGCCCTCGGGCCGCGGCCGGGGCTGCGCTCGGAGGGGCCGGGGCGGGGCGAGTTCGCGAACCGAAAGCGAAAGATGAGAGCGGACACGGGGCCCCCGGTAGCACGGACTGAGTAGGGAGAGCGGTCTCGGTGAGCAGGGCAGGACACCCCGAGGGACCGGGGATGGATTCGGAGGAGGTGAGGAAGAGCCGAGCCACGGGGAAAGGCGGGCGGGGGTTCGCGCAGCGCGGCTGAGACCCCTCCTGTCTTTAGGAATCCTTCGTCCGGCTGCGGGACGAGAGCCTGCAGAGCCCCGAGCAGCTCCGGCAGGAGATCGAGCTCTGCAAGGTGGGTCCGGCTGCTCCGACAGGGCTGGGGCGGCCGCGTCCCAACTGTGCGGGATCCGCCCGCTCCGCCCTGGCCAGGAGCTCGAGGCTTCTCTAGGACTCAGAGGCGGCAGAGAGGAGCAATCCCATGGAGGGGAGAGCCTGTTCTAGGGCACAGCCTGTGCCGGGGCTGGGTGGCTGCTGGGGGGGATACAGCGTCGTCAGGGTCTTGCTGTCTGATGGTGCTTCTCACAGGAGCTTTGCAGTGCTCTGGAGAAAGACCATGCAAAGCTACTATCGGCCAAGGAAGCTGCAGAGCAAAGGATACAAGAGCTGAAGAAAGAAGAACTTCAAAGAGCTTTAGAGCAACAGCTGTCTTTAAATGGAGGTGAAGAAAGAGCACACCAGGTCAGTGTTCAGTGGATGGCCTAGGTTTGGAAAGGTGGCAGGGGCTGCACGGTGCAGGTCACTGCTCTGAGATCACTTGCCTGGGATCTGGTGGAGGTTTCATGGGGAACACAAGGCCTGTGCTGAGAAGTGAGGCAGTGCTGCAGCGAGGGGAGGGTTGTCCTCAAAGGAGAGGAATCAGGACAGAGCTGCAGGCAGTGAAGAGCCAGAGAATGGGCTGGAGCTGTGTGCCCAGGAACAGTGCTGTGCTCAGAACAGAAATGTACTGCAGCCCTTTGTGTCCTGGTGTTCCCTACTTCCCACTCTGTCCTTCCTTCCTTCCTTCTAGATTGCTGAAATAAGGGAGAAGAACAGCAGTCTGAGGCAGCAGAAGCAAGTTCTGGAAAATAAACTGGAAGAATTGATGAAGAAGGTCGTCTGGAATGATCCTGGGATGGTAACAGAGTGTGTGTGGGCAGTTGAGTCTGCTGGCAAGGGCACAAGGCTGGCTGGAGAAGCTGCAGGTGAATGCAGCTGGGCACTGTGTGATGACTGGAACAGCTCCTCTGCCAGGGCCAGGAGCTCTGGTCATGGCTTTGGGATTCCAGGCACAGTCAGACACTAGGAGAGACTCTGCTGAGGTTCTCCAGCAGTTTATTTGAGCCATGAGCTTATTTCTCGTCCATGGATTGGCAGGGACATGCCCTGTGCAGGGTCCAGTCTCCTCCAGGTGCTGTATCTACTTGTACCTAGGTACTGTCTTCCTTGCCAGAAAAGAAAATGATCTTTAAGGGACTCCCAGCAAACAAGGAGGACATGAACAAGCTGATGCTCACCCCACTGATCCGCTTCCCTCTGCCTGGGGGCTCAGCTCTCATCACCTTTGAGGATGCAGAGGGTAAGTGTGAGAAGAGCTCTGCTCTGGCCAGTCTGGCCAGGTGTCCTCAATCATTTTGGGGCCTGCCCTGTGTCCCCTCCCTGTGCCAGAGTTTGATGCTCCCCCTCTCCCTGCCTTGTGTGGGGCTGTGCCCCCTCCCCAGCACCTTTGCTGTGCCGTGTCCTGTTGTGGAAAGTGCTGGGCAGTCACTCCCCTGTGCTGGGGGCTCTCCCTGCCCGCAGTGGCCCAGAGGATCATAAAGAAGAGGGAGCACATGGTGGAGCTGAGCTGTGGGCAGCTGGAGGAGCTCGACCAGTGCAGAGTGAAAGTGCAGGCAGTGCCCATGGACATCCTGCTGCCATCTGCCCTGGAGGTAGGGCCCGTGGCTCCCCATGCCATGGGGGTGCCCTGGACACGCTGCTTCCCCTGTCTGAGCCTGCCTCAACCAGGGCACTGCTCCCCTGAGCTCTGGGGCCAGTCCTGCCCTGGCACTGACTGGCTGGTGCCACCCACAGATCAGGCTGACTCAGAGCAAAAGGAGCATCCTTGTGTCTGACTTACCCAGCCTGGACATCCCCAAGGAGGCACTGCTGGACAAGCTGGAGCTCTTCTTCAGCAAGACAAAGAATGGGGGCAGCGAGGTGGAGAGCAGAAATTTCCTGGAGGATTCTCAGCAGGTGGTGCTGACCTTCACACGGGATGGAGGTGCGTGGGGTGTGCTGAGCCTGGGTGGCTGGCAAGGGTGGAGCAGCGCAGCCTGCTCTGGGGGGAAATCTCCTGAGAGCAGCTGAATCTGTGTTTGAGGAACAGGGAATGTAGAGTGAGCCCCAGGCTGTCCTGCCTCCCCCAAAACTGTGCTGGTGTGGGTGAGCTGGGCAGTGTCAGCCTTGGTGCCTATGCCAGGGACAGAACCTCCCCTGGAGCTGACCTGGACAGCTCAGGGCTTTTCTCTCCATATGCAGTGGCAGAGCCGCTAATTGAAAGAGGACATACCGAGGTGCCCATTGGGAAAGGGAAATACAAAATCAAAATATCACCATGCATGTGTGGAGACATCTCTAACCTGCAGGTAAGGGCATGAACCCTGTGCAAGCAGCACCTCCCAGCCTGGGTGAAGGCAGCACAGCTGGGGGGGCTCCCGAAGCCCCTCTCCCTGCGTTGCTCTGCACTCCCCCCCTACTCTGCCCAGCTCCAGCCCTCCCGCTGCCCCAGGACCGTCCTGCTCCTGGGCATCCCCGATGTGCTGAGCGTGGAGTCCACGAGAGACGCCCTGGAGATCCACTTCCAGAAGGCCAGCCGCGGCGGCGGCGAGGTGGATGCGCTCGCCTATGTCCCAGCGGGGCAGACAGGGGTGGCCGTGTTCGTGGAGGACACTGCGGGCTAGTCCTGGCCAGATACGGGCTAGTCCTGGCCAGATACGGGCTAGTCGTGGCTCAGCCTGAAGCTGAGAAGCTCCGTGCGTCCGTTGACCCGCGGGCACGGGAGAAATTAAAAGCGTCTGTTGGAAGCACCCACCGTGTCTGTTGTGTTGGGGCCGGGCCGGGCGTTGCCTGCAGGGCCGGGGCGAGGCTGAACCCCCTCCCGTCCGTGCTCTGAGGGGCCGGGGCGAAGCTGAACCCTCTCCCGGCCGTGCTCTGAGGGGCCGGGGCGAAGCTGAACCCCCTCCCGGCCGTGCTCTGAGGGGCCGGGGCGAAGCTGAACCCCCTCCCGGCCGTGCTCTGAGGGACCGGGGCGAAGCTGAACCCCCTCCCGGCCGTGCTCTGAGGGGCCGGGGCGAAGCTGAACCCCCTCCCGTCCGTGCTCTGAGGTACCGAGCCGGGCGTTGCCTGGAGGGGCCGGGGCGAAGCTGAGCCCTTCCCGGCTGTGCTCCGAGGGGCCGGGACGAAGCTGAGCCCTTCCCGGCAGTGCTCTGAGGGGTCGGGCCGCGCCCTCCCGCGGGCCCAGGGAGAAGCGGCCCCGCTTTCGCTTTCGTTTCCTCGCGGCGGCGGGGTCGGGGCGGTGGCCGGAGCGGTGGCCGGAGCGGTGGCCGGAGCGGTGGCCGGAGCGGTGGGAGCGGGCGGCGAGGCCGTGCCGGTGTGGCGGGGCCCGGGCAGCCGCCGCCGCGGGCATGGCGGGCCGCACGGTGCGGGTGCAGGGCTTCCCCGCCGAGCTGCCTCCCGACAGGGCGGCCGACAAGCTGACCATTCACTTCCTGCGCTCCCGCAACGGCGGCGGCGACATTGCCAACGTCCGGGTGCTGCCCGGCTCCCTGCCCTGCGCCCTCATCACCTTCGAGGCGCCGGAAGGTAACGCCCGCGGGACCCTCGGGGGCCTGGCCTGTCCCACCATCCCCAGCCCCTCCGTGCCCTGTCCCACCATCCCCAGCCCCTCTGTGCCCTGCCCCACCTCCCCAGCCCCTCTGTGCCTTGTCCCACCATCCCCTGCCCCTCTGTGCCCTGTCCCACCATCCCCAGCCCCTGTGTGCCCTGTCCCACCATCCCCAGCCCCTCCATGCCCTGTCCCACCATCCCCAGTTCCTCTGTGCCCTGTCCCACCATCCCCAGCCTCACTTGTCCCTGTCCTGCTGCCCCCTGTCCCACCATCCCCAATCCTGACATTGCCTCACCCACCCTCCCCTGTCCCACCATTCTCTGTCCTACCACCCCTGTCCTGCTGTCCCCAGCCCCACCATCCCCTGTCCCACTGTCCCCCACCTCACTGCTGTCCCTTGGCTGAGCTGACTGCAGGTCTGGGTGGTTTTTCCCACCAGTGGCCCAGAGGATCCTGCAGGTGAAGAACCACGTGCTGGCAATTGGGAAGACACAGTACCCGCTGGAGGTGACCCCCCACGCTTCAGAGCTGAGCCCCAATGAGGTACTGAGGGGATGTGGCAGCCCCAGCTGCTCCCACACAGACTCTGTGCCTGGCAGACAGCTTGAGAAGGGAGACCTCACTCTCTCCTTTTGTCTTAATTACACTTAAATCTGTCCTCATTCATATTCAAATGAAGATTTTTTTCCCCTGTGCTAATAGCACAGGGACAGGCAGGCAGGCTGTGCTCTCAGTCATCTGGCATTTGTGCCTGTCAAATGGAGGGTAGTCAGGCTGGAAGAGAACAGGCACTTTTCCCCAGTCCATCTGGTGCCACACAGGGGATCCTGTTAATGCCTCTGCCATGTCATCAGCTGGATTCACAGTGTATTGTTCCTCTTTCCTTCTCAGGAAAGCTTAGCATACAGACATGCTGGTGTCTAGGGAGCACTGGAGTGTTCTTGCCTCTTCCTCCAGTCTCAAGAGACTGTGGCAGTAGCCATGTCTCATGTTTTCATGTCTGAGCCCCAAAAACAGGGGCATGGGAATTAGCCTGGCTTGCAGACCTTTTTGCAAGCCTGTGGTGCCAAAACTGCTTGAAAATCTGGAGATGAAGCTCTGCAAAGGCAAGAGAGCAACTGCATTTCAGATGCAGAAACAATAGTGGATTTCTTGGGTTTGGGCTTTTTGAAGAGCTCCCAGTGTGTAGAAATGTGGCCCTATCTCTGTGCAATTTCCCCCTCTGATCCCTTGTCTGCAGAAAGCTTGTGACAAGTGCACAAGGTCAAGGGGTTTCTTAGTCTGGGTCTTTTGATCCTGTCTGTGTCAGGGTCCATCTCTCTTGAAAGCAGGATGCTGAGGGAGAGAGGTGGAAGAGTGTGTCACAGTAATGCAGGGGCCACTTGCCTTCTGTGCCTTTGAAAGGGGTTGGTTTTGGTCCTTGCTCTCTCACTCCCTTGCTATCTACTTGCAGATCTTCATACACGTGAGCATGACAATTGACTATGGCAAGCTGCCCACGGGCAAAACCCTCCTGAAGGACCTGCACAAAGAGCACAGCAATATACACTTCAGCTTCGACTCCAAGAATATGCAGTGCATAGTCCAGGGCCCATTCACTGAGCTGCAGACCTTCAGCAGAGACCTGCTGGGCAGCCTGAACCTCAAGAACCAAGCCAGTGGCCAGGTCCTCCTGCCAGCTTCCAGCTGTGGGGCCAAAGAGATGGGAATGCCTGAGCAGCAGCAAGTGCCTGACTCCACTGAGTCAGCACAAGAGGCAGCAAAGCTGCCAGATTGTGACCAGGTGCAGGAAATGGCAGCTAAAGTCCCATCACCTCAGAGCCCAGTGAGTGAGGAAGCTGTGGAACTTTTGGGGAAGCTGGAGGACTTTTCCCTCGCCATGGACTCGGATATTTACTTGTACATGCAGAGGTTCTGTGCTGCTGAGTACCAGGGTGTGCTGCACCAACATCACGTGGATGTGGTGGATGTCAGTGGTGATGGCATTGCTGTGTTGTACCTCCAGCCATCTGGAGGAGTGTCTGGGGACACGGATACCTTGAGGCAGGCCCAGCTGGCCCTGCAGCAGCTCTACCAGCAGCTGGAGGCGAGCCTGCGCAAGGAGAAGATTGCTAAGAAAGGGCTGGGCATGGACAGCCAGGCACTCAGGGCTCTGACACGTGAGCTGCAGGAGCTGTATCCCCAGCTGCTCTGCCATGAGGATGTGAAGCAGCTTTATCTCGTTGGAAACCTTGTTGATGTGTGCAAGGCCAAGCAGTTCCTTGAGGATTCAGTCACCAGGAGTGGTGCTGCACGCACGGTTGACACGCTGAGCAGCTCCCAGCCCTCTGGCACCACAGAGGCTGCACCATCCCTGGGCAAACCTCCTGTGCATCCTTCAGCCACCAGACTTAGCCCAAGCAAGCAGGAGCAGAAAGGTGAGTTCAAGCTAGCTGCCAACTTCAGCACCCTGAAAGCTGACAGGTCTCAGGCTGGCCAGGACCTCTTGGTGAATCAGGACTCTCCAGCAGTGAGACAGGTGCAGCTTTCTCAGAAACATTCATCAGAGACAGATGTTCCTGGTCAGAGTGACCCAAAGGCACTGAGCCAGCAGTATCAGCCTCCCACCCCCATGGCAGATAAAGTTGTGGGGTCAGCACAGCCTCCCACCCCTATGGCAGATAAAGTTGTGGGTTCAGCAGCAGAGCCTCAGCAGAATGACCCCACAGAAAGGGGTCATGTGGAAGGAGGTGCCAGACTCACAGGAGAAAAGGTGCTGGTGCCTGTTGCAGGCAAAGAAAACAGCACTTTTCAGCATCCTGAGGACTCTAAAGGCTCAGGTCCCTTTGGGTACCACTCCCTTGCTGACATCTACAGCAACTGTGATGTGACATGGACCTCTTTTGCTTTAGGCTGCAAACCCTCAGCATCCAGCCCTGTGCTGAGACGGTCCAACAGCTTCTCCCTGTTGAGGTCAAAGGAAGCCAGCAACTCTGGAGACATCAGCAGGGTGAGTGAGGAGATGAGCCTGGACACTCTGCAGTGGTTTTACCTGAAAGATGTCTGCCATGCTGCTATTGATGAGCTGTGCAGGGCTGGAGGGGTGCACATCTCGGAGCGCCACGCTGGGGAATGCACGGTGCTGACGCTGCAGGCAGAAGACAGGAGAAGGCTGCTCCAGGCTAAATGGAAGGTGGAAGATCTTGTGCAGAAGTGTCCTGACTTGGTGTGTCAGAGTGTGAGCTACTCAGAGCTTGCTGTCAGTGGTCCAGATGACGGTGACCTGAGTGAACTGTGCAGCCTCTTGCGAGGAAAATCCTTCCAGGTTGGACTCAGCAAAGACAAGTACAAGCTCTACCTTGCCTGCCCCAAGGAGATGCTGCCAGGAGTGAGTGAGGCCTTCCACATGTTTACCTCCAGGAGGCTCTGTGCCATGAAGTCTTCATCCCTGTCTCCTGGGCCAGAGAGTACAGGGAAATCAAGTGTCATCCAGCTAAGCAGAAGCCAGGACCCAGTGCTGGATGTCATCCTTCCTGGCAGCCTGAATTCCCCACAGCACCTGAACATCATCCATAAAATAGACTCTCCACATGTGCTCAGGGCTTCCTGGCTGCCAGAGGCTGAGGAAAAGGGGTCCCCCAGTCCTTGGAGGTACCAGCAGGCTTGGGTGCAGGAGGAAGCCAGGGGCTATGTTGATCCTGGGGCTGAGAGACATGGAAGCAACCTTCTGAGCCTTGGGACAGGGGGTAAGCAAAGCCCTGCTGGCCTGAGGGAGTTCCAGGAACAGCTGAAGGCAAAGCTGACCCTGGGGGAGCCTGACAGCACCCGGCTAAAACAAGTCTTGCCAGACAGATTCCAGTTTGTAAGAGACAAGAGCAGAGGAGGCCACAATGAAGCAATGGGACAGCAGCACTGTCCAGTCCCTGTGGCTGATGAAACTCCTCACTCTGTGCCCACCTGGCTACCCAGGGCTGTGGCTGCTGAGCCACCACCAGCTGTGGCCCACCAGGCACCTGCAGCAGAGCCCACAGATCAGGGAAGGGCCCAGCTCCCAGGGGGCAGGAGCAATGAGCAGGAGGAGCCTGAGCTCCCATCACAGCAGAGAAGAGACCCCAGCCTTGGACAGGAAAGCAGCATCATCCCTCTGGAGCAGTGTGATGCTTGCCAGGGCTCAGGTGTGACCTGCCAGGGCTCCTGTGGTCACGCCTTGTGCAGGACATATTTTGCAGCAGACAGCATGCAGCCAGCTTGCTGTGACTCCTCAGATATCCCAAGCTGCAATATCCTGGGGACACTGAGGATCTCCTCCCTGTCTCAGAGCCTGCCTGGATTCTACCCAGACTCAACATTTCAGCTTGCTTACAACATCCCTGATGGAGTGCAGGGGGTAGGTACCACCACAGAGCTTCCCCATCCCACTGCAGCCCACGCAGGGGGGGCTGTCAGGGTGGTTGGGGGGGAAAAGAGCAGCCACAGCTCCCTGCCCCACAGGCAAAGCAGCAGAGGTGTTAACCTGTGAAAAGCAAAAAGCTCCACAGCAGGTTTTGGAGCAGCCTGCTGCTTTTCAAAAGCATGTGTGACCTCTGGTTTCAGTTGACAGTGACTATCACCCCATGGGGGTCATGGTCATGAGTGTAGTTTTCAAGCTAGACAAACCTTAGAAATCCCCTTAGAGGCAAAGCACTGCAGCCATTGTTTAAAATGTCTTATTCCTGTTCCAAGGTTGGGGACCCTCGCCCAGGACACCCTTACAAAGGGGGGAATTTTTGTGCCTTCCTGCCTGAAAACGTGGAAGGGGTGAAGATAGCAAACCTGCTGAAGAGAGCATTTGAATGTGGGCTGACATTCCAGATCAAGTCCTTCAATGGAGAGGAAAGAGTAACATGGGGTCCTATCCCCCACAAAACCTCCTGGGATGGAGGCAAAGCCAGGTATGGCCCAGCTCATCCTAAGATTCTGGCTATGGTTGTGGGTTTTTAGCAATGGGAGGAGGAGAACCAGGGGCTCCAGCTCAACAAATCCTGGCAGGGATGGCTCTTCCACCCTCCCACAGTGGCAGAGTTGGTGCTTCCCTTTGCTTCAGCTTGCAGGGCAGCTGTGGCATGGCAGACCAGCCCTGGCACTCTCCAGCTGCAGCAAAAGCCCTTGCCCATCCCACATCCATAAGTGGTGTGGAAACCTGTAATTCCCCATGGACAAGAACTGTGGGCCCTGTTCACTTACAGCCTGTGCTGGGTACAAGCTGCCCCTGCAGGCTGCAGGACATCCCAGGGGCAGAACTTCCCCTCTCAGCCCCTCTGAAAGGGTGGGGCAAAAATAAAGGGCTGCTTCCCACTGTGGTTTTGGCACATCAGGATTTACAGTGCTTCCTCTCTGCCCCACAGGAATGGCTACCCAGATGCCCAGTACCTCCATGAGGTTGGCACAGTCCTCAGTAAACTGGGCCTTGTGTGATTCTCCCACAGCCTGTGGCTTCCCTTCACCTTCTTTTCCTGCTGAGAACACTGCAGCTTAACAGAGAGAGCTCAGGAAGAAGCAGGTGTTTGTTGAAGGAGCTCCTGCTTTCCCCACATGTAGCCAGAACTCTGCAGTTTAGCAAAGAGCAGCACCTCTGTCCCTGCCCCATGCAGCCTCAGCATGGATCAGTGCTTCCCAGAAAATCCAGCTCCTCTTGGATGCCTGTCCTGACATCACAGAGCTGGTTGCAGCCTGAGTGAGCCCTGTTTGGCTTCCAGCAGCAGACACAAACCTGGGCAGGAGTCTGCAGCTCATCCAGCTCCAGCTTCTGGAAGTTTCTTTCACCTCCTGCCACTACAGAGGTTCCAGCTCAGCTGCTGCCAGAGCTGGGGTTGGAGATGAGCTGTCCTTGGGGTCAGCTCTCAGGCCCAGCCCCTGCTCTGAGGCCAGCAGGTGACCTGGGGCTCTCTTGAGGAGAACATTTAACAGCTTTCAGCACCCACAGCAGCTGCCTCCTCCCAGG
Source organism: Setophaga petechia (assembly GCA_024362935.1). Classification (NCBI taxonomy): domain Eukaryota; kingdom Metazoa; phylum Chordata; class Aves; order Passeriformes; family Parulidae; genus Setophaga; species Setophaga petechia. Next base: position 2,027,106 of record JANCRA010000044.1, on the reverse strand, counting down.
GACAGTCTCCATGCTGACAAATAAACAGGATTTATTCTCATGTTTGGTGGTGGCTGTTCATGCCTTGTCTCACCGTCAGCCCAGGCACCCACTTCAGTCCCACCTGGCTACTGAGACACCCAGATATGAAATGCAGAGCCCAGATAAAAGCTTCACAAACAAAAATCACCATGGCTGCCCTCAGCATGAGTGTCAGGAACAATATTCAAGCCAGCAATTAACAGTTGTCCCTGAGAGCAGAGGCATGTCCTCCTGCTGGGAGCATTACACTCTGTCACCTGAATCTGCTGTGGGCAGAGGGTTCAGCACAACAGAAACCTGAGCAGCACACAGTGGAAGGTTTTGTTATGCTTTTAATTACCATTTGAAACACATAAGGCATATGGTAACGTTTGACAGAGGAGCAGTACACATTGTAGTCATGTAAACAGCAGTGGCACAGTTGTCTTCTGTCCAACTTGGTTACACAAAAAAGCGAAATATATTTTTTAAACAAAAGATTTGCTATGTGTCTGTAGGATGAGCAGCACTCATATCACAAATCTGCAAATCAACACAATTCAGACAGTACAGACCAGACCATATGCTGCAAGAGGCTCACTCAGAGTCTAACACATTTCACATCATGCTCATTTACTACTTGCCAAAAACACTTTGCCATCACGAGGGCTCAGCACACCAGAGGCTTCAGGCAACTTGAGTGGTTTCACACCTATGATAGCAGCTGTCAGCAGGCCAGGAGCCTGCACCAGCTGAAGCCTCACACACACACAGTGCTTCTTACTTCTCCCTGGTTAATCCATTCTAGTTTAATACAGATGTCTGAAACAAAACCTAGAGCTGAACTCCTTCCCAGAGCACTGGGCAGGGGCCACCTCTGCTCCCTTCTCCTGCAGTCAGCTTGCAACACAAGTGAGCTTCAGAGAGTCAAAAATGTGGCAACTGCTGCCTGGTGATAGCAAAGGAGTTGCACTTTGTCCCAGACCAGCAACACCAGGCTGGGAGGTCACTACAGCAATGACAGGAGAGGCACTGGCACCTGCAGCAGGCAGGGCTGGGGGTGCCTCCTCCACTCACCAACTCCTTGCACTTCCACCTGGACTCCTCATGGCACAACCTTTGAGTCAAGACAATCAGTAAAATAAACATTAAATTGCACTTCTGGAATGGCACACATGATTAAGTACAGGATTCTCCCAGTTCCTCAGTAGCACAACTTTGCCCTAAACAAGCAACATTGAATGGAATGATTTTTATCCTAGGGTTTCGTTTTGGTTTTTTTGCTTTGGTCCTTAGTACACAAACTGGCTGGTTAACTGGATTAAGACACTTGAAGTTGTTTTACACAGGTTCTATACTTACTGGCCCATAAAAAAAGAAAAGTAAAAAACCAAAACACAACCAACCACACCCACCAGGAGCAGAACTTTGAGCAGGGGCAGAAGATTGCAAGGTTACATTTAATCTTGGTCTTCCTGTAGAAAACACTGTTGCTACCAAGAGACACAAAATAGTGCTGACCTGGAACAGGCAGTAACTGCTTGGCATTCCTGCCTTGATAAGGGCTTCAGGAATTTCTGCTTAGAAAGACATGTGAGCCCAAAAAGAGCCAGGAGCTAGGATTGTTTCTAAAGAGCCAAGGCTGGAGCAGCTGATAAAACCTCACCCTGGAGCCAAACAGCTCTGCCCTGGGAAAGACAAGGGCTTTACAACAGGTCTTATGGACTGGGGGGTACAGAAGCACCAGGTCAGCCCCAGAAAGGCTGGAACACCTGGGGAGAGAACAGCTAACTCATGGAAAGTCCAACAACATCACCAGAGATCACAAAACAGAGCTAATAAGAGTCAAAACAGTGTTTTGGCAATACTTTGAAAGGCCAGAATGGAAAAGGCCCCAGTGACTTCTTAGTCGTGTAGCAGAAGGCACTGAGATGCTGTTTGCTGTGGCACACAGGAGGCAGCAGGGCAGAGGGGTCTGATGGGAGCTGTGAGAGCCCTGCCACACTGCCTGACCCAAGGCCATCCATGTAAGGCACTGAGCACCAGACTGGCTCAGGATAAAGCAGGGAGAGAGAGGATGTTGCTATGAAACACACCATAACAGCTTTCCCTTCTACAATCTGAAGATGTGCAGGGCTGTGTGCCTTTTGAGCACGCTGCCCTGGCATCAAGGTGAAGTCCAGTTTCTCAGAGGAACAGGTCCAGACTTTCCTTTTCAGCAATTTAGACAGTCCTTCTGTTTTCACACCTGGTAAAGCAGCATTAGACAGTGTTGGATTCAATCTAAATCAGCACAACGGGGCAGGCTGAAAGAAGCAGCAAGATTTTGGATTGAGAAAGGTTAAAAGTTGTGCTTGAGAGTTCCATCAGCCTGTGTTTATGAAGTTCAAGAGATGAACTGACAAGGATCTGTGAGAGGACTCCAGCACTCCTCTGAGGTTGTAGGGAACAGGATTGTTGCAATATTTAAAGTTAGCCAGGGGAAAACCCCTGGAAGCTGTGCCAGTGCATTTCTAAAGAACTCTGGACTGAGCCCAAGCACCTGAACCCCAAGCTGCACTGGCAGAGTCCCACTGAGCAGGCTGAGGGAGAATTCAGAGAGGAACTCCAGCCCTGTGTGGCATGGGCTGTCTTGGGTGGTGATGGGGCTGTGTGCCCAGCCTGTGCCCAGTGGGTACCTGCCCTCCTTGAGCCCTGGGCCCTCCCTGTGGGCTAATTAAGCAAGATTCTAATCTCAAGGTTTTGCTTCTGAAGCACAAGTTCTTCTATGATGGGCAGCTCTTCTTAGTGCCTTTAGGTTTACCATTTCAAATCCAAAATGAAGCTCAAAAGCCCACAACACCTACAACCCATGCCAAGTAAGCACTGACAGCACCAGGGTGGCCCAGAGCTGCAAGCAGGGTCATGGACAGCATCACCCAGGGCTCAAGGACAGCATCACCCAGGGTCATGGACAGCATCACCCAGGGTCCAGGACAGCATCACCCAGGGTCCAGGACAGCATCACCCAGGGCTCAAGGACAGCATCACCCAGGGTCCAGGACAGCATCACCCAGGGCTTGAGGTGCTCACAGAGCTGGGCTTGGGTCTCTGCACAGTTTCCAAATACACCCAAGGGAAGAAAAGTAGAAGAGGAAACAGGTCTGGTTTAGGGAGGAGCATCCCAAGCAGCTCCTAAAGCCTCAGTGGTGGAGCCCCAAGACAGATTGAGAAGAGCCAAGCCCTGCTGCAGCAAATGAGCTGGGAGACAATGGAAAACTGCTCAGAATGTGCAGGTAAAGAGGCACACTGACACACAGCTGGGCTGTTTGTCATCTAACTGCTACCCTGGCAACAGCTTTAGCAACCAGTGTGCCACAGGGAGAGCCAGCCCAGGCTGCTGGGCAGCCAGCCCACAGGAGTGGCTCCTCAAAGTTCCTTCCCAAACTGCAACACCTCCTCAGTGCACAGGGCACTGCACAAAGCATTAATAGGGGATCATTTTGTTTCCATCTCACTCAAGTCCAATTCAATACTGCAGCCCTTGGAAATACAAAGACAAGGGTGAAGCCCTAACAACACCAACTTGGAGCCCAACATAATAAAGCACAGAGCCAACATCAATTGTTCCAGTTGTTTGAGACACAGTTGAGTCCTTATGGTCTCTAAGAATCAGACACTGCTCAGATCTCTCTATACAATTTGGAAATAGAAAATGGACAGGTTCAGGTTTTCTAATTGAAACTTTTCTTCTGTAGTCAGACATGGCCCAGCCCGTCAGGGGATTTACAGACTGCACAGAGAAGTGACTGCAAATGGAGTGTGATCTGCAATAGGCTCCAAATTGCCAGGATGGTCAAGGCAAAAACAACATGAGCTGTTAATATCTGGCTGTGGTAGTGGCCTACAAAAAGCAGAGGGAATAGAGCTGGGTTAGTGTGAACAGAAGAGAAACCCCTGCTTGAATTTAACTAGGCCAGCTGTGGTTTTCCTTTGGCTGTGGAGGAAACATCCTACATTTGGCCAATCCTCTGCTGAACAGACTTTCCCCAAGCTGAGAGTGCAAATGCTTCAGCAGGGCTCAGTTTCTGCAGAGACACTTGGCAGTTGTTGCAGTACATTGTGCCTTGACTTTGCAGTGACAGGCTGTGCAGTTGTTAGTCACCAGCTGCTTGGAAGCTTCAGCCTCACTGCCAGAGAAAATGGAGGTTAGTCTGGAAATTCAGTGGAGGAACAAGTGGTTAGAAAGCAGTGTGAAATAAACAGGCTTCAAAAGAGAGAGCAGGAGGCATATCTGGCAAAGGGTCAGTCACAACAAGAGCATGCAAACCTCATCTGAATGATAACCATGATGTTCTTGTACTGGTGAAAGATGGAAGATACTGATCTGTCCATTTCCAGGTCCCAAAGAGATCAGGGAGTTGAGTTAAACCATGAATTCATAATCTTCATTCATCTCTTCTGCTTAGTTCTCTGCTTTTTTAGGTTCTTCCTTGGGTGCTTCAGGAACCAGGATGACTTTTCCAACATTCTTCTTTTCTTGCATTTGCTTCATAGCCTCTGCCACCTGGAGGCAAAAGGAGCCTGGTAAGACCCCCACCCACTGCAGAGAGCATCCATGCCCCTCCTGGGCCCTTCAGCACCCCCAGAGCACTCTGAGGCACAACTGGGAGGCTTTCCTGGAGTTCCAGCATGTCCCAAGCATTCAGGTGCCTCTGTACAGGTGTGTTTTGGACAGACCTGGGCAACCACCCCAGCAGACCTAGAGGAAACTATCAAGAATTCACACAGCCCAACCTAAACACACACACAAGGAGGCTCTGCTCACACAAATGTGGAAGTGCAGTGTGTGTCACTCTCCAAAGGGAGGAATCCAGCAACTGCTAGGAGGACAAAGCCTCCACCAGCTGCACAAAACAATATCTGCACAGAATAGTATCATTTTTATCATTATTTTTAAGCACCTGGGCCAGGCCCGGAATCAAAGCTTTCCTTAAGCTTTTGCATCAGTCTAGTTCTCAGGTATGAACACTGAGTGATCATCACTAATTTCTTTGCTCCCCTGTAGCAGGTCCTGCCCCAGCATTCCCAAGGGAAGAGCCTGACTCTGCCTGGACACATGAAGCACTAACCCTGAGCAGAGCAGAGCTGCTGGAAAACCTGCTGCTCCCTTCCAACACCCTCATTCTGCTTCACTGCCTGGGCTCTTCTGCACTCGTGGAAGGGCAGCAACAACCTCCCCATCTGTCTGCTTAATTACAGGCTACAGAGCACTCAGGGCATGCTGCAGACTGATGTACAACCCAGCCCCTCCTGCTGCCCATGGAGCTCAGCTGAGCACCTGCCCTGCTCCCCAGGGACCCTGTCTGGCATTGCCCAGCCCTGTGCACTGGAGCAGAACAGCCCAGCCCCTTTACTCAGCCTTAATATTTTAAAAGGAATAAAACTCAGAATGTCTGAGAACAGATGGTTGTTAGACATTTCCAACAGTTCAGGCCCCATGGACAAGGTGCTCACTCTGTACCACTGGGTATCAGCTCAGACTCACCTGATCAAAGGGCCACACAGAGTCTATTTTGGGCTTGATTTTGCCTTGGCTGTACAGGTTAACCAGCTTGGCTACAACACTTCTGAGAAGCTCAACCTCTTCATCCATATATCCAAGATGGTAGCCACACACAGCCTTGTTCTGGTGCAGGAGCTGCAAGGCAGTGATGCTGAACTGGTTCCACCAGGTTTTAGCCATAGCCATGAGGTTCTTCTTCTGCCCAGTGAGCAGGTTTGCTACACCTGAAAAGAAGGCAAGCCACAGGTGAGCTGGAACACAACACAAGAGGCAATGGGCACCCCAGGGAACAGCTCAGACCAGGCACAGTGAGGGACAGAGCTGAGAACTGACCCTGCCCAGTCAACCTTCAATATAAACAGGCCTCAGCCTCAAGATCAGCAGAATTTGGATTATCAGCACTCGTGTGGCAAAAATGCACATGAGAAATGCAGAAATGCAGAACAATCCTCTCTTTGGTCCTCCTAAGGCAGCAGCAGTGCAGCTAGCAGGCCTGGCAGAGGTAAGAAAGGGTTACAAGTGCCATCCAGCCAGGCTGGCAGGACAGTTTTCCCCTTCTCCTCCAGCCCTGCTTCTCCAGGGGAATCACAAGCTGCAGTGGCTGGGACAACCAAAGCAGCACACTGCTGCAAGTGTCTGGAATCCCACTGGGGGCTGTGTGAGGGCTTTGTCTGTGGGACAAAATCACAGTGTTCCAGGGCTGGGGAATGGAGAGATAAGTATTCAGTAGCCTCAAACCTCATCTCCCACACATCCTCTAAAAGAAAAGCAAGGCTGTGCATTAACTCAGCCTAGACAAAGCAGCTGTGCCAGTGTTCCTCCCTGAGGACATTCCAGCTTCCCCTGCAGGCATCAGCTTTTACTCCAAGAGAGATTTCACCATGGGAGGGAGGGAAGAGCCTTGCAGGCTGTGAACACAGCTCGGGGGACAAGGCACAAATCTCACTCCCCCTCAATGTCACCAAGCCAAAGCATCCTAAAGACCTTAATGAAATAAAAGAACTGTAACACAGGGAGGAGCAGTGTCCCTGACAGCCATGCACCATTTCTGTGTGGATCCCATTCCACCATCACACAGCCCCTGGGTTTTTTGGGCACTTTGCCCAGCCCACACTCACCATAAGTGATGAGTTTGCCCATCGGCTTCAAGAGGTTAAAAGCTTTGGACGTATCAGATCCTCCCAGAGGGTCCAGGACAATGTCAACACCTAGAGAGGGAATTGGAAGTAAAGAAAAGCTTCTTTGCAATTGAAAGAAATGCAAGAGAGCTGCACAAGTCCTCCACACCACATCTCACATCTCCACACCACCACATCTCACCTTTGGGAGAGATTTTCCGGACCTCCTCTGCATAATCCATGGTTCTGTAGTCAATGGGGTGAGCAACTCCACTCTCCTTGAGGGACTCGTGCTTGGAGGCAGATGCTGTGCCAAAAATGGTGACATTTTCTACAGTCTTGCACAGCTGGATGGCAGCAGTTCCCACACCACCTGAAAATCAGCAGTATGAAAGGCTTTAGTAGTCAGAAAAACCTCATGTAAATTAAAAAACTTCATGTAAAAACCTGCTCAGTAAATTATCCCTGCCTGTATCAATCACACAGCACAGCAGCCTGGAGAATAGAGGCTCTGCCTGGTGAGGTTGGAGCCTGGGACACACTGGGAAATGGGGTCAGCACAAAGCCTGCATCCCTGCCAGGTGACATTTGGTCAGCCCAGCCCCATTCTGATCATTTCCTCACCCATGTCATTTATTCAGAAGCTGCACGGTGAAACCAAGAGTCTCAGCAAGGTCTGGCAAGAATCATTTACCTGCAGCCATGTGGATGAGGACACTCTGGTTGGGTCTCAGGTTTCCAAAGTCAAACAGAATCATGTAGGCAGTGATGTAGTTAACAAGAAGAGCAGCAGCTTCCTCGAAGCTCATCCCCTCAGGCATCGGGAAGGTGTGACTGGCCGGCACATTCACCACCTCTTGCCAGAGCCCTGACCTGGCCAGGACCATTACCTTGTCACCAACCTAAAATCAGAGCACAACGTGGTCTGAAACAAGTCCCTAAGGCTAAGAGAAGCCATCAGACCTTTGGTATGTCAGAGCTTCTGCATCCACACAGTTCTCTGTGCAGAGGTCTGCAGCACTGCTGGACTCGGGCAGGAGAGCACAGCTGGTTTAACTCCCTCCTCCCCGGGAGGCTGCAGCACAGAACCTCCCAGCACAGACCTGGGCACACACCAGGAACCCCAGAGACCACAGGCACCCCAGGCTCTGGCTTTGTAGTGGTACCCAAAGCCAAACTGTGGTTGCCCAAACCAACCACTGGATCTATGGTAGATCACCCACAACACAGGAGGGATGAGGACCATGTCCTCCCCTCCTTGCCCAAGATGAGAGCAGAAGTCTAAACACCAAAAAATATTACTGCTGCTCCTTGCCATCACCCTGCCAAGAGGCAGGACCCTTTGGGAATCGCTTAGTAGCATCAATCATGGAAAATGCACCTCCAAACTTAGGAAAACCTCCGGAACCTAAGCTACACGGCCTCCCCAGCTCCTCCCTGCCCATTCCCCCTGGAGACCACAGGCATCCCAGGCTATGGCTTTGTATTGGCACCCAAACCCAAATTGTGGTTGCCCAAACCAACCACTGGATCCATGGTACATCCCCCACAACACAAGAGGGATGAGGACCATTTCCTGCCCTCCTTGCCCAAGCTAAACACCAAAAAATATTACTGCTGCTCCTTGCCATTATCCTGCCAAGAGACAGGACCCTTTGCGAATCGCTTAGTTGCATCAATCATGGAAAACGCACCTCCAAACTTAGGAAAACCTCCGGAACCTAAGCCCCACGGCCTCCCCAGCTCCTCCCCGCCCGTTCTCCCGGAGCGGCAGGGCCGGCCCGGGGATGCTCGCCCGCCCTGCCCCTTTGTCCCTGGCCTTTGTCCGCCGCCGAATCCCCGGCGGGTGGGACCGGTGGGGTCCCTGCCGGGGGCTCAGCGCTGCCGGGGCCCACCGGGACTCCCGGGGCTGCGGGCAGCGGGCGCGGCCCGGGGCGGGCTCGGCACCTCGGGGCGGCTCGGGACCAGCGGGCCGGGGCTGGAGCCCGGGGCGGCTCGGGACCAGCGGGCCGGGGTCGGCACCTCGGGGCGGCTCGGGACCAGCGGGCCGGGGCCGCAGCCCGGGGCGGTTCGGGGCCAGCGGGCCGGGGCTGGAGCCCGGGGCGATTCGGGGTCAGCGGGCCGGGGCTGGAGCCCGGGGCGGTTCGGGGCCAGCGGGCCGGGCCGCCCTCACCTGTCGGTCGCGGACGCCGTCGCCGAGGGCGCGGACGGTGCCGGCGCACTCCATGCCGGGGCAGACGGGCGGCGGCGGCAGGCGGTCGTACAGGCCCTGCCGCGCCATCAGGTCGGCGAAGTTGAGCCCGCAGGCGCGGACGGCGACCGAGACCTCGCCGGGCCGCGGCTCCGCGCAGCGCCGCGCCTGCACCTTCACCTTGTCGTAGCCGCCGAAGCCGGTCAGCACCAGCGCCCGGTGCTCCGCCGGCGGCTCCCCCCCGCCTCCCGCCGGCGGCTCGGGGCCGGGGACCGGCTCGGGGGCGGCGGGGGCCGGGGCCGGGGCCGGCTCGGCGGACATGGCGGTGCGGAGCGGCGGGAGCGGCTGCGGGCGCGGCGGCGGCGGCGGCGGCGGCGGCGGGCGGGGAAGGGCCGGGGCGCGGCCGGGGGCGGAGCGGCTCGGGCGGGGCAGCGGCTGCGGCGGGCGGGGCGGTGAGCCCGGCCAGCCCCCGGGCCCGCTCCCCCTGCCGTACCAGCATCTTCTCTTCTCCTACACATCGCATTTTTATGCCTTTATATTCCCTTTTATTCCTTTTTTGTTTATTTAATAAATGATTCCTTTCGAGCAAACGCGCTGCTGCCCGCGTCCTTCCTGGGATCATGGTTGAAATGGCAGCAGTTTTGCTGGAGCATCATTTCATCATTTCCCTGAGTTACTTTTATAATTTATAGTGCGGAAATCCTGGCGCTTGCGGGGAGCTCAGCGGCTCTGCGGCAGGGAGGAGGCTCGGGCTACGCAGAGGTCGGAGGGAGGAACCGAGCTCTAATCCTGCAGCTAAAGACAAATAAATCGGGCAGCGTGTGCGGGCAGATCGCTGGATCCAGCCTCTCTTTCTGCCAGCAGACATCAGCCCCCTCCGTGAGCTCACTGCTCGGGTCCCTGTTCGGCTCCCAGATATTACAGATGTCACAGATATCAAAGATATCACATTCCTAGATGTGTGAACACTCCCATTTCCATCGGGAATGCCGGCCCGGTGCCATTTTGTGTGTGCGGAGCAGAACAGAATCCACATCCCGCTTATCTGATCTTGATGAGCCCATCCCTAACAAACCGCAGCCACCGCAGGGTGACTGCTCAAGCGAGCAGATCAGAAAACCCCCGAAAAAGAAAAAAATCCATGCCCAAAAAGAAACCACAAACCACCGAGAGGATAATCAGTGTGCTGGGAAATTTCTGTGTCATTCCCAAGCCAAGTAAAACCCAGCACGGGGCACTGTCAGCGCTGTGACAGCTCTGGCTGGCCCATGGATCAACAAATCCTGGTGTGGAAAATGCGTATTTTATGACTGACTTTTCAAAAATATTAAAATGAATATTATATGTGTTATGTTAGAAAGTTCTGCTGCATGAATTCTCTTAAGTAGTGTGGTAAATATAATTTTAGGTTATAACATAATATTAAAATAGAAACTATGCTATGTAAGATACTTTTTAAAAGAGAGGACTCGCTGCGAGATAGCAGCCACAGGACACCTGAATCTTTCAGAGAAAAAGAATTTATTGCTTCATTATCAAAAGAAAATAACTTCTTCCTGCCTCGTTCAGCCATGAAGAGGAAGAAATTGACACTGCCCAGACAGAATCCTGTGTTTGAATGGAATTTATACATCATGTATGAGGTGTAGGAATATGCAACAGGCTGTTACTTTTAAGGGTTAATCCTCTGATAACGTGGATTATTCGGGCTTATTTTGCCCAGAAAAGGTACCCGGAGCTGTCTGTAACACTTTGTTTCTATTGTCTTGTATTGTCCTAATCCCAATTGTCCAAATTTTTATTACTCTAATTATATTACTATTTTTATAACCATTTTATTACTAGTAATAATAAATTAGATTTTAAACAACAAATTATTATATTTAATAATTTGTTATATTTAAATATATAATATATTATATGTTATATATTATATGTTGTATATTATATTTGTAATTAATAATAATAGTAATAAACTAAATTTTAAAATTCTAAAACCAAGTGATTGGCATTTTTCACCCTGGCATCTCCAGGGACTTTGCTGGCTGCAGGAGGCCCAGTGTGAGCTGCTGAGCTGGGCTGCAGGAGCTGTGCATGGCTGTGGCTGTGTCCTGCAGGATGCTCCAGGCTGTGTCCTGCAGGATGCTCCAGGCTGGGCTGGCCTGACCCTGGCAGTGCCTGGGACTGCTCAGGAAGAGCAGCACAAAGACAGGAAAGGAGGCAGGAGGACAGAGCCCGGGGCAGGCTGCTCGTGGTGTGTGGCAGATTTATGGGTGTTGGGGTGGCTGCAGTGGGGACAAGGAGGAAATCGTGTCCAGTCCAGCTTCACCCTTTGTTTGCTGTTGGTCAGCCCTGAGAAATACAGATGTGCCTTCCTGATGTGTGGGCAAGTCTCACAGCCCAGATTAGAAAGAAGAAGTCAAAACAATCCTCTATCTTCTGCTGCTCCTCCTAGCAGCTTTCCTAGCCTTCCTTCTTTCAGTGATTTATATTCACAGCTGTCAGGGCTCTTGTGGTGGGTGAAACCAAAGGTGGATACTGGCCCAAAGGGAGCCTCTATCCACCCCAGAGTCAGGGATGATCCCCAGAGACTGAGTGGTCAATGAAAGCAGTGGATTTGAGTCAGATTTGAGTCAGATTCCTCTTCTGTGAGACTTCTCCATCTGTGTGAAGCTCTGGAGCAGACTGGACAGGACAGGGACATTTCTGCACGTGGCAGGTCCCTGTGGTAGGGCAGGATTCTCTTTCTGCCTTGGTCTCTTTGGTGTTTCTGAGTCAGTTTTTCCTTATCAGCTCAGTCAGTAACATTGTCTCTGTAAATCCTCTCCCACGGCTGTTTTCTCACTGTTGGGGCAGCAGGGTTAAGGTCAGTCCTGGCTCTGGAGCTGCTGTGAGTGAGGCGGTTTTGGGGAGCAGGCAGGGAGCTGCAGGGCATGGGCTGGGCATGTGCAGCTGGCACACCCTCACCTGGGACCCCCAGCACATCAGGGAGGACATCAGCTGCAGGAATGGGCTCAGCATGAAGCTGCACCTCTGGGACATCAGCTGCTGGCACCCCCAGCACATCAGGGCACTGCCCACAGGACATTGGGAGCATTAGCTAGACAAAACTATTTTTCCCACTGGAATTGCTGCTCTAGCCCATTTTCCAGCAAGCTCTCCAAATGTGAGCTTTTGCTGCTGTTCTGAATGGTGCTGACTTGTGATTTAGAGCCAGAGGTGGGCACAGGCCACCGAGGTAGCTGTTCTCATTCTCCCTCTGCCAGACACTCGGCTTTCCAGCAGCCCTGCACCTCCCTGTAAGCTGCTGTCCTCCTTTTTCCTGCTGTCCTGCTTTTCCCAGCCTCCTGCAGTCCCCCCTGATCCCCTGGAAGGGGCTGAGGAGGATGTGCCACAGTAGGAGCAGTGCCAGCTCCCCTGCCTGGCCCTTTGTTCCTTGTCCTTTTATTCCTACAAAGGGCTCTAGCACTCCCTCTGCTCTGCTCTCAAGGACATTTGAACAATGACCAGGCAAAAGATAAAAAAGCCCAACTGGCAGCAGTTTCCCTGTCAGCAAGCAGCTGCCTGTGCCAGCTCCCAGGGCTGTCTCAGGACACAACCCCAGGGGCTCAGGCCCACAGAATCCTTACCTTGCAGGGCAGGGCTCCCTGAAACCCCTCTGGTGCCCAGGGGCTGGCTGCTGGGCATGGGGTGCCTCCACCCCACAGGTGAGGTGCTCAAATTTGGGGTTCCCCATTTCAGCTCTGGCCCTGACCTGGTGCCAGCATCCTCCTCTCCTGCTCTGCTGGTGCTGCCCACGCTCCTTTCATCCTGCCCCAGCTGCAGGCCAGGGCAAGGGCTGGGCTTGGGAAGCAGCTCTGGGGCTGCAGTCAGCCCCCATGGGGTGCTCAGACCCTTTCAGGGCTCTGCAGTTTGGTGTCCTGGCTCTACAGCAAGTGTTGACCTCCATCCATCTACCTGGATTTGTTGGGAATTCCAGAGAAAGATTGCTCCTGCCTCTGCTCTGCCTTTTCTTCACCCTCGCACGCAGCGATGCACAGAGAGGGACACACAGACAAGCTCCCACCTGCCTCACACAAACCAGGAGTGCTGTGCCTCCTGGTGACACTTTCTGTGCCTGTATCACAATAAATGACATTTACATTTGACAGCTAGAGCAGCAGGTGGAAGAGATCTGACAGAACCCCTCAGACACAGCTGCCACTCACAGCTGCAGCTCCCTGCGCTGCTGTTTTGATCACAGACAAATTGAGGCACTTGTCAAGTGCTAAAGGAGCTCGGTGGATGGCAGCTTGCTGAAGAAACCCTCCCAGCACAGAGCATCACTCCCACAAAGGCTGTGGGAATTCTCCAGCCCCTTCCCCTGCACAGCCCCAGCAGCAGAGGCAGTGAATGGCACGGGGCCAGATTCCAGGGGTGCACAGAGCTCCATCCTCCTCTGGAAAGAGGCACTTTCTCCACTGCAGTCCTTGGAGAAATCGTGTGAAATGAGAAATCGTTGAGAAATCATCTCCTTAACCTCAACCTTATGCCACAGCATCAATAATTTACTGACAATTACAGTCCCAAAATCACAGGCTTAGCACACCCACATGCTGTGCATCCATGAGAACCCCATTATCTGATCAGTGGGTTTTACCACACTGAAAATGCACAGACTTGTCTCTGTGTGCTGAGGCTTTCTGGGGTACAGGAGGCAGGACTGGGCAGTGTAGCTGTGCCTTGGATCAAGACCTGGTGTGAAAAATGTGTATTTTATGATTGGCTTTTCACAAATATTAAAATGAATATTATATGTGTTTTGTTAGAAAGTGATGCTGTATTAATTTTCTTAAGTAGTCTGTTAAATATAGTTTTAGTTATAACATAATGTTAAAATAGAAACTATGCTATGTAGGATACTTTTTTAAAGAGAGGAATGAGGTACTCACACTGAGACAGCAGCCATAGGACACCTAAATCTTTTAGAGAAAAAGAATTTATTGCCCCATTATCAGAAGAAACAAACTTCTTCCTGCCTCACTCAGCCATGAAAAGGAAGAAGCTGACACTGACCAGACAGAATCCTGTGTTTGAATGGGATTTATGCATCATGTATGAGGTGTATGAATATACAACAGGCTATGGTTTTTAAGGGTTAATCCTGTGTTAACGTGGATCCTTTTTCGGGCTTATTTTGCCCAGAAAAGGTACACGGACTGTCCATAACTCTTTGTTCTTATTGTTTTGTACTGTCCTAAATCCAAATTGTCCAATTTGTTATTACTCTAATTACATGACTATTTTTATAACCATTTTATTACTATTAAACTTTGAAAAATTCTAAAAACAAGTGATTGGCGTTTTTCACACCTGAGTTTCTCTGCAGCACCACCACCTCTGCTGCTGTCCGAGGGCCCTTTTTTTTTATGATTTTCAATCATAAAATAATAACATAAATAAAACATTTTTCACCCCTCCAGAGGAGTGTTTCAGAGGCTCAGCTCACTGTCTCCACACAGAGAAACCTGCAGCAGTAATTGAGGCATTGTGCTTCCTCACACACACACTCTGACTGCAGCATTTCCAGCAGAAGCCTTGGCACTTGAATGCCTCCTTGCTTTAATCCCTGAGGTTGCTGAAGGATGCTGCTTTCATCTGATAGCATTTATGGACTGTTATAATGAGCTTTGGCTTGCTGAGATAAATTAAATTGCTCACCCAGAGGTGCAAACTTCATTAATGCCAGCAGTGAGTCAGATCAGCATTATTCTAGCCCAGAATGTAAACAGGCTGGACACATGAAACGGGATTTGGCTGGGATTTTTTTTTTCCTCTTTCTTTTTTTAACCTTCCTAATTGCTGCTGGCTTGTATTTGTTGCATCTCTACTGTTGGAATAAATCAGCTGAGACTCCATTTTCTTCATGCAGAAAGCCAATTCTTTATTCACCAAGCTCATATTTGTAGGAAATATCAGAAGGCACTGTGTTAAACCTAATTGGTCAGCAATACAGTGAAATTCAGTTCATTCATATTGTATATTTCTATCAAATTTTCTCTCTCTAGATGTGTTTACATTTTTCCTTTGTGGGCTCTCATGGGACAAATTTCATTGTTTACACAGATGCATTTGTTTTTCACCATCAGAATACATTGTTGTGTTAAACTTACTTCTCATTTGCATGAAGAAATATCAAGGCTAAACAATACATGTAGTGAACAAGAAACTGACAATAATCAAGAATAATTCAGGTACAACAATTAAGAATATTTCAGATAGTACACATAATTAATAACACATGTGAAATTAGGTAATTAGGAATCTCTGAAATACTGCACCATCATCCCAGAGTCTGCAAACAGCTGACAAACTTCAATTTAGTGAGGATAATTATTTGGATAATTATTTCCAGAATATAATTCCCAAGCTTACTCTAAAAATAGGTTCAGCTGTCACATAAAAAGGGTCAAATTGTCAAGTCAAAGTGACCTGAATCTGGTTTTGATGCAGAAAACATTTGGGTTTGTTGGCAAATTCTCCATCCAGATAGACCCAAGGCCTGGCCACCTCTCAAGCTCCAACAGGGAGGGAATTCCCTAAACACATTTTAAAACAAGGCTTTTAAGAATAGCAGTTGTGATTAAAGGCCTTGGGTGAAAGACTAATCAAACCATCCAGGATCTGGATCCCTCTGAAGTTTCCTTCAGGATTGAGATGCTTCAAACACAGCAAACTGCTGCAGTGCTTCTGCAATAATGACTGGGGAAAACCACCAGACTAGCAGTTTGGAGGGGGTTTCAATGAAGCTCAGGTATCTTTCCTTGGAACTCTGAAAAATACTTAAAATTATGAGACAGCATTGGGTCAAACCACAAAGCCAGTGCAGGGACCAGCCAGAGAGCTCAGCTGGTCTAAGAGATGCATAAGTGACTAGAGAAGAAAAAAGGGATCCAGAAATGACATGTGTCTTTTAGATAATTACACAAAAAGATGTTAAAATATATAAGGAGCCAGCTATAAATACAGTAGTAGCATCTTATGAATGATGCTTATTATAAAATCAGTAAATTCACATCATGTAATCAATACATCAGCAATAACTATCTTAGGAAGTTGAGATAACAACTTTCTAAACAGCCATGTCCCCAAGACAGCAAAATGAAACAGAGGAAATCACTGAAACAGCTCACAATCAATAACAGCCATAATGTAGAATCATCACTGACTCTTCTGTGTTATCTATGGAAGATAAAACAGCTGAGATTGTAACAAGCAATAAAATTTTGATAAAATCAAGGGTGAACACACTGTACCTTCTTGATCCACAAACAGGTGTTCACCAGTGTTTTTTCACAGCTGTTTTAGTCAGAGTCATCTCCTAAAAGAAAACAACTGTACATCCTACAATGCAGAAAAGTGACACTGAACTGTCTTAGATTGCAATGCAAGATGTAACCAGGAGCATGTGTTCTATCACCAGCTGTTAAAACCAGGTGGGGCAGTTTTCTTTATCTCTCCCATGACCCATCCCTCCTCACTCTGGGGGGATATCCTCTGTAAATGGGCCAGCTGTTAAAACCAGGTGGGGCAGCTTTCTTTATCTTATCTAGGACCCAATCCTCCCTCCAGGAGATATCTTCTGTTATTGGGCCATTAATTATTAATTATCTTCTCTTAATGGGCCATTGACCATCTCTGCATGGCAGATAAAATTCCATCATCCCATTGGGAGGTGCTCTGCCCAGGGGGAGGAGCCAAGCATTGCTACCTGGATATAATCTGGGGTTTGGAGCACCACAGCTGCCTTTCCCACTGCGTTCCCAGAGGAAAACCAGACCTGTCTAGGCCTTCACTGGACCTTCAGAGGAAAACTCCACCCTTCTCCAAGATCCCTGCTCCACCAGAACCACAGCTGGCACTGCAGGACTTCTGCCACCACCCTGACCCACAGGCTGTCAGCTCCTGTTCTGACTTTGTCTGCTTCAGCAGTAAAGTTCTTTTACTGTGATCTAATTATTTCTAAACTATAAAGAGCTGCTGCAGATAAAATTCAAGGTGATAGGACTTAGTTAAGAACTTAAAATTAATTGCTGTAAATAATCTTGGGAGGAGAGGAGTAGCACAGGGGAGAGGAGAGTTGTAGGGTAGTGATGTGGCCTGGCAGGAAAAAACTCAAAATGGCCTCAGGTGCAGGAGTGGCAAATGGTGTGAGCCTGGAGGAACCAAAGAAGGTGATGAGGGAAGACTGGAGGAAAAAGAAAGAATTAGAAGAGCAGAGGAAACTTGGAAATGCACCTGCTGAAGTGGACGAAGAAGGAAAGGATATCAACCCTCATATTCCTCAGTACATCTCCTCAGTACCATGGTACATAGATCCTTCTAAGAGACCCACACTGAAGCATCAGAGACCTCAGGCAGAGAGGCAGAAGCAGCACAGCTCCTCTGCAGACTGGTACCAAGGAAGAGTCCAGGAGCACGCCGTGGCCACGAGGTACCACAGAGGAGCCTGTGAGAACTGCAGGGCACTGACACACACGAGGAAAAACTGCATGGAGAGACCCAGGAAAGCTGGAGCAAAATACACAGGCATGGATATGGCCCCAGATGAACATGTGCAGCCTCAGCTGGTGTTTGGTTACGATGGGAAGCGAGACAGGTGGAATGGGTACGACCCAGAGGAGCACATGAAAATTGTTGAGGAATATTCCAAGGCTGATCTGGCCAAATGTGCCCTGAAAGCACAGAAGCTTCAGGAGGAGTTGGCATCAGGGAAGCTGGAGCGAGTGAACTGCCCAAGACACCAGGGGGGAGAAGAGGAATCAAATTCACAGACAGAAGGAGATCACAGCAGTGAAGATGAGGACAAACACGCAGATGACATTGATGTGCCTGGGCAGAACTTTGACTCCAAAAGACGCAACACAGTCCGAAATTTACGCATTCGGGAAGATATTGCTAAATACTTGAGGAACCTCGACCCAAACTCTGCTTATTATGACCCCAAAACAAGAGCAATGAGGGAGAACCCTTATGCCAACACAGGCAGGAATCCAGATGAAGTTGGTTATGCTGGTGACAACTTTGCTCGCTACACAGGCGATGCCATTTCAATGGCACAGACTCAGCTCTTTGCCTGGGAGGCTTATGACAAAGGCTCTGAAGTTCATCTTCAAGCAGACCCCACCAAATTAGAGCTCCTTTATAAATCTTTCAAAGCAAAAAAAGAAGATTTCAAGGCACAGCAGAAGGAAAGCATCCTAGAGAAGTATGGAGGACAGGAATATTTAGATGCCCCTCCAGCTGAACTGCTGCTAGCTCAAACAGAAAATTATGTGGAGTATTCTAGGCATGGAACAGCCATCAAAGCACAGCAGAAAGTTATTGCTTGTTCCAAGTATGAAGAGGATGTGAAGATCAACAACCACACACGCATTTGGGGTTCGTACTGGAAGGAAGGGAAGTGGGGTTACAAGTGCTGCCACTCCTTTGTCAAGTACTCCTACTGTACAGGGGAAACTGGGAAAGAAATTGCTAATACAGAGGCAAGTTTAATGGAAGAGCAGCCTGAGGAGGAAGAGCACATGAAAAAACCCAAAACACTGATGGAGATCCACCAAGAGAAACAGAAACAGAAGAGAAAGAAGAAGCACAAGAAGAGCTCAAATTCCGACAGTGAGGGTGAAAAGAAGCAAGAAAAACTAAAAAAGGCCCTAAATGCTGAAGAGGCTCGACTTCTCCACATCAAAGAAATCATGCAGTTGGATGAGAGGAGGAGACCATACAGCAGCCAGTATGAAGCCAAGGAGCCAACAGAAGAGGAGGTGGAGGCCTACAGAATGAAAAGGCAGAGACCTGATGACCCCATGGCCTCTTTTCTTGGGCAGTAATCACAAGAGGCACCATTCCACTACACAAAGCTTTTACAACTCTCTACACACCTTATTTTACACATGTATAAAATGGCAGAAAGCTTTTTATGCTCTGAAGAAATTTGTGAAAGCTAATTTCAGCAGACATGAGCAGTCTAGTAGTTACTGGAGCTTTGTAAATGTGTGTATATACAAATACAGGCACATATATACACACATATAACACGTATACATAAAATACATACACCTTTAACTTTTTGAAAGGGAATTTATTGCCTTCTTATCAGAAGAAATGAACTTCTTCCCGCCTTGAAGGCGCTATTAGGATTAGAAGGAAGAAGTTGACACTGCCCAGACAGAATCCTGTGTTTGAATGGAATTTATGCATCATGTATGAAGTGTATGAATATGCAATGGGCTATTGTTCTTAAGGGTTAATCTTTTGTTGGCAGGGGTCCTTTTTCGGGCTCGTGATGCCCAGGAAAAGGTACCCGGACATCCGTAACTCTTTGCTTTTATTGTCTCATATTGTCCTGATTTAAATTGTCCAAATTATTATGACTCTAATTGTATTACTATTTTTATAACCATCTTATTACTAATGAACTTTTAACAATTTCAAAAGCAAGTGACTGGCGTTTTCCACATGCAGTTCACGAGTTCTGCTGGAGGAGCAGACCCGCTCACACGGCTGCCACGGGTCCCCGTGGAGGGGCAGCTGCCTGGCCGGCGACTTCATCCAGCCGGAGGAAACCGTGCGAGGGCACCCAGCTGAGTCTGGTTCCGAGCTCCTGGTTGTTCGTTTCTGCACGAGGTTTGGGTCTGGCCGGCCCTGGGATAAAAAGGAAAATGAGAGATAGGAGGCCGAGCGCTGCCGAGCATCCGCAGCAGGGACATACAGACACACAGACAGACACACAGACACAGACAGACACACATAGACACACAGACAGACACACAAACAGACACAGACACACAGACGCAGACAGACACACATAGACACATACACACAGACAGACACACAGACAGACACACAGACACAGACAGACACACAGACACAGACAGACACACAGACAGACACACAGACACAGACACACAGACACACAGACACAGACAGACACACAGACACACAGACACAGACAGACACACAGACAGACACACAGACACACATAGACACAGACAGACACACAGACAGACACACATAGACACAGACAGACACACAGACACAGACAGACACACAGACACACATAGACACATACACACACAGACACACAGACACACAGAGAGACACTGACAGACACACAGACAGACACACAGACACACACACACACACACAGACAGACACACAGACGCAGACACAGACACACACAGACACACACACACACACACACACAGACAGACACACATAGACACAGACAGACACAGACAGACAGACACAGGCACTGTCCCAGAACCCGAGTGTACGCTCGGGCTCCACAAAATACATTTGCTGAATCAGACACCAGCCCCTGGACCACACAACACAGTAACAAAGGCATCAGCACATACTTATTGTACTTTATCTCTCCTTTTCCCAACAATATTTTGCCTTTTCACTCACAGTTGGGTTTTCTTTCCGTGCCTCGTGTGTTTCCATGTGCCATTTCCATGTCACAGTCATTTGTTTCCCCACACCTTAACAGCTGTGAAAAGTGCATATTATATGGCTCTATGCAGATACATATTTATTATATGTATTATGTTGTATTGATTAGTAGTGCTGTATTAACATTTTAATAGTATTGTAAATGTAGTTAAAATGTAACTTTTGTAGTTAAAATAGAAACTATGCCTGTGGGTATTTTTTACAAGAGAGGAATGAGGTACTCATACCAGATAGCAGCCACAGGACACCTGAATCTTTCAGACAAAGAGAATTTATTGCTCCATTAGCAGAAGAAACAAACTTCTTCCTGCCTTGCTCAGTCCTGAAGACGCCGAGGAAGAAGTTGACACTGCCAGACAGAATCCTGTGTTTGAATGGAATTTATGCATCATGGATGAGGTGTATGAATATGCAACAGGTTATTGCTTTTAAGGGTTAATCCTCTGTTAACGTGTGTCCTTTTTCGGGCTTATTTTGCCCAGAAAAGGTACCCGGACTGTCCATAACTCTTTGCTTTTTATTGTCTCGTATTACCCTAATCCCAATTGTCCAAATTTTTATTACTCTAATTATATTACTATTTTTATAACCATTTTATTACTATTAAACTTTTAAAAAATTTAAAACCAAGTGATTGGCCTTTTCCACAGCAGCTGAGCGTTCACTCACCGCCGTTCTTATCGCTGCTTTCCCCAGGACTCGCTGCGCGTTTCTCTCCCCAGCAGCTCCTGGGCTGCCTCACCTTCCGCGGCTCTTTTGGCTGCGCATCTCCCGCGGTCCAGGACCGCGCATCTCCCGCGCTTCAGGACCGCGCATCTCCCGCGGTTCAGGACCGCGCATCTCCCGCGGTCCAGGACCGCGCATCTCCCGCGGTTCAGGACCGCGCATCTCCCGCGGTCCAGGACCGCGCATCTCCCGCGGTTCAGGACCGCGCATCTCCCGCGGTCCAGGACGGCGTTTGCAGCTCGCAGTTCTGTTCTCACCGGCTGCTCTCTTTCTCCCGGGTGTTGTGCTCATTTCTGCGCGTTCCACACCGTCTGCAGCCCCGTGCCCCTCCTGCTCCTCTCCGCCTCTTGTCTTCGCTGTTTGCGCACCGATCCCGCTGCTGACCGTAGCCGTAACCTTTTACCGCTTTGCATATTCCTTTTGCCGTTTTGCATATTTCTTTTGCCGTTTTGCATATCCCTTTTGCCACTTTGCATATTTCTTTTGCCGCTTTGCATATTCCTTTTGCCGCTTTGCACATTCCTTTTGCCTCTTTGCATGTTCGCTCCTTGAATTTCCATCCGTGCTGATCCTGCGGCCAGCGCTGCGTTGTTCGTGCGCCCTGCCCGGTCTCGCTGCAATCTTCCTTTCCCATCTTTGTTTATTCCGTCTCTGAATCCCGTCCCGCGGTCGGCTTGGCTGGTTTCACCTCCTCCTTTTGTGACAGGCTGTTCGTCTCGCGTCGATCACGTCTTCGGGGACACCTTCTGTTGGAATAAATCAGCCCAGACTCCATTTTCTTCGTGCAGAAATCCAATTCTTTATTCACCAAGCTCATATTTGTAGGAAATACCAGAAGGCACTGTGTTGAACCTAATTGGTCAGCAATACAGTGAAACTCAGTTCATTGGATGGTAAGGGCTGGTGTATGTGTCTATCAAATTTTCTCTCTCTAGATATGTTTACATTTTTCCTCTGTGGGTTCTCATGGGACAAATTTCATTGTTTACACAGGTGCATTTTTTTTTCACCCTCAGAATAGATTGTTGTGTTAAATAAACTTCTCATTTGCAGAATATATTCAACAACCTGGGAATACATGTCCATGAGAACTTGCAAATTTCTTTTTTGCTGCAATTAGAAGAAATGCCAGGCCAGCTTTGACAATTTTAGCAGAGCAAAGCCTGATGTCATAAGGCCTTTATTTTATAATTCTTCTACCTGGCTATGACCTCTGCTGCTTTTCTACCTCTTTATCTTCTACAGGAAAGCATCAAATAACACCTCTCTGGGCTGAATTATTTAACTCCACGTGTTCATAGTTAGCAATACTGTACAGCTTGGCCTGGCTGGTCTCTAGCTCTTTCCCATATTTGAAAAGTCCAAAAAGATATTTAAGACTAGATCTGGTGAGACACTAAAGTGTGTCCCTTATTTCTGTCCCAGGCTGGGAAATAAGACATTGCACACTGAGAGAAATGCCAAAGAGAAGAGGGGTAAAAAGTGAACAATCATCATAAAAATGCAGGAAACTGTCCCTGCATGGTGTGATGAGCAGGAGCTCTGTCCCTGATCCCAGGGTGATACCAGGGCACCTCTCACCAGGTGTGTCTGTGCTTCTTGCAGGGACCATGGCTGGGGGACAGACTCCAGGACACTGCTCACTCAGTAATTCACCTGCTCACCACGTCTGAAGTTCAGTCCAGAGACTCTGGACTGGCTGTACAGGACCAAACTTTGGGGCTCTGTGGACCAGAATAAATTGTCACAGGCTCCAAGTTTCAGTCTGTGGGTCCTTCAGTGAAAATTGGCTTTTCACAGTATATTTTCCCAGAGCAGAATGTCTTCACGTTTCTTTGTACAGAGAGTGGCATCAATATAACCCAATAAATTTAATTCATAATAGCAATTAAGCCCCCAAGAGGGTGGAACAGCAAGGGAGGATCCAGCCACTGGGGAAGCACTTCCAGGAGCAAATGTGTGAGAGCCATCTGTCGCCTCTCCACACACAGTGACAGCCACAGCAAGGCTCTGCAGCCTACTCAGAAAATTCACACCATGATGAAGGCTTGTTGAATGCATTCTGCAACAGAAAATATTCACCAGGGCTGAATTCTGCTCTGCACTGGAGGGGAGGTGAGGCTCAGCCACGGTGGTGCCCTGCAGCTCTGAGCAGGAGGGGCAGTGGCTGCCTCTCCCTCTCCTGAAGGAAAATGTGGCTGTGGGGTTTGCAGAGCTCTGAGTGCTCCCTGCAGAGAGCGTCCTGCCTCCACTGGAGCAGGCTTTCAGCAATCTGATGGTGGGGAGCAAAAAACAAATTCCTACTGAGAAATGTGGTGAAGTGATATCAGAAAGGGGGAAACCCTGCTCCAGGTGGCACTGATGAACACCCTGCACTCCTTTACCTGCAGTCACAAGACAATGAACTTTCCTTTCCATTCCTCTGCATAAAAATGGAGTGACATGCGCACATATAAGGCAAAAAATCACTACAGGTCTTATAAAACCTGTCAGTGCTGCACAGGCTCCTTTCCCCAGGGAGAGTTGGAGGAAACAAGCATGAGACAGTCACTCATCATTCTGCTTAAGACAAGGCTGGGAGGCCCAGGGATGCTGCAGCAAAACCCCCAGCAAAGCTGCAGAACAAAGAACAGACTGAGCCAGCTCCTGGCCCACAAATGCAGGAATCAGAGCAGCTGAGGACAGGAGCTGCAGGGATTCCAGGGCTACCTTGTCTCCTTGGACCACCTCATCCCTCCAGCTTTTGGGTCTTCTCTGGTGTGTGATGATGAGGTGGGACTGAATTCCCTTCTGGCCAGGTGAATGTGCTTCAGACACACCTTTAGCCCTGCTTGCACCTGGCTCCTGTCCTAGGGCTGCACCCTGAGAGTGGGACCTGTGTGGTTTGTGACCACATGAAGGCATCAGCTCCAAAGTGCTGACTGAGGCTGGTGTGTCCCCGGGGGCAAGGCTGGCAGGGCTGTCAGAAGGCCAAGAAGCACCTGAAACCACTGGGTACCTGCATGGCAGCCCCCCATGCCTTGCTCTCTGTCTTTGCTCTTTACACATCCCAACATCATGCACAGCACCAATATTTATATACAAAATATGTCTGTGATTTCAGCAAAAAAACAATCTGCCCCCTCAGTCCATTAATAATCTTGTTTTGCTGCCAAAACATTTTCATTTCCTTTTCTCCAAGCCTTCTTTGTCTTCCTTGTGTCTATTTTTACTGCATTTTCTGACAGGCAGCCTGTCAGTTTGCCATTTAGGTGAATCTTTCTGCAGCGTGGCCAGCAAACTACGAGCAGCAGAGAAGCCTGCTAATTAAAATCACTGCCTGTAATTTATAGATGTGCAGTCTGTGCTCAGGGAGGGATGGAGAGCAGAAATCTCTGCCCTCTCTGCAGAGGGCTGTGAGGCCAGCCTGGGGTCATGCAGCTGCTGCAGATCCCTCTCCCTGCTGATGTCACTTGGCCACAGACATCGGGGACAGGGGTTCTTGGAGCACAGAATTCCAGCTGTCCCCATTTATAGTGGATATTTTTGCTCCCAACGAGGGGAGAGAATGATGAGGAGGACTCCATCGATATCAAAAGGCTAATTAATAACTTTATTATATTATATTATTCTATACATCTAAAACTGAACCTGCCAAGCACTCAGCTCTGCACACACTGCACAGAATCTCGTGGCTGTCAGTGACAGTCCTGACACACACACACACACACACACACCTGGCCCTGACAGGCCAAGGAAACAAAACACCACCACTGTGGAAAAACAATCTCCATATTGCATTCTACTTTGGCACAAACACAGGCACAGTAAATGATAAGAATTGTTTTTCCTTTCTCTGATGTTCAGAGAATGCGAATCCCAGAAATATTCTTGGGAAGAATTTTGTGCCTTGCTTTTCTCTGCGAACAGAAATGTGGGGCTACACCCGCTGCTGCCGAATTCCTCAGGGAGCAGCTCCCGTTCCCTGGGCAGCCCTGGTGAGAGGGGCATCTCCCGGGCAGGGAGAGCAGCGTGGGGCTGGGGGTGTGAGACCATCCCGGGGATGTGAGGCCATCCCGGGGGTGTGGGGCCGGGGCTGTCGGTCCATCCTAGGGTTGTGGGTCCATCCTGGGGATATGGGGCCCGGGGTGTGCCTCCATCCCGGGGATTGTGAGCCCATCCCGGGGCTGTGGATCCATTCCGGGGATGTGAGCCCATCCCAGGGGTTGTGAGCCCATCCCGGGGAGCGCAGGCCCGGGGGTGAGGGCCCATCCTGGGGAGTGTGGGTCCATCCCAAGGCTGTGGGTCCATCCCGGAGCTGTGGATCCATTCCGGGGATGTGGGCCCATCCCGGGGGTTGTGGGTGTGAGCCTATCCCGGGGGTGTGAGCCCATCCCGGGGAGTGTGGGGCCATCCCGGGGGTGTGGGTCCATCCCGGGGGTGTGAGCCCATCCCGGGGCTGTGAGCCCACCCCGGGGGTGTGAGCCAACCCCGGGGCTGTGGGGCCGGGGCTGTCGGTCCATCCTAGGGTTGTGGGTCCATCCTGGGATTGTGGGTCCATCCTGGGATTGTGGGTCCATCCTGGGGATATGGGGCCCGGGGTGTGCCTCCATCCCGGGGATGTGGGCCCATCCCGGGGATTGTGAGCCCATTCCGGGGCTGTGGATCCATTCCGGGGATGTGAGCCCATCCCGGGGGTGTGAGGCCATCCCGGGGGTGTGAGGCCATCCCGGGGGTGTGAGGCCATCCCGGGGGTGTGGGTCCATCCCGGGGGTGTGGGTCCATCCCGGGGCTGCGGACTCATCCCGGGGATTGTGAGCCCATCCCGGGCAGCGCAGGGCCGGGGGTGTGAGGCTATCCCAGGGGGTGTGAGCCCATCCCGGGCACCCCGGATCCTCCACCCCCGTGTCCCGGGGCCGGCGACAAGCGGCAGCAGCACGGAGGGGACGCCCCGAGGGGCGGCGGGGCCGGCGGGGGGCGGCTCCCGGGGCCGCGGCCGTGGCGGCTCGGCCCTGCCCAGCGCCGGCTCCGCTCCGCGCCTGGTTGGTGCCGTCGGGGCCGGGGGCGCGGCCAGGCCGGGGCCGGCCCGGTAAAGCGGCGGCGGAGCGGGCGCGGCGGCCCCGCACCATGGAGGGGCACCTGGCGCGCTGCAAGATCGTGGTGGTGGGGGACACGCAGTGCGGCAAGACCGCGCTGCTGCACGTCTTCGCCAAGGACTGCTACCCCGAGGTGCGGGAGGGCTGCGGGAGGGCGGGCCGGGCTCCCCTCAGCTCCCCTGCGCTCACCTGTGCTCTCCCCTCATCCCCCAGAGCTACGTGCCCACCGTCTTCGAGAACTACACGGCCAGCTTCGAGATCGACAAGCAGCGCACCGAGCTCAACATGTGGGACACCTCAGGTGGGCCGGGGGCTGCGCGGGGGTGGCGGGGCCGGACTCGTCCTTCCCACCGATGGGCTCCTCGTTCCCGGAGCCGCCGGGCCGGGCAGGGGCAGCGGCTCCGAGCCCTGCGAACCTCCGGGGGCACCGGGCAGCGCCGGGCGTGCGGGCGCTCCCTTGTCCCTGCAGCGGGGACAGCGATCAGAGCCGGCTGCGGCTGCAGCCCTGAGGCCGGAGGGAGCGGCGAGGAGGGAGAGGGCTGCCGGAGCAGGGAGAGGGCTGCCGGAGCAGGGAGAGGGCTGCCGGAGCAGGGTGATTGCTGCCGGAGCAGGGATGCCCTGGTGCTGCCATAGAACCTCCGCGGTTCTCTGGCGTCTTTTTGGCTCGGTTTGGTTTTGCCTCTTTGTGTTCTCGCTTGTGGTTCTGCTCAAGGCGCCGGGCACGGCTGTCCCAGCCCACCGAGACCCGTCCCAAACTTTGTGCCTGCTCCTGCCCCAAGGGAGGCACGAGTTGCAGGAGGAGTGTGTGATGCAGAGCTGATAGAAATATTGGCATGCCACAAAGTTCTCATGCACTTTCTAATTTATCTTTGGGTCCTTTTGTACCAGCAGTGCAGCTGAATGCTGTGTTCTGCTGATGAATATACATCGTGTGCTTGCTGGTGCTCTTTCCCCATAGTCTTTTAATTTTTGGAATCCTGATGATAAATGAAGTGCTCTCAGTGTCCAAGAGCAGTAGTAAATGAAAACATGACCTAGGACTTTCTTTTCCTGTTGTTCATTCAGATTCCTTGCTGTAATTTTGCATTCATTAAATGACAGCTATAGGATTAGCATAGCTCTACCTGGAGTAGTGGCTTTACTGAGTCTTGGGCTAGCCCAAACATGTAAAATATATTTGAATCTTCTTCTGGAGTAGCTTCCTGACCTGAGAGACCTTACTTTGCTGATTTTTATTCCCTGAGACAAAGAGGGAATTAGATGCAGCTTTGCTGGCAAGCTGTGAGCTGTGATGTGAGCCATGAGGACGCTGGCTCCTGGGGATGAAGTGTTGGCTCTTGGTGTTTGACCAGGAGCTGTGCTTGAAGCACAGAGTGGTGGCTGCATGGAAGCCCTTGCAGGGTGGCTGCTGTGGGCTGGTTTGGGGACTCTCAGATGTGAAACCATCCTGGCTGGTCCTGGGCTGCAGAGGGCTCCTTGAAGCTGCTCAGGGTGCTCCAGGACTCAGGGATGGTCACTGGGGTGCACATGATTGTTCACCCACAATTTGTTCACCCTCATGGCTGGGGGAGTTCAAAACTTGGGCTTCTGCAGGCTTGGAGGGGGATGTGGTGGGTTATCTTTGCTGGGCACTGAATGGCTTTGCTCTTGAGTATCTGTGTTTGATATAAAAAACTTCATCTTTGCAGGGTGTAGAAGCACGATTGAAGCGTTGTTTGCTTTTTAGGAATCCTCCAGAATGATGTGCTTTGGTCTTACAAATGTTTAAAGAAAAGGACATGATAAAAAGTCCTTAAAGGATGTGTCTGGCACCTGCATCTGATGCTGTCACACGTTCATTTTTCCCCTTGTGACAAAAGATGTTTTTCCAATATTTGTCTCTGCAGCCAAAAACAAATGGACTTTGATTCTTTCTCTTTTCTCCTATGAAAAATGTCAGAGCTTTTTAACAGCTTTGCTGTAGATAGAGTTCATCAGGTAGTTTTCCAGATAGATTCCCTTTGATTTGAAGTACACAGGAGCTAGCTCTTAATAAACAATCCTGCAAAGCACTAGACAGCAGTTTTGCCTGGTAATCAAAGTGAAATTTTTAGCTGTAGACTGCAAAGTGCTGTTGAGTTTTCACTGGCCTTCAGAGGCCCTTATAATGGGAGCTTTGGCAGAAGAAGTTTTGCACAAGAGTGAGTTGAACCAGCTGAGCTGGAGGGATCAGGAGTAGCTCATTGCCCACCCCAAGGAGAATTACAGGCATTGGTGGGCACTTCCCCTTCTCTCTGGGCTACCTATTCTTTCTTTTAAGCTGCTTTTCTTATTATTCATGATAAATTCCATCCCAGCAAGATTGAAAAAGGGTGATCCTGGCATGAGGAGGGGAGCACTTTTCTATTTTAAATGCTCTCCTTCTCTTAGAGAAGTGATTTGAACTGAAATTCCCTGAGAAATCAGCAGACACCTGGAGAGAGGAGGTGGATATTGGTTTTTTTTTTACTTTTTACTTAATTTCCCTTGCCCCACATTTAGTTGAGGAAGCAGCTGGAGACTCTGGAAGCTGCACAAGGTGAGCTGAGCATATCTCAGCAGTGGCTGATGGTGCCTGCAGGCTGCCTGGCCACTCAGCCACCCCCCTGGTAAGCCTTGTACAGCCCAGCCTGCTGCCTGTGTCCTGTCATCCTGTTGGAAAATGCAGCCTTTTGAGCTGAATTGACCCCTCCTAAGTGGCAAACACAGGCTGTGACATTGGCAGCTGGCAAGCAGGAGCTCCCATTAGAGGAATATTGACACAGAGTGGATGGGAGTGATGGAGAACTGAATGGCTCCCAAATTGTATTGGGAGCTCTGATTTTCTTTAAATGTCTTTTAACTCTTTGTCTGTTGTTTCTGGGGCTGGAGGGTGACTCTGGAGAATTTCCAGCACTGAGAATCCTTCAAATGGGTGAAACCTGTGGTGCTCTGCTGGGACTCAAATGGGACTTAGACCTGGGAATGCACCAGGGAGAAAATCCCCTTGTCCAACATCTGCCTCTGCTGATTGAGTTTCATGTTTGTTTCAATTTGTGTCCCAGCTCAGGACACACCATGGGAGTAAAATTGCTTCAGGTATCATGTCACAGCATGTCAGGAATGTCCCATGCCTGCTGTCCCCAGGTGCTACGTGCTGTTTGCTAAAGCATCCACTGAAAAACAATTTGACATCCTTGGCTGTGAGGGAAGGGGTGCAGAGCTTGGATGGAGCAGGAATGGCAGAGCTTGGATGGGGCAGGAATGGCAGAACTTGGATGGAGCAGGAATGGCTGCAACTCCAGGGATTGGGAGAGCATGGATGGGGCAGGAATGGCAGGGTCTCCATGGGGCAGGAATGGCAGAGCATAGATGGGGCAGGAATGGCTGCAGCTCCAGGGAATGGGAGAGCCTGCATAGGGCAGGAATGGCAGAGCTTGGATGGGGCAGGAATGGCTGCAGCTCCAGGGAATGGCAGAGCTTGGATGGAGCAGGAATGGCTGCAGCTCCAGGGAGTGGCAGAGCTTGGATGGGGCAGGAATGGCAGAGCTTGGATGGGGCAGGAATGGCAGAGCATGGATGGAGCAGGAATGGCAGAGCTTGGATGGAGCAGGAATGGCTGCAGCTCCAGGGGTTGGGAGAGCTTGGATGGGGCTGGAATGGCAGAGCGTGGATGGGGCAGGAATGGCAGAACTTGGATGGAGCAGGAATGGCAGAGCTTGGATGGAGCAGGAATGGCAGAGCTTGGATGGAGCAGGAATGGCTGCAGCTCCAGGGAGTGGCCGTGCCCTGGCCCCTCTGCTCCTGAGCCCTATGGAGGGCACGGTGCTTTGCTGCTCTTCTTGTTCCTCTTCTGGCAAATTCCTTCGTTGGCCGAACACGCTCAGCACAGAAACAACTCCTCTGCACAGGGCTGGGATCTTGTGGTGGGGGAAACTCCTGTTGGGTGGGATGTGTGATGGCCTGGGAGTGCTGTTCCCAAAGGGCTGGGTGCCTCCCTGTGCCCCGGTCCCGTCGGGAAGAGCTTTGTTCCTGGGGCAGCAGGAGGAGGAGGGTGCTGGGCTGGTGATCATTAGCGATGCTCCGCAAGGAGTGGGCGAGTTTCGAGTTTCGTTGGAGTGCGTCAGGGCTGGGAGGGAGCTTTGTTCCCCCCAGGGCGTGCAGGGGCAGGGAGCTTGTCCTCAGCAAGGTGATGCTTTCCCCGTGGGATCAGGGAGTGTCCCCGGCTCTGGAAGTGGAACCATGAGGTGCTCAGCAGGTCTCTGGCAGAGGGAGCCTTCAATGAGCAGGGTGCCCAGGGACCAGGGCTGCCCTGCTGCCCAGGGCCCTGTGCTTGGAGTGCTTCCCACCATGAGCTGGCCTTGCCAGTGCACCCACTGCCCACTGGGCAATGCCAGCTCATGGTGGGAATGCCCAATGCCCAACAGCCTGGCCCAATGCCCTGTTCTGCAGAGCTTCCCTGGCGCTGGGTGCAGGCAAAGGGAGAGAGGAGCTCAAGCCCTGCTGCTGCCCGGCTTGGCAGCACTGCTGCTGGCAGCTCTGAGGCTTTACCCTGTATCTAGGTGGATTTTTTTGTTCTGTTTTCAATAATAATGGTGAGGAGCCCACACTGTGCTGAGTTCTTTGCTCTTGGCTCACCCCCCATGCTGGGAGGCTCTGCCTGCTGTGCCTGTGGCCTCACAGGGAGTGATCCGAGGCCATGGGTGCATCTTTAGCTGATGCAGAGCAGAGCTGCCTGCTTGTGGTGGGGACATCTTTGCCAGTGCTCAGTGGGAGAGCCAGCCTGGCACTGTGCCTTGCACAAGGTCACTGCTGCCTTGGGAAGCTGCTGGAGGGGACTGTCCTTTGTGGACCTTGAGAGTGGCAGTGCCTGCTGCAGCGTTGCAGAGGTCAGTGCTCACGGGTTCAGCAGTGCCCTGCTCGGCTCAGAGCAGAGCTGTGTGCCTGCCAGCTCTCCACAGCCACTGTCTCTTCAGCAGATGTGCTTTCAAGACAAGAATAACACTGTGAATTGCAAATCCCCCTCCGCCTTCCTCTTTGCCTGTGCTCAGCAAACAGTCTGCCTTGGAATGGCCTGTGTGGGAACCCACAGGCTGTGATAACAGATCCTTCTTTTAAGGGAACTACTGAGGAATGTTGATGAGATTAGAGAGCTGAAAGGGGCTGAGTTTAGCAATGGCATCTCCATGGATGCTGGGGCTGTCTGTGCCTGGATTCCCAGGGTGCAGCTCCAGGATTGCCATGGCTGCCTCTTCCCAAGTGTAAGAACAAGTTCTGTCTCAGAAAGACTTCACTCTCAGGCAGGCAGAAAATGTGGAGCTGCCCTTTCCATACCAAAAGAGCTCCTCCCATGCTTCCTGTTCAGACTGAGAACCTAAAAGCAGCATGCTTGTGTTGTGCCTCAGCACAAATATGTAGTTAATCCTAAAAATACAGCTGGGTCACATTCCCATGCAGGTCAGCAACCAGTCAGACAGAACTTTAAAGGGTTGCAGCAGAAATGCTGATACTGAAGTGGGTGGAGGATGGACCTTGAGAGGACATGACCAGGCATGACAGGGCAGGGCAGTGCCCAGGAGGATCTGAGAACCTCTCTGGGCTGGGCACAGTGTGGGCCTTGCTGCAGGGCTCTGTGGCTCAGGGGTGGAGGCTGGTCCTGCTCTCATGATCCCTGTGGCATCATCCATCCTTTGTCCCCTCCAGATCTGAGAGGTTCAGGCCTCTGTGGGGCCATGAGATGTCCTGGGAATTGTGTGGGTGCTGAGAAACATTCCCTGTAGTGACAACTGGCTGGCCCTGCTGGCTGCTGTGACCTTGTGGACAGGGAAGGATGTTCTGTGAGGTGGGTTTGTTCCCAGCTCAGGTGCAGACCCCTTTCCCCAGCCCAGAGGTGATCTACTCTCTGCTGTGCTCTGCTCTCCCTGCTCCTCTTGCCCCAGATTCCGAAGATTAAAATCTCCACTTCATTAAACTTTGCAAGTGTACAGGCCCAGCCTTCCCTGTGGGAAGGAACCTTATCTGGCAGCCACATGCCTGGGGAGGGATCTGACGCCTGTGAGCAGTAACCCTGAAATGTGCAGCAGTGCTCCATGAGAATTGTGTCCATCCAGCCC
Source organism: Setophaga petechia (assembly GCA_024362935.1). Taxonomy (NCBI): domain Eukaryota; kingdom Metazoa; phylum Chordata; class Aves; order Passeriformes; family Parulidae; genus Setophaga; species Setophaga petechia. The sequence continues at coordinate 1,994,845 of JANCRA010000044.1, read as the reverse complement.
TCAGCCCTGCTCCCTGTGTGTGCTGCAGGAAGCTGTTGCCCCTCTGGGTCCCTGTTGTACCCTGCAGAAAGGTGACAGGCAGGTTGTGGCGATGCCAGCTGCCCTTGTGACATGGCAGGAGTGCCAGGAGGGACCTGTGACCCCCATTTGTCTCCCTGCTCAGCTGCTGCAGGCATGGAAGGGCTGGGAGGACAGTCCTGCCACTCCTGCCATGCCAGACACTGTGATGTGTCACTGACATAGTTTATGAAAATGCTTTCACTAGGATTTTTCTCCTGAGAAGCCTCAGAAAATAAATGTAAACAATAATTATCTGATGGCTGGGGAATGGGCTCTGGAGATGGTTTACCACCAGGTGCATCTCTGCTTGGTCTCATGTGAATTGTTCTTACTTGGTGACCAACCACAGGTCCAGCTGTGTCGAGGCTGTGAGCAGTCCCAAGATTTTATTATCATTCTTTTCCAGCCTTCTGATGTCTCCTTTCTCTTTCTTTAGTGTAGTTTTACTATATCATTTTCTTTTAATACAATATATATCATAAAATAATAAATCAGCCTTCTGAACCATGGAGTCAGGATTCTCTTCCCTCCAACACCACCACAGTGATGCTCCCCCAGGAGCTTGCAGGGGCTCCTCACAGTTGCTGGAGGGAGGTTTGCAGCTGGGCAAGCTTCCCTGGCCACAGGTGAGGCAGGAACAGGACTGGGATGGGGCAGAAGAGCTCAGTGCCTGCCTGAGCTGGGGATTCCTCCACTGGTAAATCCAGCAGAACAGCCTCCTCCTGAGGGGCAGGCTTCCAGTAATGAGATCTGGAGAAGGGCCCAGAAATGCCACCTCAGCCTATGCAAATACCTTTGCCTTCATGCTGAAGGTGTGCCAGCTGGGCTCTTTAGTAATTCACTCATTTCTCTACCTGCATTGTAAGAATTAGGAGCAGAGGTTAATTGTCCAAACTGATGAGCTGGGTTTCTTTTTTCAGTTGTGCATTTCCCAGAAGAGTGTTTATTCTATGTCACAGAGCAGTTTCCTCCTTTCCTACTCTTCAGGGGTTTGCAGTGATGCTGTACAAGCAAGACAAATGTCAAAGTTCAGCCAGGACAGAAGGTTCTGGAAGTCCTGGGGCTGTTGACTTGCTGCTGCTTTGGCAGCTTTGCCCTCTTGGGATCTGTCTGGCAGAGTGGACATCCTCTAAAGAGTGATTATCTCTACAGGCTGCTGCTCATCTGGCACCTCTGTGTGGGGAGATGACCCAAAACTCTTTGTTTTGCCAGTGTGGCCCTGCAGAAAGCTGGGATGGGTTTGTGTTTCATTCCACCAGGGCTGCTCTTGGCAGTGCCTGCAGAAAGCAGCGTGTGCCTCAGCACTGCTGCCCCTTTGGGGAGAGCTTTCAGTGAGCCCCCCGAGTGTGCTGCTGAGAAATTGAGGTCTTGGCAGTGCTCATCTCTGTTTCAGCCAGAGCTGGGCTGTGGGAGCCCCTTGCAGAGCAGATCATGGCTCTGCAAGCACTCTGCCTTTCCCTGTTGCTGGATGGAGGGTGCCTGTGTGAGAGGCTCATCATCTCTGGAACAGCTAATGAGGAGCAAATGAAGATTAGCACCACGATGGTGGAGATGAAACAGCACATTTCAGTCCCCTCAAGAGTGGCATCTCTGAGCTGCAGTGCCAGGCACTCCAGGATCTACCAGGCAAGGGCAAAGAGGAGCCACTCGTGCTTGTTGTGTAGACAACAATGTGAATTTTATTTTTAAGCTGGTTGTAGGCTTGCTCCAGTTTTCCCTTTAATCATGAACAGATGCACTTAGGTCCTGTTTCTTGCAGACCTGGATGCCAAGTGGGAGAATGACTCATGCAGAGAAGGAAGGCTGAATCTGCAGTCACACCAGCCTTGGGCTCTTGTGTGTGTGGAATTGCCAGGCTCTGATCTCTGGAGTGTCTTGCTGGAGGATCTGTAAGGTGTCAAGTGCTCATAATCCATAAAGCTGGAGAGCTGGAGTTGAAGGCTCTGGCTTTTTTGGGGTTGTTTAGGGGGGTTTTGGGAGTGTTTTGTTGTTTTGTTTTGTCTTTTTTTAAATTGTCACGTGCAATGAAAAAATAGATGCAATATAGATGCAAAACAGAAGTTCCTGGTTCAGTAGAGAGGTCTCCAGAGCAAACTGGAGACTACCTTGGCTGTGAGCAGTGCAGCTCCTCTGCCCCACAGGGCAGCACTGAGGTGGGCAGGAGCTGAATGCCAGCTGAGGTGCCAGGGGTGACTCCTGCTCTTTGGAGGTAATGAATGTGAAGCAAATTCTGATCTCATTAAAATAATCAGGTTCTTTACCTCCTGCTTCTCTTCCCTCAGCACGGGAGTCTCTCCTGTGGTCCAGGTGATGAGAGCAGGATTCCTGGCATGATTCCTGGCATGATTCCTGGCACTGGGGTGACCCTGGGGGATGCTGGGGGGCTGCAGCAGCACTGAGGAGCTGGCTGGCTGCTGAGGAGCAGCAGGTTGCTATGATACAGTTTGCTGTGGCAATGTCTGTGCTGAATGAGCCAAAGCTGCCCCTACAAAAGGAGCATTCCTTGGCTGGGAGGGGGTAGATTTATCTCAAGTGTTTATGTAAAACTGAGAAGCTGCAGGGAGAGGATGTGCGTGGGAACGTTTCCTCCAGCACCAGGGCCCCTGTCTGGAGGCAGAGAGCTCTGTGTGCATGGGGGAGAGGGCAGGGCTCAGATAAAGGGCTGGGCTAATTCAGGCATGCAGATCAGCCCTGCATCTCCTGTCCTGTGCTCCCGGCTCATGGCAAACAGAAGAGCCTGTTCAAAGGGGAGCTCAGCACTGCTGTGCTTGGTGCTGCCTGTGAGAGCAGCCCTGGGCTGGGCTGGGCTGGCTCATGTGGCTGTGCCATGGGGAGTGCTGTGACCCTGCCAGGTGTGATTCTGCCCACTGTGACCCTGCCAGGTGTGACCCTGCCCACTGTGACCCTGCCAGGTGTGATTCTGCCCACTGTGACCCTGCCCACTGTGACCCTGCCAGGTGTGAGCTGCAGCACTGTGAGCCTGAGGTGAGCTCAGAAACCTCTGCACCCTGGCTCACCCTGCCTGGCATCCCTGTCCCCAGAGCTGCCCAAGATGCCACAGGGACTGGCTCCTTTCCATTAGGGAGCTTGATTTTCCCTCTAGGAAGAGGGCTGGGCTCTGCAGAGATCAGGGTGTGTCTCTCCTGTGCTTTTCCCAGCCCCTTCCATTCCCAGTGACTTTGCAGGGACAGAGCCCCATCTCTCCCCAGGAGGAACAGGGCCTGCAGGTGCCTTTGCTCCCCTGGGCTGGCTGTAAGAGCTGCAGACACCTGGAGCCAATTTTTTGGAAATCCAATTGCACATCAAATCCAGGGCACCTTTCCCTGGCTGTGTGGAGTGGCAGGGGCTGGGTGGTCACAGCCCTGGAGCTCTGCTGCTGTTGGTGCCATGGTCTGAGCAGGATGGCAGTTCCTGGCACTGGGCAGGGTTTGGGAAGGCTCCTCAAAGCCCTCAGCCTGCCCCTTGTGGGCTCTGGGCAGAGAGAGGAGCATCAGGTTCTGCTCCCCAGGTGTTTGCAGAGCTCCAGCTGTGCTGGGGGGCTGAGCCCCTGTGCACACAGGACCTGCAGAGAATCAGCCCATTCTCCTCTGGTGCCCAGCCCAGGCAGGTTTCCATCCTTCCAGAAACATAAGCCACCATCATCCATAGTTCATCAGGTGCTGAATTTCACTGAGGAGCCACCTGACACCAGGGCTGCTGCTTTCTCCTGGGGTGGGAAAGTGCTGGGTCCTGACATCCCAAGAGCTGCAGCAGGAAGCAGGTCTGGCTTCCTCAGCCTAGGATGGCAATGCTGCTTTTGGAGGAGGCAGATTCAACAAGGGCTCTGCTGTCTCTGTTTCCTCTTCCCATAAATAAAATCTGCTTCTCATCCCTCCAGGAAATTTATTTGTCTTTGCAGTATAAAACCAAAGCAGTGGTTTTAAGTAGCAGTGGGGCTGATTGCTCCCTGAGTGTTTGCTGAGGTGTCTGCACTCACCAACAGAGTGCAGGGTAAATAAAAATGCTGTGGCACAGTGACTTTGCTGCCTGAAATTTGCATTGAAGGGGTGTGTGTGTGCACATGTGTGTGGTAGAAGCTGTGCATGATTCAGGCTGGGCTCTTTGCCTGCTCACAGAGTTCCTGTGGAATGCAGAATCATCCCCTTCCATTTATAGCTCATTCACCAAATGCTGTCACTTCTTTTGTACACCAAAAAGAATCTGTCTGACTTTTCCCAGCACAAATCCAGAAAGAAGGCAATTCATTTTTACCTGTCACAAATTCTCACAACCTTTGTGAGCAAGCTCTCCTGTATAAAGATAGCAAGGGAGGATACAAGCCAGCAGCAGAGTGTTGGAGAAGGGAGACGTGGACACTAGATGGTTTATTAGCGTAGCTCATTTATTGATTAATATTATCGGGTTAAATACACTTCATAATTAGTTTTATGCATATTGCAAAAGTTAAGCTCATCATTGGTTAGTTACAATTATACAATACAGCAACTATTTCACATAACTTCTACATTTTTGTGATTAGCACTTCTTTTTTTAGCATTTTCTTTATGACTTGTTTATGACTTGTGGTCAGCAGTTCTCTGTTTCAATAATACTATATCTTTATAATTCTCTCTAACTTAATCAAAATAACTCAAATAAATTAACTATATCTCTTTTCAATCAACTATGTTTAAACTATACTTTCAACAGCAGAGTTTGCTGTCTTCTCTCAGCTCCACCTTTCTGCTCTGAGGGCTGCAGCCCTGGCAGGACAAGTGATGGAATCCAGGTGAGTGGTGAGCCAGGCTGAGCCCTCCTGTGTGAGCAGGATCCCCAGCAGCTCTTGCCAGATGCTCACTGTGCAAGGAGAGGGATGCAAAACTTGCCCTTTCACTCTGTCAATGGGTGAATATAAGAAAACAAGGACAAAACATCTGACTTCCATGCCTAAACAAAAGAACTAAAATCCTCTGCCAATCCAGCTCTGGTGAACCTTATGGCATGTGGTCTCTTTCAAACCAGAACTTTATTTTAACACTGACCCTGCTCCTCTCTGCAGGCTCGGCCTACTACGACAACGTGCGGCCCTTGGCCTACCCCGACTCGGACGCTGTGCTCATCTGCTTTGACATCAGCCGCCCTGAGACCCTGGACAGTGTGCTCAAAAAGGTGAGTGCCAGCAGCCCCAGGGGTGCCCTGCCCCACCATGGTGTCCCTGTGCCCTGAGGCTCCCATCAGGGTCACAGCTCTGGCCCCTGTCTCAGGTTTTGGTTGTTCATTGCTGCCCCGAGATGTGCAGGGTGTCTCTGTTCAAAGAATGAGTCTGGACTCTTCACTTTTCAGTCTTCAGGTTGTTTATTAATTCTTATCTGTAAAGTTTTCTTTCTGCCCAGCGGAGATCTGCTCAGCAGGGCAGCCACAGGCACTCTGACCGCCCCCAAGGTGGTGCCATCCCTCTACACCACAAACCATGTACAACATATCTACACTTAATTCCCAACACCTATCACCCATGCCAGACAGTGCACTTCTACTCTAAACCAATCCCAAAGTGCCAACATCACTGCAGAAAAGGGAGAAGAAGAAGAAGAAGAAGAAGAAGAAAGGCTGGACACGCCCAAGTTCCTCCATCTTGTCCCCATAACCCCCATACCAAAAATCCTAAAATCTACATTTCCACTCTGTGATAATTTTATTATTATACTATTCCAACCTCTGTGACTTTCAGGTCTTCATACAAAGCTGGTGACTTGCTCCAGGGGTCAAATCAAATCCCCAGGAGGGAAATGCTGGTATTTGTTCTGTTTTCCATCAAGACCTTGGAAGATCTCTGTCAGCAGAACCACCAATGGATCTCTGTCAGCAGAACCATCAGTGACTGTGGAAGGCCTGCAGCAGCTGGGAAGGAGCCTCTGGTGCCTGTTTCCAAGCAAGCAGAGTACTCAGTTTTTTGGCTCTCCCCTCAGTTCAGCATCTGCACAGTGAAAAAGACAGCAATCAGTTCTCTAGAGCTCGTCAACAGAAATGATGAGCTGTGATGCTGAATTTGAAGTGAATTATTGAGATGAGGTGGCACAATGCCACTGGCCTGGAGAGCAGGCAGGGCCCTAAGCCTGCCCTGGCACTGGGAGCAGCAGCTGAGAGTTTCCTACCTGCTCCTTAATGCCTTTCAGCAGAGCTGATATTCCAGCTGGCAGGTCCCAGAGAGCCTCACAGGGCTGGGGATCTGCTGTGGGGCACCCCTGGCTGGTCTCCAGTGGGTCACTTCTGGGAGAAGGTCCCACACCAGGCTTTCCTCTGAGGTGAAGTCCAGCAGCCCCAAAAGCTGCTCAGAGGAGGGAGGGTAAATGGTTTTCCAGGACTGCATCCCTTGGTCCTGGCTGTGGTTCTGCTGTGCCATGCATTCAGGGAGCTGTGGTTCTGCTGTGCAGGAATTCAGGGAGCTGTGGTTCTGCTGTGCAGGAATTTAGGGAGCTGTGGTTCTGCTGTGCAGGAATTCAGGGAGCTGTGGTTCTGCTGTGCAGGAATTCAGGGAGCTGTGGTTCTGCTGTGCAGGAATTCAGGGAGCTGTGGTTCTGCTGTGCAGGAGGAATTCAGGGAGCTGTGGTTCTGCTGTGCAGGAGGAATTCAGGGAGCTGTGGTTCTGCTGTGCAGGAGGAATTCAGGGAGCTGTGGTTCTGCTGTACAGGAATTCAGGGAGCTGTGGTTCTGTACAGGAATTCAGGGAGCTGTGGTTCTGTACAGGAATTCAGGGAGCTGTGGTTCTGCTGTGCAGGAATTCAGGGAGCTGTGGTTCTGCTGTGCAGGAATTTAGGGAGCTGTGGTTCTGCTGTGCAGGAATTCAGGGAGCTGTGGTTCTGCTGTGCAGGAGGAATTCAGGGAGCTGTGGTTCTGCTGTACAGGAATTCAGGGAGCTGTGGTTCTGTACAGGAATTCAGGGAGCTGTGGTTCTGTACAGGAATTCAGGGAGCTGTGGTTCTGCTGTTCAGGAATTCAGGGAGCTGTGGTTCTGCTGTGCAGGAATTTAGGGAGCTGTGGTTCTGCTGTGCAGGAATTCAGGGAGCTGTGGTTCTGCTGTGCCATGCATTCAGGGAGCTGTGGTTCTGCTGTGCCATGCATTCAGGGAGCTGTGGTTCTGCTGTGCCATGCATTCAGGGAGCTGTGGTGCTGCTGTGCAGGAGGAATTCAGGGAGTTGTGGTTCTGCTGTGCAGGAATTCAGGGAGCTGTGGTTCTGCTGTGCAGGAGGAATTCAGGGAGTTGTGGTTCTGCTGTGCAGGAATTCAGGGAGCTGTGGTGCTGCTGTGCAGGAATTCAGGGAGCTGTGGTTCTGCTGTGCAGGAATTCAGGGAGCTGTGGTTCTGCTGTGCAGGAATTCAGGGAGCTGTGGTTCTGCTGTGCAGGAATTCAGGGAGTTGTGGTTCTGCTGTGCAGGACAGCATCTGGCAGCTGCATCCTGTCCTGGGGAGCCACCATCTCGTTTCTGACACTCTCTGAGACATCAAGGCATGAAAAGCACCACAGAGCAGCAGCTCCCATGACTGTTCTCCTCAGAGAGCCCCAGGGTGGAATGGCCACAGCCTGACCATGGCACATTGTGCTGCCTGACCTCTTGGCCTCTCCACGTTTTGCCAAATGTTGTGCTGGAGCAAGTGCCTCTGACTCAGCTGCTGGGGGGCTGAGAAGAGGGTCTTTGTGTCCAGAATGTCCTGCTGAGGGGACAAAGACCCTTCAGATGAATTGGTCAATGGCTCAGTGTTGGCTTCCAGAGCAGGTCCTGGGTACCAAGCAGGCTGGGTGGAGGGAGGGTGTTTCATGTGGACTCAAAGAATTCACTGCTCAGCTTGGGAGTCAGCAGAATAATAATGCAAGTGAATCACTTGTACCTTAATGAAATACAAACCCCTCAATAATTAGGTGGGGCTGGGAGTTATTTGTCTCTCTGCACACTCTTCATGTGAGTCCACCCTGCTCAGTGTGTGGCTTTCCCTGTACAGCCTCACAGATGTTTGGAGTGCTGCTAGGCAATGTTTTTTTGATATGGTAACTTAAAATAAACCCTTAAATCCCAGGGGATTTCTGAAGTGCCTCTGAGTAGATGCCTTGTTTCCTTTGGTGCAGGCTCACAGCCTTATGGCAGTGAGGAAAATTCCTAAGACACCATGAAGCTGAAATGGGCTTTAGCTTGTGATATCAGGCAAATAAGGAAAATAACATTTCCTGTTCAAGCCTCAGGCAAAAATCCAACAGAGGAAATCTTTATTAATGCCTCCCCTCTGATGCCTGGGCTGCTGTACAGCGTGTACAGTTGAAGGGGCAGAGGCATCTGAGGGAGTGCAAGCAAGCAGCTCTGCCTTTCATGCAGAACAAGATTTCATGGAGTGGTGCTTTGGCTCTGACAAGTCTGGATAGCACAACAGGGTTTGGGCTCCCAGAGGTGTCAGTCGTGCAGGAACAGGTCACAGCTCTCTCCATAGAACAGGGAGCCCTGTGTCCCTGCAGAGCCCTCTGCCAGGTGTGAACAGAGCTTCTAGCTCAAATCCTTCACATAAATTAGGGTGAAAGCTCCAAAAGAAGTGGGTCTGTGTGTTCATTGTGAGGTTGTGTGGGTCTGTGGCTGCAGCACCATGACCTCCAGCACCCTGCCCAGGGGCTGGGGGTGCCCGAGTCCTTGGCAAGCAAATACCTAGAGATACCTAAGACAATCTCCTGATAGAAAATAAGATTTTTCATATTTTGCAGTGGCTTTGGTCTGATACTGGTTGAATGACATGTGGGTGGTTTTTAGCCCTCCCTTCCCCATGAGGTTGTGGACACTGGGCTTGGTGGCTTGGTTTTCTTTCTGCTTCTAATTGCCCAGGGTGTACCTTAACCCTGAGTTATTGTAGCAGGAAATTGCTAATTCCAAGCGACACTTCAGCTGGGGGTAATCTCTATTTATTATCTGCTTTCTACTTCAGCACCACTAGATAAGTAACTGGGGCATTGACACGCTGATGGAGCTGTGCAGGTCTCCCCCCGGGGGAGGTCACAGGTGATGGATTTATTTACTGCTGCAGACACAGCTGACATCAGGCATTCACTTTGGGAGCTCTGAAAAGAGTCATTTATATGAAGGACATGGATGTTTGCCCTGGCCTTCTCTTTCCATTGCTTCAATTCTTAATTTCCCTGGCTGTAGCTGTGCTCTGAACATCATGATGTCTTTAACAGGTGGCTCCCATTAATGAACAGTGTGTGAGTGTGCAGAGAGCTCTCCACTGGCCCTGTTGACCCTTGGGGTCCCAGATTTGAGCAATAATCTGGAACAGCAGGCATGAAAGAGACTCTGCCATTCCATCCTTGGCTGTGGCAGTCATTAAAGAGCCCTGATATGCTAATCAGTGTTTGACCTGTTATGTGGAAAAGCCACACCCACCAGAACCTGTTCTTCCCTCCACAGTGGCAAGGAGAGACCCAGGAGTTCTGCCCCAACGCCAAGATCGTGCTGGTGGGCTGCAAGCTGGACATGAGGACAGACCTCAACACCCTGAGGGAGCTCTCCAAGCAGCGCCTCATCCCCGTGACACACGAGCAGGTGGGTCTGGGCAGTGCCCAGGGAGGGGACAGCTCTGCCCTGTCCCCACTGCACCCAGGCAGCTGCTTTGGTCATGGGTGACCGTGGTTACCAGGGTTTGCAAGTGAAGGAAGACATGAGAATGTTGACTCCATGATCAGAAGGCTTGATTTATTATTTTATTACATATATAACATTATGACTATACTAAAAGAAATAGAAAAGAAAAGGCTTCTTCAGAAGCTGACTAAGCTAAGAATAGAAAAGAAAGAATGATAACAAAGGAGCTGGCTCTGATAGAGAGTGAGAGCCAGTTCTGCAGTGACTGGTCAGTAAATCCAAACATCCACAGGAAACCAGTCACAGGTGGACCTGTTGCATTCCACAGCAGCAGGTAATAATTGTTTACATTTGTTGCTGAAACCTCTCAGCTCCAGCAGGAAAAATCCTAAGAAAGGATTTTTCACAAAAGGTGTCTGTGACAGTCATGGCTCAGGGCTGCTCGTGTTTCCACCACTCTTGTGCCCAGCTCTGGAAGACCCAATTCCTGATGATCTGCTGGGCAGCCACCAGTTAGTAGCCAAAAAAGTCATTCCTTAAAGCAGGTGGATTTGATAAATTGAGCTGGCTAAAGGGGAATGTTGTCCTTCTGCATCTCCAGTTCAGTGCAGCTCTTTCTGCTCCCAGTGACTCCTGCTTGGGGCAAAACTGCAGAGGGGAAGAAACCACAGCTGGGGGCTGAGGGGCTGCTGCCAGTGGCCTCCAGAGTGGGTTTGGGCAGTGCCCAGGGTGGGGACAGCTGTGCCCTGTCACCCACTGCACCCAGGCCTTGGTCTGCAGATGGTTTGGTCGTGGCTCAGAGCTGTTCTTGTTTCCACTGCTCTTGTGCCCAGCTCTGGAAGACACAATTCCTGATGCTCTGCTGGGCAGCCACCAGTTAGTAGCCAAAAAAGTCATTGCTCAAAGCAGGTGGAAGTGCCTGATTTGACAAGCTGGACTGGCTAAAGGGGAGTGTTGTCCTTCTGCATCTCCAGTTCAGTGCAGCTCTTTCTGCTCCCAGGGACTTCAGGTTTGCTGATAAATGAAATTAGGCATTGAAACTTGAAAGAAACAATGGGGAAGAAAAACCCCTAAATTCCATAAGAATTAAAAATTAAAAGGGAGGGTTATACATTAGAGGGAAATCTTTGGTATCAGGTGTATTGGGAAGTCTGAACCTCTCAAGTACCTCAGCCAATGGGGACAGAGAGAAGGGAAATTGGATTAAAAAGGGAGGCTGAGTCCTCCAAAAATTGGAGAGATCCCGGGGGAATGCCCCATGGCCTCTCCCTTTATTTGAATAGAGCAAAAGGACTCCTCTGCCTCCTTTTTGGACATAAACCTCTGATGTTTGTGGATTAATTTTCCTAATAATATTCATTTTAATGAACATTTTCATGCGAAAAGCTAATCATAAAATACACATTTTGTGGGTTAATTGTCCTAACAACATTCATTTTAACAAACATTTTAATGTAAAAAACCAATCATAAAATATGCATTTTGTGGGTTAATTTTCCTAACAATATTTATTTTAATGATCATTTTAATGCAAAAAACAGTTGTAAAATACGCATTTTGTGGGTTAATTGTTCTAACAATATTTATTTTAATGATAATTTTAATGCAAAAAACAATTGTAAAATATGCATTTTGTGGGTTAATTGTTCTAAAAATATTCATTTTAACAAAGATTTTAATGCAAAAAACCAATTGTAAAATATGCATTTTGTGGGTTAATTGTCCTAACAACATTCATTTTAATGATCATTTTAATGCAAAAAAAAATCGTAAAATACACATTTTGTGGGTTAATTGTCCTAACAACATTCATTTTAACAAACATTTTAATGCAAAAAACCAATTGTAAAATATGCATTTTGTGGGTTAATTTTCCTAACAATATTTATTTTAATGATCATTTTAATGCAAAAAAAAATCGTAAAATATGCATTTTGTGGGTTAATTGTCCTAAAAATATTCATTTTAACAAACATTTTAATGCAAAAAAAAAATCATAAAATACGCATTTTGTGGGTTAATTTTCCTAACAATATTTATTTTAATGATCATTTTAATGCAAAAAAAAATCATAAAATACGCATTTTGTGGGTTAATTGTCCTAACAATATTCATTTTAATGCAAAAAACCAATCGTAAAATACGCATTTTGTGGGTTAATTGTCCTAACAACATTAATTTAATGATCATTTTAATGCAAAAATCCTATAAAATACAGATTTTTCCCCTTGCTCCTCGGTGTCCTAACCCTGCTGCTCTCTCTGGCCGCAGGGCAGCGCGCTGGCACGGCAGATCGGGGCGGTGGCCTATGCAGAATGCTCCTCCAAGGTGTCAGAGAACAGCGTGAGGGACGTGTTCCACCTGACCACGCTGGCCTCGGTCAACAGGGTGCACAAGAACCTGAAACGCAGCAACTCCAAGCGGGGACTGAAGCGGGCGTCACAGATGCCTGGCAGGACAGACTTCCTGAGCGACACAGAGATCAGGAAAGACCGAGCCAAGAGCTGCTCCATCATGTGAGGGACGGGCTGTAAATAACGCGTGTGTGTTGTCCATTTGTGCAGTGAGTGGCTGAGACGAGGGCGTGGTGCTGGCTGCAGGAGCTGGCCTGCCTTTCCAAAGCCTTTCTCTCAGTCTCTAGGGCTGAGCCAGCAAGGTGCCAGCTGCAAGCAGGGCTGCACGAGGTGCCCTGCGCTGTGGAGACTTTCTGCTGCTGTGCAGATTGCTTGGGATGAAGGAACCACTTGGCAGAGGAGGATTCGGGTGCTGGAAGGTTTGTGGCTGGGTGAGGCAAAGTCAAAGGGAGCGATGCCGTGTGTGTGTGTGCCACCCTCCTGTACCCACAGCCCAGGCCCTGCCCCTGTGCAGCTCTACAGCACACACAGCGTGGGCTGGGGGCTCCGTGGGACCTGGGCTGGAGGGAGGAGGGGGATTGGGAGCAGCAGAGTGTGATCAGGAGAAGGTATTCCTCTGATCTTCCTTCAGAAGGGAAATGATGTTTGAGGTGATGCTGTTGGACAGCAAGGTGCAGGTCTGGGCCAGAGCTGGGAGGGAGGGCTGGGAAAGAGCCTCAACCTGATGAGACACCACAGCAGCCCACCTCCTGCAAAGAAAACAGACAGATGTCTCTGCCCACAGCATTGCAGTCACTCAAACTGCATTTGAAACGTGGATCTGGCTCTAAGGGAGAGGTGTGTCCCACTTGATGCCCCCTGAGAATTGTGGTTCCCTCCAGCAAGCAAATGCCCCTGGGGAGCTTTGCTGAGCCCTGGGCACTCCCTGGGCTCTCCCCCTGCCCTGCACACACAACTCCCAACAAGAACTGCAATAACAATCCATATCCTGCTCCCCACCCACTTCCAGCTGCAGGTTGTGTTGCATGGTGCTGTGTTTGTCTGGTATTGATGAGGAAAATGCCTTTATGCATATCTGCACCCTGTCCCTGCTGTGGCAGTGGGAGAGGAGGTGCTCCCTGCCCTTGTGCCTTGCTGTCTGGCCTCCTCCCAGCATCTCCCATTGCTTCTGCTGCTGCCCCCTCTGAATGCCTTTGATGACAGTATTAGCCTGGGCTTCATGTCACATGGACACTTTATGGAAAAATAGAATCTGCTCTGTTGCCAGATCCAACTGTGTCTATGGGCTACAGGAAAAATAAACATGATTGGAAAATCTGTGGTGCTTGGCTGTGTTCATTTTTAACTCAAACCACACATCCTCTCAAAATCTCTTACTGCCCAACTTACCTTTGTGGCCTGATGTCTCTCTCCAGCTCTTGAAATACACTCGTGCACCCCCTTCAGTGAAAAACCCAGAGGATTTATCTGCATGTATTCATTTTGGAGCTGAAACACCTGCCCTGAACAGCCTCTCCCTCTGTCCTGACTCCTGCCATGCTGTGCAGCATTTGCAGGCTGGCTGTGCCTGATTCAGCAGCCTGAGCTGCCAGGAGCTGTCTCTGTCCTTTCAGCTTTTGACTCAATATTTTGTGTCTGCTCTCACACCCGGCTGCACAGTGAAGGCATTTTGGGGAATTTTGGAGCTGCTGATTTACCAGCACCAGAACAGCTCCAGCAGTGACTGGACACTTGTGCTGTGAGCAGGATGCAGGAGCATGAAAACCCCATCTGCAGTCTGGGAGGAGGCAGAACTGAGCAATGCAGTGTGTGGAGAGCAGCCCTCAGCATCTTGGTGCTTTTCTTGCACTCTCTGGGTTCCCCAGAGCCTTTGCAAACCTTGTTGGACAGACCCAGATCCCAAATCTTGGACTGTAGCAGTCAGAGGCACACAGGAGTCACTGCCCCCTCCTCAGAACCTGTTTGCAGGTGTTCTCACCACCCCATGTCCCACAGCCCCTGGGGCTTCCTTCTTTCCCCATCCCACAGCAAGTGCAGTCCCTTTTACTGTGCTCTAGCAGCTCTCAGGCTTCTGAATTTAATGTGGCAGTCCCTAAAAGCAGTTTGAATTTAAAGTGCCAGTCCTTACAAAAGCAGTTTGAATTTAAAGTGCCAGTCCCTACAAAAGCAGTTTGAACGTTAAGTGCCAGTCCCTACAGAAGCAGTTTGAATTTAATGTGCCAGTCCCTACAGAAGCAGTTCCTGGGTCACTGATCAGTTTAAACTTGTGCTGGCTCTACCTTAACTTGTTATCTCACCCTGTAAGCAAATCTTAATTCCAGGATCCATCCTCCCACCCCCTCCCTGAGGGCTGTCACCACCACTGCAGCGTTGGCACAGCACATCAGGCTCAGCTTCCCAAGGCTCAGCTTCCCAAGGCCCAGCTCAGGGAGCTGTGGGAGCACCAGTCCCAGTGCACAAAAAGAATGGGATCTTCCATGAAAACTTCTTGTTCTGGTTTTATTAATTCATTTTCTGTGCTAGAGGGGAGTGTCGTTTCTGCTCACCTCACACCCCCCTCAGCACAGCTTTAACTGGCCTGTGGTATGAAAATATTGATATTGGAGTGAAATTGATATTTGTGTCCAGCTGCTTCTGGAACAGCCAAAAAAAAAAAACAAAAATAAATTTATATCAGCCAAAAAATGTGCATTCTGCCAGAGTGAGCAGGACCAGACTCGGATGCAGACATGTCCAGAGGAGGTTTGGACACAGAAATGTGCAGCTCATGAGAAGCTAATGAAAGCCAAAATGCAAATGCTGCACAGCTGAGCTGAACCCAAAGCATTCATCTGTCAGCCTTGAATACAACCCAGACATGAACTGCTGGAAGCCTTTTTTGGAGGCTTGGGCTTGTGGCTTCAGAGTGGGAGTGAATTCTGGGCAAATGAGTGTCCCTGTCCCCTGCTCTGCCCCTCCCCAGAGGACTCCAGGGCTGCTCTCTGCAGCCACAATTCAGCAAGCAGCTTAATATTCAGGCTCTTGCTTCTCCAGCAG
Organism: Setophaga petechia; assembly: GCA_024362935.1. Lineage (NCBI taxonomy): Eukaryota > Metazoa > Chordata > Aves > Passeriformes > Parulidae > Setophaga > Setophaga petechia. The sequence goes on along the minus strand of JANCRA010000044.1, from coordinate 1,979,802 downwards.
CTTTCTTGTCTAATAAAGAGTGTTTGGGCTCTCACAGTAGCTCATTTAACCAGACTTTTCAAAGGAGCTCCTCTCCCTCACTCTCCTTCTCTACAGAGGAATAAACAAGACAAAACAGGAAGCAAAATCAAAAGAAGAATAGAAAAAGAAAAAAAAAAAGAATAAAGTTTGAAGGAGAAAAGGAGAGCCACAATCACAGGACAGACCAAATGAACCCATTGTTGGGTCACTTCATCCCCAAACCAAAACAGAACCTGCTGGGAGAAGTTTGGGAGTCTTTTGTGTGTGTGTATACATAAATATATATATATACACACATAGAGATAGAGAGAGACATAGATATATATAGATATAGATAAATAAATAAAGATATATACATATATATGGGGATATATATATTCCTATACATGTGTATATATATATATATATATATGCAAAATATATATACATGTGTATATATATATATATATATATATAAATATATATATATTGTTTCTGTATATATATATACACACACACATACACTATATATATATATACACATACATACACTATATATATATATATACACACACACATACACTATATATATATATATACACACACACATACACTATATATATATACACATACATACACTATATATATATATACACACACATACATACACTATATATATATGTCTATATATATGAAAAAAATACAAATAGGAGTAGATAGGAAAGTAGTCAATGGAAGTTTTGGGATTGTCAGCATGGGAACAGCTCCAAAGCCCCTGCTGAAGTTAATGGCAGATAATTCAGGATAAAATAAGCAGCAGGAGATGTGTGGGGGATGTGGCCATGGCCCTCACCCCCAAGCATCACAATTCTGTCCAAAAGCACCAGGTAACCCAAAATTGGGCCAAGCCTTGGACCCACAAACAGGGGATGGAGGAGCCACACAGGCTCCAGCTGCAGCAAGGGAAATTTAGGCTGGATTTTGGGATTAAGTTTTTTACAGAAAGGTGATTAAGTTCTGGAATGTTCTGCCTGGGGAGGTGGTGCAGTCCCCATCCCTGGGTGTGTTTAACAAAGCCTGGATGTGGCTCTGGCTGCCAGGGTTGAGTTGAGCTGTTGGGGCTGGGTTGGATTTGATGATCTTAAAGGTCTTTTCCAACCTGGTGATTCTGTAATTCTGTGAATTTTGTGAATTCTGTCAATTCTGTGCTGCTGCAGAGCTCCCCAGAGGCACAGCCAAGGAGCTGCTGGGCTCGGGCAGATGAGTCAGCACAGGAAAGGGAGAAACAAAAACAAGCAGATGGAAGAAATGGAACTGACACATGAAACACAGCAACTGAGGAGGACTTGAGGCCCCTAATTAGTGCCTCATGCAGGAAAATTAATGAGCAGCACTGCCAGTGCAGGTGTCCTGCCCAAAAAGCATTCCCCAGCCATGGGGAGCAGAGCAGGGACAGCCAGGGACAGGCAGCTGCAGGAATGTGTCCCCTGTTGATGGAGTGACAAAATTATCCTTTGTCTCCTTAAAAAGGAAAAAAGGCCAGAAGTTTCTCTCCTTAATTAGCAAAAAAGACACTTCATAGGACCTTGGGGACTTCACCTCATAGGACCTGGGGGACTTGACCTCAAATTTAAGGATACCCAATTGGAGAGAAGCCAAAAAGTCCCACCTGAGCAATTCACTAGAAGAAGAAGAAGAAAAGAACAAAGGAACCAATGGTTTTTGTGATGTGTTTTACCAGGAGCAAGAACCTCTTGCACTTGCTTCGGTTTTTCTCTGTGAAGAGTTTTGTTATTTTGCCTTTTATTAAATCTTTTTTGTTTCCAGCACTACCACAGAAGCCACCCTGCTGATTTTAGGCCTTCTAAGGTAGCTGAGCTATCTTGGGTGTGGAATAGATCTCCAAGAGCTCATGGGATGTGGCTCGAGGAGATCCATATTTCAGGCAGCCCCTTTGGTCTGGGTCACAGCAGGAATTGTTCTGCTCCCAAGAGAGGTGACCTGTGAGTCCTCTGAGGCAGGACTCTGTGTGAAAAACGCCAATCACTTATTTTAAAAATTTTTAACGTTTAATAGTAAAAAAAAAAAAAGTTTATAAAAATAGCAATATAATTAGATTAATAAAAATTTTGGACTATTTTGATTAGGAAAATATGAAACAATAAAAACAGAGAGTTATGGACAGTCCAGGTACCTTTTCTGGGCAAAACAAGCCCAAAAAAGGAGCCACGTTAACAGAGGTTTAACCCTTAAAAGAAACAGCCTGTTGCATATTCATACACCTCATACATGATGCATAAATTCCATTCAAACACAGGATTCTGTCTGGGCAGTGTCAGCTTCTTCCTCTGAATCCTAAGGTCTCTTCAGGACTGAGTGAGGCAGGGAGAAGTTTGTTTCTTCTGCTAATGGAGCAATAAATTCTCTTTGTCTGAAAGATTCAGGTGTCCTCTGGCTGCTGAGTCCTCTCTTTAAAAAGTATCTTCCATGGCATAGTTTCTATTTTAACATTTTGTTATAACCTAAAACGATATTTAACACACTACTTAAGAAAATTAATACACCATAACTATCTGACATAGCACATATAATACTCATTTTAATATTTGAGAAAAGCCAATCATAAAATACACATTTTTCACACCTGGCAGGGCAGAGGGGCTGAGGGTGAGGGCAGCAGTCTGAGCAGCAGCAGGGAGGGATGGAGGGATGGAGGGAGGGATGGAGGGATGGAGGGAGGGAGGGAGGGGATGGAGGGAGGGAGGGGATGCAGGGAGGGATGGAGGGAGGGAGGGGATGGAGAGAGGGATGGAGGGAGGGAGGGAGGGAGGGAGGGAGGGATGGAGGGAGGGAGGGAGGGATGGAGGGATGGAGGGAGGGATGGAGGGAGGGAGGGAGGGATGGAGGGAGGGAGGGATGGAGGGAGGGAGGGAGGGATGGATGGAGGGAGGGATGGAGGGAGGGAGGGAGGGATGGAGGGAGGGAGGGATGGAGGGAGGGATGGAGGGAGGGATACAGGGAGGGATGGAGGGAGGGAGGGAGGGAGGGATGGAGGGAGGGATACAGGGAGAGATGGAGGGAGGGATGCAGGGAGGGAGGGATGGAGGGAGGGAGAGATGGAGGGAGGGAGGGATGGAGGGATGGAGGGAGGGATGGAGGGAGGGATGGAGGGGGGGATGGAGGGATGGAAGGAGGGATGGAGGGAGGGATGGAGGGAGGGAGGGAGGGAGGGAGGGAGGGATGGAGGGGGGGATGGAGGGAGGGAGGGAGGGCAGGGCAGAGGGGCTGAGGGCGAGGGCAGCAGTCTGAGCAGCAGCAGGGAGGGATGGAGGGAGGGATGGAGGGAGGGAGGGATGCAGGGATGGAGGGAGGGAGGGAGGGATGCAGGGAGGATGGAGGGAGGGATGTCCTGGGAAAGGCTGGGCTGGGCGATGAGAGCCCCAGCAGGGCTCAGGGAAGGGCTCCAAGGCCGCAGCGCTGGGTCACAGCTCCTCAATGGCCCTTTCAGGAGGCTGTAATGAGAGAGAATCGCTGCCATTGTCACTGCTGGAAGCGAAGGGATGGCACCGTTTTCAAGCTCAGAATGATTTATTGCTCAGACAAACATCAGTCTGAGGGGCTGTGAGATTTTGGAGGAGCAAGAATTCAGCCACAGCTCAAAGTGGTCACAAGTTCTTTGTTCCGAGAAAATACAGAAGTTTTAAACTCAACAGACAGCTACAACAGGATTTATTTTGCTTTGCTAACCTATCACCTTTACTCACTTCTGCTGCACTGCAGATCCTTTTATCCAATCAACCTCTAACTCACACGCACACATTGGCTTCTGTTGGAACTTCTAAACTCAGTTTATTTTATACAACCACACCCTTTTTATTTTATACAACCCTTCACCATCCTCTCAGTCCAGTTTCTCACTAACTTAAGGCATATCCTCACCTACAACTAAAGAAATATAAGTTTATGATTTTTCTGCTTAATATCTGTGTATTGTATTTTTACATCAATCCAAGCTTCTTCCAAGGCTGCAGATCAAATCCCTCCGTGTCTGTGGAGGTTTCTGTTTTTCTGATTCCCACAAATCACTTTATGTGAGATGGCAAGAAAAAAACCCCTTATGAGTCCAACTTGGGCTTTAAGTGTTAATTAATGGACACTTTCCAAGTCAGGATAACATTACAGTGACAATTCCCTGTCAGCAATCCCATCTGTACTAACTGATCCGGTGGTTAATGTAATAGCTTTGACCATAATGAGTTTAAATTATTGAAAAGAAATCTATAAAGCCTTTATTAATAATTAACAATGTCTTCCTGCTGTGTTATTTTAATAAAGCTCCATGACCTGTAAGATTAACAAGCAGGGGACCCAAGGGAAAAGGAAGGAGCATGGGTGATCAAATGGAAAGAAATTAAAAGCAGCTAAGAGTTAATTCCTTCTGCAGCTGCAGCAACAGGAGTTAGAACTGAATGTTCGAGAAATATAAATACAAATACAAATATAAATACAAATATAAATACAAATATAAATATAAACTATAAAATGTAAATGTAAATATAAATATAAATATAAATATAAATATAAATATAAATATAAATATAAATGTAAATGTAAATATAAATGTAAATGTAAATATAGATATACACACACACTGATAGTTACATAACCAGATCTAAGTCATCCCCCTGACTTCCCCCAGGTTGTTCTTTACTGCAAATCTGAAATTTTTAGGCATGCTACCCCTCCAGTATTAGAGTGCATCTTTCTTCAGTGTATTTTGTAATGTTTATATCCACTTCCAGATTGTTTAGACTTCTGCCCTTCCAGGAATGAAATGAGATCACTTGCTGCAAAACCATCAGCCTCACAATTTTTTGTTCTGATTTGATCTTGCAGTTTCCAAACTCTATTATTTAATTGTTATTTAATTATTTTTTAGTCATAGCAGATGCCCTTGTACCTGTGGATTCATGCATTAAATCACAGAATCTCAGAGCTGGGTGGCATCACTGAGTCTGTGAGCCTTGGAAAACCAAATATTGCTGGTCTGGCTTCACTGCAGCCACTGTGGTGAGTTCTTAGTGGTGAAAAGTCTTTCCAGCATCCCCTGAACCCATCACCAGGACCCCAGGGTCCCCCCTCTCAGAGTGATGCCTGAGCCTGGTTTGTTCCCAGCTGGGACCTTCAGAGTCACAAATTCAGCTTTGATTTGGGAGATTGGAATGCTGCTGTGTCCAAGAAAACCCAGAAATGAGCAGGCTCAGATGAGGAGCAGTCAGGGCTCTGGGAGAGGGAGAAGGGGCAGGAGATGGGTTTGGTGTGTGCTGGTGCTGCAGGGTGGGGCTGCAATTCCCACGTGCATGGGGATGGGAAGGGAGCAGAGCCAGGACCCAGCATGACAGAGCTCAGCACATCCCTCTGTCTGTCCTGGATTGCCCAAACCCCTGCCAGGGGGCTCAGAGACCCTGGCACAGAGCCCAGGACACCTCTGACTTTGATTATGACCCGTGGAAAAAATTACCAACCTTACATGAGGATCTGCAAGGCACAAAAGTCTATGTAGAATAATAATTAGCTTGTCACGGGGTCAAAAATAGATTTTTTGGGGTTTTTAGAATGGGGGTTCAGGAGGAATCTGGGCATGTCCAGCCTTTCTCCTTCTTCTTGGCCTCCATCTTCTGCTGTGATGTTGGCACTTTTGGATTGGTTGAAGGTAGAAGCTCACAGTCTAACATAGGTGATAGGTATTGGGAAGTTATGGTAAATAATGTACACATAGTTTTTTAATATAAAAGATAACACCAGTGTGCCTCTGTCTGACCTGCTGAATGGACCTCGGCAGGCCAGAGAAAGAATTTTATAGATAAGAAACAATAAACAACCTTGAGAACGAGAATAGAAGAGTCCTGACTCCTTCTTTGACTGCCAGACTGGGAAAGGAGATTTTCCAACACATCTTGGGGTCACTGTGAGCAGCAGAAATCCCGAGGGCAGAGCTGCTGCCAAATCCTTTCCAAGCCCTTCCCAGGCAGGGTTTGTCCAGGGGAGGCTCAAGGGAGTGCAGAGATCCAGGGCAGATCCTCATTCCCTGCAGGGATGCTGGCTCAGCCTTTCCCATGAGCTCCTCATTCCCTCCCTCACCTCCCCTGCTCAGCAGGAGCTTTCCTGGGATGTGTCTGGAGGATTTCCCTCCCTGCTCACACTCTCACATCTTTCTCATTCCTGGCTTGAAAGGTTTTGATTTCCTGAGGTTCTCTTTCAGTTTAAGAAATCTCTTGCAGCCAAATCATCAGTGCTGGTGAGAGAAACACCTGAAAGCAGTTCAGGATCAGACAAGCACAGATCAAAATTTATATTTTAGAGGGAGAGGAAGCCTCCCCAGGAGCCAAGTGCTGACAGGCTGTCATCATGGCTGGAACCAGCTGTGGGTGAGGAAAACACCAAATAATTCTCTGTAATCTGTGTCTCACCCAAATAATTCTCTGTCCTCTGTGTCTCACCTGTGGTTGTGGTTGTTTGCCAAGGCAGGGAACCAGAGCCCTTCCTTGGGCTGGGACAGAATTTCAGAGGCTGGTGGTGGAAAAGCTGCATTCCCTGGGGAGCTGAGGTTTTCCAGCTCATGCACCCGATCCCATTGGCCATTAGGATGCCCCTTTTTCCTTGCCAGACTTTTTCTCCAGATTAGCAAATGAAGAAAACCCATTTTCCCTTGTCCCAGGGGGAAAACTCAGTGCCATTCCCCATAAGGGGTGCAGGCTGTTCAGTGCATCCTGTACCCATTCCTTGAGAATGGCCAAGCACAGAAATATTAATTTCATTGATCAATTTATATATTTATTATATAAGTAATTTCAAAATTTAATTCTTATACTTACTATTTTATTTATTAATTTATTGCTTTTATTTCTTTTAATTTTTTCAAACTTTAAAATTATAAATCAACATTTCTATGCGGTCAGTTAATCTGAGAACAGCCAAGCACAGAAATATTAATTTTATTTATAAATGAATTTATCTTTATTTTACTATTAATTTTAATATTTTGTTTTTATAATTACTATTTCTTAATTTATTACTTTTATTTCTTTTAATTTTGTTTTGCTTTTAAATTATAAGTTAAAGTTAAATATAATTAAATATAAATTAATATATAAATATAAATAAATATATATAAATATATTATACTTAAATATAAATAAATATATATAAATATATTAAATATATATAAATAAATATATAAATATATATATATAAATATATATATTATATATATATTATATTTATATATATATAAATATAAATATAACTATAATTAATATAAATTAAATTAAAGTTTCTATGTGATCAGTGAATTTGAGAACAGCCAAGCACAGAAATATTAATTTGATTTCTTTTTATTTTATAATTATTTTTAGAATCTTATTTTTATAATTACTATTTATTAATTTATTGGGGTCTTAAAAAACTTCTAAATTATAAATTAAAGTTGCTTTAATTTCTTGAAATTATAAATTTAATTTCTTTAAATTATAAATGAAAGTGGTCAGTGAATTTAAGAGAGATCTCTTGCAGCTAATATTTCTCTTGAGAGCTGCAGAGAAGGGGGAAAGGAGAAAATTTTCTGCCAAGCCCCCAGCAGTGCATCTGTGCCAGTGTGTGCTGCCCATACCAATGCCAGCCCTGCTGGCAGAGCTGCACAGGGAGCAGCTCATTAATCTCATTAATCTCATTAATCTCATTAATCTCATTCATCTGCTGATCACCCTGCAGCTCTGCAAACCCCCGACCCTTCCTGCTGGGACTGCAGCACCCAGACTGCAGCACCCAGACTGCAGCACCCAGACTGAGCACCCAGACTGCAGCACCCAGACTGAGCACCCAGACTGCAGCACCCAGACTGAGCACCCAGACTGCAGCACCCAGACTGCAGCACCCAGACTGCAGCACCCAGACTGCAGCACCCAGACTGAGCACCCAGACTGCAGCACCCAGACTGAGCACCCAGACTGCAGCACCCAGACTGAGCACCCAGACTGAGCACCCAGACTGCAGCACCCACACTGCAGCACCCACACTGCAGCACCCACACTGCAGCACCCACACTGAGCACCCAGACTGCAGCACCCACACTGCAGCACCCAGACTGAGCACCCAGACTGCAGCACCCACACTGCAGCACCCAGACTGCAGCACCCAGACTGAGCACCCAGACTGCAGCACCCAGACTGAGCACCCACACTGCAGCACCCAGACTGCAGCACCCAGACTGAGCACCCAGACTGAGCACCCAGACTGCAGCACCCACACTGCAGCACCCAGACTGCAGCACCCAGACTGCAGCACCCAGACTGCAGCACCCACACTGCAGCACCCAGACTGCAGCACCCAGACTGCAGCACCCAGACTGCAGCACCCACACTGCAGCACCCAGACTGAGCACCCAGACTGAGCACCCGGACTGCAGCACCCACACTGCAGCACCCACACTGCAGCACCCAGACTGCAGCACCCAGACTGCAGCACCCAGACTGAGCACCCAGACTGCAGCACCCAGACTGCAGCACCCAGACTGCAGCACCCGGACTGAGCACCCAGACTGAGCACCCAGACTGAGCACCCAGACTGCAGCACCCAGACTGAGCACCCAGACTGCAGCACCCAGACTGAGCACCCAGACTGCAGCACCCACACTGCAGCACCCACACTGCAGCACCCACACTGCAGCACCCACACTGCAGCACCCAGACTGCAGCACCCGGACTGCAGCACTGGCCTCTGCCTGCGCCCACAGCAGCTGAAATGTTGGGAAGGAGGAGCTGGGGGTGGGGAAAGCACACCTGGGTAAAGACACACCTGGGTGAAGACACACCTGGGTGAAGACAGGGTATTCCTTTAACTCTCTGCAATTTTAGAGGATTGTAACAAATAATTATTTGTTATAATAATTATTGCTGTGTGTCGCAGACATCTTTTCATGAAAATCCTTTCCTTAGGATTTTTTCCTCCTGAGAAGCTGAGAGGAACAAAATATAAATAATGGTTATCTGCTGCTGTGGGATGCAACAGGTGGATCTGGGATTGGTCTCATGTGGTTGTTTCTAATTAATGGCCAATCACAGTCAGCTGGCTCAGACTCTCTGTCCCAGCCACAAATCTTTGTTATTCATTCCATGCTATTCTATTCTTAGCCAGCCTTCTGATGAAACCTTTCTTCTATTCTTTTAGTATAGTTTTAATATAATATATATCATAAAATAATAAATCAAACCTTCTGAAACATGGAGTCAGATCCTCATCTCTTCCCTCATCCTCAGACCCCTGTGAACACGGTCACAGCTGTGCTCATCCTCTCAGCCAGGGATCACTGCTGCACTGGTGTCACTGCAGAGCTGCACTGGTGTCACCAGACCTGCACTGGTGTCACCCCAGAGATGCACTGGTGTCACCAGAGCTGCGCTGGTGTCACTGCAGAGCTGCACTGGTGTCACTGAAGCTGCACTGGTGTCACCCCAGAGATGCACTGGTGTCACCAGAGCTGCACTGGTGTCACTGCAGAGCTGCACTGGTGTCACCAGAGCTGCACTGGTGTCACCTGAGCTGCACTGGTGTCACCCCAGATCTGCAGTGGTGTCACCAGAGCTGCACTGGTGTCACTGCAGAGCTACACTGGTGTCACCAGAGCTGCACTGGTGTCACCAGAGCTGCACTGGTGTCACTGCAGAGCTGCACTGGTGTCACCAGAGCTGCACTGGTGTCACTGCAGAGCTGCACTGGTGTCACTGAAGCTGCACTGGTGTCACCCCAGAGATGCACTGGTGTCACCAGAGCTGCACTGGTGTCACTGCAGAGCTGCACTGGTGTCACCAGAGCTGCACTGGTGTCACTGCAGAGCTGCACTGGTGTCACCAGAGCTGCACTGGTGTCACTGCAGAGCTGCACTGGTGTCACCACAGCTGCACTGGTGTCACTGCAGAGCTGCACTGGTGTCACCTGAGCTGCACTGGTGTCACCAGAGCTGCACTGGTGTCACTGCAGAGCTGCACTGGTGTCACCAGAGCTGCACTGGTGTCACCAGAGCTGCACTGGTGTCACTGCAGAGCTGCACTGGTGTCACCACAGCTGCACTGGTGTCACTGCAGAGCTGCACTGGTGTCACTGAAGCTGCACTGGTGTCACCCCAGATCTGCAGTGGTGTCACCACAGCTGCACTGGTGTCACTGAAGCTGCACTGGTGTCACCAGAGCTGCACTGGTGTCACTGCAGAGCTGCACTGGTGTCACTGCAGAGCTGCAGTGGTGTCACCCCAGAGCCCAGCAGGACTCAGGTGGCCAAGGTGCTCCAAGCCCAGCCCTGCTGAGCTCCCCTGGGTGAGATTTCCTCCCCAGGCTGGGGCTGCTCTGCTCCCTCAGCAGCCCCTGCCCATGCACACAGCCACGGGCAGCAGGAACCACAGACCAAGCTCAGTTTCAATTTCAAACCACCACGCTGGGCTTGTTCCACAACCTTGATATGAACCAGCACAGTCAAAAAGGAGGAGGAGATTTTATCTGGGTCCTGCACATGGCTGTCTTTCCTAGGGATGTCCTCTGTGCCCCCTTCCCACTTTTCTGTGGGGATAAATCAAGGGCCAAGGATCTGTTCATGCAACACAGGCAAGAGCAGGGAGGAGGTTCTGCTCATGGAGCCTCTCCAGGCCAGGGCCTGGCATGAAGTCATCTGCTAGGAAAAAACCCATGTTTAATTACCTGCATTAATATTCAGGTCCTGAAGTGCTCAGCATTTGTATTTATTGGCTCAGAGAAATGAAAGAAGCTTTGCAGAGCATGGCTGCTGACAGCCTGCTCCCCCGAGGCCCTTGCTGAGGGAAGCATTTGCCATTTTGCATACATACATTCATTTCAATTGATTACAATGGCTTGATTGATTCAATGCAATGAGGGATCCATTGACAGCTGCAGGAATCAGCCAGGTCAGAGCAAACACATGGAAAGGACAGGTGGTTCACTCTGTTTTCACCTTATATCAGGGGTTTTTTTGTCATTTCTTACATCAGGGGTTTGAGCACCTGGTAGGAACAGGGCACTGATGGGACACAGAAAGAATTTGGTGGCAGAGGCCACTGAAAACCAAAGCAGGGCCATTGCCAGGTGCCCCAGTGTCTCCTCTGAGGCTTCTCAGATGCACAGAGAACTCAGAACTGTGGCTGCAGAAGTGCAGATGGGCTCCAGGACAGGCCTCATCCCCTCACCTGCCCCTCTGGAAGCATTCCTTGGCTTCAGCTGTGTGGAAATAATTTCAGTTCATTCACACCTGACACCAGGTGGAGATCACCAGGAAAGTTCACAGATAACATTTTATAGAAAGAGTTTCCACAGATTTCATCACCTCCAAGGAGCAACAGCAGCACCAGGGGTGTCATTCCTGTAGACAACCATCCAGCTGGAGCTGGTACCTGACCTGATAGAGAGAATCTGGGGACAATTTCACAATTTCACAAAGCAAAACAGCTCTGCTTGGCCTTTCCCTTGCATCCAACAGGCAGCGTTTAGTGCTTGCTGACGAGGGAGACTTGCTCATCCTCTAATGCAGACAAATCTCATCTTTATTGATTAACAGAAATACTTTTATAATCACAGTAATAAGGCTCATGCATATTGCAAAACTAAAGCTCACTATTGGTCAGCTAAAAAAGTCAGTCCCACCTTTTCTCAAGATGTTTGTGGCTTCTTTTTTACCTCCTGTTATCACATAATTGACAAAACAACTTCTTGCTCAAAGAAACCATGGCCTTGAATTAGCCAGCTGTTCCTTTCTCAGATACTTTCTCACATTACTTTTCCCATGGACTGTGTCTCAGTAAAAAACTATCCACAGCTTGCCTCCAGCTGCCCTTTGAAATGCAGATTATCAGCCACCCCTGCAGCCTGGGCTGCAGAGATAAGAGCAGCAGCAGGCTGAGGTGGGGCCGGGCTGAGCCTGAGCTCTGCAATTGTCACACAGGAGGAGGAACAGCTCTGCAATTGTCACACAGAGGAGCAGCAGCTCTGCAATTGTCACACAGAGGAGCAGCAGCTCTGCAATTGTCACACAGAGGAGCAGCAGCTCTGCAATTGTCACACAGGAGGAGCAGCAGCTCTGCAATTGTCACACAGGAGGAGCAGCAGCTCAGCAATTGTCACACAGAGGAGCAGCAGCTCTGCAATTGTCACACAGGAGGAGGAACAGCTCTGCAATTGTCACACAGAGGAGCAGCAGCTCTGCAATTGTCACACAGGAGGAGCAGCAGCTCAGCCAACGCTGCCAGCTCCCACAGGGGCAGCAGCAGAGCTCCATCAGCCCACCTGCACCTGGCAGCTGCAGGAGAGCTGATAACACTTCCACTTCTCAGGCTGATAGCAACTCTGAAATTCTCATTTACATTTTTTACCTTCTCCACTTTCTCATTTCAGCAGGTTGGACTAAGGTGTTTTTTCACTTCTGTCTTAATGCAGAGACTGAGGGGCTGGTTCACAGAAAAGATAAACAAGGAGGTAAATATTTGCCAAAATAATTTTATTTCTTCTGTGCATTCATATATTTATAAACATACTTTCTGTAACTTTCCAAGACAGCAGCATCTTATCACAAAACAATTTTATGAACTTAGCTACATTCTTTTTGCTTTTTAAACAAGCAGTTCTGCTCCCAAAGTACAAAATTAGATATGAAATTGAATTGCTTGGCAACAGAAACAAGCAAGATATTTTCTTTCATAAAAAGCCAATTTCTTTGCAGCCTCATTTTGCAAGCAGGGACTATTAGAAGCAGATATTTTTGAGCTTATCATGGGTCACCAGGATACTAAAATGCATCTATTCATTATCCTTTCACAGTGCCACATACACTTAGAAATCAGCCTGGCAGCACTGGTACTAAATTTTAAGCCTGGATTTAAGCCTTTCCTTCTGTTTGGATTCAATAATTGCATTTCTGGGGACCATACCTGTGTTTCTGGTTAGGTTCTGGCACTGTGATGCACACAGCAAAGCTGTTTGTAGAGTTTTCAACACAACCATAATCAATCAATGGCCAAGATGATGCATTAATAATCACAAAATAGCATCCAGGGTTTGTATTTAAGCAGAATGAAAATGTGGAGGTTATTTCAGAGTGCAGGTATGTTTTAATTCAAACCCCAAGCCCAATATTCCTCTTTTGGTGCAATGACTGTCCTCAAGTATTTAAACAGAAACTGGCTGCAGTGGCAAACAATGTATCACCATTTCTCTGAGGAGGCCATACACCACATTCTCTAACTTTTAATATTTATTTAACATTTCTAATCTCACAGCCCTTTAATGTAAAGCTTTAAAGAACAGTGGGTAATTCCACCTTCTAGAGGGTAATATTTCAGTAGTTTTCTGATGATTTAGAGCTGCTGCTCACCCTCAGGACACGAGGTAGGCACTGAGCTCCTGGCACTGGTAGCAAGCAACACTGTCCAGGACCCACTCCCGAGTTACCAGGGCAACGTTGCTCTGCTGGATTGCTGCAAGACAAAGACAGAGAAATAAATGATGCAGCTGCTACCCAGAGCTCCAAACAAGCTGAAGGTGAGGCCACTGCTGTCTCTCAGAATAAGCTGTTTGCTGTTTCAAAGGCTGGCTGTAAAAGCAGAGAGGTGGCAGAGCTTTCAAGGCAGGTAGTGCTGGGCTCCAAGAGCAGAGCTGGCCAAGCAGGAAGCAGTGAACACCACAAATAAACATTAAAAATAAAGAATGCACTTGTTATCTTCTCATTAGTGATCTCAGAGCTTTGGTTCCTGTCTGCCCAGACACACTGAGTGTGTGACAAAGCAATGAGTCTCATTAAGAGAGGCAACAGAAAATTACTGAAGTGTTTTCAGACTGCTCTTCCTCATTCCAGGATCTTTTTATTTTCTCCTTTCTCCAGTGCCATGGAAACAGCTGGGTTTTCTACATCATCATCATCATCATCCTGCTGCCCTGTTCTGTTGGACTTCAGTGCAGCCCAACCAGCCCCCATCCCTCCCAGAACCCCACCTGCACTTCCAAAGCCTCCTGGCTTCTCCTGAGAAAAAAAATGCAAAACTACATCTGTTAAGGCTTTTTACCATGACCTGTTCAGACCAGGGGAATCTTGCTGCATCTGAGGCTCTCTCCTAGATCTTACTGGTCCTTCCCCACCTTTTAAAAACTATTCAATTAGGGAAGTTTCTGTAGAGCTGATGATACAGAGGACAACTGAGGCAATAGATTTCATCTGCCAGAGCAGCTCTTCAAACTGGTTCTTGAAACAGTATATTTTGTCCTTCTAGATTTTTCTTATAAGGCATACTTCCATATCCATGCAGTAGAATTTTGATTTTTCTACAACCCTCAGATATTTAGCTAATAAAAGGACAGGTGTGATAAAGACACTTGATGTGCACCAGAAAGCAGCTCCCAAAAATGTTGTTTTACCTCCATAATCCATGTTTTCCTTCCAAGCATCTGGCTGCACAACCACAACTGCAGTGGAATTCTAGGATTTTAAGATAAAGAATAAAAATGCTGTTGTTGTCTGTTCTTATATAATTCTCATATCTATTTCCAGAGAGCAATAACTGGGCTAATTTCAGAGAGGAATTTAGAGGGAGAAAGACATTGGTTCCCAAGATTCTTCTGTGATTCCTCTCCAGAAATTCTGTGACTGCACAGAATTTCAGTCACTAAAAGGCTTTTGGAGCTGGAAAGGGAAGGCTCAGTGCTAATTTCAGGACAAATTAGTGACGTGGCCAACACCAACCATGTCTCCACTCCAAGGGAGGGTTCAGTGAGAGCTGGCCAGGCTGGGAGCCCAGGGGCACTGCCAGGCTGAGGGCACAGGGGCACTGCCAGGCTGAGAGCAGAGCCCAGGGGCACTGCCAGGCTGAGAGCACAGGGCACTGCCAGCCCTAGAGCCCAGGGCACTGCCAGGCTCAGAGCCCAGGGCACTGCCAGGCTGGGAGCCCAGGGGCACTGCCAGGCTGGGAGGAGCACAGGGGCACTGCCAGGCTGTGCTGGCAGCCCAGGGGCACTGCCAGGCTCAGAGCAAAGGGGCACTGCCAGGCTGGGAGCCCAGGGCACTGCCAGGCTGGGAGGAACCCAGGGGCACTGCCAGGCTCAGAGCCCAGGGCAGTGCCAGGCTGGGAGCAGAGCACAGGGCACTGCCAGGCTGGGAGCACAGGGGCACTGCCAGGCTGTGCTGACAGCCCAGGGGCACTGCCAGGCTGGCAGCCCAGGGGCACTGCCAGGCTGTGCTGGGAGCCCAGGGCAGTGCCAGGCTCAGAGCCCAGGGCACTGCCAGGCTGTGCTGGCAGCACAGGGCACTGCCAGGCTCAGAGCAAATGGGCACTGCCAGGCTGTGCTGGCAGCCCTGGCACCTGGGGCAGGGTAGAACCTCCTCAGCACTCACAGCTGTGAACAGGCCAGGCTGCTCCACCACAGAGGCACCACACAGCTCCACCATCCACTGCAGCTGCTCTGGGGAAATAATCAGATGGAATCAGTTCAGTCACTCTGGAATTTGCAGAAAACCCCAAAAAATTTGCAAACCCAAACCCTTTTTTTTTGGGAAAAAAAATCCCAATTTTTTTGGGGGAAAAAAAATCCCAATTTATTTCCTCTTCTCATAAGGATGCAAGAGGTGAAATGGAATTGAAAAATGAGAAGTTTGAGCTGTGATTATCTCTCGTTAATAAAAGGAGCCAAAGTAGTTAATTTGCACCAATTTGTTCAATTGGTGGTGAAGAAGAAGAAGTCTCTCAAGTGTAAAAGTCAAAATTGAGGATCACACAGCACTGCATCCTGTGCAGCAATTACTGTAAATGTCAAGAAATGTGAGTATATTTCATCCAGCCAAAAATCAAATTATATTGAACAAATCAGAAAGTATCTGCTGAATAAGCCACAAAAATGGGAAGTACAAATATTTGAAGTAGCAAAATAATTAAATTTTCAAAAACCTGTAACATAGTTTATTAAATTTTAGAAGTAAAAAATGAAGCTATGCTGAGCAGCTTTTTCTTTATATATTAATTTCTAGCTTTGTTAAAGTGTTTCACTTCTAACACTTGTTCCTATGGACAGGAGGCCACAATAAGGATATGTCAATGCTAGGAAAAGGATATTTAGGAACTCTTTACTAAGACAGAACTAAAAATGCTCAAATATGAGAGATGAAAAGCATCAGTAACAATTACCAGCCAGCATGACATTAATGCTTTTCTTAGATAATTTATCCAGACATAAATATCCACTAGATAAAAGGCCTAGCTTGAAATGCAGCAAATTGCCAGGGGGTTGTCTGGGGACATCCAAATAGAAGAGAAAAGCATTTCCACTCCATTTGGAGCTAGAACTGGGTAAAATTATTTACCTACACCTTACCCCACATAGTATTTTAATACTATATTTTAATACCCACAGGTATTTTAAAAGTTCATAGGAAAAGAGGTAAAAAATCATCCAAGAAGAGGTCAAATGTAGAATTCTGGGGAATGCATGCAGTGTCCCTCCAAATATTTTTTCTTTTAACCTTTCATGCAATGACACACCTGTAGTCATGTCAGTGAAGGGCCCACAGCAACAGATCTCAAAGTCTTTAAAGATCTGAAAAGCAAAGAACATGTTGGAGTTCATAGGGGGTTTTAAAAGCAATGCTTTATATGCTGGATTTTTTAATTTGCTGTTTTCATTGCACTTCCAGGGCTTGCTATCAAGTTATGACCATTCCACAAAGCATAACCAAAGCTTTTTGTAAGCTACAAACCAAAAGAATTTAAGAATAAAACGAAAAGAATATTAAAGTATAAATAATAAAAATATGAAATATCTAACCCTCAAAGAGAGCATCCACTCCAAGCTCAGTGAGCCCCTACAGAGCTCACCCTCATGGATAAAAATGATTAATTTGTACAACTCTGGGTACAGAGAGCCTGGGAGGAGTTCCAGAAGCTCAGCCAGGCCAGAGTTGGCATCCCTGATGTGTTTTGTACCTTTTCAGTCAGGGCCAGCCTGGCCCTCCTGGGACCCTGATGGTTTCTGCCATTGATGACATCTCCTCTGACCTCAAAGCTCTCCTGCAACACAAGAAAAGCAAAGAATCACAAGGGAAGAGACTAAAAATCCTAAAAATCAGAGGGTTTTAAGAAAGGGTTTTAAGAAACCTGCTTCAAAATAGGCAGGTGTCAGATTTCAGAACTGGAAATCTATGAGTGTGTTCACAATATGAATTTAAAAGGTTTTGCAAGACAAATGCTGGAGTATGAAACCCCTGCAGCATCAGGCAATTTTTGAATAAACAAATTTTGCTCAAACTCTCTATGGTAATCTAGCAAACTGAATAAAAAGCTGCACACTCCAAGACTGTGTCTATCAGTAAAGTCTTATTTGCTAGAAATTATCTGTATATGACATTATTTCCTTAAGCAAAGAATAGATCTTTTGCTCTATGCTATAATCTATTATTATCAATAGGAATATTTATAAAAATATGTCTATAACATGTTAAAAAGTAATAGGGACTCATTATGTCTTCAACACAATGAATGCACAGGGCCTAAAGTGGATTTGGTAAAACTAGAACTCCAGGTTTCAGAGCTAAAATTCCATATTAAATGTTTAGACAGGATCTGTCTGCACAATACAAATAAACTCATAAGTCCAGAACCCCAGGTTTCAGAGCTAAAATTTCATATTAAATATTTAGACAGTATCTGTCTATACAACACAAATAAATTCCCAAATCCATCATGTAACAGCATTTCTTAAATATTTGACATTTCATTCAAATTAAAAGAACCTACCTCATCCAGTATTCTTCCTGCTTTAAAAGACTGAATTATCCCTAAATAAAAAGATCAGAAGAAGAAAAGTAATTTTATCCAGGAAAATGGTTCTTCCACTACCAGTGCTCTGACTTCATTGCTACATTAAATTGAAGGAATACTAAAGGAATACAGTATAACACTAAATATTTAAATAATATTTTACCATTTAGAAGTAATATTAATTTTACACTAATTGATGCCATGAATCACAAAGATTTAAATTAAGAGGGACAAAAGGCTTTTACCACTGTGGGGAGCAGCAGCAGTAAATAATTCACAAGAAGCTTGATATTGCTGCTTGTGTTTCTTAACTTTAACTTCTTTTTAAGTATTAAAAGAAACACTGCAAAACCTCAGATGGCAAGGCATGAAGAGATCCTTTTGCTTTAGTGCAACAAGTGAAGGCTGCATTGCTGGCAGGAGGGCAAAGATCTGCAGCAGCAGTGACACCTACACTGCAAACCAGGCACCCATCTTGGGTGCAGTGACACCTACACTGATAACCAGGCACCCATCTTGGGTGCAGTGATACCCACACTGATAACCAAGCACCCATCTTCCTCCTGCACTGCAAACCAGGCACCCATCTTGGGTGCAGTGACACCCACACTGAAAACCAAGCACCCATCTTCCTGCAGTGACACCCACACTGATAACCAGGCACCCACCTTCCTGCAGTGACACCCACACTGATAACCAGGCACCCATCTTCCTCCTGCAGTGATACCTACACTGACAACCAAGCACCCATCTTCATCTTCCTCCTGCAGGGATACCTACACTGATGATAACCAAGCACCCATCTTCCTCCTGCAGTGATACCTACACTGATAACCAGGCACCCATCTTGGGTGCAGTGACACCCACACTGATAACCAAGCACCCATCTTCCTCCCCTACACTGAAAACCAAGCACCCATCTTCCTCCTGCAGTGACACCTACACTGAATTCCTCCTGCAGTGATACCTACACTGATAACCAAGCACCCATCTTGGGTGCAGTGACACCCACACTGAAAACCAAGCACCCATCTTCCTGCAGTGACACCCACACTGATAACCAGGCACCCATCTTCCTCCTGCAGTGACACCTACACTGATAACCAGGCACCCACCTTCCTGCAGTGACACCCACACTGATAACCAAGCACCCATCTTCCTCCTGCACTGATAACCAAGCACCCATCTTCCTCCTGCAGTGATACCCACACTGAAAACCAAGCACCCATCTTCCTGCAGTGACACCTACACTGATAACCAGCACCCACCTTCCTGCAGTGACACCCACACTGATAACCAAGCACCCATCTTCCTCCTGCAGTGATAACCAAGCACCCATCTTCCTCCTGCAGTGATACCTACACTGAATTCCTCCTGCAGTGATACCTACACTGATAACCAAGCACCCATCTTCCTCCTGCAGTGATAACCACACTGATGATAACCAAGCACCCATCTTCCTCCTGCAATGATATCTACACTGATAACCAAGCACCCATCTTCCTCCCCTACACTGAAAAC
Organism: Setophaga petechia; assembly: GCA_024362935.1. Classification (NCBI taxonomy): domain Eukaryota; kingdom Metazoa; phylum Chordata; class Aves; order Passeriformes; family Parulidae; genus Setophaga; species Setophaga petechia. The sequence goes on along the minus strand of JANCRA010000044.1, from coordinate 1,960,430 downwards.
CAAGCACCCATCTTCCTCCCCTACACTGATAACCAAGCACCCATCTTCCTCCTGCAGTGATACCCACACTGATGATAACCAAGCACCCATCTTCCTCCTGCAATGATATCTACACTGATAACCAAGCACCCATCTTCCTCCAGTGATACCCACACTGATAACCAAGCACCCATCTTGGGTGCAGTGATACCCACACTGATAACCAAGCACCCATCTTCCTCCTGCAATGCCCAGGAAATACTTCAGGGTCCGTTCACACACCAGCTCCTCATCTGCAGGGCAAACAACAGGAAAATCTCTTTGAGTTTAGCCAAACAACAGGAAAACTTCTTTTAGTTTTGCCAAACAACAGGAAAACTTCTTTTAGTTTTGCCAAATCTCTTTTAGTTTTGCCAAACAACAGCAAAATCTCTTTTAGTTTGGCCAAACAACAGTAAAATCTCTTCTAGTTTTGCCAAACAGCAAAACCTCTTTTAGTTTTGTGAAACAGCAAAACCTCTTTTAGTTTTGTCAAACCACAGCAAAACCTCTTCTAGTTTTGTCAAAACCAGTAAAACCTCTTTTAGTTCTGCCAAACAACAGCCAAACCTCTTTTAGTTCTGCCAAACCACAGCAAAACCCCTTTTAGTTTTGCCAAACAACAGTAAAACCTCTTTTAGTTTTGCCAAATCTCTTTTAGTTTTGCCAAACAACAGCAAAACCTCTTTTGGTTTTGCCATTAGCAAAAAGCACAGCTCAGAGTATCTGTCTGTAAAAATATTCTTTGCTAAGTGCAGCAGTAAAATATCACAACTACACAAAGGTTCAAAAATCCACTATGGTGATGTTACTAAACTGAAGGAAATGAGCAGAAATTAATCATATGTACCAATTGTGAGCCCTTTTAAAAATTATTCTATAAAGGTAAGAGGCAAGAAAAAGCAGGATTTCTTTGGGAACTATCTTGGTTTCTTTTTGGTTGGTTCTGAACTACCTCACACTAGTGTGCTGTCAACACCTGAACATTATGAGCAAACAGCTGAAGAAACATTAAGAAGAAAAATAGAAAAACATTAACATGAAGAAAAATAGCAAAAAACATTAACTTTGAGTTACACAAGGGAAAACATACCCTCACATTTTCCCTCTGAAACAGAATGAGAAAACTCACAAGCTCAAACAAAAAACTTGCAGCAGAGAAAACAATCAATACCTTCTCCTCAAACTTATGAAATTGATTGCTGACCTGTCTGCTTGGTGTTTAATTGAAGGTAAAATTCTGTTTTATCTGTCAATAGGGGATTTGGTCCCCAGCTCCCAACAAACCTGTTTTCATGATGACATGGGTTGTTCCTTCAGTAATGTGATTAGATAAAGTGCTCTGAGTTTTTTTCACAAACTTCTGGACCATCAACTGAAAAATAGTTAAGAAAATAATAGTTAGGAATAGTTTTAACTTCCCCCAAAGCCCCAGATTTTAGGAGCATAATGTAATAATTACTTTAAAGTAATAGTTTTATGCAATTCCTGCAAAATTACTTTTATTGCACTTAAAGATCTCTCTATTGAGGATTATTAAGAATAGGTAGGAATAGTTTTTATGCCCACAACAGCCCCAGATTTTAGAAGCATAATGTAATAGTTACTTTAAAGTAACAGTTTTATACAATTCCTGCAAAATTACTTTTATTAGAGATCTCTCTATTGAGGATTATTAATTAGTGATCTCCAAATTCTGAATTCTACTTACATGCTCACTGTGGTTTAGACCTGAGACCACAATTGACATTTCCTTCCTCCTGGTCCCCACTGGATTTCCAGTATTTTCTTTCCCAGTTGAATTGTGCAGAACAGGTCCAGGCAAACATTCACTTTTTTGAAATTTGTGTGCTGGACCACAGCTTTTCTCAGTGCTCTGAGCCACAACAGCCCCAGCTGTGGCTTCTGCAGCTTGAGGGGTAAAAAGTCTCAGAGAGGAGGAAGAATGAGCTGAACTCTGGGTCACATTTCCAAAAAGATCTGATGAGAGAGATGCACTGCTTTGTCTGGGCCCACATTTCTGCTCCTCTGCATTTTCTGAAGGAAACAAGAAATGACTCCTTGAGAAAACTGCATTTTTCTTGTAGTCATGGTAGAAGGTTGTTGCTCTTTCTTTTGGGTTTAAATTCTGCAGTTACTTGCTCTCCTTTGGTGTTATTACTTCTTTGTGTTTATTACTTCCTTTTGTGTTTATTCTTTGCTTTTTCCTGATCTATAGGCAAGTAAAAATAAAATACTACTACTAAAATACCTGGTGTTTTCAGTAGCATATACCTGGAACTTTGAGTAGCATATTTATCAAATTCTCTGAATTTAGAAGTGAGACAGAAAATCTCTTTATTCCTGTCAAAAAGCTGTCACACCCCATTTGATGAGCAGCCAAACAGCTGGGCTACCAAAGTAGCAACACCTTTCTAAAATGACCAGGAATATATAAATTAAAAGGAAAAAGTTGTATCTTGCTGATATGTAAAAACATGAGAAGAACAGGAGAAAATCACCAGAAATCAAAAAGCTCTGGGCTTTTCTCTTTAGTGTTACCTGCTTCAAGCTGGCACTGCCTGTGCTCCTGCTCAGGTTTTGTGTTTTCAGAGGGAATTTTGTTCTGCAGAGCACTCTCACACTCAGGGCCTCTCTCCAGATCTGATCTCTTCCTTAAAGAGGATTTAGAAGCTGAAAGCAGCAACTCTGGGGACCTTGAGAGAGGGAAATTGATTTTAATACCCTTTTCACTCTTTTAAGCATCAGAAAAATGTAGCAACAATGAAATTATTGTGACTTCCCAGAAGCTCAGGGACATTTAAGATTTTTTTTTAAATAAAAAATAAAAAAATAATGTTTATTTAGAAATAACCATTAAAAACCCCCAAAACTCCAAACAAAACCACTGACCTGCTTTTTTCTTCTCTTGTTTGATCCATTTCAGGTGCTCCTTCAGCACTGGCATGTGGCAGCTCCCTCTGGACAGGTAAAACTTCCCAGTTCTGGCTCCCATTCTGCTCCAGCACTGCCTCCAGTGCAGCCATTTCTTGCTGGAGTTTTTTCAGGCTGTTTTGCATAGCATTCTTTTGCTGCAAAAGAGCACAAAAATGCCAACAGAAGCAAACTCAGGATTTGTTTCCTTAACAAGCACTTGCAAAGCAAAACCACCCAAACAACCACACACTCATTTTGTCAGTTCTGTTATTTCAGTTTAGGTGCCTCAGAGTTTCATCAATCAGAAAACAACACAATTCCTGCACAAATTTATTTGAAAGTAATTTTGTCCAAACTCCATTAGTAGCTCAATGCATGATGTTCATTATTAAATTCTAAATTGAGTCTTTCATTTTCCACAGTTACTAAAAGCCCCAAAGATCATTTAAAGGACCAAAACATTTCATAATATTCTTCTTTATGTTCCTCCTCAAAAATTACATGATCAAAACCATGCCACAGGCAGCAGAAGAATAGCTCAAAGGCTTTCAAAAGACTTTTTTGAAAACCCAAACCCTTTACATGATGAAGCAATTTCCAGAGAACTGAATATTCCATTCCAGCTCCAGCACTGGCACCGTGTGGAGCCTTTTTGTTACTGAACCTATAAAAACTCCCAGGCAAACAGAAAACCATCAGCACACCACAAACCCAAACCCCACAGTGCCATCAATCCATCCAGCCTGGGCACATCCCAGCACCTCCATCCTGAGGCTGCAGAGGAGCAGTGTCAGCTGAGCAGAGTTCACTGGTGCTGTAAACAGGAGAAGAACTAAAGCACAAAAATGAAATTCACCTTTTTTTGGACATACATAAAGCTCACAGGGCTGAAAATGCTGCAGAGTTGGCATATGACTTAGCTTAAAGTCACATGGAACAAAGCAAAATCAAAAACCCCAAGCTCCTAACCCTCAGCTGAACCCCCAGGACAAATCACCCAATACACCCCTAAAGCACAAAAATGAAATTCACCTTTTTTTGGACATACATAAAGCCCAAATGGCTGAAAATGCTGGAGAGAGAGTTGGCATAAGACTTGTCTTAAAGTCACATAGAACAAAGCAAAATCAAAACCCCCAATCTCCTAACCCTCAAGTATATCCCCAGCCCAAATCACTCAATAAAGCACAACAATTTAATTCACTTTTTTAGGACATACATAAAGCTCAAAGGGCTGAAAATGCTGCAGAGTTGACATAGGACTTATCTTAAAGTCACATGGAACAAAGCAAAATAAAAACTCCCAAGCTCCTACCCCTCAGCTGAACCCCCAGGACAAATCACCCAATACACCCCTAAAGCACAAAAATGAAATTCACTCTTTTTTGGACATACATAAAGCCCAAAGGGCTGAAAATGCTGCAGAGTTGGCATAAGACTTGTCTTAAAGTCACATAGAACAAAGCAAAATCAAAACCCCCAATCTCCTAACCCTCAGCTAGACCCCCAGCCCAAATCACTCAATAAAGCACAACAATTAAATTCACATTTTTGGACATAGATAAAGCCCATAGGGCTGAAAATGCTGCAGAGTTGGCATAAGAATTATCTTAAAGTCACATAGAACAAAGCAAAATCCCAAAGCAAAATCAAACCCCCCAAGCCCCTAACCCTCAGCTGAACCCCTAGGACAAATCACCCAATACACCCTAAAGCACAAAAATTAAATTCACCTTTTTTTGGACATACATAAAGCCCAAAGGGCTGAAAATGCTGGAGAGAGAGTTGGCATAGGACTTACCTTCAAGTCACATGGAACAAAACAAAATCCCAATGCAAAATAAAAACCCCCAAGCTCCTAACCCTCAAGCAGATCCCCAAATCACTCAATAAAGCACAACAATTAAATTCACTTTTTTAGGACATACATAAAGCCCAAAGGGCTGAAAATGCTGGAGAGAGAGTTGACATAAGACTTATCTTAAAGTCACAGAGGACAAAGAAAAACCCCAAAGCAGAAAAGAAACCCCAAACCTCCAACCCTCAATTTGATTTCTCGACTTCTCTTTATCAGAACCCCCAGCTCACTCAGAAATCTCCCAATACATAAAGTCAGGCCAGGATTTTAATTCAGCAGACAAAAAATACACAGCTAGACACACCTTTGATCAGCCACTGCCTGCTGGGACTGCCACAACACTCCAATATGGAATTATTTGATTTAATCTTTACACAAGGAAGACAAATCTCTGCTTTCAAATATCATATTGTAATAAATCTACTTCTTATCATCAAATTCTTATATATTCTTATCATTAAAGTTTTTAGATATAGGGAGCTGACATTTGCAGCACTGGCCAAGTGTGGAGGTGCATTAATTAGCATTTCCCATAATTAACCAATAGCACATAATAAGTGTGGCCATTGCAGTGTGAGGTCACCAGGGGAGGAAAAGTTGGACAAATAATGGCACAGAAGCAGCTCTGCAGATCTTCATGAATTATGCTTTTGGAAGTAATTTATAAAGAATTATGTGATAAGAATAAAAGTGATAAAGAATTCTGATGAAAGGAATTTTCCAGTGCATTGCTTATCTGCTGGAACCCAGGCTGCTCCTACACTGAGTGCAAAACTCACTCACCTGTGTGGTGAGGATTTCACCCTGAGAGAAAGCTCCACAGGAATCCTCCACAATACTGATTTCACTGTCAGATCCAGATGCTTCACCTTGAAGAAGGTAGGAAAAAAAAAAAACCTCCTTGGTTAAAGAAAAAATTCCACCAAACAACAAAATAACTGATATTATCCATCATTTCTTAGCATGAGGAAGTTTTAGAGAACTAAAAGTTATAACATTAAAGTGCCAAGTTTTGAAAATGTTGAAGTTAGAAGGACAGATTTCCTTTAAGTGAATATTTACTGTGTCACACACATGACAAAGTAAACAGAATTCAGTGTTTCAACAGAATTCACTTTCAACAGGGATGAAAGAGCCCTAAACATTTACAAAGGACATTAAAAAGGCAAAATATTCACTACAAAATTCTACAGCCAATTTCAACAAACATTTCATCTGGGGAAAAAGCTTGGGTAGGCTGTGAAATTTGGCTGACAATGGAAGTACCCCACAGCATTTCCCTCAAAAATGAATTCCCATCAGACAGTCAGTCTGGTCATTTGTGCTCTGAAAGAACATAATTTTCAGGAAATAAACCACTCAGGGGGTTTTGTTTGATTGTTTAAGGTTGATGCATTCCCCTAGAAGAATAAGCACCCCTTAAATACAGAACAAAACTTCCATGCACACACCAAAACCCTTGGAAGGACATTATAATCACAGCTGCAGAGAGAAAATCCTGTTTGTACCTAGGTTTGCTCCCATGTCTGGGTCTTCTTGGCTTTCATCTTTGGCTTCCTTCAGCCCTCCACCAGAATTGTGAGAAGTTTCCTTACTGTCATTTACATTGCTCACTTGTTTGGACACCTGAGCTTGTGGTGAATGTTTGTTCAGTTCTTGTGCTCCATTAAGTGATTCTTCAGACATGTTGGACTGGGAAGAAAATAAATTGACAGAGCATTCTGAGTCCTGGCTTGGAGAAGCACACACACGACTCAGGGAAGCTTCTGGCACTTTGTGCACAGCATTGTCAGTAAGGATGGCACTGGGGCTCCCTGGGCACTGTGCCCCTGCACACTCCACCCCAGGTGCCATCTGCTCAGCAGGTGTGCTTGCTGATCTGCTGAAGGTGAATGCCCTGAAGCAGGGCAGCTCCTCTTCCTCACAGGACTCCTCATCTGAGGACGGCAGCTTCCGCACGCGCCTTCGGGGCTGCCGAGCACCTCGAGCTCCTGGTTTGGAATTTGCATTTCTGCTCTGCAGCCCTGCACTGGCACTTTCTGCAAACACTGCAGATTGCTCTTTCCTATCAGTTTCACCATTTCTGCTCTGCAGCCCTGCACTGGCACTTTCTGCAAACACTGCAGATTGCTCTTTCCTATCAATTTCATCATTTCTGCTCTGCAGCTCTGCACTGGCACTTTCTGCAAACACTGCAGATTGCTCTTTCCTATCAATTTCACCATTTCTGCTCTGCAGCTCTGCACTGGCACTTTTGGCAAACACTGCAGATTGCTCTTTCCTATCAGTTTCACCAAAGCTGGTGTTCTCCTCAATGTCAGTATCAGAGCACAGAAAGGCATCAGGGGTTTCAGACAAACCTGGAAGGCCACAATTCTCTCCAAGAGGTTCTTCCAGAGCCTCTGCAGCTGAACACTCAGGTGTTTGGGCTTCTTCTTCTTCTTCATTCCCCTCTACACATTTTCTTTCTCTTTTGCTACTTTTTGTCCTAGTGAGTTCAGCAGGGCTTTGCTGACAAGTTGGAGAACAAATCACTGATGTGGATTGAAAATGTAGAATTGGTTCTGTGCAATCAACCACTTCAGTCTTTCCTGCCTGATTGCTTTCTGAACTGAAGCTGTTTGCCTGGCCTGTGTTGAAATCATTTTGTCTGGAATCATGCTCCTCTGTGTCACTCTGATCACTCTGGCTTCCATCACTTTCAGTGGGATTCTGCCTCAACTCACTTTCTATCCCTGTCTCATTTGACACTGGCTTTTCATTGCCCTGCTCTTCTTGCAGCAATCCATTTTTGTGCTCAGCCTGAGCAGTTCCTGCTCTTGCTGGTGTCAGAGTCCCCTCCTCTGCAGCCTGTGAAATGCCATCCCTGTGCTCTCCTGTGCTGACAGCAAAGCAAGGCACAGGATCAACACGTGCAGACTCACAGCTCTTAAGCTCCTCTTTCTCTTCATCTTCCTCAGAAACCCTGCTCAAGTTTTGAGCAGCTGTTTTCTCCTCTAGCAAGCTTTCTGGTTGTAATTGTTTGCTAGCTTTATTTTCTACCTGAGCAGCACATGACAGATTGAAGGTTTCAGAAGGAGGATCTGCCATGGCACGAGTCTGAAAAAGGCTGAAGGAGGAGCGCTTGGAATGCCTGAAAATATTCCTCAGATATTGTGTGTCCAAGTCACTGTCTTCAGCTTCCTTAGTCAATTCCAAAACATTTTTAGCCACTGGCAACTTTTCAGCTTTGAAATCCCCTGGAACATTTTGTGAATCATGCCCCCATTGTGGGGGAGAAGCAGCAGGTGATTCAGTCACCTCCTCAGTCTGGGGACAAGCAGCTTGCCCAGGAGACACTGAAGGAACTTGCAGGAGGAGGGGGCTACCAAGGATTTTACTGTCTTGAGAACTTGTATCAGGCACAGTGGAACCACAGTTTGAAGGCAGACATGAAGGACTGAACAAACTCTTTCCAGTTTCTGCAGTGTCAGATAAATTCTTTAGATTAACCTGCACTTCATCTGCTTGCAGATCACCTCCCTCCAAATCAGTGGCTGGCCTGTGACTCAGCTCACCCTGAGGCTCACTCAGGTCTCTGCACTCAGCAGAGTGAGCTGCCACATTCTGGTCTCCAGAGACAGACCTTCCATGATCACTGTTATTTCTGGTTCTCTTCACTCCTTTCCTTGTTTCTTTTGTCATTTCTTCAGAGAGTAACTCAAGCCTCCTGCTGCGTCTGACTGGGTTTGGTGCAGGATCAGCTTTCCTGGGCTCTGCACTGCTGGGGTAGCTGTCAATCTGTGCCTCAGCTGGCTCAGGGAACACAGGGCCTCTGTCCACCACTAACTGCAGAGCACACATGGTTCTGCTGGAATGCCTGCATCTTTTTGCTGCAGAACTTCTCTTTTTGGTGCTTTTCTGATCACATTTATACATTTCTGGTTCCCCATCACAGTGCATGCTGGGGACCTTCTCAGTAGCTCTCTTCCATGTGGACTCTCCTCTCTCCTCAGGTTCTGTCAATGTATTATTTGCTCTGTTCTGAGAGAGGTGACTCTCATGAACAGCAACACTTTCATCACAGCTTTTCTTTTCAGCATCTCCAAGGCCCCCATTAACACTTTGAGGGCCCCCATCTGCCTTTTCTGGGTCTTTTCTCTTGATGAAATCCTCAGGTTGCAGGACACAGGCAGTCTTCCTCTTTCGTTTGAGTCTGTCTTTGCTGAAATCCTTCAGGCACTGAGCAGCAGCCACATCTTCCTTTTGTCTAGTAGGCAAAATGTCTCTCAAGGTAGAAGGGGGATTTGATTTCCTCTCTCTCTTGTATGTTCTGCCAAATATTTTGTCTTTGATGTTTTCCGCTGTTTGTTTTGACCACCCCTTTTTTCCTTCCACTGCTGCAATTCCCATGGAGTCTGCCATAGGGTCAGTCCTTCTTGCATTACAGGACTCTTTATCTGATAAACACACATCTCCTCCACCTGAAACATCAGCTGATGCAGCAGGTTCATTCACTGAAGAACTGGAAGACAGAATCTCGTTGCTTTTTGAAAACCACTCGTTGACTTTGCGGATGCTCTGCTTCAGTCTCTTCTTGGAGACTTTATTCAGGGGGGCAGAGTGAGGGGGCTCTGCCTGAGGCAGCTCCTCCAGAGGAAGTTCCTTGTCCTGGGAAGAGTCATTCTCAGGTTCATATCCCTCTACAGCTTCCACACTTTGTACATCAGTACCCATTTCCCTGCTTTTATCCAGCCTGTTCTCTGAGCTATCTTCTAAATCTGACTCTTGGTTTTCACTGCTGTGCTGGCTTTGCTCTTCCTCCCTTTCTTCTGTACTCTTGGAGAGTGCTGTGTCCCCATTCAGGGTGGGACTGGCATCCCCTGCCCTGTCACACTGCTCTGGGAGCAGCTGCACAGCAAGAGGAGAACTCTGGCATCCAGTCACATTCACTTGCTCAGGGTTGGCACATTCAGTGATGCTCTGAGAGCTTTTCTTGCTCAAACACTCCTCTGAGAAATCACCTTCACCTGTTAGATTTACAGGGGTAATAAATTATTAACCTCTATTTTACACACACAAGCACAAGAACAAGCTTAATGGCTGCTTTGTTTTAAAAGAATTGCTCTTATTTCTCCCCTAACCAGAATATTACACTGCACAAATCTCCCTCTAGAGAAAGGCAGAAAGATCTTATTTCATGTTCTAAATTTTTACATGAATTACTAGCCAGTGCTTTTTCATGTGTAATACAACTCACAGAGAATAGATTAAGTCTTGGACTTTTTCTTCCTTTCTGTTCCTGTGGATACAACATCCACATTTTGTATTTAAGCTACAGGAACAGTCTTGTATTAGCTGTAGGCATCAACAGAACTACATGATACAAGACTGGAAGCAATTTTGTAAAAAAAATCATGTGAAATAAAGATGTTAACTTGTGATCTCTTTCAGGCTGAATCACCTTTGTCACCAAAATGACAACACACCTAAGATATCTGTCAGTGTTATTTCTCTGGCACCCAGCTTGTCAGGCTGTGCATGACAAGAATTTTCATTTCCTTTCTCAGCACTCTCAAGTTCTTCCAGTCTTGCTTGAGAAGAAATCTGAACAGCTCCTTTGTCTTCAAACCTGTTGGGAAAGGAAATCTCCTTTCATTACAGATAAAACCATAATAGACAGAATAGAAGATGATATTTATTTTTCCCTTTTTGCTCTCTGAAATAGTTTCTGGAGAAGTCAAGCTGCACAACTGACACCACAAGCAGATCTCTCCAGAGTTGCAGGCCATTTCTTGAAAAGATTTTCTTATGCAATCCTGAATTTATTATTTGCTTTCTAAAGCACAGTGCCTGCTTTTCTATGGAAGATCTATGTCCACAACAAAACATTTCAAAATAATTTTTAAAGCATGTAATATGGCAAACTGCTGGAATTCAGCTCCCCATTCTACCCTAATGCCCTCAAAGTTGAAAACCATTTGTCTGCTTAAGAATTATATCAGTTCTATGCTAAAAACCAGAACACAGGAAATGAGAATATTGAACTACTGTCTGTAGAAAATATGAATTCCTTAATCACCTTTACTTACCCAGTTTTGCTTCCCTGTTTAAAAAACTCTTCAGATGATTCAGAGCCTGAAAACAAAGAATCTGTTACTCTGGTTGGAATGATTCAGAGAAGGGTGACTTGCCAGATTCAGTGGTTATCTGAATATCTCACATTCCTACTCCTTTCTTTCAACTTTCAACTTTCAGCAGATGAAACCAAGCTCAATTGTGAAGTATTTTACCCAATTTTAATTACTTCCATGTAAAACTGTCTACATGGCTCCAGCATCAAACTGTGTTTATATACAGTGACTGGTAACTAAGAGTTAATCACCTAAAAGTTACTTTCTAATTTCTAAATTTGCACACAAAACAGCTACAAGTATTTAGAATTTTGAGCTGGAAGTAGAGAAATATATTCAAATGCCTCTCACAGATCCTTTGATCCTGGCAGATGCAATAAGGAAAAATGTGAGGAAACAAACTCAATTCCTTCCTTGAAGGAACAGCATAAAAAATAAACTATGCATGGCATTTGTCTTTTTTTTTCATAGCAAAAACACCAGATAAAGTAAAATTCTGAAAAGCTAGGATAGATAGCAAAAAAATAGTAATATCTCAAATATTTCATCCTCATCTCAAGCACTGGTGACAAGGTTTAGTACTCTTCAGAAAGCAGTGGCTACCTTTAGCTGTAATTTTTTGCACATCTGTAAATACCTTCTCTGGATTGTCGACACCAAGGCTTAAGGGTTCATTGCAGCAACATTATTTGCCATGATATAATTATGTAAAAAACCCTTTTGATTTGCCAACTTGGAATTGTCCATAATTTGTCTCTTTGTTGTAATTTTGTTAAGTAGAAATTAGTGTTTATAAAGACTTTGAAGATAATCACCTTTCATGACTTTGCAAGCATTGTACCCAGATCAGTTAGTGTGGATTTAGAACAGATCTTACCAAACTCTATATAAATACCCTTTTGAGAAGCAGATTTCTGGGGTTTGTTTCTTGGGTGACACATTTTGGCATCTGTAAGCTGAATATTCACACTAGCTTCCTGCTGGCAGGAAAACAGAAAGGAATAGTTATTTACAACAGTGGGGTATTAAAAAAAATCAAAGCTATTTAAACTTTAATAGGGGGCTGATATAAATACTTAATTCATATGTATTGGTAGCTTCTATGCACAATAAAATTAATTTAAAATATTGACAGCAGTAATGAAATGTGTCAACAAAAACAGATTAAATAATTAACAGCTTGATCTTACATTCTGTTTTGTGTAATATTCTATTCAGCAGATGAAAACACAAACACCATGCCATGGACAGTCACACACACAGCAAATACCCAAGCTGGATAAAGCCTTGTGAATCCTAAGACATAGCTGTGATCTTGCCCCTAAAAAGGTAAAAACCCTTTTACCAAAAAGGTAAAAACCCTAGACAGCCTCATGGAACAAATTTTCAATCCTGGTTCAGTAACAGACTGCATTATGGCAATATTGTCTGTAAGTTCAGGGCATTTTATACAAACATCTTCCTGAAGTAGGTTAGGAAAACAAAAATATACAGATGTCCTTGTCCAGATTCCCCAGCTCAAACAACAATCTGAGATCAGCCCAAAATCTCCCACTTCATTCTTTTATGTACATGCACTCACACACATTCCAAACACATTTTTAAACAATCCACACAAATAAAACAGGAAAAAGCAGTTACCAAGGTGAAGTTTTCTTGTCCATTTCCTTTGGCACTTTTCCTCCTGTTTCTGAAGCCCCTACTTTGGATGACAGAACTTTCTTTACACAGGGACTCAGCAGCAGTGGCTCCCGTGGATGTTTTAGGAAAGTGATGAGTCTTTAAAACTAAATCATGTTATTAGGTAAAAAGAAAAAAAATTATATTTACACTGAGTATGACTCAAGTATTATATATTAATGAGATATATTTTTGTAGGCTCTGTGCACTTAGTGCATATACAGTTAAAAATATTTATCCAAGAAAAAAATCTTGTTGAATTACTAGTCTGATTATTCTTTCTGAGCACTCTTCAAGTAACAATTAAGATCTTGGTCCTGCCAAATAATTTTCTCAACTAATTTTGGCTATATAGATAAATAATTTTCTCAACCAATCTTGGTTATATAGATAATCCAGCAAGAGCAGGATCTAATTCTAGTTATTTTAGAATAGGATATCTTATAAATAATCATGATATGTCAAAACCTTATAAAAAAAAAAAAAAACTAGGGACATAAATTCACAACACTTACACTTCACTCCAGTGTCAAGCTCAAAAGCATGGATAGTTTCCAACAGTCCTTCAATGAGCTGCTTAAATCTGGAATTTTCTTTCAGACTTCTGAAATAACATCAGCACTTCAGTTATTTTAAGACAAATGAACAGGCTAATATAAATATTTCTAGGATTTTGGCTGAACCAGAAAAGGAGTAAAACTCCAAAGTGGAAGATGAGACAAGAAATTGTTGCCATGGAAGAACAAATTCCCCCAAAGAACCATTATTGTGGAAATTGAAATTATCACAAAAGTGAGTATATGATTTTCTCATACAGGTTTAGTAGAGAGAAATCAGTTGCCAGGATTAAACACCAACCTAGCACAGACATTTGTTGAGAGAGGTGTGTTCACCTGGAAAAAGCTCACATTGAGCTAAGATATTACATTTATTCCTTTAGAAATAGGCAGCTTACTAAAAAAAATCACCTTTTATTCTGTATTTCAGAAGATAAATAAAAATAAATAAATAAACAAATAAATTATGGTATTAAATAAATAAATATATTATGCTAATATATTTTAAGGCTATTGTTAATCTTTTCTCAGAGCTCAACCCCTCATCCTCCAGCCCCCTCACAAAGATGATTTCCTCACCTCTTGGTAACTTCAGTCTTACACAGAGGACACTCCACCACACCTTTTTTCTTTCTGTTGATAAGTTTGAACATGCAGAATCTAGAAAGAAAGAACACTTGTGATGGTTACAAGAGAAGGACATTATTTTCCCTAAAACTGACTGTACACATTCACCACTTAATGAATCAAGGATGCATTCTTATTCTGAGATAACAGTGAGTTAATTTGATCAACTTTGACACCTTTTAAAGTTGCAGTTCTCTCTTCTACAGAATTGATATTTTCCCCTCAAGCAGCTCCACATAAACATAGCATACATACAGGATGAGCACTGAAGAAACAGAATTAAAACTGGTATATATGGAATTAAAAATTATAACCCCCAAACCATTATAGGTGGAAATTAAAAGCTGCATTGCACTTGCAAGTTTTCAAACCTACCTGCAGAAAATGTGATCACATTTTGTTGAAACAGGCTCTTGCACCACATCCAGGCTACAAAGAGGGGAACAAAAACAAGAGCACAGAGTTTACAGACTTCAACCAGAACCTTTGCTATTTCAGCATCTGTTTGCATTAAAGACATGCAAGGTATTAAATGCAACATTAAAGAACTGCAGACCTCATTCACCTTTCAGAGACAAGGGACAAAAACCCACCCAGCTTTACAAACAATCCTCTAATCCAATCAGATATAGATTGAATAGAGGACTGACACATTCAGGTTTTAACAGAAAAGCAAAATATAGAATATAAGAGCAAAATGTAAGTTTTTTCTTGCACTTTCTCATTTGAGCCTTACAAAACATCAATATGTTTAGTTCTAAGTACAAAGGTCTTTGCTTTCTGGTTAGCCATAGAACTGACAAAGCATTTTCAAAGAAATGAGAATAAAAAAACACATCTCAAAAAAATTAACCATACTAATATTATTCTCTGACGTACCATATTGGGCACTCCAAGTTCTTCCGCATCGCCGCGAGCACATTTTGCACTTGTTCAACAGTAATCACTGAGAAGTCCATCCTGCACATCCAAAATAGTCTACAGGAAAAAAACCCCAACACATTATCAGCTTTGTTTCTGCAAAAAATTCTGCTGCCTCCCACGGCTCTGCTCTAACTGCAGAATGGTATCAAATTGTTTTTACTTAACACTTTACAGAGGGGTACAGAGGTACAGAGGGGTTCTTACTCTGAATGTTTGCAATTAAAACCCCTCGAGTCTTGGACGCAAAGGAGCGCCCAGAAAGAGTTTAGTCAGATGAAATTCAGCAAGACCACAAAGCAGCGAGAGCGAGGGGATTAACAGGTGGGAAAGCAGCAGAGCCGAGGGCAGACAGGTCATGCCAAGGAGCCAGAGCGGACCCACCCGAGCCTGAGAGCCCACAGCGAACGCTGAAAACAAAGAGAAACCGCTCGGGACCGGCCCTGCAGCGAGGCCTGGCCGCAGGATGAGGGGAAGCGTACCGGGCACGGGCCGAGGGAGCGCCGGGGCGGGGCGGTCAGCGCCAGACCGGTGCCGGTGCCAGGGCGGTCAGGGCAGGGCTGGCGCGGTCAGTGCCAGGGCAGCACCCGTATGGGTGCGGTCAGTGCCAGGGCAGGGTGGCACAGCCAGGTCAGGTCAAGGCCAGGCCATGGCGGTACCGTGCCCGTCTCCCCTGAGCGTTCCCCGGTGCCGTGCCCGTCTCCCCTGAGCGTTCTCCGATACCGCGTCCGTCTCCCCTGAGCGTTCTCCGGTGCCGCGCCCGTCTCCCCTGAGCGTTCTCCGATGCCGTGCCCGTCTCCCCTGAGCGTTCTCCGGTGCCGCGCCCGTCTCCCCTGAGCGTTCTCCGATGCCGTGCCCGTCTCCCCTGAGCGTTCTCCGGTACCGTGCCCGTCTCCCCTCAGCGCTTCCCGCACCGCGTTTCGCGCCTTCCCGCCCCGCCGCGCGCAGCCAATCCAGAGCCGCGGGACCAGCGCGCGCCGCTGCAGCGCCCCCTGACGGGCTCCTATCCCTCGGCGGGGCGGGGCCGGACCGACCCGCTTAGCTCTGATTGGCTGGGGTTAGCTCTGGTTAGTAGCTGATTGGCCGTCGCCTCCACGTGATCCCGGCTTGCGCAGGCGCCGCCGCGGCGCAGTTGCCGGACGTGCGTGGCCGCGCTGCGCGCGCGCGCGCCCGGTTGTGTTTATGGTTGTTGTTCCGCGACCCCTCTGACTCCGCCTCCCGACCAATCACGGCGGAGGGATGAATGAGTGGCATCAGGCTCCGCCAATAGCCGCGCGCAGCGGGCGCGGGGCGGGCCGCCCTCGGGCCGCCATGTTGTGCCTATCGGGAGGGCTGGCGCCGCCGGCCCCGGCTCCGCGGGAGCGCGCCATGGAGCCGCGGGTCACCCTGCGCGTCACCTGCCGCGGCGACACCCGCTCCTTCCTCGTGTCCGACCCGGCGCACACGACGTGGGCCGATGTGGAGGCCATGGTGAGCGCGGGCTGGCCGCGGGAAGCGGGGCGGGGGGGCCGCAGCCGCCGGGAGCCGGCCCGGTGAGGCGCCGACCGGGCCAGCGAGGATTTGAGGGCCCAGCGTCTCTGGCCGCGCTTTCCGAAGCAGTGTCCTCCATTTCACAGGGTGTTAGAAGTGCTGGTTCATAGGGCTGCGGTCTTGATTTTTATTTTTGCCTAAATAGTGTCATTGACTCCTGCTGTGTGCTCAGATTGACGTGAACAGCCTGGTTTGGGAAAAGATTCTCAAGGGCTGTTTTTTCCTGTGTGAGCAGTTGGTGTTGGCTGTGCTCTTTACCCTTTTCCACACGTTTTGCTCTGTATGCGTCTGTAAAATACGTTCTATTATTTCCTATCCTTATTGAAGTATTTATAGTGAACCAACACCCGTCTGTGCTTTTCTAAAGATTTGTCTGTGCCCTTTGGGATACTGAGTCACGAACAGATTTTAGTTTGGTCCCTTGGTTCCCAGAGCTTTGTGTGAGGTTGTTTGGGTAGAACAGGCTCTGACTGGGCCGTGCCTGCGTGGGCAGGTCTGTGTATCCTGCTCTTGGTACAGCTCAGAGTTTGTTTGGGTGCTTGTTCTCAGGGCTGTTTAGTGATAATTCCTGTATTGGCTTAGTGTGAAATTGTTGTGAGGACTCCCTTGGCTATGATGAAACGAACATTATTATTATTATTATTGTTATTATTATTATTATTAATTCTGTAGCAGCTGTGTCGTAGTTAAGACTGAGACAACACACTCCATTTTCTGAAGGCTTCAAACTGTTTTTATTATAGCCTCCATGCTTTTTATACATTCTTATAAAGCTCATAAGTTTACACTTTACTCATTGGTCACAAAAGACAAAGTGCTCATTGGAATAGACAGTTCTGGTTTCTTTTATTTATCCTTCCTTCTTTCTTGGTTTCTGTGTCAATAACCTTGGTAGAAAATTCTTTCAGGGGTAAACATGGATCCTCTTCTCAAACTTCTCACTGGCTCACAGAAGTTGCTGTAAAACCTCTTCCACACAACTATTCTGGATTTTTTAGCTTGCTTTCAAAGATAAATCTGAAGAGATCTTGTTGCTGTGTTATTTTCTGTTTTTCTGGCCAGTATTTTCCAGTACACATGCGGGAGAGTTTTGTTTTATGAATTGCTCAGGTTCAAAGTTTGAACTGCATCACCTTCCCTTGCTGTATTTCAGTCCTCTGAAGGAGGCACTGAAAGGTTCAATCTTAAAATACTTAGTGCAAGTAGAGCTGCAGGAATGTCTGAGCTGGTCAGAGCCCTGCTTGCATCAAAGCTGGAAGCAGATTACAGTGTAAGCACTGTGCTGCCCTTAATCTCAGGTATTCTGAGAGCCAGGGTGTGTTTGTTCAAGGTGTGGTGTTCTATTACCCTGAGGTACAGCCAGGGGTTGTCTCTGTTGTGGGAATTATTGTTGCAGGGGAGTTAAACCTGTGTCGTTGTTATATTTTGATCTTTTATTCAATGTGGTCGATGTTTATAAGGGATAAATTTATGTTAAACCTGTGTCGTTGTTATATTTTGATCTTTTATTCAATGTGGTCGATGTTTATAAGGGATAAATTTATAAATTTGTGAGCTCTTGTTCTGCCCTGAGTTTAGAGGACAATCTGTGATTCCAGACCAGAAGCACAGAGCTTCTTCCTGACAAAACAAGTTGGTTCTGCCACTGCACTCACAGAATGTGGGATGTGGTGCTGGAAGAGCCTGCCTGGAGCACGTTCAGGGTGTGTCCGTGTGTCCCTGTGCTCCAGTGGGGCTGTGTCCGTGTGTCCCTCTGTCCGTGTGTCTGTGTGTCCCTGTGCTCCAGTGGGGCTGTGTCTGTGTGTCCCTGTGTCCGTGTGTCCCCATGCTCCAGTGGGGCTGTGTCCCTGTGCTCCAGTGGGGCTGTGTCCGTGTGTCCCTCTGTCTCTGTGTCCCTGTGCTCCAGTGGGGCTGTGTCTGTGTGTCCCTCTGTCCCTGTGTCCATATGTCCCCGTGCTCCAGTGGGGCTGTGTCCCTCTGTCTGTGTGTCCCTGTGTCCCTCTGTCCGTGTGTCCCTGTGCTCCAGTGGGGCTGTGTCCCTGTGTCCGTGTGTCCCTGTGCTCCAGTGGGGTTATGTCCATGTGTCTGTCTGTCTGTGTGTCCCCGTGCTCCACTGGGGCTGTGTCCGTGTGTCGCTGTGTCCCCGTGCTTCATTGGGGCTCTGTCCGTGTGTCCCTCTGTCCGTGTGTCCCTGTGTCCCCATGCTCCAGTGGGGCTCTGTCCCTGTGTCCCTGTGTCCGTGTGTCCCTGTGTCCCTCTGTCCGTGTGTCCCTGTGTCCGTGTGTCCCCGTGCTCCAGTGGGGCTCTGTCCCTGTGTCCGTGTGTCCCTATGTCCCTGTGTCCCCGTGCTCCATTGGGGCTGTGTCCCTCTGTCTGTGTGTCCCCGTGCTCCAGTGGGGCTCTGTCCCTTTGTCCCCATGCTCCAGTGGGGCTGTGTCCCTCTGTCCGTGTGTCCCTCTGTCCCTCTGTCCCCGTGTCCCCGTGCTCCACTGGGGCTGTGTCTCTCCCCAGGCAGCCCCTCCTGCCCGAGGCTGCTGTTGTTCTGTTAGGTCTGGCCTAGCAGGACGTGTGTCAGTTGTTTCAGAGAGTTTCTGTTGGGAAAATAGAGCTTTTGTAGGAACCAGGTACAAAAATGAGCTGTTGTTCCTATTCCCATATACTTTGCCTGAGAACCCCCTAATTTAAAAATTATAATAATTCAGAAGGAGGGGGTTTACATTTTCAATTTCAAGGGAGGCTCCTGCCTTCCTTAGCAGGCACCTGTCTGTTCAAACCAAGACAGGAAAATACAGCTTTTGTAGGAACCTGGTACAAAAATCAACTGTTATTTGTATTTCCACATCGTTGCCTGAGAGCCCCTTAATTGAAAAATGATAATAATTCAGAAGGAGGGGGTTTACATTTTCCATTTCAAGGGAGGCTCCTACCTTCCCTGTCTGTTCAAAGCAAGGCAGAAAAATGCAATTTTTGTAGGAACCTGGTACAAAAACACACAGGAGCCTCAAAGGCTCAGCATATGGAAACAACTGCTTTCATTTTCTGGTTCATTTGGTGCTGCTCATTCTGCCTTCCTAATGTAAAATGCAAAATATCTGCTCAGCTTTATTCTCTGAGTTTTCATAGGCTGAGAAAAGGCTGATCACCTTTGTGAGCTGTCTCCCAGGTGCTTTCTAAAAAGAGTTTAGGGATTGTTTGTCTTTATCCTCATATTTTGCAGTGTTTACCATGACTGAGTTTGTTAACCCTGAGCTTGTCCTCTTAGACTGGGGAGGTTTTTATTATTTATTTTGGAGTAAACATTAACCTGGCAAGGTGCAAGAGGAAAACGATGTGTTTGTTGTTTTCATGAGAGAAAGTCAGTAAAGCTTGGAGGGAAGGCACTGGGAAGAGTTCAGCTCCAGAGGAATGGATCTGGTAAAACAGTGTTTGCTTCCACTGAGAAACTGAAGGGAGGGTTTTAATGTTATTCCTAATTAATAATCATTATTAACTGAGGTCCTGCCTCACTCTGGTTTTGTGTTTGTTCTTTTCATTACAGGTTAAAGTTTCATTTGACCTGGACAACATTCAGATCAAGTACATTGATGAGGATAATGATGAGGTAAAGTCCCTGCCACCCCACCCTCCCAAAAAGTCAGCTGGAAAGCTTCCAACAACCTTTCAGAGAACGATTCTCCCCTTATTTTCCAGCCTGTATAATGTATAAATATATAGATGAATCTGCTGGCAGAAATGACTTTGTGCCTCCTGATGGTTGGCAGTGGGTCCTTCAGGAGAGGCTTTTGTGCAGATTGGGGTGGGGGAATATTTGCCCCTTTAATAAGAAAATAGCTGACAGTCTTGTGGTTTTACTCTTAGTGCAGCATACATATTTTAAAATACTTTTTTTAGAAGCTACTGCCTTTCTTTTTCCCACCCTGTTGAAACACCCAGTGGTTCTGTGTGCTCTGAGGGAGGAATGTTTCCATTGAGGAACTTACTTATTTTTAAACTTTTTATTTTTCAATTTTTTATAAGGTAGTTGTGGTGGTGTTCACAGGGTTCCCAGGATGAGGGAAGAGATGAGAATCTTGACTCCATGTTTCAGAAAGCTGATTTACTCTTTTATTATATATATTATATTAAAAGAAAATGATATATTAAAACTATACTACAAGAATAGAAGAAAGGATTTCATCAGAAGGCTTGAAAGGAAAGGAATGATAATAAAATCTTGTGACTGCTCACAGCCTCAACACAGGTGGCTGTCATTGGTCACCAAGTAAAAACAATTTCCCATGCTGGCTAAACAATTCTCCAAATCACATTCCAAAGCAGCAAAACATGGAGAAGCTGAAGCTTCCCAGCTTCTCAGGAGAGAAGATCCTAATGAAAAGATTTTCAGAAAATGTCTGTGACAGGTAGTTGTAACCATTTGTGTTTTTAGCTGTGGCAAAGCCCTTTCTCTCCACTCTGGAAAATGCAGTCCCCTGTCATTAGCCCAGGTTTGCCTCAGTGATCTGGGGTGCTCAAATCCTCTGCCTGCTTTATGCAATTGCTGTAATCTCCAAGCAGATTACTGACTCACAACACAAATTGGTTACTTCTAGTTGTCCTTGTTGAGTAACTTCCTGCTTGGCACAGTCTCACCCTCTCATATTATTTTTGTTTATCTAGAGATTCAGAGGGGAATGTAACTCTCACACAGAATGACCTTTTGCAAACACAGTGTTCCACTGCTTGGATTATACTCTGCTAAATGAGATGGGGGTTCTTGTTCTTACTATTTTTCCCTAAGGGGAAATGTCAAGAAGCTTCCAACAACCTTTCAGAGAATGATTTTCCCCTTATTTTCCAGCCTGTATAATATATAAATATATAGATGAATCTATGAAAGCTTTTTTCTGCAATACTGAGCAAACATTGTTGAGAATCCTGTGATGCTGTGGGGATTAAACAGCTTCCTGTGTTAGTGACTTGTATGTGCAGCATTGATAATTAATTTTCTGTAGAAGAATGGGCTTATGAAACACTTAATTGATCTTTTGAAACACTTCACTGGGCATTTAAAGCAAGTGGGGCCAAACTTTGGGGTTGTGCAGTGAGCCCAGGGGTCCAGGCAGTGACTTTTGAGGGGAGCAGCTTGGTCTGGCTGCCAGCAGTGCCAGAGCTGCCCCCTGTGCCAATCCAGTAACAAACATGGGCTGCTGCAAAGCACCACAGCTCTGGGTAATGATTAAACATGGCAAGCACAAACAGCTACAGGACTGCTGCTTGAGAAACTGGCAATAAAAGTATGTTTATCCTGAAGTTTGTTAATTTTAAGAGAACTGCAAAAATGTGTGGGTGCCTGTTGCTCACTGTTCCTTCTCTTTGCAGGTCTCTGTGAACAGCAAAGGTGAGCTGCTGCTTTGCTGAGGTGAAATCAAGATAAGAGACCCCAGCTGTTGCTTGTGTTTTTTGAAGATGCAGTTAAGAATGCTTGCTTTTTGATTTTTGTATTTTATATATGGTTTGGCATCAGATTCTTCCCGAAGGAAAGAATTCTTGATCCATAGGAGCAAATTGAAAATTGCTAAATTAGTGGAATGTTGTGGCTCTTCACTGTGAAATTGTGTGCTTGTTGTTGTATGTACTATTTCTTGCACTAATTCAATTAGGCTTTTAATTTAAGAGAATTTACAGAAGGTAGAGGAGGCCCCTTGTCATGTAAAGATTTCTAAATATTGTGTGATAAACTTACATCTGTTGTGTGAGATAGGGGCCATTCACTCTTCTTTCTATTTTTCTTTAGAGGAATATGAAGAAGCTCTGAAGGTAAATGTGCTCTTTGACTTTTTTCAATATATTCATCCTTCTGTAATTAAAACTGGTGTAGCTGAGAAAAAATAAAAAGGCATTGTCTGGCCCAGGAAATCAGAATAGTTTTTCAAAGCTGTTTTCTAGTTTTGAACAGTAGCTTGAATGTTTTACTACAATATTTTTTTTCTATCCAGGTTGGTCTTTGTTTTTATAAATTAGTTGAACAGGAGTTAGGATTCAGGACCCTGAGCAGCACTGGGTTGGTTAAGGGATTGGATTTCTCAAACCCTTCAACAGTAATCCCATATTTGGAAATACTGGGCTTTAGTGAAACCCTTCAAAAATCTTCCCACACAGACTCTGCTGCAGAGTGTATCATTAAAACTTTTAGAGTCAATGCTTGGCTACTTTATAAGCAGTTGGACAAAATAAGAATTGCATTTGTTTGCATTTCTGTTTTACATTATTAAGTCTTTCACAACTTTTTACTCATGGTTTGAATTTTAAATCTGATATTTTCAAAATAAATTCCTGGACAGAAATTATTGATTACTGGCTCCTAGGAACACTTTATTGTAGGCTGAAAAATTCCAGCAGAATATTTGCATGATTATCCTTTGGCTTTTAATAAACTTTTTAATAAGTATAATAATAACCTTTCAGAAGTAGAATATCAGCTGACTCTACCTTGGCATCTCTCTCAGTTTTTCTTTTTGTCTGTTAGTCTTTCCCCACCCTTTAGCCAAACTCTCCAATGTAAATAACAAAATACTGTATTTTTACAGATTCTGTGTGCTGATTGTAAGTGGAAAATGTGTATGTATGTCCTGTTTATTCAGATTGCAGTAAAACAAGGAAATCAGCTTCAGATGAATGCCTATGAAAAGAATTCTTCTGGTGCTTTGCAACTACATGAAAAAAATGTGGCAGAAAAGCTGGTGCTTCTGAAAGATGAGAAGAAACCACTTCTGCATCATTCCATGCTAGCCCAGGGATTAGAGGAAGAGTTAAAAAATGACAAGGAGCTGACCATGCAGGTGAGAGGCTGAGCTGCATTCAAACAAAGAATTAATAAATGTAAATCACTTTGTAGACTGATTGTGCTCTTTAGCCATATGTAAAAACTGAGGTCAGAAGTTGGTCTCTGTTTTCAGTTCCCTGCACCTGTTGAAGCTCACCAAGTAGTTTGAATGTGTTCAGGAGCATAATTTGGTGCTGTGTTTAGAAATGGCAGTGCTTTCATGTTGACCATTCTGAAGTGTTCTGATGAACAGAGCAGTTCCTCTCCTGAAGCCCTCACTGCCATCTGGTGACTTCTGCCTGACTTGATTTCTTTGGTCTGTAATTACACTCAAATGCTAATGAGGCAGAAATGTTTCAGGAAAATATCAGTGGCTACTTAAATATTTTTCTATAAAGACACTTAAAAGCTATTTCAGCAGTTAACTTGCTGTGTTGAGGTTTCTTTTTTAACTTTGCGTACTTTGTTTTGTTTTGTTTTGATTTATTTTTTCCCCAGCAAAAGTTAAATCAGACCAGACCAGAAAGCACAAATGAAAATCCTCCAGAATGGTTTACTAGCTACTTGGAAACAGTAAGTATATTGTCTTGCAAGTTTTTATATATTTAAGTTTTATTGTTGTTGGAAGAGATCTTTTTAATGCCTGACTATGGACATCTGAACACTCTTGCCATCAGCACTTGTGACCAGGATCTTAATGAGAGCTGGATGTTTAACTGTGTGTGCCAGGGATACCTTAAAAATCCCCAAAACCATAAACTTGATCCATACCACTTGTGAAAAGTGGAATGTTTAATTTATGCATTTGATTTAGTTTGAGTGTAGTTTTTAAGTAGCTTCCATAACAAACAGAATCCTTGTGGCACATGGGAATTCCAGACCACTCATTGTGGAAGAGTGTTGCTGTTGTAGGCTGTTGATTGCCCAGTTTTGGAGATGAGTTTCCTTCCCTTCTTGCAAGCTTATGGAAGAAAAACAATATTATCAGCATAAATACATGATTTTTAATTTGTCTTAAAAGCTCTGGGTTGGTATTTTCTGAAATAAAAGTCGTCTCTGAGGAAAGTGGTATTTGTTTATATATTATATATTATCATATTATATGATAATGTGTTATATACATATTATACAATATATATAATATATATCATATATTATATGATAATATAATATGATGATATAATATTGTGTGATATATATAATATGATAACATTATAATAATATAATATGATAAGAATGTTATCGTATATATATTATATATATACGATAACATTATTATCATTATATATATATAATCATAATAATGATATATATATGTATAATTATATATATATATAACATTATATTATATATAATTATGATAATATATATATTATCATAATTTTATTAAGAGTGTGCTGGGGGTAGGAGAAATGATTCTGAAGTAGTCTATGGCTGCTGACAGATTGGGAGACTTGGGACAATGTAACTCAGCATTTCAGACTTTAGAGGTGGCTGTCATTCATCACTGCTTTAATTTCTTTCCAGTTCAGGGAGCAAGTAGTGAAGGAGACTGTTGAGAGGCTGGAGCAGAAGCTGTATGAGAAGCTTGTTCACTGCAGCCAGCCTGCAGAATTCTGTGAGAGCTCATTGCCAGCAGCCCCTGCAGCCTCCGAGAGCCCCTCGGGCAGCAGCAGCAGCAGCAGCAGCAGCAGCAGCAGGCAGTGTGACTGGCTCATGGCCTGCTGCAGCTGCCAGGCGCGCATCGTCGGGGTCCGCTACCAGTGCAGGTACAGGGCTGGGAGGGTGGCACCAGCCTGGGAGTGAGAGAGAGAACAACTCTCTGGGGGTTAGGTACTGCTGGGTTCATAATCTGCAGCCTGCTGGACATTTCAGTGCAGGTACAGGGAGCTGGGAGGGTGGCACCAGCCTGGGGGAGAGAGAGAGAGAGAGAGAAACTGGCTTGGGGTTAGATACTGCTGGGTTCATAATCTGCAGCCTACTGGACATTTTAGTGAAGGTACAGGGGCTGGGAGGGTGGCACCAGCCTGGGGCGGAGAGAGAGAACAACTCTCTGGGGGTTAGGTACTGCTGGGTTCCTGATCTGCAGCCTACTGGACATTGCAGTGCAGGTACAGGGAGCTGGGAGGGTGGCACCAGCCTGGGGGAGAGAGAGAGAACAACTCTCTGGGGGTTAGATACTGCTGGGTTCATAATCTGCAGCCTACTGGACATTTCAGTGCAGGTACATGGGCTGGGAGGGTGGGACCAGCCTGGGAGTGAGAGAGAGAAACTCTTGGGGTTAGGTGCTGCTGGGTTCATAATCTGCAGCCTGCTGGACAAATTTCAGTGCAGGTACAGGGAGCTGGGAGGGTGGGACCAGCCTGGGAGTGAGAGAGAGAACAACTCTCTGGGGGTTAGATACTGCTGGGTTCATAATCTGCAGCCTGCTGGACAAATTTCAGTGCAGGTACACGGGCTGGGAGGGTGGCACCACCCTGGGAGTGAGAGAGAGAGAGAAACTGGCTTGGGGTTACATACTGCAGCCTGCTGGACATTTCAGTGCAGGTACAGGGAGCTGGGAAGGTGGCACCACCCTGGGAGTGAGAGAGAGAAACTCTTGGGGTTAG
Organism: Setophaga petechia; assembly: GCA_024362935.1. Taxonomy (NCBI): domain Eukaryota; kingdom Metazoa; phylum Chordata; class Aves; order Passeriformes; family Parulidae; genus Setophaga; species Setophaga petechia. Next base: position 1,934,799 of record JANCRA010000044.1, on the reverse strand, counting down.
ATACTGCTGGGTTCATAATCTGCAGCCTGCTGGACATTTTAGTGAAGGTACAGGGCTGGGAGGGTGGCACCAGCCTGGGAGTGAGAGAGAGAAACTCTTGGGGTTAGATACTGCTGGGTTCATAATCTGCAGCCTGCTGGACAAATTTCAGTGCAGGTACAGGGAGCTGGGAGGGTGGCACCACCCTGGGAGTGAGAGAGAGAGAGAAACTGGCTTGGGGTTAGATACTGCAGCCTACTGGACATTTAAGTGCGGGTTCAGGGACTGGGAGGGTGGGACCAACCTGGGAGTGAGAGAGAGAAACTGTCTTGGGGTTAGATACTGCTGGGTTCCCAATCTGCAGCCTGCTGGACATTTCAGTGAAAGTACAGGGGCTGGGAGGGTGGGACCAGCCTGAGAGAGAGAAACTCTCTGGGGGTTAGATACTGCTGGGTTCATAATCTGCAGCCTGCTGAACATTTAGTGCTGGGAGTATGGGGGAAACCTGCCAGGCACAGCCTGTGAGTGAGAGAGAAACTGTCTTGGGGTTAGATACTTCTAGGTTCCCAGTCTGCAGCCTGCTGGACATTTCAGTGCAGGTACAGGGAGCTGGGAGGATGGGACCAGCCTGGGAGTGAGAGAGAGAAACTGTCTTGGGGTTAGATACTGCTGGGTTCCCAATCTGCAGCCTGCTGGACAAATTTCAGTGCTGGGAGTGTGGGGAACCTGCCAGGCACAGCCTGTGAGTGAGAGAGAAACTCTCTTGGGATTAAATACTTCTAGGTTTCCAGTCTGCAGCCTACTGGACATTTCAGTGCAGGTACAGTGTGCTGGAAGAGTGGGGAATGTGCCAGGCATAGCCTATGAGTGAGAAATAGTCTTAGGGTTAGATGCTTCTAGGTTCCTAATCTGCAACCTGATGGACATTTCAGTGATGGGAGTATGGGGGAAACATGCCAGGCACAGCCTGTGAGTGAGAGAGAAACTTTCTTGGGGTTAGATACTTCTAGGTTTCCAATCTGCAGCCTGCTGGACATTTCAGAATATCTACTATGTGGACTGCTGATGTTCTCTCCTGTGGTCACTAGACTTCATCTGCATAAAAGCAAGATTAATGCTATTTTGAGAAAAGGTGATTGTTAAAGTGAGAGAACTTTATAATGCTGTGTTCTCAATGAACACACTCAGGGAACTTTACAGCTGTGTTCTCAGTGGCTCTTTGCCTTATCTGCAGTAATGAGATGCAATAATTGTAACGGAAAAGATTTTGTTTGGTTAACTAAACAAAAAAGCAGGACTTAGAACCACTAGTCTGTAACAGTTGTTTGTTTGGTTCTGAGTCAGTGAGACTAAGGCAGGTCATACTTTTTCTTAATGGCTGCACTCTTGTCTGTCTAATAATATGAAATAGATTTTGATGAATGTCTAAAGTAAGTTGTTAAAAGTGAGAGTTTTATTTGAATGAGGCAACTGCTGTAAAGATCAGTATTTTGGGACTAGGCAGAAGCAGTGGATGAAATGCCAACAGGAGTTTTTCTTTGGATTTTTTTTCCCTTGCTGGCAGGAGATGACAGTCTGGTTTTTATCAGCCCTGTTCCTGGAGGAGCAATCTGCTTTGCATCCCTGAATGCTTGTTGACTTAGCCTCTGTATTTTCATAAATACGGTGCTGTTTCTGGCACTGGGTTTTGATAAAATGTTCTGCCCTTCATAGCAATAATTTTAATCATTTGTGCTGAAGGAAGCATCACATTTTTTCAATGTGTGTCCAGAGAAGTGGGAACTGTGTTGCAGTTTTGCCAAGAACAGAGATAATCATGTAGCTGTCATGGCTCCAAATATTGATCTAAAAGTGAGACATCCAGCTGCTGTCACTTGGGAACTGCTTACAGTGAAAGTTTCTCTGCAGAAATTCTTTGCCTCTTGATAACTTTGTCTTTTCTGCTTTGCAGCATTTGTCCAACATACAATATCTGTGAGGAGTGTGAGGCAGGAACATATGCCCACGATCCAAACCACGTCCTGTTAAAGCTGCGCAGGCCCATCCCCTGTGTGGCTGACAGCTACAGCCTGGCAGAGCTCTCCCCACGCCTGCCTGCCACCCTGGAGCAAGTCAGGTCAGTGCTGGCACCTGGCAGTGCCTGGCAAGGTTGTTCTGATTGCAAGGAAGCACCTGTGTTGGAGTTGGGGTTCAGCTTTTATTTTAGAGATAACAAGAAATGGAAATGGTACGCAAATTTTCTTAAAGGGCATAAGTCATAAATCTTACAGTGTTTTTAACAACAAAGTAGAAAAGACAAGACTTTTTGGGTTGTAAACTTCAAGAGCTTGCTTTTTCTTTGAACATCCTGTCCCTGCCTTTTTTTGTTCTTTCAGAGATCATCCAAAATAGTTCCACAAGCAACTGTGAGATGTTCTTTTAAAATCATTTGGTATCCAGTGTAGACACATGGGAATGGGATATTTCCTGAAGGGTTCCCTTGAGACTCTGTTGGATAAAGATAAATTGTGATCACTTTAATGTAAAAAGGTGTGTTGATTGCTTTGCAGGCTCCAGAAACAGATGGACAAAAGATTTCTGAAGGCAGAGAAGCAAAGATTGCGAGCAGAGAAGAAACAGCGAAAAGCAGAGGTCCGAGAGCTGAAAAAGCAGCTGAAATTGCACAGGAAAATTCATCTGTGGAACTCTATCCATGTGTTGGAAACAAATGGCTCACCTGCTCTGAAATCTGAGAGTGTCCAGCCTAATACCTTCCTGTAAGGCTTCTTGTTAACTGAGCATCTGGTAGTTGTGCTGTCTGACCTTGTGTTATGAGACCAAGTTAAAGTAACTGGAGGAAGGTTATGGAATTGCTCATTTGAAGGGTGATTTGTCATTTGACTGTCCAAATGCCATGTGCAAGGTAGAGTGTTTTTAATTGAGAGGGGAGAGTAGGAGAAAGGGGAAAAAAAAAGTGGCTGATGGTTATTACCAAAAACTTGGTGATTTATGTAGATTTAGGAGGAAGAGGAGTGCCTAGGATTATACATACACATGCATGCTCATACATTGAATTAATATTTACTGCCAGTTTTAAAAAAGCCTGTATCTTCCTGCTTTATTAAGTGTGTCTGCATAAAGTCAAGTACATTCTGTATATTTATGTTCACTGCTTTTTCTTTTTTTTTAATGTGCTCTTAAGCTGAGGTTCATTAGACAGCAGCCTTTGCAGGCAGCTGCTCTGCATTTCCCTCTCCCTTTGAGTTTATGACTGTGCAGTGTAAAACTTGTACAGTTTGTTTCTTTAATTCATCCCTTCCATTTAAAAGCCAAATTAACATCAATCAGCTGCTGAACTTCAGTTTTGGTGATTTTTTTTTGTTCCTCTCTCCAATCCCAGGAGTCCTAATCAACCCTTCCAAGCCATTGTCCCAACACTTAGTGCAGTGTTTGTGGATGAGAATTTGCCTGATGGGACTCACTTGAAGCCAGGAACAAAGTTTATCAAACACTGGCGAATGAAGAATACTGGCAATGTGGAGTGGAGCTCAGACACCAAGGTATCTTGCCTTTGCTCTTCCTTCTGCACACTAAAATCATTCTGGGAGATAACATTTGTAGGTGAATTCTCTGTTAGGACCTGTTTAAGATTTCCTTTGGCCTGTTGAATTCAGCTGGGAGTTCTGGGGCAGTAAGCTGTGTAGGTGCTCTTTACAACAGTGTAGGCTGTGGGAAGGAAGGGATTCAGAGCACCATCACTGAGTGTGTTTCTTATTAATAATATATATATATCCCCCATGTTATAATGGTGCAATTTGACCCTGTTTACAACTGTCTGTTGCTTTTCTGACCTCCAACCCCCTTTGTTCTGTGAGTGGCTGCATTTGTGTTGAAAGATGGGGCTGTCTGTTGCTGTCAGACACAAAGGAACATGAGCACACACCTCTTTCAAGGTGAAGGAAAAAAGGGAAGGTTTATTTTCTGACTCCTATATTTATAGTTTTACAAAGGTGACAGAGGGTTGGAGGGTGACAGTGACACCTCTCCAATGACACTGGCTACAACAACAGTCCATCAATTCTCTCCTCCTCCATCAAAGGAATGTGAACAACAAGTTATTTACAAGAAAGTGCGTGATAAAGTTCCTTAGAAGAATGTCAACATCAGAAGGCCTTGAGAATCTTAAAGAACCAGGGCGACAGCTGTCTTTGTGTTGTAGTGATTGATGTGGGGATGTGTGCTAGCAGCCTTCTTCTCCATGCCTGGCACCTCCAAAGCCTTTCAGCAGAGGAGCTCTGCTTCCTTCTGCCCACACTTTGCAGAGAAGCTTGACAAGTTAACTTTTGCCTTTTTCTGTTGTATATTTCAGTTGAAACTCATGTGGGGTAATCTGACCTTGGCATCTGCTGAGAAAAAAGATGTGATAGTGCCATCCCTTCCATCTGGACAAGTAGGAACTGTTTCAGTTGAGTTTGTAGCTCCCAACATAGAAGGAACTTACACTTCTCACTGGAGGCTGTCACACAGAGGGGAACAGTTTGGCCCAAGGATCTGGTGCAGTATTGTTGTGGATCCCTCTCCAGCTGCTGACTATGTAGAAGGTGACTGGAAGGATTCTGACTCCTGTCAGAAGGGTAAAGCTTCCAGAACCAAACAGGCAAGTCACTCACCTGCTATTTGGGGCAGCTCAGAATTGCCTAGGAGAAGGAGCATTGTGTATTATTTGGCAGAATATTCCTAACTAATTATTCAAGGGGATTCTTTTAATTTTTTGCTTTTAAATTTTATTTTTAATGGGAAAGAAACACAATATATATTGCATTTATAAGTTCTAAAGTAGTTGTTCTTTTTGACAGGCAAGACATCAGCTATCAGTCTGTTGCAGCTATTTGTCTGCTTCTTTGGTTGAACTGAAACACTGCAGCATTTCTCTTTGTTAGGTCTTGTCCTTTTAGCTCTGTAATGAGTTGATTTAAATTTCTTTCAAATTACTTGTGTGTTCACACAAAACTCAGGCTTTAGATTTCATGTGATGTTTTATTTATTGTGGCTAAGTGGCTTCTGTTTTTTTTTTTTGTTTTTGTTTTTGCAGGATGCTTCCTTAGAGACAGAGACAGGTGCTCAACTGATAGGTGAAATTGCAGAGCAGGCTGAAATATCTCTGCCAACTGTTCCTTTAAAGATCAAAAATCTGCCAAGTGAGAGAGAATTTTACATCCCATCTGTTGATCTCCTCACTGCACAGGTAAAGTGCTAAAACTCAGGTAGATATAAAGCAAACCACCTTGGGTTTGATGTCTAGGTAGGTAGACATCTGCCAGAATAAAACTTCTGAGCTCTAAAAATGACCTCTCTGTTTTCAGAAAGGGAATATTGCATTTTATATAGCAGAGCTGTTTTCTCAGACTGGTGTTAGGCACTGTCATTATGTGGAAGGAATGTGTAGGACAGATTAAGATCCTCAAAAGAGAATCAGCATTGAGTCTTTCTTTGGGGAGTTCTGAGCTTTGTCCCTTGCTGCCCTAATTTGTGCACCATATTCAGTGATGTAAATATATATATTGTGGGAAAACTTCCCCCTGAGATAGTGTTGAGGAACAAAGTGTTATTTGTCCATCAGTGGGATCTGTGCTGCCCAGGACAGACATGATTCAGTTTCAGGGTTTGCTCATGGGAACTCTTGTTGCCGGTGGTCTCAGGGGTTTGTTAGAGGATGGATGAGACGGGATCTTGATTCCATGATCAGAAGGTTAAATTTATTATATTATGATATATATACAGCATTATAACTATGCTACAGAAAGATAGAAAGGCAAGAGCTTCTTCTGAAGCTGCTAAGCTAAGAGAGAGATAGAAAGGAAGTCAAAACAAGGCTCTGTGTCTCGGCAGAGATGACAGCAGGTCCATCGTGAGTGGTCAGTAGGTCCAAACATCTACGGGTGGACCTGCTGCATTCCACAGCAGCAGATAACAATTGTTTACATTTGCTGCTGAGCCTCTGAGCTCCAGCAAGGAAAAATCCTAAGAAAGGATTTTTCAAGAAGAATGTCTGTGACAAACTCTGTGTGTTTTTCCTGTAGGATTTGCTGTCCTTCGAGCTGTTGGACATTAACATTGTGCAGGAATTGGAGCGAGTGCCACACAACACTCCTGTGGGTAAGGCTGCTGTGTCCTGGGTGCTCTCTGGAGCACAGACAGCTCCTTTGTGCATAGCTTGGCTTCTTTTCACCTTCATACCCCCAAGAACATAACATTCCAGATGCTGAGGAATGCTGCCATTTCCTTTGCACAGCCAGTGGCAGAGTAATGCAAAGCTAGTTGTTTATTCCACCAGATTATCTTTCAAAATAACGAAGTTTCTTCAGTCTTTCAAGAATAACTTAAAAAGAATAACTTCAAAGTCCCTTAAAAAGAATAACTTTTAAAGATGTTACCTCATGGAGGCTCCTTCTCCTTTAGTGCCAATTTTCTTTGCTCCCTGTGTTTTCCAGACATGACTCCATGCATGTCCCCTTTGCCACGTGACAGCCCCTTGCTGGAGAAACCTGGCTTAGGTCAGATAGAGGAGGAGAACGAGGGCAGTGGATTTAAACTAGTGCCTGGTAAGCAGCAGTGCTGAGGAGCTTGGGGGTGAAGGGAGGATATTGTCACTTCTCTGTAGTCAGCAAACCTGATGTCTAAAAGGAATTCTAATTACTGTCTTCCTCTTCTTTGGGAAAAAAGAAAATTACAAGTTGTTTGGCTCATCAACCTGGAGTCTGACACTACATTAGTGATTATGGGGGTTGGAGCATAATATATACATAGAAATCCTAGAATCACAGAATGGTTTGGGTTGGAAGGGACCTTAAAGATTATTCAGTTCCACCCCTTTGCCATGAGCAGGGACAGCTTCCCCAGTTCCACCCCTTTGCCATGAGCAGGGACAGCTTCCCCTGTCCCAGGCTGGTCCAAGCCTCACCCAGCCTGGCCTTGGACACTTCCAGGGGTTTAGGGGCAGCCACAGCTCTGGGCACCCTGTGCCAGGGCCTCACCACCCTCAAAAGGAAGAATTTCTGCCTAATACCTAATCTAAATATACTTTTCTCCATGTTAAAGTCATTCCCTGCTGTCCTATTACTTCATGCCCTTGTATAAAATCCTTTCAAATGCTTCTTTTGATTTGTCTGGCCACTAGAATTGTTGGGAGAATTAATGATCTGCCCTTTATAGACTAGGTTATACTCCAAACACTCCAGGTGTGCTCCCCATACTTCTCAATCACTTTTGTCTTCAACTTGAGCTGAATTCAAAAATCCTTCAATTTTTAGAAAGAACTAACACACAGAATCAATATTAGCTGTGGCTAGTCTAAAAAATTCTTCTTATATTTCTTTGTGGTGGTAAAATCTGTTGTTTCCCTTTCCAAGGAATGGCAGAGGGCTGCCTTTCTGTGGACTCTTCTGTGGTGAAGGTGAAAGCTGAACATGCACTGAACCAGGAGGAAGGGGAAGAAGATATGAGTGGGACTCAGTTTGTCTGTGAAACTGTAATTAGATCTCTGACCCTGGATGCTGCACCTGACCACAAACCCCCACAAAAACCCCCCAAAATCCTCCAGAGTAAGTACTGTCATTAGCTGCCTTCTCTGGTTTGACTTGTTTGCAGTCAGAAATGAGACACAAATTGCTCAGCTCAGGTGGTTGATACCATTTAATTGTTTTTCCTGACTGTTTTTATTAGACTCTTTACACACACTACAAGACACCTTCAGCTGCAATACAATAACTGAAGAATCTCCTGTGATAAATAGTAATTCCACTTCCAAAAAGGAAGCAAAGATTCATCAGTCAGAACCAGTGACAGAAAATTCATGTGGTAAGTAAAAATGGGCTTGAATGTAAGATAAAGCTGTAAAAAAATCATGTGTAAGAAGATCTGACACTGTTCTAGGAAATTGATCTTCATTAAATGAGGAGAATTGTTAGATTGTCCCAGTTGTGAGAATTATTACATCAGAAAATTGGTGTCAGTGCTTTAACAAGCAAGCTGCTTTTTAAATAAGTGAATTTGAGACCAAAAGGTTCCAGTTGGGTATTCAAATAAGTGCTCATACATTATACATGACTGGTGCCTCCATATTTTATACACATAACTTGCAATGTTTGTAACCTGTTTGTAATTTAGGAGCTGAAAACTACAGTTTATGTACTCTGTGTAGTTCTTATTCCAGTTTTTACTGTAAGCATTAATACCAGCAGTGTGTTTGCAAAGGCTTAACATTAAGATCTGTTACTCTTTGACACTACACCCCACAACAGGGAAAATGACACCATGAATGGCAGCAGCTGAGGTTTACAGTTATTTCTAAATATTTTTTTCTTAAATATTTCTTTTCTGGGACAATTCTGTCCCTGCTGTTGTCCATACAAATAGACAATGGTTAATATCTCACTTTTTTTCCTCCTAGGGGTCCTTCCACTGCCTGATGAGATCACAAGCCCCCATAGTGCTGCTGGCAGTGGTGATGATGAGGAAGATGACAAAGATGATGTTCAGAGCCAGTGCTCCTCTGCTTCCTCAGAGGATTACATCATCATCCTCCCCGAGTGCTTTGACACCACTCGGCCCCTGGGTGACTCCATGTACAGCTCAGCTCTTTCTCAGCCTGGTTTGGAAAAAGCAGGAGAGCCTGAAACAGCAGCAGAGATCCCAGAAGGGGGAAGCCAGCCACAGATCCAGAGGGTCAGTGATACACTGACAGCTTCCCAAACTCTGGCTGCAGTACCATCAACCCCAGCAGCTGTGGACAGCCTGCCCCAGGCACAGAGGTATGATCTGGGACAGGGACAAAATGGTGATGCTGGTGTTGCTCTAGAAGTCTGCAAGGTTTAGTGCTTTCCAAGCAGGAATTGTTGTAACAAAATTTTTATCATATGCTGAGGTAGATATTCTTAAATCCTGCAATTTTATAGAGCCTGTTTTGGGCTCTGTGTTGTTTTGGGCTCTGTGTTGTTTTGGGCTCTGTGTTGTTTTGGGCTCTGTGTTGTTTTGGGCTCTGTGGTGTTTTGGGCTCTGTGTCTTGGGCTCTGTGTATGTTTTTAACTCACTGATTTAAATGAGTGCAAGAGAGGGAGAGAAAGGGACCATGTGAAGTTTTTTCTTTTTCCTGCTGGTTGTGACTTGTTTATGTGTGTACGTGTAGAATAAAAGCAGTGATGTTTTTGCATTATGTTCTCAGGAATCTTTCATCTCTTCAGAATTCTACCTTCCAAGAACCCAACACAGCAGCTTCAGAGCATATCTCTCCTGCCTCTCATGATCAAATACAAAGAGAAGGTATTGACATAGTTAATGAAGGACTATTGCTATCACCTGTTCCTTATGCCTAGTACTGAATTTGGTGTCTCCTTTCTCTTGAGGAGAGCAGAAATCTACCAAGTAAAGATTTTAATTTTTCTCTGGGTGTTGAATTTTTGCTGTATGGATGTTGCAAATAAAGAAATAGTTGGTTTTGTGGCTCAGTTAAGAGTATCTGTTATGGGAAATGGTGAGAGGATACTCAGAAGTACTTACAGGCATCTGGAAAATGACCTTGCTCTGGAATTGATGAGCTGTGTATTTAACCTGCTGTTCCTCTTTGTTAAACACCACTGATGAATCAGTCAGATGGTTCTGAAAATCTTCTGACTGCTTTCATTGCAGTGAGAATCCTGGATTCTCTGCTGAAGTAAACTTAGAGTATTAATGTTGTACTGAGACACATTTTTTATGTTTGTGTATGTGTTGCATTTCTCCAGCTCAATTGTCATTAACTGGAAATGTTGACATTTTGTCTTCCTCTTCCAGAACCCAGTGGTGAAGATAATCATGAGCCAGGATCTTCTGCATTTCTCACTAAGTTCTCAGAATACCCAAGGTAATGAAGGTGAAGCTCTGACTTCACAAACACTATTTTAAACTGAGAACAGCTTAATTAGACACCTAGGAAAAAGCTCTGGCCTATAGATTTCATGTTATCAGTAATTTGGAGAGAGGCCTCCCTTCTTAAAGCAAACATGCTGGGTTTTCATAAGATCTTGGTTTCTACTTGGGCACAAATCAAAAGGATGCAGAACTGGCAAACCAAAGTTAATGAAGAGCTCAAGTTGAATGCTTTTAAAATTCTGTGGGGTTTTTTTTCTGGAAAATCTCAGGATTCTTAGGATGGGGATTTTATAAGCTAGCTGTAAAGTTGTGCTAAAATACTGAGACTGGAGAGGTAAGTCAAAATGTTGAGTAAGAATATATATATATTAGAATATAGAATATATTAGAGTGTATATATATCTAATATATCTATATCTAATATAGAATATATTAGAGTGTGTATATATATATATACACACTACATATATATGTATCTATATCTAATATAGAATATATTAGAGTGTGTATATATATATATATACACACTATATATATATGTATCTATATCTAATATAGAATATATTAGAGTGTATATATATCTAATATATCTATATCTAATATAGAATATATTAGAGTGTATATATCTATATATATACACACTACATATATATGTATCTATATCTAATATAGAATATATTAGAGTGTATATATATCTAATATATCTATATCTAATATAGAATATATTAGAGTGTATATATATATACACACTACATATATATATGTATCTATATCTAATATAGAATATTTTAGAGTGTATATATATCTGATATATCTATATCTAATATAGAATATATTAGAGTGTATATATCTATATATACACACTACATATAGATATGTATCTATATCTAATATAGAATATATTAGAGTGTGTATATATATATATACACACTACATATATATGTATCTATATCTAATATAGAATATATTAGAGGGTATATATATCTAATATATCTATATCTAATATAGAATATATTAGAGTGTATATATCTATATACACACACTACATATAGATATGTATCTATATCTAATATAGAATATATTAGAGTGTGTATATATATATATATACACACTACATATATATGTATCTATATCTAATATAGAATATATTAGAGGGTATATATATCTAATATATCTATATCTAATATAGAATATATTAGAGTGTATATATCTATATATATACACACTACATATATATGTATCTATATCTAATATAGAATATTTTAGAGTGTATATATATCTAATATATCTATATCTAATATAGAATATATTAGAGTGTATATATCTAATATATCTATATCTAATACAGAATATATTAGAGTGTATATATCTATATACACACACTATGTGTGTATATATATATACACACATATATATATGTATCTATATATATAGATACATATATATATGTATCTATATCTAATATAGAACATATTAGAGTGTATATATATCTAATATATAATATATCTAGTATATTATATATTAGAGTAGAATATATATATATAAATAGAATATTAAGTAAATTAAGTGCTCATAGACAACGAGTAGAAGTTACCCTACCCTGAATGGGTGTGCCAGTGCACAGCTTTCATGTAGCTCTGTTCTCCTCTAGATGAGAACACTAAACTCTTTATAAAAGGTCACTTCATGGAAAACATGCACCCACAATTCACTAGAAGGTGTCAAGAAGGAATGAACTTCTTGTGTAGCTCAGTTCCCAAACACTGCTGGTTCCTTTGGATGCCTGGCTGTTGTCTCCAGCAGTCCTTGCCTCTACAGGCAGCAAATTGCATTTCACTGCAGCAAACCTGTTGCTATCAGACACAAAGGAACACGAGCACACACCTCTTTCAAGGTGAAGGAAAAAGGGAAGGTTTATTTTCTGACTCCTATATTTATAGTTTTACAAAGGTGACAGAGGATTGGAGGGTGACAGTGACACCTCTCCAGTGACACTGGCTACACCAACAGTCCATCAATTCTCTCCTCCTCCATCAATGGAATGGGAACAACAAGTTATTTACAAGAAAGTGCGTGATAAAGTTCCTTAGAAGAATGTCAACATCAGAAGGCTTTGAGAATCTTAAAAAACCAGGGTGACACAAACCCTTGGCTTTGCTGACCCTAAAGCAGCTCCTGGTCTCCTCACAGGTACCCCCAAGGCAGCAGCATTGCAGGAGAGCTGGTGAAAGGAGCTTTGTCAGTTGCTGCTTCTGCCTACAAAGCATTGTTTGCTGGACCACCCATTATTGAACAGGTGAGGGTCTTTCTGTGCTGTGTGAGTTTCATAAAATGACAAATTTACAGGTGTGTGGTTTTTTAAATGTATCAATATTCTATGTTGGAGTTAATGTAAGAGTGAAATGTTAAGTTTGATGGTGTCCCTTTGAGGTTTGCTGCTCTCAGCAGACTGGGAAATCCATGCCATATGGATAAAAATACATCTCTGGTAGCCTCATGTAAAAGTAATAGCTCACCTTTGTGAGTGAGCAGTGAAGGGGGTTATAAATGGCTTAAATGGGGCCAGAAGAGCCTCTGTGCCTCAGTTTGATTCTAGCATAATGCAGGGGCCCTAGTTCAAATGGCAAAACATAAATTAGCTTTTTAAATTTATCTTCCTGTCTTTTGTTTTCAGCAGCCTGCAGCTCCAGAAGAGCAGACTGCCACTCTGCTGTCCAGTCTGTGTGAAATGGGCTTCTGTGACAGGCAGTTAAACTTGAGGCTGCTGAAGAAACACAACAATAACATGATTGAAGTGGTCACTGAATTGCTCCAGATCAGTAACAGAGACTGGTGCAGTAGGTGCTAAACCTGCCTGCTGCAGAGAGGAGTAATCTTCACTGAGTAAACTCTAATTAAAGATTGCAAGAGGAGCAGCCTGCTCCTCAGCTGCTCTCTGTTTGGAGGTTTGGCTCAAAACTTAACTTTTCTTTGAGCATTTGACTTCTTTTTCTTTTTACCCTCATGGAAATGTCAAACAACTCTTGTGGCATCTCTTGAAATGGATACCAGAATTTCAGTTATTATTAAATGAGTGGTCTTTAAATCTCTTAATTTCAGATCAAATCCTTTTAGCAGGGAATCATGTAGAACTAAACTTTGTACCCAGGTGAGAACTTCCCATTTTATTGTGTATATACTTTTTTTTTAGGCAGCTGGAATTTTTTTGTTGGCTTAATTAGGTTTGGAATAGAAACCAGTGTAAAATGCTGCTATAAAATGTAGTCCTGCTTAATTTACAAGAGATGCCTGAAACTAGGAGTTTCTTTGTTTCTTCTGAGGATTTAGTAATTGGTTTTCCAATGTGTGATAGTAAAGTGACAAATTTAAACCTTACAAATTATTCTAAGAAAAAGAAGTTGCTCATAAAAGAAAGCCATCTTGAATTTAGACTTTTGGAAGTCTAAAAATGTAACTGCAGTTCAACTGATGAATACCAGTAAAGTTGTTGTTTGTTGTAGCAGAATGAAGCAGGAAAATTACCACCAGCAATTGAATCAGTAATGATAGTGCACACCAGATCTCTAACTGTAGAAGTATAACCTACATAAAATATTTTGTTAAAAATGGAGTGTAAGGGTAGGAAAGGCTTTTCTAGGAATCTTTACAGGCTCTTTGTAAAAATATAAAAAAATTGACCATTACCTTTTTTCACTAGAGTGCAAACATTTTACTCTGTTAATACCACATAAAAAAAAATGCAAGAATGTGTAGGGACCCAGACCTGAACTGGAGTATAAATTTTTGTAATGTTTAGGAATGGAAAGAATGCTTGAAGCAGGGATCACATAGATTTACATGAGAGTTTGAAAAATGCATTAACTGAAGCACTTTGAAATGTACAGTCTCCTCTGATGGTTTTAGCTGGTCCTGTGTTCCCATAGCCACATTTGTAGAATTCATTTTTCTGGTAAGATTTTTAGATGCCCATATTTAATTTGGAAATCTAAGAATTCCTTTCTAAATATGCTGAGAGATTTGATTCTGAAGAATGACATAACTGAGCACCAGACACTGCTGTGCAGTGGGGTGTCCAGAGAAGCTCTCAGAGTTCAGTCCCTCAGCAGGTGACAGTGTTGGCTGCATTCTTATAAATAAACATAAAAAATAAACATTTTTTCCTTGCTGCAGTAAGAGACCATCGATTCTAAAATATTTTATATTACTCCTGCTTCAAACTAGTATTCTGTTTTGTCACAGCAGTGTCAGTATTGTGCTGGCCAGGTTATCAGTAATTTTTTAAAAGTACTTTAGTACCCATAGAGATAAAATACCATTAAAATAGTCCAAGAAAACAAATGTATCATACCACTTTCGTTTTAAACCTATTTTTATAGATTGTGGAAGATATACTCTTAAATGTTTATTTTGAAATACAGTAGAAGTATTTTGCAGTGTTTCCCATCTCTCTGTACACCAGTACAACTGTGTGCTGTGGACCAGGTAAAGATCCTTCTGTGACTTTCCACCTTACCTTGGATGTGGTTTTTTTGAGTATCTTTTGACTAATGCCAGCTGTAGGACAGGGAGGAGGAAGGACAGGGGTGAAATGCAGAAGCTGATGACACTTTGAAGTGTGGTTTTATTTGCTGGGGTCTGTCAGGCCCAGCAGGACCCATGTTCACCATGTGTACCTTTGTACTTGGAATGTTCATGTGTTCTATAAACTACAAAACTGAATTATTTGAGGAGGAGCACTTCATTGAGGATTGAAGTGGCAAGTGTGAGATGCTCTTTCTTTAGGTTTACTTTCTACTAGAGTTTAGATGCTGTATGCTCAGGCTTAAGATAGATATATTTCTGTTGGCTTTGTATATTTTGTTAATGGATGCATGATATAATTTATAATATATTCTATAGAGCATATGTGACCTCTGTATCTTATTTTGGGCAAATTGGGGGGTTGGGATGGTGTCACTGATGGACCCTCACACAGCACAAAGCACCAGGACTCACTCAGAAGGCTGCTTACACCAATTTATTGAAGCAACATGTTGCTTTTACAAGATGTTTACATTTACTTAATGGTGCAAGCACCAAGACTCAGATCAGAAGGCTGTATAAGGGGTTGTTTATTAAAGCAGCATGTTGCCTTTATAGTTTTACAGGATGTTTACATTTGCTTAACAAACACCTCCACTGCTCATTGGTCATAAGAAAGAAACAAAACTCAATAGGTGAAAAGGAGCCAACTAAAGTCCATATCTTGTAACTTTTTCTTCATGTTGTCATGGTGATAGCCTTGGTACCTTCCTTGAGAGAGATACAGGGCTTTCCTTATCTTTAGGAAGCCTTTGCTGGCTCACAAGAACAGCACACAAATGTCTTTCCTACACACACACACTGCCCATTTGTCATGAAGAAGAAACAAAGCTTTCACTGGGTGAAAGGAGCCATGCCACGGTGTAAGCCAACCTAAGCCCAGATCTTTTTCCTTACACTCTTTTTCCTCTTTCTAAGCATTGTCGTGGTGATAGCCTTGGCAAAGGCTCGGTGCCCAGCGATCCCCGCCCGCTGGCCCGCCCGGGCCCGGTCTCGTCCCGGGCCTGGTCTCGTCCCGCGCCTCTTCCGGTTTCGTCCCGGGCCCCGCCCCTCTGGCCCCGGGCCCCGCCCCGTCTCCTCCCGGTCCCGCCCTTCTACCCCAGGCCCCGCCCCCTCATCACATGCCCCCGCCCATCAGCCCATGACTCCGCCCTCTGACCCCGCCCTGCTGTCCCAGACCTCGCCTCTCTGGCTCCGCCCCTCTCGCGACGCCGTTTCCGGCGCGCCCCGGACGCGGCCATGGCGGCCATGGCGGAGCTGGCGGCGGCGGAGGAGCTCGCCAAGCTCGAGTACCTGTCGCTGGTGTCCAAGGTGTGCACCGAGCTCGACAACCACCTGGGCATCAACGACAAGGACCTGGGTAAGCGGGGCGGCCGCGGCCTTCGGGCACCTCCGGGGCGCTCCGGTGAGCAGCGCGTTCCCGGCTGGCTGAGGGCCGTAGTAGCCCTTTCCGTGGGGCCGGATGCGTTTTGTGAAGGTGCTTTTCGAATGTAGACATTAAAACCCATTATTTTTCTTCCAAAAATACAATTTGTGAGCCCGAGGGAACGCTTCGGCCCGGGGAGAGCTGAGGAGAAGCTCCCCGGGCTTCTCCCCCCACAGGGGCCCGGCTCAGCTGCTTCTGTCCCCTCGTGCACCCCTTACTCTACTTTTTACTTTATTATTTCAATTTACTTTATGCTTTTCCCTCACAGCCGAGTTTGTGATAAGTCTTGCCGAGAAAAATACCACGTTTGACACATTTAAAGCAATTCTTCTGAAGAATGGTGCTGAGTTCACTGTAAGTGACCCCTGAACGTTGTTTATGTATTATTCTTGTTGTGCTATATTTTATAGAGCTTTCTATTTTAAAAATAGAAAAGTTGTGAGCAGTTATTATTGATTTTCTTCAGTTGGAAAACTACATAGTTATTAGCTTCTACCATTTCTGTCTCCTCTACCTTCCCCTCCATCATATTTTTTAAAAAGTATTGTAGTTTTTGAAAAAGCATCTTCCTGAGGACTCGAACTGCTTTTTGTTGTGTTGAGCATATAAAATATGGAAGAAACAACTTTTCATGAAGGCAGATGTTGTCATAAGTCTTCTTATGATGCATTTATGCTGTGTTTATTGAATCCTCAGCAATAATTGTAGTTGGATTAAATCAGTGATTAAAATGATTAACAGAAAAGTCACTTAGATGAAATTATCATAATTATTTTTGGGTTCCTTTTAGGGCATACACAAAGCCCAGTGACAATTTCTAAAACCCAACCTGCATCTCCAGAATTGAGCATTCTTTTGTCCTGCTAATAAACCCTCACTTGTGCCTTGTAATAATGAAAGTGTTGCTGGCATTTCCTGAAGTATTTTATTGGTTTTTTTCAGGATTCCCTCATCAGTAACCTGCTGCGTCTCATCCAGACAATGCGGCCTCCTCCAAAACCATCCACGAGCAAAGGTCTGTGGGGCTGAGTTTGTGTTTTCTGCTTTAGTTTTCTAAAGCAAATCCTGTTGCACCATGCATCCTGCTGTTGTTATTCTGTGTGTGCTGCTCAGAGTGTTCTGTCTTTCAAACACTCACTAATAATCAGAGTTTTCTTTGAAAGGAGGCAAGACAGTATTCCTTGAATTGAATCTCTGTAAAAGCTGTATCAACCTTTGCATTCAGATGGAAATTAAATTTTATATTTAATTATAGAAAAATTGAGAGTGAATTGTTGTAGCAGTTCTAAGTTTTGTGTTTCATTGTGCTTTTTTCTTTCTTTCTTTTTTTTTTAATCTCAAAATCAGAGGCGGTTGTCAAACCCAAAACAGAGAAAGAAAAGTTGAGGGAATTGTACCCAGCCCTTTGCAGGCCAGACAATCCCAACATCAGGGTAAGGTGGTCATTTCACATTTCTTTTGTGACTCTGTGAAAACTTCATTTTTTTTTCTCTGTCTGATTCATGGATAAATGTGAACTTTGATAAATGAAATATGGAAGAGGTAGAAGGCTGGTGTTACTGCACTTTGTTGCAAAGAATAGCTGTGACCAATTGCCATGTTGATACTATTTTTCAGAATATGTGGAAGATGAGACTCTTGTGGCATGAAATTTATAGCCTGGCCTTCCTTACATAATATTCAAAGTAATGATGTGTTACAAGCTAATTAAATATGTTGCATATTCAGATGCTATGAGGGACTTGCATTTTGTATTTCTGTAACAATTTGGGACACTGAGATGGAATTTCCTATTGTAAAAAGGCAGAACTGTCTCAGTATTATGGCAAATAGGGAGAGTGTTTTATTCCTTTTTTCTTTATCATGTATCGAGTCTGACCTTCTTAAATTCTGCATTCATGCAGAATTTTGCACTCTTTCTAAATAGATACACGTATGATGATAATTCTGTAGATTAATTCTTTGTGACAAGCTTTTTCTCAGCCCTTTTGCAGAAAGAGGCATCAGTTTTCTGTCCTTGCAGAACATGCTGGATGAAGATGATGTGAAGGTGGCAGCTGATGCCCTGAAGGAGCTGGAAGCTCTGATGCCCAGTGCAGACAAGCAGAGCAAGCAGAGGAGCAGCGACCATCGGTAGGTGCCTGGTGTGTGTGTGTGTGAGGGGAATATCTTGGCTGCTCTCATTGCCTGAGGTGGAAATGCTCTGCAGAGATGGAATTGTGGCTGCTCTCATTGCCTGAGGTGGAAATGCTCTGCAGAGATGGAATTTTGGTTTGTTAGGGTGAAGAAAAGGAAGAGGAGCCGAAGCCGTAGCAGGGACAGGAAGCGGCGGCACAGATCCCGCTCCAGGTCCCGTTCCAGGACCTGGGACAGGAACAGGGGAAAATCCAGATACAGGTCAAGGAGCAGGAGTTGGAGTCCCAGTAAGGAGCGCAGGGATCGAGAGAAATACCTTGAGAAGAGCCATGAGAGGTGGAGAGACAAGCACATAGACCGACCACCAGCTGAGGAACCTTCCATTGGGGACATCTACAATGGCAAAGTCACCAGCATCATGCAGTTTGGGTGCTTTGTGCAGCTGGAAGGACTCAGGTACCCTTTGATGTTTCCTAGAGATCTGTGGTATTTTCTGGGTTCCCCACATGGAGGAGGAATTGAGAATCTGACTCTCTGTTTTAGAAGGCCAATTTATTATTTTATGATCTATATTATATTAAAGAGTGCTATACTAAACTATACTAAAGAATAGAGAAAGGATACAGACAGAAGGCTGAACAAGATACTAATGAAAAACAAGGTTCTTTCTAGGGCCTTGACACAGCTGGGCTGTGATTGGTCATTAAGTCAAAACAATTCACATGAAACCAATAAAACAACGACCAGTTGGTAAACAATGTCCAAACCACATTCCAAAGCAGCAAAACACAGGAGAAGTGAATCAGATAATTATTGTTTTGGTTTCTCAGCTTCCCAGGAGAAGAAATCCTGGCAAAGGGATTTTTCAGAAATTATGACAGTGACATTGATCTGGTACTGCTTCAGCTCAGTTCTTTTCTGCTGGTACCTTAAAGATGTGATGAAACTACCAGCAGGAATTCTGGGCTTTGAAGGGATGTTTCAGAAAGCTAAATTTGACAGCGGAGAATTATAAAATTCTCATTACAAAAACCAGATTGTGGACATACACAGTCTGTTGACAGCCCTTCAGATCACTCAGAAAAAAATATTAAAATGCATATAAACTATATTAAAATATGTTGCTGTCAGAGTAATAACGTGCCCCTCTCATGCCCCTCTCTTTCCCTCCCAGGAAACGTTGGGAAGGTTTGGTGCACATCTCAGAGCTGCGAAGGGAAGGAAGGGTTGCCAACGTTGCTGATGTTGTGAGCAAAGGACAAAGAGTGAAAGTCAAAGTGTTATCTTTTACTGGATCCAAAACCAGCCTGAGCATGAAGGTACAGAGGTGCTAAAATTCTTAAAATGATGCCTCTTCTTGCTATTTTTCACTCTTTTTGATGGAAACTAATACATAACTGTTCAGTTGGGAGTTAAAAACTAAGCTAGTGTTCTGTATTTAAGTGGCTTATTACTTTTTACACGTTTTCTCTAGTTTTGATGTAGTTTCTTGGCTTGACATGATATTAAAGAGGCAATTTCTTGGCTTGACATGATCTCAAAGAGGCAATTTCTTGGCTTGACATGATATCAAAGAGGCAATGCAAACCTCAAGCTGTTGCTGTTTGTCTCCCTCTTCTAGTAGGAGAGAAGCTTTTAATTTTAAACTAAATCACTACTATTGCCAAGACAGAGAGTGTTCCATGCCTGAGGATGTTCTTACTTGGCAGTACCAGCTGAAAAAAACAAAAAGCCTACAAACCAGCATTTTTTATGAATGGGCTGTTAATGGCAGAGTTAATAGATGAGAAGAAGTGTAGAGCTGATTGATAGTGTGGAGCTGATTGATTAACCAATCCATCTGATGCAGGATTGGGTGGTGTTTGCAGGGGTGCCAGGACGAGAGAAGAGATGAGAATCTTGACTCCATGTTTCAGAAGGCTGATTTATTATTTTATTATTTATTTTATATTATAATTATATTATATTTATAACTATATTATAATTCTATTATAATTATATTTTAATTATATTTTAATGTTTTATAATTATAATAATTATTATATTATATTAAAATGATATATTAGAAGTATACTAAAAGAATAGAAAAAAGGATTTAGCAAGGAATAGAAAGGATAGCAAAGAATAGAAAGGAATGATAATAAAATCTTGTGGCTGACCAGACAGTCTGAGACTGCTGGACTGGGATTGGCCATTAATTAAAAACAACCACATGAGACCAATCACAGATGCACCTGTTGCATTCCACAGCAGCAGATAACCATTGTTTACATTTAATTTCTGAGGCCTCTCAACTTCTAAGGAGAAAAAATCGTAGCAAAAAGATTTTTCATAAAATATGTCCATGACACAGGATGTTGATCAAGACACTGGAGAAGACCTGAACCCAAACCGTAGGAGGAACCTGGTTGGAGAAGCCAACGAGGAGAGCTCCATGAGGAACCCAGACAGACCCAGCCACCTGTCCCTGGTGAGCGCCCCCGAGGTGGAGGACGACAGCCTGGAGCGGAAACGCCTCACCCGCATCTCAGACCCCGAGAAATGGGAGATCAAACAGGTCTGTGCTGCACTCAGGGGACTGGGATAAAGGTGATAAACTTGCCAGGGAGTTAATGAGCTGGAATACAGCTCCTGGATTGTGGAATGTGCTCATTAAGTTGGATGTAGTAGATAGGGTTAGGCCCTCGGAAAATCTCGCGATGTTATGGAAGGCAGTAGAGTTGCTCTCCCCCTAATGCCTAGTGATAAAGGATCACCCAAGAATGTAGTCCCCCCTAACAATTGTAACTTTTTACCCCTTACTAACCAATTACAGTAAAGTAAGACCCCCTGACGTAGAGAAAGAACTAGCAGAGTATAAAACCCAACGAAGCAGGACAATAAAGGTCTTGAACCGTCCACCATACTGGTGTCTGCGTGTGTTCTTGGCCTGAGTGACCCTGGAGAGTTTGGGTCACTGTGCTGTTTCCTCAAAACCAGGTCACCTCACCTTGCATTAGAAGGTAACAGTTGGAATTGCTGGTTTCTGGTCTGGGATTGTTTAGTTGTGTTTGGTCAGAGGCTGGTGAGGGTACAGGATGCAGGAGATTCCTTGGTTCTGTTTTAGAGCTGACTCAGGCATGAGTTATGTTCATTCATGGGGACATATTCACATTGTATTCATTCTGTTCCCAGATGATTGCAGCTAATGTGCTTTCCAAGGAAGAGTTCCCTGACTTTGATGAGGAGACTGGGATTCTCCCTAAAGTGGATGATGAGGAAGGTAATATTTCCCAGCAGTCTTATTGTTGTAAATTCCTTGTCTTTATGGATGTATTTTGATTCAAAAATATATTGATGATGGAAGGAACTATAAAGCATCACACAGTTTGCTGTCATCTTTATATTTGGAACTAGAGTTCCTCTGGCTGTATTATTAGTGGCATTTGGATGTGCCCTGTCTGCATTTTTATTTGCAGTGTTTTCACTTTTAAAACTCTTAAGGAGTTTTAAGAATATCTTTAATATACTAAGGAGTTTTAGAATATTACAAGGAGTTTTAAGAATATCTTTAATATACTAAGGAGTTTTAGAATATTATAAGGAATTTTAAGAATATCTTTAATATTCTAAGGAGTTTTAGAATATTATAAGGAGTTTTCAGAATATCTTTAATATTCTAAGGAGTTTTTCAATATTACAAGGAGTTTTAAGAATATCTTTAAGAATACACAGGAATCATTATTTGAAGAGGTACTTTTGTGTACCCAAAAGATGTTTAATTTTTCTGTAAAATTGTCACTTGTGAATTTTAGATGAGGATCTTGAGATTGAGCTGGTTGAAGAAGAGCCACCATTTCTTCGAGGTCACACTAAACAGAGCATGGATATGAGTCCCATTAAAATAGTAAAGGTAAGAGATTTCCAGGGCTAAAATCAACGTACTTGATTAAATGATATAAATATTTGGGAATTTAATAACCAGTTTCTCACCTGCACATTACTGAGAGCTCTGAAAAACGTAACAACTGAGCTCCTTCCAAATAAATCTGGGTTCTAACTTAACTGGTGACTGTAAAGTGGAATAATGGAACTGAAATAACATTTTACATAGATGTGTAAAAACAAATTTCTCTGATCTGCTTTTTTTTCCTTCTGAAAGTAGAAGGTAGTAAAGAAATACTTTTCATTGGTTGTGCCTGTAATCCTTCTGACTGGGCAGTGTAAGGATGCTCCATATTAGTTAAGATTAAAAGTTCATGAGGCCAGCCTGATGGAAATACCCTGGAAATCTAATAAACAAAATTTAACATTTTTAAAGCATTTTTAAAAGTTGATTCTAAAGAAAAGATATATTGAAGGTGAAGGAATGGTGGTGCTTGAAGTCTTTTCTTCTGCTCTCCAGAATCCAGATGGTTCCCTGTCCCAGGCTGCCATGATGCAAAGTGCTTTGGCTAAAGAGAGGAGAGAGCTGAAACAAGCCCAGAGGGAAGCAGAGATGGATTCCATCCCCATGGGCCTCAACACACACTGGGTGGATCCTCTCCCTGATGGTGAGTCTGAGCACAGCTCAGCTGTGCCTTCTTTGTGCTGCTCCAGCAACCCAGGAGAGATGTCTTGATGCTGTGTTTGTGTGCCACACTTCAAAAGTGAGTCAAAACAGAAATGCTTTTCCATTGAAATGGAAATAGGAATGTCAGGGGAAGTGTACAGGTATCTCCTGTAATAGTGGGAGTATCCACTTGGAAACTTAAAAAACATTTAAACACAGAATGGAAGACCTGGATGATTCAGCAGTTGGAGCAGGATCAGGTCTGAGCTGTGTGAATCTGGATGTGTAAATGATGAAAATGTTTCTTTTCTAGTGGATGGAAGACAAATAGCTGCAAACATGAGAGGTATTGGGATGATGCCAAATGATATCCCAGAGTGGAAGAAACATGCATTTGGTGGCAACAAAGCTTCTTATGGTAAGAAGACCCAGCTTTCCATCATTGAACAGAGAGAGAGTCTCCCAATCTTCAGACTCAAGGAGCAGCTGATACAAGTAAGACTCATGAAAAGGCATTCTGCTTTGAGCAAGCAGTAATTTAAAATAAATACTCTTGGTTTAGCTTTTTGATAGGTGAATAGCTAGCTGATAATTTTAAGTGCAGAACTTTAGCTCACAATATGTATTTTAAAGTATTATATATATATCTGTATATTTAATGAGGTTCCAGATACTTATTAATGTAAGTGAAAATTGATACTAAGATCATGTAAATCAGCTGAGCACTTAAACAGGTTGCTGACTTGATCAGTAGGAATACTTACATGATTTTTGTTCTGAGTCAACTGAAGCAAAAGCAAGAGCTGCTCAATCTAGCCCCAGATAGCTCATGCTGATTTTATTTGGTTTGTTTTGATTTTTAAAAAATTTTAACAAGTGTCTGTTTTTTTAATCTTTTCTAGGCTGTGCATGACAACCAGATTCTGATTGTTATTGGAGAGACAGGATCTGGGAAAACAACCCAGATCACCCAGTACCTGGCTGAGGCAGGATACACCTCAAGAGGGAAGATTGGATGCACTCAGCCTCGCAGAGTGGCTGCAATGTCTGTTGCAAAGAGGGTGTCAGAGGAATTTGGCTGCTGCTTGGGACAAGAGGTGAATTTCCATGTTGAAGAATATACCAAAATAATCATGAAAAGTAGGGAAAATCAGTGTTGGAGCTGGTTGTCTTGTGTGTCTGTTTATCTATTCCCTTGTAGGCTGCAAAGTGAGATTGTGGAACAATCAAACTGGGGATTAATGAGGCTGATAATTGTGTAACTTGTATTTCTGTGCAACTCCTTCCTCCAGGTTGGCTACACCATTAGATTTGAAGACTGCACCAGCCCTGAGACTGTCATCAAATACATGACAGATGGGATGTTGCTGAGGGAGTGCCTGATAGACCCAGATCTCACCCAGTATGCCATCATCATGCTGGATGAGGCCCATGAGAGGACCATCCACACTGATGTGCTCTTTGGGCTCCTCAAGAAGGTAATACAGCCTGGATTTTACTCCTTTCAGTGTGGGGAGGAAAGTGTGGTGTTTTCAGGGTCCCCAGGATGAAGGAGGAATTGAGAATCTGACTCCATGTTCTTAGAATGCTAATTTATTATCATATATCATAGCATATCAATGCTATATTAAACTAGACTAAAGAATAGAGAAAGGATACAGACAGAAGGCTTAACAAAAATGAATAATAAAAACTTGTGACTCCTCAGAACCTTAATACAGCCTGACCCTAATTGGCCATTAAGTTAAAACAATTCCCATGGTGGATAAACAATCTCCAACCACCTTCCAAACCAGCAAGACACAGGAGAAGCTGAGGCTTCTCAGCTTCCCAGGAGAAAATCCTGGGGAAGAGGATTTTTCCAGAAAAAGTGACAGTGACAGGAGAGCACAGGCAAAGGTGAAGTCACACAAGTTAGGTTCATACATGGGCTCCAAGAGCAAATGCTCTTAAGGGTTTGTGGACTGAATCTTGGTGAAATGAGCCTCTGTGTGAAGGCAGAGCAAGCAAAGTGCAGCAGCAGCAGTGAGAATTTGCCATCCTGGATGTTTATACTGGTGGATGAACAGGGCAGTGTTCTGGGTTTCCTCATCCTGCTCTGCCAAAAGCTTTCTTTTGATGATGTTACTGAGGGAAGCTTCAAATGGGACCTCAGGGTTCAATTTTCTGAAATTCTGGGTACTGGGATGAGCTGCCCCTCTGCTCAGATGTTAAAACACCTTTTATTACTGGTTGTGTTTATCTGATTTCAATCAAGTGCCATATTTTGATAGTTCCAAAGGCAAGAAGTGACTTGAAACCTTTGTTCTCCTGCAGACAGTGCAGAAACGACAGGACATGAAGCTGATAGTGACATCAGCAACTCTGGATGCTGTGAAATTCTCTCAGTATTTCTATGAAGCACCAATCTTCACAATTCCTGGCAGAACATACCCAGTAGAAATTCTGTACACAAAAGAGCCAGAGACAGATTATTTGGATGCCAGTCTGATTACAGTGATGCAGATCCATTTAACAGAGCCACCAGGTGAGTAGAAAATGGTCTTGAGTTATTGGGGATTTAAAGATCTCTGAGCAAGATCTTTGTATAAATCATGGCTCATGTTAGTAATGTGAGCAAAATGCTCTTTCTTCTTTGTAAATACAGTAGCTAAAATGCTGAAAAAGTTGGGTGAAAGACTGAAGTTTGTTGCCTTTGGCAAAAGTTGGGGATCCTCATCAATGGAAAACATGAGGAATGAAAATCTGGTAATGCAGGAGTTGTAATGAGCAGAATTGATTCTGTGGATGTTTTAATTTACTTCCTGTGTAGGTGACATTTTGGTCTTTCTAACTGGCCAGGAAGAGATTGACACTGCCTGTGAAATCCTCTATGAGAGGATGAAATCTCTAGGGCCTGATGTTCCAGAGTTAATTATCCTGCCAGTGTATTCAGCTTTGCCCAGTGAAATGCAGACCAGGATCTTTGACCCAGCCCCACCAGGGAGCAGAAAGGTAATTTCATCTTTGAGCCCTTTCATCTTCTGCTGATATATTTTAATAATGGGGTGTGTTACAGTGCTTAAAGGATAAACTTTTTGGGGAAAATATGATTTACAGCTTAGAGCATATTTTTGATTGTATACATCTCAAGTTATCTAAGCCTTTGAACACATGTGAAAACATCTGGTGTGGCAAACCTCCGTGTGGAATGTTCCTGGTGTGTTCTTTAATGCTGTGTTTAAAGGATACTAACTTCAGTTAATCTAAAAATCTAAAATCTAAATGCAGTTCCTGTTGGATGAAGGTAAATTTGCTACCAAGCAGCTAGTGACCATCTAGAGATACATTCTCAGGAAGATTTTTCTCTGAATACAGACTGTGTCTGAGTGATAGCTAAAAAATCTCCCTGAACTCATTGCAGTCTGCTTACAAGCTTTCTCTTGTTTTGAATTGTGGATTTTTTCATGCTCTTTTCCCTTTTTGCCCAAACTTTGCACAAAGGTAGATACTTAAAACCTGTCCATCGTTGTAGTTTCTCCTTTCAACATTAAGTGACAGTGGTTGCATTTATAATGAGCTCCTCATATTACACCAGTGGATGAAGTTGGGTGCTGGGGTGGGCTTGGCAGCCTGACACAGAGCTGGTGCTGACTCACACTCTGATTTGCAGGTTGTCATTGCCACCAACATTGCAGAGACATCTTTGACTATTGATGGAATATATTATGTGGTTGATCCTGGCTTTGTGAAGCAGAAGGTTTATAACTCCAAGACTGGAATTGACCAGCTGGTGGTGACACCAATTTCTCAGGTAGATATTCTGTGTTTGGCTCTCCCCATGGGTCTTGTGTGTTTTGCCAATGTGGCATCCAAGCACAGGGAGCAAAATGAGGCAATGATAAACTCACATTTCTGATAGCTCCTTGAGGCTGTGCCTACAGAATACATACTTCCCTGTGGTGTATTGAAAGTCAAGTAAAATTGTGAATAACCATTTTATTTTACTTGTTTTCACCTGGTTTTATTTCACTTGTTTTCAAGCACAAGTGAGCAAAATGAGGCAATGATAAACCCACATTTCTGATAGCTCCTTGAGTCTATGCCTACAGAATATATACTTCATGTTGTATTGAAAGCCTTTCTATCAATACAGGTAAAATTGTGAATAACCATTTTATTTTATTTGTTTTCACTGATTTTATTGCACTTGTTTTCAAGCACAAGTGAGCAAAATGAGTAAACTATAAACCCATATTTCTGATAGCTCCTTGAGGCTGTGCCTGCAGAACACATACTTCATGTTGTCTTGAAAGCCTTTCTATCCATACAAGTAAAATTGTGAATAACCATTTTATTTGATTTGTTTTCACCTAGTTTTATTTCACTTGTTTTCAAGCACAAGTGAACAAAATGAGAAAACTATAAACCCATATTTCTGATAGCTCCTTGAGGCTGTGCCTGCAGAACACATACTTGATGTTGTCATGAAAGCCTTTCTATCCATACAAGTAAAATTGTGAATAACCATTTTATTGTACTTGTTTTCACCTGGTTTTATTTCACTTGTTTTCAAGCACAAGTGAAATAAAATGAGAAAATGAGCAAAATGAGAAAACAATAAACCCACATTTCTGATAGCTCCCTGAGGCTGTGCCTACAGAATACATACTTCATATTGTATTGAAAGCCTTTCTATCCAGTAAAATTGTGAATAACCATTTTATTTTACCTGTTTCCACCTGGTTTTTTGTGCCTGTTCACTTGTTCCCTTCAGGCTCAAGCCAAGCAGCGTGCAGGCAGGGCTGGCAGGACAGGCCCAGGGAAATGCTACAGGCTGTACACAGAACGTGCCTACAGAGATGAGATGCTGACCACCAACGTGCCTGAAATCCAGAGAACAAATCTGGCCAGTACAGTGCTCTCCCTGAAGGTGGGTGTGTCACCAGCTTGTGGCCAGCCAGCCTGCTAAGTGT
This sequence comes from Setophaga petechia, assembly GCA_024362935.1. Taxonomy (NCBI): domain Eukaryota; kingdom Metazoa; phylum Chordata; class Aves; order Passeriformes; family Parulidae; genus Setophaga; species Setophaga petechia. Next base: position 1,907,306 of record JANCRA010000044.1, on the reverse strand, counting down.
GTCAGTAAATGAGTCTCTGCCTTGGACTGAGTGTCATGAAGTGACAGGGTAGACAGGAGACTTGCTCATCCTCTAATGCAGACAAATCTCAACTTTATTGATTAACAGGAACATTTTTATAATCACAGTAATAAGGTTCATGCATATTGCAAAATTATAGCTCACTATTGGTCAGCTATAAAAAGTCAATCCCACCTTTTCTCAAGATGTTTGTGGCTTCTTTTTTACTTCCTGTTATCACATAATTTACCAAACAACTTCTTGCTCAAAGAAACCATGGCCTTGAATTAGGCAGCTGTTCCTTTCTCAGATACTTTCTCACGTTACTTTTCCCATGGACTGTGTCTCAGTAAAAAACTATCCACAATGAAGTAATGCTGTCATTTCAGATTTAGTGAACAGAGGTAGTTTGGAAGGGGGATTTCAACAAAAGCAATTCTCAGGCTTGCTCCTGTGTTTTTAATTGAGGGCTATTCTGTTGGATAGCCAGCTAAATGATGAGCTTCAGCTGCACAGAACAGTTAGTTGCAAGAGGTGGGAGAAAAAGAAACCTCCAGCAGTAGCATTGTAGGGGACATTTACATTGTTAACAGATAAGATAAATTGTTTTAGAGTGGGTTTAGAGCTGCAAACCTGGGCATGTCTAAGTGTGTACCATCCCTCTGGAGGTCTGTGAGCTGGATTAACCCAGTCACAGCTGGGAGAGCTGCTGCCATTCCCCTTCCTGGGAGCACCCAGAGTCCTGTGGAGCTGTTACACTACTCTGCTTTACAAGACACAAGTCCCAAAAGCAGCACTCAGCTTCTGTTTCTCCTCAGCTGAGTCATGTTGCTTGAGGGATGTGTGGAGCAGTACCTGGTGAGCAGTGCAGGAATGCCATGGCCAGTGCTCCTTGTTTCAGGTGCAGGAGGGCAGCTGTGCATCCATCCCTGCAGTCAGGAGAAGCACACAAGGCTAGCCTGGCCTCAGGTTGTGTAGTGCCTCAGTGTTTGGTGTTGTATCTCTGCCTGGAGTTTGTTGCCTTCCTTCTGAGTGTTTGAACTTGGTTTTTCTCCAATCCCTCCCAGGCTATGGGCATCAATGATTTGCTGTCCTTTGACTTCATGGATGCTCCCCCCATGGAGACTCTGATCACAGCCATGGAGCAGCTCTACACCCTGGGAGCTCTGGATGATGAGGGGCTGCTCACTCGGCTTGGACGTAGGGTAGGCAGAATAAAATCCCTCTTAGCACTGTTGGTTTGCTTTTGCTGTCACTCTCTTGCAGGTTTTTGGTAGCTTTTCATTTACCACAGCTCTGCTGTACCTTCTATTTTTAAGGTACCTTAAGAAGGTACCTTTAAAATTGCCTTCTGCTTTTTAAAAGTGCCTTCTGCTTTTTAAAATTGCCTTCTGCTTTTTAAAACTGCCTTCTGCTTTTTCAAAGCACCTTCTACTTCTTAAAGAGCAACTAGTGTTTCTTCTTATTCATAAATTTACATTTATTAATGTCTAAAAACTTCCTGTAAGTATTGGGATCTTCTTGTGATAGTGAATAGAGACAAATAGTTTGCTTTGAGTGAAGTTATTGTGGATCAAGCACACCTCTTTGCAAAGTAAATGTGTGAGAAAAGGCATTGCTTTGTTTTGCACTGAGAAGAGTGAAGATTTTTCACAGAATGCCTTGGAACATGTTTCTTGCAGATGGCAGAATTCCCCCTGGAGCCTATGCTGTGTAAGATGTTGATCATGTCAGTGCACCTGGGGTGCAGTGAGGAGATGCTGACCATTGTGTCCATGCTGTCTGTGCAGAACGTGTTCTACAGGCCCAAGGTGAGGAGCTGAGCCAGGGGCAGCAGTGGTGCAGTCTGGCTGGGTTTGCTGTGAATGATCCAGGGCTTAGGAGTGAGCATATTTCCCAAAGGAATCTTGTGATTTGGTCAGAATTTCCTTTTCATGGAAGGGCCTGTAGCTGTGCTGTTGGCAGTTTCTTTGCAGATGGGAAGTGAAAAGTCTTAAAATTGCTCTTGCATTTCCCAGCAAACACATAGACCCTAAACCAAGTCAGGCCCAGCTCTGCAGTTCAGATTGCCTTTGCATTTTCAGAAAGTGTTTCTTCACAGCACCTCTATCCTGTGCTGCTTTCTCTAAAGTCAGTAGGTAAAACAGGCTCTGCTGTGGTGGGATCAGGTTTGTCTTGGATCCATTACTTCTTCAGGGTAGTTAACTTCAGTTTTGATCTATGTAACTGCAATATTTGATTAATGTTTCATGTGCAGGTGGGAGAGGTGTGTGATCACCAGGCTCCAACCTACTGCTTCTGCCCATTTCTTGATGAATTACTGAAGTAATTTGTAGAGCAGTAAGAAAACCAGTTAGTGCAGTGTGTGCATATGCTTCCTGCAGTATAAATGAGCCATTGACTTTGATGTGTTCTTTCAAAAACAGGGACTGAAATTGAGAAAACATTCTGTGTAGTCTTAATCTGTTACTGTTATATTTTCTGAAAAATCCCTTTGCCAGGATTGTTTTTTCCTGAGAAGCTTCAGAGAAAAAAAAAAATTGTTTCTTCTTGTTTTGTTGCTTTGGAATGTAGTTTAGAAATTGTTTATCTTACATTGAATTGTTTTTACTTAATGACCAATCACAGTCTAGCTATGTCAGGACTCTGGAGAGTCTTGAGTTTTTGATTAGTATCTTGTTAAACTTTCTGTGTCTTTTCTCTGTTCTTTAGTATAATTTCAGTATAGCATTCTAGAATAGAATATGGTATGATATAATATGATATAATATAATACTATATCATATCATATGATATGATATAATAATAAATTAGCCTTCTAAAAATATGAAGTCAAATTCATCTTTCCTTCCTGCCACAGGGGATCTCAAAAATACCAGATGAATCCTGTATCATTATCATGCCAGGTTTAAAATGTCATGATAGCAATGACAAGGAGCCTGTGTAATTCATATTGTGCAGGGATTTTCTCTGTGATACAAATATCTGATTGGTGTATGTTTTATGTGTTAGGATAAACAAGCACTTGCTGATCAAAAGAAAGCCAAGTTCCATCAAACAGAAGGTGACCACCTCACTCTGCTGGCTGTGTACAATTCCTGGAAGAACAATAAGTTCTCAAACCCCTGGTGCTATGAAAATTTCATCCAGGCCCGTTCCTTGCGCCGGGCCCAGGACATCCGCAAGCAGATGTTGGGCATCATGGACAGGTGAGCACATCCAGGAGGGACAAGCACTGACTCTGTGCTGTTGGGAAGGATGGGAGTTTGACAAGAAAGCCTCACAGATGCTTAGCAGAAAGATTTTTGAATGTAGTTTGATGAAGGAATAGAGATGGAAGCAAGTTTTGATATAGAAGAATTGCTGAGCCAGTCTTAGTGGATAACCAAGGAGGCAAAGGGTGTGTTGGTTAGTTAGAAGGGTTTTTGTGACTTGAAGCAAAAGATAAACTTAATTCAAACAAGATGTTTCTACCAAGCAGAAAGGTGGCACAGGCAAACAAGTCAGTAAATGGTGCAAGTAGAAAAAGGTCTCAGAATTTTCTACTGCAAGAAAACTGAAAAACAACTTCCAGCTTAAACTGTGATGTACTGACTGTTAGTGATTGGAGAACAGTAACATGAATATGGGAATTATTGTAGTTATGATGGGCTATAGATTAAAGTTAAGGTGCAGATTGGTCCTGCTGTATGAAGATGCTCAGCCAAGAAAAGTTTATAATGCATTGTAACCAAAAGAAAAGTTTATAATGCAATGTAACCAAAAGAAAAGTTTATAATGCATTGTAACCAAAAGAAAAGTTTATAATGCAATGTAACCAAAAGAAAAGTTTTTAATGCATTGTAACCAAAAGAAAAGTTTATAATGCATTGTAACCAAAAGAAAAGTTTATAATGCATTATAACCCAAACCAAAGGGTCTCGGGGCCTGCCTGCAGCTGGAGCTGACAGCTGTAGGCACAGGCTCTGCCACCCACAACTCTGGACTCTGTAACTTCTTAGATGTAATAAATTGCATTTTGAAGAGCCACCTGGAGTCCCACATCTCTCACTCAAGCTCTTACACTGTGTCTTGCTGTTCTTACATTGTAATAGCTAAAGGAAATTTGCTAAACTCATCTTGGTAGCTGCATCCAAATCTGGAGAGCTCTGATCTTTTTCTCTCTATCTCTTGTCTGGCAGGCATAAGCTGGATGTGGTGTCCTGTGGGAAGGCCACAGTTCGGGTGCAGAAGGCCATTTGCAGTGGTTTCTTCAGGAATGCAGCCAAGAAGGATCCCCAGGAAGGGTACAGGACACTCATTGACCAGCAGGTTGTCTACATCCACCCATCCAGTGCTCTCTTCAACAGGCAGCCTGAATGGTAAGGAAGGCAAGAGCATGGCATTTCCTGTTCTCCTCAGACTTTATAACAGAGCCAGTTGTGGTGGGTGCTGTTTGGGGAGTGGAGATCTGAGCAGAGGAAAGTTTCAAGTCTACTTTTGTCTCTTTCTGCTGCTGAGCTCAGTGCCTGTGCAGAGATGAGGCTGACTTTTGGAGCCAAGGCCAGGCCTGAAGTTGTGATTGTGTTTCTTTATTGTGGAAGGGGGTTTAACACACTGGGTGTTGAAGAGGGAAGAGAGCATTGTTTTAAATGGGATGGAGGAGTTCTGTGCTGAAGAGTAGCTGTGAAGTAGGAGGGGGACAATAAATAATTTCAGATCCTTCTAGTGAACAGAGGTAGTTTGGAAGGGAGACTTCAACAAAAGCAATTCTCAAGCACTGGGCTTGCTCAGTCCCTTATCCAGAGGGATAACTCTCCTGGATGGCTCTTCTGGAGCTTAAAAGGAGCAAGCTTAGCTCCTCCAACCCTTGCCTTGTTGCTCCTTGTTTCCAAAACCCGATTTGCAGAATCCTGTCCCTTTCCCCAGGGTGGTGTATCACGAGCTGGTGCTGACCACCAAGGAGTACATGAGGGAGGTGACAACCATCGATCCTCGCTGGCTGGTGGAGTTTGCCCCAGCTTTCTTCAAGGTCTCTGACCCAACCAAGCTGAGCAAGCAGAAGAAGCAGCAGAGGCTGGAGCCCCTCTACAACCGCTACGAGGAGCCCAACGCCTGGAGGATCTCGCGCGCCTTCCGCCGGCGCTGAGCTCGGCTCTGTCCTGGACCTGCAGAGCTCAGCTCTGTCCTGGACCTGCTGCTCAGCTCTGTCCTGGACCTGCTGCTCAGCTCTGTCCTGGACCTGCAGAGCTCAGCTCTGTCCTGGATCTGCAGAGCTCAGCTCTGTCCTGGATCTGCAGAGCTCAGCTCCCTCCTGGACCTGCTGCTCAGCTCTGTCCTGGACCTGCAGCTCAGCTCTGTCCTGGACCTGCTGCTCAGCTCTGTCCTGGACCTGCTGCTCAGCTCTGTCCTGGACCTGCTGCTCAGCTCTGTCCTGGATCTGCTGAGCTCGGCTCTGTCCTGGACCTGCAGAGCTCAGCTCTGTCCTGGACCTGCTGCTCAGCTCTGTCCTGGACCTGCAGAGCTCAGCTCTGTCCTGGATCTGCAGAGCTCAGCTCTGTCCTGGATCTGCAGAGCTCAGCTCCGTCCTGGATCTGCTGAGCTCAGCTCTGTCCTGGACCTGCTGCTCAGCTCTGTCCTGGACCTGCAGAGCTCAGCTCTGTCCTGGACCTGCAGAGCTCAGCTCTGTCCTGGATCTGCAGAGCTCAGCTCTGTCCTGGACCTGCAGCTCAGCTCTGTCCTGGACCTGCAGAGCTCAACTCTGTCCTGGACCTGCAGCTCAGCTCTGTCCTGGACCTGCAGAGCTCAGCTCTGTCCTGGACCTGCTGCTCAGCTCTGTCCTGGACCTGCTGCTCAGCTCCCTCCTGGACCTGCAGCTCTCAGCTCCCTCCTGGATCTGCTGCTCTCAGCTGCCTCCTGGATCTGCTGCTCTCAGCTGCCTCCTGGATCTGCTGCTCTCATCCCGTGGCACTTGGGCACTGCTGCCACTGTGCTGGGAGCCAGACATCCCCATGCAGCTCAGCTTTGGTACAACAGGAGCTCAGGGGGCAGCCCAGATGTGCTGCAGCTGCTTGGAGCACTTCAGTGATTCCCCTTTTGAGAGACAAAATCCAAGACTCAGGAGTCTGGGTACTGAGCTGAACAGCACCAAAAAAAAATTATTTAAAACTGGTTATTCACCTTTCAAGAGACAAAATCTAAGACTCAGGAGTCTGGGTGAACTGAGCTGAAATTTTCAGCTTCCCCTTTTAGAGATTCCCCTTTTTGAGAGACAAAATCCAAGACTCAGGAGTCTGGGTACTGAGCTGAACAGCACCAAAAAAAAATTATTTAAAACTGGTTTTTGACCTTTTGAGAGACAAAATCTAAGACTCAGAAGTCTGGGTGAACTGAGCTGAACAAGACAAAAAAATGGTGATTTAGAACTGGTTGTTCACCTTTTAAGCATAAAATCTAAGACTCAGGAGTTTGGGTACTGAGCTGAAATTTTCAGCCTCTCCTTTTTGGGGATTCCCCTTTTGAGAGACAAAATCCAAGACTCAGGAGTCTGGGTGAGCTGAGCTGAACAACACAAGAAAATGGTGATTTAAAACTGATTATTCACCTTTCAAGAGACAAAATCCAAGACTCAGGAGTCTGGGTGAACTGAGCTGAACAACACAAAAAATGATTATTTAAAACTGGTTGTTCACCAGCCTGATGGGTTCTGAGTGACCAGACAAATAGCAGGTGGAATAGTTTGTGTTCTTACCCTGCTAAAAGGGATTTATTTCTGCTTAAGGTTCTTGGTCAGTGACTGCTTTTTGGGAGCAGCCTGTTCTTTATTTTCCCATGCAATGTAACTATTTGTATTTTATTTAAGCCATCTGTGGGGAGATATTTAGTATCTCTGGCTTTGGGATAAGGCAGGAAAAATTCTTAAAACCCAGAATATATTTGGACAATGGCACAGGTCAGGCTGCAAGACTTACCCTTCATCCCCATCAGGGTTTATCAGCCAGTAATCCCCTCTCCAGCACAGCTCCATCTGGGAATGTAAGTGGTCACAAGTGTTTGGACCTTTTATACAACGTGCCATGTGCTTTATTTTCACTCACAATGTTTGGTGGCATCACAGCTGTTGGGTTTTTGTAATAGAATGAGCTCTTACAGCTAAAATGTCTGTAAAAATTGTGTAACAATTTCTTGTTTTAAAAAGAAGTTGACTGCCCAGTGTGTGCTATGTCAGGCCCAAACTATCTGTAAAATATTTTATTTTGTTGCTAACAGATGAAATTTATTTGACTCCATAATTGTATAAACCTTATTTTTTTTTTCCAAAACTGGGATATTTGCTAAAATTATTGTTGAAATGAAGACAAGTAGCTTGACTGGTTGTTTTACACAGTGAATTGAAAAAATGTTTCACATTGAAAAGTAACTATGTTGGAAATGGCTCTGTACAAAGGTGAGCAGGGATGTTGTTCAATGTCCTGAGCTTTCCCTCGTGTTATATCATCACAAAATTAAAGGGAATTACCAAGTTTGTAACTTTGGACTCAGAGATGAAAGCATAAAGGGCAGAGGGTACTGGATGAATTCAGATCCTGGGGATGCTGCAGGTGCAGGGATCAGAGCTGAGAGCTGGGGCCAAGGGCAGGAGCAGGGCAAGCTCAGAAGGTGAAGGAGCAGCACTCAGTGAGGTTGCACTGGCCAAAGACTGACCAATTTATTAATGATAATATTTTTACACTCATAAATACTCAAGGCAGCTTATACCAAAGGAAGGGTTCCCCTTCAGCCTCAGTTGTGGGGCAGCACAGGAGCTGTGCTGCCAGGGAGGGGCAGAACTGCCAGAACCCCAGAGGCAGCAGCAGAGCAGCAGCTCTGGGTGTGTGACCCCTCCTCAGGCAGGGAGTGCTGCCCTCCGTGGCTCCTGCACCCAGGGGGAGTTGGGAGGGCTGGCATCAGCCATGCAGGGGGCAGGCAGCAGGGGAAATCAGCCTTTCTGGCAATATACAGATTTTTGCCTACAGGCTGCCATGCTGGCAGTGCTCTGGATTCAGCAGCTGAAACATCAGTCTGAAGAAGTGGAAAGAGACTTTTTCTGTATGGGTACATTGTACTGCTCCTTGTCCAACTGGGAACGTGGTGGAGCTGCTAATTAAAAAATTAAACACCTCTTAATCAGGGTGTGTTACTATTATGAACATTTACTGTGTGGAAAACCTGCCAGTTTAGTTAAGATGCATGTGCTGCATTGGACTGCAGAGAGAGCTGCCTTTTCAACACATCTGAATTCCCCTCAAACATGCAAATATCTGTGGAGTTTAAGTCTGAATTCCTATATTAAGATCTATGTATGGTTTAGGTTACTTTGTATATTTATTTTTTAATCACATCACCAGGTGTGATTAAATTCAATCCCACCTCTTGCCTCAGACAATTCTCTAGCCAAGCCCAGGATGGGCACACTCCAGAGCCTGGCAGCTCTTCAAATATCCTGAGAATGTTTGTTGAGGAACTTTTTCATTTTGGAAGAGCCACAGCACTACACTGAGCTGTGTCTCAGGCTTTGCTGCTTCCCCCAGTCCTGAAGGAGGCACTGCCTTTGAGCTGTGCCCCAGAGCAGGCAATAAAGCTCCTCTGTGGTTCCCTAATTTTTCTGCTGCTTTTAGCATCTAACTGTCTCAACTTTCTTAAGCCTGCATTTCCTTTTTTAAACCCTCTGATTTTTAAGATTCCCACACCAGGGACTGCAGGATCCTGGCCAAGGCCTCCACCTGCCCTGCTCAGAGGGCTGAACAGCAGAAACTCCAGGCATGAGCAGGGAGGGGATAGGGCAGGAGCATGCAGGTGCAGGATAATTAATTAATGATTATTTCTCAAGGAAGGCACAAGGTCTGGGACCATTGTCCTGCAGCCATCCTGGGAAGGCTGGGGTGGCCTTTCAGAGTGAGCTCCTCTGGTCAGAGCTGGAAGCAGGGCATGCAGAGGGTCAGGGCATGTACAGGAGGAACAGTCAGCAGCAGCACTGTAACATTCTCATCATTTCTCTCATTTTTCTGAATGACAAAGCCCTGGTGGGACAGCATCCCTCCCTCTGGATGGTGACAGGCTGGGGACATCTGGAGGCCCCAATCACCTGAGATCTCTGCACAGCTGAGAACCTGCCCCATCCTCACACAGCACAGGTTTTACCACAAGCACACACGAGCCCTGTGTGTGCTGCCAGGTGATTTCTGAGGTGATTTCTGAGCTCTCCTGCTGGCCAGAGCAGGGCTGCCAGGTGATTTCTGAGGTGATTTCTGAGCTCTCCTGCTGACCAGAGCAGGGCTGCCAGGTGATTCCTGAGCTCTCCTGCTGGCCAGAGCAGGGCTGCCAGGTGATTTCTGAGGTGATTTCTGAGCTCTCCTGCTGACCAGAGCAGGGCTGCAGGGTTCCGAGCTGGCTGAACAGACCCTGGCACCAGCTGCCCTCCAGCCACCCACCCTGCCCACACAGTGCTGCAGCAGTGCTAGTAGGTGTAACCTTTGCTGTAGAGCTGTGCAGGGAAGCTGCCAAGCCCTGGCAGGTAGCAGCTGGTGTCCCCCAGGTGGGACAGGGGCAGCGTGTCCTCCTCGCCGAGCTCCAGCTCCGCCTTCAGCCGCGCCTGCTCGGGGAAGGCCATGGAGAGCAGAGCCTCGGGCTCGCACACAAACTTGTACACATAACGCTCCCCGGCCACCTGCAGGGGGAGAGGAGGCCAGGTGAGAGCTGCAGGCCCAGGGGCAGCGCCAGGGAAGGTTTGCACAAAGATCTGCCTGCCCTGAGCTGTGTCAGAGCTGTTCGTTCCTCCTCGGAGCAAAGACTGCGCAGGAACTCACAAGGCAGCAATTACCTGAATTTATCTTTGACCTGCTTCATCCCTGTCCCACTCCTTTTTCTCCTCTCCCTCCACAATTGCATCTTACCTGAACTAATCTTTCACCTGCTTCATCCCTGTCCCACTCCCTTTTCTCCTCTCCCTCCACAATTGCATCTTACCTGAATTTATCTTTCACCTGCTTCATCCCTGTCCCACTCCCTTTTCTCCTCTCCCTCCACAATTGCATCTTACCTGAATTTATCTTTCACCTGCTTTTGTCCTCGTCCCATTCCCTTTTCTCCTCTCCCTCCACAATTGCATCTTACCTGAATTTATCTTTCACCTGCTTCATCCCTGTCCCACTCCTTTTTCTCCTCTCCCTCCACAATTGCATCTTACCTGAACTAATCTTTCACCTGCTTCGTCCTTGTCCCATTCCCTTTTCTCCTCTCCCTCCACAATTGCATCTTACCTGAATTTATCTTTCACTTGCTTTGTCCCTGTCCCATTCCCTTTTCTCCTCTCCCTCCACAACTGCATCTTACCTGAATTTATCTTTCACCTGCTTCATCCCTGTCCCACTCCTTTTTCTCCTCTCCCTCCACAATGCATCTGAGAGAGCCAGCAAGCTCAGGCACGTGGCATTTAAGCAGCCACAGGAGTTTGGGGAAGGTTTCCCTGCTGTCCTCTTGCTGCTCTGACCTCCCCTGGAACAGCTCCTGTGTAGGAATGTGTCCCCTGTTGATGGAGTGACTAAATTATCCTTTGACTGCTTAAAAAGGAAAAAAGGCCACAAGTTTCTCTCCTCAATTTGGTAAAAAGACACCTGATAGGTGTCTTTGTCCCCAAATAGGACCTTGGGGACTTCACCTCAGACCTAAGGATTGGACAGAGGCCCAAAGGTCCCACCTAAGCAATTCTCTAGAAAAAGAAGAGAACAAAGGAATTAATGGCTTTTGTGGGATGTTTTACCAGGAGCAAGAGCCTCTTACCCCTAGCTTGGGTTTTCTCTGTAAAGAGTTTTGTTATTTTGCCTTTTATTAAAACTTTTCTGTTTCCCACACTACCTCAGAAGCCATCCTGCTGATTTTATGCCATTTGAGGTAGCTGGGCTATCTCAGGTGTGATGTATTTCTCAGAGTTTATAAGGCCTGGAGAAAATATCAGTCACTGCTGGGAGCTGGGGTGCTCTGAGCTGCCACTGTCTGCCCAGGTAACAGCAGCAGCAGCAGTCCCTGGACAGCCTGTACTCAATCACACTCCCAATTATCCCTACCACACAGGACCAAGTTCCAGGCAGCCTTTCCCTCACCAGAGGAAGAACTGATTCTATCTCCTTGAAGCTGCATAAATTCCAACTCTCCTGTCTGCAGAATATACAGAAAAAAAGAAAGAAACCATAATTCCCTCTTTGTTTTTTTCTCATGCTTTGCCTACATTCAGCTCCTCCACAGCTTCTCCACTGAACTACAGCAAAGAGAAGTTGTGGAGAGCAAACCTGGGATGCCTGGCTAATTTGTTTGGAGTTTGTTTTCACAAACAGGGCAGAACTGCTGGGGGATGTTCCTGGAGCTTTATTGCAGCATCAGCCTCACTGCATGGCTGAGACAATAGGAAGATGGCAAAGCTCACATCCTGCCAGCAGCAGCCAAAGGTTTCTTTGTTACAGAGCATTTTAAAAACTTTCTAGCCAAGAGCATATTGCTAAATCTTACAATTGTTCTAGGCAATCACTCAAAGCACACACACACCTGCTGCTCAGTGCTTGCTGGTCTGCTTTCTATTAACAATTCACCATTATTAATCATAAAACCTTCTACTATCTTGCTAACCATATTTTCCTGCAGTCTTAAGGTCTATCTTAGCCCAGCCTAAAACTCAGGCTATTGTTTAATGTCTTGCTTGCCATACCATAGCAACTTCTGCTTCCTGACTTTGCAGTTGCACCTAGCTCTGAGTTTTCTGTTGTTTCTAAGGCCTGCTAAAAATCTCACCTTTCCTATTTCCCACAGCTAGCTCAAGGACTTCTTGTCTCAAGCAAGAAAAGTATCACATAAAGTACAAAGAATTTTTCCTGCTTTTCAAACTGACCTTCTGCATGATGCCTTTCTCGTAGTAGTAGCGCAGGGAGCGGCTCAGCTTGTCGTAGTTCATGGCTGGACGGTTCTTCTGGATGCCCCAGAGCCTGGCCACCTGCAACAGCACCAAAGAGGCCATGCCTGTGAGCACAGCTGCCTCAGCTTGCAAGATTTGGGCTGAAAGATTTATTAAATCTAAATAATTCTATCTAAATCGAAATAATTATTCTGTCGCCATCTGTCAGAGGTGGGCAGGTATCTGTTGTTAATTGTTCATTTCTTTATCTCTTCCACAACCAATCCTCACTCCTGGAGCTCTCCTCTAGGGCTGCTTTTTCCTATGTTACACTTGCAATGCCTGTGAGCACAGCTGCCTCAGCTTGCAGGATTTAGCTGAAAGATTTGTTAAATCTAAATAATTCTATCTAAATCGAAATAATTATTCTGTCGCCATCTGTCAGAGGTGGGCAGGTATCTGTTGTTAATTGTTCATTTCTTTATCTCTTCCACAACCAATCCTCACTCCTGGAGCTCTCTTCTAGGGCTGCTTTTTCCCATGTTACACTGAATTTTCAAGGTTCTTTGTTTATCAGGAGACCAAGCATGAGGGAGGGAGCACACTGGAAGAGACCTGTGCCTTCCTACTCCTTCTGGATGCCCCAGAGCCTGGCCACCTGCAACAGCACCAGAGGCAATGCCTGTGAGCACAGCTGCCTCAGCTTGAAAGATTTGGGCTGAAAGATTCATTAAATCTAAATAAATAGATTTATTCTATCACAGCCTGTCAGAGGTGGGGCAGGTATCTGTTGTAAATTGTTCAGTTTTCTTTATCTCTTCCACAACCAATCCTCATTCTAGGAGCCATCTTCTAGGGCTGCTTTTTCCTATGTTACACTTGCAATGCCTGTGAGCACAGCTGCCTCAGCTTGCAGGATTTAGCTGAAAGATTTATTAAATCTAAATAATTCTATCTAAATCGAAATAATTATTCTGTCGCCATCTGTCAGAGGTGGGCAGGTATCTGTTGTTCATTGTTCAGTTTTCTTTATCTCTTCCACAACCAATCCTCACTCCTGGAGCCCTCTTCTAGGGCTGCTTTTTCCCATGTTACACTGAATTTTCAAGGTTTCCTTGTTTATCAGGAGACCAAGCATGAAGGGAGCACACTGGAAGAGACCTGTGCCTTCCTACTCCTACACAATTTTCAGCTTTTCCATGAGACTCAGAAGTCTGTTGTAAGCCAATGTCAACTCATCTGCATTGAAAGTGCCCATAAATTTTGATTTGTAGCAAGAGCAGTGCTAAATGCAGCTCTAATTGGAACAAGATATTATGGACACTTCTCCCAGACACTCTCAAGTATCACTGGATTTTTTTGGAGCATGGCAGCATTTGAAATCACACTCCAGCAGAAGTAATTTTGAAATAAAGACAGACAGGACATATCTTATGAAAACTTTTGTGTAGGGCTCAAAACTCCAAACCTCAATGTCAGCCCCAAGTCTGGAGCATGACAAGGCAGCACAGGCCACTGCAAGCTTGAGGGTGAATATCCAGGGAAATGAAGGCTGTGGGTAATTTGACACTCTGCACAGCTGAGGTTCTGAACTCACACACAAGCAGCCTTTCCTACACCTGATATTTGTGCCACTCCAGCATTCTGACCTCTTCTAAAAACCTCGACTGCTGCAGGGTCCAGCAAAGAGGAAAAGGCACTTGAGAATTGACAGCCCCAGAAACAAAGAGTGCTGTAGAGAACCCCGATGGTTTCACCTCCTCTGGCTCAACGAGCTTGAACTCCATTCCTCTGCCAGTCCAGGCAATGAAGTGGGAATTGCTGGGGTTGTCCAGGAGGGCCACGAGGAACTGCCAGAGCTGCAGAGAGCCCCGTCTGGGGTAGGGGGGTCCTTCCCTGTACCCTGCACCTTCCTGCTTGATGTCTCCTGCTGACAAGGACAAACAACACATCTCAGTGCTAAAACAACTGGGAAAAAAAGGGAAAAAAAAAAGCAGCACATTTCACTGCTTCAAAGTGTTTACCTGGAATATTTCAGTTCACATAAAACAGTGGTAAATTCACAAGCAACTCTTCTAAGAGCAGCCCTGATATAAGTCACAATTAAGCTGTAGTAGTAAATTCACAAGCAACTCTTCTAAGAGCAGCTCTGATATCACAGAATCACAGAATCACAGAAATTCTAGGTTGGAAGAGACCTTTAAGATCATCGAGTCCAACCTATGTTCCAACACCCCAACTAGACCATGGCACCAAGTGCCACAATATAAGTCACAATTAAGCTGCTTATGCTAGAAGGCCTGGATGCTGCTAAGAAAGCTCCAAAAATGAGCAAAATACCAAAAATCTGGGTACAAACACACCTGCAAGAAGCAGGGTAATGAACCATGTAGGTACTGGCCAAGGGGCTGGCTAAGGTGATGGTAACCCTATCTTACACCCAAACCCCAAGCCTTTCCTTCTCCAACCTTCAAACTTCTCTGGAACAACACAGACATCATCAGCAAAGGACCTCATCTGCTTGTCAGAGCTGCAGCCTGCAAGAGAGAGCAGCAGCAGCAGTCACAGGCAGGCAGGAGGGAGCAGAGGGTGCAGGGAGGAGAGGCAGAGCCAGAATCTCTTACCCAAAGGATCCTCTGGGTTTGGGTGCCTGGGGTAACCCTCAGCATTCATGTACATGGAGGGGCAGTCAGGAACATCTGCAGAACAATTAACAAATTAACAAACTCGTTTGTTTGAAAAGAACAGGTGGACAGGTGAGGGTTAGGGTTAGCACACACCTCTTTCAAGGTGAAGGAAAAAGGGAAGGTTTATTTTCTGACTCCTACATTTATAGTTTTACAAAGGTGACAGAGGATTGGAGGGTGACAGTGACACCTCTCCAATGACACTGGTCACACCAACAGCCCATCAGTTCTCTCCTCCTCCATCAAAGGAATGTGAACAATGAGTTATTTACAAGAAAGTGCGTGATAAAGTTCCTTAGAAGAATGTCAACATCAGAAGGCCTTGAGAATCTTAAAAAACCAGGGTGACACTCTTGGAGCCCTGCTAAAGGGTGAGAGTCAGACTGGTAACTGCAGCTTCATTGCATTGTCCTTTTAATCATTAATTAGAGCAGTAAGATTTTGTGGCACCATCCTTCAGAGCAGCCAGGATATCCAGCCAATCCCCTCCACATCACTTTTACACAGAATCATCCATAAATCAATATTCAAAATCAACTTGAACCTCTCTCTCCTCTTGGTTTAAGATAATGACACACTTTGCTGCTGCTTTAAGAAGGCATTACATTTTTTCCAGGGGTACTGTGGTGGTGTAAATGGAGAGCAGCAGCATCTGGATGTTTCTACAGAGTCTCACAAATGCAATTTCAAATGTCTCAAGTCTCCCTGGCTTCTTCACATCATGAGGGTTCATTCTCACAATCAGTTTAGAAAATATAAGAGAAAAATCAGCCTTGGCTAAAAACAAGCAGGAAGTCTTTTCCTGGTTCTGTGTGCACAGTGCTGTCTGTGCACTGCAATTTGTGCTTTCTGAATCAAATTTATTTACTGTGCCCAGCTGAAACAGAAGCTGGAACTGGGGGCTCTGCAAAGGTTTATGTTCCATTTCCCTCTCACACCTGAGCCTGCCCATGGCTGCCAGCAGATATTTTGCTGATGCTGAGGGAAGAGAACTCTGAGCTGACAGCCTGGGTGTTATTACAACCATAAACTCTCACAAAAAGCACATTCCCATCCTCTGGGCTTGCACATTTCCTGAACAGACCCAGTGAAATTGTAATACCAATATCACCACAGTGATTCCCTCATAGGAGCTTTTGATTTTTGTGTTTATTTCTGCTAAAGGAAACCATTCAAGCTGTCCATTAAAATACCAGGAAACCAGAAGTATCCCTCCCTCTGGAACAGGGTATTGTGATCTCAGGGTAGTGAATCTTTGGACAGATCTGACAAAAATAAGATTTATCCCTTGTGGAAAGAGAATCACCTGGAGGAGATATCTGGCATCTAGAGAGCTGTTTTAGGCATCACTGACTTTTTCTCTTGTCATCCCCTGAAATCTCTGTTGTCTGAGCCTTGTTTCCATGGGAAGCACCCAAATCTCTGTTGTCTGAGCCTTGTTTCCATGGGAAGCACCCAAATCTCTGTTGTCTGAGCCTTGTTTCCATGGGAAGCACCCAGCAGCAGCCTGGCCCTGAGCTGAGCCCACCCAGAGCCCTTTCCTCTGTGCTCAGAGGGGATTCTGCTGCAGGACCCAGGACAGATTTTCTGTGCAAGCTCCAACATATTTGATTCCTTCCTTCCTTTCATATTTGATTCCTTCCTTCCTTTCATTTCTTCAAAGCTGACCTCACTTACTTTCTAAGCTCACAAATACCCCCAAAAACAAAAACTCCCTGTGAAACTGGAAACATCCTTTTCCTCATTCCTGATGGTGTGAGTGGGATAATAATGAATTTTGAGTGTCTCCTTACTCCCTTGGGGTGGGGATGCTTTTACCCAGCTTGAGTGGATTTAACATCACCTCCTACCTTGCTCAGGCTTTCAGCTCTGCACCACAAAGTCTTTCTCAGAGCAAGGTGAGTTATTTTGGATGCAGTGAACATCAGAACTGTTTCAGCTGCCCCGAGAGCTCACCCTGCTGCCAGTGAGCCAGAGCTGCTCCAGAGCTCAGAGAGCAGCAGCTCATCCAGCTGGGAGCTCACCAAGGAGCTGCTCACCCCCATTGTTGGGGGAGATAAAACAGGAAAGCCTTTTAAATATGATTGCCTGGCAAAAGATTAGAATATAGAAATAGATAGAATATAGATTATATATTATATATATAGATAGAATATATATAGAATATATAGAATATATAGAATATATATAGAATCTATAGAATAGATATAGAATATATATAGAATATATATAGAATATATAGAGAATATATATAGAATATATAGAATATATAGAGAATCTATAGAATATATAGAATATATATAGAATATATAGAATATATATAGAATAGATATAGAATATATAGAATAGATATAGAATATATATAGAATATATATAGAATGTATAGAATGTATAGAATATATATAGACTATATAGAATATATATAGAATATATATAGAATATATATAGAATATATTATATATATAGATAGAATATAGAATATAGATAGAATATAGAAATAGATTAGAATATAGAAACTATAAGCAAGCTTGAAATGAAAGCAAGCTTTGAGATACCTCAGTTACTGAACAACTGGAAAACAATGGTGTGGCCAGCTGAAGGTGATCCCCTTTGGATGGAACAACACCCTCTGCCTGCAGGCAGGCCCAAGGGTCAGAGCAGACCCTGCAGCTTGGCAGAAGGGACCAAAGAGGAGTTTTTAGGGTTTAAAACTACTCCAAATTGTAGTTTTAGGGTTTCCAGAAAGCAGTTTTTAGGCTTGGCAGAAGGAGTCCAAAGAGGAGTTTTTAGGGTTTAAAATGTACCACAGGATGGTGATGTAATGATTCTATAGGCTGTATGGAAATGCTGTAGGATTTGTATATTGTACTGGATTGGTCAGTGAGAATCAGAATATTCCACACAGGAGATTTATTGTATTGGAATGGGAACCTGGCTCTCTTGCACTCTTCCCCTCTCATCTTCTCTCATCCTCTCTCCCACTCTCTTTATTCTCTCAATCCTGGCAGCTCCCAGCCGGACCCTTTGCAATAAACCCCAAATTCCAGACCTGGCTCCAGAGATCCCCCATCCCCACCATGCCCACCCTCGGGAGGGTCAGCTGTGCCCACCTGGCTGGTACAGGGGATCCAGCTGCTCCTGCTTGAGCAGCCCAGCTGCAGGGAGCTGCTGCCTGCTGCCTGCCTGCCCTGCTGCCTCCTGCTGCTCCTGCTTGCAGCCCTGCCGGGGGAACTGCGGGCACTGCAGGGCAGTGGGATCCTCCTGGCAGGGCGGGAAGGGCTGGCACAGCTCCAGAGCTGGCTGGTAGGCAGAGCTGAGAAAGGAAAAGAAGTGAGATTGATGATTTCTCGAGAATTTCCAGCCCCAGGAACAATGAGGGATTCCCCTGCAGAGAAGCTGTGGAGGGATTTGAGAGCTGACCTGCAACAAAGCTGGGTTAACAGAAAAAATAACAATTGGTGATTTTTGAATGGATCCAGAGCAAGGAAGAAAACAAGGCTGTCAGCATGGAAACAGATTAGAAAAGATATATAAAAAGACAGAAATATATCTTTATATTATTAATATATCATTATTATAATCATATAATAACAATAGAATACATCTTTATTATTAATAATATCTCTTTATATCTTTTTAGATATATATCTATAAAGATACATATAATATCTATTATATATGTCATTATTATAATAACAATATAATATATCTATATTATAAATAATATAGCTTTTTAGATATATATCTATAAAGATACGTATAATATCTATTATATATATCATTATTATAATAATAACAATATAATATATCTATATTATTAATAGTATAGCTTTTTAGATATAGATCTATAAAGATACGTATAATATCTATTATAGAGATCATTATTATAATAATAATATAATATATCTATATTATAAATAATATAGCTTTTTAGATATAGATCTATAAAGATACGTATAATATCTATTATAGAGATCATTATTATAATAATAACAATATAATATATCTATATTATTAAAAATATATATTTTTAGATATATATCTATAAAGATATGTATAATATCTATTATATATATCATTATTATAATAATAACAATATAATATATCTATATTATAAATAATATAGCTTTTTAGATATATATCTATAAAGATATATAATATCTATTTTATATATATCATTATAATAATAATAATAATAAAAGCAATATATCTATATTAATAATATATATTTTAGATATATATCTATATAGATATTATATATATATATTATATAGGTATATAGGTATATATATAATAGGTATAATATACCTATTGTATATATACCTATAATATAATAGGTATATATATTATATATATACCTATTATATCTATATAGAAAATTTTTGTAAGCTACACTATGTGCATAAGTAAATGTGTATATGTTATTAAATTCCTGTCAAACTTTTGCCAATTATATTGACACTAATTGCTTTGCACCAATGAATAGAATCCGTTATTGTGATGTAATTAATGACTTAAAATCACCCCTGTTAAGAGTATATAAGCTGGAGAACACGCAGAATAAAAACTTTTTTCTTCTTGGGCTCTGATCCTGTGTGTGCTTGTCACATCCAACCTAACAGTGACAAGAACACTCTGCTTTCAGCCCTGATTTTTGTCTTCTGAACCCCCTGGTTTCATCCCTGGTTTTTGTTTTCTGAGCCCTCTGGTTTCATCCCTGATTTTTGTTTTCTGAGCCCCCTGGTTTCAGCCTTGTTTTTGTTTTCTGAGCCCCCTGGTTTCATCCCTGTTTTTGTTTTCTTGCCCCCTGGTTTCAGCCCTGGTTTTTGTTTTCTGAGCCCTCTGGTTTCATCCCTGATTTTTGTTTTTTGGGTCCCCTGGTTTCAGCCCTGGTTTTTGTTTTCTGAGCCCCCTGGTTTTTGTTTTCTGAGCCCCCTGGTTTCATCCCTGGTTTTTGTTTTCTGAGCCCCCTGGTTTCAGCCCTGTTTTTGTTTTCTGAGCCCCCTGGTTTCATCCCTGATTTTTGTTTTTTGGGTCCCCTGTTTTCAGCCCTGTTTTTGTTTTTTGGGTCCCCTGTTTTCAGCCCTGTTTTTGTTTTTTGGGTCCCCTGTTTTCAGCCCTGTTTTTGTTTTTTGGGTCCCCTGGTTTCAGCCCTGTTTTTGTTTTCGGAGCCCCCTGGTTTCAGCCCTGGTTTTGTTTTCTGGGCCCCCTGAGGGGCAGAAACCCCCTGAGCCATTGCTGGAGCTCAGGAGCTCAGGGTGCTGGCTCAGGGCAGGCTGACATCCTGGGATGTTTCCAGGGGCAGCTGCCCCACAGCCCAGCACTGCAGGGTTAGGGGTGAGCATTTCACAGCCCAGGCAGCAGAGCTGGGTGCTGCAAACAGAGCCCTCCCACCTTCCTCTGCCACCCCCCAGCAGGACAATCCCTGCTGGTGGCTGTCCCCTCCCACCCTGAGGAACTCACCTGTTCTCAGGGAGGAACCCGCGGCTGCAGGTGGAGCTGGGGGGCCCTGCAGGGCAGGGGAAGCTCCTGTCCTGCCTGGGGAGCTGCTGCAGGGCTGGCTGGAGCAGGACTGCGGGGCTGGGGCACTGTCTGGGCTGGTCATAGGCACTGCAACAGCCAAACAGAAATTGCAGCATTTCAGATCTCCAGGAGGGACTGGTGGCAGCACCTGGAACATCTCAGGCTGCAAGGTGGGGCTGGGGGTGTGTTCTGTCCCCATCTGTCAGAGCTGGGGCAGGTATCTGCTGTTCTTTGGGCAGATTTCTTTATCTCTCCCACAGCCAATCCTCCCTCCCAGATATCTCTGCTGTTAATGGGCCATTAATTATTAATTATCTTCTGTTCATGGCCAGTGAGTGTCCCTGCATGGCTGATAAAATTCCAGCATCCCATTGGCAGATGTGAGCCCAGAGGGAGGAGCCAAGAACTCCTACCTGGATAGAATCTGAGATTTCAAACATTCCCACCTGGATATGATCTGAGATTTCAAGCATTCCTACCTGGATAGAATCTGAGATTTCAAACATTCCTACCTGGATATGATCTGAGATTCCTGGACAGCAAAACAGCCTTTCCACTGGATTTCCCAGAGGAACAGCAGCTGCCTCTTCCCCTGGATCTTCAGAGGAAGAATCCATCCTTCTCTACAGGATCCCTGCTCCAGCAGAACCACCCCTGACACTCCAACAGGGCTGAGCCACAATTCCAATGGCACTGCTGCCAACAGCCTGACCCACAGGGTGTCAGGCTGGGTTCTGACTCTGTCATTGTTGTTTTGTTTGACTGAATTGTTCATATCATTTTTATTTTCTTCCCTAATAAAGAACTGCAATTCCTGCTCCCATATCTCTGCCTGAGAGCCTTTTAATTTCAAATTTATAACAATTCAGAGGGAGGGGGGTCACATTTTCCTTTTCAGGGGAGGCTCCTGCCTTCCTTAGCACACCCCTGGCTTTCCAAACCCAGGCACAGGTTTCAGAGCCCTGGATTTCAGAGCAGTGCTGCCCTCCCTGTGGGAGCCTCACCTGGCATAAAGGCACTGCTTGCTGTTGTGCTGGAGTGGCTGCTGGTGGCTGCAGGGCAGCTCCGAGGGGCTCTGGGGCTCCTTCTTGATCTTAGCAGGGGGACTGTGAAAAGCTACTGCAGGAGAGAAAGGAGAGATCAAACTGATGCTTTTCCTCTTTGTGGGAGCTGTGATTATCAGGCATTTCCAAATGAGGGGGTTCCTGTGCTGATCTCTGCTGCGCCAACAGTTCAGTGCCCTGAACTCCACGGGATTGTCAAGAAATTGGATGTGTTAGGAGCAGGCAATTCTTTCCAGCCCCTAACAGCTGGAACAGGATCTCACATTACACCTGACTCACTGATTCACTCAGAGGGAAACTGGGACCATCCCTCTCCTCAGCTCTAGGTCAAAAAGAGAAAGAAATTAAAGTTATGGCTCAGAGACCAAGCTCTGAGAAAGGAGGGAAACAAGAGCAGCCAGTAAAAGTGTTTAATTTCAGTTTATGTGGGGGAAACTGCCTGGAGGAGGGGGAAAAGGCACCAGAATTTGGATTTACCTCTCCCCCAAGATGTGTGAGCATCCCCGTGGTACTTACAGTTTTCTGAATGGAAGTCAGGCACAAATTGCTCATCATTGTCTGGAACCTGAGCTGTCAGGAGAGAGAGGGAGGGAGGGAGGGAGAAAAAGAGGCAGGGAGGAGTCAGCTTTGGCACTTTGTTCAGCATAATTAACACTAAAGTAGAAATAAATCTCTGCAGGAAAGATCTGGGATGATTTTAGTGACTGAGGAGAGTTTCCCTTTGGGATTAATGAATACACGTGAGTCCTGGGAGAAACCCTACCCATATTTTATAACTTCTAACAATTACTTTTACACCCCTTTTACTGCAGGGAAGGGAGAGCAGGTTGTTGTTATTTCATAAAGTCTGTCACTGCTGCTGCTGCTGACAAAAGTTACAGTTTTTGTTATTGCAGAGTGGAGAACAGATTGCACTCCCTCTGCTCTAAAACACAGGTGATGCAGGCAAAATTAAGGGACATAAAGGATGGAAGCCCAGTCAGCCAAAAATAAACCTCAGGCAGGTTATAACCCTGCTAATAACCCTGCTCAAAATGCCACACATATTTTTACATCATTATTGTTAAATATTTTTAAGTACCTAGATACAATAAGTACTCCTGTCTTTATCGAAAGACTGTAGTCGAGGATGTGTTTTGAATTTTCTAGAAAATGGATCATCTGTGGTACTGGAATTAGAGCAAAACCACCACGTTTAGAACTAGTTTCACTTGGAATTAATGTGACTTCCTGGCATTCGAAGTTTTCCTTGAAGTTCAAAACAATTAAGACACTAAACTGGAAAGTATGTAAATTCCAGGAAGGTCCCCACAAAGTATTACATAAAAAAAAAATAGAAAAAGAAGAAAAAAAGAAAGAATAGAAGCATTTTGTTCCCCAAATTAAAAGCCTACTTTGTTGTTTAAGAAAATATCAACCTTCTGGCAAGCTACAAAGATAAGTGACAAATTAGCATAAAATCGAAGCAGTTACAAACAGCCTGGAGCGAAAATTGTACCCAGGGAAGCGGGCGAGCAGCCAAGCTCCATTCATGAGCAAATGCCCGGCACAATGGTGCCATTCAGCGCCCTCATTTCCACAAACCAGGGCTGGCAAGTCTGGAAAAAAACACTTTTGTTTGGAGCCAGGAGCGGGACAAACCCCAAAACCAACTCAAAACCGAGCAGAGCTGGGGGAATCACGAATCACAAGGTTGGAAGAGACCTTCAAGATCATCGAGTTCCTGTTCCCTGACACCTCAACCAAGCCCTGGCACCCAGAGCCAACCCAGCCTTGTACAAACACCTCAGGGCAGTGCCCACCTCCCTGGCAGCACATTCCAGTGCCCACTCTCTCTTTCTGTGAAGGATTTTTTCCTGGCACAGCTGGGGGCTGTGTCCTCCTGTCCTGGTGTCACTGTGAGCACTCCAGAGGAAATGACCTTGTGGGAATGGTGTGAGCACAAAGGACAGAACACAGTGACCAGGCTGGAAGAGATCTCCAAGATCATCGACTCCAACCCGGCCCCAACATCTTCTCCACTAAACCTTGGCACCCAGAGCCACATCCAGGCTTTGTTAAACACACCAGGGATGGCCCAGCAGAGTGTTTCCCCAGATGTTTCCCCAGCAGAGCTGGGGGAAATCACAGAATCACAAGGTTGGAAGAAACCTTCAAGACCATCGAGTGCAACCCATTCCCTGACACCCCAACTCAACCCTGGCACATCCAGGCTTGCTTTAAACGCATCGAGGGATGGTGACTCCACCACCTCCCCGGGCAGAGCATTCCAGAAGTTTAAGAAGAAGGGAAGGAGCCTACCTTCAGTCAGCCAGGTCTCCTGGAGCTGCCGCAGGTCCTGGAAGAGCTCTGCGGGGAGAGGAGCCACTGCTGACTGCGGGATGCTCCGGGCGCGGAACGGAGCAGGGTCCGACCCCGCTCCCGGTCCCGCTCCCGGTTCCTGCCCGGCCACCCCCGGGTCCCCCTCACCTTCCGAGTCCTGCTCGGGCGGCACCGCCGGTTCCCCGGGAGTCCTGGCAGCGCCCAGCACGGCTCGGCCCGCGGGCAGCGCCGGGCCCGGGGGCTGCTGCTGAGGGAAGAGCGGCTCAGAGCGGAGCCCCGGGCGGAGCGGGGCCGGCCCGGAGCCCCCCCCGGCGGAGCCGCCACTCACCTGCGGGAAGGTGAACGGCACCTGCTGGTCCAGGTACCCCTTCATCCTCCTGGGGCATCTGGGGGGTACCGGGGCAGGGGAACCGGGCCGGGATCCGCAGCAGCGGCGGGACCGCGATCCAGGAGAGGCGGCGACCGCGTCACGGAAACTTGGGATGCGAGGCGGGACCGAGCCCGGCCGGGACGAGCCCCGGGACAGGAGCCCCGCTCGGGTCGGGTCCGGCCCGGAGCCGTCCCTCAGCACCGGCGGGCCCGGCCCGCGCGGAGCCCCCGGCGGAGCCGCCCCGTGGCCGCTCCGAGGCCGCCGTGGGCCCGGGGCCGGTTCCCCCCCATTGGCCTCGCTCACGGCCCCGGCTCGCCCACTCCTTTGTTTGATCGAATTTGTGAATGAAGCTCCGAGTCGGGGCACGCCCGCCAATCACCGCTCGCCTCGGCCGTCAGCCATTGAGGAGTGGGCGTGGCTCCCACCCTGGCGGGCCAATCACACGGCAGGGCCGCGCTGTTCATTCACGGCGGAGCGCCCATTCATAAAAAAAATAGAATTCTGCCGGAGTTCATTCATGAGCGGCTCCAGGCGGGCCCCGCCGTGTCCGTGTGTCCCACCCGGCGCGACACAGCCCTGCCCCTCCTCGGCGCGCCGCGCTCGTTTTTAAAACCTCTCCGAGGTCATTTTCAAACCCTCTGAGGTCATTTCCAAACCTTCCTCGAGGTCATTTCCAAATCCTCTGAGGTCATTTCCAAACCTTCTTCGAGGTAATTTTCAAACCTTCTTCGAGGTCATTTCCAAACCCTCTCTGAGGTCATTTTCAAACCCTCTTCGAGGTCATTTTCCAACACTCTTCGAGGTCATTTTCCAACACTCTTCGAGGTCATTTTCAAACTCTTTGTGTCATTTTCAAACCCTCCGAGGCCCTTTTCAAACACTCTTCTTGTTCAGTTCCATTCTGAGCAAGTTTCAACAAGAGTTGAAAGAAATTTCACCCACCCAACAGGAGTGAAAATAATTAAACTAACCGCCTGTCAAAACCAGTTTGGCTCGTGCAAATGTTAAGGACTAGAATATTTAAGAAAAAAAGAAATTCTAGTTTTGGGATTTGCACACTAAAAGAAGTGGATTTGCTTTTCCAGATGCTGTCTCCTGGGCCATGTGCATGCATCCAGTTATTTTTTCCCCAAATTTCTCCTTTAAAATTCCAAGATGCCATTTAACATTTCTTAATCCTCTTTATACTCCAAAAATATTAGTGACATGCAGGGCCTGGTGATAATAACATAAACTTTTATGGAATGCTATATCCTGGAAGAGAAAGAGGGACTCAAGAGAAGAAGAAAAAGGAAAGTTATCCATAAGGCTAAATGGAACTATAAATTTTTTATGTTTTCTCTATATCTCACCCCTCCCAGTTTGCTGTACAGCTCTGTGAAAGGGATGTCTGTGAAGTTTAATTTTCTAATCAATGTGTATTTTGATATTTCAAATAAATCCCCACTGTGTCAGGGAGCCTGACTGAAACACAGCTCTGACACACCTGGGGGAGCATATGCTGTGCATATTTTTACATTATTGTTAAATATTTTAAAGTATTTTTAAGAACCACCAGTGTGAACAGGAAATTCACAGCCCCAAATTCACTGCCATAGGTACTGACCAGGCAGCAATGCCATTTTTAAAATTTATTGGGGTTTTTTGGGTTTTTTCTCTGGCAGGGATGTTCTGTCAATGCTATCAATGGCTTTTTCTATTTCTGTGTCCCATTTATTTTCAAGGCTGGCTAATCAAATGTGAACAATTAATGTCCAGAGTGATTCATTGCCTTCTATTATTTTTTTTCTTGAGGTGTGGAGTGTTTGAAGGGTTCAGATGTGACACATAAACCAGAGAGCTGATTCTTAGAAAGTATTAGCAACAGATTTATTCCATCTCTGTATCCCACACTGCCTGAGGTGTTTCTTCCCTGCTCTTACAGTTTATTTTTCTTACTCACCAGCTGAATTTTGTGCCTAATCCCCCTCTCCCTCCGTGTCCACCCCTAAGATTTGGCTGTAGTGGTTTCAGAAAAGCCAAGCCTGGATTTCAGCTGCATCCCCTGCAGCTGTGGCTGGGGAAATGCAAAGCTCTCAGCCAGAGATGCTGACACAGACAGGATCCAATTCCAAAGTGACACACTGAAAGCTGGAAAAAACCCTCTCAGTGCTGCAGAATGGAGCAGGAGGAGACCTGCAGTTCTATAAAAATAATAATAAACAGCTGGATGAAGAGCTCAGGTTTCTGAACATCAGGCATGAAATCAGCCCAGCTGCTCCTCAATACCCTGCTGCTCCTTGGGCAGGAAAATCTGAGCGAGGAGCTGGGCCCAGAGCTGCCCATGGTTCCCAGGCAGCCTGGCTGGGACTGATGCAATTCCTGAAAATCCCAACACTGGGAGCTCCTGCCAAGCACTGAGAGCAGCTCCAGCTCAGCTGAGCAGCCCCAGCTCCTCAGAGTGCAAAGAGGGGCTGGGAATGGTGGGTGCAGGTCCCTCTGGGAGTTCTGGGTGCTGAGAATTCCAGACTTGCTGTGCTGCCAGGCTCTGACCCCCAGGAGAACTCTGCATTGACCTGGGGCTGGGGAGAGCTTCCAAAATGGAATAATGGAACTGGGAATGTGGGGGGGGGAGTTTGGATAGAAGGGTGTGAGATCACAGGGTGGAAAACTCAGAGTTTGGGGTTTTAGAATATAATAATAGATATAGAGCAAGATGGAGGCTTTAGGCTGGAGGCTGGTCCTTCTTCTTTCTTCTTTCTTCTTCTTCTTTCTTCTTCTTTCTTCTTCTTCTTTTTCTTCTTCTTCTTCTTTTTCTTCTTCTTCTTCTTTTTCTTCTTCTTCTCCTTCTCCTTCTCCTTCTCCTTCTCCTTCTCCTTCTCCTTCTTCTTCTCCTTCTTCTTCTCCTCCTTCTTCTCCTCCTTCTTTTTCTCCTTCTTTTTCTTCTTCTTTTTCTTCTTCTTCTTCTTCTTCTTTTTCTTCTTCTTCTTCTTCTTCTTTTTCTTCTTCTTCTTCTTCTCCTTCTCCTTCTCCTTCTCCTCCTCCTCCTCCTTCTCCTCCTTCTCCTTCTCCTTCTTCTTCTTCACCTCCTTCTTCTCCTCCCCCTCCTCCTCCTCCTCCTTCTTTTCCTTCTTGTTCTTCTTCTTCTCCTTCTCCTCTCCATGGGTTTGGGTGGGACTTTGTAATTGGGCAGAAAAGTCCACATTGGGATCAATTATTGGGTTAAAAGTTAAAAATAATCTAGGTGTCAGTTCTTAACTGGGTAGTTTAACCTTAAAACACCTTGTATAGGAAGATAATTTGCCATTTTGTGCCTTGGTAGTGAAATGCTGCAGAACTCAGGGCTCTGAGGCTGAAACATAGACAAGAAATAATGAATATTTGAGCCTGAACATGAATTATCATCCTGAGGGCCTTCAATCCTGACCTCCACAGGAGAAAAAGAAGCCAAAACCCAGCAGATCCCCTCAGTGGGGAAAACACCTTGTTGTGTTCCTGCTGCTGCCCAGCAGCACTCACCACAGCAGCCAAACACCACTAAGCAGATTTCAAAGACAAGAAGGGAAAATTCTGATAAAGCAGGATCCTCTTTTCAGCCTTCCAGAATCTGAAGTTTTAATATAATTACAACAGGCAGAAATATCTCAGGTCCTGCAGCTCAGTGACCTTCCAGGGCAGGTTCTTCAGAAAAAGTTCTCTCAGATTGGGATTCCATGGGGTTTTCTCCCCATTTTTTAAAAGAGCAGAGCTTACACACATTTTTCAGACATTCTGCAGTGCCTATGAGCTTTCTCCCCCAATCCCTTTTCCACTTACATGGAATAAAAAAGCCAGAGGTAGCAATGAAGATAAAGGCAAAAAGGGCTGAGTGTCCCTGGGGGCTGATTTGCTGTATTACTTCCAATACTTTTAGAACAGAAAATGTGAAAACACATTTGACTACATGGATATTCTCAGCTTCTTTATTGTGATTTATGTGCAAGGATGAAGTCTATATTGATTGGTCAAGACCTAACTCTGGGTAATGAATTTTCCTAGATACCAGACTTGTTTTGCATCAGTGTGGGCCTTGGTGCACTCTGCCTTCAGGCAGTGAGTGCTGAGGGTTGGCAGATCTGCCCAGGTGCCCTCATCCTGTGTGCACTGGGTGTTTCCCCATCCCAGCAGGAGTTTAACACCAGCACACTGATATCAGCTATCTCTAAGTTTTAGTTACCAACAGAAATAAAAGCTATATCTTTATAACAAAGTTCCTTTAACGCCATACGTACAGAATCCATTTCACTAATTGCAAAAAGCCAATATTAAACTTTGTATCTACAACACAGGCAATGTGTGGGTGAATTTATTTCTGTTGCACATCCTGGCCAGAATTTAGCAATGCCTTCATTCTCTAACATTGATGTGTTGTTGGAGGTTTTTTGGGTACCACCATCTCATCCTCCCTGCCCAGCCTCAGCACCTTCTGGCACGGTGGCAGCTGAAGGGTTAAAAGCCTGCTCTGAGCTTTTTGTGGCTTCTTTCCAAAAGGTTTCAGTTAACACCAAAGGTCTCCTTCTAGCTGGCTCACTTTAATAGATTTTTCCCATTGAGTTCTCACTTTATAGACTATCATTTCCTTTTCTGCAGGGGAGCTATTTGCTGGGTCACTGATCCAACCAACTTAAAAGGGATTTCATTGATTGGGTTTTATTGGTGCTTACTTCAACCATAATGGCCCAAGTTGCTGGTACCTGCTAACAGCTGTGGGTCTTGCTTGGGTACCTTGGCTCTGCACATTCCCCACAGAATTTACAGGATCATGAAATTCACAGAATTTACAGGATCACAGAATCACAGAATCACAGAATCACAGAATTTACAGGATCACAGAATTTACAGAATCACAGAATCACAGAATCACAGAATTTACAGGACCACAGAATTTACAGGATCACAGAATTTACAGGATCATGAAATTCACAGAATTTACAGGATTACAGAATTCACAGAATCACAGAATCACAGAATTTACAGGATCACAGAATCACAGAATTTACAGGATCACAGAATTTACAGGATCACAGAATCACTGGGTTGGAAGAGACCTTCAAGACCATTGAGTCCAACCCAACTCCAACACCTCAACTGAACCCTGGCACCCAGAGCCACATCCAGGTTTGTTAAACACACCCAGGGTTGGTGACTCCATCACCTCCCCAGTCCCAAAATTGCCAGAATTCACAGAATCACTGGGTTGGAAGAGATCTGCAAGATCATTGAGTCCAACCCAACCCCAGCACCTCAGCTCAACCCTGGCACCCAGTGCCAATCCAGGTTTGTTAAAGACACCCAGGGATGGGGACTCCACAGCCCCAAAATTCCCAGAATTCCCAGAATGACCAGGTTGGAAGAGATCTCCAAGATCATCAGGTCCAACCCAACCCCAGCACCTCAACCAAACCCTGGCACCCAGAGCCAATCCAGGTTTGTTAAACACCTCAGGGCAGTGCCCACCTCCCTGGCAGCACATTCCAGTGCCCACTCTCTCTTTCTGTGAAGGATTTTTTCCTCATGCCCAGCCTAAACTGCCCCTGGCACAGCTGGGGGCTGTGTCCTCCTGTCCTGGTGTCACTGTGAGCACTCCAGAGGAAATGACCTTGTGGGAATGGTGTGAGCACAAAGGACAGAACACAGTGACCAGGCTGGAAGAGACCTCCAAGATCATCGAGTCCAACCCAGCCCCAGCATCTTCTCCAATAAACCCAGAGCCACATCCAGGCTTTGTTAAACACACCAGGGATGGCCCAGCAGAGTGTTTCCCCAGATGTGTTTCCTCATCAGAGCTGAGGGAAATCACAGAATCACTGGGTTGGAAGAGACCTTCAAGACCATCGAGTCCAACCCATTCCCTGACACCTCAACTCATCCCTGGCACCCAGAGCCACATCCAGGTTTGTTAAACACACCCAGGGATGGTGACTCCACAGTCACAAAATTCCCAGAATGACCAGGTTGGAAGAGACCTTCAAGATCATCAAGTCCAACCCATTCCCTGACACCCCAACTCAGCCCTGGCACCCAGAGCCAACCCAGCCTTGTATAAACACCTCAGGGCAGTGCCCACCTCCCTGGCAGCACATTCCAGTGCCCACTCTCTCTTTCTGTGAAGGATTTTTTCCTGGCACAGCTGGGGGCTGTGTCCTCCTGTCCTGGTGTCACTGTGAGCACTCCAGAGGAAATGACCTCGTGGGAATGGTGTGAGCACAAAGGACAGAACACAGTGACCAGGCTGTGCCACTGAGCAATGTCCCCAGGATGGAGGAGGAGATGATGAATCTGACTCCACGTTCTTAGAAGGCTAATTTATTATTTTATGACACTATATTTTATTTAAAAATGCTATACTAAACTATACTAAAGAACAGAGAAAAGATATTTACAGAAGGCTACAAAGAGTGATAAGAAAACTCATGACTGACTCCTCAGAGTCCAACACAGCCTGACAATGATTGGTCATTAATTAAAAACAATTCAGATGTTGGATCAACAATCTCCACACCACGTTCTAGAGCAGCAAACTCAGGAGAAGCAAATGAGATAATATTGTTTTCCTTTTTCTCTGAGGCTTCTCAGCTTCCCAGGAGAAAATCCTGGGCAAAGAAGATTTTTCAGAAGATGTGACAGTGACAATGCCCCACGTCCTGTGGCAGCCCCAGGGAGCTGCACTCCTGCTCTCATCTGCTCTCTGTGACCAGCTGAGTTTTTGGATTTGTTTCTGAGTTTCAGGATGGTGCAGGGAAGTGAAAATATGAGTTTCCATGCTATGGATTCTGTGGTAGTATGAATTATTTACTTGTGATTTGAATTTTGTGGTTTATTTCCAAGCTGCTCTGTAAGGACAGGAGATTTCCACCACCCACAGAACTTTACTCATGAGACTTGTGGTGTTTTTCTGCTGCAGGTGATTTTCTCCAGGAAATGTCTGGGTGGGTTCCTTGCACCTTTGTGGCTGTCTGAGACACAACACAGGCTCCAGGGAGAACAATTTTGTGAATGAACCAGTCCTTTTCAGCATTCATGGCAGCCACTTTTGATAATGCTCTGAATGAGAGAAGGCATTTCAGGCACTCTGTCTGCAGGAAGGAAGCAATTATTTTATTAGCACTTTGAGAAATTAAATTCTGTGAATTATGGCAGAATAAGTTTAGCAAAATGCTATAATGTAAGAAAACAATTAAAAAGAGTTATATAAGGCTGGGTGGCTTCTTTATTGTGATAGAGTGTGCAGTTAATTGATTGTCACATGGCCATAATGTACCAGGAGAGCTCTGAGAGCAAATAGAGAGATTTTTGCTCAGGAGAGGTGTTGGAACCCTGGATATTGAGAATTTTAGATTTTCTGTGCTGCCAGGTCTGACCCCTAAGAGAACACTGCATTTGACCTGAGGCTGTGGAGAGGATTTCCAAAATTGAATGATAAAATTAAGATTATGAGTGTGCATTTTGAATAGAAGTGTGTAATATCACATAGTAAAAAACTTGGGGTTTGAAGCTTTAAAATATAGTAATATATTAAATATATATATAAAAATATATTTTATATATATAAAATATATATAAAATATGTATATTTTATATATATTTTATATATATATATATAATATATATATAAAACAAAATAGAAAAAGGCTCAGGGGGAGTTTGTGTCTCTGTTCCAGGGGTGTGGGAGCAGCTCCAGCTCCACAGGGATGGGCAGGGAGGAAGGGATGCAGAGCACCCTGCACATTCCCCAGGCAAAATTCACATTTTCTGCTCCTGCCCAGCACCCCTCTGCACTCTGTGGTTCATAGCAAGGTTTATTAATTGGTGATTAACACCAATCCTCATCAGGTTCTGGCCCAGGCCAGGCTGGATGGAAGGTCACACCAACTGCAACCCCATTTGGACCATTTTTCAGTCCTTTTGGACAATTTTTCAGTCCTTTTTTGCATTGCTTCTTTATGAATACATAACAGGTTGATGCCATAGAAATGGGATATAAAGGGTGTTTCCAAAATTGCCTTTTCTACTATTGTCCTTTATAAAACTTTTTCCTCCAGATTCCATGGCCTGAGCAGAACCAACAGGAGGGGACACACAGTGTCACCATGTCACCCAGAGCTGTCCAGCAAAAACCCAAATCCTGGCAATTACCTGACTTAGGACCAATGAACTTTGAACCAATTAATTTCTCTGGGTTTCCATTGTATAAGTATCTGAAAAATCAAATAAAATTCACATGTCACGGAAGGATTTTCTCTGCACAGCCCAGGCTATGTGTGGATGAAATGATTTCTGTGGCACACCCTGGCCAGAATAAAGTCATGCCTTGATTTTCTAACACTAAAAATGGGTTCATGTGTTGATTTTCTAACACTAAAAATGTTGTTGAAGAGTTTTTTTGGCTTTCCCACTGTTGGGGTGACAGCAAGGGCTTGACCCTCCCTCAGACTTTCCACATCCACTGTGGTGGGCTGGGGATAGGGGTGTAAAGGAGTGTTTGGACCATAATTCAGATATTTTTGCATTGCTTATTTATGAATATGCTGCCATAGAAATGGGATATAAAGGGTGTTTCCAAATTTGCCTTCTCTCCTATTGTCCTTTATTAAACATTTTCCATTTTTACAGCAGAGTGAACCTCTGGGTGTGCAGAGAAAAAACAAAGTTCTCACCACAGTTTTCTTGTATTTCTACAGTCCCACCCCAGGGAAATTCATTGGTTCAATGCTCATTGCTCCCAAGTCCCACAGTTTGTAATATTTGGTTTTTTACTGATCCCTTCCCCTTCAATGTTATTCTGGTTCTCATTCTTTGCTCTCTCATGGATCTTTTCCCAGACCAGGTGTCTCTGAGTGCATCTGTGCTCAGAGGGTGCTTGGGCTGTGGGTAGGCATGGAAAGGAGCTGTTTTGACCATAATTCAGATATTTTTGCGTTGCTTATTTATGAATATGCTGCCATAGAAATGGGATATAAAGGGTGTTTCCAAATTTTCCTTGTCTCCTATTGTCCTTTATTAAACTTTTTACATTTCCACAGGAGAGTGAACCTCTGGGTGTGCAGAGAAAAAACAAAATTCTCACCACAGTTTTCTTGTACTTCTACAGTCCCACCCCAGGGAAATTCATTGGTTCAATGCTCATTGCTCCCATTGTAATATTTGGTTTTTTACTGATCTTCATTCTTTGTTTGGTCCTCATTCTTTGCTCTCTCATGGATCTTTTCCCAGACCAGGTGCTCAGATGGTGCTTGGGCTGTGGGTAGGCATGGAAAGCAGTTATTTGAACCATTTTCAGTCCTTTTTTTGCATTCCCTCTAACAAATGTGCTCACCCCAGCTCATCTTTCCCTCCTTCCAGAGCAAGAACTTTGTGCTCCAGCAGTGCAGGAGCCTCTTGCAGAATCCCAGCAGCAAAGAGAGCCCCCCGTGGCTCCTCTTGTTTACTCCAGCAGGGAATGAAGTGATTGAAGAGGCAGAACATCCCTTTTCTCCCCGGGATGCAGCAGAGAGGCACAGCTGAATAAATATTCACTGTTTTTGCAGGGAGCTGAGCTGCAGGCAGCAAAATCTCTGCCAAATTGGGATTGCCACACCCGGCAGGCACTGCCAGTCCCACAGGAAGATTGATGGGGGCAAAGGCACATTCCTGTGTGAAAAACACCTTCACTCTGCTGGGAAAGTGGAAAAAGTTTCATAAAGGACAACAGGAGACAAAGATAATAAAGCAAAGATTGCAGCTGGGTGTGGCTTTGCACTCAGCCAGGAGCTCACTTGTTATTTTGGGAGCATCCTTTATATCCCATTTCTGTGGCATCAGCCTGTGCCATATTCATGAGCAATTATGTTCATAATATATTATTCATGATTATTTATTATAATTATTTGTTATAATATTTAAAATTATTTATTATTAATAAATAATTACCTTTTCCCCACGCTAGTTTACATATTCCAACAATTGTTTAGCATGGCTGTTCCTTGGTTCCATCTTTTTAGAGCATGTGGATTTTTGGGTTGTGGTTTTAGTATTTTTTAATATTCACCTTCAATTTTTGGCCTTGGTGCACTCTGTTTTCAGCCAGTGAGGGCTGATGGAGGGCAGATCTGTCCAGGTGTTCTCATCCTGTGTGCATTGGGTGTTACCCCATCCCAGCAGGCATTTTAACACATTTTAACTTATATCAGCCTTTTCAATACTGTGTCTAAGCTTAATTAACAGCAGGAATAAAAGCTATAGCTTTATAAAAAAATTACTTTAACATCATACACATAAAAAAAAACAAAACAAAAACAAAAACAAAACCAAACCCCAGTCAGTCACTGGTTTTACTGGGCTGCATCTTGTGTAATCAAAACCAGCACATGAAATTAGGAAAAATGAAGAACCAGAATCCTAATTAAGGAAGAAAAAGAAACTGTGATTTTTTTTTCCCAAAGAAAACCAGCATTGAATAAGTTCTATTCTCACCTTTATCTTAACTGCTGAAGCGTGATAAAATACTTTGAACTTGAAAACAGAGCAACTCTGCTGTAATCCTTTGCTAAAGCCCACAAAGAAAAGAAAGATATTTGTTGAAAATATCCTGCCAAAGGCACGGGGAAGCTGCTGAAGGCTCCTGCTGTGTGGGGTCATGGGCTGCCCTGCACAGCCACTGCCTGGGATTTGTATTTGTGCTCCCCCCAGATGAAGGAAGGAATGATGGATTTGACTCCATGTTCTCAGAAGGTGAATTTATTATTTTATGATACCACATTATTATTATTTTTTTTTGTTTTACAATATATTATAATTATTTATTATTTTATAATATATTATTATTAATTATTATTTTATATTATTATTTATATTTTATATATTAATATTTTATATATTAATATGTAAATATATATTTTATATATTAATAATAATATATTTTTATATTATTTATATAATTTTATATTATTATTTAATTTATTATTATTATTATTATTGTTATTATTATTATTATTATTATTATTATTATTATTATTATTATTATTATTATTTTTATTTTTATTTATTTTATAATGCTGTATTGTATTAAAGTATACTATAATATACTGAAGAACACAGAAAGGAAACTTACTGAATGCTAAAAAGATAATAACAAAAACTCATGACTCTCTCCAGAGTGCTTGGCCCCAACTGGCCAAAGAGTGAAAACAGAATGGCAAATAATAAATAACAAAATAACAAATGAGTCACAGCAGAATCCAATGGATCAATCACCTGTGGGTGAACAATCTCCAAACACATTCCAAAGGAGCAAAACACAGCAGAAGCAAATGAAATAAGAATTGTTTTCATTTTTTCTCTGAGGCTTCTCAGCTTCCCAGAAGAAAAGGGATTTTTTTTTTTTTTTTCCAGAAAATGTGAAGGGATTTTTTTTTTTTTTTTTCAGAAAATGTGAATGCTACATCTGGGGACCAAACTCAGGTTCTTGATTGATGGAAAAGCATCTAAAATCAGAATTTTTCAGTGAGCCTTGACTTGCTACACGAGCTGGCTGAGTGAACACAGGGACCCTGCAACTGGGACAAACCCCAGCTTCCTCTGAAAGGTTCAAAGATTTTTTATTTATTTCTTCCCATCAGATTCCAGACAGATGAAATTTCCTTGGCATGGGTGGACCTGTTCCATCCCTCCTGTGAATCACAATAAATCAGGGCTTGGAGGGGAACTGATGAGGAGAGGAGAGGAGAGGAGAGGAGAGGAGAGGAGAGGAGAGGAGAGGAGAGGAGAGGAGAGGAGAGGAGAGGAGAGGAGAGGAGAGGAGAGGAGAGGAGAGGAGAGGAGAGGAGAGGAGAGGAGAGGAGAGGAGAGGAGAGGAGAGGAGAGGAGAGGAGAGGAGAGGAGAGGAGAGGAGAGGAGAGGAGAGGAGAGGAGAGGAGAGGAGAGGAGAGGAGAGGAGAGGAGAGGAGAGGAGAGGAGAGGAGAGGAGAGGAGAGGAGAGGAGAGGAGAGGAGAGGAGAGGAGAGGAGAGGAGAGGAGAGGAGAGGAGAGAAGAGAAGAGAAGAGAAGAGAAGAGAAGAGAAGAGAAGAGAAGAGAAGAGAAGAGAAGAGAAGAGAAGAGAAGAGAAGAGAAGAGAAGAGAAGAGAAGAGAAGAGAAGAGAAGAGAAGAGAAGAGAAGAGAAGAGAAGAGAAGAGAAGAGAAGAGAAGAGAAGAGAAGAGAAGAGAAGAGAAGAGAGCCTGGCTTTGTTTTCAGGTTCAGCCTCCTCTGCCCAGCAGCCTGCCTCCTCCTGCCCCTGCTGCTGCTCATTTTCTGGAAAATCCCAATTCCAATTTGATTCCAAAGCTTGCTGAGTCCAACTGATACTGTTTGGATGATAGTGTAGAGAGTGAGTACATTCCTCAGGCCATAAATCATCCCAACCTGACCCCAATTAACTGCAGAGCCCGGGTTTAATTCCTCTCAGCTCTCACCAGCCATAACAAATGAGGTCATTCTGTGTCAGTGAGACCCTGGAGCAGACACCTCTGGGAACACCACAGGGATTCTGGCCCAGTTGTGCTGCAGAGACAGAAAGGATCATATCTTTGTTCCTTCCCAGATAGCACTGATGGCATTCCTGGCAGCATAGGTAAAGGATTTTCATGAGGATACAGGAAAACCACAGATCTGGGAGCTTTGTTGGAATTGTGCTCCCGTGAGAGGTGATCTCTGACACCTGGGGCTGCTTGCCTTGCACAAAATGATTCAGCTGGACCTTGTGCAACAATCCAGCACCCAGCCAAGCACATCTTGAGCTCAGATGTGCACTGCAGGCACCACCTGAACTGCCCTTCCCTCTTAAAGTTTTTCCATTTTCATGGCAAAGACTGCAAGAGAGACTGTGCCTCTGGGGTTTAGAAAATGCTCTGCTGTAGGGGTGATGGGAAACAGATTCCTCAGGTTTGAGGATTCTTCTGAACTGGTTCAGCACCACTAAGAAGGATTCAGTGTCCTTTGGAATAAGACCTTTCAGTGTGATGCTAGAAATCAAAAAGTTGTGGAAAGAGTGTCGCCCTGGTTTTTTAAGATTCTCAAGGCCTTCTGATGTTGACATTCTTCTAAAGAACTTTATCACGAACTTTCTTGTAAATAACTTGTTGTTCACATTCCTTTGATAGAAGAAGAGAGAATTGATGGACTGTTGTTGTAGCCAGTGTCACTGGAGAGGTGTCACTGTCACCCTCCAATCCTCTGTCACCTTTGTAAAACTATAAATATTGGAGTCAGAAAATAAAACTTCCCTTTTTTCCTTCACCTTGAAAGAGGTGTGTGCTCGTGTTCCTTTGTGTCTGATAGTAACAAAGAGTGCTGAACCTGCTGCTCCTGAGCTGAGATTTATGCCTTGGATAGGAACAGGAAAATCCAGATTATTCTTTTCTATAATTCACTGCTTTCACTGTGTTGTTTTACCTATAATGTTTGTCTTGTTCTTTAATGTCATCACAAAAGGGCAGGAACAATACAATAATGGTGGATAATCTAAAATTCCATCCCTGAGGAAGGCTAATCAGATCAGTTCACTAATGACAACCAGCATGAGAAATTAATGAACTCTTTTTGTTTCCAATTAAAACTACCTGCCTTTAACCCTGCTTTGTACCACTACTTCTCCATTGAGTAATGTCGTTTTTATTTGTGAAACCTCATACTATTAAATGCAATGAGCTCATCCTTTTTCTTGGCATCACCTCATCTTGATTCTGGCAGACACACAAAGAAATTACAGCAGAGAGAAGACTGTAAAAAAAAAAGAGAGAGATCATTTTTCTCTTAAAAATAGTCAAGCTGGCCCTGGCAACTCTGAAGGAAAGTGAAAATTCAAGCCCAGTTTTATATTTAAAGTTATACACAGATGACAAATCCAACATTGTCACCCTTGCATTGTTTCCCACATGGTGAGTTATATTTTCCCTACATATCCATGTGTGATAAAAGATGTCAAAGTAACTGCAACTGGAAGAGATTTGTTTCATTTGGAACAATCACTGAGTCCAAGCACCTGACTTCAGGGGCTGAGCAAAAACTGGAGCACATTACTGAGAATATCATCAAGTGCACTGAAAGCTCTAGAAAGTTCCAGGCACAGCTTCCCCTCTCATCTTGGTACTGCCCCAGAAATTCTCCCAGTGCACAAAGACAAGGAGCTGTGATGTGCTCATTAGTGACATAATTTGATATTTAATCTCTTGGAGATGATCAATACTGAGCAGACAAGAACTGCAGGTGCCCTCAGTTCCCTCTTCCAGCCCTGGGCAGCTCTCATTTTCCAGTGTGGGAAGGAGGAGGGTGAACACACATTGACTCATTTTGGTTTTTCTCCCTGATAGTTTGCTTATTTGAAATGACAAAAAGTCTCTGAGCCAAGCACTGTGAGAGTCTGGCCTTGAATAATTTCTCATGGTACTGCAGAATTCAAGGGGTTAATAATAATAATAATAATTAATAAGACTTTCTTGGACTTTTTAAACAGCTCTGCCAGGACTGGGAGGCTTGGTGTTTCTTCAGAAATCTTGTAAAGACTCAGGAAGAATTTCA
Source organism: Setophaga petechia (assembly GCA_024362935.1). Lineage (NCBI taxonomy): Eukaryota > Metazoa > Chordata > Aves > Passeriformes > Parulidae > Setophaga > Setophaga petechia. The sequence goes on along the minus strand of JANCRA010000044.1, from coordinate 1,868,891 downwards.
CTATGTGCAGTAGAATATTTTTCCCATGCTTATTTATTTAATGTTTGAATAGTTGAAAATATCTTCTACTCTCTCATCTTGTACTGCCTGAGAAATTCTCCCAGTGCACCAGGACAAGGAGCTGTGATGTGTTCATTAGTGACATAATTTGATATTTAATCTCTTGGAGATGATCAATATTGAGCAGACAAGGACTGCAGTGCCTCAGTTCCCTCTTCCAGCCCCTGGGCAGCTCCTCATTTTCCAGTTTGGAAGGAGGTGTGAACACACATTGACCATTTTGGTTTCTCCTTGGTATTTGCTTATTTAAATGACAAAAATTCTCTGAGCCAAGCACTGAGAGAGTCTGGCCTTGAATAATTTCTTATGGTGCTACAGAATTCAAGGGGTAAATGGATTAATAATAATAATAATTAATAAGACTTTCTTGGACTTTTTAAACAGCTCTGCCAGGATTGGGAGGCTTGGTGTTTTTCAGAAATCTTGTAAAGACTCAGGAAGAATTTCACTATTGCAGTAGAATTTTTTCCCATGCTTATTTATTAAATGTTTGAATAGTTGAAAATATCTTCTACTCTCTCATCTTGGTACTGCCTGAGAAATTCTCCCAGTGCACAAGGACAAGGAGCTGTGATGAGTTCATTAGTGACATAATTTGATATTTAATCTCTTGGAGATGATCAATATTGAGCAGACAAGGACTGCAGTGCCTCAGTTCCCTCTTCCAGCCCTGGGCAGCTCCTCATTTTCCAGTTTGGGAAGGAGGGTGAACACACATTGACCATTTTGGTTTTCTCCTTGATATTTGCTTATTTGAAATGACAAAAAGTCTCTGAGCCAAAGCACTGTGAGAGTCTGGCCTTGAATAATTTCTTATGGTGCTACAGAATTCAAGGGGTTAATAATAATAATAATTAATAAGACTTTCTTGGACTTTTTAAACAGCTCTGCCAGGATTGGGAGGCTTGGTGTTTTTCAGAAATCTTGTAAAGACACAGGAAGAATTTCATTATTGCAGGAGAATTTTTTTCCATGCTTATTTATTAAATGTTTGAATAGTTGAAAATATCTTCTGAGTGTGTGCATTGAAGACTTCCTGGCTGGGCTGTGTGAAGGACCCAGAGGGATATAAAGCAGATTGACACTGGAAGCCAGCAGTGTAAACAAGGGCTCAGTGCAGACAAGAACCCTGAATTCTTTGTAATGGGAAACATTTCCAGTTGTGTCTGTGTTTTCTCCTGCAAATAAACCAGGGAGAGATGTGCCTGAGACGTTTTTCCTGACACAGGCCGTTTCTCACCTCATTATTTTATCCTTTTTTAAAGGATTTCTGTTTTATTGGGATATTTTAAAGAAGTTTATAACTCAATCCAGCTAAATCCAGGTGACTTGAAGACAGCAAGTAGCCTGACACAGAGTCCATGCTGCCAGGACTTTTATACTTATATTTTTAGGTATAATCAGAGAATATTGGGTTTTTGTATACCTGAATGAAGATTGGCTTCTGGAGATACACTTTTCCCTACAATGTCCTTTTCAATTAACTTCAGATAGAAATTGTGGATAATTGTTATGGAGAGTTATATTTCTATTCACTGGAAAATAATTTCCAGTCCAGATTTAAGATACTCTTACAGTAGGTCTAGGGATTTGTCCTCCTCAGCTAAGAAAAGTGGATGGAGCAATTAAATTAGATCTGATAGATTAATTTTTTTTTGCTGAATTGGAAACGACACAGAATCTCAACAGTTATAATATATATCACTGTATACATATATATAATATATATATAATATATATATGTATATATTATATATATATATATAATATTTTTATATATTTTTATATATATATGTATATAGTATATATAATATATATATGATATATATATAATATATATATATGTGATATTTCTTGATCCTCTCTCATGAAAGAAATTGAGAGGATCAAGAAATATATATATTTATATAAATAAATTTTTTTCTTCCATAAGAGGTGATCTCTGACACCTGTGGCTGCCTGCCTTGCACAGAATGATTCAGTTCGGAGAATGGGAAGTGTTGAAATGTAGGTATACAGAAAAGCATAGAAATATAGATGAGAAGAATAGGAAATATTATATTTATATTAAATAAAATATGTTATACTGTAATATATTATACAAAATATTCTATATAAGATGTAATACATAAAAATAATATTAATAATGTATAATATATATAATTATATATATAATATATATAATATATATAAATATATATAAGTATAATTATATATTATAAATAAATAGAAATATAATAAGATATAATATATTAAAATATATAAAAACATAAAAGCCTATTTATATAAAATATATAAATATAGAATATAAAAGTAGATGGAAGTATGAAACTGTTAGGATGCTTGTGGTGAGTACTGAAAGGAAGAGACAATCCTTTTTTTGGGTGTCTTTACAATTTAAAATCAATTTAACTGAAGAACTGCTGGGCCAACACTCACCTGGTGATAAATTCCTGGGTGTGGGGATACTTCACACATTTGGGTGACAAATTAACCCTGGGGATGAGTGTGGGCTGTAATAAACTTCCCCTGAACTGAAAATGCAAGGCTGTAAGAAATCATGTTAATTCACAGTTTCTATTTCCTGCTCCCAAGTGTGACTGAGGGAGGCTTGAAAAAATGTTTTCTTCTTTAATAAGGAAAAAGAAACACAAGTGAAAGCTCCGTGGTGAAGTCACCCTGCTCCCTGTGACTCACTGCCATTATCTCGTGCTGCAATCTGCTCCCCGAGCAGCTCCCAGACAGCCCTGGGAGCTTATCCCTGTCTGAGAGTTATTGAAGAGAATAAAATAACAATGTTTGGTTATTTTATTCTGGTGCAGAGGGAGGGAGCAGGGAGCCTGGTGCTGGATGGAAATCCTTCCTGCAGGCAGAACAATGTGCCATTGTGTGAGGGGAGGGATGGGATGGGGCCCACACCTGCAGCAGAGCTGAGGGGAGCTGCCCCACCATAACTCACAAACTCAGCCTGGAAGGCAAGAGCCCGAGGTTATTTTATCCAGACAAAGCCTTTCTGCTGTAGGCACTGAGGAAAGTGGATTTCCTGTCCATCTGTGTGGATCCAGCAGGCTGAGCCCAGTAACTAACGCTGACATGTGTCACTGTGGTATTTAGCTGACATGTGTCACTGGGATATTTTGCTGAAACATCCCTGTGCCACGATTTCTTCTCCTGGCAAGGTGAGAAGCCTCAGCTTCCCCATGTTTTGCTCCTCTGGAATGTGATTTGGAGAATTGTTTACCCAGGATGTGAATTGTCTTTAATTAATGGCCAAATCACAGCCAGCTGTGTTGGACTCTCTGAATCTGTCATGGTTTTTTATTATCATTTTTTTTCCTAGCCTTCTGATGTATCCTTTTTCTTTAGTATAGTTTTAGTATATCATTTTCATATCATATCTTATATATCATCTCATAATATAATAAATCATCCTTCTGAGAACTTGGAGGTCAACTCTCATCTCTCACCTCATCCTGGGGACCCTCACAACACCACAACAGACAAACTTCTTGGAGGGGCTCTGCATTTTCCTCAAGGGAAGGGAATTATCCAAAATATGAGATAGTGGCTGATGAAACTTCATATGAGCACTGCTAGAGGTAGGGGGAGAAAATGGGGTAATTGAAAACTGGTGTGTTGTGTAAAATGCCCTGATTTGTTGTGTGTGCTTGTTTCCATGCATAGGAAATCCTGCAGGAAAGCAGAGATTGGTAATGTGGAATATGTCCCAGTCACAATCCTGCAGGAAGCAGGATTTGAAATGTAGAATACTGTCCCAGTCACAATCTCTGGCTGTGAAATGTTGGCTGAAGGGTTCTCTTGTTTCCCAGACACTGTGAACTGGAGGATTTGGTTCCTTAATTTGTAACTGGGAGGGAGGTGAGGCCCTGGCACAGAAGAAGTTTGTGGCTGCCTCATTCCTGGAGACTTCCAGGCAACACTGGCCTGGCTTTGGGTTATCTTTTGGAGTTTAAGGAGCTCCACTGACTGGGAAAATCCCTGGATTAAAGCTGTGGAATGGCCTGGAGGAGCTGAGGACTAAACAACAGAGGATACAGAACCTGTAAAAACAGATCAGGGCCTCTGCTCCACTGGCATCTGGCTGGACAGATAAAGAGCCCAGAAAGCCTCTGACTCTAAGGAAAGCATTTCTCCTGCTCCATTTAGAAGAGGCACACAGATATAAAGGGCCCCAGCACATATTTTTGTGTTTGTACAGATATCCCTGTTCCCTGGGGCTGTTTGCTCTGCCAAAGTCTCAGTGCCCTGCCTGCCTGTGCTTCCTGGGGAATTCCTGCCCAGGCTCCTCTGATGCCATGGGGTGACTGTGTGCTCAGATTATTTATTGACAATAAGGCACAGAAACATTGCCAAACATCCCCAGGTAGCTTCCCTGTCTTCTGTGAGGAGAATGCAGCCTGATGTGCATTTCTGACAAAAATAATTGCAGGTCAAAGACTTTCGCTCTCAGACAACAGGACTTCCCTGGGAGGTTCTTGGCACCAGAGGTTCAGAGGTCAAATGCTTTGATGTCAGCAGTGAAATGTTCCTTCTCAAAACACTAAAATCTTAAAAAGAGCAGATGGTTTAATGAAGAAACTGTCTAAGCACAGAAGATCTCACAGTGTGACTCATAGGTTATTCTCAAAATTCAGAGCAAGAACAATTTAGGAGCTGTGATTGTGGGTACAAACTGAGATCCCATTGATTGGTTTTTAAGTAAATTAGGATTCATTATGCTACCATTGACAGGTTCTTTGAAAAAGGAGATTTTATTAGGCCTCTCCTCTGGGTGAGGAGCTGGTTTTGGTTTATGTTAGTAGCCAAGAGCCCAGAAGTTTTCATCTCAAAAGAAGCTGCTCCTGCAGGTTGCAAACTTTCTGAGCCCAGTGGGGGAGGAGGTGATGTACAGTGATAAATGTACAGAGATAAATCACTTAAAATAATTTATTTTAAAAAATAATTATTATTTTAAATTGGTTTTGCACAAATATTTACTCAAAACTGTTGGTTTTTTTCATCCATCAATCAGAGCTTGGAAATGTTGAGAAGGAATGTAATGTTTGTTTTTCTTAGTAGATACAGTAAGCAGCCTCTTTGAAAAGAATACAGCATCCCTGGTTTAAAAAAAAAATTATATTTATCCATTTTGAGATCTTTTACAAGTGGAATTACCACTAACAGCTTTATAAACATATAATCCACATATACAAATTTGTACCCAGCATATCTACAGTTCACATGCAACCACAACAGCATCAGGGTAAGGTGAAAGGCTGGAGCTGCAAATAATGGTTTATAAATGAATAAATGAAATATTTAAACCAAAGTTTCAGTATTCTCAAGGGTCATAATGTGGTACAGTATTGTAAAATTCTGCTTGAAATATAGGCATTAGTAGATGAAACAAAAAAGATATAAGAAATGGAGCAGGCATTATGTTTTTCTAAATCATTATAATTTGATACACTCCAAGTTTTGGTTAAAAGTGGGAATAATTTAAAGTGGGAATGTTCTTAAGTGTTCTTAAGACTTCTGGTGGTGCTTGTAGCAGTTTGCTTGGAGAACTTGAAACCAGAACAGTGATATTTTATCTGTTGTGCTGAGAGTTCAGTCTCTGCTGTTCCTG